>JAYKKI010000007.1:24153750-25593125 GCA_039881145.1 Druceiella hillmani
AGGCTACTAATCAAAGACTTAAAAGATCGTGGCGACGATCCTCACTGGCCTTACAGCCGGCCAGCAAGCAAATATCCTGTGGATTTCAATGATTTTTGCGGACAAGCTAATATCCTTTAAACGGAATTTCCAGTAAAAATATCATTGCGATGACTATTAAAAAGTGCCAAGAACAAACCTCTTTTTGGTTGGAATAAACCTACGCGAAGGCTGTTTTCGCCATGTCTATGTGTAGATTTATCACGAGTTAGAACTGCAGAGAAACAGTACATTTTGCTACCAAAAAAATAACATGGTGTCAAACCTTGTGGACATAGAAGCTTGAAGTCATTAATAAATTTAAATACCTCAGAAATAACAAAATATACAAAACGGTGCAATATAAAATTGCAGAAGTAACATTATTAGAAAAAAAACGCGCAATTAATTACTAAAAAATATAAAAAGAAAATTAACAATATATGCAAATAAATATAACAAATACAAAAACACCTAAAAAAATCTTAGCGTCTTTCATGTACATGTTAAAAAAATATGTAATTTCTTTCAGTTTAGCGAGTAACAAAAAAATTGTAAATTGATTTGTAATTATATTCTTATAGTACTAAACAGATTCCACGGGAATTGGGCCACGGGCACAGCTAGTATAATTTTATATTAGAATTAATATGCAAAAAGATACAATGATTACTTGTTTGTATTAAGAAAAACACGTAGGTTCGCTTTACAGTTTTAAACTATTTTTCCATTATTCTAACGATAGCACGTTGAGCCGAAATAAATTGTTTTATCATTTAAACTGGACGGTTTTGCGTCATTGTATAATACATTAAGTTACCTCTTAATTTATTAACTTAGTTTTTTATTGCAATAAATCATAGTCGTAAGAGGCCAAGTGCGAGTTATAAGGTAGGTGTTACAATAAAGCCATACTTATGAAGGGCAGCCATCGCAACATAGTTCTTGTGTCTCTCTGTAGGTGCATTGGTGTTCAAAAGCAGCACGCTTTTCGCTAATTTTTCTCGGCTTTTCTCCTTAAATGCTCTTTAAATTGCTTAATTAAACCAGCGTGGTATTCTCTGTTAAAGAAGGACAAATTATCTTTTAACTCAATGAGCAGGATACACTCTGGGTCCCAAAAAAACATCGTGGTAACTTTTTCAGCCGATTCCAACATCTCGAATTTCTTAGGGAATGGGGTACCTTTTTGTGCTTGTGATCAGGGTCATAATTGTAAACCCAGGTTTTGTCATCTGAAACAATTCGGTTTAAAATTGTCTCCTTATCGTCTCTACAGATATTCAAAAAGTCGCATGAACTCTCGACACTTGGTTATTTTTGCGGCGACATCAGCATTCTCGGTACCCATTTTGCACTGACTTTTGATATGCCAAGAACGGAGAGTATTTAAAATATTTATAGAAGATACTACAAGTATTTGTTCCAGCTGCTTATCCTTCAATCGGGCATCTTCCAATATAAGTTTTTCAACTTTTTCAACAACGTCCAAGGAGGTGTTTTCTTTCGACCGTCCTGAGCGTGAGTCGTTTTCAATCGAATCTCTCACTTGTTTGAAGAGATTACGCCGCTTTGAATCATGCTTTTACTAGGACAAGGATCTCCGTAATCCGATGAAATCTCATCCAATGTGAATTGTGATAGTTTTCCTTATTCTCTCAGGAATTTGATGACAGCTTGAAATTCGATTTTTACCATAATAGAAAATTGCTTGATCGATAGTAGTTCGGAAGTTAATGAAAAAATTAAGCTAAAACTTGGTATTTATATTCATAAACAGTTTCTCGTTAGCAGCTATGTGAGTAAGCAACCTTCACTTCCTGCTATCTTCTCAATTCCCCAAACTTCTTGACATTCTCGTACATCATTCAGACTGAAGGAAAAAAAAGTGTATGAAAAATTTAAAACTCAATTTAAAAGTTAAATACAAATTTCATTCAAAATATAATTTAATATCTCAGAATAAAATTTTCTCCCTTAAGAGGATATTAATATACCTTCCAGGCTAATATAGGTGCAAATAGCAACCAGAGTTATCGCGGAAAGATATTTTTTTCTCTAACAATAGGGGAATACATTTTTAAAAGTATTTGTTACATGATATCAAACGCAACAGCCTTTTATAGAGATTTTACAGGATGATAATTATATTTACGGCAGAAAAGGGCTAAATTATATTCCGTATTTGTTACTCAGTACCTAATATAATTAAATCCTATGCTAACCATATCAATTTTTTAAATTTATATTATAAATTACTTTCACCTTCAACCTTACCAATCCAATATAATAAATTAATTTAGCTTGAGTTAAAATGGGATTTTTTTAAAATGTTTTTCACTTGAACTAATTCTTCCTGCTCCTATTAAAAAATCTAATTATCCTGTTTCAAGATTTTTTTCTCCTTGTTTCCAAAATTTTCAAATGTTTATAGATATTGCACGTCATTATATTATCTCATTAGTATTAAAATCACCAATAACCACATTGTTAACATTGCCCAATAGATTCAAAATAAATTACTCATCAGGAATAATTTCAAAACACTATTATGAAAATTTCATATTATACAATTTAACACTCGTTGGAATATATAACAATACAATAAAATAATCCTTAGCAAATATAAATTTACATTTACATTAAAAGTGAGACGACGAGGTAGCATCGATTAGGTAATATCGATAATGGCACAAGCGTCTAAATAACTTTCGCAGATTTAATTTATATAATTTCAGCCATCATTACTCGAGCAAAGTGGGAGGGCTGTAATCTATTATGGCATGTTGTACTTTATGGACAATATACTATTAACTGTACACGATTTGATTATAATTATTTATGAAGATACGTGTTTCTTGGCAAAATTTAATTTAATTTCTTTGGCAATTCCCATGGATTTGATACTTGGAAAGCGTAAAATTTTTTTATTTATTCATTATATATAAAATTAAATTCAGTGACATATCAGAAAACATAAAATTATGTAAAATATATTTTTCATTTGATCCTGAATTGTTATGTTAATAATAATAAAAATAATGACATTAATAATTTATTTCTTGATAAAACATAAAGTCCGTAGAGTTTTTTTTTCTGAAAACTAGGGGAAAAACAATGACAAAAAATAAATGTAACATTCTACATTTAAATAATATGATACTTCATCTTCGAAAAAGGTGACTAGATCGACTAATCCAGTTCTAAGCAGCACCGATTTATAGCTAGGGTCAGTTGAAATAGACAAATACATATTTGTAAATGCCACATAAGAATGCATACATATGTACATCAATAACTTATCTTAACACATACTATATAATTATATAAGCATACACGCATTATTACCTATGGAATAGATATAACACAAAAGACACGAAACGAAAAAAATTAGAAAGGAACAAATTAATAACTCTACTTAAATATTGTTTAATCCAAAACACTCCACTGAATCATGGAAAATTATGAAAAAGACATGGTTCTTAAAAGCTTTAAACTGTATATATATATATATATATATATATATATATTATCTTGAATATTTGAAACAAATATTGCATTTAGAATACAACTACAGGAATAATATTAGATAAAACAGTTTGGAGATATTCACGAAAATAAACACGTTACTCCATTTAGTTTTTTTAAGTTTTTTAAATTATCTGTTCTCTTATGATAAGTAAAGTAATTTAATTTCAAACGCGGAACATACCAGATGTGCCACCATTGTGCGAGCTAGACTCGCACTTGGCTGTCTTTTCATCATCATCCCTACCTATCTTCGATACCTAACTACTGTCGTAATTATGAATTATAATGTTTCAATGGACATTTTGTTAGTGGAAATTTTGTTTTTCAATACAATTTTCCTTTCTCTAAAAGTAGCTCGTTGCATTGAATTCAATATGACGGTAAAAAGTAATCATGACCGTACCTGATAACTCAAAGAGTTAGACAAGTTTGAAGTAAATTAGTGTTGCATATAGCCAATTTTTAATAAAAAGAACACTTGAGTATAATCGACTGAGCAAGAATCGATTACATTTTATACAGTTAGTTGATTGTAAAACTGGGGTAATAAATGCAGATTGTGTCATTTATATATGTGATTACTATATTATTACTTGCTTATTCACACACACACACATATATATATATATATATATATATATATATATATGTTTATGTATATATATATATATATATATATATATATATATATATATATATATATATATATATATATATGTCAGTAATTAACTTTGCAACAAATATACTATTTATACAGATAACGGTAATCATCGTAACATTGACAAAAACTAACGTTGGCCAGACTTTTCTCTTAAGGTTTAATGTTGACATGTAGATAGATGTAGAGACGTACTTTTTAGTTACTTGGTTTTAAGTAATAACTTATAGTTTATGTTACACAAGATAGTCATATAGTAATACTAATCCTTTTTAACATATTGAAATTATATTATGGGCTTGAATCATATGGAATTTTAGTTTCGTTTTAAGATCACTTATTAACACGTTGAGAAAATGAATTAGTATCAAGGGGCGGAAAGAGTGTAACAATTTTTAAGTGTCTATACAGTGCTTGATAAAATTATAATGCGTGATAACGATTATGTGCCCGATAATAATATGAATCAGACCTAACCTAACCCAATCAAACTTAACCTAACCTACCTGAACATAGCTCAGCCTAACCTTACCAATCCAATATAATCAAAACCAACCTTATAATCATTAGTTCATAATTTAATAAAAACATTATGACGTATACTTTTATAACTTTATGTAAATGAAATATTGTTATGTAAGTAAAATATCTACTATATTTTTACGTAGTTAAATAAATTATAAACAATTCGAAGTATTTTGGGAGTAAATGGTTTAAAAGATTTATATATATAAAAGGGTGTATACCCTTTTTCACCTTAAATAAAAAAGAAATGAAGTTAAAACCATAAATAAAAAAGTTGAGAAAAGAAAAATAAAAAGGCTGACTCCTTCCAGTATGAAATTAAACTAGTTTCCCAAGAACTTTAAAATATTTTATTTTTGTTTCAAATATTCCTAGTTTCATTAGAATAAATTCAAAATAACGAGATCGAGCCGTATGTTGAATTTACATTGGTTGCATTAATTGAAATATCTATCAAGCCAAAGGTTCAACATCGTCTCCCAAGAGATAAATAAAACGTAGCAAAGAGACCGCGATCAGCTTACTATCTCAATTCCGCTAAGGGCGAGTCGTAACCTTAACTTGATTTTAAAAAGATAGTCCCTCCAATGCACCCCTCGTTCGCCCTCTGCCTTGAACTCGTCTGCTCAGACGCAGTTGGGTTTAAACAAAGTTAGCTTAGGCCAATGATTATTTCAAGACTCAACTACGTCACTTGAGACTTTAACGCGAGTTGGTTGATTGATCCTTTAAAATTTGTTAGTTACATTTTTTCTCTATTTTAGTATCATGGAATTGAATTTTTACTAAATGTTTAATTATAATTTCACAATTTTCTTAGTCCCACTTTCTGCGAAATAATTTGGGACATTTAATGGGAAATATCTCATTTGACAGTAAAAGAGTAGACATTTGTGGGCAAGTAGTCTGCTTTATTGAATAGAGTCTATTGTCACATACATATGTATTTAAGTTAATATAATCAAGAATTAAAGTTTTTGATTTTGAATAAAGAAGTAAAGTTTTTGTTTTTGAATAAAGAATAAAGTTTTTATTTTGAATAAAGAAGTAAAGTTTTTGTTTTTGAATAAAGAAGTAAAGTTTTTCATTAAGTAATCTTGAAAAGTATCGATCCGATGATACTAATTCTCAATTTAGCAAGGGGCCGAGACTTCCGTAACGAACAAAAGTTATATTTTATGGGGTGTTAAAAAGAGATGCTAACTGCTAACAATTTTAGTGACACAAGTTAACGTAAATACGGTGAAGCCTAGGATTCCTCGGTCAATGTTGCCTTTACTATTCCAACTTTCAAAAAGATGGTTTTCCCATTTATGATTGTTTAAAATTTTTAATTTACATCAGCATTGTAGCACGAAAATTATTTACCATTAAAAATAAAATTAAGATAAGTACTACACACAATCCACATTAAAAAAAGGCTAAGAAAAATATGATCTCTATCTAATTTTTTAAATTTTTTTAATAAACAGTTTTCGTAAAAGCGTCTTGATATTTACATAATTTTTTTTCTTTCCTCAGTTATTCAAAAATATCCATTTGTTTGGAAAAAGTCAAGAACTTTTATGACGTACAATTTAGTCAATTGTGAAATATGAAATGATAAAAATTACATTAAAAACGTTAATGCAAAATTTAGGGAAAATTTTAAATAAAAGTGTAATCTGTTATATTATGTATTATATTAACCACCGAAGGTAGATTTAATACAACGAGTAAAGTCGTTGTTCAAAAATACAAAGATTTTGTTTCGAAGAAACTTATACTCGTTTATAAATTATTTTTTACGTTGAAAGATTTCAATCGACATTGAAATAAACCTACTATTTTATTTTTAGTTTATGTAAAAACAAATTTACTGACTGACGAATATAATAAAGTACACTCGAATTTTCCTTCATTCCCAAACATAAAATAGACCACACAAATCAGAAAGATGATATTCAATGATAGTTAAATAGAAAGCATATAATGAAAATTTTATTGTCACCACCCGATACCGTCGCAGGTCACCATTGGTTTACTCTGTCTACGTCTTGGAATCATCCAGTTCATAAGAAATATATTATTTGACATGAAACTTTAATTTTATATGTCTCTTGTTTATTCCACAAAGTGATCTGTAATTTCATATTGTCCAATATCGTAATGAAAATGGATTGAAAAATTTATTTTTTATCATTTCGTTAATTAAACTCTGTTCAATTTAATTGAGTGTTATTTCGTATTCCAAAAATAACGTATGTAACAACTTTGCCGTAATACACATATTATTTATCACAAACAAATTTCAGAATTAACCTAACATTTTAATTTCCTTTGCAAAATCTAAGTGACAATTGGAAATAGAAACGAAAAGTAATTTTATACTTGGCTGCCCATTAGAAATGTTTCCGATTATGGTAATTTCTTAAATAACTAAAACATTAAAATCAAAATATTGCATGTAATCTTATTAAACCTACATTTCATTTTGTAGGTTAAATAAAAGTTTCAACAGGCGGGATCTATCGTATCGAAACTTCTGGTGGATTATGTTTGTACAAGAATCTCTGGAAAGTTCCAAAACACTGAAGTAGAAATATGTAAGATTTATTGTCTAATGATATAATTTTAGCTAGCAGAAGCGATAAAACATTCTTTTAAAACTGAGAATATTATTTGTTTATCAATTTTGCAGAAAACATCCTACGAATAAAAAGTACATACAAAAGATACGAAAGAATATTATGGAAAAATACTCATATAAAAAATAGAAACAATATAAATGAAAAGGAACGTAAATATTCCGAGGTTTACTAATATAATATAAACTGGTAGGATAAAGAAAATTATGGCAAGATTATCTAATACTATAGAAAAATTCATATTTTATTTTATATGATCCGAACATTTGATTTAACGAAATAAGAATAATTTTTTTTCTTTTTTATGAACTATTTACTTGTTACACTCTATTTTTTATTAGGTAAAGTCTGATTGTGATTGTTATTATTTGCCATCGTTTCAATAATGCAACTGCATTCACAATATGTAGCAACCTTCCAAAACGCATAATATATTTTATTACTTAATGGTTTGGTGAAAAAATTCTCCTTAAGCAGTACATTGAAGTGAATAAATATGCAAAGATCAGTATCTGGTTAATATTAGTCAAACATCACTCATATTGACTCATTACTACAATAAACACATTTTCCTAATGTACAGCTCCTATAAAAATTTCAATAGTAAAAATCTAATCTTACATTTCAATCATACACCAAAGCTTTAACTTGTACAATTTCGAAATTCATCCTGGTTACATAATAAGTTAATAAATAGGGAAATCGACATTTCATGAAGAGTATGAATTTATGATAGAAATTCTTTTTACTTCTACTGAGTCGATGCTCTCGTAAGTATGCCGATATATTTATTTAATTTAACAACGAAATAAGAATCCTTGCTAGTAGCCCACCTGAATATGTTGTAATAGAACGAAACCTAGGTTGTGGTAAAGAACTTTAAGAAAGTAGAAATAATACTATATCACGTGGTTTCATTTAATTTTGAATAATTAATTTCTACAAAATTAACGCCAAATATATTCAATCAACGAAATGAGATTGAACTCGAACTTTGCATTAAAGTTTAGAGAAACATTTTGGTATTAAGGTTTACTTTCGATATTTTGTTATTTATATACAAAACTTGTAATGATATTTATTTGTTTTTAACAAGCGGCTAATCACGTTTAAATATTAGTTATAGTAAATATTTTATATCATAAACGTCTTTGTTAAGTGAATTAAATTTCTTTGGCCAAATCATGTGACGTATTTTTATTTAAATTCGACGAGTATCATCAATTTATTTCCATTCTTTCACTATTTAAACGATTGTACTTTCTTTCACGCATTGTGGGGTTTCACACATTTTATCTGGTATCCATGATTACATTTCAATGAGTGAAAACGGTAATTAAAGCGTATTACGGAAAAAATATATAATTTCTTTAACAACTTTTGTGAGCCTGTCCGCTATCAATTAAATAAACGGATGGATGTACTTTGAATTTCCGCTCTCTTACGGCAAAGTGATGCGACAATCAAAAGAATTAACTTTGCACCTGCGTATATGTATATATATATATATATATATATATATATATACATACATATATATATATATACATATATATATATATATATATATATATATATATATATATATATATATATATATATATGTAATTGTACACACATACATATACATATAATGTAATATCGGCCTCTCTGTCTTTCTCCCAATTTGCTTCTATTGGCAAGAATTTTGATGTGTTTCATCATAATGTTAGGTACTTTTAACGAAAACTTTTCGTCTATCAAATAATATTTCAATCCTCAGGTTACAAAGTCCTGTTAATATTAAAGTGCCGTTAGGAATATAGTAATATATACGGTGGCGCCAGTAATAAGGTTTTAAATGTTTAATTTCAACACCACATCTTTTAGGCGAGAGAAGCTGTGGTTAAATGCTAGTGCGGCATGAAGTCTTAGGCTACGATACCAAGAAACTGAATTACAGAAAAATAAGTTCTTTTGATTCAAAGTATTTATTCACAATGCTGAAACTTGCATAGTCTATATTTCACAACATTATAAATTGTTTTCGACTGGATTTAAAGAAAAAACTTTGCAAATATAATTTTGTTCCAACCTAAAATCTACCGAAGAGGAATCACGAAAAGATACTAGTAATGTATCTTCTATTACAATAATATATATATATATATATATATATATATATATATATATATATATATATATTATTTCTATGTGACATGTTTTTTCCCTTAAATAATAAATAATAATGAATGAGACTAACATAACTATAAATGATAAAATTTCGTTATTTAGAATTACAAGATTTTATAACGAAACTTAGGGTTTTATTTACAAAGTATTAAATTTTTCATCAATAGTGCATATTTTTAATATTTACATGTCATTATATTACAATGCCATTATGATTTAAGCTAATATGGCTCAACTCGTCTTTGGTATCATAATCAAATCTAGATTAATATTATGTTGATTGCCAGGATTCATATTTAGTACTTACACTATAATTACTTACTCTATAACTTGTCATATTATTGACGATTTAAAATGAAAATTTACTTCGGCCCTAAATTAATTTATGTCACTTTATTGCCTCGTGCCATTCTAGCAGGGTAATTCTGCATGCTAAGTAAGTATTAAAACATACAAACACTTTTAACGTTTCAGAACAATATTTCAAAGTTATGCAAAGATTTAGTTTGAAAATATATTTTGCTATCATATAAGTTAATATTTACGTACTATACATATTTATGGAATTAAAAATTACGTTATGAGTATTAGACCCGATAGATCCCTACGCCAAAAATGTATTATATTTCAATTACCGTATTTTCTAAACCGACTTCTACAAGCAAGAATATAGCTGGTGATATTAAGTTTTTTATCACCATTTTGCGGATAGGGGCCCACATGTAAGATTAACTAAATGCCAGCCAACATCTAATTTTATAAAGTTGAGAGCATGCCAAAATTTTCAATCACGAACTACTTTTATTTACAATCCTGGTAAATGACCTGAACAACGTGACTAAAGCAGACTGTAATTTATGTTCACCGATGACCTTAAAATTTACAGCGGAATTTCGTGTCTTTCCATTTGTTGAGACCTATATCACAGTGTTGACGCAGTATTTGAATGGAGAAAAGCAATCAAATTAATCCCGAAAAATGATCAGTAGTAAGGTATTGTCTTTCTCACCTTCTTATTAGCCATAATTTTACATTAGATTGTTGTGACGTTATATCGGGTTTAAATTACGAAGTTCGGTACGAAACTCAACATTATTGACATTTCATGATTATTTCATTAAAATAGCTCGCTCGCCTTTCTTTACGCTAAGGTTTGTTCTGCGCAATTTAAGCAACCATATTAAGTTATTTCTTTTCATCTTTGGTATAAAACGTTATTTAGCAGTAAGATTGAGTCTGGCTTTCAGACGGAAAAAATGGCATATCACATTATACATGATATATAGTTTTTGCCCCAAACCAAATGTATTAGAGCTCGATTCAATCTACATAGAGACACCCCGCTTTATCGTGGTATGAATTTTGTAAGCTATTACTGGGTGTTATTTTTACGATACTTGTTATTTTTCAATTGTTATTAACAACAAGTTGTAATTATTTATATATGTCGAAATTTGTGCCAAATAAAATGTGTTTGCGGACAGTACTACTTTATTTTAACATGAGTGAAATTGCTGGGGAAAATCATCGGATTTTGGAGGAAGTTTATGGCGAACATGCTTTAGCTAAGCAAACGTGTCGGAAGTAGTTTGTAAACGTACGTCTTAAAACGTTAAGAGTGGTGATTTTGACTTGGAAGAAGAGAAAGGACCTGAAAAGTCAAAAAAGTTTTGAGATATATAATTGGAGGAATTACTTAAAGAAAACTCATCTCAAACAATTAAATAGTTGTCTACATTATTAGAGGTTGATTTATCAACTGTAAGAAAACGCCTTAAAGAATTAGAAACTGTACAGAAGGAAGGAAAGTGGATCCCATATGAATTAAAACCGAGGGACGTTGAAAGCCGTTTTTAACCCATGAAATACGACAGTATACGGTTGGGTATAAAATCATGGGTTAATCATGGTTCCATCATCATTAGTGGCAAAACGTAATATTCATGGGTTTAAACTCCTTTATATTTGGTGGGAACATCAGGGTTTATTATGAACTGTTAAAACTGCATGAAACCATCATTGGAGATTGTTACCGATTACAACTGATGCGCTTGAGTAACGCAATGAAGAAAAAACGGCCGGAATGGAGGGAAAGGTACTATAACATTATTTTGCTGCACGACAATCCTCGACCGCACGTCGCATATATATATATATATATATATATATATATATATATATATACACACACATACACATATATATACACACATTCGCATCCGCGAGCGCACGCACGCCCGCAAGCGCACACTCGGCTCATGCGCATAAGCATACACGCACAAGCACATGTACACGCACACACGCACATATACACACCAGCATACATGGTCACACACACAAACGCACACATTAAATACACTTCCAAGGCAACGATGGATGTGTTGTTTTTATGACCATGATCGGTGAAGATATTGTAAACTGTTAACTGGGTGATGTTTCATCACCCAAAACTAAAAAAAATCGTTATCTAAAAGTTCTGTACTGATATACATAAGTTTGTATAAATATACGTAGGTTAATTAGAGTAGCTCTGATTGAATTATATTATACGAGAATTACGAATTACGTACGTTAACAACAAAAAAATTATTACAATTGATTAACGAATCAATTTACACAATTTGAAAAACATCTTTTCTTTTAAGGCCTTTAAGTAACCCAAAAAATTTAGGAAACATCAAAATGTGTTATCTGATTAGACGATAATATCCTTAAATACATGTATATTCTTAAGGTTAAAGCAAATTCTCTGTAATATAACCAAATATAACTATGTTGTACGTAGTTGGGCTTTTGGCTGTTGGGGTAAGTACTTGAGTTTGTCGGTTTACGGTACATACACTCCAAGGCTACATTGGTAAATTGTACTCGAGCGTACTTACTCGGGAGAGCAGACACAGGCTGCGATATCTTTACAACTCTCTAAAAAGCTTCGCGTTCTTTGTCGGGGATAGGAAATATTTGACCCACAGTTTTCATTTTCTTTACTCTACCGTATTTTTCGCGCAAATATAAAATATTTTGAGATATTTAAATGTAATTTGAATTTATATGCCGCCCTTTTAAATGTCAATTGATTGTAAATACTTTACTGGCTAATTATTTAAAATATAGATGCGATGTTTATATGAGTACAATAATATTATTTTAAGGATATATTAATTTCGTTCAAACGCACGACAAATATTTTATAACCCGCGCGATCGATTCTCATTACGAGATTACTATTAAGGTTGGGTGATTACTTTAAACGATTTATAAAGTTAATGCGCGAGACGGATATTATACCTATATTGAAATCTTTCTTGGTTATATATAATCCTTGTTCTTGTACTACTAGCGCCATCTAATTAAATATTTTCATTGTATTTTTAAAACGAAATATCTAAATTTCCAATGATAAATTATTTTTTTTTCAACAGTAATATTAAAGTTTATGCAGATAAAAATAAAAAGTATCAAAATACCAGTTCGTTAATTTGGCAAGTTAACCAAATAAAATTAGGGCTGCCACAAACTAAACAGTTTCATTACGATAAAATTATTTTATGTCTCCTATTCCTCTGTCCCATTTGCGGGAAAAAATTAAAATAAAAGAAGAACTCTTAAATTTATGGTAAATACAGAGTAAGTATCATACATTAATTAAAACAATAAGCAATAAACGTAAAACGGCCGACGGGCTTGAAATTTCGCAATTTTTTATATATACAGAGATGAAAAATTAGTAAGAAGTATAATACAAAAAAATACATTAAATGCACAGGTTGCATGTAAAGTTGGTATGATAATTTTATTTTTACGTATTTGGTTGAATAAGTATGTAATTGGATAAGTTTTTTTTTTAATGAAAATAAGATTGTATTCGTAATTTTTGTTTTATAGTTTCCCTTGGGAAAAATGACGGTTAAAAATGGTATATAATGCTTACATCCACTCTTTAATTTTTTTACTCTGGATTTAAAAAAGTTACAAGTTATGAAAGCATTTAAGTAATATTGATAAATTCTCTTCAAAC
The DNA here is from genome assembly GCA_039881145.1 of Druceiella hillmani. NCBI lineage: Eukaryota > Metazoa > Arthropoda > Insecta > Lepidoptera > Hepialidae > Druceiella > Druceiella hillmani. Next base: position 24,167,300 of record JAYKKI010000007.1, read on the forward strand.
GTTAGATTAAAATTAGTTACATTAACTTGCGTCAAAAATTGTAAGGTATTTAGACAACTACCAATTAATTCATAATGTATTTTCCGATAGCCACTCGGCTGTTTTTTTTAATACGTACTTTGAATACCAATGAATTGATTGTAATATTATAGATTTTAATGAGAAATTTACATATTTTTAAAAATAATGTGAAAGGCCGTACCAAACATGCTATTTCATTGATCAAACAGTCTTTTACGTATTAATAACAAAATCGTTATCTATAACTACGTTTATCCTTTCCATTTTATTATTTTCATTCACATATTCATCTATTTTCCATTTTAGCTATTACTCTTCCAAATCGACAAAACACATTTAGTTTTTGAAATATTGTTATTTAGTCAATAGTGTAGGATCTCCAAATAATGTTAGACGACTGCTCTTGTTTGTATATATGATATAAAGAGATGTGTAAATACTGTAAAGCGACGTTGCATAAAATAAATAAACCGTCTACAAAATGTTCATTAAATTAAATCGCATGAAAATTACGTTACAGTAATATTAGGTTACTGCTTTCAAAGTGAGTTTTAAAATTAAAATAAACGCGTTACTAGCTGATACCATATCCATTCGCCAACGATATGAGCAAACAACACCAGACTCTTTGCTAGGGCAGAAAATGATTTACCGTATATCATTTACGCCAAATATCTTCCATGGTAAAGTGTAGTCCAGTAAATATTTTTAATATATTGTAGAGATTATCTTTTAACTAGTAATTATTATGAATATTGTTTAAATAATAGACAAATATTCAACGTAATACGTAGTAAACATACATATTTCTTATATTTAACAGATAGATGGATAAATATTTCTGAACAGGGAACTTATTGCATATTAAAGCTCTGAAGAGATATCCAAAACTAATCCACTCCGCATCAAATCACAAACACGATATGGAAAAACGAACGCCGACAAAAATCAATGAAGCATAGAAACAAGTTCGTTAATTAATTCTGTCCTACAGTTTGAAATGTGAATTGTGGCGAGCGAGGTAAAAAGCGAAGGTCCGTCCCGTTCGGCTGAACTGCTGACTATCAGCCACAGGACGTGAAAAAATAGTTACCTTGCCGCAACTCCGATGCCTATTTTGTATCGCTTGTTGTTATCAACTTGGTCCGTATATTCGTTTTCGTTTCACCCCTCTACAGGTGGCGAGTAAGTTTATACAGCGAGTTAGTCTTCGAATTATTTCAACCCATTGCAGCTGAATGTGAGTTCAGTAACTTCATTAGAATATAGTTATTATTAGTTCTACGTATGATATATAAAATTTTAAAATAAATTTGTGAATTCCTTTTCTCTAGTCATTAGTAACTTCCCTCATTAACTTCCTTTGTTAGCTTAAAAATTAATTTTTACTTTTTCGCATTTTGTCATCACATTAACTGCGTCTACCTTCATAAGGTTTTGTTTATTAATCTTTATTTGTTTATTGTTAAAATAAATAATAATATACGGTTTATTGTCAAGTTGCTTAATTAATTTTTAACAATTAAGATATTTTAGTAATTTTTTTGGTATATTTTTGTGTCTTTACCTTAATAAAGGTAAAGACACAAAAATAAATTGAGGATATTCCGGTGGGACATTCTCATTATGTTAATTGAACGCATATGTTGTATTTTTTCGAGTACCGGTAAGCGAATGCTTCTATATTAAACTTTTGATTTGCTTTTATTTTGAACTGATTCCAAAACATGTTTAAAATTATGTTAAAAAAGTGAAAGATTCCAAATTGTGTATAACCATAATAAGTTACTTCACAGTTAGCTAAATTTCACTCTCATTAAAAAAAAAGAAACTCAAATTATTTTATATTTATTTTTAATCAGATATTTAAAAATGCTGTTGGCTATAATCTTATATTTTATTAGTTATTCGTTCTGATTTCATATACCGGTAGATCTATAAATAATAGACCCTAAAATCTAATATTTAATAACTTCAAAGACATGTTTACTAAAGACACATAACAAAGACAGACTCATGGGAAAGTGTTAAAAAACTAAACATTTTTACACCATCGAATATGGCGTGGAAGATATAATAAAAATATGAGTAAAATAAAGTCGATCTTCATATTGATATACTTGATATTGTAATGTAGCAATTCTAAATCGATAAATTAATGGGAAAATATGCCATAATTACTTTGGTTATTACCGTGCAAAATTACGAGTTCATTTAAAGTTGTTAACCTCTAAATTGGTACTATTATTAAGAATTTCATGAACATAAATTTATGATAAAGTAAATAACATACCCTGTATCTTTCGCAAGCTGAGTATTCGTGATTGAGGTATCTGAATTTATGATCTATTGGTTATAGATATACCGGTACATATAATCCGAACTAACAACTAAGAAAATATGATATTATTGTAAACGTTATTATGAAAATGCGAATAAAACTAGGCACAAAATAATTTGAGTTTATGTATTTCAAAGAAGAATGAATTTTGTCTTAACAGTAAAATAATATATTGCGGTGTACAAATGCTTCGAAACGTTTCAAATTTCCTTTAACGTTGCTTTTGAGACATTTCGAAATTATGTTAAAATAAAAGCAAATTAAAAGTTTAATATACAAACATTCGTTTACTTGTACTAGAGTAAATACAATACATGCGTAAAATAATATAACAAAAATGTCACACCGGAATATGCGCAACCTCAATTAAGGTCAAAATACAAAAATATGGCAAAAAATAAATGATTAAAACATCTTCTCATTAATAAAAATGACTTAAAGCGACAGAAGAAATTCATTACTTTTATGAAAATTTTTGGAAAAGGAAAAGTGGTAAATAATGCATGTTTCATATATATGTCGTCACAACGTTGCAAAATAAATTTATAAATTAAACAAATAAAAAATAATCAACATAGCGTTACAGAGATAAATGCAGTTAAAACGATGTCAAACGCAAAAAAAAAAATTCCACAAGAAGATGATTTTTATCTTGAGACGTTAGTTAAAATATAAGGTTTAATTTATAAGCTACCAAAAGGAAGTTAATGAGAAAAGTACCATTGATCATCGAAAACCAATTCACAAATCAATTTTGAAATTTCGTGATTTATGTATAAAGCCAATTTTATCTACATATTAATGTAGTTACTTAATCATATTCAGTTGCAATCGGTTGAATTAATTTGGAGACTAATTTGCTACATACACATACTCGTAGCCTGTAGAGAGGTGAGACGAGAACAAATAAACGGACCAAGTTGAAAACAACAAGCGATATAAAATAGGCATCGGGGTCGCGGCAAGGTAACGAACGGTAACGGTTGATCACATTCTGCGGCCAATAGTCAGCAGTTCAGTCAGACGGGATGAACTCTCACTTCTTACCTCGCTCGCCACAATTCACATTTCCGACCGTAGAACGGAATTAATCAACGAACTTTTTTCGTAGCTTCATATACATTTCTCCGCGTTTGTGTTTCCTAATCGCGTAAGTGATCTGATGCGGAGTGGATTACGGTCGGATGTGTTTCTAGAGCTTTTATAATGAAATATATTTTCCGTTCAGAAATATTTTTCTATATGTCACCATAAAGTTTTAACCAAATCAGTATCACATATACCTTTTATGCAAGCTTCACGTAATATTATACGAAACAGGAACGTATCAATGTTACATTTTAATAAATCTAGTCTATTAGGGTAATAATAAATATGGTAAACTCTCAAATTATATTCAGAATGTTGAAGTTAAAATTGAAAGGTGCAAATATTAGTATAAATGAGCTACATTGCTTTCATTCGTTAAATATAAGAAATATATATGTTTACTGTGTATTACAGCCAATATTTATTCGGAGCTATACAATATTAATAATAATTACTTAATAAGAGTGAACCTTGACAATATAGTACAAATATTTATTGAGATACATTTGTATCTTGGGTGATATTTGTTGTAAATGATATACCCTTCAGATAAGTCACTTTCCGCCGTAGGGAGAAGTTGGTGTCATGTCATTAATATCATTGAATAATGAATGTGCTATTAGCATGTAGAGTGTTTGTTTTTAATTTTAAAACTCATTTTGAAAGCGATGACCTAACAATACTGTAAAGTAATTTCATAGTTAAAGAAATTTGTAGCCTCCGCCATCAATATGACGGCGGAGGCTACAAATTTCTTTTAAAATAATTATGTCATACAAGCTGAGATTTTAAGACCCTTGCAAGGCCAAAACTTTTTGATTTATATATAATTTGGACTCACTTCCACCAGATTCAAGGTAATGTTTCATTTTGATCATACATAGTGAGATATTTTTAATATGGTTTTTCCTCACATAAAAAAACCATACGTTTACGATTTGTCGGTTCAATTTTAATATAATAGTCTAATACATTTAAAACAAGGAACATTTTCGTCAATTGATGTTGTCGTTTACAATAATATAAATTAAAATATACTCTATTACGGATTGTCTAATATTATAAACTAAACTCTTTCCTCTAAAAGAGATAAAAGTCATATATTTTTAACTATTTCAATTTTTAGAATAATGGCATAATATTAATATATTTGTATCTCTTATTATCATAACTGATAGTATTACAGAAATACGTATATCGAAATATATATTTTTATTGTTAATAAAAAAAAGTAAAAACGGAACAAAAATTCAAAATAAAATTGCGGATATAAGAATAAAAGAGATAAAATAAAATAAAAAGATAGTTCGTAAATGATGAAATGCAAACAGAGTACCTGTAGAACTCCCAATATATTGAAGGTATTAAAAATTAAAAAGATCCAAATAAAAACAGGGTCAATTAATTATAAACTCTTAAGCAGTAAAATTCTTAACATTACATTGTTTTTAAAAATAAATATTTCTAACAACATTTCAGGTTCAAAACTATTTTGTAATTATGGAACAGGTAAAATAGGAATTTTATTATTGATTTAAAAGTAAAACAACTGTGAATAGTGGGTATTATGATAATTTAATAATACGTAAAAGAATGAACACATAGAGATGGGTTTCTAACAATTAAGAAATAATTTAAGAAACTTAAACCTTTTCATATTTTAAAACTGTTTTGACTGTGTATATGTAGTGTGTAGATTGCATTTAGTATATGTTGGATTCGAGAACAGCTTCGTAAGGTTATTTGCTCCTATTGTACAAACTTTGAACATCTTGTCACGTACTCTGTGCTTAATTTATGTACTTGTATTAAGCAAATTAATAAATATAACAATTTTATTGAATATACTTGGCGTTAATTTTGTAGAAATTCATTTTTTACATTTAAATGAAACTACGTGATGTAGTATTATTTCTACTTTCTTTAAGTTCTTTACCACGACCTAGGTTTCGTTGTATTACATCTTCAGGTGGGCTAGTAACAAATATGCCAATAGCCCACCTGAAGATGTTGTAATACAACGAAACCTAGGTCGTGGTAAGGACATTAAGGAAAGTAGAAATATTACCAAATCACGTAGTTTTATTTAATTGTGAATAAAATTTTTAAATAAACTATCCTTATCCGATTAACTACAGCTTAAACCGCCTGACTTAGCATATATTGGGTAATCGCCTATATATTTTCTATACTGTAACTGTGTGTAGAACATTTAGTTTCATATTTTAGTCGATATCTTTTCAGTTTTTGTAGGATCATTTAGATATGATTACATAAGCGATATCTTTTTTAACATTGATTAAAATATAGATGGCCGTAATTTTATTTTTTTTTCAAAAGACAATTTTTAGATATAACCAGCTTTTTCAAAATTAATTCCATTTCTGAAAGGAATAGAATAACCACATAAATTTCAATTGAATCTATTTTTTAAAGTTCGTTAAAGATTACTCTAGTCTATATTATTTGACATAATTGCAATTTATAATTTTCAAACATAAAAACGGAGAATAACTTTTTTTGAAATTTTTAATAATTCGAAATTTGGTAATACATTAAATAAAATAATTACATTGAAAACACACTAGCTGAATTAATTTTAACTGATCGTGTATAATATTTAATAAACAACATGTAGACAGATCACAGGATTTATGCCAATATATTTAATTTTTTTCTAAAATAGCTCGTCATTTTGCCTTGATCACGTGGATTTAAAGAAACACTTTTTAATAGATGGTTTAGATATTTTTGATTTACCTTTAATCATCATTTCTTGAACTAAATAAATGAAATTCCTTTCAACGTTTTGACTGTTTCAAATTTTTTTTCATAAAAATACCCGAATAGGAATTAGAATGCCATTTGTTCCATTTCTTATTTTTTTGTGTCCTTAGTACTTCGTAATTTATATACCTATCAAAATATTTAAAATATCTCTGACAAAATACTCATGACATAATACGATATTTAAAGAGAAAATACTATATGTAATTCAATTTATTCAATAAGATTGAATTACCTAAAATTGTGAAAGAAGAAGGGTTTTTGCTTGTCGATTAAAAATACTAAGCAAAAAATACCCGATATATAATGAAATATATTTTTATATTTATGAAAAATATTTGTGTATTTCTTGCACCTGTTTTGTTGGGTGTAACACTTCACTATAAAAAAAATAAGGTTTTTTATTGACGACCAAAAGCGTGAGGTTTGCAAATAAAAGTTCAACGCTTTAATTTACAGTTAATCTAAACTGTTGTAATGTCCAAGTATGCATACGATAATTAATATTGTTTATTATTTGTAATAACTAATCTGTCTTATTAAATTCTAATAAAGTTTATTGAAAGATGAGGGGGCTAAAGGAGGCAAATATTTCAACATTCAAATTGAATGTTCAAAAATAGATTTTAGTAAATAATGTTGAATTCAAAAGTCAGATTCAATTTAAAGTCGAACTTTTGAATTCAACATTATTTACTAAAATCTATTTTTGAACTATAAGGAAATGGAATAACTCTAATTTTTTATAATAAATAAAGACAAATAGCGTCACAAACAAATATATCTTTACAATTTTAAACAATTTTTTTGTATTTTCTAACAAGGTTAGTTGTTATAAAATATTTTTTCAGTCAAAATGATTTATTTTCCATTATTATGTATCTTACGTTAAAATACCTCGTAACATGCAAATGCATTAAATTTCTCCCGCAGCTGCTTTTATGTTTCATGTCTTCAAATTACCTTAAAGATAATATGTAAAATTGTTTAATTATAAACTAGAGTGCAAAAAAATTGTGTCACTTCGGAATGTCAAGTTTTATTTGAATGGGTTTTCAAATAAACGCCATGCTCTTTTACCGCGATCTTTTAATGGCATCTCCATTATTCATTACGTATTCCAGTTATACATATTTATTGTAATAAAGCTGTTTAAAAAGATAAAAGTGGTAAAAGTTAGTTTTTAAATGACATTTTTTAGAGCGCCATAATTTTTTCCTCTCATTTTAATATAAACCATCAATAATTTTAATGCATCTAATAGTAAGGGAATACACAGTTGAATTTGGATTTGATGAATGCAAATTATGACTTCTATATTGTTAATATTGTTTACGGACTGCATGGACTCATTATTCGAAGCGGTATCGTTACTAGAAAATGATGGTTTATAAGATATTGCGGATCAGGATTTAAAAACCGTGCTTATAAATCATATGTACTTGTAAACATTCGTAACTTATAGAGTTTTATTTCATACATTGTGTTGATCGAAAAATTACACGATGAAAAGTTTGATCTAATGACAAAAAACCTATGATAGTAGCATGCACAATTAGTTAAGAGTTTCTTAAAAATATGATTATTCACGATTTCTTTGTATGAAAAGAATTTTATACCTTTCAGACTAATGAAAAAATACGAAATGAATTTCCTCTCAACTTAAAAACTAAATATAATTTAAAAAATTACTTGACAATTCTCGTTTAAGAAATAATGAGATTAGATTTCGGGCTAAATATAAGTAGTAACATAGCAACGCGGGACTTTATGGTAAAAACGATAAAATAAAATTTCCACCAAAGATTTCGGCATGAATTCTATAAGGTAATTAGTACTCGGGCGCCAGCACAACGGTTTATAATAGAGGTTAACTTTGATGTGAGAGTGAAAAGAAGTAACTTCGAAGAAAAAGCTTAATTACAAAGAAAAAAAACAAATTCAAAACTCCATCTTTGCCAAAATATAATCACTAAAAATATATTGTCGGTTCCCCGGTTTTGTTCGGATGGTAACTATATTTTACGACGGTATAAGATTCAGTAATATTCGTTTCTTTTTACTAGGAATCATATTCATTTTATTAAATTGTTTTCATTGCCATGAAATAATTAAATAAAGGAAGAAATGAAAGTAAGATGCGTGTGAAATTATTTTTTTTCTGTCCACATAGTTTGCATTAAATATATTTATATAGTTTGTATTAAAAATGAGAACATTTTATCACGATGTTTGGTATGTGAACTAATCGAAATGGGATTCTTTCGGACAAAATGATATGTTTAAAACAGCACTTCCAACGAGAATTAATTGAAGTTTCTATCCTTTATAAACTTATCGTTAAAGGATTATGAGAAGTTTTTATTCAGGTTATAGAAAAGTCATAGAGTAAATCATACCTATCCTTATTTATTTTGGAGAAAAATTGTATGTAATAATTAGGTGATTCGCCGAAATATGTAATGACAAATGGGGAACGTGTTTTAAAATTCTTCAGGTTACTGGACACGATATTGTCATATACTGTTAATGTGAAGCAAATTTACAGACTTCTGTAAATTTGCTTCATATTAGTAGTATAGGACATTGGTAATATACATGTTATGTAAACAAAAACGTGGTTATCAATCTCCTGAAAATAGATTTTATTACTTCATAAAAAAAGAAATGAAACACTCGGCATTATTGAAGTTATACTACTTTAAGAGAACGAGACGAAAGAGCGAAATTTTACGACGCAATAAAAATCGACAGGATGAAGTTGCTTATTACGCTTCTAGTGACTGATACTATATTCTTGATATATAATAAGGTATTTATTAGTACAAAAACGGGTTTTACATTCTTACAAATCTGTAATTTTAAATAATGTAATTGAAATTTAATAGTGGTCTATATTATAAAAAAAAACATTTATTTATTTTAAATATTCGTGAAAGAAATAGAGTTCGTAACTTTTTTAATTACATTTTAAGTGTAGTTCTCTAAATGAGTTTAGGTTCCAATACGTATTTACTTGCGTTATAAATTCTAAAATTATTTAAATTTCAATTATTTCATTGGATTGAGACTTCAACAAACGTAGTTATTCCCACGCTCTAATCCTTTTACTATTTTGTTTCCATTAATTATGAGGGTGCTAAATAAAGTTATTCTTGTATTATATTAACAAAGTATAACTTATAACGCACGTACATAAGTGCATGCACAATTTTAATATTTTTCGACTTGCTTCGAATTAACTCTGCAGTAAAACAACGGTATTAATTCTTACTTTAACACACACAGTTTGTAATATTAGCATTAAAGTTTTAAGTGAGTCACTAGTGTAACTGTTACTAAATATTAGTAAAAATTAAAACAACCATCACGTAAATTATTTAAAAATTCTTCTTGATAACGTAACGATTGGTTAAAGGAGAATAATAAATTTAAAGCTTTCCGTAAGTAAAGTCGATACACAATTTAATTATGATCAATGCTTTGCAATTAAGTAAATTTTTTTATCATCGCAATCGTCAGTAAGACTGACAGTGTACTCTTATAATATAAATCGAAAAAAGAGGTTTATTTTAGTTATATTACTAGCATATAAATATATTACAAAAATACTTTGTTATGATTCTGGGATTCACAGTCATCAGGCCATAATCGAAAATCCCTAATACTAAGTTAAACTTTCTCATTTATAAAGCAGTTTGCTACTTCATTCATATGTATTTTTGCTATTGTCTTTTCCCACATAAGAAAAATATAATGATATTCGTAGATTCTCATGATGAATCTCACAGATTCAGTAACATCCTCTGATATAGCACGTTTTTTTGCCGTCCGTATACAACTCATATATTTTTTTAAAAAGTAACTTACTTCGCATTTTTTTAAAAGCAATAGAATTGGTTGGAATGTTCATGAATGTAATTGCTTTCAACTGAGGTAAAACTTTTAACGTGCGAAGTCACATTTTCCTTCGGTGAAGTAATTAGCATTGTAGAGTTATTTTGGCGGAAACTTGTTCTATTTTTAAAACACACGTGTAAACCTTTTTCGAATTTATGAATAGCAGATTGTATGAATATATTATCAAAAGAAAACTTGTCTTTCAAATTTTTTTTAGGTTCTGTGATTTTTTTGTATTATTAGGAGACAATGTAGGTAAAAAAATATAAAAGTTTACTCTTTTTGAAACTTGAGTTCACTGCTCCTTTTTAGTTTCATATATATATATATATATATATATATATATATATATATATATGTATATATATATATATAAATATATATAGCAATAAAAGACACAGAAAGAACAGTTTTAATATATAAGTATTTGTATATTATACACAAATGCATGTTTATATGTACCATACAGGAATGTATACACACTTCTGTAGAGCTATAACGGATCTTAATACATGTATTGTATAATTAAAAATATGTATAGGCAATAGATATTATAAGAACAAAATTAAGGAAAGAAAAAATTTAATGAAATAATTTTGAAAATCCGTTCCAAAATAAAAATATTTTTATTTAGTCAAGCTGATTAGAACGGCTTGTTTTTGCTGTGTCAAAAGCCTCTTACGTATCAACATTTTAAATAAATTCGTGGATGCCTGTGTCTTAAGGAGCGTAGGAATTAGGTTCCGTATTTTTCGTGACTGCAAGCTTCAAACTACTCCGATAGGTATTATATGATATTATGGTACTAGGAGAAACCTATCACTGGCTCACATTTAGCGGTGAGCATCCAGGAACCAAATTTATATGTCGTACATTATGTAAGTGCCCTCGTAGTAAACAATCTCCGTAAATAGCTTTCGCTCGAAGAATTCTGTACACTTTTAAATAAACTGATACATGGGATTACCAAAACTCAATATGAATGACACAAGCATGAAATATGTTTATATGTTTTGTACTGAGCTTATTGTTATTAAAATTAAAGTTTTGATGCTCTCTCTCCATCTTATCTTCATCACCATACAAATTAGAGCTGCTCCTCTGAACAATTGTTCGCTTGCTACACTGATAGGTGGAGCTGTCAAAAATATACGATGTAAAATCGAATATTTTTGAGCATTCATTTACCAACATACGAAATGATTTTCCTTTAATGGAAGTCTTTTTTCCTTGTTGAAATTTTGCAGTGCCTGTTTTGTCATGACAGTAGGTTCTATTACCAGAACGTCACCAATATCTTCTTTACTATCTGAACTTCAAACTGATTCCAACAATTCCAAATAGTGATTTCTGTTTCAATCTTTTATTTGGTAAACTCAACAAAAAAATTCGTTTTGTATTGTAATTTCAAATAATACAGAAATAACACATAAAAATTGTTAACCAAGTCACTAAATCTGGCATTCACTTGGACCATAATTATTTTGAATACTCGTTTAAAGGTATTTGATTAGTCAATTTAAGATTACTCCGTTTGCAAAGTGCTCATACTAACTTGGATAAGTGGTATGAGGGAAGATATTATAATTTGAAAACCGCTGATTTCTTTCGTGACTTGTTCAAATATTAATAATAATAATTTTTCAACGTTTAACCAATCCTCCGGAGAAAGCGTCATAATTTTTTTCTTTACTGAGGAATGCAATGGAATCTTTAATTGTTTGAAAAGGCTTCATCATATAAAATATGGTGTTGTACCTGCATATAAATTAGGATTATTATTCGTTTTTAATGATTTACAATTAAATGAAACTACGTGATGTAGTATTATTTCTACTATCTTTAATTTCTTTACCACGACCTAGGTTTCGTTGTATTACAACATCTTCAGGTGGGATATTAGCATTATCTTTGCTAATATCCCACATGAAGATGTTGTAATACAACGAAACCTAGGTCGTGGTAAAGAAATTAAAGATAGTAGAAATAATACTACATCACGTAGTTTCATTTAATTGTGAATAATGAATTTCTACAAAATTAACGCCAAATATATTCAATATTTAATGATTTATTTAAATATGATAAATTTAAAATTTTAACTTCGAACGTACTGACAGTATCAAACAGTTTAATAAAGGGTCCGTTTATAATGAAAAAAATCGCATTCGTTTTAGTTGGTCAACAATGCTGGTACCTATTTCAAAAATAAGTAATTTAAATATTAATTTTGAATAAATAGGTATCTATTATGAATTAGTTTTTATTTCTTTTTATGAACCACTTTTTTGAAATCGATAAGTTTTTTGTTAAAAAATATTTTATTTTAGAATATTTAGTGATTTATAATCATTACATTACACCAAATATTAAATTGTTTTCTTTCTTAATATATTATATATTTATTAAAAGGTGTCGACAAAAGTCATTATGGAGATAATTTCCTCTTTGTCTAAAGTAGGTTATCAATAATACACAAATGCGAAGCGAAAGTAGTAGCTGCGAATGGTTAGCTATTAATCGTTGTGGAGTTACGTTCTCTATATTCGAAATCAAACAATAGGGCTTTTAAAATAATATCTACCAGTAGCAAGTATCTTGAATCACGGTTGATTTATACCATCTATTAAGAAGTTCTATTCCTCATTTCCACAACTTTTTATCAGAACCTGGCCTGGTTAATAATAATGTAGTTGTTTTGCAAAGTAACAACTGCCAGTAACAAATAACTTGAATCATGGTTGAGTTACTACCATCCGTTAAGGAGTTTCAGATTCGCAGAAACTTCCACATATGCGGAAGCAGAAGCGGAGCTCCGTTACATCTAGTTTGAATGTAGACGTGATTGATTAGAAGGCGAATGAGACTCTTGACTAGAATCTTTCTAATGACACTCAAGCAACAAAGGCGATACCTATATAATGTTTTAAGACGCATAAAACAATGCTCAATTTTTGCGAACACGTGTTTCTTCAATCTCTCATTAAGTAGGAATAAAATATCCGCTAATCGTGAGATTCAGTCTCCCTAATTTTATTACATAATCCTTACTCCGCACGATCAGAAAAGAAAGTTTATTAACATTTAGTAATAACGCATTTTTACATGACTGTATTTCGTACATTTTCTAAAAATATTTCTAAAATTTTGAGTCATCATTTTTAATTTACAGACATCGTGCGCATAATAAAAATCTACGATGAGGCTTGCAAGCAATATGTGCTACGAGTGAAATTAATATATAAATTAAATAACTTTTCACATCTTTTATGCTATTTTGGTCGCTTTATTTGTCACTTTATAACGTTAATTTACTCACTTTTGTGATACAGACTGTTTTGCTAATACACTGTTGTTTTTTCAGACGATTAATGAAAAAGTTCTATTGAAGGTTGGAGATTCTTTAAAGTCTAAAGTTGTTAAAATGGATGGCATATCTAAAAGGATGCTGAAACTAACACCATATACCATTAATGCAATTATCCAAATTGTGGATCTGTCCTTTACCTCCTCCACCTATCAAACTTACTGGTTTGAATACTTAAAATTATGGTTAAGTTATTTGTTATTCACGTACATTCTTCATTTTCTGAAATACTATATTTATTTTTATTTATCACGTAATAACTATTTATATATCGTCTTCAATAATTTTCGCCAAAAAGAAAGCTATGGCAATCGTCTAACAACATTAAATATAAATAACGAACTTATCTTTCCGCAGTAATCATGAGCTTTTAAATGTTGGAAAAGTTTTGCCGGATAATTTAATATTGTTATTTAATTTTTTTGTTGAGATATCAAATCAGATTTTGAAGAGTACACAAGTTGCGGATATCCTAAAAAAATTATACTAGATTAACATTCTTTACCAAATACCTGTATTGCGTCTGTTCCGTAAGTGAATCAGTCATAAGTTAAATACAAAAGTTCGAATTTTGAAGTAAGGGGTTCGAATTTACGATTAAATCGTTTTCAGACCAAAAGGAAAACAATTCTGTAATGTGAATTCTAACGTTAAACATACGTAATTAATATTTTTTTCCCATTTAAAGCACTGTTGTATTATTCAGCGTCATCTGCAATGCTTCCAATGTTAATATCGAGTCCTAGGAGGCGCATTTGTATTTGCGAAATCTATAAAATACATCGATGGATTAGTTTAATTATAACCATTTATCATTCAAATTCTTCATACATCGTTTTAAATAGACAATAAAAAACTAATTGGATAGCACTAGTAATACAAGTCCACGGAGCATGCACAACCAGCAAAAATTTCAATATACGTATAATAATCCATGCGTGCGTTTATGTTACATTTTTTTTAAATATGCATCGGCGTCCTTCACAACATCCAACGATCGCACAACATGATATATATTTCGTCTCCGTTTTCTTCTTCAATATACTTGCGTTGAGAATTGTTCGCGCGTATTGTAAAATGTTCTTCGTGCGTTTGAACGAATAATAATAAATGTGTCTATATTCGTATTAAGTACATCCTTATCTGTGTTTATATAAATATAGCATCTATGCTTTAAGCAGTTGCCACATTATGTAGTATGTAGTAAATTGATCTTCAAAACACCCTTATATAAACTCCAGTGATAGTTAATATATTTTACATGTTCAATAAAAAAAAGACAGAAAATGAAAACTGCGGGTAAAATATTTCCTGTCCCCGACGAAGAACGCAAAACTTTTTGAGAGCTGTAAACATGTCGCAACTTGCGATTCACTTGTGTCGTCTTTTCTAAGAATATTTGCAGTAAGCCGATAAATTCAAGAATTTACCCGCTTTTTAATTCAAGAATTTAAAAGCCCTGCTACGTACATAGGTTTAATTTTTCATATTACAGTGAATTTGTCTTAACTGTAAAAAGTATTATTTTTGTGTCCTTCTTTCATCCGGTTACATATTTTGACGACTATCAAGTTTGATATTTATAAAAAAGCTTAAAACGCTAGATATTTTTCAGAATATTTTCCAAATTATGTATTGAGTATTGAGTATTTTAATTTTCATAAGTGCTTTAAAGCGTATTTTTTATTTAATATTTATTATTTTGCAATATTCTTACTTGCTTATCATAAGACTATATAGGGTATTTCCGTTAAACCTACAATTTTGAAACTCAGCATAATTGGAAGTATTATAACACAAGTAAAGAAAAAATTCAACTGCAAATGATTTCCAATAACTATGTGGAATTATGTATTTTTATAATTAATTTGTTTTTACGCCTTTGAATGTTGTAGTAGGCAATATACTTATGATGAATAAATTAATATTTTAAAACATTTTAAGTAGAAATGTACAATTACAATTAATTTTATAGAACACCGCATGAAACCTGCTAAAAATTAGTTTTTGATTAAATGATTAGTAGTTCATTTGTGGGATGGCCATTTTAGGGTCTTTTATAAATTTGTCATGGCCATCCATCCGCCCACTCGCCTATCATAACTTTACAATCTGAGATTTATAACTTACGAGCCTACAAGATCTCAAATATTATGCAGTAAAATAAGTAAAACGTTTAGTACCTGAGTTACATGTATAGTGTGGGTATACATTTTAATTTCGCGTGTCTCATTGAATAAGATCTCATAGAACAAGTTTTAAAAATAAAAATAACTTTTTATTCGTCATTAAAAGCTCCTTTTGTGAAAAATTATATCACAAAATGATACACAATATTTCACTCCACTCTCTAGAGAAACTAGAGAAACTAAGTATGAATTTTAGAGTAATAATATTTGAACAAGAGTGGTCAATTCCACCCAAATCCTAGATTGATATAATTTCCGTTAACGTATTTCCATATTTAGATCGATCATGGGCTGATGTTTAATACGCATTTTGAATACGATTAAACTGATTTCAGTTGTTTAGATTTTGAAAAAAAGCTTATTTTTCTCAAAATATTTTTAAAATACAAACAAAGAGTTAGACAGTAATAATCATGCTATTTCTTTAACCAAACAGTCCGATTAGTCATAAAATTTAGACCGATTATTTTCCACGTTCCAAATTATGCATTGTCCAGTAAATGGTTGTATTAAATTGTGGGATTTTTCGCTTAACAAGAAATAATTCTATTTTAATTAATGATGTAGTTCTTTTAATTTTCGTATGAAAAGTAAAAAATCATTCAGTATAATACTATATCCTTGTTAACTCTTTCATATATTTAACATGTATATGAAGTATAGAGTCATATATTCTAAAACTGTAATCGGAGTAATTCGATTTTTTTCACGTCAATCTACCGAATCATAGCTATTATTTACCATGATCAATTCAACATAATATATATTAAAAAATCTGCGTACGTAAAATGAGGGATGCGGTCGATGTTCGAGTATTATTTAAAAAATTACTCCTTTTGATTCCATAATTGCACCACGTGCAACAAAACACATCTCACCGTCCTTACATTTCATTATATTCGATAATTTCTACAAAGCTTGGGGTGACAAAGAAGGTCTTTTTTTACATCAACCTTATTCAAACGGTATGCAGAATAAATTGCTGTAACTAATGGCGTTTAATAATAACATAATATAGAATTAAATTAATATACTTTTTTACAAAACAATCTCCAAGGTTACAAAAATGTTTAATAGTTCCAATTAACAATGTTATTTTTATTATCTTACACTTTTCTGTTGGTATTCGACATTTTTTATTATTCCGGTTCTAATTTGTTTATTAAAGAATTTTATTTTTCGATTTATAGTATTTATGGTTTCTTGTATTACCTGGAATGTTACGTACATACGATAATTAAATTATTGCTCACTTATTAAAATTAAACAAGCATTTTTGGCATTTAATGAATACAAATACTTAATATCTAGAAAGGTACATGCGTCCTTACATATATATCTAAATGCCTATATGCGGATATATCAATAATATAAACCTCTTTTGGCTTCACCGTAGTCGGGTAAAATATACTAGTATTCGGATTATGTACTTAGGTATAGACGGTACTCGTCGGCTTTTATTTTATTAGATTTGGTGCCAAATAGAGCCTTATTAAAACTACATGAGAGCAAAACTTTCACAGAATTTAAAAATTAAATATTTTTTGGAAATAACATTGTTTTCTGTCTTATTAATGATTAATAAATAATGAAATATAATTACATCAGGTTTTTATTTCTACCTATATACACATAATAATGGCCGTATGAATTTATATCCCTGAATTCCTTATTTATCTGCCTAAAAATCATTTGCGTGATCGCATTATATATAGATTTTATAGAACCTAATACTTGCAATAACCTGGTTACCTAAATCTTTTAAAATTATTAGTACAAACTGACCGAAATAATTTGGAATTGAATTAGTGGTTACTTAATGTCTTATGTTTTCATACTTTTGAGGAAGCACATGTTTCACACCATTTTAAAGATTCATGTCCCGTGAAAGAAACGCCGCATCATCATTGTTTTTACTTGACATTTTTATTACGACATAAAAGGCATCTTCAATAACAAGCACTTAAACTGGTATATGAGAAAAAATTATAGCCTATTGCCATATTCACATCCAGAAAGTATTTAATTAAATATTACTTAACATTTTTATTACAATTTAATATCTTCAATAACAACCCAATTGAACTAGCATATGAGAAGAAATTATCCATTATTTCCATATTCACTTGCAGAAAGTATTTAAATAAATATTACTTGATATTTTTATTTCAATTTAAAAAGCATCTTCAATAATAATACACTTAAACTGGCATGTCAGAAAAAAAAATATCCCCTATTTCCATATTCACGTACGGGAAGTGTTTAATTAAAAAAAAAATAAAATATACCACGTTTTCTCATAAAAATTCACCAAATTTTTTTTTAAACCGAATGAGTTTTGATGTTATCTTATGGAGCAGATGGATTATATGACTATATTATAATAGTTTCATATTTGTTACTCAGCGACGGAATCCTATAGCACTTACAAAAAAAAATGAATAACACTATCTGGCACAGATTTAATAAATTATATATTTTTGATGTTTTTTTTAAATAGAAACATATATTTCATTAATATAATTATGTAGTAATGGATGGTTAATCAATTAAATAATAGGTAACCGTTATAATCACTGCCTATTCCCGAGTAACAGTCTAAGAGTTTGTCATAATTATGGACATTAAACGGTTCCATAAGATAACATTTTATATAATACGTCGCAATGAATATATCGCTCGATTAAAAAATTAATTTTAAATACAACATTAGTCATGTATATTAGCCATTAAACCTACATCCGTAATAGTATATAAAATATTACATATATTTTATATACTATTACATATATTTTATATCCTATGCAAACTAAATATATCCAGCAGCAGCGAAGAGAACGGTCATTCTTTGATTTAATTTCCGATATAAGCAGAAACTCCTTCGACGAAGATATCAAGCAGGTATATTTTAGTGGGAAATATTAAATACTTATAATTATAAAATAGATACAGTACAGAAAATATTGATGTTTGTGGGAAATTAAAGCATGTTATATTTAAAATAAAAGAAAATTTAAACCAACATTTATGAAACTGTAGTTTATCATGTCTCTTCCAAAAATATACATATTAACCTAATAACCTGTATAACTCTGCATACAATTAATAATTATTTTCAGTTCTGAGGCATAGTTTTGGATTTAGTACGGATTTCTGAAAGAAATGAAACGATTCCCTTACATTGTAAATAATTGTTTTACAGCTTGATTATATTGAGTCACCGATACGATACAAAGCAGAGTATTTTATAAAATACTCCTATATAAAGGCATTTATTCTTATCAGTTAAATCGCGATGTGTTGGAAGTTTTTAAAATTAATATAAATTCCATAATCCACCTCCGTTTTCGCGTTGAGTGTCGAAATATGGTGTTGAGCGAGGGTAACTTTTCAATAGATGCCAGTGATGCGGTGCATATTCCACTTGTATTTGCATATAATTCCTTATTAAAATCTCAATTTATTTGCTTTATGAATTGAATGAAGACAGATATTTTATAAATAAACCCATTTGATATTTTTCGATTCAGAGGTCAAATAAAACGGGAGTTTATTATTTAGTTTATATCAATCTGAATCATTATATTTTGTAATTAGAATATTACCATATTATTTCGTTTAGTTTAGTTTCGGTTTAGTAGCATAAATATACTTCGGTTTAGTAGCATTAATATATAATGCTGATTTGCAAACAGCAGACGTTACTTTAGAAATATAATTTAAATTTCGTTATATTTAAGAATCTAATTATAAATCTAGTCATAGCTGTATTTGGTCAGACTGGTGCTTATTATTATCAGTCATCTTTTTCATATATGCTAATAAAGAGATATTTTATATTCGTAGTTAGAAAATCATCAGCATAAATCAAATGACTTGCGTTAGGTTTAAGTGAGATTATGATTTTTTAACTTATTTCTTACTACTGACAATAATTAAATAAAAATTATTTAAGAATAAAATCATTGTTAATATGACATCAATTGTAGGATATGATATCAAATATCCATTTTACAGATCGATTCTGAGATAATTAAAAATTTTCTTGAACCAAATTTTTACAGCAATAAGTGCAGACTAGCAATGAATGAAGTATATTTATTGATATTATAAATAAATTCTCATTTAACTCGCAGACACATATGTGATCGCAGTTCATAAAACATAAATCACGCAATCTAGTATTCACGTACACTTTGAAAATTAAAAAAAATTCTGATATTTTTGTGGATATGAACATATTGTTTTGGGCATTTTATCACTGGCCTATTAGATTATGAACCTCAATTGAAATATGTGCAATAAAAAAACTAAAAGTACTTTTCATATAATAAAAACAAGCATTATAAACAAAATTGTTAATTTTCACTTCATTTAAATTTGGTTTAATGTATTCAAGAGAATCTTGGGATACATTTTTTATTGTGTAATGTATTTTTCAATACAAAAATAAATGTTAACTTGATATTTCTTGAAGTACCTAAGCTTGACACAATTAATGAAAAAGCTACAGCGTGCATTAACCTTTTTATAATACATTGGAACTTGATAATCATTAAAACTGAAAAAAAATACAGAAAATAATAGATCTCCTTGAGAAGAAAACGAATCGCTTATAAATAGAATAACCTATCTATGTTGTACGTTTCTGGGTTTGGAAGATGACTGAATATTGAGCTTTATCAGTTTACGGCGTATAAATCATAAAATTTATTTGGTCATTGAAACTCTAGCATGCTTATTCGAGGAAGCGGAGACCAGTTAGTGGTTAGTTCCGCTTTCTTTTAGAGCTTTTCTACTCGCTTCCGGAAAGCTCTGCCTTTGCTGTTTGTTATGTGAACGGAAATATTAACAATTCGCAATGTATAAAGTATTGGGTATTTTTTTAATCAAATTTGAACTCCGGAAAGGTGCGAATAGTTTTTTTGTAAGTGCAATGAAGTTATTCCATAAGACCGGGGGCAAGAAAAACTTGGTTATTAAAATGTTTCTTCAGAAATTTAAAAATAATATCAATTAAAAAAGTTCACCAGCCTAAGGAAAGTTATTAAAATTTAACGGTTACGCATGAATAGATATTAATTATATGCCAAGCGTTTTTTCCCATTAACGATAAGAAATATTATATTCATTGCAAACAAAATTAAACATTATATATGTTTTATATCGTTGTGACATACAACGTTGTGACGTATGTGGAAGTCTAAAATGTATATAGTTAGAGTCAAATATTTTCAACAAATTGGTATTATGCATTTATTATTTTTTCTCTAAGTGAACAATACGTACTTAGTTTGAATATATTTCAAATGAAGATTTAATAAATTAATAATATATCGGTAGATATATTGGTACTTATAAAATACTAAACTTATAGTATTATTTGTATATCTACTGTTAGGTTTAGTTAGGTTACATACTTTATGAAATAAAAACCTTCATTACATTAAATTTCCTAAAACTCGTGTAGCCATAATATCACGTTGCCTCCTTTGAAGCTTTCAATATGGGATTACAAAATGCGTATGCGAATGCGTCATATACTAATACTTTGTTCCGTTATCAAGGGATGTGCATGATATGTATTATGTTGTGACTAGCCGGGGAAGCTCCAATCGAGAAAAATTTTGCTATCTTTTTGAGGTTGAAATCCGATTTTTGCTTATCGAAAAAATTACGTGACTATTTCAAATGCGCGAAAGCCACCAATTTTAGAGTTCCATAGCAAAACCAAGAAGTTTTATAATTTCACCATCTGCATGTATATCACAGCCGCTTTGTCGCATACTATAAAGTTTTTAAGAGACATTTTATTCACGACTTTTGTAAAGTTATAAAACAAAATCTTTAAATAACAATTTTTAATGTACCTCACCTACATTTAACTTGAGGATGAAATTTTTTTTATTTCCATGCTTCATGTGTTCGTGAAAAGTCTTTTAAAAAATATGGGGGTAGGTTATGAATACTTATTTGATACAGGGATCTTTCTTCGAAACATTAGGTTTTAATGTGGTAATTTTTTAGAGTTACATGTAAGCCGCTATTTTTGAAGTCAAAAAAAGATTCACAAGGGTAATACACATTGTCAGATGGAAAGGAAAATTACGACAGCTAATTAGATTATATTTGTTAACTACTAACAATTTATGACATGTAAAAATGTATCTATCGTTTGTCTATACAAATAACTTAAAGCAACTTTGTAATGATATTGAAATGTATATTTTGTGCTGTGTAAAATTTACTAGGCAATATATTCATTTATTGACAGGACGAGAAATATTATTGTAAATAGCTTAATAGAAATACCTTGTATGCTTAAATGTTTATATGTAACTAAACTTGCACGGAAACACCGTAGTTCAAGTTACACTCGTATTTAACAAGTTTTTTTTATAATCTAAAACTGATTAGACTGTAATGATTATTATTTAGATAATAAACAATATTCAGCCCGACACAAAACAGCTTAGCAGTGCACGTATCAATGACTTTGATCCTAACTGCTCTGTATTACTTTAAGACGGTATATCTGCCAAAGAATTTATAGTGACTCGAAGCTTCCGAGAAAAAGTTTTTAAAGAAGGACTGCAAGTTGTAAACTGTTGTACCTCAGTTAAGGACAATGTATTTTAAGATAAATTAGTTAAATAAGATATCTAATTGTCTGCCTTATAGAAATATACTTGTTCGAAATAAGTATCTCCTCATTACTATATAGCTTTATTTTATTTATCTTCATATTCCCTATACAATCCACTAATCCGAACATTCCAATATTCCGGCACCCCTTTTTTAATAGTACCGGTATAGTGAGACTTTACTGAACATGCAATATGTTGGTGTATAATAACATATTGCATATACCCGACTGTATGATGTGCGCATTGGACGCTTTTTGTATGAGTAAAATCTTGTGAGTTCGCGTCGAAATATTAAATTAACTACGCGGAAAGTTTAATGGTTGAATATTGTGCGTTGTTTCAATTGTGTTTTAGTTTGATTATTATTTTACTTGTTAAATTAACTTTGGAATACTGTGCAGTACAATAGTGAACACTAAATGTGTTAATATTTTCATATAGAAAATTAATAGCAAAAACGAAGCATTAATTTTCAAATATATCCAACA
The DNA here is from genome assembly GCA_039881145.1 of Druceiella hillmani. Lineage (NCBI taxonomy): Eukaryota > Metazoa > Arthropoda > Insecta > Lepidoptera > Hepialidae > Druceiella > Druceiella hillmani. The sequence continues at coordinate 24,190,129 of JAYKKI010000007.1, forward strand.
TTCGTATAAATATTTTTGTTTAAAAATTTAATATTATTTATTTCTTATTTTTATATATTTAATATTTCACCTGTGCAATACATCACGCAATGAGTATTTCATAGTGTAAATACGAAGCTGTAATATATCTTACTTTGATGTTCTGATTTAAAAGACCTGTTTCGAAGATACAAGTTTTTAGCTCTAGGTAAATTTATTGACATATTTATAAAACAGAATTAACGTGACTTTAACAAACAGAAACCTCAGAAAGTTTAATACGATTATCGCATACTATATTTAAATATCAAACACAGATGCAATACCACACCTTTGCGACATTACATTTTTCGCATATATGAAATATTAAGTGGGCATATATTAAATATTAAAAACATGTTTTATGACTTATAGCAGTTGTATTCAATACTTATGAATAAGCCGCGTATAAAGACATATATTATGAGCGTCAGTATAAAAATTGTTTATTTAATTTGTTTTATTCTTCTCGTCATCTTCTATCTTACGCGGTAGCGAAATAACTTGATTGCGAAATATGTTGTGTATTGTGATACTACCACCTACGTTACAAAACATACGATAGAAGAATTTTGAGATTGCGCTGGTATGAAATTGTCCATTTATGATTTAAACAAATATTGATGCACTTTTGGGGAAATGTGAAATTACCCAACTTTATGCATCAGGGAAATATCAAAATCCCGACAGGATCAGAAAAGGTACTGAAGAAAACATGTAAAAAATAGGTCTGAAATTTAGCAGAGTTTATTCAGTTTCTTATGTTCTTTTCGATATTTTTTTCACCTTTATTTTAGTGTATTAATTTTTTAGCTGTCTTTCATTCATGTATAATAATGTTTTAAATTTAAATTGAGTTAAAAATTCGAATTCATGATCAATACTTAGAAGTTTCTAAATATTTTTTTAGAAACCGTCAATTGGATGCCATCAAATAACTTCTAGTATATAAAAAAGCAGATGCACGAAAAAAAGACAATCTTCAATAAATCATCTTGCGACTGTCAAAATAACTGAATTTTTTTTATTTCAATTCATTTTAGTGGGAACCAAATAATTAACGTTTTATCAAAGAATTAAAAAAAAAATAGTGGGAACCAAATAATTAACGTTTTCAAGTGTATTTCAACATAAGGATTTTTACGAAAAGCATAAACAAAATAAGTTAGAAAAAGATATTTGGGTATACACTAAAATCTCAAAGAAAACACATAACATGCTTAGGGTAAAAAAATATAAAAAGAAGTTTTAATGGACACCAATGATTAACTTATAGAGATAAGTAGAAAGTTTGTTTGGAAAATCTGTTAATATACGAAAAGCTAATAAAAATTCATGGAGCATTCAGCTACCGATGTTAATAGCTACTTGGCAATGTACCCTCATAAATAGATGAGAGTGTACACACGAGCAGGTTGAAAACAATAAGTAAATAGGCATCGAAATTGCCGTCGTAACTTACGTTTTTCAACTACACGTTAACTTGATGACTTGACGCAAGTTCGGTAGGCATGTAATTTCCGATGCCTGTATATATATATATATATATACTTTGTAAAGAAACAAACATTTTTAGAATTGAACATATCTGTAAATATTAGGTTGCAACTTATAAACCCGCCATCATTGTATACAAATTTTTAAAATTTTTATATGTAGTCAACAAAATTAATCGTTGATTATATAAACACCGTAGGTATCTAATACTCGTCGCTAATGTGTAGGCAGAGGTAAAATTCTAACCTTGTAGAGATCTTTAGACCTTTGACTGAAAAGTTCGTTTTTGACATAATTTTCGTCTGTAAATTTCTTAGTTTACTTCGAAATACTTGCATTTTTAATTTATTCTTTACTCGCCGATTACTCAATTGCAAACTGAACAGACGTACAAAGACAGCATTCTTTAGATACCTACTAGAAATATTCTAGAAGCTTCTATAACATTCCAAAAATTGTTAAAAAAGTGGCGTGTTTATAAGTTACAAACCTAATATTTGAATTTGCTTCCGTTGGAATCGATGTCGTATTTCAAATTTGCGATTGCCTATCATAGATTCTGGAACAAAATATTTTCTTTACCTAACAAATGATAATTTCACAATTTGTCAATCACATTTTGACATGAAAATATTTCAATACTATTAATACAAACATACAACTAACATCAATTTATTAATTTAGTATGTTGCAAATTAAAATACTTCTGAAATATTTTGTGGCGATTTTATCATATATATCACAGTAAGTACAACGTGATACTTTTGAATACTTTAAAAAGAAAATGTTTTTAAGCATTCTTCATTGGATATGCATGATACAATCTTAATTTACATTTAATTAATTATTATTGATGGGCTATTTTTAGAATTGAACGTATCTGTAAATATTTATATCTGTAAATATATGTATATCTGTAATAATATGCACATATCTGTAAATATGATTTTATTTTCAAGTAAGCTGTGTGCGTGTTTATTGTACCAATTTCAGCTCCCAGAAAAATTAAGCTTGTTCATGAAGTTAATTCCTAAGGATAAATACGTTTTAGCTTTCTCAGTTCATGGGTAATATCCAAAAGTCGAATAGCTTCTACGTTGTTATGGTTAAAGAGTAGTTTTTTGTGTTTAATAGCATATTCTTGGATAACTTCGTTACTCCATTTTAGGTCCAAGTCGTTGTGAATTTCTTGATTCGTTACAAAGAGATGTGCATTTGTAATTATACGCATGAACTTTTTTGGCTCGGTTGGATTACCTTACGATTTGACTGCTTGGTACATCTCCAATGTTGGATACCATACATCTAAATCGGTTTGACGATAGAAAGGTAAATTAGTTAAGCTTGGAATAATGTCCAAACAACCACAATATATGTCGTTGTGATTTGCTCAGCTTTTAATTCAAAGTGGAATTTACAATTAGACCTACTATCCAGTTGGAGTCCCAGATATTTTACTGTATCTGCTTGAGAGACTTGAAATCAGTTAAGACAAGTGTGTAGATTGCGGTTTGTTCGTCGCAATGCAAATATGGCATGAATTAATTTACCCGTCGAGTTTGATTTTCCAATCAATGGTCCATCTGTTTATTTTGCCAAGTATTTCTTGTAAGTTTTTGGTGGCTTGACTGCATGTCTGTAGTTGCCCTTAATATCATATCATCAGGAAAGGTACCTGTGAAGGTTTTTTCTGCAGTGAAAATATCAGTGGTATATAGTAAATAGAAAAAAGACCTAAGACTCTTCCTTGCGGTAAACCTACCCGGGCCGGATGGAAACCTGAATATGCTTTCTCATGCCACACTCTGAATATTCTATCAGATAGATAGGACTTAAGTAATTGAAAAGTGAAGTGTTTGCCGGTATCAATTTGCTCATTTCATGACTTAACGATACTTTCGTGCCAAACTCCATCGAAAGCCTGTGATACGTCCAGGAATATTGCAGGGCAATATTTTCTTTCCTTGAATGCCTTTTCGATTATGGTTATAGTCTATGGACTTGTTCGATGGTTGAGTGTTTATTTCTAAGTCCAAATTGGATATCTGGCACATTCACGATTGGTTTAAGATGTTTCAGAAATAATTTCACAGTTTGGATATTGAGGGTAACAGTTATATTGTTCTGTATGAAGTTGTCTGTTCCACTGGTTTACAAGGTTTTTTAAAATGAATATTTGCGCTGTTTTGAAGCAATTCGGAAGATGTTTTAACCGAAAAGAAACGTTATATAAGTATGTTAGCATGAAAATGGCGCCATAATTCCTTAAATATACCAGGAAATATTTCATCAGTGCAGGTGCTTTTTGAGGGTTTAGATTTTTATCTATTTCTTGTGCTTCTTCTATTGGAGTTACCGGTTTTATTGCTATTTATTATTAACACAATACTGGTTAAAATATTATGGAGTTGAAATACTGATACTAGGTGTTGAGCTTAGGTTATCCACTGACCGTATGTGTTCTTGGTAGGTGACACTTAAACAAGGAATCATTTGAATCTACGCGTTGTTTTCCACAGTGAATAGTCTTTGTCCATGTCAGAACCCAATCCACTCGGGTGGAAGTTAATGCAGTTCTACTTATAATCTTTAATTAACCTATAAACTCGATTACTCACCTGATTAAAAACCTTTTTGTCAGCAGGATTTCTGGATCTATGCCATACGCTCCTTGTATCTAGCTACTCCCTGATTAGATCTCAAATGTCAGCAGGATAATTTTTTCTTTGGTCTGGTTTATCTCTTAGGATGGGAGTAGCCTCACTGGCTGCCAAGTGGAAATATTCATTAAATTTCTGTACTTGTTGCTTCAGGTCATCAATAGTGCTGAACCTTGTTTTTAAATCGTTCAACTTGTCAAGATAATTTCTGAATAGATTACAATCAGTATACCTATTGGTATTATTCCGTTTTCTTTTTTTTTAATTATTGTTGCACTCAGCTTCAATGGGACAGGAGTATGATCAGAAGTTAGATTATCTACGCCTTCGACTTAAATATAATTGGATTCAATTCCACTTGAGATAAAGAAATCTAACAGATCAGGAATTTTATTGCTATCTGTAGGCCAATGTGTTGGAGTACAAGACGAATGGAATTCGCAATTTGCTTCATTAACGGCAGTTAACATTTCATTCCATTTGCCCGAAGTGATTGATGTTGAAATTATCTCCAATAATAAATCTTGGACTAAGTTTTCTGAATATGTTGACATATTAACTTTCCGAAATATTGTGACGTAGTAGACAACAGGCAGCACCAATACTTATGACAGCCAATATGCTGAACAGTAAATATGGTGGCTTGACTAAGTGGCTCTTTTATTTCTTCTTGGTGAAAATGTTGTATATTTCGTTTTATCAATAAGGCTTTTCTCCCGCGGGCACATTCGCTAGGCTGATTAGTCCAGTAGGCGCTATATCCTTTTATTTTAATGTTGTTCTTTTGTGCGAAGTAAGTTTCAGGTATCAGAGCGATATTTATGTTTTAGTGTTCATGAATAGTTTTAGTTCTGGGCTCGTTAGGTAAGCTCATTTGCTTTCCACGTTATAATTCGTAAGTACTGGTTATTCATTTTCAGGGTTTTTTGAGTTTTTGGTTGGTGGCGTTTGGATTTCCTCTAATTTTAACATTCTATTTTTGCTATCTGGTAATACTTAGTTTAATTTCAGCCTAAAATGAAATGAGCAATTTCATCATGTCAGCAAAGGTAGGCTCGTTAGATACAGCTTGTTTCTTATTATCATTGCTTGGATTAATTGTACTTTTTATAGTTTGACCTTAAGATATGTTTGAAATAGATGGTTCATTATTTTCAGACAGTTTTATATTCCCGGTTTGCTTTCTTTGAACTGCAGAAATTTTCTTCGTTTGTGGATTTTTCAATTGCTTTTGATAGGCTAGAAAATCTTTATAGTTTGCCGGTTGTACTCTTTAGCTACATAGCGCACATATTGCTACACTGTTGGTATGTTTTTTTGTACTGTGTAGTGTTATGATTGCCAGCACAATTTACTCACTTTGGTTGTCTATTACCAAAATTCTTTGAATGTCCAAGTTGCTGGCAATTATAAATTTTGAAATACCTTATACCTTTTTGTTTGTGTAGTTCAATAATCACTATGCAATGCAGCAAGTTATTGATTTCAAATACAGAATCATTGTTTTCTTTTTATCTGATATCTACAAAGAATAATGGAAAACGGTGGTAACTTTTTTTATCGCCATTCGTTGTCTTTTTATGATATTAAGAACATCATGTCCTAGTTTATTGATTACGAATTTTATATCACTGATTTCTGTTGATGTCGGTAATACTCTTATGACCAATCTATATAATCTGTCACTTTTCATTTAAAAAATGTTGAATTCCAATTTGTAAAAGGACCTGTTTTCTCTCCCTCCTTCTTCCTTTATTTTAGTTTGGAGATAATTTCTAAATTGTTCTTATTATTCTTTAATCGTTTTCATTTCGACAAATAATTGTGATATCGTTATTTGATATAGCCTTGAATTGTACTGATTTTTTAATTAATTTTAAAACTTCGTGTCTGAGTCTGTTAAAATCTCCAACATGCTCACTTCAATTAGTGAAGGCAATGGAATTTTTGTTTCCTTTATTTTATTGTTTTTGAGTTTGGTTGAATTATTATTATGTTTTTTTAATGATTTCTCCGGTAATAACGTTTTTTGATGACTTTCTTCATGATACCGTTTTTTCTTATTGTTTTTCTTACTTCGGACTTCGGAAAAAATCATTCATATTGGGAAATGGCAAAGTTTTAATGTGCGTTTCAACTTTCTACTGTAACTCATTTATTGTCATGTGTTATTGTTGGAACAAAGCCAACTTTTGTTGATATGTGGCCACTACTTCTACATATGAAGTCATATTATTTATGAGAAGTAATTATTGACTTCACACTTCATTGTAATTTTAAAACACACTTTTCTGTCAATATTTCGTTCATAATGTCACTTTGTCTTACACTTATATTTATGTTTTAGACGTCAGTTAAATAATAATTATGCACTATTTATATTTTAGTAACTTATGCAACTTTAATAATCACACTATGTCCAATTTTCAACTAATAATATTAGTTTATCGTAAGTATATATTAAATTGAATAGGAGCTACTCACGTCCTTATCCACTGATAAAAGCAAAGAACTTATTTCAAAAGATTAAAAGACATTTTTTTTACATTTCGACGCAATCAAAAATTTCTCAATTAGTTCTATTTCCGCATCACTATTGTTCTTAAAGTAAAAAAGTTTTATGCTGTGACCTAGACGCATAGGCGGGCAAGATAAAACGGAGTTCCATTTTTCTATTAGTTTCAAAATTTATTAACAAATGATGCTTTATTCTTTAGTATTGCTAGTACATGGTGCTATGAAAATATAAATACTCTATTTTATCATATTAGTATGTATTTTTCTTAAGCTATATTTTGCAATTTATTCTGATTTTTTTGTGGAGAAAAACGAATTGGCTTTGCACATTTGATACTCATTATTTTTTGACATCCTGCAAACTTGGATGCGAAAAAAACTTAATTTTCAACTTGGTGAAAATAGTACATACTACTTCAATTTCAGAAAAACTTAAACAGCTACACACCGCTATCAATTTACGAAAAGCCCATATATATTATATATACAACAATCAAGTAAGCAGTATAACACAACTAAGTATCAAATAAATTCCTTTATATTTATGTCGAAATAATATTAATTCAACAATTCAGTTCAACTGCCACATGTCACTACCATGTATCATGCGTCCCGCTCCGATGAACCAAAATTGCTGCTCTGTGCTCAGTTTAAAATCATCGACGGTTGTAAAGTGCGAGGCGAGTGTGATATGCTGCATCACGCTGGGGGCAATTAAGGGATCGAGAGCAGTAATTCGTTGACTGGGAATGAAAGGCTAATCGCGTCTCTCCCACAACGTTTCATTGTGTATATTTTATTTGGTAGGCGCCGCGTTGTATTGACTGGGATAAATGACTTGCGGATTAGAGTAAATAACAGCTGGGACTAAGTGTACAATGACGTGGTTCTAATCATACAACTACAGAGTCAATTCTCTTTTCAACCGAAAATTTCTACAATCCTTGCGGTTTTAATAAATTCCAATAGCGTAATGATGACTATGTAAATTAAGATATAAACTTATGAACAATGCAATTTTTATATTATTAAACAATATTTCAATATTTTTAGACAGATTTATCGGAAGATATTACCAGTTCCCGTTTTCTGTTAAAACGTCGATAAAAAGAAAATGAATTTATATGGATAAATGAGTTATAAACATAATGACTTTGAAGAAATGAAATTATTGAAATCAGAAATGAATAATCATCTTTATTCTAATTTTTTAAAATGATTTCAATTATATTTAACACTTTTTAATCAATTAAAAAATAAAAAATTAAAGGCAGAATGTAATATCTAGAGAAGTTATGAACATCGCCTAAATGGGGTAAAATCATATTACGTTTATTAGCTTGTCAGTAATGAGAAACAGGTGTGAAACAAAAGCTAAGGTGAATATTAATTACACAGGGCTATAATAACCTTCATTTTTCCGTAGGTGGAAAATCCATCATATTTACATGTGTATTTTGGAAGTATTTTTGTTGGTTAAATAGTAGTTCGAAAAGAGTTGAAAAGCATATATCTGCGTACCTATTTTTACTTATAAGGTTGCCACTATACACAAACACACACACATACATACACATACACACGTATATATACACATATACATACACACATTTATAGTGATTCCAGGTGGCTTTGTTACTTTTGTTTTGTTGGCTTTTAAACGTAAACAGCGATATATCATACCACATAATATTAAAAAAATTAATAAACTATATATCGTGAGATTATAGCAATTTAATGTATAATGTTTTTATTGTGCAATCTGGCTTTTTGCAAACATCCGGAAAGAATTTTTTAATGTATGTACGTCCATAGTCAGTCGCCGTCCATTGCAGGACATAGACCTCTTCTAATGCACGTACCATTGTAGATAATGTCCATAATGGTCACAAAAGGTAGGCGGAATATCGATTACAGTGCATAGATTCTTAGAGCAATGGTGTACCGGGTAGCACCCGTACTGATCCCTAATATTTCAGCTCCCTGATTGTAAAATTCACTCCAGCCCCGCTAGACGAGTGGTTGGGAATCGAACTTGGAACTATACAGTACGCAATGGTGTCAAAAGTCGTAAGCACATAATCCACCAACGGCGACGATTGTGTTTTATGTTTGAATCTAGCTTTCATTTATTTTCTTTTCGAATGAATTTCATGCTCATATAATGAAATCGTTACATTCTAAAAGCTTTATTTTATCATACTTCCATATTCATTACAAATTTACTTAAAACTCAGCCGGCTCGTAAAGAGTACAAGATGCAAAATTTATTTATTTTCTGGTTCATAACTCACACGCTCATGCTTCACGTTCACGTTACCATGTCTATGTCAGTATATACTACCAACTTTCTTATTTTTCCTAGTATTTGACAATTGGCTTCATTATTTTTAAAGTTTCGTGGCCAAATGATAAAAACAATATGACAACCTATAAATTGTTTCTTTTTTCTATAGTACATAGTTCAATTTTAAATAAAAACAAAGAAAACGAATTTGTAATGTATTTTGAAGTACAACAAACAATTTTTTTCTTATAAGGAATGATCATTGAAAGGTAATTATAAATTATGAAATGGCGTCTCCTTCGCGAGATATAAGCCTTCAAATCATTCCGAGTGTGTATTATCTTAAAAAAAAAACGATATTTATTAACTAGTATAAATAAAAATTACTTTGGAAATTTAGATCAAGAATGATTGGCAATGAAGTTATTTATCTCAAACATGAATCTAATTACCCGTCTGTTAGATATACTCAATAATATAAATACATAAAAAAATATAATATCAATAATTGTAATTAGTTTGATGAAACCATTAAAGGTCCTCAGTTGTTATTTTATATGTGTGAAATCCTCATGGGGCAAGTTCCACTAGTACTTAAGAGATTTATTATAAAATAACTTCTGTTCTATATTATATAATAATTCATTTTCATAACATTTTGAAATCCATCAGCATTACCATGAAAGTTATCCTTATTATTATATAATGATATAAATTCCTCAAAGTTTGTTTTCCCCACAGAAATAAAAAAGAAATTAGGTAATGAAATGGTTATAATTAAATTTGATCTGTTATCTTATATAAAAACGATTGGACTTTGAAATATTATTGACAATCATGAGCTAAAGGTATATTCATAAAAAATACAATTTTTATATTAGAATTACATTTAATATTTTTTATATTACAATTTTTATATTAGAATTTAAGAAATTATAATATTGAATATAATCTTATAACTTTCGAATATAATCTTATTGTCTCTCTACCTTTATGAATATGAAGACTTTTATGAATATGTAGACTTTTGTTCCATATAGCAATATATAATGTAAAAGACGAAAATAATATATTACATTTCAACAACAAATTTACTTGATAGCAATGATATGAAAGTAAGCCATAGTATTCCGATTCAATAACTTTTTAAAATAAAAACTACCGCACGTACCGACCCAAAACTTATTTTGTATTCCCTTGCTAAGCATTTGTAATCAATTTTGTTACATTATAAAAGCTTTATTTTATCATACCTCCATATTCATTACAAATTTACTTAAAACTCGACCGGCTCATAAAAAGTACAAGATGGGAAATTATTTATTTTCTGGTTTGTAAAAAAAAAGCAATAATGTGTATCATTTTTTTTTGTTTACCCATATAATCTGCTCCTCTTCTCGTGACATTTTTCAGCACTGCATAACGTAAACCATATCGCGGGAGAAAAACGCGTGGAAAAACGAGATGAACAAATTTGCATATCGAATATCGAATAAAAGAGCCACAATGGGTTTGATAAATAATTGCTACTGGAACATCAGAAAATTACACGGATTGGTCATTTATTACATAGGGTGTAAAAGAAAAAATCTGTAAGATTTCCTATATTTTCTTGTCATAATATGTCGGATCATAAAATATCAATTAATTTGAATTAGCGTTAGGTCTTACATGACTACAGACGACGATTCCAAAAAAAATTATAGAAAATTTGTACTATTTTACAAAAAATTGTTTTTATTCTGTTTTGTTATAAGTGAATCAATAACATATATTTGTTCTCATTTAGAGGCCGCAATAATTATGAGGCACATTTGTCTTTAATAAAAAATTATAGCGCCGTAGTGTACAAAAGTAACTCCTTCACCTATTGCCAACATTGCGATCGATATTGACTTATCCTGGAACTTACAATTTGCAATAAAAATTCATTCTGTGGATAAAAGGAAGAATGGCTCAATAAGGCTAGACATTTTGACTGGACTCTATTATGTAACCTGGGGTTTTTTAAATAATTTGCATAAGGTTTTTGTAAAACTGCACGTAATAATTTCATCGAAAATGTCTGGCATGGCCAGTCAATAAAATGTAATTAGACTGCAAATATCTTCGATGTTCTTTAGAAGAATTCTCGCTCGTAACTTATCGCGTTGAGCGACGGCCGAAGAAATGAAATAGGAAAGAATGTGAATATTGCTCGGAACTTATTTGAAGTGATTGTTTTATATATAAAATTTAAAACATTCTTTATTCACCATTTTTTATTTAAACATTTTCATATGAATTTAAACACTGATATTTCAGATAATTTTTGTTGAATTTTATTAATCTTTTTTGAAAACTTTTTGTACACATTTTGAATATCTTATATCAAAATATCCAATAATAATATTGTTATATTATATATAGTATAGGCACTTTTGTAAAATAATAAATAAATTGACCACCTGTAGCTTATATTTCTGCATTATCGTACCTTGGCAAATCTTGTCCACATCTCGGGTTAGTGTCTATATAATTTCTTAATCATTTTATTTTTACAGAATACTTGGTTCCATATTTTGATTTCAGACCATATTTTTTAAGTTTTTGTGTAAGTCAATTTTTTATTATGGGTTAAAATACGAAGGGGACAATTTGAATATTTTTTATTATAATAAAAAGTCGTTTTTAAAAAGTTGTTTAAAAAATCTGGTGTTTAAAAATGCATTTCATTTCATTCGTCATTCTTTAAAGTTCCACCAGAATAAACATATTAAACAATACTATTAGAAGAATACAGAATTGTTACATATTGTGCTGATTGAGTAAGTTGTATATGTGGGCGTATCTATATACATTTATTTTAGCAAGTGTGAATAAGCTATCTATTAGTATCATTTTAATACAATGTACATATTTTAAAAGGTTTTTTTAATCTGTATCTTTAATGGATTTAAGAAATTTAGATAGTCATAAATTAAATATGACCAATTTTCAAAAAGAGTCTTATACTCGTAAGTTGACATGTTTCTTAGCAATGGTGAGTTAAATCCTTATTTAGTATGCGTATTCCGGAAGTAAAATAAAAACGTAGATATTTTTAAGGGTAATCGGTATGGCAGAAAGCAAATTTTTACAATCTAAATATACGTTCAATATTTTTTAAAGTGTTATCAAGAAGGAAATATACCACTCGAAACAGATTAAGAAGAAAAAGTTTAACAGTGGGGTAATTTGTTGACGCAATTTTTAATTGTTATGGTGGTAATAAGTCACTACCTTCCTTGTTTTTATATATGCACTTAAGATACTTATAAACTATACTTTTTCATAAATTTATACGGTAGAAATTGTCGTGTTTGATTGTAATAATGTTCTGCTTATTGAAAATATTTATATATCTATTCTCAAATCAAAAAACAGAACCAAAATCTTAACAGAAATAATTGGCAATTCCGTGGCTATCGGTTGTGGTATATTTGTTATATTTTACTTGGTCAAGAAAGTTGCTGGATTTTTTTGTAGATTTAATATATCTCCAGAAATTATTTGGAGAAACTTTATGTTTAATTATGTGTTTGTTAAATTTTTATTATAATCGATCTTTTGAAATTTCTGTATCTGTATAAGTGTCATAATATAAGGAATTATCCTAGTTTCTAAAACATTTGCGATGTTTTTTCTTTTCCTGAATTATTTTAATTGAGGTTTTTGAATACCATTACAGACAGTTTGAGCACTTAGACCTAACCATAAACACGTATAGATTTAAAACTATATTCAGAATTTCACGAAAATTCCTACTACTTCAAGTAGTGCAGGAAAATTTAGTGCATTTAATCAGGTAATTGAGTTGATACGTTGCATAATGAGATCGTAATCGGATTTTTCGTAAATTTTAATATGCCTAGATGAGTCTTCTAGTGATGAAGCATTTTGGCCAATTTTTCGAATAATACTAACATGACCAAGTGATGTCTGTCCTCTATACTTACTGGGATATTATATTTGATAAGCGTATATAAATACATTTATCATACATTTGCAAAATATAAATTTTAATGTTGCAATACAGGTTGGTATTTTGCAGAAAGGGTACGTGCGAAGCGAACGGTGTATCGCCATCGCCACATTGCCAACGCGGGATGCCATAAGCTTTTGTTTATCCCGTCGGAATATGCCATATATTTAGGTATCGAAATTTTGCTATATGAAACGGTACCTGTATTCCAGATTTCAGTTATGCAGAAAATGTAAACTTTTTATTTCGTAATAAAAAAAAAATAGCGTCACACGTTTTGGCTATACATATTTAATAGGTGAATAACGAGAATGAAAATTCTTCCCTATGTAAAAATTATTCAAACGATAAATATTAAACATAAAATCAAACAATTTGTTTTTGCAGAATTGGTATGGGAATTTGATAAATATTAAAATTGAAGATTAAATTTATTGAATGACCTATGAAGTAAGTTTTACGAAAGAACCAAATGTAAAATGCGGATGTATTTTAGAAGTCCAATACTTTTTACTGTATTTCAGAATAAACGATCTTTGGTATAATTTTTAAATTCTGATAAGGTACTACTATACTTGTTAAACAGAAAATTAATAGAATCAGGAGAAGATATACATGAAAGCAGACAACAAATTAGAAATAAAATAGGTAGAGATACAAGAACAAATTAAGCGTATTGATGTGAAACAGGGAATAGAGGTTTAAATACCTGATACATTGTGACAAATTACCTTTGATACGATGTAAAATTCAATATCATGCATATATGTATATATATATATATATATATATATATATATATACATGTGTATATATTTATACACACACACACACATATATGTATATATATATATATATATATATATATATATATAGATATATGTGTGTGTTCAATTTTTTCAATTTTCAAAAAAGTTTTTCAATTTTTTCAATTTCCAATTTTCAAGTTTTTCAATTTTCCTCACTAATGACGTTGGCAAAAATATAAACTAAATAAATCCTTTGAATTTATTTAGTTTATATATTTTTTTTTTATTTGTATATAGTTTGTTATAAAATACTCAATCTATCAAATAAATAAAATAATTTTTGGGATTTTTTCTGTTTAAAAAAAATATTTTCGAAAACTGGTTGACCATGAATATGAGTTCCATTTACTCTTTTTGGTTGAATTATTTCAATATTGACATATTTTAATGATTTGAAATTCCCTAAATAGTTGTGGGTTTCCTAATAACATTTGAAATCTTTAATTTTGCAAGCCTAAACTTTTGTAATGTCTAAATTTAAAAAAAATCTCAATAGTAATAATGTAATTTATTAATCAAAAACACGTATTACTTACTTAAATAAACGAAACAATCTTTTCACTTCTTTGTAATTCATTCGACATATATATTCGTTCGTTTTTCGGGTTTTATGTGATATCTTTCTTATTCTATTCAACATTTGCTTTAACTCTTCAAAACTAGCTCTAAGTAATATTGAATTCAAGAGGTAGATTTGATTTTATGTTGAGTCGATATGCCAAGAGAAACAATGTCTTAAGATTTGTACCATTTCTCAATATTATAACAACGTAGAGTGATAAAAAATTAATTAACTTGCACAATGTTATATGTTTACATAAATTTTATTTTGCAGTTAATTTATATTCCTTACGCCTTCATATTTTATTTAAAAAGTAAATAACACTTTGTTACAAAGTGTTTAAGGCTTTTAGGCTAGCAACTAATAAATCTAACACATTAGTCCATGTGGTAACCATACAAAATATTTCCAATTCTTGCCCAAATATTCACGTTATACGATAATTTCATGTTTTTTCGCAGCAGAGAAATAAAATTTAATAGTTTTAAATACGTAACTTCTTTTAAACGTTATCACTTCATTCGGATTTTTTATTACTTTCATAATTATTGATATTTACTGATTTGGAAAGAATAAAATACAAATAGGTATCTTTAATTCGTTTTGATAAATAAATTATAAACTGATTTTTTTCAGTAAAATTAAAAAAACATTTTAACTACTTTAGTGCATGAGACTCAAATAATGACTTTATAATTCATGTTTTTATACACGAAATTAGGTAAATTTTAATCAAACTTGCAGAAATTACAAGACGATTCATACCTTATGATTTTGAAAAAGAAATTATAAACTACTTTATTCAATAGTGTTGATCAAAACTTAATATCAATACTTCCAAAATACGTAAAGTTGCTTTAATTTTTTTACAATTAGTTTAAAATTAAAAAAAACATGGCGTCATTTAAATCAAAAGGCAACGATGTGTGGTGAATTTCAAGTTCAATTTAAAAACTTATTTTAAAGTTAAAACTAAAATGACTAACGGAATTATAAATGAAATATATTCATTTACAAAAAGAAGAATATAGGCCCAAAATTGAATGTAAGTTGAAAGAGAACTTGTTTGTGGTGCGACAGTTTTAAAGAAATTCAAAAAAACATCCTTGTGGCGATTGTGAAACCAATTCGAAAAATTTATTGGTATCCGAGTTCCAACTTGATTATGGTTAAAAATATTGTTTTGTTATTCCATATTATATTGTTTGATTTGAAATTATTGTGTAATAAAAACAATTTGAATAAATGACTAAAATAAGAAAAAATAACCCAAATAAAAAATATCAGCTTTGTTACAATAATGCCAATAAAAACTATTATAATTACTCCGCTCTGTCTTGATGGTAATTAAATTCTGCAGTGTTATAGTATGTATAAAATTTTATTATATTCAATATTAGCTACTACGAACTACGTCAATTTTCTTAAATTATATTTTCCAGTTAACTTTGGTGCTATAATTAGTTTTTAATAAAAACTTTGACGTTTATTACTCCTGTTCAAAAGTTGCTAAAAGCTATGAAAAAATGCACCTCGTTGGATTATTATATTGCTACTGAAAT
Organism: Druceiella hillmani; assembly: GCA_039881145.1. Lineage (NCBI taxonomy): Eukaryota > Metazoa > Arthropoda > Insecta > Lepidoptera > Hepialidae > Druceiella > Druceiella hillmani. The sequence continues at coordinate 24,206,044 of JAYKKI010000007.1, forward strand.
CACCATTTATAGATTTCAATCAACAAGAAGTCAACATTGCGTAATGAGATATTTTGTTAATATTTAAAATACGAGTTTCAATCATTTCAAAGCTCTTAATAGATCATGTATTTATTTCCTTGATCAGTTATCATAAACGATTAGGTATTTATTAAACTTTGATGTTACTGAATATGATAACATATGGTAGCATCAAATCTATCCACATACTAACGCAACTCATTACGAATGATTTTAAAACAATTATGTTTAACTCTATAAAAATTCAAAACGTAACCCGTTCGACGGAAGCTGCGACGTTAAAGTTCACTCCCTAGCAGTTATACAGTTACATTTTAAATTGTAAGTGACAATATGAGTAAAAACCATGGAATACAATCGATTACAGTACGAGATTTAGAAAAGCTCAAAATAACATCATTTCAAGCGATAAACGCGAGCAAAGAGGAAGTGTTATACCTGTAAGACATTGCGGCATGTACGAGTAGATGATGAAGATGTGAATGCGACCTAATTATAACTATGTGTATGGAGATACGTATTGTGAGTCATAAATCTGAATTACCTGGGCTCTTAATTTTCATTACGTATTAGTAATGAAAATTAATAGCTTTGATAATTCAGATTCATGACTGTATATTATAACGTAGTTATTTATTTATTCATTCCAATAAAATTATAATAAATGGTTTCAGTAATCGATGCTAACCTAATGTAAACTTTCTTAAACATACTTTTGCCTTTTTTTCTCATCATAATTTTTTTCCTTAAAGGTCACGTTCATGAGAACAGACAGAGACGGAAAAAACTGATGAGCAATTAATATGTGATTGAATATTACGAAAAACAAAACGTTCGCTATTTATAGATTTTTAGAAAAAGTCTGCTGTAAACACAACTTATTTGATCAAAATATTATTTTATAATTCAGGACCATCTATATAAAACTTTTTATGAAATACATTTTTATAATCTCGATAACCATAATGTGAAAATCAGAAAATATTTTTACAAAGTAAAGTAAACTATTTAATAAACGTCCAAAGTTCAAATTAGTTTAAAGAAAAAGTTTGGTACCAAAACATCAATTACAATAATTTTGTAGATTTCATAATTTTACGAACATAGTTCTGCACTTAAAGAAAAAAGTTATGAGAAATGGGAATTTTTAGAGTTTTAAAATAGCTTATGCAATAGTGGAAACTGAATAAGTAAGATTTCAAAAATATACATTTCAACTAATTATGAAGTATACACGTTTTACGTGGTTTAAGTGGTATTAAAAAGTAATAATAGTACGACTTTCAATCGATTTTTAATACATTCAATAAGAGAGAGTTTAACTTACATATGTAAATACAATATCAAAAAACTATAAATAACGCTACGCTTTAATTGATATTTACAAATTTTCATCTACATCAATTCGATGCACAATTTGATAATAATATCACCCACAAAATAGGAAGTCGGAATAGGATCCCCTAAACTCACATTGTCCCTTAAAAATTTATGAAAACCTTTGAAAACTACTAAAGTCTTGTTACTAATGTAGGTTTCATCGACTGTCCATTCGTAACGTATTATTAGTGAAATGGAATAAAAACACAAGCTGTTGTATCGATGTAACGAATTTCCATTAAAAGTTTGGTGTTTAAGTTAAATCCGATTTTCTCGTTTATTATTTGTTTCATGAATAATAGAATTACATTTTTCACTGGTTTAATGTTATATTAAAATAAAACTACAATAATATTTGAGATTAATAACTTTTGCGATCATCAGATCATCAAATTAATAGCTTATGTTATGATATAAATATTTAATAGGTAAACCAAAATTTTCATTAACATTGGGTTAAGAAAATTTAGTTTTCATCATTACATAAATCAAACGGCGCTTTTATAAACTTATTCATGTTCTTCAAACAGTAATTTCTGCAACTTATATGATTTCGTATAATCGTATTCAATAACAAATAATAAATTTCTAAAGCTTATTCTATAGAAACCCAAATTTTACGCCAGAATTTTTTATTTTGATTCCCGGTATCTATGTTTTACTTTTAAGTAATAGTAGAACAGGTAAGTTTTTACTTATTGCTAAAGGTCTGAATCATAAAGTTTTAATCAACACTTTGCTTACCTAAGAATTTGTAACAAAATTTCCCTTAATAAATTTATTTAGCATTAATTTTGTAGAAATTCATTTTAACTTAATTTTTTACAGCTAAATAAAAGTACGTGATGTGGTATTAGTTCTATTTTCTTTAAATTCTTAACTACGATATAGGTTTCGTTTTATTACATTTTCAGGTGGACAGTTGGTAAAGATCTATTATAAGAATTTTCACAAATTGCCCACCTGAAAATATTGTCATACAACGAAACCTAGGTCATGGTAAAGAATTTAAATAAAATAGAAATAATACTACATTATATATTTAGTTGTTAAAAATAAAACTAAAATTTTCCTTAAGGAATATTCGTTTACCATGTTTAAGAATTTAGCATTATTTTTACATATTGTACTGCATAGTTAATTCTGCTTATTTTTCTTTCTCTTGCTCCTTTTTAAAAATAGGTTCAGTTACTTAAAAATTAATTCTGAAGGGCCAAGTATATTAAGAATAGAATATAAAATTACTCAATTAAAAATAATTTAAGCTTATTTTTTTTCAACCAAGCCATTTTATTTCTCTCTCTGTCTAAAATTGCCTGTATAAATAATATTTCATAAAGTAAATATTATTTTTACAGGTCTGAAAATCGTTTGTAATCGCTGTTAACTATGTATTATGTTACGTCTTAACACAGTTAATAATAGCGGACTTTGAAAGAATTTGTTATTACGGAAGAATTTGTTATTGTTTGTAAACGTAAAAAGGCCCTAATATTTATTTTACATCAAAGATTGAATGAAAATATGTCAATTTTATAATGAATGTTTAGTTAGAACTTTTTCCAAATAGTATACAATATCCATTGTACTTTTGTAAATATTAGCACTTACAATCATAATTCCTATCGGTGTATATATTTAGTGCTATTTTTACAAATTTATTTTTGCACGCTTTATTATTTTCGTCTGTAGAATAGCTGACAGCAAAGAAAGAAAAAACAATGCAGGCAGGTAATCGAATCGTGTGACTTCGATTAATGACTGAAAAGTTATAATTTCGGTATAATCTACTGAAAGAAAAAATCAATATGGAATAACAGCCACGTTCCGAGTAATTTGTATAAATAAAATGTGTAATTACAAAAACAAACAAGACAAAATAAAATATCGGTCGACTCTCTTAACGAGAGGTTTATAGTTAATCCAGTAATGGCTTCCATCCAGTAATGGCTTCTCTCAAATGAATGGATATAGAATGTTCATATCACGTTAACATTTTTTTCTGCGGGTATTGGTGAATGTAGTGAAAATTTAAAAAAAAGACTATAAATATTACATTAACCAAAACGTATATTTTGGGGATTTTACATTTGTCTTAAATAAAAGAAATAAAATAAACTGTAAACTTCATGAATATTATTTTGAATTAATTGAATCATTTTAAAACTTTTCCTTAACATTTTTCAGTTTTTTCTTCCAAAATACCTTTATTCTATTGGAAAAAAGATATGAACTGGTCACATTAGATAAGATCTCCAGATTCATTGTGTGACTCAAGGAAAAGCTAAAGGCGTTGTTAAAGATCACCGATTATGGAAGAAGGCCGCCTGTCAACTAGATTATATTTACAGCAACGTATCGACTTAGGACTCTGCTCCCTCCGCTAACCGGCAGCCAAGGATAAAAAAAGAAAAATAAACAATGATATGTTAACTTGTTTTGATTAATGTTGCTTATTTCTGGAGGGTAGTATGTCGAAAATTTATGTTCACATATATGTTAATGTGGAGCAATGAATGATGTTAGATCCTCTCTAAACTAAATAAACTAAAAAGAGTAAAAACATAGACTGGAACTTTATCATACCAAATATAAAAAAAGAGGAGACGAGGAAAAAAGAAGCAGCTCTATTGACTTTCTTCGAATACAAAACGAAATTTGTTTCTTGGCAACTTCAAATATTACAGAAAGACTCGATCTTACTGCAAACTTATTGTTACAAATTGAAAGAATAGATAAAAAATCGATAAGATTGCACACATTACGCAAACAGATGTCCGGAGTTCTCAACTAAACGCTATATTTTTCCAATTTGCTAACCAATGTTTGCTTTCCGATAATCGTACTTACATTTATACACCGTATTCATTAAAGCTAGTTTCATAAATATTTATTTAAAATGACAGGTTCAAACCATACAATGAAAATAATTTAACGGCATTATTTGAAATAACTATCAAATTAACGCTTAAACCTAGTTTCCAGAGTGGGAAATAAAACGACGGAAATAAACCAATAGTCGATTTCTACATAAACTTAATTTGAATTTAAAATGATAAGTCATTTGATGCGCCCGTCGTTTGTCCTCTCGTCTATTACTCAATCACACATAAGTTCAAATAAAGTTATCTTAAGGTCAATGATTATTTCAAGACTTGAAAATATAATTTTTCCCCATTGTTTTTGTTGTAATAAATTGAAATTTTTACTTAATAATCACTTAATATTGAATATATTTGGCGTTAATTTTGTAGAAATTCATTATTCACAATTAAATGAAGCTATGTGACGTAGTATTATTTCTACTTTCTTTGATTTCTTTTCCACGACCTAGGTTTCGTTGCATTACAACATCTTCAGGATCCACTCAATAATTTTGGTTATAATTTCATCGTATTACAAAAGATAATTTAGAATGCTTATCTTAATGTTTGATGTTCCAAGTTTGATGTAATTTAAAGATTATAAACTATTTTAAACATAAAGCAACAGAATAACTCTTGGAATTTGCCTATGACTGTCACGTAAGTAGTCGACAGCAAGTGATTATGCTATTCTTAATGATATCTTTGCTATTCTTAAAAATAAGACCATTTCATATTTAAAAATTGTCTATTTCGTATAAACAGAAACTCTTATTGTATTATTATATTATATTTTTTATAACGATATTCGAAAACAAGTAGATTCAGACACATACGAAATGCATAATTTTATTCTATTTTACAATTTTTTGGTGAAATGTGATGACAATGGTTTATTCCCAAAAATGCCTAAATATGTTTTTCATTTTTGTCAATAAGATAATATATTCGGAATAAATTCGGAATCAGAAAAAGAGATGCCTTGTTAAGAAAAAATGTTAAACTTTATTATGTATGATTGTGTAAACTTAAAATAATTTATTAATCTAAAAGCAATTCAATTAAATAGGAAGAAAAAAATGCGATAATTAAATATTAATTTTATACTTTCTTGTCATATCTGTTATCAACATTATATTTTAGGGAATTTATTACCTAATTCGAATAAAAAAATAGACAAATCGTTATCACAGTATACTAGGAATGCTTTTGAAGTTTGTGCTCGTATATAATTATATTTTATTGTTAACAAACTCTTCAAAGAAGAGTAAATGAAACGTGATATTTTATTTCAAGCTTATTTCACTAAAAATCTTACAGACGCATCAATCTACTATCTAATTTATTCCAAACTCGATTCTCACTTTATTCTCAAAGATAAAATCGACGACATGAATTGAAAATTCGGTATTCAATACTAGACCGAGAAAATACGTATAATGAAATTACGTTACTGCGAGCCGATACTGTCACGAGCCATTGTCGTAGTTATTCAATCTATTACTAGTAATAAGATACGATAGAATAAGTGCGCTCGTTAAATGATAAGGGTGTTATTTAATAATATATGTATACAATTCTTTGTAATACTATGCTACTAAATAACTATTGATGTCATTCAATGTAAAAGCATAGTGAAATTAATAAAAAAAGGCTAATGACATTATCGTCGATAATAACTTTATTGATAACGAATACCCATTAAAGAGTCATAGTCAATAATTGCATAGTTAATTAAGAATACTATGTTCTCATTTATGATTAGATTGATTGCATATATTTATAAAAAATATTTTTCAATCATGTTTGATTTTAATGAGGTTTGTTATTTTCACTCTTATCTTCCCTTTCTTTTATTTTATTTACACTCTTAAACATTAACGCTAAAATCTCCTCAACTATATTAAAAATGAGGAAATATTTTTTATAGACTTTACATGTTCATAACAATCGCTTTCTTGTAATTTGTAGCCATTACTTAAATTCGGTAAACTGCTTATCGACATTGATATTCGTTGTATTATTGTCAATGTATCTTTTTCGCTCTTTTCGAATTTTATGGGGATTCCCACAATAGCCGTGTCGATCTTACGAGTTTCGTAAATCAGTATTATTACATTTATGTATAGAAGATATGACGTGACATAATCGGCATTTTGTTACATCTTGTTGGTACAAAGAATTCTATTAAAATAGCATTTATAAACTATTATGAAAAACAACCCGATTTTTCATAAAAAATGTAAGATTTCTCATTTTTCTGTTTGGTGATTTAAATAAATCTTTTACGGAGTTTATTTTTTGATGTTTTTTAAGTGTGTAATTTTTATTCTTGAAACAGATGAATCCAAAGCTATATGGACTTTGCCAGTCTCCTTTGTGACATTGCTTTTGTTTGTAGAATGGTAGGTCGCAAGCAAAATTTTAATAAAAACTTCTGGTTACGATATTTGAAGTGAATTTCCCATCACTTTTGGGTCGCAGACTCGGCGAAGAACTATTAACTACAAATAGTTTTATGTCATTTGTGATATTCACAGAAGCACTAAGGATTATTTTTTACCAATTTATTGTAATATTTTACTTACGTTTATCTGTTTTTCGAGTCTAAAATGCCTCGTTTTTTATCACGAAGTTTTTTTTATTGTTTCGCTAAAACGTAATTTAAATTTCCAGAACGAAATTTGTTGTTTGCTCATATTTAATAAGAATGTACTTAATATTATAATGAGTATACCATGCGAGCATATATTTTTATATAATTATTAATTTATACAAAAACTTATTTGTTTTTTAAAATACAAAAAGCTAATATTACTAACCTTTTAATATGCGATATTAAACTCAAAATAAACGACATTTTGTTTATTGTAGGTATCTTGTTTTCAATGATGTAGTAAAATATTCAGACTTACAACATTTTTTGACTAAATTTAGAAACAGATTTCATAAATTATGAAATAATTTTTTATTGTTTACGTTAGTTTGTTTTCAATAAAATTAAAATAATTTAGAATATAAAATTTAAATAGTTTTTGCTTATGCTAATACACTTTGAAGCATTATTTTTCCACAAATAGAAATAACTTCCTCTGTAAAATTATTAATCGACGCCAAATTGAGTACCAATTATTTAGGATAAAAATCAGGTGGCAGCTATGGCATAGTGCTAATTTCAAAAACTAAAAATACACAACTTGATGAATGGAAGAGATCTTTAAGAAGAATTAAGGTGCCAACTGTTTTGTTAACACTTTCGTAGCATGTCGCGATGACCTACTTACCTCTTTTATCATTTCTAAGGTTAAATTAAACCACCCAAAAAATCCATTATTCAATGGGAATACATTGTAAGCATGTATTTTATATATGATTATTTTTTTACCTGAGAATTTATTTGTTTTTATAATACAAAAAAGCAAATATTACCAAGCCTTTGATATGCGATGTTAGACTCAAAATGAAAGGCTTTTTGATTTTAGTAGGTACATTATTGTCAGTGAAATAGTATTATATTTTAAACATTTTCCAAATAAATGTGGAAAATAGTTTCCAACAAAAGTTTAATGAATTAACAATATCGAATTTAAATAGCTTCTGGATACAACGATACACTTTGTAGCATTATTTTTGCACATTAACTGTATGCTATTATTTTCAACTATCTTAAAATTGGTGAGAGTATGTCACTTAATAAAAAAATAAAAACCCATTAGGTACCAATAGGTTCCGTACTATAGGGATTCGGTACACCTAGGTACATATCAAAGTTTAAACTATTGACCAAAACCAAACCAATAGTCTTTTAAATGATTTATAATAATAATTTTTTTTCTTCTGCAGTACGATAACATATGAGTTAATGTGTTTTACACAGACATGAAAATGATAAAATTTCACCTAAATGTTATCAAATATCAAAGTGATTTTATTTATCCTTATCAGATTTACAAACAACTAATTATATCGACTAATATTTCATATATATTATTAAGAAAAAATGAAGGAAGAGAACATGCAAATTCATATTTTCGGCCACCACAAATTAAAATTACAATCAAAAATTAAAAAAAAAAAACTTTCCAACTAAAAATAAAACTTTTTCGATAACGTTTTGTATCCTGATGAGAGTCGGTTTGAGCGATTTGAGTTGTTTGACACTCACAACTGTCATTATTATTTAGTTGTAAGTCCACGTTTGATAAAATAATCATGCTTTATAGAGTAAATTCACGGAGTGACCCTATAGCTTAAATTTATGGAGTGGAATAATTAATAAAGAATTCGTGGGCCTAGATAGCTCGACTGAAGGAGATTTGGGCATTAAAATGCAAATGGCAACAGCAACAATCAGACAGAATTTTTGCAGGCTGAAAGAATCTTTTTTTGGCGGATACCGTGTGTGCGTTATAGAAGAAGACAGATACTTCGAAATTTTTTTGTTAATTATGATTAATTTTTAGTAAGCATTTAAACAATTTTTTTTCGTCTGATTTTTGTTGTCAACCCTCGACACTTACACCTACATAAACACAAATTTGATTGCTTTTTATGCTTACAAATTTGAAAGTGGAGTAATTCTGAATTAAATCAATGCCGTTTTAAAAGAAAAACACTTAGTTTTGTTAAAATTAAGATTGTGGCAGAAATGTCACATTTTCTGTTTAGTAACTTATTGTGGATGACATTAATTTCCAAGGATGTAGAGATCGTAAATAAATATCTATTTGTACAGATTTTATGACAGGGATTTTTTTTTAAATATATAATTTTTTTGAGAAAAAAAAAATTTACGGAAAATTTCCAATAATAACAGAAGCTACGAATAAACACAAAAACTACGCTACTTGCTATATAACCACTCTACTTTTATAGCAAATTTATTATGATCTAATGGATAGTTTCGAACAAAGTAATTTGTGTGACTGGAGTATAGATTTTTAAAGAAAAAATTTAAAAATCATTACTTACAAAGTACTGATTTTTACGAAACTAATGTTTTCTTTAATAGATACCTGTAAATGGGCTTGTGTTTGAATTATCAATAATTTATAGTTTATATTTTCTAGGCTCTAGAATTGCGTCAGTACAGTGTTTGTGTGCATGCTTACGTGCGTACGTGAGTGCGTGAGCGCATGAATCCGTGCGTGCTACATACGTGGGTACGTGTGTGCGTATGGAATGTAGTGGGTATGAGGGTTACGTTTATTCTTCGTATGTATAGTGGTAAATATAACGAACTACGGACTCACGGACAGGTAGCAAACTAAATCGAAGAAAAACCTGAAAATAAATATGAAGAAAAATGTAAGTTTATTGAAATTTTTCGCTTTTAAGAGTGTTTTGATAATAAATAGTTTGCCATTTCCTAATGCTAGAACATAAATTTTCGAGTTGTAACTTTTTCGTCATACAATTTTAATCCACTTGTCCACTTACATATCTTAGAAACAAAAAATATGTAAATATATATAATATCTGCGGTATATATGCTCGTATAACGTATATGCGGTATATACAGCATATACGTCGTAGGTGAACAATAGGATATACATGATTACCTTAATAAAATGAGAACAAGAATGTTGAAAAATAACCAAGAAACCGAAATTAATAAACCAGAAAATGTTTACATTTTTGTTATATATTAGTATAAGTAAAAAGAAAACGCAGTATTATGAAAAAAAAACGAACAGCATTCAATATAATTGCCGAGAAAATAACATCTGTTTAGCACAGTAAATGACAAATTAATCGAATATAAATTTATTGATAGGTGAATTTACAAATTGGATGTAAAGGGTACGTTCCAAAAAATCAGTATCGCCTGTACTCACGAAGCAACAGGGAAATAGTATGAAAATAATGATTTATTTAAAAATGTTGACAAATATTTTTGGTCATAGTTTGACGTTCATAGAAAACCTTTCATTACGTTAACCATAATTCCCTTATTAATAAAACTTCCTTATTTCGTATATTATTTAGGTAAAGTACAGGAAAATATATAATTAATCATAATTATCAAAATCAATTATAAATATGTTTTAATTCCATAAATTCCAACATAAACGTACTTTTAGACTCGTAAATATTTTGTTGCTGAATGTCAAAACACTCGTCTTGTGGATACGAATCTTAATTTTTTCAAGTAACTTAACCAAGAGTCTAAATTTATGATTCCCACTTATTGTATAGTATCTTTAAGTAGGTTATGGAATTATTTATATGGATGTTTTCTCGTTTAAAGCGCTTTTACTTTGTCGCATCACACATATAATTACAAAGTCTTAATATAAAAATTATAAATAGAAATATTTACTTATTTTTCGTGATGGGTTCAAGGTAGAAATAAACAAATATATGGCATATATTGTAATATAACTTATATTTGTAATGAATTAACTCTCATCTGAATTAAATTGGCATACAATTATAAACAAATTTCGAAATATGGAAATATAAACCTAAACTTTAACTAATGCTTTAACAAAATCAACTTTCTCAATGCAGTGGCATATTTTCATCAAATGCGTGACCATATTTTTCCCTACAGTATTTGGCATTTGTTTCTATGCTCCTCACGTTTTTATCTGTAGCACTACTTATATAAATATACATATAATAAAAGTGTAACAGTGAATTTTGTACATTAACAATATTTTTAAAAAGTGATTGATTTAGCATATAGAATGTTATAGAAATTTCTTTTTTAATTTCTGTCTGCCTTTTGGTATGTCAATTTGTACAAGTATCTTGTAAAACCCATTTGATGGATTTTTATAAAATTGGTATGTTGATGGTATATATCAAAGGAGCAACATATTAGAGAGAAATAAAATTTAAGCAAAATGATTTTTCCTAATTATAGGCGAACGAAGTCATAGATAGTAGGAAATAAATAAATAACTAACATGCAAAGCTTTAAAAACTGTAAGGTCATTTTTGGCAATAACCAAAACGTATACAACTTACAGAGTACATTCGTATGAAAGAGAATAAATTATGTTTTTTTTAATTCGAGTTTTATATAACCATAATTGTTAATAGTTAATAATGAATTATACTCATGAATTAACGTTCCGGAAATAAAATAATTTTCAATTTGAAAATTAACTAAAAAGTGATATTAGATCAAAAAGTGATGTAGATTTTTGAAATTAACTAAAAAGTGATGTTAGATTTCTTTAAACAGTCAGTTGGGTTCCAAAATAATTGCGTACAAAATGCAAAGCTTTTATTTACAGAATAAAAGCCAATACTTGGAAAACAAAAGGTATACTTCGATTTTGTTTTTACTACATAAATAAAAATATTGGAAAAAGCCAAAAAAAATGGGATTAAGCAAATTATATCTTATTCTAAAATATGGTGGTCAAAGCCAAATATTTTTCGTGTAGGTAACCGAAAAACCAACAAAACATGGGGAAACAAACAAAGTCTGTACAAAGGAAATCTTTATTTAACTTTTGTAGGTAATACAAAATATATTTGTAACAACGAATTTGAAAATTATATACAATTTATGTATACAGTAAATATGTAGACCAACATAATATATTAGTTAGTAATATATTAAACGAATTTAATTTTAAAAAACGACGAATATAATGTAAAAAATACATTTTGATTTACGGAACAGTTTTCTATGAATTACATCTATAGTACGGTTAAAATAAAAACTGTCGTCTTTCCCATGTCAAACACGTCTGGAGTAAGAGTCACTTTTGTGTAATATATGAACGACTTTTGATAGTTACCAAATTACAATTTCTGGCACATAAAAATCCAGAATTAAAAAAATTTGGGAACGACTTTGAAAAAATCCATTCTTGCAAGAGAATCATTTCAATATTTTAGCAAATTTGTGTATTAATTCCAGTAATTCGATACTTACATTATAATGCGATACGTCATAACGAATTATAATAAATATATTGTAATTTATTTTCAATCTTAAAAGATATACAGAGAAAAGATTATACATTTTTGGAAATAGTAAGAAAAGCATTTTATCTGAATTATTTCCAGAAAAATTTGAAAAACAATTTATAACCAAATAATGTTCTTATTGTGGTATTATTTTGGACATTGATTGGTGATTGTTTCATTATTTTGTAATTTGAAAGTGTTTGTAATAAAAAGTAAAGGAATTCCTAATACCGTAAGCATTAGACCATCTTATTTGCTTATTATACAATATTCTTCAAATATGTTTCAAAATAAAACAATTAACACTCTCTTTAATATAACGTATGTTATTCGGTTAGTTGGTTTTGCAGCTTACCTCAAAAATCATTTCTGAAAATATTTTTAAGTAGGCAGGAATATATTTATTTTGATACTGCTTTCTCACTAATCAAGCATTTCTAGTATACTCTAAATTTTTTTCTTTTAATATTGGATTTTCTAACATTTTCTAATATAATTAATTATTAATACTTGTTAATTAATAAATAATAATTTAATTAATTAACAACTTAGAACTGGATTTTCTAACATTTTCTAGTATAATTAATAGGACATATCTGGACCGAGAGAATTTGACTTATCGAAATTACGTACATCGAATCCCCGTCATTCATTTCATTTTTGTATTTAATTATGCCATTTTTAACAAACTAGAACTTTTACGCATTATTTATCTTATCGTTAACATTATTGTGACTTCTGTCCAAAAATTTAAAAATATTATATAAAGCTCAATCAATTTCATTTGCAAATTTTTAGCATAGAATAATTTCTCGGACATAAATTAATACCTTAAATTGAGATAACTTTTAAATAAAGTTTAAACATTGCCTTCAGTCATAATTTAAACTCTTTTTTAAAAAGTTTCTGTGGACGCCTTGCTCATTCGCTCTTTACCTTGAACCCATATATTCGGATACAATGGTAATTTCTAATAAAATTAGCTTTAAATCAATAATTTCGACATACTAGAAAAATTTCTAGAAAATTTAAGTGCGTAATTTCATATGTGATATTACATTATTGTCGTAGAAATTTCACGTTGTTTTTTCAATACTTAAAATGGTTTTGCAGTATTAAAAAATACTTGTCGTGTAATTACTTCACATTGCAAAAGCTGATGATTAAATAAGTTGAAGTGTATATATTGGTATTGTCACGAGTTTCATATGTCTTATTATGTGTAAAGCACAGCTAATATCAATATATATAATCAAAATTAATTAATGAAATAAATCATATTCAACTTTTCTAGATCTATTTAACATGACCTAGTGATATGATTTTAGGGTTATTGGTTTACTTAAAGTAATATATTTTGTAATACTATATTCAAGATTGAAAAAAAATCTTAATCTGCCCACCGTTATAGGTAGATAAACTTCATCCAAAACTAACATTAGCGTGAATATAACCAAAAAGAGTAGCGACAAAGAATCTCGTACTTCCAGTCCCATTTGTGTGCCGTTGATATACCAAGTGATATTCAATTCAAAAATTAAACAATTACGACTTAAGCAATGGATAGAAAGTGGATATTAAACTATTAACCAATGAAAAAATATTGAACGCACTTATCGTATTGTGTTGCCCCTTATAATATTAAAGAAAATAAGTATTACTGAGATTGTTACACGATAAAAAAGCCTAAAATAAGTGATCCTTTTATAATCGTTCAACAATAATTCGCCGAAGAGGAATTATTACGATATATTTCCTGTGATCTCAATGAGATTATACTTGCTTTAGGATATCAAGTATGTTGTAATTTACGATGATCTCAATTTGCTGCTTCTTTTATTGATCGTTTCTTGTATAGGGGGATAAGTAGAGGATATCATCAGTCACTGGGTCACTTTCTACAAACCGGAGGCGGTTGCCCATTATTTTGTCTTTTTGTGTCTTAAGTATGTAATAAAGCAGTAAAATTGGTTTTGTTAAGATACTACGCGTTAAATTTATGGCAATAAATAAGACATATGTGAATTTAAAAATGAATTTAAAAAAATTAGTTTTTGGCTACAAAATTATTTGGAAAAACAGATGTCCAATAACAGATGCTATTTATAGACAATAATATTCATATTACAAGAAAATTTCGACGTTACATGTCTAGACATTAGTTACAAAATATGTGATCAAGTTTGCCAACGTACTGCCTGATTAAGCCTAACATTTAATATGCCTAAATTTGTAAATGTCATTCTTTCGAGAAAAGCCACAGACCAAAGTTAATATAAATTCAATTCACATCACTTTTATTTTCGAACGTGCCACTTTTAAACGAGCATACCGTAAGAGATGTTATAATGTTCTTTGCAATTTTAAATGTGAATTTTCATTCTTGTAAAGCGATTTATTTATTTGTCGTAACTCGGCCTGGGAGAAAAATTCTTTATTCAGTAATTTACAATTTTATTTTAAATATATAGGAACGTTTTCGCTGAATTTTTTAAAATATAAATTTTTAATGGAAAGATAATTCTAACAGCAACACATAAGGATCACATAAAGTATTAAGACCTAACAAAATTGTTGATCTGCCGGCCTTTCATCCTCTTAGAAATTATTTATTTTTTATATTAACTTAAGGTTCGGTTAGGATTTATATGCGAAGTATATAGTATGGATACTAGAAGAAAACACTAATGGGATCATTGCAGGAACAAACTGTTTTGTATGAATTTCAATCGAACATAGTGGTTCGTAATAATATCGTAAATGTAATTAGATGAAATATTATAGAATTGCTTTTAACAACTTGTCATTATTTAACTTCAATATATTTTAGATTTCGTCATTTCTTACCAGGAATTCTAAACATACTACTTACTGAAATTTCACAAGAAATTACCGTATGCTTACTGTGCCGGGTACTTATACCATTTGAAAAGTTATTAAATTACTTCAGGCCTTATTTATTATACCAGTATCAAAATGATTCGCTGCGAATATTATTTGTCCAAAAGTTTCCATGTCATATTTCTGTATACTTCTGATACGGCGCAATTATCATAACGTAGTAGTTTAATTATGTCGTAACTACTGTTGAGCAATACATTACTTCGAAGTAATATGATAATATAATTACTACTGATGCTCGCAGTTTCACTCACGTAAATTCATTTTCAAGATATAAAAAAGTAGAAAAAAGTTCAATAGTTATATATTACTAAAATTTATAAAAAACAAAATCCATCCAAACAACAAAACGAATTCGAAAATTTATACATAAACCAAGAATGTCAGAGTAAACATTTAATTAAGCCTCGAAACGGTAGCGCAATTTGAATTTTAGCGCGAAATTGTAGCGCGATTTGAAATAATGGTTTAAAAGCGATAATGTGTTCAGTGCTCTTAAATAATGCACTGTGACATGATTTGCATTTATATACATATATATATATATATATATATATATATATATATATATATATATATATATATATATATATATATGTATATAAAAGTGTATATTATACAGTAATATATTGTAACATGATTTGATTTTTATCTGGCTAAGGCTAGATTAAAAAGATAATATTAAAATGTTATCAGTGCATGTATATGTGTGTATGTGTATATAGATGCTAAACTGACAGGTTTTACAAAAACAAAATATATTTCCAATTAAATGCCTTATTATCTTGGTTGACATGTAATTTGCATTTAAATCATATTGAAATTATCATTAAAATAAAAGTTTGAATGAAAATATTACGATGAATGTCATATTTCCCCGGAAATAATTAAGCCCAATTAATCAATTAAAATGTTATTAATGCTCCATGCATAATCAAAATGGCGGTCAATTATGGCATTCAACATTACGCTGAGGAAATATGTAATAGAACATTAACCCAAAGATAATTGCCAATACTGCTAAAACTGGCACTTACAAATATTTAAAGGTAATTAGTATTTTTATTAATCTATTTACAAATATCAATTTTTCACACCGTGAATATATAGCCTACTATTTTTTGCACTGGTGTAGAAACATGCTGTATATTTCTAAAATTATAAGATATTTATGTTTCTAAACATAATTTTGCTTTTAAATATTTTTATGAAATGTTAAGCTAATGGAATCATTAAATCATTAACATGATTAAAAATCTATTACAGGGGTTAGGAGATTATTTCCACAAAAAAAATATTTTTATGGAGATTCGATTTATGGGGCATCTAATATTTTTAATCTATATCAATTTTGAAGCTGAATATCACCTCTTAAGAAGATACATTTTGAAAATAAAAACCTTTAAAATATAGTTAAAATTATATAAGAAAAGTTTATTCAAATTTTTTTATTTCTAGGGCCGATAATTAGGACCGAGCATCGATATGGCTGCTAGTAAAACACAAAGTAAAACAAAAAGTTTTATTTATAGGCTATGTAGTTAGCCTCGTTAGATATGTAGTTAGCCTCCTCCGCAAAATTCATTATGTCGCGTCGTATAATCCATAAGTTCTGTTTTCAATTTACAAGTTGATACTAATTGTCGAATTTCATAAAAAATCATTGCTTAATTCTTTTCGATAGCAAAACTTGTTTCGTTCTTCTTCGTTTTTCGTTGAAATATTTTTTCTTCTTTAATGTTATGATATAGCGATGCAAGTTTGAGTCGTCCAGTCATAATTATTATGACTTGATTTTTTGTGCTATCTTGTATTACGTTGGTTATTTATTGTAAGTGCGACCTACAAGGATTCGTAGAATAATCGTATTTTCAATTGAGTTTATTATTACTAAAAAACTCAAAAAAAAACAACCAAAGTTGTTAAAAGAAACTCACTATTTATTTCCCGTTATCCTTTTTTACATAACAAATTACCCTTGCGAATTACATATAAGTACTATGTTTAAATTACTGGAAAAAACATAACAATGCAGGTATATGTTAAATTTTAGACAATTACGTACTCTACGCCTTAGTTATCTGATAAAATGATATAGGGTAGATATCTTGCATTTAGTTGGTACCTGTTTTATTTACCATTAAATTAATCGTATTTATGTGACGATTGTGCTCCCGCATAATGGGAACCGGCCATATTTGTGCGTTTTATGCGTTTGACACGTGATCATTAATTTGTGTGCAATAAACTTGTTATACAGGAATGGGATTCGGCAATTTATTGACGATTCGTGACAACTAATCCAGCTCGCAGTAAAATTTGTTACTTATGATATTGACACATGGTTGATGTTTTATTAAATTCGTGCAAAGTAGTGTTCTAACACACGATTAAAAATGTATGAAATTATATCACGACTAAAACTTTCACTTTATTGTTTTTAAAAAGTGAAATGCAGGGAGAGATTCGTGAAATTTAAATTTTTATAGAAACTGTTTGCATACGTAAATATAATATTCGATTTTAAATATATTGTCTCTAGAATCATTCTAAGTTTGAGGTTGATCTTCTTCTTGTAAACTATCTCTTTAAACGAATAGTTTGTCGCAAACATTTTTATAAGATACGATTCCTCATAATTAGTTTTTTTATACTGTTTTAAGTATCAAATTTGTTTCTTTCGTTATCTTTAAATTGAATTAATCATAAGTAAGCAAACATTTAAAGAGCGTGATAAACATACATGGATCATTTTCTAAGAAAAAAATAAATAATTTTTACAGGCCTATTTCATACCAATAATGTATTGCATAGATTTTATATTATTACTAGCTGACCCGGCGTACTTTGTACCACCCTATTTTATTTCTCTAGTCGCGACTGAGGAAATATAACCCTTCCAGTAAAATCAAATAAGCTCGGTTTTCTATAATTTGACATTATTTTGACTTAAAAATTATTTATTATTTAATGACAAAAAATTAGACAAAATCTACAATACGACCATATAATAATGAAATAAAATTATAATTAAGTAATTCGACCATAATTATTGTAATGCCTTGTAATGTACATTTTTCGTTTTTCCTTCTGGAGAAACAACAAATAGCGCCGTTGGTTTGCCGATTCTCGAGCACGCAACGTACACTGTCCATGTGAAAAACATGACAATTCAAGATTTATTCCACACCCCTAAAGATTGACCTTGGGATTTATTAATATTCATTGAAAACGCAAGGCATACTGGAAACTGGACACGTTTAAATTCAAAAGGACAGTCAATCGGCATTAGTGGTATTCTAGGAATAAGCACGTCCTCGCCTTTGAACTTGCTTATGATTATAGTACCTTCAATCAAGTTTTGCATAATTTTTTTTACAGCGAGTCTTGTTCCGTTGCACAATTTTGGTTAATTCTGATTTCTTAATATAATTATCACAGAGCCGACCTTGAGCTGTAAATTATGTGATGGTAGTCCTGGCAAATCCAATGAATTTAGGAATTCAATTGGATAATTGACTACTTCATTTGGATCGATAATTGAATCGATTGACTTAAATGAATACATTTGTCCATCAATTTGACTCTGAATTTTTATATTTAAATCATCTACGTCCTTATTTTTCTCTGCTAAAATGACTCGTTGGCTTAACCAAGCATGGTTTTTATAATTTACAGAAATATTTGGGAAAACTTTCAATATTAATTCTTCCTTTGACGTTGTGAATTGACAAAAATTTGGTGGCAACGAAGTGAGGCCAGTAGAAGAGTCAACTTGAATTTTCCCATTGCCAATATCTAATAATGTATTTGAAAACACTTCCGCCGATATGTCATTTTGTAACGTCACTCGCATATTCATTGTTAACTTGAGGTTTTTCACGTGTCTCCATAAATTTGATGCTTTCAAGCAAGCATTTAATTCATCAGCAGCTGTTGATCTCGGAATGACTAGCAGCGTTTGGCGAAAATCTCCAGCCAGTAGTATCATTGCCCCTCGGAAGAGATTCTGATTGCTACGCAAATCTCTTAATGTTCGATCAAGTGCCTCGAATGCTCGTTTGTGTGCCATCGTACACTCATACCAAATTATTAAGTTGTAGTTTTGAAGAACTCTTGCCATTGCTGATGTTTTGGTTATATTACATGTTGGTTCATCTATTATCTGCAAATTTAATGGCACTTTTAACGAAGAGTGAGCAGTTCGTCCACCTTCTAACAAAGTAGCAGCGATCCCAGATGATGCTCGTGCCAGTTCTATTTTACCTTGTGAACGAATTGTATCTAAAATTAATGAAATTAAGAATGTTTTACCAGTTCCGCC
Source organism: Druceiella hillmani (assembly GCA_039881145.1). Lineage (NCBI taxonomy): Eukaryota > Metazoa > Arthropoda > Insecta > Lepidoptera > Hepialidae > Druceiella > Druceiella hillmani. The sequence continues at coordinate 24,225,466 of JAYKKI010000007.1, forward strand.
TGGTGCATCAAGGAAATAAAATCCTCCATTGCCGACATTAACTGCTTTCATTATTATATCGTAAGCAATTTTTTGCTGCTGATTTAAAAGTGGCACTTTACTTTGTACAGATTGACTCAAAGCAATTCTATCGTATTGCAGTTCTCGTTATAATTATCGATTAAATGCATCGTGCATGGGATGATTAGGAGCAGGCATTCCTAATTCGTGCAACATTTTGCCGGCCATCATCACGCATAAATCCTCTAAAGATATCAATACCTCATTATGTATCTCTGCACAAATTTCAAGTTCAGGATTAGCCGTTGTTAAACGCCTTCGATGCAAAATGTCCTCAGCCATATCGTCTTTGTATTTGTTCCATAAATTATGTAGATTCGATGGAAAGCATGTTGATATAAGGGTTGCAAGAAGTGATCGAATTTGATGTGAAGTAGATGAAATAACAGCATCAGCGAGTGTATGATCCCAATGAACATCATCTTCCAGTAAATGTAAACGTTGACAGGCTTCTCGATATGTTGCGCATAATTCACCATCGATCGTTCGTAGAAATTCAAATGAAGTTGGTCCACGAACATTAACTAATAACAAACGCAAGTAAAAACATTCGTCATTGCTTGAATGAACTGTGTAAATGCGCCCCAATGCATCCGTTGAATATACATTCTCGTATCCTGGTACAGGCTGTCCTTGTTTCCGACGTTGAAATTTTTTGGATGATGCATTCCATGTAAAATATTTTGGCATTTTCGAGTAAAGCAATATTCTTGCAAATAAATTGTTTGCATATGTCTCAAAGAAGCTTGTCAGTGTTATCGCTGGTGGCCGTTCCGCTATTTGCATTGCGTTTTCTGCCCTGAAAACTCATTGTAGATTCTCTAGATGAACAGCTAAATGGACTACGGTGGGATGACGTTCATGTATAGAAAATGAAAAAATTCTCCAAACTGCCTCATTGCTACTTACATATCTTCCCATCTGATAGTTTAAAACTTTATCATTAATATTTGAAGTTGCAATACCAAATACAGCCATGTCGTTTCATTTCGTGACGTACTTGCAAACATATTTAATCGACTTCACCGAATTGCAGTACTCAACATTACAGTGTGCTTTAAATGTTTTCGAAAGTAACGGCGAACATGGAACAATCCAGCTGTTGTTAACTATAACATCCTTATTTTTGACTTGCAACATTATTGTTCTTCCGTTATCTTCTACAGAGCAACGACGATACAGAGGGTAACCATCATTACCTGTAATCGTTTCAGCCAACAAAGCACGCGGATAACGCTTCGAGCATTTGTTGTCGATCATGCACGGTAATTCGCGATTGTGTACACCCACGGTCCATGAATCATGTTCTTCTTTACTAGTTCATATAGTTCTGGATCTGCTTCTGAATCAGGGATTTCTGCGCATATTATAGAATCAATTTCATCCGGTCTTATTTTTTCAACCATCCACAGGAAAATATACGCATGAGGTAGTCCTCTCTTCTGCCACTATACAGAATACATTCAACATCGTACCCCTCCGAAGACATTATATTTTACAACAAAGTTCATGAGGGCTTTGAGTTTCTGCTTGAACACTCGTGCTGTTATGTCGTGGCGGTTGCTGGATGATAGACCGGCTAATAACAAATTAGTGATTTTGATCCATTTTGGGTTGCACGTAAAAGTGATAAATAAATCTGGTCGACCGTATTGGCGCACGTAAGTCATAGCATCTTGCGCGTATTCATGCATATGTCTCGGGCTTCCTATATAAGTTGCTGGTAAAATAGTAAATCGGCCGACATTATTTCTATTTCCATCTGTATTCTTGGCATCACGCAAATGAATATATTCTTCTGAACGTAATTTATTCTGGTTTAATCTAATATATGTCAGACGTTCTGTTTCAATTTTGACATACATATCAACGGCAAACTGATGAAACAATCTGCGGCATTTCAAAATGTGGTTATCCTCGTTTAGACGAACCATGAAACGACATGCATAAAAATTCATCGAGCTCATCTTTTTGTTTGTTTCTTGACTTATAAAAGGATTATTTAATTCATTTGGATATCAAAATGAAAAACAGTTTATAAATAATATAAGAGTAGGGCGTTATTTCTGTCATTAGTTGCATTTGATACATACCAGTTGTTGGATTAATCATCTTAACCAAAAAATGATACCCATCCTCTGCTCGGCAAAATATTAAAGGGTATTTTAATGCATCATAGGCCCGATGCGTTTTGTTAATACGCTGAAGGTTGCCACCATCACGTCGTTTGGTGGCAACCTTCAGCGTATTAGCAATCACCATCACATCAATGACAATGTCGCGAGACTCCATATTCTCTCCAACAATCACAATGGCAACTTCGTTTAACATTGGTGCGTTGAAACGTCCCTCATGTTCTCCTGCAGGTCTTTTGTCTGCTCTGATCATTATTACATGATCGTCCGATGGCATCATTTCCAAGGCTGTTTTGAACAATTGGATCAACTGATTATGTTCATGTAAGAGTTGTTGTAGCTCCATGATAATCTTTCTCCTAGCTGAACGATTGATAGCACAGCGTCGATTTACTTCACCTTCAGAATTTCCCAGAAAATAAATTTGAAACAATTTATATTCACCATCAACTGTAGGCAATAATGCTCCTGCACGGTGGTGAATTTGTCCTTGAATCTGTAATAAAACAATTTTCATATATGTAGGTTTATATTGCATTGTATGTCAATAGCAGTGTTGGGCAAATTTTAATTTCAAAGACTGGACAATTGATCAATTGTAAATATTTAATTGTCCTAACAATTTAAATTTGCCCAACACTGGTGTATAGTGTGTGGTGTGAGTCACAAAATAAAAAGATAGGTACCTTAAAAGTTGGATTGAAACCACGTTCGTCAATTATATTTGCACCAAATGACGTCATTTAGAACAAACTGTTGTAACTTTGAATATTTTGCATGAAATGCTTTGATAGAGGTACTTGCCCTGAAAGTAATGAATTTATGGGTTCAGGTGGCGTCGTTAGCTGTGGTAATTTAACTTTTCCATTTGCACAACATAATCCTTGCGGTTCAAGTTGAAACCTCAAAGCATTGCAATATTGACAAATAATGCTCATTGTTCCAAAATCGACGGATTTGTCACCGGCGTAATCGACTGTTGCATCATATCTGAACGCCAAACGTTCATATGTAATTGTTACGTTTGTTCGTATATTTTGTTGCCTTGCCCTTAAGTCGATGCTATGGTTTCTTCCGATGTCGTGTTATTTCTCGCTTGAGAAATTCTTATTCTGTTTGAGTCTAAACGCTGCCTGTGCTCTTCTTCAGTCTCCCTGTTTCGAAGATTGTAAATACGATTTGCATTACGCGTACGCCGACCGATATTTGAACGCCTTACTGGTGGCATTTTCTTATTAACGCAACGATTATCCTCTAAACTTTTATCAAAACACACGAAAACTCTGCGGTCTGTACTTAAGCCACAAATTCTGTTTTGGTATTAGAAGAAAATCTTTTTTTCTAATTCGTTGCGTAAAAAATTGTTTTGTTTTGTCGATCTATCTGTCATACATTTTTTTTTATTTCTTTTTTTGCGAATAGAAAACGTGCAGAACGAAGGTTGACAGTGACATTTGTACTGAATTGTAATAAGTAGGTAAACTTATTTAACGATACATTTAATACTTATTTAGTTGTAATAAGTAAATACAATTAACGATTCACTTAATACTTATTTATTTATTATTATTTTTTTATTTATTATTATTATTTTTATATGTATGTTTATCCGTTACCCAGTATCCATAATTCAAGTCTTATAAGCGCGTCTTTGTGTGAAAATTACTATTATTATTTTCTAACCTTTTTTTTTTGATATGAAAACCTTGTCCTTACAATAAGAAACACATAAAAAAAGAATCATCCAATTTGGTGCAGTCGTTCTGAAGTTATGCGCGTACATACATTTCGGCGATTCATTTTTATTTATATAGATTTGAAATAGACTTGGATAGCGCATCGCGTCTATATTTTTTATCAACATGTTAAACATATTTAGTGAATATAAATCCTATAAAATAAAGAATAAAAAACATTTCCATATATTTTATGCGTTATCGAACGTAACTTTAAACAATGTGACCCGAAATATTATAATCGAGATATTATTCAATTATAAAATTTTGAATTAAAATTTTCAATATTAAAGTTTCTGAGCAATTAAAAAATTCCTGTAATACTTCGAAATTTTAACTTCATATTCCGAATTTTAATTAAATTTATAATTGATTTAATACTCACAATATGATTCGCCCTACTGACTTATAAAAGAAAACGTGGAAATTTATGAAATAGTGATATATGTAGCTCTAATTAAGGACATATAAACATCACAAAATCCAAAAAAAAAATTTTTCGTTGTAAAAGGTATTGCGACTAATTAATTAAAAAATTATGTTTATTAAAAAATTATAGTCATTTTCAGGATTTATGAGGTAATAAACTTTATTTATGCGTAGTTTAATGGATATACCACTAGCCTTTATGAGTAATCTGCTGAAAAATCATGAAAACTTATAAGTATGTAACATCCGTCGGTTTATCAATCCATCCGTCCATACGTCAACGTACAAATCTTTGTAAATTATTGAATGGAAGTGCTATGTACCCTCATATGTTTACGTAAAACTTAGTCTGTAAGAAATCCTCGTAGTCGACTTCGACTTGTATTTGTACTAGTATTATTTGTTATGAAATTTCAGCTCTAGTACAGTTGCTTCTTTTTCAGAATATTTGTTATTTTTTACTTATTTGAATTTTGAATCAAATATTCTCGCAAATTTTTTGTACCGATCGTATGAATAAATGAGAAAATAAATATAATTACTTATAATACGCTAACTTACGTTACTTATAATTAATTATAATATGCAAAACAAAATAATTCGTGTTTCATAATCACTATTACAATTTTGATGTACTAGTATATACACACATCATTTAAATATAAGAGGTGTACTTAGTTTATCATATATGCTACTAATGTTCCTATGCTCATGGCAGCGCGTAGGCCAACTTCTCTCGGAAACCGCCGTATACAATTTACGTGAACCATATCGGATCACTTTTTACCTCTTGTATTTCTAAGTTACAGTTGAATTTCATAATATATTACAGACAATTTTTGAGATATGAAACTTTCAAAAATAGTAAATTTACAAAATATCAAAGCTATCGATAATGTCCAATGTACATGGAAACTTCGAATTTTGAAAATAGGTAGTACTTCATTTGATATGAAAGGAATAAATGGAGAAAGCTTGTCGAAGGAACTGAAAATCGAGACAAAGTTTGGGGTTATTTTATAAGATTCCATAGGGAGTTGAATGATATTTACATTTTTGTTCCAATTTGTCCCAATTTTATTATAACTACTTATTTAGCCAAACCATAAGAAAATGCGATAGTAGAATAAAATATAATCAGATTTATTTAACAACCTGATTTACAAAACCTATAATTAAAAACACACATTCAATTTAAAGAAAGTTTTGTAAAGTTGGAGACTGCAACATTCTTAACAGCGCAACCACAAATGTCTCAATACAATTTTTTTACGTTTAGCGAGAGGGGAACCAAGGGCTATTAATTAAATGTTTACTTTGTGAATAAAATAGTGCAAATTGAAAATCAAGCAAGTTTCAACATCAGATTCACCTTACCCAAGTTTATAATCCTAGTACTCATAACAGCAAAGGCCTGCCGCCGTTGGATGTTCGATATCGCTATCGAATCCGCTTTATGCCAATTGCATTCTCTCTGAAAAAATGTAACAGCGAAACTTTGCGCTTGATTTCACAATTTCTTCATAGTCGCAGTAATTTTGTATGCAATTGATTTTGTATTTACAGTAGAGTGAATTTTATATTTATGTTCTTCTGTTTTAATATAATAATTTTTGACAAAAAAATGAACCTATTTCAAATAACCTTTAAATAAGGAACTTATTGAAAAATATAAATTAATAAAGTATCGGTAATGATGGGATTTTTTGTGGTAAAATATCGTTTCGAAAATAGGTGAATTTGCAAAATACATAGGTTAATTTGCAAAAAAAATTATTTTTACAAATCTTTGAATTATAAAAATAAGAGTTCTTAGTTGAAACGCTTGTTGTAAAATATATTACCGGACGTGAATAAATTTGTAGAATATTGCCATTATTCGAGGTTTTTTCTTCGTATACGTTCAAAGGCTTATTGATATTGCTTATTTCAGATAGATTTCTTTCGTCTAACTTAAAGCAAAATTTAATAAAAATAGCTGAAATAAGTAAATATTATATCGCCTGGGTGTTATGAAGGGTATTGTGGTTGAAGAGAAGACAAGACAAATTATTTAAATAACTCAATTATTCACAACAACTATCAAGATTGTATAAACATTTTAAACCATTTTCATAGATTGATCCAACAAATTGAGGGATCAATTGAATGGTCAGAATCCTTCTTATGAAAAAGACAAATATTATATTTTTAGATTGCGCTAATGGTTGCACAAATATTTATTTATATTATCGAAAACCAACTATCGGAGAGCAAAAATATCTAAAATATACGAGAAAATATACAAGAATTTTACAAGGATTCCTTATAAAAAGAGAATCATATATGAATTACCGAATAGGAATATGTCTACTGGCCCCATATTTATCCTTGAAGAAAATAACTACTTGTGTAAATATATCGGTGGATATTTCATACAATTATCATGACTCAACGAAAAGCCCTAATTATAATGAGACACGAGGATTATCATCACATTTTACTTAATTTCGTTTAATCTATAATTGGCGTATTGCTATGCTAATTTTAACAAATACAGGTTTTTGTACGTATTGATAGTAATAATATTTTTGTTCATTAGAATTTATTACTGTACGATCACATTTTTCAAGGGAGCTTGCTCGTCCACATTCGGCCATTAAAATTATACTCTAGACTTCATTTTACCTCGCGGTAATAAAGAATTTTAAACGTGAGTATAAATAAATGTTAGCATTAGTAATTTTTACCCGAGATTTACAGAATACATTATATTATCTGCATTTATTATAAGAACAAGGTATTAGTACATTTAGATAAATAAAATATTGGCGAAGGGAAAAATGGAATTTATTCTCCTTTCTTGGTTTTCACGGGTAATTTTTACATTCGTAATATACTGTAATTAATTCGTATAAATATGTACTTTTTAATAAACTTGAGTAAATGGTTACAATATAATAATTAAACAGATAAAATGAACTTTATTTAAATATTTGTTGCAATTTTCTACCACCGTGTCTCACTCTATTAGCCTGATTTTATAAAATCCCCGTGTCTGTAAAGGAAAATATTTTATGTTGAAAACTTCTTGGACTGTAAAAAATTCTTAATTCCTGGAAGAATTTCACTTACCTAACAACATGCTTTTAAATGTATTCACTATTTTCTGAAACAAGTTGTATATCGTAAATTTTGTGTCTCCCAAAGAGTTCTTACGTGATCCTCGTACCTAGTAAAAAAAGCAAACTAAAGTGATCACGTTTAAGATCTCAATCTTAATTTTGATGAAGCCCATTACAATCTGCAATTCATTTAAAAAGATTAACAATAAATATACATTTAGTATGAAAGTAATATATATATATATATATATATATATATATATATATATATATATATATATATATATATATATATATATATATATATATATATGTAGTGTAAAATTAGCTTATAATATTATTTTAAAAGGTATAGTCATCATTGCTTTACTAATTATCAAGTTATTATTAAAATTAAAAAAAGAACACACTCAACCCATAATGGAAGGAATCGCACCTATTATGAAAATAATGGAAAAAATATTCAAATCCCATATAAAAACAAATTTTAATGCAGCCCGTTTTCAGACAGTATCAGTGAGAGTTAATTTATTTGCTCGATCACTTCTATGTTTACATATACGTAAAAAACGAAAATTGCACCTATATTTCTGTTATGCGTTAATATTCCTCTCTATTTATTAATCAAGAGGGCTTATCGTTTCGCTAAACTGCGTTAAAGTAAATTTGGATACATTTGCATAAAATTCAAACTTTCATGTATTTGTGAGATCAGCGTAAGCTACTACTAAGGCGGATAATAGCCACCTGAACACAAGGTTCCTATAACTATGTGTTCATTGTCTCTCCTCGTTCATTGATCAGTGAACTTTAAAAGTTTCATCGACGAACTCGAGGTGTAGTGTTAGCAATTTACATTACATGTTTGAGAATGTATTTGTTATGCTACTGCACATCCAATCCTCGTTGTTATATTCCATTCCCACTACATGGTTGGATTAATATTTTTTAGTTCATCATCTCCTCCGATGCGATTATTTAATTTCAGTTAGAGTCGAAATTTAAGCAGAGTGAGATAATAAAAAGAATGTTATCATTTTGCGGGTACAGAAGTTTGATTAGGTTCTTTTTTAGTCGGCCTCATATACAATTTGAAAGCCGCCACACGACTAAAGGAATAACAACACAATTTACGCTTTTTACATATTTGAATTGATGCGAAGCTAGATATCTGACGACTCTTGACCTATTTAATTTATTGCGTATCAGTCGAATTATTTTAACTCATCATAACATACTATTCGTAGCTTTTTATAACCTTCACTATGTTGATTAATCACTAAAATTCAGCTTATAATTTATTTTCAGTAAAGAGACTATGTAAATTTCAATGAGGCAATAAAACATAAAATAATCCAACCTTTAAGCGATCAAAAAAATAAATATGTCTGCCTTTTATTTGAAAATAGGTCGAATAGCAAAACATTTTAAGTGAAATAAAAAAATCGAGAAAAAAATTTAAGTAATTTTCCGTTAGGGATACGATATGGTCCTCATCTTTTCTTAGACTTGAAGTGACCTTATTTCTAAAGGGTCACTACTTTTCAAGTCGACTCATAAACAAGAGTGCTTTACAAAATTTTATTTCTGGTGTTTAGTTAGCCAAGTGTTACTTGATTTATAAGTTAAAGTCCATACATTATTGCGTATATTGGTAACAATGTTGGCACCGAAATATTTGACGTAAGAGGCATTTCATATAGGCATACATCAGGTTAAATATCAAAGAAGGCTTGGCTACCTCGAAGGGGAAGGAGATCGCGCGGCGTTCGTATAACTTTTTGAAACAGTCGGGTACAGTCTGTCTAAAAAGTTGTATAGGACTATAATTTGTAATTACCAAATATGTATTGCATGACGTTTATAATAGTACGTTTCGAAAAGAAGTTTTGTTAATTTTTGGAATAAAACGCCTTTGTTGTGTCAAGCCTATATTGCAAATGGAAACATAAGGACATTAATATGTTGGTAATAAAAATATATGTGTATATTTATACGTATAAGAAAATCGTAACAAAGTCGCGGTTGCATTTCGAATATTATTTGAAATAAGAGATGATTGTACTCTAACAAAATCCAATTTTTGCAAAATGTTTGTGAAATCAGAGAATTGCGTAATACATGAAAACTATCAGTATGGAAGACATTGTTTAATTATCGCTTTAAGATTAGAAAGAAATATTTTATTGAGTTTTTTAAAAACCTCTTTGTTAGGAACCTTGTTACCTAATGAGGTATATCACACAACTACGTGTATTAAGTAAAATTAAAGTTTATAATTGTTACTTGCCGAATAATAATTTAGAAGTTTAAGTTTAAATTCAAATTTTTAGTAAAATAATTTAGCATAAATTGGTCCTAAACAATATTGAAAATTTATCTTTCAGATCCCCTAATCTTTTTAACAATATGTTTTCGAAAAACATCCGTATTTAATTGAAAAATCGGAAATACAATTTCTGCACACATGTGATATTTCTATAACCTTTAAATTACTACGCCCCTAACACTGAAAATTCTGTAAAATTTCTAAGGTACCATAAAACTGAAATATTTCGTTATAACTGAATCAATTTTTACTTCAAACACTGGTATTTCTAATCACCTGAAACTGTCTAAATACTTAAAACTGTCTAGTAATTTGATAAACTGTATAGTAAATAATATTTCTAATTACCTCAAACGGTCTAGTAATTTTTTTGGGAAAATACGATTCCCTGTTTCTATGGAACTATAAAATACTCAGAGAGAGGTTAGAAACAAAAATAACATTTTCCACCTTTTTTACTCTAATCACTAGTACCTATGTAAAACAATTCGCCCTTCATAAAGCAAGCTTCTCTCTTTCAAATTGCCATTATTCATCTCACACGGGTCAGAAAATCACACCTGCTGAAAAAACTTTCATCTATAATTATACTTTATCAAAGAAATATCGTGGAAATATACAATGACTGATAATATCGATAAAATGAGGATGTCCATTTGAATTGTGATTGTTATTGTCTGTCATGTTGAGTCTCTCACAGATGAACTTATTCGCTCCATCTATCATTCATAATGCGGCACGTATGATAAAATACGATACGCCCAATCAACAAATCAACAAAGAGCTATTAATCAAGGAGGCGGACATTGGAAATATTGTGGCTTCTTTTAATAAAATGAAAGCAAATTATTTACTTTTTCGTATTGTAATAATACTCATATGCGATATGCGATAATAAATGATATCTCCGCGGTATCGAGGATCATGGTTACCACTATCTAAAGTTTTTTTCATTCACCCTATATACAATATAAAACAAAGTCTCCCGCTGCATCTTTATACGCACTAATCTCAGAAACTACTCAATGGATTTTATTTCGGCTTTCACTAGTATATAGACTAATTTACAAAAAAGGTGCGCATAAATAATTTATCACCGTATATATAAACTATTGACTTTTTGTCTCATGGAATGTGCCGGGATTGATGCATACATGTATACTTGTATAACCTTCAGGGAAATCCTTTTGGTAATTCTTAATACAAGGTGTATCAGCTTACAGAACCCTTTTCGTATTTCACTATATTGTTTATCGGAGTCTTTCAAATGACAATACCTTGAGTCTTTCAAACGACAATACTTTCTATTGCCTATCAGATGGTAGAACATCTCACCCTCTCCCTGTCTTCGGACTTCTGATAATCTTATAACTTTTCATCGTAACTTGCTCTGTACCTCTTCCAAATCAATGATCTTTTCCTCAGTAATTAGTGCTTTATGTTAAAAATCCAGTAGTCGGTGCAGGTAGCTGCATCTCTGTCTGAATTTCTTAGCATTCTCTGCTTCGCTTTTACCACACACGCCGTTATTTAATTGGGCTAAGTAAATACCCCACACACAATAAGTGGGAGATATTTGCTTTAACTACCACGCTTTTGCCATGGATTATTGATCATTGCAAAATGTTCTTGATGAGTAAAAGGACGAGGTAGTCTACTCTATATTTTGTTACTTTAATCGTCCCATACGGTACCCGCATTGAGAAATATAGTGATTTTATTCTAAGCAGGGAATCACACCGCCTAAATTATTATCTATTTAGAGCTGTAAAAAAGTCTGCCATAGGGTATTTATTTTTTTACGTATGAGGTATGACAACGAAATTCACGGTTTAAAAAATTTTTTGCATTCTTTAATTTTCAGTACAGCTTTGAGCAATTAAATATGAATCTTTCTACATATAAATATTTGCGTCACTTTTTTATTTAAAGGAGATCAATATTGTTCTTCATACCGAAAGATATGATCCAATAATTCAGAACTTATGAGAATGTTTTTGTTTTTTAATATAACACTCTCCCGTTGCGTGTATCTATCAGTATATGCCAGCCAATCCCACTACTACGAGATTTTTGCTCCTGTTTTCACAAATCGGTAGACTTCCACCCAAAGAAAATGTGGGAGTAAAATTTAAGAGTATTTTAAGTAAATTAACTGACTTATAATGATGAAGTTACAAAAAACGATCAGTCATCTCGGAGGTCTCTTTGCCCCCACGCTGCGTAAACCGTTACTAATAGGTTAAAAGAATATACCGCAGAATTATTTGTCTGTAATATTTTTACAGAAATGTCTGCCAAAAGTATATGCCTATCTGCTAAAATAATCCACACTACCAAAATTGACGCATTCTGCTACAACCTGTAAGACGAGATACTTCAATTAAACAAAGTCGTTTAGGTGGGAAAAAAGAAATCGTTAAAAAAATCGGTTATGCTAAAGTATTTAATACACTTACCCTCTGTGCTGAGTGGAGAACTATATGAATTGTGTCATAATTGAATAAAGAGTTCGTATGTTAATTTCTCGGTAGATTGACTTACACACTAGATTCAGTTCTTTGTTTAAGGTAAATATTAAAATATGTATATGCCACAGACCTAAGAATACCCCGTCTTCAGCACATACATCTAGGGAATTCAAAAATAGCCAAAAATACCCCGTATCTTTGGAAAATGCTACGTATACTATATACATTCATTTATGTTTATGTATACATATACAGTTGCACGAGTAACAGCATGAACGTGCCTTTACTTTAAATGAAATAAATGAAACATTTCATCCAAGTCTTTTATTTTAGATTCTATGTGTACATGTGTATCCATAATTTTTTTTCTATTTATACACTATTTAAGTATAATAAATACAAAACCATGAAGTGTAAAATTGATAAAATTTATTTAACGTGCCACATCACAATGATTAAATAGCAAGATATACTGTAAAATAGCATTAACACTTCCTCTCCGACTCATATTAAATTATTCCGCGGAATTTATTTTTAACGCCTGCACCGTAAACGGTATTAAGTCTTCCCGTCACTTGCAACTTAAAATGCAAATTCATATTTTCTGCAAAATAATTCTTTTCGCCAACTTATCTCGCGTCCACCGAGCTGCTTTTTAAATAGAAATCTACATATTTTTTTATTATGGTAGCACTTATGACAGTGTTGGTGTACTTAATAGCATTATTATTAAAGTCTGACGCTAGACTGCAAACTAAATAAGATGTTATTGTTACATTGACATGACAACGCAATATATATTTTTGTAAATTTAAATATTAATTTAAGTCGGTGTTTCGATTTTTATTGACTTATCTAATAACTCAAAAATTGGTCATAGTTTCTTGCTTTTCCCTAAAATAATGAATTTACAATTCTTCATTAGTATTTTTAATACTTTTACGCCATTTATAACTTGTATGCTTTTAAACACACCTCTAAACATATAATTTTTGGTATATGTACTCAAGCGATGGATATGTACTCAACATAAGGGCACTGAACGCTTTACTAATCAAATTGATAAAATGTATTCAGTAACAATACTACGCTCTGATATAAATAAGAGTAAACGAGGGTAAATTGGTGTTACATCCCAATAATCGTGATGTCAATAAATTTGTAATATTCACTCCTCTCTTAAAAGACTAATTGCCATAGATACCATAGACCAATGTTAAGTGAAAACTAAGCTCATTACTATGTATGAAACAGATAATTGCATTAAACCATAAAGTTCGGTTCAGCTGACTCAAGCACTATTTTATTTTGCATATCATGCGGACATCCACCCGGTTTATGCTTTACGATATCGCAATTAAAGTTACTTCACGGAAATTTAATCGTGTGTTAATTTCAAAGCGACAAAACTTTACTTTCTAATTAATAATTAGACATTTTACGATTCGGTGTATATCAATTTATTACGGAAATCAATATCGCACGATTACTCCTAACTTGCAAAAAAAATTAAGCAATTCAAGGCTTTATTTAAATTTCGGAAAAATACCTATATGCCACAAAATGTTTAAAAAAACATTTATAATTGCATGCGAAATATTTATAAATGTTAAGTACTCATTTTTTTTTTAAGTTAGGGTCATCAGACAGAAATATAGAGGTATAAACACTACTTAAAAATAGATTATTGAAATTTTTATTTTCATATTTGTTTTACATTTTATTGAAATGAGTAAAATTAGAATATTACTGTTATTAAATCGTGTAATTCCAAAATTCCCAAATTTAAATATAACCATTTTTAAAATCTTTTTTTTTACTACTCAAGTTATAAAATTTAATTTTTAAAAATTGAAGTTAATGAAATAATCTCTCAATTAATGAAGTATTTTTCATCAATATATTTTACCAGGTACTCTTTTATTTCATATTATTTGATACATTGTATTAAAAAATCAAGATCTACATACATTGAATTGATTGAATCTTGTAAGGTCGTTTCAAGTACGTATTAAACATTTTTATAATTAAAGTAACGTAAATATATAAAGCACACTTCAAGCCAAAGGGAATAAAATCGTAAGGATTTGTTTGTAAAAGTCGATTTTAACATTAAGTATGGTTTTTAATACTTGTCATGTATTATGTAATGTGTAACTAAAATAGTTTAAAAAAAATTAATGTTATATAATCCTTGTATGTTTTCTCTTATTGCAATAAACGAAATGACGTCACAAGTATTCTAGTAATGGAAATCGTTTTCATAATATTTTTATTTAAATATGTAACCGATTTCACTCGTAGACTTTTGCATATTTATATTTTTCATATTGTGTCTGAATCCAAGAAGGACCTTTGATCACATGATATAGGGCATGATCCGTATTATATTATATATTTACTACTATGAATACGAGTAACCTCATGTTCATTTTTATATTGATCGCATTTAATAACTGAGAAGTTACTTTCTAAATTATATTTCATTGTGAAAATTTTAGACTAAAATTAAATTAAAAAATTAAAATTAAATCGATTACTCTTTGATACAAAATTTCGTTTATTGCCTTTTAGTATCAATTTCATAAATCCTCATAATATGGTAAAATTTTTCATAAATATAAAATAAATTGAATGAACCAAACACTAATTAACATAGAATAAATTTAACGAATGAGTCATATCTCAAGAAAGTAAGGTAAATGTAATAAAAATAAAGTTTTTATTTCTGCGTCTAACAGGCGAAAAATTTGATAATGATATGTTAAGCTATTTTCAGTACTCAGAGACTACACTATACCATAATATAATTTCAAGCGACGATTTGAAGACTTTTTAAAGTGCATGTAGATTATTAGTGGGTTTCAAAAAATTTAAAACAACCACATATTCTATTCAATGTCATGATATTAATGATAAGTAAATGTCCATGAACAGTTCAAGTTGCAAAATTTTGCTTGGTATATGTCAAATTTTTAATTTTCGTTTTTCCTTTTCTGATTTTTCAGGGATCATATTTATTGAAACGTCATACAATTTACAAATATATAAAATAATTAAAATTAATAATAATATATGAATTGACCGTAAAATTAACTATGCTCACTAAAAGCGACTTTAAATAATTATGCTTATAAAAACAGATCAGAGTACACAAATTAAATGTTGCACACCAAAATATCGTCGTCATAACACTATAATGTTTCATAAGAGAATCAAAGTGAATTTTTTTTAAAACTTTTACGGACGTCGTGAAACTTGTAAAAAAATGGACGAGTCTATGTTGAGACAGAGCGCATATTTTGTTAAATTTCCAAGCTGTTAGAAGAATATGTCAAGGTAGCCACATGCAGAACAATAATTATATTGAATACTTGTTTAATTTGGAGGCGTAACGCCTTAATTTTAAGTCGATCCCAACAAGATCTTTAATAATCGGCATCAAGCATATAAATCTTTTTGGATTCCCCATCTCTCGATCTTTCTTTTTATTGAAGTTTTCTGTAATTGTTCCAGTGTTATTGCACTTATCTTGTACATCTTTTATTTTTCGTAAGACGTCTCTAATTTTCAATGTCATCTAAATAATGATTTCATAATGAGGATTTATTTATGACCTATTTCATAAAATGCAAAGGCGAACCTGGATTAAAGTATATGCACTGCTCTGCATATTTTGGTGATAAACTTTTGTTCCATGATTTCATAACCGTAATGCCATTTAAACATCCTTTATTTAATACTTTATTGAATGCAATATCATTCAAAAGTTTCCTAAATTTGTAATTTCTTTGTTATCAATGTTTTGGAGACGCAAAACCCGTTCCACATCAAACATTATATTGGTGTTTAAGATACAAACTAAAATCATTTAAAAAAGTACAATATTATTGAAATATTTCCTATTATTACTAGAACATACTCGAAATTCATTCATTGCAAACTTTGATGTTGATTCATTGAAAAGGCACACAAATGTTTCATTATTTGATTATTAATACAAAGTTACATGAATTAGTTACTCTAATTAAACAGACTCACCTCAACAAAAAATAATGTAAATTTAATTTCAAGTTAAGTGTTATTATTCAAATTGTTCTAGAGATCGTTTCAGCATCACTTCGTTTGAAATAACTTTCGGCCTTTATCTCATTTCGTTTACGAGATTTTGTAAGATGAACGATGAACGAGAATGTCAATATTCATTTTGAGATAAGAAGGATATATTGCGTTGTCATTTGTCGCATCGATACAATTGCGGATCTGTGATACATTTATTATATCTACCACTTATAATACATCACGAAAGAAAATATGAGCACAATCAAAAAGAAGCTATTAATCAATAGAAAGACGTTGGAAATATTTATTATTTTGTGTTACTTTTTATGATTTATTAAAGACGTATTACATTCTTGTTATGGAATATATTTTTCTGACTTTAATATTAACATCTATTATTATTAACGTATTTTAATTTTTGGGTTTTTTTTATGGATTTTCTTAATCTAAATTCATAGGATTTATAAAAATTTGTTTATATTACAAAATTTTGTATTAAAATTACCTATATAATTTTATAATACATGCCTAGATAAATGAATACCTAAATCATTTTAAAATACATGTTATTAGATGTAAACGTGTGAGCGTACAAAATACTTGACTACCACTTTTGTTGCTACTTATATGATTGTATGATACTTAATATAATCATACAATTAGCAAATCTCTTAGGTACTTCGTCGACTTTCAATCTTTGCCATATTGGAATACCTGATAAATCTTTTTTTCATAAACCTATCGAGTATGGTAAAAAAAGTTAATGACGGTTATACAATAAACGTTAAATTTAATAAAAAAAATAATTTGTTTAATAAAAAAATATAACTACTTATATAAGGCACTCTTGTTTTAACCGTTGTGACTTTCTTATGTTGTTATCTGTGACTCTCTTTACCGCCGTGACTTACTTACGTTGTTTCTTACGTCTTACTGTTTAATTGACATAACATACTTATACTATTTAATTAAATCTAAACAGACAGGGGTAATAAAAAAATATATAACTAATTAATAAAATATGGGTGTCAAACACGAGCACCAAAATAATAAAATACTTGGGAAATTTAGTTTGTGTTCCGTTGCTGTTGCATGGATTAACTATAGTTAAAGTCGATTTGATTCATTAACTTCAATTGCTTCGGCTGCATAATGTAGCACTAACGGAAGTCAGGGTGTCTAGTCACATAGGTTAAAGCGGGACACAGCCACATAGGTTAAAGCGGGACATAGGTTAAAGCGGGTGGGACTCGCAATCGGAATGAGCGGCCTGAAACATGAGGACAGACGCAGTTGTTAGCCGTTCTTAATTTACTTTTTTGGTCATCATATATTTTGCCTGGATTGCGAGTTACGCTGTAACATCAGTGTTAACCACGGTCTAGTAAATGGCGCTATAGGTGTTATCCGAAGGATTGAGTGGCATTCTCTTCGTAGGGATCAGGTGGAAATAAGAGAGTTACCGCAAGCAGTATTTGTTGAGTTTTATAATCCTATTGTTAAAGGTAATCAACGAGAAGTAGGGGTACGGATTGAGTCCTGAACGTACGACTTTGATGCGCTTCGAGGGCAAGAAAACATTGAACAAGATATGTTGCCTTTAATCATATGTTGGGCTGTAATTTTTAAGCAGGGTCTAGTGAATGGTGCTATAGGTGTTATCCGAGAAATTGAGTGGCACTCTCTTCGCAGGGATCAGGTGGAAATAATAGAGTCACTGATATTAGTATTTGTTGAGTTTGATGATCCTACTATCAAAGGTAACCAACGAGAAGTAGGAATACGCATTGAGTCCTGATCGATCGACTTTGATGCGCTTCGAGGGCAAGAAAACATTGAACAAGACATGTTGCCTTTAATAATTTGTTGGGCTGTAATATTTCACAAGCTACAAGGAACCACACTTTAGTATGGACCTCAACTCATATTTACGAAGCATCAAGCTTACATTGATCTGAACCTAGTAGAAACATTAGATTAGTTTGCTATTAGTACCTTTGATCCCGAAAAGCTGTTGGATCGATCATACGATCAAAATTCTTCGGAAGAGCTTCAACGCCTACGGGAATGGAACTCTAACAACTGACGTATTGATGAATAGCTTTAACTTGATATAACAAATCTTCCCATTCTTCCATTGCTTTTTCGATACAACGCCCAATTTGTTAATCTTACTCTACCGTAGAAATTATTTACTTACCAATACCACCCACTACTTAAATGAACATGTAATTTATCAATAAAACTAAAAAGTTTGAAAAAGAAGCAAGTTATTAAAAAAAACGACTGCAAAAATATAACCGATAATATAAAAGATTAAAAAAAACGATTTCATAAAAATAAACAACTTAAAATAGAAAAACCAGCTCTATACTATATCAGTGGTTTTGTTATTCATATTCTTGTTCATATTCTTTCGTTGGGTCGTAGTGGAATGCTTCATTTGTTAGGTTGTACCTTTTACTTATCGTCATCCGTGCTACTCGAAGGGTCATATTTGGTTTGCGTTTGCAGTCTTTTATTATAAGATTACGTAATTCTTGATTCTTCAATTCGTTGTTCTTCCGTTTCTCTGCTTCTCACAGTGCTCATCATTTTTTGTTGTGATTGTAAACGTGCTTTGCGCTATTCAACTGTGTCGTTTTTTCGCTGTTCTAATTGTTTTCACCTTTTTGCTTCAGAACTGGCAACCTGTTTTACGTTTGGGCACAGTACCAAATGTAAACAAATCAACTTTTAGCAAGTACACTTTAAACACTTTTCACACTTTATTTCTGAATTTATGTTCAGTCACTGTATCACTTTGATTACTCATACTTCACAGTTCGCTTTTATTCATTCACTGCACTTCACCGATATTAAACTGATGTTCAAACCTACGACGTATCTTGTTTTATATACCTCTGCCAATTGGTAGGCTCATCCATACAAAAAGGATTCGAATGGTCTATGATGTTCCAGAACATTCCACAACATTCGAGAGTGTTGTGGAATGTTCCACAATAATCTTGGATGTCCCGGAATGTTCCCGAACGTTCCAGACTATTCACAAATATTCCACAACATTCCAGAATATTCCGGGATGGTCTAGAATGTTATGGAATGCTCCCAAATACTCTCGAATATTCCGGACTCTTCTAGAAATTTCTAGAAGCGAAACTTCCAGCCCTTAAGCACGCCCTTCAGGTAAAAACAGGACCTTTTTCGTTGATGGGGAATACAGAGCTACCACACCATATAACTTCTTTGATCGTACCGGGACTCGTTTCCGAGTTTTAGCGGCGTACACAATGAACACTTACTTTCATTATATATATATATATATATATATTTATATATATATATATATATATATATATATATTGATTATAATACGATTTTTTTGTTACACTAACCTTTACCATCACAGACATCGTTACTTATCTGATCAGAAACATTTGTTTGCTGCTTTAATTTTCTTCACAAATAACGCTGTTTTTACTTTTGAGTGACAGTGGCTATTCGTTCCCTCTTGTAGAAGATTACTGTATTTGGTCACGTGCATGGAAGCGCCGGGGTCTATTTACCCATTTCCACTTATTTATAATGCAGCAAAAGAGCGTGAGTTTTCGTGATTTCTGGAATTGTTGTTTTGCTTTAATTTTGGCTTACACTTTATGCTTATATGACGACTATAACAAATAGGTCCTTTTTGAAAGTCCTTTTTTTATTATTTTCTTTCATAATATTCACTTGTTGTAAAAATTGTAATGTTCCTTTCGCTCATTTTGTAAAATTTTATGAAATTTTCCCGTAGCTGAGTCAGTGCTTATTTTCATAACGTCCATTTCGAGAATTATTGGTTTGTACGATTGAGATAAATCGGAGAGAATTGATGTTTTTAACCAGTTTTTGTCTACATTAAATACTACATTTTGCAATCTGTACGCTGAATTCATTATTTCACAGTCATATTATTTTATAGTTATACTTCCGGAGACAGTTATACATACATAGATCACGAAGTAAATCTACTCGGTTAGTTAGACATGGATCGTCGAACGTGCCTTTTAGGTTATGCCATTCTTCTTTTACGGATTGAGTCTCTTGTATATAAACATGATTTGTTGAGTCTAATATTTTTTTTAATTTAGCGTTTCAACTATATTTTGAAAATATTTTACCAGTACTTACGATGCTATCCTGCAAATCTTGACATAGAATAATCTTTAAGCCTGGCTTATTTTTCTATTAATGCCGTAGGATTATTGGAAGTCATGTTGAAGTTTAAATCTACCCAGCGTGTTGATAAAGATTTACAGACAAATCGTGAAAATTTATAATAATAGCATATCATGTTAATTAATCAATATTACTTTTTTTTCACTAATCTCTTTGATGTGATACCAACTAGAGCAAAAAAAATGATTTTACAATGTTGGAATATTCGCCATTTAGAATTTTAGATAAAATAAAATTTCCGATACTCTTTTTTTGATCTCGGGATATATCCCTACCAAATTATATTAAAATATATTGGTGATTTAGCCACGAAAATACAACAAAAGACAGAAAGGTAAAATCATTTTTGCACGTATTACTGTATATAAAAACGCAAAAATTATAAAATTATGAACTGTATTATTAATAATAAAGAAATGGAGATATGTTTGTACTATATGATATCTATTAACTAAGATTTTCTAGAATTAATATTTTATAAGCCTAAATTTCAGTAATTAAATTCAGTTTTGTTTTGAATAAACTCTGATCATCAATAATTTCTAATTTAAAAGTTGCTATTTATAAATCTTAAAACTGTAAAATTAGCTTTTTAACAATAGTATTCAGTACATTATATTACCAAAAGTTAAGTACTATTTTAGTTTTAAAATTTAGAAAAGAATATGTCTATATAGCAAAAAAAAAAGAGAAAACAGTTATTTGAATAATGACAAGAATGATTAATGTTCTTTTAACCAAAAAGTATTTGGCTTTACTACTAAAAAGATTAATGCACAACACTGTACAAAAATATATAAACTTACTAGAACTTTCCAACAGAAACAAAAACCATCACTTAATTTGAAAATATAAAAGCTAAAATTTTCTGCAATACAATACTCGTTTGGCTCATTCCAGAGTAAAGTCTTTGTCGGTAAATGTGTAATTGTTAAAAAACTTTGCACTTTTTTAATAACTAAACTTATTTAAAAAGAAAATAAAACCAACCCGTCATTCATTTAATAGGTTTTATTGAGGTCTAAATATTCGAGCACATTATCAATGTTTTCGAGTATTTAGAATATACTAAAAAAGTTGTGAATAAAAATTATATGAAGCAAGACAATTTTTATTTACCAAATGTTAATTATAAATCCTAATTCTTACTTTTGATAGTAAATGGAAACTTATCCTATGTTTAGTATCTATGTAAGAAACAAGTTTTAAGATAGGTACTTGGTCGGGAATTTTATTTGACTATAAATTATTGATTGTTTTTCGGCCTTCGATTGATTGTTTTTCAATAAAAGCTTATAACTTTCCCTCAACTCAAATATGTGACCTGAAATTTTATTCCGTCTTGAATAAGACTTGAAAAAAATTTTAAATTATTTTTCTAAATATCTGATATTTAAACGCAACGCACATGTATACACTCTTATGAGAGGTAGGCTTTTTGTCGGGAAATTTATTCTTAGTATACTTACATAAATTTACAAGTTTAAAAATAAAAACTGGTAATTTACACTTTTTAAATTTTAAATGAAAATAACAAAAATTTAAAATATTTTTGTAACTTGCCTTTACGCGCTGTTCGCTGACACTAATTTTTTAAATTACTGTCTAAAAATATAGATGGTTTTTTAATCATGGCTAGTTATATTTTATTTTAAATATGTCCAAAAATACTAAAATTACTAATGAATTTATTTAAAATTCACCGAATATTGATACGATAAGATACAAATATAAAAACATATTCTGCAATCTCATTATATTGCTGTGAATTCAAAAACAATGAGAACTTCAAGTCTATTAATTATTCAATATAAAATCTACTATTAAATTTAATCACAATTAAATGATGAATTACTACGTAGTTAGTATTATTTCTACTTTTTTTAGGTTCTTTACCACGACCTAGGTTTCGTTGTATTACAACATTTTCAGGTGGGCTGAATATACTCAATATTAAATTTAATTTTCATTTCAATAACAACTATAGTATAAATGCTGTTGAAAAGAAAATCACGACACAAATCATAAATAAGGAAATCTAATTGGGGACAAAAAGGAAATATTTAATGGAAATAGTCCTGTCATTGGTTTCATCGATCCTGACGCTCACCTGTTTTATTGCTTTATAACTGGCAATACGACAACAAAGTACAGTCGATTAAACCTAAAATCGACAAAAAGGCATTGGTTGTGTTTACAATTTTACAGAAGAATTACTGCGTATTTGTGAGTCAATTTAATCTAAAGAATTGCCGGAAATTATTACTAAATGAAACTAAAAAAAAATACAGACAGCGTAATGTGTTTCAATTTTAAATAGATTTTTATAATGTCATTGTTTTTTAAGCTCTTACATGAATATTACAAAAAATGTTATATTTTAATTTTAATTTGTTTTAAACAAATGTTTACCGTATGTCGTTATTACACATATATATATGTGTATATATATATATATATATGTATGTATTTATATGTATATATATATATATATATATGTATATGTATATATATATATATATATATATATATATGTATATACTTTTCTTTTTTTTTTTAAACTTTTGTTCTAGATTGCAACATTTGCTCCATAGCTCATACATTTACAACTGAACATAAAAGGTATGTAAAACTTGTTTTATTCTATTCTTATTCACTTCACTCACTTACACAATTAAATGAAACTACGAGATGTAGTATTATTTCTAATTTCTTTAAGTTCTTTACCACGACCTAGTTTTCGTTGTATTACAACATATTCAGGCGGGCTATTAGCAAAGATCACTTACTTTGCGTCTGCTTTTCAATAATTACATATTCTCATACTGTGCATATTACTTGTAACAATTATTTATTTATCGTACATAATGAAGTACATGGAATTTGAGAATAATTTTTTTTAAATTTTTTATGAAGTACATATGTTTAATATTTTAATAAAGTACATATTTTTTCTTCCGTAAAAAAGGTGTATTGAAATTTTTAACGAGTCAGAAATAAGCATGTTAAAAAAATTCACAAGCAAATGTAAACAAGCAGTGAAAGAATAATTTTAATCGAAACAATGATGTTATTGTCTCAAATTATGTAAAAATATCGAATTTCATGTTTATCTATTATCAGACGAAAAAATTATCAATATTTTATATTTTCAAATATATGTACAGAGTCGCATAAATAACCACTTAACAGTCATACTACTCATCTTTATTTTTTTCATGAGCATGCTAATATAACACTGTAAAACTAATAAAAATATACCTTAAGAAATTGTAAATTTTTTTGTTAGAAGTTATAATTTTTCGAATGTTATAAATTTATATAAACAAAAAAATAAATAACGCCATTACACTCCGCAGACTTTAAATCACTGAGAATTGCCATAGCTGTTAATTTTCATTATGTTAAGTAACATATATTTTCATACATATAATTGTAATTAAATCGCACACAGTTGATGAATAATTCATATTCAACTCTGTCATATACTCGCACAGACCGCAATGGCTTACAGCACTTCCTCTTTGCTCCGGTAACGCTGGCTAATATTATATCATTTTAATCCAGAAGAGCTATTTTTAACGCTTGTACAGTAAACGGTGTTAACTCATCTTGTCACTTCTAATTTAAAATGTAAATTTGCATTTGTTACGGAGTAACTTATTTTGCCTTCGTAGCTTCCGTAAAGCGGGTTTCGTTTTAAACTGTGATGTGCAGAATTTTCTTAAAATTGTTTTGAAATTATCTGCTGTGGGTCGTATAGATCCATGCATAGATTTTCTATTGACGTATTTTATTTGTGATTGTCTATTAAAAACTTTGAAGTAATAAAATTTCCTTATTTCACACAGCAGATACTTCAAAAAATTCATTAGGACTTGAACTTTTTGTCAGTTTAAATCTACAAACGACGATTATATAATAATGATATAATTTAACGATATGCAATATTTAATAACATTTTAAAAGTTTTCAACAAAAGCAACAGGTTCAAGGATTGAAACGTGGCAAACACATATTTTTTTTGTTCATATGTTATCCAAACTAATTGGAAAGCCAAATATAAACAATTTATCATGGTTTTTAATAATCAATAACAAATATGAATGAAACTTTCTATTAATTGCGAAATATATGTGCTATTCAGGAAAATAAGGAAAATAATTTTTTTTGTTAAAAGAAAAATGGAAATTTGTAGTTAAAGTGATTTTTTTATGTTATAGTACTTGGTGTGAAGTAAATTAAAAATATTTAGCACTGCGCTAAAAAACAAAGTAATCTCTATTAACGATCGTAGTGTTGGAGTTTGAGTATTAATAATATCCATGAATTACTTCTGCTTGGAAGGAAAATACGTTTGAGCGTTATTACTCCAAAATATTTCGCACTCCAATAGAAAAGGTTTTCTCGTTTGTATTTAGCTTGGAATTTATTTTCACTTTATAGAAAATTTCATTCTATAAAGTAATTTTTACTTTGAAATTTACACTTGGATGAATTCGGCTTGAAATTCACAAGTTTCGTAATTTTTAATCTGAATTTTGTAATATATATATATATATATATATATATGTATATTGCAAAATTCAGATTAAAAATACATATATATAAAAATATATTTGTATATATATATATATATATATATATATATATATATATATATATATATATATTTAAAACAAATTAAAATATACATGGACTTTCAATGTTCTGTGGCCACGCTGCAAATATGCGATCTACATATTTAAAAAGAAAACAAAAAAATGTATTCGAAAATAATATTTTTCCTACGGCATTTCCTTTGTAATATATGAGACTACTAAACATTTTAATGTACCCCTTTGATCTAAATTTGCAAACAATAAAAAAACAATTCTTCAATTCAAAACGATTTTCGTACGTTTGTATTAATAAATTACATAGATGTAGACAATCAACTCATTTGTGGCATACCCGCGATATAAAGTTATTTAATGAAAGATAATATTAACATTTGTGAAAAGTTTACTTAAAATATTAGATAGTCATACGGATTTTTTTTTTATATGCCACCAGAATATAAATTTCTGAATATAATTATTAGTAAAGTTGTCGTAATTTTTAAAATAAAATGATTTTGTAAAAATATATCTCCTATTTACATTATTTTTGGCAAATTATTTGTTATCACAAATTTACATTATACTCGTAAATTATTTATTATCAAAAAAAAAAGTTCTTCGTGTTTCATTTTACTCCCAATAATTGTGAAATTTTAAGTATCCAATTTCTAATGCCAATGTATTTTATGATGATACGTCGTTTAAACATATTTTTCTCGCCATTTAAAGTTTGACTTTGCCCTGATTCGATCAGTCACCAACAAATCCATATGCAATCCATTTTTACGTTTAATAATCGCCTTTTACAGTAGTCTGTACCTATTTAGGGTCCAATATAATTAGGGCTTTTTGTTATTTTAATAAATTGCCAAGTAATGAATAAAGAAGTTATGAAATTAAATACTATGCTTTTAAAGTATTAGTACTCAAAATTTGACCTCATTCGATAGTCATTAATAAATAGAATTAATTTTAACTAGATAGAACGAGAAGATACAATGTTTGGATGGTTCAAAGTATTAACAATATAATTATTAGAAATACAATAGATGAACGTAATAATAATATTTACCTATGGAATCAATATTTTATCATTGCACAAAATCAAGCTTTCAAATATTAGTGGTAAACCCATAACTTTTAACCCTAAATAAGTAATCTCCATTTATTGAAACCAAAATGATGGCCATATGTTAGAATTAATATCAAAATAATGTATTCAATGTACTACTAGCGCCTTCTATGTGGTATCGTTTGTAACTACCTACCTAAGGTTAATATTAAGAAATAAATTTAGTCTTTGATCAACTACCGTACACGTTCTATTAGGTTATGCGCCCAGACCCACATTTGCTAAAATCTTTTTGATTTTCTCGTGCGAAAGTAACTATGTCGACGTCGGGGTACTTAGTAAATGTGCCGAAACTCAAAGGACGCGAAAATTACGACGATTGGGCGTTTGCAACAAGTAATTTCTTGTTACTTGAAGGCATTGACATTGAAAATGTACCGGCAACTATCAGTGAATCTGAGAAGAAAAAAGCTAAAGCAAAACTCGTTATGACAATTGACTGTTCATTATATGTGCATATAAAAAGTGAAACTACCGTGAACGGTGTGTGGAAGAAATTAAAACAGTTATTTGACGACACGGGGTATAAATGAAAAATAAGTTTGCTTCATACATTGATGTCAATACAAAAAGGTTGGCACTACTGGAATCGACTCTGACTTTTGATCAAAACAGCGAAATAAAAAAGACAACACTGACAAGCAAATGTCAAAGTCAACCAGCAGTAAACAAATAAAGTGTTATAATTGCAAGAAGATCGGCCACTACAAAAATAAGTGTCCTGAATTAAAAGCAAATAAAAAATTGAATGCTTTTAGCGCGGCGTTTTTCAACGGTTATTATAACACAGAAGACTGGTACATCGACTCAGGCGCAAGCGCGCATATGACGTCAAACCAAAAATGTTTACTCCGAACTCGACCAGTACACGAACCTAAAGAAATCGTAGTGGCAAATCAAATGACGGTGCCTGTAGTTAGTGTTGGTGAAACACAGATAACGACATGCGTGAACAGTTCTCAGTATGACGTGATTGTGAAGGACGTATTGTATATACCGAATCTCACGGCAAACTTATTATCCGTAAGCCAACTTATAGCTAAAGGAAATAAAGTTGTATTCAAAAAAGATACCTGTTTGATATACAACTAAGTGAATGAGCTTATTGGTACAGCAAATTTGATAAATGGAGTGTACAAGTTAAACACAAAAAAATTCGAGAACTCGTTATCGGCAATGTCAATATGGCATAAAAGGTTAGGACATATAAATAGTAAGTCCTTACAAAAAATGAAAGAAGGAGCAGTAGAAGGAGTTTCTTTTCACAAGAAAGCTGACATACAGATACATAATTGTGAAGTGTGCTGTGAGGGAAAACAATCACGTTTCCCTTTCCCATCCGCAAACCATAGAAGTGAAAAACTACTGGATGTAGTACACTCAGATTTATGCGGGCAGATGGAGATCAAGTCAATTGGTCTGGCGAAGTTCTTTCTTCTGTTTGTGGATGATGCCACCAGAATGACTTTTGTCTACTTCTTGAAGGAAAAGAACCAGGTGTTCCAGCATTTCAAAGAATTTCGAAGTTTAGTTGAGAATCAAACTGGAAACAAGATAAAAATACTGAGAACCGACAATGGAGGTGAATTTTGTTCACGTGAGATAGAAAGTTACTTAAAACAAGTAGGTATTGTCCATCAGAAGACCAATCCTCACACTCCAGAGCAGAATGGACTCTCAGAGAGGTTCAACAGAACTATAGTTGAATGGGCAAGATGTTTATTGTTTGAAGCAGGTCTCGACAAAAGTTTTTGGGCTGAAGCAGTTAATACTGCAGTTTACCTAAAGAACAGAACACCAGCCGCCAGTTTAGGCATGATGACACCATTTGAGAGGTGGACAGATGAGAAACCAGACCTCAGCCATGTTAGAATTTTTGGCAGTAAAGTAATGGTGCATGTTCCCAAAATACAACGACAAAAATGGGATAAGAAGGCTGACAGATTAATTTTAGTTGGGTATCCAGATAATGTGAAAGGATATAGATTGTATAACCCAGGAACTAAAAAAGTTACTACGAGCAGAGATGTCATCATTATGGAGAAAATGGAGTTGGACGAAGCTCAGATTGTAGTAAACGATTGTGAAAATAAGTCAAAGAAAGATGAAAACTTAGAAGAAGATGAAAGTTTAATAGAAAATCCAGGTTCAGATCCAAATGATTCAACATATATTTGTGAATCATCGTCTTCCCAAGATGACTCGTATCAATCTGTTACTGAAGAAGAGTCTTTTGCAGAAAATAAAGTTCAAAATGAAGCTAAGCGTAAAAGAAAGCCAGTAGAAAGATATCTCTGTCTGGATAATCTGGAATCATGTGATGAAGAACTCAGTTATGAAGCAGCAATAAATGGACCAGACAAGGAACAGTGGAGACAAGCGATGGAAGATGAACTGAAAGCTTTCGACGATAATCAAGCATGGACGTTTGTAGATAGGAAAGAAAGTGATAATAGTGTGCGATATAGAGCAAGACTGGTGGCAAAAGGTTTTACCCAAAAAGAAGGTGTAGATTACGCTGACACATACTCACCAGTGCTTCGTTACTCTACACTAAGGTTTCTATTTGCTTCAAGTGTCAAACTTAACCTTGAAATTACTCACTTAAATGTAACTACAGCATTCCTAAATGGTTACTTAAATGAAAAAGTGTATATGCAAGTTCCCCCTAATTTAGATTGTAAAGAAAATAGTGTTCTTAAATTAAATCGTGCAATTTATGGTCTAAAACAATCAGCCAGGGCTTGGAACGAAAGAGTAAATGATTCTTTATTAAAATTAAATTTTGTTAAGTCAAAGTTAGAACCATGTCTGTATATAAAAATTGTGAAAAGGAGCAGATCATAATAGCAATTTTTGTTGATGATTTTTTTCATTTTTTCAAACAGTAGTAATATGGTTAAGGAGTTAAAAACAAATTTAATGTCAAAATTTAAAATTAAGGATTTGGGGCAATTAAAACAATGTTTGGGTATGAGAGTAAAAATGTATCAGAATGGCAATATTTCCTTAGATCAAGAAAAGTTTGTAGACCATATTTTAAGTAAATTTAATATGACAAACTGTAAAGTTGTTGGTACTCTTATTGAGAAAAATTTTAAACTAGAGAAAAGTGTAGATGTTTGTAAACAATATCCATTCCAACAACTAATAGGAAGCTTAATGTACTTAAGTGTTTTGACTCGCCCAGATATTTCCTATAGTGTGAGTTATTTGAGCCAATTTAATAATTCATATTCCTATACTCATTGGAAGCATGCGAAACGCATCCTAAGATACTTATGTAAAACTAAATCTTATGGCCTAATGTTTATCAAAGATAATTGTAAATTAGAGGGTTTCGTTGATGCAGATTGGGCTTCAAACACACTAGATAGGAGATCCTATACAGGTTTCTTCTTTAAACTTTCTGGAACTGTTATTTCATATGAATGTAAAAAACAACGTACTATAGCCTTATCAAGTACAGAGGCAGAATATATGGCAATTACCGAAGCCTGTAAAGAGGCTATTTATTTAAAAAACTTGTTTTCTGAAATTGTAAACAGTTGTGATTATGTAATTATATTGTATAATGACAATCAAGGCACTCAGAAGCTGTCTGACAATTCTTTATTTCATAAAAGAACTAAACACATAGATGTGCGTCATCATTTTGTTAGAGAAGCAGTTGCTAACAATCTTATAAAGATAGTCTACATGCCAACATCTGAAATGCCAGCAGACTTGCTGACAAAGGGTTTAGGTAGTGCTAAACATAACTATTTTGTAAAAAAGTTAGGTATTCAAAACATTGTTTAATAGGTGACTATCTGTAAATTAATAACATGTTTTGCTTTTATTAGTTTGTTAAAAATAATTTATATGTTACAAAGTTCAGATTATTTTGATAAGTGGAGATGTTAGAATTAATATCAAAATAATGTATTTAATGTACTACTAGCGCCTTCTATGTGGTATCGTTTGTAACTACCTACCTAAGGTTAATATTAAGAAATAAATTTAGTCTTTGATCAACTACCGTACACGTTCTATTACCATATACCAGGTGTATGAAATAAACAACAAATAATAAAAATAATCATGGAGGTAAGAATCTACGGAGAGGGTATTAAACCCATTTTATATAGAAACAAAACTCACCACTAAAACGCATGAAGGGGGGGAGAGAAAATACAAAGTCAGGTAAAGAAATTCATAATAATAGTAAATAATAAAGTATCCAGTTGCGTAAGTAAGATGCCAATATGATAATTCGCGCTAATTTTACTATCGTTTATTATTCGTTTCACATCTGTGTTTATTTTAATACATTATCGCGGCAAATCAATGAGTAAAGATATTCGCGCAAAGTAAGTAAAGAGATTGTGCGATTTGCTAGTCACCATGATTTTCTATAAATAATTATTTTCTGTTGTATCAAAACTTGTCAAAAATTTTACATAAAATTTAATTGTTTGTGGCTGCATACATCATCATCATTCCATTTAGTGACGTAACTTGTTAGCGGAATAAATAAGTCACATTTAAATTTTTGAAAAATATGAGAAATAGGGGCATAATCATATAATTTCATTTGGGATATATCCACTCATATATTCCAATTCAAAACTATTAATATTTAAATCAAACCTTCCCTCTTTGCTATTCAATTATCTGAACATATTTTTTGAAGAAATATAATTTTCTGATATTTTGAAATGAACCATTTCACAAATTTAAAACTTTACATTGATTGAACAAACATTTTCCTGTATAGTTTTTAAAATAATCGATAAATTAAAATGCACAATATTTTGAAAGACATATATAAAGTTCCAATGTTAAGGTGCTAGCTTTTTTTATGTTTTGTGGAGTTAACAACTCTCTTATAAATTGTTGACCATAGTATTGTTTAAAAATAAAGCAATTTATTTAAGACGGACTAATATTTATTTATATGAAGGACAAACAATCCTATGGACAAAAAATCAATTTTGAAAAAAAATTATTTTGGGTGATTAATCTACGAGTAGACCGATAAAAGTCGTTTTCCCAAATCATAGCGATTATTTTATTATTTAGCAAAAGTACTTAAATATAGCATTGTTTGCTATTATAGTACACTATGCTCTAAATATTTGAAACCCGTTATCGAAAGTTTTGAAACCTATAATGCATCTTTAAAATCCGAGTGGAAATGCTAATTTTTAAATGGTAAATAGTATATAAAATATTTCTCCATAGGGTACCATCGAAATACCCCTACAAAATGAAATGGCACTTCGGTTCAATTTCAGAGAAACGGATATCCAATTTTAACAAATTTCTGGATATCTGACGATGGCAACCTAATAAAATATAGTGTGCTTTTTGGAATCAACTAACTTTATTTTATTTTATCGTAATCAGTGTTGCCAGATAGAACAATACAAATTTTACAGAGGTGCAAGTTGTCATATTAGTCTATTATTTTGTTATATCTAAATAACATTCCGGTTCTAACAAAATAATTTACACACCATAAATATAAAACTTCAATTATAGTTAAAATTTCAGAGATGCTCATTAAATTCAAAAGTTATAATGTTCATTTGTACTTAAATTTTTGATTAATATGTTGGCTGGTATTTCAGAAGTTGGTACATATTAAATTTTTTATCTATAACTCACTTTCTAACAAAATGATGCCTTATGTCAATATGTTTGATACGCTTATTGTGAAATAATGGATTAGATGCTAATTAGTATTCCGCATTATAATCTGCTCACCTGACACTGCTTCTACGCACATGTTCGCATTACCGTAATAGACTGGTTTGTGTCTAACCTGCTTCTCTAGTAGACTGACTTCACACTGCCTGGAGTTGAATTTTTGTCTTCTGGCAACAAAAAATCGAAAAAAACTTAATGACTCGTTAGGTACATATGTCACATCTCTTTTATTTCCTTCTTCTGCATCTAAGCTGCCCTTGCTCACAGGAACCACCTTTACAGCTGCGCCTTCAGGTCACTGCTTTTCTTTTACATAATCATAGATATTAAACTGTCATCTATATCCTCCATAACTACAACATCTCAGCTACAATAACTTCATGTGACGCAGGATCTTATAAGCGATAACTCTTAACATTCTCGGGATATCCAACTAGGTACATTTTATTTGCTTTTTTATCTCATTTTCTGCGCTTTTCTTTCGGGATATGAACAATTACTGAGCTACCAAAAATTCTTAATTGATTGAAATTTGTCTTTCCGCATGTCTATGTTTCATAGAGAGTAGCGTTCTGATCTATATCTGCTGCTGATAAACGGTTTTTTTACATATACAGCTATGCTCACGGCCTCTACCCAAAGAGGTTTCTCAAATAGGAGACAATCAAACAGGAGACAACGAGCTTTCTCAACTATTGACTTATTGTTCCTCTCACACGTCATTTTACTCCCGAGTATAACAATTTTTTTTATGATGGACTATACTGCATTGCTTCAAATAATATTCACCATTTCTGCTGAACAGAACTCATGGCTACTGTCTCATCTTAATGATTTTATCGACTTAGACTCTTGATTCTCAACAAATTCTTCATTTTGTTTGAAATATTTGAAGGTTTCGTTCTTAGACTGCTGAAAATATACAAAACACATCCTGTTAAAGTTATCCACAAAAAATAAGTAATATCTTGCTTTACTAAGTGAATAATTTTCCATTGGCCCACATAAATCTGTGTGGATTAATTCTAGGACGTCCTGACTTCTGCTTGCACTCTGAGGAAACAAAAGTCTTGTTTGCTTTCTTTCACAACATATTGTGCACATGCTATTGACAGTTAAATCTTTAAGGTAGCTAGAGATGTTGTAGTTATGGAGGATATAGATTATAGTCACGTGACAGACCATGTGCAGGTGGTCTTACTAATATCGCTTTTTCCATCAAAGCTAACCTCTTCAACTGCTCTATTTTTTTATTTATTCAAATTTTCGTATTTAGTATATACATGACCTAATCGCCTGTGCCAAATCGTCCATTTTTAGGAGTTGCTCAGACTTTACAATGTTTAATATTTGTGTTATTTTTTAAGCTTACATCTTTGATGCATTCATTCTGTGAGTTGTAAATTGAGCATCCATGCTGACCAAATGTCAGTCTGTTACCGTTCGTAATAATTCTACTCATAGATAGTAAGTTCATAGTAAGGTTAGGCACACACAAAACATTATTTACATTTATAGCAACTCTTTATTACAGTTCGCACTATACACGTACAGTACACGTTTTGTAGTTTCTAAGTCTCCTGAGCATAAAACATGAACAATAGTTTAATTTGCTACAATAATTTCCTCAGTCCTGGTTTGAACAATGGACAACATATTAATATTCGAGACTAAACAAGTGCTGGCGCACGAATCTATGTGCCAGTCGGTTTGACTGAACTTCTTAGTAAGAAAAACTGCATTTCATGCATTCGTCTTTGCTTTTTCTGAACACAGACATTGAATTTCGAAATATTCAATCTGCTTTCATCTATAACAAAGATTTATTTTCTTTCGTGTTGTGTCTATTTCACTGACATTGACAGATAACTGATGCGTTCCATTTTCTTTCATGCCGCCATGTTCAGGATACGCTATATTACTGTCAGTGCTGCCACGCTTATGAAAATTTTTAGCGACAAATGCATCTTCAAAATTTACCTCAAAATCTGCTGTCATGTGCAACGACTTGGTTTTTATAGCGTCCGCACTGATGTTTATGCCCAAATGCTCAATGGCCATTATCATTGGCCCAAACTTTTCTGGAAATCCTGCTAACATAATCGACTCGATCCACTGGTCATTTATCTCAAAACCAGTTCCTTTCAGTTCCTCTGCCATTTTTATAAGCTGGATGACGTAGATGATGCCGTATACGTATGAGGTTTCTCAGCATACTAATTTTCCGTGAATAACCGGAATCATCAAACATGTTCTTCAACATTTACCACAAATCGTACGTCGTAACTTTTTGTTTAATCGCCGGTAATGGTTGCTTAACAGCATCCGCCATTCCCTCCTACACGAGAAAATTTTCGGCCGCAAAACACCAATCGTCCTAATTCTCACGGCCTTTCAATTTTGGGACGTTAGTTAGGTATTTGTTAACATATTAAACCCAAATGCGCTGTTTTCTAACTGAACTAATAATTTAAAGCGCTACTGGATACATAACCTGATAAATCGTGATACATAACCTGATACAGTGTGGTTTTTGCAATCAATTAACTTTATTTTATTTTGTCGTATTCAATGTCGCCAGGTAGAATAATACAAATTCCACAAAGGTGCAAGTTGTCATACTAGTCTATTATTTTGTTATATCTAAATAACACAAATGGTCTAACTTAAAAATTAAATTGCTCCCGGATAATATCGGTGATTAAAATTGTTTGTGTGGTCTTGGTTTATCTTCTTTGTGTGAGAAATCTTCAAAAGAATTGCTATAATATATAAATTGCTGTAATACGGATAAAATAATCCTCTAGAAGATTTATGCTCTCATATTTATAGTTATAAGAATATTCTTATTTGATAGAAACTGCGACTGCACACATAATTTAGAAGGCGTTTAGAGAAAATAATCGTAAAATATTACACTTACTTTAAAATCGGTCTTCAAGTAACGTCCGCAGAATTTTAAGATTAAATAACTTTTCAAATTCAATCTGTGGTTCAATAAATTTTATGAGACTAATAGAGGCAACTCTACCGATACGGAACAATAAACACTTTGACAAATTCACGTTCAGTCAATATTTTTTTTAATATAGCTGAAGACATTGCATGAGGCCTTACGCAAAAACAGTTCCCCCAAAAAAGTTTTGAGATAACGCAAGGTGCCGTAAAATGTTTATTTACTACAATTCCAATGTGTATTGAAATAATATAAAATAGAGCAGAAAGTATTATATAGTAGGTATGAAATAAAATATTTCCATCAATAGTCAGTTACCAGCGATTCTATAAAATAGTTTAAAATTTTAAGATTTTTGTATTATAATTAAAATGGTTAATGCTGAAATAAAATTATTACCTTTCTTTATTGCTACATAAAGCAAATTAATAGACTGGGTGATGTCAATATCAATAACAAATACATAAGTGATTTTATCATTTAGTGAAATTGTCACATGTTCACTCGTCATAAGCCGTTTATTTTTATACTTCTACTGGCTATATCTATCATATGGTGTTCAATCATCATTATATTCATCAACATCCAACAATTTACTATTCCTTTTAATAATATGAAACAGTTTAATTATTTTCATAATCCGGCATGCTTCTGTTCCAAATAATTTCCACGTTGTAATGAGATATTTTTTAAAAATAAAATATGTTCATAAAAGTGTAATATTGAGCTTGAAATCGGTAATTTCTCAGTCACTTATAATACGTTTCGAAGTTATAATCAACCATAAGAAAAGCCAACATATATGTATTAGCGTCAATTACATTTTGTAGTTATCAGGATATCACCTTTTAAAGTCACGTTTTAAGACTTGAATTATAGTTCATTTAGATTTGAGGAGCTGGCTGGAATATAAAACTTTCTTCTGTGTGAATGTTGGGTAATAAACATAGCTCTGGTGTTATTTCAAGTCATTGTTCGAATTTTGCCTAATGAGCGCTGTAATTGTTCTCGGCTGAATAAGACGTCCTATTATTTTTTTCTCGATAAGCCTAAGATTGAACACACTATTCGATGTATTTAATTTTGGCCATATTAAATTGCGTAAAACAAACTTATCAGTAAAAAGGCAACTTGAATAATCAATAAAATTAAAGCCTAACTTTAGCGGCCTGTCCGCATTTACGAGGTGCATTACTAAGAATATGAAAACTATTCAAATTAACAATAACATACGAAAAATGTTTATGATAAAAATGAAAAAATTAAATTAGCATATTCGGAGAAAGAAACAGTAAAAAAGGATGGGTAACCAACATTTATGTTAAGAGAACGAATGCAATGATTTTTGTCAAGATCAACTTAGATGATATTGTTATCCATCCCATACCCCTTATCAGATCAAAGAGGTCTATATTAAAATATAGAGAAATGTGCATATATCAGAAGAACTGTTTCAGAGTAAAGACAAATGACTACATAAAGTAAAAAAGTTCATAAATTAAAACTAGGCCGATATCTGCTTTGGGTTTGGTTGCTATTTTCTTACGAATATTTAGAGGGAGCAGTATTGTACACAAGTTACGCACTTATTTGTTGTAGGTTCATGATACATACAATAATCTGGATTTCGAATTCCAATTAAGCAATTTTAATATTATGTTGTATAAAATATCCATATATTCCACGGATATTTCGACAGAAAAGAAGTAATCGTAGATTTGTTTATATATAAAAGTTACCTAAACTCTTATGTCAACAAATTAGACATATACTATTTTGATTTTAATATAATGGAAAACTCTCCAAATTCACGAATCGGTTCAATTTTTGGCCAAAAAAATTATTGCTATCCATATCATTATCAAATACGTGAAGCAACCTTTGCTAAGTTTAACATTTTAAGCGAAACAGAATTTTTTTTAATTTCAATATCAAGATTTCCTTTTTATATTAAGCCACTTCATTTTTCACAGGTTCATTCATTCAATTTAATTTCTTCGTCATTACAATTCTGCAGAAAAATTAATTTTTTAGTAAGCTGATCACATTTTTGTTAAAATATGTTTCAAAAATAATTAATTTTGATAATGAAATATTACGTAAATGATCCAAAAATTATATTGCCTTAGATTTTTCAAATAATTTAAAGAATTCTAGCCTTAATTACGATAGTAAAGTTTGTTGAAATCAAAAGTATTGTAGCAATTTTCCACTAAGACGACAGTTGAATATGGGACACAATGATTAGCATTTTATATATTAAGCTACAGATATTATTCCTTACAATCTGCGACTCATTTGTCTCATTCGATATGGCGTGACACCTGCCAAATAAAATCTTTACATTAAAACGACGTGGTACAGAAAATGTCAGCATTTGATACTCAGCTAGGAATTAACGCTCTTGATCCCTTAGTTGCATTCAGCGCTATGTAGAATACCTCACTAGCCCTATAATTTATAGCCATGATTTTTAACTGAGCGCAAGGCAGACAAATTTTAGTACAATTTAGCGGCACGAAGAATATATGACCGTAACAAATGGCGGTTGAATTCAAATTTGTCAAGTAATGATGCTTCGCCATAAATACAAAGGTCGAACTGCGTCGAACTGCTTGTTTAATGGTCGATTTTATTGTATCAATAAAATATAAAGGCCCTATCTAAATTGATCTTAGTAAATATTCTTACATTTCGGGACTTGAAGTGACTTATTATGCTTTCAAAACGTTACTTATTTTTAATAGTAAAATATTCGTGATAAAAATAATAAAATGGAATCCTTAAATGCAAAACGAGTTTAATTCTTTTCATTAAAGTAATCATCACCCTATTACTCATTAAAATTACGCACCAATAAAAAGTGGTACGCAAAATATAATACACAAAAAATCAATTACTCGTATATTAAACCGAAAAATTAAGTTCTTTTGTTTAAACCGTTCTCCCTTTACTGGCAATGCGGGAGAATGAATATACCATTTAACTGAATGAAATAAAGACAATGTCATTTGTTAATTGTAATCATTGTTGTCAGGAAAAGCTCTGATTTCCTCACCAAACCCTCTAAAACGCAAATATAAACAAATCAATACCTGTACGAAAACTCGTACCATCATATTTATAATTTCGTCTTTGTTATAATCCTCTTTCCCGGTAAATTTGAAGTTTGTGAGTTTTCTTTTTACTTTAATTTTGGAATATTCAAACGATTAACAAAAGTATTGTTAAATATATTCAAATTTCTTTATATTTTTATCTGTATTTCCACTCATGTGTTCATAATGTTATTTAGCAATTGCATCAATAAAAAAGATTTGTTTTGAGATTTCGCTATAGAATCTTGCTAATTTTTGATAATTTTATTACAAAGTTTAAAAAAAAGAAAAATTTAGTATTATCTTTAAATTCTTGAAAGCCAATGGCCAAATTAGAACGCTTGTAATTTCATAATATCCGTATGTTCATGCATAAGCCGCAGCATGATAGATCCTTCATTGTAAGGCCGGTTGTGATAAAATAAATTTTTTTTTGTGCTTCAATTATCGAACATATGAAAATAAAGTACATACTCTTTTTTACCTAGGCCATTTAGGTGTTTTAAAATGCTATTGATGTATGTTACTTTAGTAACTTTGCATAATACCTACCCGTTTGCATAATACCCTCTCTCTCACTTTTGACTACAATGTTTAAAAATCTGAAACAATGGTGTTTGGCGTATTATGTCTACTTGAATAAAGTCATACAATTTATTGTATATTTCAACTTTAGAGTATTGCTCTTTAAATAACAAATTTAAAAAATATATTCAATCATTGAATACATTTGGCGTTAATTTTGTAGAAATTTATTTCAATTTAATTTTTCATAACTAAATGAAACTGCATGATGTAGTATTATTTGTTATATCAACGGTGTTATAACAATTTGTAAAGATCTTTACAAATTGCCCACCTGATGATGTTGTCTTACAACGAAACCTAGGTGGTGATAAAGAATTTAAATAAAGTAGAAATAATATTTAACCGTATTATTTGCTTTACGCCTGTAAAAGAGTAACTAAAAATGTATTTATTTAGTGAAAATATAAAAGCTTAATAACACATACCCAAATGTGTACAAAGTCTCGTATTAGCTATACACGCATAGCGCTGGCGCGTATTGGTAGACTTATACGTATTCTATGTGCATTGTCATTTCTATTTTCTTTCTATGTGCATTATCATTTCTATTTTCTTTCCTAAAGGCAAAATTTTATGTATTTATATTCCACAATATTTCAAATAAAGATCGCCATTTATCAATAATTTGAATATTTTAGAACATTCACATTCTTATATTATGAAAAAGTTTAACTTATCATCATTTATTAAGCAAAACCGCCATAGGTTGATACTTATTTTGACTTATCATATTTTTCAATAAGTAAATAAATATAAAATTGTCTTTTTCTTTTAAGCCATATTGACATAAATCATTAATCAATTTTTTGTTACGTAATGGAACC
The DNA here is from genome assembly GCA_039881145.1 of Druceiella hillmani. Lineage (NCBI taxonomy): Eukaryota > Metazoa > Arthropoda > Insecta > Lepidoptera > Hepialidae > Druceiella > Druceiella hillmani. Next base: position 24,264,906 of record JAYKKI010000007.1, read on the forward strand.
GCCATTTTAAAATACTTTATCAGGGAACATTATTACAAATTATAATATTGACCCGTGAAAGCCAACGTTAATATTTTATGTATAATTTACAATACAAAAAAAATTCAGCTCTAAAAAAAGTCATATGGATTTTAATCTTTAATAATATTGATATGTTACATGTAGACCGAAACACAAAAGCAGGATGTAGACCGAAACACAAAAGGCGAAGTGAAAAGAACGCCAAAAACGTGAGTGAAAAATATGAGTAGATACTAATAATATTTCGTTAGTACATTTCAATTTCGATTTAAATTTTTATATTTATTCCATATGAAAATATTGCGTTTCCTTGCTGAGGGTCGGTTGTAATTTTATATATAAAGTGAAAAAAAAAACAATAAACTACTGTCATAATATATTCTAAAATATATAAATTACATCATTTTTCTCGGGGTATAGTCAGATGAGGTGGACCCAGTCATTTTGTTGTTATGAAATCGTTAATTTGTTAAATCACTTTTTTTTGAAGATGTCCTTCAATAAAGCGTTTGAAATATTTTTTTGGAAATTTTATTACATCTATTAGTATTTTATTATCAAAGTGTATCAAAAATGCATTACGAATCACTATGAATTTAAAGTTGGGAATATACAGTTCATTTTTTTTCTAATTTAATTAATGCATTGTGGTTCACTTAAAGGAATTTTTTATTATTTTTGAGTAAAATTAATTTTAAAAACTACATAATAAAAAATGAGATTTTTTCCAAAAATATATTATTAGCTCTTATTATAATCCGATGTTACCAGTAATAAAACGTTTATGCTTGGCTAAATATATAATAACCCTTCGTTTTAAAATCTCATTCTTTGCCACTATTTTTTTTTCTAGTTTAACTTGTGAGGAGTTCTATAGATGTTTACGGACTATAAACAAACCTTTGAAAAACATTCGGCACTGTTCGAGCCCGAGTTTATAATGTAATATTGAAACAACCTTGGCTTCAAATTTGATATGCCACTTGCTGTCGAGCACAGGCCAACTACAACGTAACATCCTGCAGAAATGCGTGCCAAAAGCTATACGCTTATAAGCTTATCTGGCACACGACGAGAGGGTAATTTCGTTCTGACCTATCAGCAGATTAACATTTACGGTGGCTTTGTGGGTGTTTATGGCCACAAATGATGGTTTATTATATTCGACAACATATTGTGTTACTCTGCGTCTGAAACTTCGTTTAAGATGACGGACAAACTTTATGACAAACTTGATAACGGACGGACTTAAATTTTATGTTAGTGTTTCTGTTTCGATGATTCGTAGGATGTAATATTTCGGATTGAATAATTTGAGTGAAGGGTATTATATTAAGAATTAACCACGTAGATAAATACCTCGTTTCCGACTATTCAATTTATTTTTGTTTCTTTAAAAACTGGCACTCAAATTTATTGCATTTTTCTAGTGGCACTTTTATGTACTGCTAAAAATAAAAAATGCATAGTAAAACGTTCAAAAAGCATTTAATAGTTTCGTCGAGAAAATAAAATATCTTTAAAAATGCCTACTTTCAAGTAATAAATTCTTATGCAGTTCTTTTATGGAATAGCTAAATATTTTCAACTTAATACATATCACATTTATAATAGTATATTGTTGATTACACATATTTATGTCTGATAATTAGTAATTTTAAATAAAACATTAAATAAGTAGTTTATACTTTAAAAACTTTCTTGGAGTAACTTTAGTTACTCCATTTTACTATTTTCTTTTAATCATTTTATTTTCTGAAAACTTAACTCGCGAAAAATTTAATTTTCAATTAAATTTAGAATTATGCATGAAACACAAAACCGACAAAATACGTATAGGACAAGATTATGTGGTTGTGTACATCTCGCACAACAATTTAAATTAGGAAAAATAATGTTATTTTATATTTTTAAACAAATACCAATGTCGAAGAAAATTTAATTTTCTTTTCACACATGTCATGATGGTGATACTACCGGTATGAACCCTATTTATTTAGGTCAAGAACATATTTTATCTGCCATGGTATATTGTAATCTTCAGGGATTTTAAATATCTACCATCAGATTAATACCACACTTAATAAAACCGCATGAAGGGAGTAAAAACTTTTAGCATATAATTGAAAAAATAATAGTTGAGAGTTTACACATGGAGTAGAGAGGATTACGCATAGAGTATATAATTATGTTCGAACATGCAACTACAATATCCTTTGCAATTAGTAGCATTTGTATTTACCAGGAGAACCAATTATTAAACTCATCTTTTTAATTAACCGCGCTAATACGGCCACCCGGATTTCAGCTATTTAAGTTTCGTTCAATTTACCGGACTATACATTTAGTAATCAAATAATTTCAGTTGTGGTTTACAAAACTCTTTGCAATATTAATAGGTTATAAGTAGAATTTTACTATCCGTAATAAGTTTAAATAATTATTTAATCAAAACAAAAAGCAAAACGCGAGTGGCAATTCTAGTAAAGAAATTGTATTATTGTTGAATGGTATTACCAATAATTTAAAAAGCCCGTACTTTTTGACGTCCATGACATGCCATTACCCTAAAAATATAATTATAAACAATTTCCTATTAACGCACATAAGATATTTTTGCCTAATTTTCGTATCATTTTATAAGCAAAAGGTAATTAGATAAATTAAGTTCACACTCGCGTCGCAAGTTACTTATGCAGGTTAATAATCTTGCATAAATAGCCTTGTATTATATATTTAATATTTTCTTATACTATCTTTTCTTCATGCTTAATATTTTTATGTTTATCGAAATAAAAATACATGTTGATATTTTTCATATTGATGACTTATGACAATACCTAAGTTATAAAAAAATATTATTTTTTTATTTAATTATCTACACAACCAAGTGTATATACGTATACATTTTTCTCTGGAAATTTATAATAAAGAAAATGTTGGCGGTATCGGCCATGTTTTTCTACATACGCAATATCAGTGATACCAAGTGTTTATTTCGTGCAAATATGTCTTTTTTTTTCTTTCACTACAAAGGCGCCACAAGCGAAGTGTGAAAATTGAGAATTCTAGAAATATTAGACTAATTCTGCCATTGGTTTCCAAACGCAGGTGTACCTCCTGTCCAAAATCTAAGAATAAGAAAGTAAGATCACATTCTACAGAATATGTAAAACACGGCTATAAGAACCATTCGATTTCCCTTTCCCACTACTAGACATAGGCCTTTTCCAATGTAATTGTCAATAGAAGTCAATACCCATATGACAAGTTCTTCACGCACCGATTGACGTTAACAGTCTGTGGCATTTTGGCTACGTAATTATGCATATCACTTAGTCACGCTAGACGAGTGACTGAGAATCGAACCTGAGACCCAACTGATATCAATCAAATACACCAGTCTAAAAATATATGCTAAATCAGCTAGCTTGACCTAAAATTTGGACTAAATATATTTTGATTTGTTGATAATGTAACAAAAATTATTAAATAAATTACAATAAATCATTTTCTTCGTGATGTTTTTCTATCTTACAACCTACCCTTTGTGAGTCATGGTTCTTTGGAGTTAAACATTTTTTTTCAAGATATTTTGCAAGCTAATAAGTATTAAAATAAAACGCAGTAATTTTGCAGATCCATTTATCATTTATATTTTTTGAAAAACGCTGTTTTATAAAATTACCAAGTGACGTGAAACAGCATACCGCATATACAAAGAAATTTTTTGTGAAATATGTATGATTCAAGTATTTATGGATATGAAAATATATCATTTTATTAATTTCTTTTCTCAAGTGTTAATATTTAATTAGCCACATTAATAGTTTTTCTTAATACCCCATTAGTTTTCTTGTTTTCAATATATTTCATTCTGCTCTTCATTATTCACAATCCATCGTACCGTAAAATATATAATAAATTCATTGGTTTATGGGCTTTAAAATGTTTAATAGTTTGAGATACAGCCAGTTAGATTGGGAACATTTATTTTTCAAAACATCTCAATAAATATTTGATAGTGATGATGAAGTAGCAAACGTAAGTGTAAAGTTTCACTGAAGCAGATTTTTAGACAGAATAAAATTTACGTAAGGCGAATTTGACTGCGATATCAAATATCCAAAGACCGGTTAGGGTCCATCTGTTATAGGAAATAAATTATGAATTGAAGGAGGTTATTCTCATATCAAGGGTCCACGTTATCCGTACATGAATTCTAAAATAATGATGTACAATCTGACCAGAAAATACATATATTTTTGAATACTTACAAGTTAAATATAATACAGACATAAAATCTCGAAAAATAAATAATAGGAAATATCACTAAACTCGACGACGATCAAAATCGACGAGCTTATATTTTTAATTCCGTTCTTTTCGAAGTAGTAGTTTAGTGTAGTTCGTAAAAATATTAACACCAATAATAAAAGGCATGACCAACCTTATTCTCAAGTCTCACAGTTTATGTAAGCAGTATTTCCACAGCATCACAAATTGTGAAATAACGTCCTCGGTCATAGTAGTTGGAGAGTATTCGGCGTTTTATTTACGCACCATACCTTTAGTATTGTCAATAATATCGATTGTGATGATATGTCTGATGATTCCTACCTCCCAATAAACACGTATTTGGGAAACCGGTAATTTTCCGTTATACAGAAGTAGCTGTAATTGATAAAGTGATGGTGGCATTAACGAAAAGAAGCAAGGAAACCTCTTATCCTGTTATAATACAGTATTGCTACTCGATCATGACAATAAATGTTACTTCCTACTACTTCAATTTGTTTTAATCATACGTCAAATTAATTTAAAGGGAGTTAAACTTTTCTGTATCCAGACACCTTCTAATCCCTGACAATGGCATCCTTGACCAATGAGATATCGAAGGGTACTCTCCGAGTACATCTACCAAGCTTATGGATGAGGTCTTTGCCATAGCAACAATGTGTCGGGGTCACTACCCTGGTATCTAGTGAAGACTCACAGGTTCAAAATCGAAATGTGTGGTTCGTGATGTACCGTAGTGCGGGTGGTCCAATTTGAAAGAGTTCCATTATTTGCAAATATTGTCATGATGCCCGTGCAGTTTTTTTTAAATAAACATAAATTTTAATGTATCTTTTACTACGTTTGTATCAGTAGATATGAAACACAAAAATTAATTTGGCACAATTAAATGAAACTACGTGATGTAGTATTATTTCTACTCTCCTTAAGTTCTTTACCACGACCTAGGTTTCGTTGTATTGCAAGATCTTTAGGTGGGATATTAGCAAAGAAGTAACATTCTTAGTTCCATTTAATTGTGAATAATGAATTTTTACAAAATTCATTATTCACAATTAATGCCAAATGTATTCAGTAATTATTTTGGCATTGACAGGTAATATTTACTTTTATTATTATTATCACACAAGTTTCTTATTCAATTTAATTTTATAGCTAATTGTTATCATCAACACTATGAATTGAATTGCTACAAAAAACAAACGATAATTTGTTGGCAATTCGTTTTATTAGTTGTAATGAGGCATGATTCTTTATTGCCAATATGGATATCATTAGACTAGAGGGGTATAATTAAATAAAAATTGGTATTTTTTCTTACCAGGATCGAAGCATACGTGAAGTCCACACCAGTTGCGCGACATAAAAAACGATTTGATTTCAATTTTTTGAGAATTTTGTTACAATAAATGGAACAAGAAAATAGATTTCTTTGTAGATTCGAATTTTAATGAGTGGTTACTTGGTTCTAGTCTTGAAAGTTTTTATCCTATATCACATTCTGAGTGTCTTTTTAAATTGTAATTAAGTAACAAATTTTTATAACTGTGCTAAATTTTAACTTTGTATTATAATTGATTTACAAGAAATATGCTTCTGACTACACACATGCAAAAAGAATTCAAAAGATGTTTCACAATTTCCATTTATTAGAAACACTAAAATAATTACACAATAAAACGGGTGAATAGCAAAAAAATTGCTAGTGTGCGTATCATTTTGGTCTTTTCTAATATTAACCTACAATTATTTGTAGTTACAATGCTTTATAGCATCGTTTATTTTTCCAATTTGATACTCTGATAGATTAATGTAACTACTTTACATGGAGTTGTAAGCGGTAACTTGATAAAAAAGCTGCAATCTGGTGGACATATTTCCTTGGTTCAAAGTAATTTGCAATGACCTTTTGTCGGCTGATATGGTTATTCCTTGTATGTGTTATAAACTTTTGGAAAACCTAAGTTGAGATAAACCGTTTAATTCGACTAAGGCTCAGGGGATATGTAACCTAAAGATTAAGTAATTGACTCTTACGTGAATAGTAGAATCAATTAGAAATTAATTTACGACTAATAGTCATAAAATGAACATATAAATGGGGGTTGATAAATATAAAATTTTTATAAAAAAAACAGTTTACTCGCTCAAACTCAATGCGAATTAAATTAAATTGAAAATACTACATGTTATTACATATAAAAACTCATGCCCTATTTCGTTCATTTGTTTTCTTATACAACTACTTTCATAAATTTTTCTACAGTAATTTAAGGAAATAATTTTTCAATTTTTACTTGTGTTTTCAAAGAAAAAAAATACTTAAATTTGTATTTCTCATCAGACCGTTCATGTTTTATCCGAATGAAAATGTAATAAATATTATTACCGACTAAATTAATTGAGTTCTTTTCTCTTTACACATGGTTAAACTATATATTATTTTCAAGACCGGCTATAACACGTGTGTGTGTGTGTTTGAGTTGATTTACGAGACCACAAATTTCATTGTCTTTTTTATTTTTTATCCATTTTTGAATAGTAGTTTTAAAACTAATATTTTACTTGTAAATTAAGTTATATCACTGTTTCACGTAAAATTAAAATTAAATTAATTTGTTCACTTGAACATGAAGTAGCTTCCAAAAAAATTTGTTACTGTAGAGTGGAAATGATGGTGAAACATTTACCTCATTCCTAATAATTAATTAAAAATTAATGTCTTATTTTTGTTTCATCATATCTTTTTTATTATACTTATTAGTCTATTTCATTCGATCAAGAGGATCCCAAAAATGATACTCTATCTTGGAGAATACTTCATACTGTATTTAAAATGATATTGTAATATGATATGTCCCCTGAATTTATAATATTAGATCAGTGTTTAAATATATCCGAATCTAATATCACAAATTTCTCAAAAATTCTTTAGTAAACGTAAAAAAAATTTATTTAAAGAATGTTTTGTATAAGTGAAGAATATTCAAAATATATAGGCCAAATTGAGGGTTCCTGACTAAAGGTGCTATTGAGATAGGAAAAGTTATAAAAAGCAAATTTTTATTCTACGTAAGGAGCTTTTTTTACATACTTATACAGAGAATAAACACAGCCTTTCTTACACAAACCGCCCCAAAATATAGCCGCTTGAAAATTAATAGGTTCTGTTTACAATTTTCACTTTCGGAATACTAAAAACATGATATTTTATTAAATTATGTATTAAAAGTCTAAAGAAAAAGTTTGCCAACTTCGATATATTCATTTGCCTACCGTATATTTCAAACTCTATTATTATCTTTCTATTAAGAAAATGACGCGTATATACTCGTATGCTTATCATGCGCAAAAATGTTGCCGGAATATTTATAGCATCATAACGCATAAACTCATTTTGCAAACAAAAATTTTTCATTGAATTGAGCATATACTCACGCGATTGAAACTATAGTAATGTTGAATTAGTTACATATATAATTAATTTTAACGATCAAAATTTGTGATAGGCAAATTTGAAATTTCAGAATTTGTTTTTTTAAATAAATGTACATATAATCTTCTTAAGCTTTGATTTATTTAAATATTAAATCAATTAAAATAAAACGAATTTCATAGTAAACTATGACCAATAGATTGGTCTATAAATAACTTTACACCTGTTAAATATATTTGGCGTTAATTTTGCAGAAATTCATTATTCACAATTAAATGAAACTACGTGATGAAACTACGTGATTACATCTTCAGGTGGGATATTAGCAAAGATTGAAACTTTGCTAATATCCCACCTGAAGATGTTGTAATACAACGAAACCTAAGTCGTGGTAAAGAAATTAAAAAAAGTAGAAATAATACTACATCACGTAGTTTCATTTAATTGTGAACTTTACACCTTCCAAAGATCGGAGGCAATTCAGAGCCACCTAACACTGCCATGGGAAAACACTGGCTATGGAAGAAATATAGAAAAAAATCCAAAGACACTGTTCTTGCTTCTTGTTCGTAGTCATTTCAAATACTAGGAAATTAAAATCCTGAATACAAGAAACTAGGTTTGATTTAAAAATTTTATTTTTGGGGAATAACTCTTTTGATTGCACTTGGCTCAATTTAAAATATGCGATCAAAATTGTTCACAAAATTTGTAATTTACAATTTTGGTAACAATAATCATAACACATTACTTCACACAAATTTAATAAAATATTAAACGTATGTTAGCATAACATGCGCTGAATTTAACCTAAACCGGTGTAAATCCTGTTGATCGTCAATAAATTACCCGACAGGTACAAGTGGTGTGTTGCACACAGATTAATGATCACATGTCAAATGCATAAAACGCACAAATATGTTCAGTGCACATATGCGGACGTATTGGGATGCTTTTAATTGATTGGCGAATAAAAATAGGTACCTACTCGGGGCCTACTTCAGCCCACCCTTTGTAATTTTTAAGATGACTAGGGTGCACAGTATCGTGTGTAAGTATTTTCGTATATTATATTACTTGCAGTTCAATTTGTACGTATTAGTAGAAATCACATAATACTTAATTTTTGGTTCAAATCTTTCAACAAATACTTTTTTGGCGGTAGTATTAAAACCAAGAATAGTTCTTAAAGGATTTAAGAAAGGAGAATGAAATGCCACAAAGCTAAGGATTTTTTGTTTCTCAAGACAAATATGCAGAAGACCTAATCTGTGTACAATTCTGTAATATAAAAATAATTGTCAGAAAAGTTTTACATAGTTTTAAAAGAACACTGTTATTTAAAGAATAGGATTTAACCACAAAGCCAGGGTGCAACCGAATTTGGACCATAATTTTAATAGTCTTCAATTATATTCGCTAGCTTGAACTTTAATTAACATGGCTTTCATAAATGAAAATAATTCTGTTTTTTCGCATGATTTTAATAAAACTTTACAACGTAAATTGCGCAGGTCAACGCCAAATCATTAAATAAGGACTCAATATGAAACGACATTATGAAAAAATCTTTTGTTTTAAGTATGTTAAAGAATTTCAAACTCGGTAGTCATCGAAATATATTAACTGATTAAACTAGCACACTTATAATAAGACATATGTTGAAGTTAAGAGGAATTCACTGTGATATAAAAAATGTAGCTGTTTTTACATTACTCTGTTTTGAGGGCGAGTACGTTCTTGAGTTTACTCTAGAAGCTTTATTGGTAAACTGTACTCGAGCATACTTACTCGGGAAAGGACACATGTGAATCGTAAGCTGCTATATTTTTACAGCTCCACATACTTTGTGAATGATAGAAAATATTCCAACCCAATTTCTATTTTCATTTTCTTTATATTCTAAATAATTGTATACTAAAGTAATTGGAAATTAATTGATATTCATAGTATCCACATATGAATTAAATTCAAAGTTAAATACGAGTATTATCACAATATTTTACACGTTCGATAAAAAAGCGTATTTAAATTGTGAATGAAAAGGATTATTATTAGACTAATACAACGATTTACTTTTTTGAAGTATATTTTGGAATATACAAATAAAATGTGGCTTCTTGAACTAAATATTAAGATGAGAAGTCTGATAAATGGCACTGCAATGAAAATGTTATAATTTAATGATTAGTTTTAACTAGTTTTAAAGAAACATTTTTTGTTGTTTTTATAGACTAAATTGGAATCGAATACTTTCAACTTTGGACTACAGTATTTTACCCCTGCGTTTGCCTTTATTTACTAATGACTCAGAACTGGACGCATTGACATAAATGTATACTAATAATTATATAGGTAATTATATAAAACAACTGGTAAAAAATAATAATACAGTCTATTTTTTCAAATACCTCTTATTCATGTGCTCTTCAACCCCCAAGTTTCAATATCTCGATTTATATAGAAGAGCCCAAATAAGGTGATTTCATTGTCGCGCAAAACGGTGTTATAAACGTCTCCTGCATTTATGATTACAGTGGAAAGATATTACATGTATAATGTCGGAACAGTTTTATAGCTTTGACAGTTATAAACCTATATTTATTGGTTATAATTTATCAATATTGGGTCAGTTTACATAAAATTACAGACCATATTTTGAATTAAACTTACATTTCATTTTGTTTTGTGCACGTGTATTTTAAAAATACTATAGCAAACCTGCTGAAAATAGGTTTCAATTTAATGATTAATAGTTCATTTTTAACATCGCAATTTTATGATCTTTATATTTTGTCAAGACCGCGATATTTTATTGGATAAGTTTTTTCAAAATGAAAATAAGTTTCCATTAGCCACTATTCACATTAAATCTCACTTCGTGAAATATTGCGTCTCAAGACGACGTACAATATTAATCTTTACCCTGTAGTTTTTCCACCGCGAGTGTGAAAAACGTAAATTTTTATGTTTGAGGAGAACCAGAAAACGTTCATTCAATCAAAAGATAAATTGAAAAATATTTATTTAGCCTATATGTAATTCAAAACAAACTTTAAAATAATATTCCGCTGTTTCAGAGACTCTTATAGAACGCTAGACAGCTACTCTTATATTTCAAATCAATGTTTTATCAAAAAATTGTTCGCAAATTTTTACAACTTGATACTAAATATATTTTCAAACCAAATTTTACAATTGTCCATTAATATATTCATAATAAAGTAAAAAAAAACAAATTTTGGAATTTACTCTTTAAGAATAAATTTTCGTACATAACGCCAGGTATGAAGTTTTATGAGGAGTAAAATTAGAAGTTCAGAGCGTATGAAGTTCAGAAAGTTAAAAAAAGTGTAGCTGTTAAATTCTGATCATAAATAGTTCAGAGGGTTAAAAAAAGTGTAACCGTTAGATGGCCTCTCCACGCAACATTTCTGCGCATTTTTAAAATGAGATATCAATATGTTTTTTGACATTTTCTTATGGCGTAATCGCAATGACGGAGTGTGACACGCATAGTTTACTATCGTTTGCTTATATCAAAATGTAATCAATAAATGTCATTATGTTGGAATATTTAGTGCCTTCTATCTTACAAAATTATAAAGCCTCTTTTTAATTTTAACTTCTTAGTATGACGTTACTAAATATTTTTAATTTTATTTTGTATAAACTTGATCTTGTTCATTTGCGTTTAACTTGAATAAAATTATATTGTCAAAATTTTTTTATTAAAAAATGTTCCATTTACATGTAATGATATTGATGTTTATATTTATATACAGTGTTACCTATTTTATACATTCCAAAAGAATCGTACTAAAGGAGTAAACTCCAGTCGCGCATCGGAGCTGATACGCACAATTAGTTTACTTTAACATTTCTTATATATAGAAATTATTACTCTAATGAATCATACAAATATATATATATATATATATATATATATATATATATATATATATGTGTGTGTATATAAACACGAAGTACCACTAACTGACTTTCTTATAAGACAAAGATATTAGCAAAGAGGAATTTTTTAAAATTCAAACCCTTAGGGTGAGAAATGGATGATGAAAAATTGTACTGTACCATAAATTTGTGGTCAGTTTGTTATATCGATAACTTTGTAGTCACCAATTACTTTGTGGTCAGTTTTTTTTAAAGCTACAAATGTATAAATTCATGCTCAAGTACTTTATTGCATATAAATGGATACTTGTTTCACCGATTTTCTAAATTCATCGAAGACTCAAAAAGAAGATGATCTAAAATGTGTTTACGCAATAAATAACATACTAATACATTTGCAGCTATACTGTGCAGCAACAAAATATGGTAATATTTCCCAAAAATCAGATCTCCACTTTGAGTTTAAGCATTTGTCAATCTCTGTAAAGATTCACTACAAATATTTATATATACGTTATTACTATAACTAAAGCATATTAAAACAGTTCAAAGTTAGCTGGCGTGGATCAGATTAGAGACTGCGCCTCCTATGGCTAGTTATATATAGCGTGGTTCATTGTCAATTCACTTAAGAGTCTCGTCATTCACTTGCTAAAGAAAAAAACCAGGATTGTTGTTTACAGGAGTTCCTAAGATACTAATATTTTAAAGGTCAGGGAAAGACAAAATATGGACGAAGTTGCGGGTATAAGCTAATTTAATATAACCTAAGTCTGGTATAATACAGTTATACAGGTATGTACAATAAAGAATCTATGACAATTATGTTTAGAACATAGTTACATGTAACAAAATATTTATAATTACAGAATATATTTCATATCGATTCCCCGAAACACACCTGTTCGAATCCGCGTCAACCAATGGCATAAAATGAAAACAAAAACGCCGAGAAGTATGAATGAAAAATCGAAACCAGTTCGTTAATTAATTCTGTACTGCAGTTTGAAACGTGAATCGTAGGGGGCGAAGAGAAAGGGGCAAAGGTCCGTTAACATGGTTGGACTGCTGACTGTCGGCTCTAACTAATTGCAGATCGTGAACAATTTGTTACCTTTTTGTAGCGCTTGTTGTTTTCTGCCTATTCCGTATATTCATTTTCGTCGCACCTCCCTATAGCCAAGTAACTAGTACCAAGTATGGGCATATACCGTTAGTCTCCCAATTAATTCAAACATTTTCAGCTGAATGCGATTACGTAACTACGTTGACATAAGTTATTATTGAATTTACGTACGATGGAAAAGATTTCCAAATAAAGTTATTACACACATTAAAGAAAGTAAATTACACACATTAAACTTTGGTCTATAATGTAATCAATTATATAGATATATATATATATATATATATATATATATATATATATATATATACATAAATATAAGTAACTTCTCCTGTCGATCTTAGTTATTTAAACGATTTCATATAAAGGAGGAGATTCTCAATTCGTCGGAATCTTTTTTTTCCTGTATGTTCAGCGATTATTCTTTATTGAGAGGACCGATTTCAATGGTTCTTTTTTTTATTTGAAAGAGGGTACTTTAGAGGTGGTCTCATATAAATATGATGATAATCTGATAATAAATTCTAGAAATTAACAATGGAAATCCTTAACAGGTTGTAACAAATTAAACGTCACTCAAGATATTTGCTACTGGTAGTTGTTGCAAAATAACTACACCATTGACCTTGATAGAGTCTGATGATGCATTCTGGAGATGAACAATGGCACTTCTTATCGAGTGGTAGTAAATCTAAATTAATTCAAGATATTTGCTACTGGTAGTTTTTACTTTACAAAATAACTGCATCACCGACCAGATCAGGGTGTGATGATAAGTTCTGAAAACGAATAATGTAACTCCTTAGCGGATGGTGGTAAATCAATAATGATTCAATATATTTGCTACTGGTTAGTTTTTACTTTGCAAAATCTGATTATGTATTTCGGATATGGAGAACAGAACTCCTCAAGTGGTAGTTTTCACTGTGTAAAATCTGATAATGTACTTCGGATATGGAGAATGGAATTCCGTAACGGCTTACAGATGACCACTGGCGGCTACTACTGTCGCCCCATTTCTGTGTTTTGTTGATACCCAACTTTATACAATATTCTAAGAAAAAAAATAATTGAATTTTAGTTATAGTGTGATGATTAACAATATTAATCATTAGAAATTAGAAAATAAAATATCTCTTAAAGAAACGTCTTCAAAAAAGAAGGTACTAAAAATTTAAAAATAATTAACTCAAATCACAATAAATAACTTAGTTACATAGTTTTGAATTCAAGAAAATATAGATTATATGGAAAAAAAACTATTACGACAGTAAATACGTTCTTAGCTTCTTCTTGATTGAAATCCACGGTCGCAATTCGCGTGTCTAACTAAGATAATGTAACTACAAAAATACAAACTTTTACGTTTGTTACAGGAGGTTTAAACATGTCTTTTTTGACATCATTAAAATATCTTAATGGCAATTAATTTTCTTAATTAAGATACTTAATTTTTTACTTGTGTTCTTTTTTAATTTTGGTTGCAGAAATATACAATTTTATCATCCAATCTACTAAATTAAGCAGTAGGAATCTCAATAAAACATGTTTTTCTTAAGTCCTTGCACAAAGCAAAACGTAATTAACGGTCACAGCGTTCCGCACAGTCACCGTAAATGGGCACGGAAGCTGGAATAGACACAGCGATATGTTGCAAAACACATACATAAACTGGCGCAAACATAATTTATTTCATCAGTAGTGTATGAACCTATAAAACGAAATTATCTTCTCGTCGTGTGCCAGATAAGCTCATAAGCGGATAGCTTTTGGCACGCGTTTTTGCAAGATGTTACGTTGTAATTGGCCCATACTCGGTAGAAAGTATTATGTCAAATTTGAAGCCAAGGTTATTTTAATATTAAATTACAAATTCAGGCTCAAAAAATATCCAGTATTTGTCTTTTTAAGGTTTTCTTAAAATTTATGAATACCTATGGGACTTTCTGCAAATGGAATTAGGTAATGAAAAATGGAATTTTAAAACGATGGATTATGTATTTAGTCAAGCTCAGAACAAAATGCTTGTTACGAGTATTAATATCGTATCTAAATAGGTGGGTATCTAATAACTGTACTAAAATGTATGTGTTACAAGAAAAACATATTTTTAGCAAATCACTACAAATTAATGAACCAAGGGTTAAATGTCGAATTAACAAATATCTTTCCTTAATTCCACTCAATAATATATATTAAAGAGGAAGAAGTTTTGGAAATAGTTTTCGAAATATTTGCCGATTTTCAAAAATATATTTTCTATAATGCAATAATTATTAACATTCCTATGGAAACATACATAACACAAAATATTCATAATCCAGAAAATTCCGTCAGGGATAAATATATATATATATATATATATATATATATATATATATATATATATATATATCGCCAAAGTTACAATTCAACTTGTTTTTTCTTCTTTTCAGCAAATATTTTGCTCGTGTTCCAAAATTTATCAGACTTAAGCTGTGCCTACCAAGATAAATTATCTTTCAAATAAACCTCACAGCATAAGTTAATTTCATATCTATAGATTGACTATATCGCCGGACAGAGTTGCCGAAATTTTGCTATGTACATTCCCTGATTTGGTAGCACGAAGATTATTTTGATAATCTAATCCTTTAATCGTTCATCACCAATTTTCAGAGGGAGAGTTTGGAACTTATAAGAAATTGTATGTGATTTAAAATGGTGAACCTTAAATTTACACTATATTGGTTAAAAGAAAAGTAGTATGATTTATCGCCAAAAACCTTTAAATACGTAATATTTTTTGCCCTCGAAGACCGGGCGACATAATATTAAATTGTTCTTAAACAGCATGTGTTTGCATATTTATATAATAATATTATCTGTTACCTTCTCCTATTTACTGTAACATAGTTAAGCAACGAAATAAGTGCTTCGTCATATTCATCCGTCTGTTGGTTCATCTGTCACAGCTTCACAGTTTTCATAGTTTTATGCCTATATAAATATGTGAATTTTACAAATGGGTGCTTTATATCAAAATCTCAATAAATGTGACATACAAAATATGTAATATCTGTGTGTGTATATATATATGGTATATATATATCAATGTTTATATAAATTTATATATATTTATATATATATATATATATATATATATATATATATGTATATATATATATATATATATATATATATATATATATATATATATATATATATATGTATATATATATATATATTAAAATTTATTTGAGATTCCATTGACTATATTATAATTTTAATCTAGTGTATGAATATACGAAGTGTTGATATTCACACATCTAATTTTTCATCCATGGGCTTCAAAAATTGTAGGGTAGCTACTGACATATGATTGAAGTTTAATTTAAAATTATTTCAGACTATTTGCATCAATTTTATTAAGGAACGTAAAAGATTATTATTGATTTCGAACAATCTGCTAGTAAATTTTTAAGCAAATAATTAACATTTAATAATCATTTCCAAATGGTTACTACATGTACTGTTTCTACCATGAAAAAAAATTCAAATTAGAAAACCTAAAACACATATACAGACCTTCTCGTACGTGTATTTGTTTTTAAATATTATAGGTCCCTATTTTCATATGATGCAATGTGTCATCATTGATAGTGTTGTAGAAACGGAGATCCATAGAAACATAGTTTAATAATTAATATACAAAGTAGGTATTTACTGCAAACAACGTTAATTGGCCAATGCTTGAAACGAAAAGAAGAATTTGTAACAAGTTATCATAAATTATTTTAGATAGTCGTTTCCATTGCCCATCTTAATTTAGGAAAACAATAAGTAAATATAATAAGTGAAACTTAGACCTAAAAGGAAATATGTCTTATGGTTATTCAACGTTTTATATTTCTTCAAAGATTGTATATTATGTAAAAACAATTGCAGTGAGACATATTAATGGAAATTTTAGACTAAAAGATATGTCTTTTATGTTATATGAATTACGTTCATTCGAAATATACAGAAAAACAACATTAATTGAGATAAATATCTTTATGTTGAAAACGTATTATCTATTACTAATTAAATAGCGTTCATTGTTAGTCGTTCGGAAAGAAATCTTAATCTTTTTAATGACTTTTAATTAAATTTCGGAAGAAAATACAATATAAAGCGACACACTCCGTGTTATTTCCTCTTGTCAATCATCATAAATTTTACTGCAGAGTTTGTCCAAAAAATTAAAGGTATAATTTATATAAAGTCTGAAAAAACGTACTTATCCAATTATTTAGAAATCGTTTTGAAGTAAAGTAAGGAAGGTCTAGGAATAGAATTATTTTGATTCTTTCTAATTTAATTTTGTCCTTTATCAACTCGTTTTTATACATCACCTTATGCATATTAGTCTTATAATATAGAATCAATTTATAGTAGTTTCAGCGAAACATATTTTATTAAATAAAAAATACACTTCAATAAAAATATGAAAGAAAAAATACGAAGTCATTTTAATTCTTTGCTAATAAAAAGCGATACTATTTTTCGTCTCAAAATAGTAATTTTACATTAATTTGCCTTTAGATTTGTAAATGCTAGTTCGGGAGCAACAATGTATACAAATCCTGAGAATGCTTTAAAGAATTTGAATAATGAGTAACTCTTTTCGAAAATTATGTCTGTAAAATTTCTGTCATTCGCTTAATATATTCGTTTGAATTACGTGATGTGAAATTATTTTAAGCGGGACTTAGTCTCACGATTCTAAATTTAGATTCTGCAGAAAAAATTGAAAGGAATGTGATGTTTCGCAGTTATTTCTTATAAATTTTCCTTTTTAAATAATGTCTGTTAAATTTGTTAACAATCGTAGCCTTCGTTACGTGACAATATGCTTCTAACTGCTTTTGTTATGTAAATTTCGGTCAAGTGTATTTTTAAAGGTCTAGCAAATATTACTCTAATTTAAATTTAATTTTTGATTTTGAAATATATAAAAGGAAGGAACAGGCTTTTTTCTACTTTTTTTTTTTAATCTATGCACGCTAATTATTAAAATAATTTCACTGAAAACAACCAAGCTGTTCTACTTTCAACTGATCGTTTGTAATATGTCAGAGGACTGTAGTATATATTGCAAAATATACTGTCGTATATATTGCAAAATAATCATTTTAGGGAAATAAATAATTGAAATTTGTTTTGGGGCATATAATGTTCCAAAAATATTCCACGAAACCGAAATAAATAAACCATAAACCGAATTCAGAATATGACTTAGACTTCCATGTGCTTTATTCCGTCATGTTTTTTCGATTTCAATAATTATTAGTATATTTGTAAAGAAAATAAAAGAAGTATTAAATATTCATAATTGAAATTGAATTTTTCAATGTCATAAAAGAATAAATATACAAAGGCTTGTGTATATGTCATCTAAAATATTCTAAACAAAAATATTTGTTATATATGAAAGTCATTTATATATTATGTTCAACTGGCATATAATCATTAATTTGTGTGTAAGATGTGACGTCTTGTAAAGGGGAGTTATTTAATTGACTACTAAAAAACTTCAGGTTTCCAGATAAAAACTCAAAACTTTTGTAATTTGTAATAAGATATTATAAAATTTCAATGTAGTTCTAACTTTTTACAATATCTTACTATTTATTCAGTAACTGGAAAACATGACTATAATTTTGTTGTTTTCTTAATGAAAACGTTAAATTATTATAAATTAATTACATGTTCTCTCTCTGACAATTTACTTCTCATGTTTTTAATATCTGTTTTGTTTGCTTATATTTTGAACTTATCTTGTTATATTTTAATGGAAACTTCAGTAGAATATGATAAGACAATTGAAAGATAGAAGATAGGTATTCCCTTTAATTGTTCAAAAATAGATTTTAGTAACGTTGAATTCCAAGGTTATAGTTTATTTGATGTTAGACCTGAAATACAAGAAATTTCAATGACTCCTTTTTTTATTAGAAAAAGAGTTTTTCCCTTACATTATTTGTCCCCTGTCCCCTACATTATTTATAAGTGTTTTACAAGACATCATGAAATAACTTGATTGGTCAAATAAGGGCATAAATATTAAAGGAAGCTATCCTAACAACCTATCTTTCGCTGACGACATTGCATTGTTCTCAGATATCGCATCACAACTTGAAGAAAAGATCAACGATCTTAACCACGTCAGTCGCAATATTGGACTAGAATTAAATACAACGTACGAATCTATAATACTCACACGAAAAGAAAAATTGAAAATTGAAATATTCTCAATCTCAAACTTAGAGACAAAAAACGATATAGCGAAATAAGAAAAAGGACAAAAATGATCGATGCTTTAACTTACTGCAAAGAAGTGGGCCGGTCACGTTGTACGTCAAAACAAAGAGAGATGGACTAGGAGAATTACTACATGGGCTGGCCCTCCCGGTAAAAGAAAAAGAGATCGCCCTCTGGAAAGATGGGAGGACGAACTCATAAGGTTTTCAAATAACGACTGTATAAGATCAGCCCAAGACAAGAAAGGATGTGGGGAGATATAGGAGGTCTACACTCGTCGAGGGGTCCTTAATATAGAACTATCTTAATCATAAATTATTAAGTATTAAGGAAATAAAAGGCTTAAATAGATAAATAAAATTACAAAATTTTGTTACCAGTACTATTTAAATTGTAATTTCTGAAATACTTAAGTTTTAAAAAACTCAGTTAATTAACCATATTCAGTTATTAAAACACAGCATCTCGCAAGTGATATTACATCAAAATATGAAATATTCACTAGTAAAAAAAGCTGGTCGCAAATATATTTTTTTAATATAAAATACATTTCAAATAATAAGCCCATCGTTATTAATGTGGTTGTTGAAATTTTAGGGAAACTTCCCGAAAATTTCTGTTAAGGTATGAGAACGCGGTGTTCGGTCTTCTATCCAGTTAGCAACTGAATTTCAGCAAATAAACCAAAAAAGAAAATATGGAAATTTCAAGAAAAGAGCTTGGAGTGCTTTTTTCAGGAATTCCATCTAGGGCGGCAAGCGAGCAAAGCAGCAAGTGATATATGCACTGCGAGGGGTGAAGGTGTACTTTCTTATGATATAATTAAGTATTTGTTCCAAAGATTAAAAGAAAGAAATTTGTACCACTGCCATAATATAAATTTAGAGTGACTCCCCTCCTCCACCCGCCTTATTTCTTATACGAGGCTTTAAACATTTCCTTACGCAGGTCTCTCGTACTACAATAGAAAAGCAGCTTCATGCTTTGGAGAAGAATTTAACCTTCTACCTGCGTGCAGCATGGAGCTACAGAGTATCTGAATGAAATTTACGTAACCCTAAATTATAACAATAAAGAAAAGTATTAAATATATCTGTCAAGCACGGGTGGAACTCACACTACGAGGATTCTGTAAACATTTATATATTTATGAATATTTCAGGCATTATAAAATTAAATAATAGGCATTAAAATAGGCATTAATAAATATTTAATTCTATATAATATTCCTATGAAACTATTTACAAAATTTTAATTATTTGGAACGAAAATATATTAGCTACTATATCTTTCACAGGCGCATATTTGAAAAAGAAATATAAGTGACATAACTACAAATTAATTTTTTTTCCTTTACTTGTGCTGCGAGACCTTGCTTCTTGCCAAATTTTAGAATTCTAGGTCAACGAGAAGAACTCTTTAGGTTTTCATTTATTTGCGAATGTCAAAACTTGCGGTATAAATGACTGAAACGGAAATATATTGCCTATTATGTCATTCACAGGCGCATATTTAAAAAAATATTTTTATATTTGATGTAACTACATATTAATGATTTTCGGATTTTTTACTTTACTTATGCTGCTTATTACTTTGCTTCTTGCCAAATTTCATGATTTTAGGTTAATAGAAAGTGCGCTACAGGTTTTGATTCATTTCCAAACGTCAACACATGCGGCACAAATGGCCGTAACGGAAATATTTTGCCTAACATAACTTTCACCGGTGTATATTTAAAGAAAATATTTTTTTACATGAAATAACTACATTTTAAACATTGTCAGATTTTTTTCTTTTACTTGTGCTGTGAGATCTTGCTTCTTACCAAAGTTCGCGATTGTAGATCAACGAGAATTAACCTACAGGTATTAATTTATTTGTGAGTGTCAAAAATTGCAACATAAATGCCGGTATTTTCAGTTTTTTTTTACTGCGTTGACTTAGAACTTGACTTTTTACAGCTCTGAAAGAACGCAGACCTAAGTATTTGATAGTAATTTCAATTCTATCCCCGCGCATTCCTGAGTAAAAGAGTCATGACAGACAGACAGACGGATGACGAAATGATCTTATAAGGGTTTATTTTCTTCCTTTTGAGGTACGTAACCCTAATGATGTAGAGACCTATATATTTTTAAAGTTTTTATTAACGAATAAAATTTCCCAGGTAGGTATTTAAATTGATGGAAGAATATAAGTTTGGATCTTAAATGACGGTGGGAGTATTTCCTAACACTCAAATGTACAGACTCACTACCATGCGTGCGTAATCGCGTACCGAGCGCTGTTAGGGCTTTTTGCCTCAAAAGAAAAAATCTGACCGTTTTAAGACTGTGGCGATGTAAAAAAACGGTCGTGCATTCACAGTCGATATTAGGTGCCCAGTGGTCGTAGGCAGGGGTGATGCGCGAGCGCCCGTCTCTCGGCGAGCTAACCGGTTTAGGCCGGCTAGCCTGGTCATTCCTTGTAGATCGCCAGAATACCACTACGTGTATCTGTTAATCCGAACATATCTCAATAGAAAATATTCAAAAATTTGAATTTTAGGGCAGTAAACTAACCATACAATTTTATCAATTTCATAAATTACAAAGAAAAATATGCAACAAATATGTCCCCTCTCCATATCCTTACTTCTAAAACCATTTAACCTGAAATTTTGAAAAAAAAACAGAGTTTGTTAAAGTTTGTTACAGGAAAACTATAAGAATGATTTTAGTTGTACTAGTTTTCAAGATATTCACGACAATATAGTTATTCTTAATTTTACCCTCTACTTAATTGTACCCTCTACTTAATTTTACTAGAATCATTAATTATTTATTTCCTTTTTATAAAGTAATTTCACTTCACATGCAGTACAGAATGCGCAATAAGCAATGCAGACTCGCACTTCACTTGCTTTATACTTTTATATCTACCTATTTTTCTCATGGTCGCTAAATCGCTTTCATTATTTTAGGAATGGATTTCGTAGTGAGATTAAGAGAGAAATAGCGATTAGCTACATAGATTAGTAAAAACGTCAAGTTAACTTCAATTTATTTCCCCAATCGCCTTTCAAAATAAATTTTATCATTTAAGAACAAATCAAAAAGCCATCAGACGCATCGATCTCTGATAGTATC
Organism: Druceiella hillmani; assembly: GCA_039881145.1. Taxonomy (NCBI): domain Eukaryota; kingdom Metazoa; phylum Arthropoda; class Insecta; order Lepidoptera; family Hepialidae; genus Druceiella; species Druceiella hillmani. The sequence continues at coordinate 24,287,113 of JAYKKI010000007.1, forward strand.
GACTTTCACCAAATAAATTGAAACTGTCCCTAATGTACTATGTAATAATTTGGATAGCCCTAAAATAAATTTTTGCTTAACCTATAAACGGTTCCCTCGCCAGCCCTTGAAGAGGACAGCCTAGGACTTTTGTGGAGTAAAGCTGAGTCTATTCTTAGTGCCCCAGTCATGTAACCTATTTAGTCAGATAAACCAGTTAATACGTGTGGACATTTTTGGACTTGTTGGTGTAATTCCGTCTAACATAATTTCTGTAACATTTTCTACCTCAAAGATCTTTGCCAAGTTTCAAAATATAATAGCATGCTATATACTCACCGATGTCATCGATTTTTACAAAATTTTGCAACGAAACTTCCCTAGGTTATCGTATAATGCAGTAACAAATGTTACACTAATCAGATATGAGTTATAAAATTAACAACTATTCGTATCACCATAACAACTATACTAACCACACATCAGTTATTAAATTAACTATTCCATTTATGTATACTACGGTAAGCATAATATTGTGGACGGAACTCGAATAATTCAAACCGAAAAAAACAAACCTAATAAAATGACAATTACATAACTTCAATACAATTCTGTACAATGATTTTAACGTATTTTCTGTGTTTCGCATTATAAGTGATAGATGATGTAAATACCTTATCAACCAGTAACTTTATTAGCGCGACAGATAGCAACAAAATACCCACTGCAAATCTCTTTTTCGTTTTCTTGCAATATCGACTTTTCCATTCATCATTCGCGTCGTTGATTTTTCATTGCTGAAATGAGATTAAAGTCGTAGGTTGTATTAGCTAGACTTTCCTCTTGAGCTTTAATATTGATAAGTTATGGGAATGTAGTAATAGCTTTGGGGATATAGTTTTAGTTTCAATATTTATACGATTCTAAGAAATAGCTCACAATTTATGTGATACAACCTTTGAAATAATTACTTTTAAAACATTGAAATAATACTATAAAGTAAAATCACCCGGCAGTTTAGTTTTATGGTTATTGTCAAAATAGTTTTAAAATATTTGAGAAAAGCAATAAATAACAAAGGGAAAAAGAAAGAATTCATCAATTTTCGTATTTCTATAAAACGTGAAAGAATCTATACGGACATAGAATTAAATGAAATAAAAAGGTCTCGAACAGTTATTTTATGTATGTGTAATAATACCTTCTGCCCGCGGTTTTACTCATACTTATTATTTATTTTTGCGGTTGACTTTTCTTCCCTTAATAATGTTTTCTTCCATAGGTACATTTGATTGGAATAAAAATAAGAGTAAAATTTAAATACATGCATCCTGAATTTAATAGGTAAATGGAAAGGAAGGGAGATATATACAGATATATAACCTAACCTAACCTAACCTAACCTAACCTAACCTAATCTAACTCGATCCAACTTGACATAACCCATTTTTTCGGGTGCGAAGGCGAAGTTAGTCTATTAGAAAGAGGTTAAAGTTCAATCAATTTCACGTGAGCAAAGTGTAATTATGTATCTCTAACTAACAGCTAGTACGGTTTAAAAGTTCACAGTATAAAAGTTCCAGATCAAAAGTAAAAAATAGTTGTGTCACATCCTAAAATTTACCAGACAGAAGCTATTACGGGAGCTAGTAATGATTATGTTATTTTAATAATTCGTAAATGACGCTAATAATTATAAATCAATAATGTTAATTAATTAAAATTGAAAGACTTTATTAACTTAAACATTTAAAAAAACGATCAAGCGTGAGTAGAACTTGCACTACGAGTGCTCCAATCACATTTAGGCGCGCATAAACATTTAAGTATACATAGTATTTCTATTGAACTATTTAAATATTCCAGTTTTTCATAAGTAAATACGTTGGAACATATTATATTCAATTTCTTTCACAGGTGTAAAAATTTGGTGTATATTTAAACAATTATAAGATCTAGGATAATCGCATAGTTTTCTTGTCATCTTCTAGTCAAATTTTACCAATCGTGTTTTTCTTTCATGATTTTGGCTCGGTACTTTCGGGCAAAGGGAACGAAATATTTTTGCATATTTTATAAAATGTATTTTTAGATGTGCAATTTAAAATTGTGAAAAAAATATTTTTATATTCCCCATATAAGAATTTTTAAATGATGCTCTATACGTTACACTAAATGACAAATTTGTTTTTAAGATTTTATTTACTTCCACTTTTCTTGTTATACAAACTTTAAAAAAAATTTATTAATGTAGAATACGTAAATTAATAAAATATGGCTCTGCGTCGCCTTAATTCTGATAAAAGCGGTTTTGAAAACAGAAAAATATATTTTCTACCATGTTCTTCGCAAACGTGAAAAAATACATATAAAATAACCTTTGCGTGGGATAAACCCACGCAAAGGTATCAATTTGTTTGTAACAAAGGTTCGCAAAGGTCTCATTTTTTCTGTAATTTTTGATCGATTAATTTTGAAAATAATGAGGAGAAATATATTTTTTTTATATATTTTTTCCGTATATTTGTGAAGAAAAAAATTCAAAAATTGTTGTTAGACCTTTCTAAAATTTTCAAATTAATATTTCTGAGTTTTAGCTACTGAGATATGTGCGAGTTAATATGTTTCGTTTCTGTACCAATTTAAAGTTTTTACGTCAAGCGGTTTCTGAGAAAAACCGTTTGACGGACACGTGATCTTATAAAGTTTTCATATCTCTTTTTACGAGAAACTAAAAATAACAAATGTAATTAGTTTCCTAAAAAGTTTATTGATACTCCTGACAATTTTCCGTACAAGTGCACATTTTTAATATGTTATGGGTCTCTGACATGCCAATATATTTCACTATCTTTAAGATATAAGCTAATATTGCGTAACTAATTATTATATACTGTTGTAATAATATTGAGATTCATTTTATGTTAAAACGTAGGATCCATTTTTAAAATCTATTTTAAAATAAATTATAATTTATGATGTAATTTATGATTTAAACTTCTATTTACTGTACCATAAATAATTTTTCTCTATTTACCGTATCTTGTCTTTTTACCGTAAATAATTTTTTTCTGCAATCTATATAATTTTTATGAAGATTGCAGAAAAAATAGCTTGGAAATTTATTTCGTTACCATATACGATACTATGTACTTACTGCTCAGACCCTAAACCAGCTATTGAATGAAAAGTTAATTTTGTGAATATTACGTCTATTGGATCATTACGGTGAAAAGATTAAAAGATTTTCTAAATTTCAAATATATATATCCATATTTTTAAATTATGGATTGAAAAACTGTATATTTTCTTTGCATTTGGAATATTTTAATTCAATAACTACAGGGAATCGTATTAACGTCAGTACATATTTATGAAAGGTTAATTTCTCTTCGTGTTAAAGTCAAATCTCATATGCAATTGCTCAAAATGGTGATCACAATTCACATCCAAGAAAGTCTTTCATGCAATTGTAATTTATTTTTGTGATACGTAAAAAAAATAAACCTGGCGGCCGCTTTTCTGTGTATCTCGTACCAAAGTATGATACGATAGACAAGTAAATGAAGTGTGATAAACGCATAAACGATACACGTCCCAGCATGATAACCTAATCTTGATAAGCGTCGCGCTGAGATATGGTTAATTTAATGCTAACCTGTAAGAAATTAAATATATCAATTAATATTAACGGCTTATCCCACTAAATTAATTAATGTAGCAGCGATAACATCAGAAAACCACTACTCACATATTTAACCCATCTCTATAATTATAAGATTCGATGGAAATAACGCATGTCACTCTGATACCAAAATGAGGCAATAGCATGCATCATGGTTTCCGAATATAATAATAAAATAGCTACTATTGATTAGTTGCTTCTTGCCATTTCAACAAATAAAGACAAATGAAAGTTTGTATGGTTTTCTTTTCAAATATTTGTCAAGGGTCCTTCGTTGATTGAAATCAACATTTTTCAGCATCCATTATCGCTTTTAACATAAAAAGTTTTATTTTAGATGAAATTTCCTGAATCTAAATTAATTAAATTTGATTTTCTCTAGTCCATCCTATGTTTTTTCTCATCCTATGTTTTTTTCTCAAATACAAATTCCAAAAAAGAAAAGTTGTAATGTTTACCTTATGTCTGGATTGTGTAACTTGAAAATTTCGCGTGCTGATGGGCAAAACTTTCTTAAAAATATATCGTTGTCAAACAATTTTAATTTTTTTACATTTAGCAAATTTTTACATCAGAAATATCTTTGGGTTTAACATATTTTTAATGCCATGTTGGCCTGGGACCGATAAAATAATATATTTTAAAAGAATATTTAGAAAATATTAGGAAAGATATAATCTATTTTTCTACCTCAATTATATCTTCTTATTATAGCTATATGGTATCGCAAATAATGCTATGGAGAAATATTGTAAAAATGTTATTACGCGCTGACAAATATATTTTTGACAATGAATGTCACATATTCCCAGATATTAAAACAGGTCAATAATCGAAAATCGATAGAACGAATTGTTTATTTTTCAATTTCATCATGACCAATTCAAAGATCAATATCCAGCGCAAAACAAGGAAGAGATCGTGAAAATTGAAAATCCCGTGATCCCAATGGCTTAAGGACAGATTGATATGATATTTTCCAGTTTGAGAATTGATAATTTATTCCACTTCTTTTAACTATTCCTTCGTAGAAAATATTTCAAAATGTTGTTCTGGTTTTGCAAGGACATATTTTATTTTAACTTGCTTTTCTATTCTACCAAACATACGACCCGGTGGTAAAAAAGAGTCCAAACAATATTAAAGAAAACAATAATGTCTTGGAGAATAATCTCTAGTATAGGAGCATGCGTCTTTAGTCAATGTGCGAATATATCTATTACTGTTATGTTTTTGTTCTGTTCTGTATTTATGTTTTCAAAATCCACATTGTAAACTAAATGGAAAATTTAAGAAATAATTTCATTAGATCAGACTATAGATAAATGTATTCAATTTATTTTGTTTCAATATAAATTTAACAAATGACAAAATTGTAGGCATATAACTGTCGGATAAAGTGTGCCTGTTTATCAGGCAATTTTGGTAGGAACGTGTGTTTCTGGCAGTCAAATGATTATATAACTTCATGGTTTTTTGTACTTAACATAGTACGAAATGCTTTAGATCGGACTTTGTTCACTCTTAACTAGGCTACTAGATTGGCATTCTCAGAAAGACCTTTGGATTGCTTTATTTTCCCAGTATAACACGAACAGGCATCAGCAGTAGGAACGTAAAAACTCAAATTGAATTTGGTTGCAAATTGAAACAGGTTACGAAAGTATTTATATTTCACTGGAATTCTGTATTCTGTTAAGTATATCGTGTAACTTTTTGACACTTAAATAGCCGGAAGTGTACTGAATTTTGAATTTTCTTCTTGCGTTCAACCGACTTGCGAAAAACCATATCAACTTAACAATTCTTATTGCAGAATTTGCGAGACTTCTTATCTTCACCTCGATCTTCTATCAAAATTACAGTCGTGGTCAACATCTTTATTTATATTCTCTGCAACCCTTCCTTAGACAGTTTTAATCCTCCAAGAAAAACTTTTTGGCATTATCACATTTCTACGACTATAGGTTTTTGTGACATATTTCGAAATGAGATATGAAATTGATACAAATTTTCTGGGATCATTTAGTAACAATTTTATGTTTATAGGCAAGTTACCTTTGCAAAATCTGGTCTGAAAATGATCTCGAAGAATTTTCATTTGATTTTGAAATAAATTTGAATTAAACTTGCCAATATCTTGTGCAGACAATGTTGTATAGTGAATACTCGTCCTAATATAGTGACATGTTTACAGTATGGCATTCTTGGAGCTGTGTTAGAACTGTATCTGAAAAATAATCAAACAAAGTAAATTTTAATTAATTGGTAAAATTTTATAAAATTTTGAAAGATTTTTAATTTTAATATTTTTTTTGGAATTTTCCGTCAATAAATTAAAACTGAAGACAAAATAAACGCCTGTTATTTCTCATAACCTTTCTTAACAAAGTTTCTTTACGAACCAGTTTCTCTCTACCTTTTCCTCTATCTACTAGTTGTACTGGTATATTATTATGTAGTTTAGAACATCCAAGTAAGAATATAATTATAAAATTAACACCTTAAACATATTTAAACGAATAAAATACGCCTTCCCTTTGCAATAATGACAATTAAAATGGCAAATGTTTTTAATTGCATTTTATTCCAAATAATAAGCGAATACTGAGATTGCATACTCAAGTTGGCAGTTTAATTTCTGAAACATAATTCAAAAAGCAAATTTTGCAATAATATTCATTTTCATATGATATTTCTCCGTGAATAGACAAGTTTGGTAACCCTAATAGATATACCATTCAAATCAGTGTAGCCAAGAAAAAATTTTCACAACCAAGCCTTATTCTTTTTTTAAATTGGCTAGTTTTGAAAATAGACACCTCCAATGATCCCAATGAAGAAGTTAAATGAAAAGTGGATGATATACAAATGCTTTCGCATCAGCGCCCGTTGCTTAAAACTGAAGAGACAGGTTACCCCCAATAGAATATAACACATAAATATGAATGTATTAAAATACAGAATTAAGCTCCCACTACAATCATACCTTCCATAAGAGATCGTTCATGCATTTAAATAATGTGACAATAAGAATAGATCTTAACACGTTCGCAACAAAACTACTTTGACTTATCCTTCCCTGGAGGGGAGCTGATATATTTAAAATTACATATTCTATATTAAAAATTACATATTCTTAATGAAACCGATATAGGTATAACAACATTTCCAAAGGAATTTTTCCAAACATCGATATTGAAAAAAATCTCCTATGTAAACATAAAATAAGGCTTAAAACGTCTAAAATCACATAAAGATCAGCGTTGAGTAAATCAAATTAATATTTATCATTACTTATCGGAGAACATATTACATTCAAAGATAATTTTGTTACTAGATTCTGAGATATTATTTTATATTTATTTAATTTTAACGTATTAATTCTTATATTGATATGAAGTCTTTTCACTTTATAAACTCTTCATAGTAAAGAGACATGCACGTATGCAATAGAAATATATTAATGTAGTTAATATATTCGTCTGTAATTAAAATGTTATTAGATTACAAATCATATGATATTGAAACATAAAATGATGAAAACACAAAAACTAGGGCTAATGCATATGGAAATCCAAGCAAATATACTCTTTTGCAAAGAACGGGCAGTTTTTTTCGATTAATTTGTGTAAAAGTGTAATAGTGTAACAAATCGATACTTACTAATCGAATACTTATTAAAAGTAAAAAAACCTTCAACTTGTAAATTAGACTTTAGTAATTTGTTTTTTTTTGTACTGTTTTCAAATTGCGCGTTTCATCAAAAAAGTAGGACCCTTAACTGGCAATATCCTTCATTTAACAAAAGCTACAAGACAAAAAAAATAGTATCAATTGTGGCTTCTTCTTTCAGAAACAACTGCTGCATTTCTCCGTGGCGTATCCTGGAGGAGGTTTTTAATAATTTTTTTGGGAATATGCACCGATTCGCTTGTAATAACAGTTTTTTGTTCTTGGAAATCCTGTGGGGCCTTATGTACAGCTATTACATGCCATTTTAGAATGTCCTAGAGATGCTCAGGTTAGAACTTCGTGCTGGCTAATTTAAACGGCGAATCTCGATCTCAGTCATGTCAGCGTCTACTTCGTCAGCTCAGTGTGCTCGAGCGTTATCGACCATAAAAACAGCAACAGCTCCTGTAGCTGCTAGTTCTGGTTGTGCATGAGAAACTAGGATTTTCCTGATGTATTTTTGTGCATCCAGAGAACCATTGTCAAGAAGAACTAACTTCGTACGATATTCAGAATTTATGCCTGTCCAAAACATAACGGAGCCCCTGTCGTAAGGCGTAATCTCTTCGAAACCTACGTTTGCATTATGCTTTCTTGGTCTTGTGAGTACTTTTTGACTTTGTGTCTTGTCAAAAAAAGAAATTCTGGCTCTATCAGTAAATATAACCCTCTCCACTCGTCATCAGACCATGTCGCAAAACTTTAGGCAAACTTCGTCCTTGCAATACGGTACCCACGGAGTAATTTAGCCGATCTTCGGCTATATATATATATATATATATATAAACTTCCATAAATTTTCTCCTGATAGTCTATAGGCTAACATTTAAATTTCGTACTTTTTCGAGATTGTTTTTGATGTTCGTGTAGGTGGAGTTTCCATTTCGTAAAGCTTGGCTCACAATATAGCAGCCATCTCTGGGCTCAGTACACCATTTTCTTCCTAATACTAGCCTTTCATTGAGTGAATTGTTCTTTTGAAATATTTTCGAGGTTCTTTGAACGATAGAATGAGTTACACCAATCCACTGCAAAACATAACATTGAGTACAGTTCTTCAAGAAGAGACAGTCATTAGAAGCAATAATTTTTAAATAAATGAGAAAACATCTAACCACATAACGCTAACAAGTTTTTTTAATTCAAATTGAAAATTGATGAAAGAAATTTAACATTTTCAAATTTAGATACCTTGTTTTTAAGATTTCCATAGCTATAAAGAAAAGGTTTAACCCGTATTTCTGCAAAGGACCATCAATTGTATTATAAAGCAGTGAACTTTAAATTTTTTGATCTTTATTTTATTTACAGCTTTAAATATGTTTTGTTTAGTTATCCTAGTTTTATTATACTTATTCTATAAGTGGACTAATTTCTTTTAACCTATTTTAACAATTTAAAACGAATAGATCACCAAGACTTGTGATTTATGTGGTACTAATATTAAGTGGGTGAATTATAATCAGAAACACGAAACTATTTTAAAAGCAGCAGACCCTCAAGCCTCATTGTTTAGACAGACAGTAACCCTTCAGCATCAGGATTAAGTCTGAGGCATTGTAACTTGAAATTTAATAACAGAGTCTCTGCTTGAAACTCACAATACTTCTTAAAAAATACAAGATACTCAAGTCTCACGGTTTGGGTAGATAGTAACCCTGCTGCATCGAAAAAAAATCAACGACAAACTCTCTGTTATAGACTCATAATATTAATGTAAAAGTAGATCTTCAAACTTCAAGGTTTAGGCAGACAGTACGCTTGCAGCATTAGGATTTACAGAACAAACGTTTAAATTGTCATATTATTTTATTGTATTGTAAAACAGTTAAGTATAAATAGTTAAAAATTCGATTGTGCTAGAGTCGAAGAATCGTTGTTTCGATAGTACTCGCGTACGCAGAACGCACGTTGTTTCTCATTGAATGATGCCATGACACTAAATTCCCATCGGCCGCTCTAACATTCCGTATCCCGCCCGCCCCATCTCTTCCTCGCTGCTCGACGTAGCTGCCGATTCAATTGTTAACGGACTGTTGGACCAACCTGTACAATCAATATATATTGTATTATTGATTTAACCGTTAAATATATCATTAAATGTATTATGTCAGGACATATTTAAAATTTTAGTAACTAATCTAGTATGTAAATTGCCATCACCGTGGTATTATATTGATCACAAGGTATACAGTCTTTGACGACGCGCCACACCGTAAGAACACGGTTTTGATTCTCGGCCGCTTATCGAGCTGGGCTGGACTGGTGTTCTAATTAGTTGCAATATATTACTTTCGTAGCAACAAATCCACCATATGTATCAGTTAGATACACTAAAGCACATAAATAAATAAATGAAATTAAGTCAGCAGCTTATGCTTAACGAATCGAATAATAATGAATTACTTACACAATAAAATAATTACTTATTTGTCAGGATATATGCAGGAAATGATTGACTATTAAAAATAATAAAATTGCAACTGGCTAACTTGTAGATAAAAATATAACTCATTATCAAAATTTTACAAATCGATGTTAACGGGCGTTTATGGTTTTACCTGTATTCGGTTTACCCCAAATTTGTTTTATCTATCTAAAGCAACTTTTTACTGGCTTGTGCTAAATTACAAACAACATATTTTTATACTACTAAATCAACTATATTATACTGGTAAAGTAATCTAATAGTATTCCCAACATTAAATCGAATGATTACGGTTGATGAAAAATAAATCACGTATTCTCATTTTAAATGATGACTAAATTAAAATCCGAAAAGATGAGTTTATTTATAAAGTGTCCTCGTTCAATTTAAAAGGTAAAAATTTTTAAATGTTAACAAGCAATTACCTACAAATTGAAGCTGAATATTCGCAGCATCACTGGCACGTGTTATAAAGTTACCCTCGCTCAGCATCACGCTTCGGCACCCTACGCGACGATTGGGGTGGAGCATGAAATATTCATTAATTTTTAAAATTTCAAATGTACCGCGTTTTAATTGACAAGAGCACGTACGCCGCATAGGAGTATTTCATAAATTATTCTCCGTCACATCGTTTCGGTAATCGAACTTCGTCTACAACTTAACAGTGTTATTTCTAACGTTCAGAAATTATTTTCATACAGTTTATATTAACGTTGACAATTTTGATTTTCTTTTAATCTCTTTATATATTTTCATTCCCATATGGCCATGAAATTAAAAACCAAGTTCCATATGCACAGCAACAAACAGATTATTAGGTTGCTAAAGATATTGACAAAATATACCCGATAAAGTTTCATTTGATACTTCAATTATATGCATAGCTTGAATTTTAATATGAAAGTAATTTTAATTTCTTACAAAAACTGAAATTTTCGACATCTATTTCCTAATAATGAATGTGGAATTTTTCCTAGTTTCTTAGTTAAAAATTACTTTATTCAATTAAATATTAAATTAAGTGGACTTTTACAAAATAAAAAAATTTACAAGAATTTCACAAATTAAATATTTGATGAACGCCACTTTTGATCCATTTGAACTGATTCTTGTGACGTAATAAAATTAATAATTAAGAAAACGCTTTAAAAAGAATTGTTCTCACACTAACATACTTTAAGTTAATGGTTCAATATTTACAATGTGTTCAGTTTTACCTTATTTTTTTAATACTACAAATATGTGTAATTTACTTATAAATAAGTAAATATGGGTAATTTACTGATATTTACTAACACATATCTACATATGTGCTAGATTAGTAAGATTCCTCTCCGCTGCAGCTTAAGTACCTATTACTTATTTTAAATTTGTCCGTTCTCCCAAAGGGAATGTAATTGTAGTACCATTACAAGTGTACAAAACTAAAGTAGTATGGGTAAAATAATTTTAAATCGATCGAAATGAATTTTTTGTAGCCAATGTATATTCAACTTATATAAAGTTAAATACACAAGATGACGTAAATCTCGTTGATTTACACTCAAAAACGTACAATTTATAAAAGTAGCAATAACCTCGTCGACTTATACTCAAGAACGTACAGCAAAGCATTGTCGACCTAAAAGTCGAGCAATGTGTGCACATAAAAATAGCAACGAAGTTGTGTCTGAGTATGCATCGGGCACAAGTCAGACAGATTTTAATGAAATTTTACAGTTTCATACTTTAGATGATTCGCCAATATTTGTAATAGAAATCAACGAAATCATTACTCAACTCTGTTATTTAATTAATTGAAAGCGTCATCTGTTTAATTTATAAGCAACCATCATAAATTATTGTTTTCCAATTCTCTATAATAGATGGCTGTATTTTTATTATTTATAATAAGTATTTTTGACTCAATAACACAATTATACTTACGTATGAGTAACTATAGTATTATTATAATCTTCCCCGAAAGAGAAATCTTGAAGATATATAGATGCATAATATAGCGCAACTTAATTTTCGAATGCAAAATACTTCTTTTTAAACACGAATCAACGTAATTTCATCGCATATTTATGTATTTCAATCAAATATAACTGGAGTATTAATGCATTTTACGGTCTATGATTTTATAAAACGGTATTTCATTTACATTTTATTTCCGTATTACACTAATATTTTAAATTTATTTAATATTTTATATTTTTGTAAATTAATTATTCAAATTATTACAAGACAAAACACTAATTTTTTGGTAAATATTAATTGTTGCATTTGAGAGAGAAAATTTTCCGATTGTTTCAAGTGACCTTTGCTCTCTAAATAGACCAGAGAAATGTTCTGGGAATACATATTTTTTCATTAAGTTGACACGCAAAATTTATAATCAGTTTCACCCCGGTAAATGTAAGCAGACAATAAGGAAAGTGGTATTTTGGTTGAAACCTTGATGGTAATACATTGCGGCTTAATCAATTAAGATGTTAATCAAACCTGTACGAGTTTGCAATTACCACCCTTTATCAAACACTCAGTCTCATGTGTGTTGGTATTTTATTTGAAAGTTCTTATTATTACTTATATATAATCATTACTCGCTTAAAACTTTACTTAGAAACCAAAAATTAATGGGCACTTAGTTGTCGAATTACATTTGCCTTTGACATTTGAGTACCTATAGATAGAACCTTTGTCATGTCTCTTGATATTTATATAATGTATTTTGTAGTCATTCATTTATTTCTATTAATTTTGTTTTACAAAAAACTATTAATACTATCGAATTGCCTTGAATAACAATCCACCCTATCTCCCATCCTTTGTCTTTACCTGGTTACATTATATTTATCTGAATAATTTCGTTTGGAATTCAGACCCTCCATTCATTAAAAAAGTGAATAAAATTAATAAAATTTATATCCCCGTTATATATTTTACTCCATATCTTTATATACTTTACAAATCGGTATCATCGTGTTATTACGTAACTTTGTAATACTTTAAACAAACCACACAGACCTTTTTATATCAGTGCCAGGTTTACGGATTTATCTGCCCGAGGCCCGGATTTACGTTCAGGAAGCATACCCATATTTCTCATTCTAGGCATATTCCTTCTCTACATACGCGACTAAATTATGGAATTCATTGCATCCCAGAAATTCATAATTATTTATATATTCATTTATATATATTCTCCTGAGTTTACAAGATTATAAGATATGTATCAGAGTATACCTTTTAACATCAGTATGCCTACATAGATATGTTAGGAAAATACGTATGAAAACTATCGTTTGAGATCAACAGTCTGTTTCGTAAAAAAGACTATTTAAGGGACAAGAATTTTTTTCGTCCAATAGTTTAATTATGAAAATGAATCCATCAAGTTTCAAAAAAGTAAAGATTTTCTTTTTAAACTGTTAGCATGTTTGAAAACATACTACTAGTATACGTATTCTTTAAAACGGAATAACAGTTATAAAAATTAAAAAAATTATTATGGTTTCGTAATAATTAAAAACCGTAAAAATTCTCATTAAGTACATGGTATATCTTGGAGAAATAAACCAATACCAATAATTACATTACATGAAAATAATTACGAAAAGAGAAACCATGTGAAACATACGTAATAAGTAAAAGGCATTTAACGATTACGTTATGTTTTTCTTACGGTTGAGAAACGAGAGGAAAGAGGAGGTAAGAAGGCTACCAGCAGCCTTTTTTTCCCTATGCTTGCAAAAGGCCATGTATATAAATAGCTTCTGTCCTCTTTAATTCTTTGAATAATTTATAATGGAAGTAAAGATAATAAATGATTAAAATTACACTTCAGAATAAAGCCAAGTTTTATGCAAAGGAACATGTGTGAAATTTTGAGAAAATTACAAAAAAAAATTTTCTAGGACATGTTATGAAACTAAGGTGGAAATAAACAATAAAAATTTATAAATATATAATTTTTCTTCTTTGTTAAGATCACTATTATTGCTAAAAATGTTAAACCGAAGGTAATCTTGTAAAATTTCACATGAAAATTGATTTTCTGTTACGCAGTGGCTACAATCATTAATATTGATGAATAAAATTCCTTTTTGTCAATATTGCTGGAATTATTTTTAATTTATAAACATAGAAATTTTTTTTAGTTAAATATTTAGGTGCACTTGAAGATCCTCTTCTTACTGAAGCAATTTTAAAATGTATTTGAAAGACTGCTTATTTACACATTTTATGAAAATTGGGACCCCAAAAATCTTAAATCTCCACAATATAGCATAAAAGCATACGCTTTGCAGAGTTTTCTAAAAAAATCATACCTTTCCTGACTACACTCATGCTATTTTCCTTCCACTCACACCCAGTTTTCTTTCACGCCTTTTTCTCTTCTAGTTTCTGCCCATATATCAAAATAAATGCGCTTTTTGTGAATAAACTTTATAGATATATTATTGTTTTGTGTATATACGCTGAATTGATTGTATCGACTTTCCATACATACATTTAAATAACTTTGAAAACTAAGTGAATGAATAAATGTAGCTATGCGCCACGCTCCAACTATCTTCTGTTGGTATGACTTGGATAATATAGATTTTGTCTGTGGAGATTTAAGATTTTTGGTGTCCCAATCTTCATAAAATGTGTAAATAAGTCTTTCAAATACATTTTAAAATTGCTTCAGTAAGGAGAGGATCTTCAAGCGCACCTAAATATTTAATCTAATCAATTGAACGGGATATGGTGAGTTGCTAATAAATTTCTATGTTTATAAATTAAAAATAATTTCAGCAATATTGACAAAAAGAAATTCCATTTTTATGACAAACGAACAAAAAAGACATCATTATGACTACATTTTCACTCATATTCTATTCTTGTATTTCTTTACTTACATTAAAAAAAAAGAAACGACCAAATATTTTATTTTTCCTTCTTATAAGCTTATGCGAAGTAGAAAAAAAACAAATTCAATAAAAATTAAGCATCTTATATATTTGAAGGAAGCCCAATATCATTTTTTTTCCTTTAATTATCATATCTTTCAATTTTTTCTCCGCTATATAGTTTTCCTTCTTAAATTAAATTATTTTCTCCTTTCTGCTTTCGTGAGAAAATATTTCCTACCTTATTCCATAAATCTTACAATACCCTCAAATCAAGTCTATATCACGATACTAACCAAAATGTTTCTCATATTTACCTATTGCTACCATTTATTTTAATTTTATTTTACCAGCCATTTATTACTCATCTGTTAACGTGAATGTATAAAGAGAAAAAACTGTATACTACAAGAGGCTGACCTTCTAAGTATTTCAATAAATCTTAATATGCTTATAATTGACCTCTATCCCCTATTCAAAAATATAACTGACGGGTCAGAAAAAAAATACAATGAGTGTAAAAGAGTTGACATATGAAATTGAAGATTTTGAGTATTTTTGCATTTACACAAATGTAACATGCGTATCAAGTAGGCACTAACGCAAGTACTGAATTTAAATCAATATATAGAAATGCGATGTAAGATGTAGAAGTCCAGGTAACTAAATGATTTTGATACTGCGTAACTTGCAGTTTTATAAACAGCAACATGACACTAAGCAAAGACACACGAAAGTCAAAACATAGCACAAAAGAGATGGACTTCGATGAGTGTACTAAAAATGCCCCACGTCTTACACTAAAAGTCCATAAATTAGTCCGCATCGAGATTGCTGTTTCTTTTCCTCGACCGATCGCCGTAGGACGTGGGCTCACCAGATCTTCTTCATCCGTCGCACTGGATGTTGAGGTGTCTTGCTTGGAATGTGCTGCGGTATTGCTATCATTTACCGTGTGCTGAGTTTGTTTTTATAGAAAATCAGACCTGTGTCATCATGTTACTTTATGAATAACGTAAACGTTACGAAATTATTAGCCTTTAAGCAGACATCGGTATGTTGTGTCATTAAGAAAACTTTTTTACAGCTACGTACTTTAAACTGGCATTTTATTTCACTTTATACGAAGGTAGCTAAGAGTTAGCATTATGGCTGACTTTACAGGTTACGTAAATATTTTTTTCAGGTTTTAATTTTATAAGCAGTCTTTCAAATACATTTTGCACAAATTGATGATGCACAAAACCTTTAAAAAGTATATCATATCAATTGCCCTGATCAAATTATACCAATCCTGCTAATACCACAATCAAGTGAAATAGCAGCTCAAAACTGTTTTCTTATCTTATTATATATTTAATACTTTACAGATTACTGTTGCTTTATCTTAGCGAAAGTATTATTTAAAAATACGCAATACAAGAGACATTAGGTCTCTCTAATAACAAAAAATTAACGAGGTTTAGACAAATTTATTATTATTATTATTTCAGTAACATGTATTCTCCCGAGTTGACAAGCTTGTACAACATCAGTATGCCTATATAGATATCTTAGGGACATACATATGAAAATTAAGGTTTGAGATCATCAGTATCTATTTCGTAAAAAAGACTAAAATAAACATTTTTTTCTGTCCAATGGTTTAATAATGAAAATTAATCCATCAAGTTTCAAAGAAGTATTACATTTTTGATTTTCTTTTTAAACCGTTAGCATGTTTGAAAACATACTACTAGTATACGTATTCTTTAAAATAGAATAACACTGTTATAAAAATAAAAAAAATTATTATGGTTTCGTAACAATTAAAAGCCGTAAAAATTCTCATTAAGTATATGGTATATCTTGGAGAAATAAACCAATACCAATAATTACATTACATGTAAATAATTATGAAAAGAGAAACCATGTGAAACATACGTAATAAGTAAAAGGCATTTAACAATTACGTTATGTTTTTCTTACGGTTAAGAAACGAGAGGAAATCAAGAGAGTAAAAAGGAGGTAAGAATAAGAGCTATCAGCAGCCTTTTTTGCCCTATGCTTGCAAAAGGCCATGTCTATAAATAGCTTCTGTCCTCTTTAATTCTTTGAATAATTCATAATGGAAGTAAATATAATAAATGATTAAAATTACACTTCAGAATAAAGCCAAGTTTTATGCAAAGGAACATGTGTGAAATTTCGAGAAAATTACAAAAAAACATTTTTTTCTAGGACATGTTATGAAACTAAGGCGGAAATAAACAATAAAAATGTATAAATGTATAATTTTTCTTCTTTGTTAAGATCACTATTGTTGCTAAAAATGTTAAACCGAAGGTAATCTTGTAAAATTTTGCATGAAAATTGATTTTCTGTTACGCAGTGGCTACAATAATTAATATTGATGATTACTTTACTACCAAAATAATATATCAATAAATGAAATGCATAGGTTGTATTTGAAACAAAGCTCCCTATATAAATTAAAGCACGTGTATACATAAACAGATTGATCCTTAGCTGTCATCGTGACTACAGAATTATATATGTTAATAGATTTCCATCTTCAACATAATCTCCTCGAAACACATTGCTCATTAACGTTAGATATTATCTTTTTAAAGAATTATTTCATCGCGAAAATTCTCTATTTGATCATCTAATATTTCAAAACCTTTATTTTGTATAATGTGGGAATACACGAAGCGGGTAGATTTCAGCGAAGGAAAATCGTAATAAAGTACAAACTCAACACCGCTCGTAATAAAAAAGCGACATTTAAGTTTAATGAGACTAATTTTCTACGCAGAGGAAATTCTTATAATTTGCCTCAAACGAAATGGTCGCGCGGAATGGCTCCGCTAAGTTTTTTTCATCATTGTGGGGAAAGCCCGAGTGATGAGTAAGCTTCTTAAATTAGAAGATGGAGTAGAAAAAAAATGTTTAAATTTATGTTTACTTAACGGTCTTGAATCTAATGTTAGGAGGAACTGATAAAAACAGTTTAAATATATTCCAGCGAATTCGTTTTGGGGCTAGTGTCTTCTAGTCCTGTCAGGAAATGTATATAGGAAATAAATATATGTTGATATATTTATTGCTTGGTTTTTTAGCATTGCTTTAAAAGAGAACATTTTTCGTTCAAATACACTCATTTTCAAATATTTTTTTTGGTTTATTTAATATAACAATGCAATAAATAGACACTGTAAAATGCGTACATATTTGGAACTAATGTTTATATTAAATAGGCAATAATTTTGTTATTTACTCTATACGACTTATATCTTACAATTCCTTTTTGAAATCAGGCTATAAATCTTTTAATTGACACACTATATGTGTAAGAATATAAATACTTTTAAGGAGAATATCACTATATGGTCTTTATATTATTAGGTAAAATATTAAAACAAATTGTAAGAGTACTAATTAATGTCAATAAAATTTGGACGAGTGATTGTCATATTTATCAAAAATCAAATGTTAACCAACCCTTTCCGGGCCAACCAGATAAAACAATTACTTTAGACTAAGGAGTTCGTAGTTTCCTAAAAGTATAGATCGGGGCCAAATTTAATGTTATTTTAAATAAATTCTGAAATATTTTGTGGAAACGTCATCATTGTCACTAAACTATTCGTTATTATTACTTTTTAAAGCATTATTAATATTTTCATAATGCTTTAAAAAGTAATAATACTGACCTATTTTTAGATTTTAAATATCTACGTGATATGGCGTTAAACTAGATTTTACCATAAAAACCGGTTAATCTATGACCAGTATTGGCCCAGTTGAGATAGGTTAATACTTAAATTACGTCTAAGAGCAGCCTGATAGTATTAGTCGTAATGTTTTTCGTATCCGAATGAAAAGTTAAATTATTCCTTGCCCTCAGGAAACACATATTTGTGAAAGCTGATTTTTTTGTTACATTGATAATAATTGTAGCCAAGTAGGTATTAATGGTTTAGTTTTACGATTAATATAGCGAGGAACATTTGTTTTTCCTTTCTAAGCTTAACCTGTCTCTTTTAGTTACGATGTAAGTACAGTGATGTGGGGTGTGCACAACTAAAAATAATTTAAAGTCAATATTAGAATGACCTATCATTATATCTCTATGAATGGAAATCATGATAGATTTCCTTAAATAATAAATAGTAATTCTAATATAATAAGTGTTTTATACATTATAGAAGATTTAATTTCTTTACAGCAGAATGTAAATGAGAAATTAGAATGCTCACTAAATCTTAAGGAGTGAGGAATAATGAAATTCGTGTCAGATCCCTCTTTTTCTGTGAAAATATTATTATTTTATAAGTATACATATGAAGCGAAATAAAAAAAACGATTCATTTCGTTTTAAATAATTGTTTATACCAAAAAAAATATCGCAGTAATTCCAATTTGAAATTGTTTAGGTAAATTAGATTAAGCCACTAATTTTAATAATTATGCTGAATATCACCTTTATATTTCAAGTGATTTCTGTAGACAAACACTAATTCCGTAGACATTTAATTTTTCCGGTTATGAAAAAGAATACTAAAACAATTACACAATAAAATGGGAAAATAATATAAAAATATGCTAATGGCATCTTGTTTTAGTATTTTCCAATATTAACTTTCAAATATTTTCAGTTAAAATATGATTTATTATTTAAAAATGGAAAATATATTTTTAACAGGATACTGCGATAGATAAATTTCCTTACTGCGCAAGGAATTATGAGGGACAATTTAATCAGGAAACTGCAATATGGAGGGCAGATTTCCTCGGTCTTGGAAAATATTTGCGCGTAGTAATTTCAACGGCTTTTGTCGGATGACATGGTTAATCCCTGTATGTGGAATGAACTTTCGTTATGAGCTAACTTCGCAAAATACTTGATCACGGAAAGGACGCGTAAGTGGAGTTAAACCGTTTAATCTGATTAAGGCTCTGGGGATATGTAACTTAATAATCGTATACCCGACCTCCAAAAAAAGTAGTATGAATAAATTTGAAACCAATTTTTAAATGACGATCATAAAAAACGCACACAGATAGACGTATAACCATTACTAAAAATATTTAATTGTAAAAATTACTTTACTTTCATTTTAAATGAGTTCAGTTTCACTTATATTGGAAAGACCAACGCCACTGTCTAACTAATATTATTTTGTATATATATATATATATATATATATATATATATATATATATATATATATTTATTATTTAAATACTTTCTGTATAATAATTAGAAGGAACAATTTTCCATCATGATTATAAGAATGCAAAATATTAAAATTTATATTTTTCTCAATAGATTACTACATGCGAAATTTGTAGTTTAGTTGAAAGAAAATACAAAATAGATAATATTTTAGATTAAATTAATTGGAAGAATATCTTTTCTATTTACACACTTATATTCCTTTGTAAGGGGAGGTTCTAGTAATTAGAAAATGTCTCACTAAAAGCGGTGCGAAATGGAAAAATTAGCACCATTTCGTTTCAGTTGACAACTCGATTCTATCTGGTACGCTTATCCCGAAAACTGTGAAAAAATGCCGGATTGCGTAGTGAAAATATCTTTCAATTAGAGTTCTAGAAAAAAATATATAGTATCTTTAGTTAACAATACACATTTCAGTTATTTATTGAAATAATAACTCTGTTTTAATTAATTACATAAATTCCAACGCTGTGAACTTGAAGGGACGTATTTTCGCCCATAATTTTTTTTAATTCATTATTTTTTGTTTCGATTTTTAAAAA
Source organism: Druceiella hillmani (assembly GCA_039881145.1). Taxonomy (NCBI): domain Eukaryota; kingdom Metazoa; phylum Arthropoda; class Insecta; order Lepidoptera; family Hepialidae; genus Druceiella; species Druceiella hillmani. Next base: position 24,307,592 of record JAYKKI010000007.1, read on the forward strand.
TTTGTGAGGAGTAAAGTGCCCAAAAACTAGAAAACCTTAGACGTAAAACGAATTAGTATTTTACGTATTAAACCGATAAACCTAAAATTAGAAATGTAAATATTAATAGATTTGAGTAGTTCAGTGATTAAACATAGCAAACGCATATACTTTATAAAATAACCTATATATGAGACACTTTATGTTATGAAAAACAAAAGAATATTAAGTTTTTTACCTATTTTAAAGTAAAAATGTCTCGACGATATATTAATAAAAATTGGAACTGACAAGCTGTTATCCGAGACTCGGTTCACGTAAAAATCTATTTATTAACAAATTTAATATTCTATAGGTCGTATTTTGCATTTAATATATTTTTTTAGTGAAAATGAAAATTTTGTAACTATATTAACAATTAATGATATCACGCTGTGGAAATTCTTAATAAGCTTGAACGCTTGTTAACAACATGCATCCTCATGGGGGAATCAATTTGAGAGAGATGAGGTTCGCGATGTAAGCCTATCTCTTCTCCCGTGTCCCCACTTCATTGCACGCTGCCGATTTCGCTTGTGTGTGCACGACCCCGTGAATGTTTATCTACTCTTTGATACACTATGCTCCTAACGTGTTATTTGAGCATCGATTTTCAACCAATATTATTTATTTGTAGCTGCTTGGTATGTGTATAGTGAAGGATATGGAAGATTATATGTAAAACCTAGAAGATGTAATAAGTAAGTATGCCCTTATTTATTTTGCAATGCGAAAATGTTTTACTCATATTTCGAAAAAATATATATCAATAAGTTTTCTCTTATCTATGGCTGGATGATTAATATATATTTTGTTCCACTTACCCATCCCAACCATGTAAGAGGCGGGGGAAATGGAAAAAAATAGGGAGCTATCATCAAGCTTTCGTCATATTTCATTTATACTGACGTCTTATGTTCTTTATTCTTATCAGCGTATCAAGGTAATATATCTGCCAAATTTCCTTAATATCTTTTTGGCATTCTAGTCGTTAATACATAAGAAATCAATATATAGAGAGACAAACAAGTTCCGCGTTCTTAATATTGGCATTAGTACCTCTATAAAACTATAATTTATTGTTAAAAAATAACTTCTTAACTTCTATAATGCAATTATTTAATTTAATCAGGATCATAACTCCTCATCTTCTGCTTAATAATTCAATCTCACCCCTCCTAGAATTCACATCATGTTCGTATTTACAAACGTTATGGAACCAAGGGGTAATTTAAAATATTAAAAATAGTTGGTGACTCACTTTTTTGAAAGATGCTTACAATAATTAATTTTGCATTTCAGGTAACATTTAATTAACTTTACTCCTGAAAATAATAATACAACTAGGAAAGTAAATACCAAAAAGAAAGAAAAAAAGGCAGAAATTATATCCGAATTACAAAAATGATTTCAGAAATAATTATTAGAAGCCGCAGTATATCCGATATGGTGTTTAATAAACCAACCTTTTTAGCAGAAGTATAATTCGTACTACGAGGGTTCCTATACATACTTTTCATGAAAATACTGATCCTGATACATACTTTTCATGAAAACTTTTAAGGGTACTAAAATAAATATTTTAAAAGTAATGCAATTAGTATCCAAACTATTTACAAGAATTAATGCCGTGTTTAACCGACTTCAAAAAAGGGGATTTATATGTTCGATGCATATTTTTCTGAGATGTTTAAGTCGACTTACGTGATTCTTTTTTGTTTGAAAGAATATACTAGCGAGGTATTTCCATATAAATACGGTGTCAGGTCTGAAATTGAAGTCCGGAGATAAGCAATGAAACTCCTTAATGAATGAAAAATAAATCAATTGCAATTCAAGACATTTGCTACCAGTAGTAGTTACTTTTACAAAATAATTTCATCATCCACCAGGTTAAGATCAAATGATGAATTTTGAAGATGAACAATGGAATTCTTTAAAAAGATTTATAACTTTACTTAACTGATTATTTATATTTAAAACGTTAACTTCTAATTTTTTTTAAGTAAAAATATTTCATAAAAGGCGTATTTATAATATAAATTTTGACATTTGTTTAATTTGGTCGACGGTGCTGGCACCCACTTCAAAAATAAGTAAATTAGTTATTTATTGTGAGTGTATTAAATTTTTGTCAAGCATGGCGTTGGCTATTTGTCAGGATTACTCATGAAGAAATACTTCATCAATTGCTGTTCCACCAGCGCAACAAAATTTCAACAATGTCTTTTTCCTTTAGCGTCGGGAGGGACTCAGTGCCAGATAAGTTTTTGATTGAAAAACATTAGTTTTTTAAAAATATGTAGAAACTTTTCTATACAAGCCTTTTAACTCTTTATTTTTTTATTATCAAATAAAAAGTTGACCGCAAAATGAAATCTCTTTATTTTGAATGAAAGATTGCACTATGCGGAATGAGTTTTATTATCGGTAAAAGAACTCTCTTGTCTGACCTTGCACCAGACAAAACTTTGCAATGTAGTGAATAAATATAAAAGTTTAACGTCTTAAATATAGTCCCGTTTATTTATAGTTGACAAGTGTGTAGATTTTTGAAGAGTCCGATATTGGCGTCCTGTTTCGAATGTAAGTTCGTACTTGAGAAGTCTCTTTAAATAATTCAAAGGTAAATTTATTTACCAATTAATACTGCTTGCTAAAACAACATCTAGGTTTTATATGTTATGTCTTTATTAAGAACTTGTACAATCTATAAACTAACTTCATTTTGATGCGGTCAGAATAGCTTTCTTAGATATGAATTATTTGGAATTCATTCACAAAATATGCAGAAAAAAATTAGTCTGATATTTTGAAGGCAATAAATCAAATAAATGCGAACAGTAAACTTTGGTATCGCTCCGACAGAAAAAAAATTACTAAACATTTTTGTGAATCACTTAATTTAATGTATGACCCTTACAGTATGTATATATATGTATACATGTACATATACACAAAAACACACACCCACACATACACATGTGTGTGTATGTGTGTGTGTATGTGTTTATAAAAACCAATATTCTTAGTTGACTAAAACTATATAAAATTATGTTACAACATTTACGTGACAATGCAAGTTGAATTATAAACTTATGTAGATTTTGTATTTACAGCTTATCTTTTATATAAATTAAAAAAAGATCTTTCTTTACAGTATCAAGTTCCTGTATCGCTCTTATATTTCTTTTGACAACACCGACTTAAATGACATATATGATGGTATCTATTCTACTATAAATACGTATTTGGTGAACTTGCGCTTTTTTATTCTGACCGTGTCTGTAAACAAGTGGAGGACACATTAAGAGTGACGTCCAATGGATGTGCTTGTAACTCATATACATGAAAACTCATATGTTAAAAACACTGAAAAACTAACAAAAGAAAACGAATCAATTGCTGTATTGAATGTCGCTACACATATATATATATATATATATATATATATATATATATATATATATATATATATATATTGCGTTTTCTAATATTAATTTACAATTATTTTCACTTAAAACCTCTATAATAAATTTAATTATTTTAGCAGGATACTGTGAGGAATAAATGTCATTACTTCGCAAAGAATTAAAAGGGATGGTTTAATTAAGGAGTTATAAAACGATAGACAGATTTTCTCGGTCCTGGGAAATTTTTGTGCATAGAAATTTCAAGTTTTTGGTCGCACCACATTGTCAACACTCGCATTAATTTTCGGAATGTACTTGTTTTTTTTTTCATTACATATTTATTTATGTATTAATTTAAAAACTTTGATGAACAGTTATTTCGCGAACATATTTCTACAGGAGCAACCGCTTAGAGTTAACCAGAGTTGTAGTTTATTAAAAACAAAACGGGATAGGCATAAAGCTACATATTATAAAAATATGTAAAATATAAAATAATCGAAATCGAAAAAGATACAAAAAAAGATAGGTAGAAAACCACACATTACAACAATCTGTAAAAGATAAAATAATAGTAACAAAAAAAAAGAGACCAAAGGAAACAATATTTGACATATGTCACAACATAATTTAAAATTTACTATTTATCAATCTTTACATTCACACATTTTCTTGTATAAGTTTTTCTAACATCGATTATCATCCTTTAGACTTTCCTCATACTGAACCAGTCGTATACGTGTTTTTTGTTTTTACATTTTTTATAACTCCTATATATATATATATATATATATATATATATACAAATGACAAGAAGAAAATTGATATTATATTATATTTTTTTATATTATTACTCTATACCCGCGACCTCGTCTGCGCAGAAGCATGTTATTGTTACTTTTGTCTTTCCCCGTCATCAGATTATTATTCTGCCGGAATCTCTTTGTATATAATATTCCTGGTTTTTCTGTTTGACTAGAGGCTGATCCAGCTGGTGAATCAATTTCGAAACACGCCACATGTGGGCAGAACTAGCCACAGGAGACATAGTCAAATTCTGTCCTTGGGACTTTTTCGTAGTTATGGCGTTGCCAACCTTTACGTAAAATTGCAGACTCATAAACTTAATTTATAGTTTCAGCAGTTTCTCCTTGAACGACGACCGTAACAATCTTGGATTCAATTATGTGTTTGTACGAAATATTCCCCTGAAGCTTATCGTCATCGCACAATTACGGATGATTTAGATTACGTGACATCATAGTTGTAACGCCTGATGTAGAGAAGATGATGACTTGTTCATAAGTCAAAGCGTTCACAAACTCTGCAAGAAAATGTACAGCACCTTCTACCTATACCGCCGAGTCCATAGATTGAAAATATATATTTTTGATGTAAGTTTTGGAGAAACCCATATTTTTTCATCCGTCATTATTTATCAATTATAAAAGGTTTTTTGGTAAATAAAATTATATTTCGTTTTGTTTTCATACGAGTACATGTTAACATACTGACAAGAAACCTGTTAAAAATATGTTTTAAATAGATTGATAGATATTTCGCTTATAACAAAGCAATTTTTAGAATTTCATAATAAAAAATCTAATCTCAAAGCTTCGTTACGTTCGTCTATCGGTCACAATCTTACCATTTGACATTTTATGTATATGTAGAGATCTATATTCGTATGAAGCAGAATATTAAAAATAATATTTAACCCATTATTTGTTTTTAGCATATTCCACATAAGTAAAAAGCTATTAGATAAGTGTTTTGAAATGAAAATAAGGCTCAATTCGCCATTTATTTCAAAGCATCTTTTTTGAAATACAGGTAATATTTCAAAAAAGGTGCTTCATGTTCAATATGAAATACAATGCTCACCTCCGCTCTCTAATTTTTCAACTTTGGGTTTTAAAAAAGCTTGAAAAAGTCTGGTATTTGAGAGGGATTGACAAATTTTGGTCAAATGTTAGATTAACAATTTTCCCATTAATATGCATTAACGATTTTGAAAGATAGAGAAAACTGTGTATCAGTTTTTGTTTAAGATTCCCTTTTAATATTATTAAACTGATTTCCATGTTTCAGATTTTAACGTAAACTAATATACTGTTCTTGAAAGTTAAGATATATATATGTATATATATTAACGGAAATGTTAACATATATATATGTATATATATATATATATATATATATATATATATGTATGTATATATTTATAAGTAACTAAATTATCTTTAACTCTTCATTTTCCCGCGGTATTTAAATGCTTAACCACCTGATCGCGGCCGCACCAGAGTCGTTATGTTTTATGTCGTATGTATTCATGTTTAATTTTTACCTTTTTTTGTTCTAATTGTTAAGCTATTAATTGCTTATAAAAACAAATAGGTAGGTAACCTATCCGATAATGCATGTAAATAAATAAATAAATCGACGGTGTTTCAAGATATTTACTAGTAGCTAATATTTTGCTGGATCTGACGTTGGACTCCGGATATAAATAACGGAACTCCTCAAAGGCTAACAGTTTACGACTAGCAGCTACTGCTATCGCTTTGTGTTTGTGAGTTGTTGATAACTAACTTTGGGCAAAGAGGAAATTATCTATATACTAGCTTTTGCTGGCTACTCTTAGTATAAAATGTTCTAAGAAATAAAATAATTGAATGTTAGGTACAATGCGAAGATTAATGCTTTAAGTTTTGAAATAAATTGTTTAAAAAAAGACTTGAAAAAGTAGCTACTAAAAAGTAAAAAAAATAATTAACTTATAATATGTACCTCTTCATTCACAGTAAATAACTCGAAGTCATTAACATAAACAAATGCAAAATTTTGTCTTATAAATTCACCCTTAATGAAACTATTTCATCCTGTGAGTAAGTTAGAAATTAAGTTTTTAGGTGTATATTTTATATTCAGTAAAACTGTAAATTTGTATAAGTTGATCGGCAGTGCTGGCACAGCCTTAAATATAAGTAACTAACTTATTTGTTATGAATAAATAGGTACCTATTTTGAGTTATTTATTTTTTACTTTTTAATGCCTACTGTTTTTGAAGTTGATTTTTAAAAAAAATATTTTGTATAAGTCGATACGTTACAATCAAAATAAAGTATATTTTTGCTAGTTTATGTATGTACTTTCAAAGGTATCGTTGAACCTGTTGGGGTCCATGTTGGGGTTATGTCCATTTATGATGACTGTGTGGGAATCTGTGACTACATAATATTGTTTACTATTGCTTCAACTAAAATGTCGTGCTGCGTCAGAAAATATACCTTGGGCTAACGAATTTTGGATAAGATATTTCGTTATGTTTCGTGATACTTAATTTTACAGGTTTGATGCTAATTATGTCTGGTAATATCTATCAAAAGATCTTGGATATTTTGAAGAAAAAACACATGAATTATTTGCATTTTATTCAAAAATGCTTACCAACAATGTATATAGTTTTCAACACGACTAAGAATTATTTATTAAAATAAATAGCAAAATATAATTTTTATTCAAGTATTCAAAGTTTTTTCGAGTATTTATATTAAAAACATATATTTCAGATCGTCTTAAAAACTTAATTAAACTAAACAGACCACATGTGTGTCAAAATATGCGTAAAGTAGGGTTCCGTAGATATCTTCATCTTTTGAAAGTGTTGATGAAAACTAACTGAAATAATTTTATTTCAGATTACTAACAAAGTAGTAGTAGAACATTTTTCAAAGGTTTCAAACGCAATTGCTGAAATCGTAGAGTCTCATCATTTTGAAGTTTAATATTTTCCAAAATAGGCTTTAAAATTACCTAAATTTCATTTCTAAAAACCTACTTAATAATGTCCTATTAAAATTCGACGCGCGAAAAACATTCATCTTTTCCTAATTTACGATTGCAATAAATTCCATTTCCGAATACTATGTAAAAATTGGGATTCGTTATGAAGGATCTATTTTCAAAATTTCACAAGTATAGGTCTAATACTATGGAAACTGTGAGACTCGTGTAGAAAGTACGATGGGCGGAAATGAAGAAATTATAATAGTCCATTGATGGCGTTACGGAACTCTAAACAGGTGACATACTTAATTATTTTCAACCGTAACCTTTTTCGGATGTATTTTTGCATGGCAAATGCACAAAAATATTTCAATATGCTATTTATTTTACTGATATTATTATGTACTCATTTATATTTTTATCACTCTATGATATCAACTTTCTTTAATTCTGTCCAAATATCCTTACCTAACCATTATCATTTCAGACTTACGGTGGTAAGCTATTCCATATTTGATCGTCGCTTTAGGTTTAAACAATTTAATTAAAATACAAAAAGCTTATCAATAAGCAGTACTCTTCGCACTTAATATTCAAGCAAATAATTGATCTACATGGCAAGAATGAAAAGATACCACATCCAAAATCCATTTTGCAATAACGAGTGGAAACATCGTTAAAATTTTTAATTAAAATCGTGAACGTGTTAATCCCTCTTCTGAGTATGCAGCTGAAGTACGTAGGTGTAAAAAAATTTGCGGGAATTAATATGTTCCACATTTCGTATTATTTCATAAATAATTATATATGTATTATTATATGAAGAATCTTTTTACATTATCGAATTAGTAAAATATTTGTAACCTACTAATAAAAAATATTCAGTTTTATTACCAATATACTGTTTGGCTACACATATCCAATATTGTGTAAAGATTCTTCACATAATAATAAGTATAATATATCTATCAATAAGAGTTTAAAAATTATTTATTGAATTTAATTAGATGTTTACAAAAGAAACAAAAAACAAAAATAAAGGGAAAGTGTAAAACCATAAGATTCTTTTATACTTTCGAATATACAACGTAAGGTATAATAATTATTTGAATATAATGTAATGATTCATTCGTATTATTATGAACAACGTTATAACATATGCGATATCTAATTCGATAAAATAAAGGTAAAATATAAAAAAATCTACAACAGTTTGTGATCGATAATTTTATATAAACCCATTCTAAACTCTGCACAAAGTCATCAAATTAGTAAAGTGTAAGAAGGGTAATATATGTTATGTATAAGTGTAAGAAGAGTAATATATCATATGTTGTGTATAAGTGTAAGAAGGGTAATATATTATATGTTTTGTATAAGTGTAAGAAGGGTAATATATTATATGTTTTGTATAAGTGTAAGAAGGGTAATATATTATATGTTTTGTATAAGTGAAAGAAGGGTAATATATTATTGCACCTGGTGGAATTAATGGGCCAAAAGCAAGAATGACTTTTAAACAAAAATCACCCTGATGCTCTCGTCCACTGTAATAATTATATTATGGTAGGCAATATTGCTTCAATTGTTTTGAATAATAGTTATTGTACGGTGGATGAGATACAATAATGACGTGAAAAAATCGATTTACTCGAATTATAGGTACGTGGTTTAGATATGTATGACACCATACTGCTTCAATCTGATAAAAAGAAATATAATGTTTAGTTTGTATTACAGGATAAAGGTCATTAAGACAATTTTAAATAATTAGACAAAATTAGTCAGGAGAAAGTCGGCAATATAGTAAAACCATTTATTAGGCTACACTTGGAGCTTAGATAAATAATTGACGTTAATCAAAGAGGTTTTTACTAAATCGCTTTTTACCCTAACGACGTGGTTTCATTAGATAATAAATATATTATCAGCATATAACTCATTTGTATTAATTACAAACCTCATTTCGAAACATTTAACGTTACATGAGTTTTGGCAATTTAATGACTGATTTGTACACAGACATTAGTGTAAATTTGAGTTCAGATATTTACATAAGTTCTTATATCATATATAAAAACCAAAGCAATTGTCTAATATTATATAAAAGACGCTCGAGCTTCTGATAAATTATAAACTACAAAAATTAACTCTTTTGTAAACTTTTGTATTGTCGTCTCGAAATGTTTTGAGATATATATATATATATATATATATATGTATGTATGTATATATATATATATATATATATATAATGAGAGAGAGAGAGAAAAAGATAGAGAGTGTACTTTTAAGAGTCACTCCCTATCTTTTTCTAAGATATGTAAAATCAGAGTAATTTCTTTTTATTTATGTCCAGCCAATTTTGTGTAGAAATTGTTACTACAATATATCTTCCGTCCCGATTAAATGAATCCAAATTGCCGCCCTGAACTCAATTTAAAATTTTTGGCGGCTATAAAATACAGGACATGTGAGGTATGCTAAATAGTGCCGGATGCAAATAAGGTGTCAAATGTTGTAATTCATTAACAGTGAATCAAATATCGACCGCCTCTCAGCTACATCGTTTCATAGTGTAGATTTTATTTGGTTGGCACCACCTATAAAACCACGACACCATTAAACAACACAAGGCCCATATGTTTCACTGGTATAACCAAATTAGCAGTTAATCAACCATTTTGCCCAACTAAAAACAAGAGTAATTTATTTTTATCTATTTTCAATCAATATTGTTTGTAAATTGTTACTACCATATATCTTCGGTTCCAATCAAATGAACCGAAAGTGCCGCCCTGCACTAAGTTTAAAATCTTTGGCAGCTATAAAGTACAGGCCGCGTCAGGTATACTAAAAAATGTTGTAATTCATTAACTGGGAACCGAATATGGACCGCCTCTCAGTTACACCATTTCATAGTATAGGTTTTATTTGATAGGCACCACCTGTGCTTACCAAATAAAACGACAATAGCATTAAACACCACAAAGCTTACATATTTTACTAGTATAACAATATTAGCTATTAATCTACTAAAATCCGAATCATTTCTTTTTGTTTATTTTCAACCAATATGGTCTGGAAAATTTAGATCCAGCTACCATTTTTTATTAACATATACCGTCCAGCTCGTGTCTGCGTCCTGCTCGAATATACCAAAATTGCCGCCCTGCTCTCAGTTTAAAATCTTTAGCGGCTAGAAAGTATAGAACGTATGAGCTATGCAACATTGCGCCAGATGCGAATCAAAGGTCAAATGCTGTAATTCATTAACGGGGAATCGAATGTTGACAGTCCCTCAGCTATACCGTTTCATACTGTAGGTTTTATATGGTAGACATAACCTGTATCTACTAGGATGATTAATTTGTTGCTTACCATGAACAATAACTGCGGATATTCATATAACAGCGTGGTACTAATCAAGCAAATGTGGATTTTACCCACTTTTCAATCGGAAACTGCTAAAATCCTCGCAGTTTTTATAAGCATTAATATTGTAATGGCGACTCGTATTTTAAGTTATTTACTAAATTTATACGCAATGCAGATAATGTTTGTTATCAAAAATAAAGATTGATGGGAACATTTTAGTTTCAAGTCTATCAGATTCTTACAAAATATGTAAAATTTATAGGATTGAAGTATGATACCAAAGAGACGTAAAAAAAATTAAATTAAATTTATTTTCAAATAATTAAAACAAATGTGTAAAGATAAGTGGACATTATGATGATTAAATACTATGTAAATAAATAACCAGTAAATATATAGAAATGTACGGTTAAGTGAATGCCAAAAATTTCAAAAAAGTATAATGCATCAAATAATAAAAGGATAATGAGTGTGCGTATATATAATTTTATTATTACTGTTCATATTGGCCAGACTCTTGATCCATTTTATCCAGGCACAAATAAAAATATTAAACTATCACTAGCCGTATTAATTTTGACATAAAAATCTCTAAAACTTATAACTAAATTTTGGTACTGTTTTAATGTTTGTTAACTTGTAAAGCAAATTAATACTGTAAATAAAGAAAATTATTACACCACATGTTACCATGTGCTAAAAAGCATTACAATAGAGTCAACATTTAAGTATGTTTTCAATAAAATTGAGACTATTCCATTCTAAGATTTATTTTATTAAGCTGTAAAATGCAGTGATTATGAAAATCTAATATTGACATTGGAAATCTGTTTTCTCGATACTTAAATCAATTTCACTATATTAATTTAAATTGACATTTTAAAATATAAATAAGAATATGTAAACAATTGAAAACTGATATACCAATCAAAACCGTTTTTAAAACAAGAAAACAATGATTAAATGTATCGGTAAGTAAAACTTAGACCCAAAAACCAATATTTCTAAAAGTTATTCAAAATCTTACTTTTCTCACTCTAATGATCTCAATTCATTGAAATTTTATATCATTAAATAAAAAATATTATGGTAACATACATTATGATTAATTTTAGACCAAAATATATATTTAAATTACATTCATTCGAAATTTAAAGAAAAACGAAAGATTAATGGATAAAATAATTTTTTGCGATAAGTGTAATATGACATCTTTAACTGAATTAGAAATTAATATTGGCTGAAAGCGAGGCAGTCGACGGCGATTACGTAATTTCATTATAGGATGATAACATCCTCTCCTCTCTGCCTCTGATAACATGTGCCGCGTAAGATCACGAGAAAGTAATAAAATGTTGTAATAACAGTAACGGAAACGAGCTTTCTACGTCTTTAATGTAAAATAAGGGAAATATACATACGCGTAAACTTATTAAATTGTTAAATCATAGTTATCATATGTTAATAATATGTTGTCTATTACCAATTAATTTGCGTTCATCAGCCTGCCCGAAACGAGTTTCCTTTCTTAAATGTTTAGTGTTTTACTCTTTAAAATTGCTCAAATTTAAAAAAATATATACAAATTTATTGAATATATTTGGCGTTAATTTTGTATAAATTCATTATTCACAATTAAATTAAACTACGTAATGTAGTATTATTTCTACTTTCTTTAAGTTCTTTATCACGACTTAGGTTGCGTTGTATTACAACATCTTTGCTAATAGCCCACCTGAAGATGTAATAGAACGAAACCTAGGTCGTGGTAAAGAACTTAAAGAAAGTAGAAATAATACTACATCACGTAGTTTTATTTAATTGTGTTTAAATTTATTTTTAAGAGAGGAAAAAGGCAATACATACATTTTACCATAACAAAAAGAAAATAATTCTTGCATTATTTTCGACACAAAATTTATTCTTGGCGTGATATAAATTGTTACGTGAGCACGTGACCTGGTTAAAGTTGCGTTTTCTAAATATCCGCATTTGTAGGAAGTAATGTGGGTAGCCTAGGCTCATCAGTGGCCATATTCCGGCTGACGATGATGTTTAATTTATAAATAATTTATTATTTTTGATGTGAAATAAATAAGATCTCGGAATGCTGTTATTTTGTTGTCGGACTGTTTCATAACTTATTCCTATATAAACAATTTTGGAAAGTATATTTAAATAATAAGAAAATTTACTCAATAACAAAATTATGATAACAATCCCAAAGCCATTTTAACTCTTAATTGCAAACGAAACGATGCTATTTACGGATTCAAGATAATGATTTTATATTCATTCTTCTCTATAGTTGTGAATATAACTAAAATCACTCAATTTATTTCTATCGGTGCGGCATTTTTCAGAACGGCAAGTCGTAAGTAGCGTCACGCATGAAAAACAAATTAGAGGCTTAAACAAAAGAAGGGAAGAGCATGTTTATGGGGAATATAAAGATATCTACAATATATTTCACAAATATCTTCTTCTGGAGCGTTGAAAATTGTTTATGTTCGTCATTCCGTATCTATAAGATTTATTACATTCGTTTAACATAATCTTTGAATTATATCATGCAAAATTGTTTTTTCCAATTAAAGTGATTTAAATTGAATAATTATATAATATATAAAAATACACTTTATAACTATATATAAATAAAACTAATTCCTTTCAGAGCTATGTGTATGTCTTGCATTTCCAAATTACATTTAGGTAAATATGTGAAGTTGAATTCATACGTCGGAGTGAAAAAAAATTACTGTAAAACAATTTCAAGTTTTGTGAAAAGTAGTTGTGTATAAAATCACCAAAATTATTGATACGACTCCAATTAGCTCTTTGCTTTTATAATTGTGGTCAGTCTAAGTAAAATCTTCTGAAAAAGATAAAAGATGGTAAGGAACATATCATATGTCCCTTAACTGAGACTGAAACCTAACTGAGAACCAAACATGTTAATGTACCTATTAGTAACCGCAAATATTGTATAAAATCGATGGAAAACGTCTAATGGCTACTGGAATTGGGGCAAATGCAATATTTTTAAGACGAGAGTTTTCTTTGGTATCTGTATAATTTGTTAAAGCATATTACCACCAAAATTAAATAAATTTGGAATTAAAAAAATGATGTTTGAGAATCAAATGAATCAAATGAACATTTGTAATTTATAGTAATCTCTTTTCCTACATTCATTTAAATAGGCTAAGCGTATCGCCGGATGGTCACTCTAAAAATTAAAGAATTATGTGTTTGACATAACTTTGAAGAACACTTTTAATTTATTTCAGTTGACATTGTGAATAATAATTAATTTGTCCGTATTTTGTATATATACAAATTTGTATAAAAATATTTTTATTTACGATTTCTTTAAATGAAAGAGTACCTCATCGTTCACATCAAAGATAATAATGCGTAGTAAAATTAAATCTTAGTTTGAAAGCTAAATATAAAAATAAATAAGAAAAAGGATTAATATTTCAGAAGAAGACTTTTAAAAAAAAATTAACATAGATTCAATGTAAAATTTAGGCGGAAAAATAGATGCCAGAGATTTGAAAGAAATAACTATAAGAGATTTTTGTTTCAAATGAACACAGAATGAATTATTGAAAGTAAATTGTACACGGATATCAAGACAGTCTATAAAAATGTTAGTTTGACTTTTGGCACGATACTTAAAGTAAAATAAATTTTAAACAGAGTAAGTTTGAAGATAAAGTATAAATGCAAAAAAAAACTCAAATTAAAAAATTTAATCTTTGCTATAATAAAGCCAGTTAAATATCCACAGTCGTTTCTCTCTTTTACCTAGATGATAACTATAATTTACGATGATATAAAATTCAAACAATATTTATAAATAATATTCGCTACTAATAATCATAACAATTTTACGAAAATCACTTTCTTGATCATTTTCTGTTTCATGAAATAATTACGTAAAGGGTCAGATGGATATAATTTATTTTTTTATTACAGTACCCATAAAATTTTATTATGTGCGGCGTTTGAAATTAAGAAATCCTATAACTTTATTGTTTAATAAATTTCGTTTAATATAATAATTACTTTGGATTACAGATGAAAATACTTTTTGTTATGATTCTTCCCTGCAAAGAAACTTCAAACTTCTTCAAGATTTTCTTTTCCCTGATTCCCAAACTTATGAATATTTTTGAATATTGAACATCATTATATTACCGAATTGTTACTTAAATGATCATTAGACGACTCAAATAAAATAATCAATATTTGGTAATGGGTTCGATAAGTACTATGAAAATACGAAGAAGTCACCAATTACTACAAAACGTTTTAAAATGCTTTTATAAAAATTTTGTATATTTTAGTTTGAAATATAACCAGCTCGACGGTAAATAGTTGGCTGAAAATAATTTGCTCCGCAGCAAATGCAAATTAACTTTTAAAATTACTAGTAAAAATACCGATGAAGCAATTGATTTACGATGGATATTAAACACGGATTTTATTATAAGAAATTCACGACCTTATAAATAATGTCACTGTGTGTAAAATAGTATTTTAAAAATACCTCTTGCGTATTTTAACTTCTTGTTCCATCAAACTTAACCAATTCATTGAGAGTATGGAAGTTTTTCAGGATGGTATTGCAGTATAATATGTTATAACATGGTTTTTGCAGTATAATAAGAAAATTATGAATTTTTTTGCACGCTCCATTGTAAAAATTAAATGCGTATCATCTAGATTCAGTTTGGATCTAATTGAAAGAACTGGAAAAAAATGAGTTTCAGAAATACAAGGTGTATTCACGGGTATTTTTTTTTAATACAGGTGTATTCACGGGTTGCGTAAGATTATTCCATATTTTTTATGGCGACAAACTATAGGATATCCCATTGTGCGGTATTCGGGTATTAAGAGAAGCCTATCTCTGGCTCCCGTAATGTAGCAGTGAGCATCGCGGGATCAGCTGGATATATCGTATAAATATGTAATATCCTCAAAGACTTCTGTCACACATTTAAGTAGGCTGATACATAGAGAATTGTCACAGCATACTGAAACGCAAGTATGGATAACAGAATCGTGAAAAAATAAAAAATACAAAATGTCTCATCATTTTGTATATTTTGTATCAAACCATTTGCGTCTATTTTCGAATCAAACCCCCTTGGTTCGCAAATAGACGCAAGTGATACATTATTTTACCGTAATCGTCTACAAGAAGATTCAGACTGTCGACTAGAATCGTTATAAAAACCAAGTGATAAGGGCGGTACCTATATTATATTCATTATACCTTATCTGTGGGTCTATTATCACTGACATATTTTTGGTGAATTCAATCAGATATAAACTTTCCGCTTCTTCTGAGGTTTCTATCTAAACCCTACTTAGTGCGTTGGTAGAGTTTAAAAATTATACATGTTCACACGAACAGTCCTAGATTTTTCCCAACAATTTGTCTTGTCGCTCATTGTGTTCTCATCTGTCACAATAAAATATTTGTATATTTATATTTCATCACGATAAAAATGAATTTTAATAAGTCACTCAAATTTCTGATGCACACAAAATTAAAAGTAGCGAATTGAAGATTGAACCTTGCGATACAACTTTAAAAATAACATGACATTAGGGGATGAGTTTTTGGCTAACTTGAGAGACTTTGAACTATTTTTTCTTTCTCTTCTTAAGTCACTATATCGTAATTTAGGTATTAATATTTGCAAACGTCGGGAATTAAAATTATCCAATCCACTTGTATTTATCAGCCACAGATAGCTTTCATTACTAGTAGATAAAAATGCTAAACTGTTTGACCACCAAAGTTTTGTTGAAGGAGAAGATTTTTGATGGATTTTAAAAAGTTTTAATTCTACTTACTAACTAACCTTTAGAATTTTGGAATTGTAAAGTTTTTTACCAGTAGAATGCCTAAAATAATAAAAGATTGCTTAATGCCCGTATGCGACTTTTAGCCTATTGGAATGACGCTTGCTGTATTTAAATATCGAAATAGGAAAAGGAGTTGACGGACGGATACGCAATTTAGAAACCACATTAATGATGATTTTGTTCGTATTATAGTATTAGTTTCAGCAGCCGTGCAGAGAAACCATCCACGCCAACATTTTGGATTTCAGAGAATATACAAACTTCGATACTGCATTTTTACTTACCGTTTGAAACCCAGAACTGGCTCGCAAAAGTGATGGATATCATGAAAAGAAACGTAACTGGCTCTCCTAAAACCGTGATAATTTAATTTCTAAGTGACTTGCGATATTCTTGATGTTATTCTTATGATAATTTTTTGACTTAATAGCTATAATGCGGGCTCAGCCACGTAGACGCACCTTGAGAGGGTACATATCCCTTATTCACGACTTAGATGGATTATGCATCTTTTGTTTCCTCTAAGGTGTGGAAAATCAGGAGAGCATCGAATATCATTAAAATGCTGGTTTTAAATTCTTGAACTAATTAGTCGACATGGTCATCCATTTCGACGTTGTCCTACCGAACTTTTCCTTCCCGAATCCAATAGCCCCTAATTCGTTTTACCACGATAACGGCAGCAAAATATACGACCACTTAATTGAGGTTTCAAAATATTGAAAATGCTGACCGGGAGATTACAGTCGCTCAAATCTTGGTTGTGGATAATTAACATAATGTGATTAATTTGACACGGATTGCAACATAATAAATCAATAATTTCTCGATATCAGCATGCTTGTAAAAAATGATAATGAGAATAACAATTATGGTACATATAACTCAAAAAAATCTTATTAACTTATAATATTGAATAATTAACATATTGAGTAATTAATACTGAAATATTCAGTGTTATGTCTTGCTTTAAGCTAATAAAAAACATTTTTATTAAAAATTTGTTTATAAGCTTTGTCTGCATGGTTCATTAAAATCTTGATACTTATCAAATATTTACCTTAGTGAATATGGATATTTCGTTTAGAACTGTTCATTTATTGCGTATTTACAATTACTTGTAAGTTGCTTAGGATTCCGTATCTCCAAAGAAAACCATTTTATATGATTACTCACATGTCTGTCTATCTATTTTTAAAAACATTTGATGTTGGACATAAGTTTTGGCATAATAACAAATTATCTAAACGCGCAAATACCTCAAAGCTGAGAGTCAAAAATATTCATATTGAACTATGTTAACAACTAAATTTAATAAAGAATTAAGGTAACAACTAGATTAAATAAAAATTATGTACTTGATCATTACATTAAATAAAATAAACCAATATTAAAAATTGATATGAAAACCAAATCAAGAATATATGTTATTTTATTAATTGATTAAAGCGATTAGCTGTGGTTTAAAGTGAAGCTAAAAGGAAACTGCAATTCTCCATTGGGATTTTTTTTTATTTATAGCTTGTCATGGTACAATTTTCTAATGGCTTTAATTAAGGTAATGAACGCTTCATTTTGACTACATGTTTAAAAATTATAATGCTATTTAAATATATTTTCGAACTTTGTAAGTTAGAGTACTCAAAATACTTTTGCTCATGAATTTCGTTTAGAACGACAAGCGAGCAATGGTGACAAGTAATATGTGCACAACGATGGGTGAAGTTGAACTTACTTATGACAGTCATCTATGGTTTCCAAAGATTCTAGAAATTAGATTTTCACCTCTTAGATAACCGTAGGTGAATTTTTATCGTTTGAACTGAGGGATATCTCAAATATAATATTTAGAAAAATAATAAGACCTTGATAAAAAGAAATCCCAGGTTAAATCCGCGTCATCTTGCAAAGCTGCTCTCCTAAATCGACATAAAATGCAAAAATAATTTCATGTTTTAGGGAAAATTTGAACAGCTTTTCTTTGGCTGCTATAGGAGCGTAGTATAAATCTATTGAATTTTAATTGCACATGTAACTTTGATAAAAAAAACAGTTATTGCAGTGTCTGATACTACCACACTTATTTTTATTAAAACGTCAAGTGTGTTTGATTGCAACCTCTATTTATTGAATACAGGGTAGTGGTATGATAAAAAAGATTTACATGGCTTCTTATTTACATATTTTTTGGCGAATATCAAATCAATAAAATTATTCCCTTGCGTGCATCGCCTGTACAAATAATTCACTAGTTATACGATGAGATCGAGAATGCAATGTAGGTGAACTTTTCCATGGACTTCACAAATCGTGTAATTATTATGATATTATTTCGTTCATGCGCCCATATAAAATATGTTAAGTTGAAAATAGTGGATTCAGTTTACGCATGTACTATTCATGATGTCAAGCCGCAATGATTTTTGAAGCTGAGCAAAATTTTCATTCTTCCATTTTGAAAACGAGATCAAGGTCAAATTATAATTAAAATTATTTCAAAAAAACTGTTGCCCGTTTGAACCATTTTACCTCACACCTGCATAGGTTTTAAAAATTGTAACGCAAATATTTTTTTCGATCCCTTTAGAACCAGATTTCATTAGTTACGAACAAATAGAAGTGCTCTGAAAGCATAGGTTTTATTAATATCTATTTTCATTAAATAAATAAAAACTAGCTTACTTAAATACAAGAAGCATTACTACATCAAGAAAAAGTCATTAAACAATTTAATATTTTGTTTAGTCATAAGATAGTTCCACTCTTCGGAAAATCAAAATGATGGTAATAATAAATGCAATACTTTCCCGTATTGTTTCCTAAATTCCTAAGTAGTCATAATAATTGTTGAAATAAGATTATTTTAAATATCTGCGAGCTAATATAAAAAAAACATTTCCAATTGACAAAATTTGTTCATTTTGATTACAAATGACATGAGAGTATTATATTTTCGTAGTTAAAACGTAAAAAGATTTTTTTTTTAAATTTAAATTTAAATTCCAGGTTTAGTTATTATTGAATTATGTCAACTGTCTTTAAAATTGTGGTGTATTTATAAGTATACCATTCACGTTTTTTATAAAAACAGTTTCAACATAAGTATTTTAATTTATTATTAATAAAATAAAATACTTATGTTCACGATATGTTGATTTGCAGTCAAATTTTATATCAGAAAACTGGGAGATTTAAAGCATAGTAATTGCCTGGATCCTAAGAGTATATATCTACAAATATCTGCTATCAGGAGTCAGATAAAATAAATAGTACCAATAGAGATTTTTATACTTACTAGTCTAATTCGGTTTAATGTAATTCCTATTTAACATTTTCTACCTATGATACTTCGCAGAATTTTGAAATGCTTCAATATCAGGGTACGTAATCCAAAATTTAGTTGATTTAGGACACTTAGTATTTATATTATAATTATCAGTTATTAATATTATAATTGTCACATACATCAATTAACAACTATATTACGCATATATACTGCGGCAATAATTGTATTACTGACAAAATGCTATTAATTCCACTTATCTTTATTACATCAATATAAATATTAAAAAAGGATAAATAATCGTGACGTAATTCTGTCCAATATCCGGGACCTTACAGATATGGAAGGTCGTATTTTCTTCCATGTCGCTTTATAAGTGATAAGAAGTGTAAGTACCTTATCAAGTAGCCAATGGCAATATAATATCCAATGCAAACTTTTCTTCGTTTTCCACAATATTGACTTTTCGATTCATCATTCGCTTCGTTGATTTTTTGTTACTGCAATAAGATTAAAGTCAAAGATTGCAATAGCCGGACATTTCCCTTGAGTTTTAATGTTGATCTGTAGACAGATTTATGGAAATGGCTTCAGTTTCAATATATATTTCATTTTAAGTAATTTAAGTTATACAGCCCTTAAAATAATACTTTTTATGGCATTAAAATTAAAATATGAGCTTGAACTATAAGGTGATCATAAACTAAATTTAGTTTTTTTACATCACATGTTGAAAGGTTAAGAAAAGAAATTAATAATAGAAAGAGTGTAACAATTTTATATTTAATTTCTACATTGTTTTAAAAATAAGGAGAAAGTGTATTAAATAAATAATCATCTGTTTTACAAAATTCTCAAACAATTATCTTATATATGTGTAATAATATTTTACACCAGATTTAACTGGAGGCTTCACACATGTATATTTTTTACTTTTGCTGAAGAGTTTTTCTCGCGTAGTAACGTTTTCATCTCAAGAATAACCTCGATCAAAATAAAAATAAGGGTAAAATTTCAATACGTCTACTCGAGTTCCGTAGGGGGAATTGTAAGGAATGCAAGTGCGTAATTTAAAAAAAAATATTTTCGAGCCCTCGATAAACATAGTATGTGCGACAGCAATATTTAAAAAAAATATTGCGAACCCAACCTAGTCTAACCTAAATTACCAAATCCAAATCATCATAACTTAAATTAGCCTACTGTATCCCAAAATAACCTAGTCTAACCTAAGCTAACCATAGATTACCAAACTTAACTAAACTTAAAGCAAACTATCCTACCTGACCTGACCTTACTCATCATAACCCAATATCACTCAATATGACATACCACAACCTAATACAACTAAAAATAACCTACCTAACCCAGTCTAATCCAACTTAACCTAACATAACCTAACCCAACTTAACCTAGCTTAACCTAACCAACCCATCAATTACACAATCTAACGTAATCCTACCTACCTAAAATCTTTTAATTAAAATATATTCAAGACTTTTTGATATGCAATTTCATATCTTTATATAAATGTAATATTATTGTATGGGTCGATATGCAATATTGTTTCGGGGAGTAAAAAGTTTAGAGAATCAAAGTATATAAGGATTTAATGGCATATCTTGATGTATATTTGTTCCGGACAGTGGTGTGATGGAAGATGTGAGTTCAAGATCCTTCATATCTTGATTTGGAATAAGGAATATATCTGATATGAAACGGACCTTTCCTCCCCACACTTTTAAAGTAAAAATAAATAATCTTATATTCACTTTAAATAGAAAGATAGGAAGATTTATTTTTCTTGCCTGACGGTGTAATCAAAAAAATAAGGTTATTTTTTCTAAAACAGTTTCCCACTTAAGAAACGGAACAAATTTAAATTCAGCCATTATCAAGCAAATATACATACATACACTCTTTTCCATGAAAAACGGGCGGTTTTGATTTTGTCATAATATTAACAAAATATTATTAAAACGGTGCACTGAGCCACGGGACCGCTTCATAGTCAGTCAAGCGCTACGAAATCGTCAAGTTACGTACGTGAATCTCAAACAGAACCTGGAGGACGTCAGAGGTACACGAGTAAGCCTATGGACAGTCAGAAGGAGACTTTAGATCGTCAATAAACGTAGCTATCGCCCAGCTCGGGGCCCTACATTATTCCGCGAGAATCGAGTCGCCAAATTGAGATTCACTTAAAAAATTTCGTCCTGGACTCAACAAGCTTGGAATAGTGTTTTATTGTCCGATGAAGCTCGTATATCGATTAGTGGTGAGGATCGACGTCGGTGAGTCTTACGAAGACCTGGAGAATGCTTCGCAGAAGTGTGCTTGAAGGAAATCACCCCTTACGGTGGAGGCTCCGTAATGTTTTGGGCTGATATTAACTCAGATGACCGTACCTAGTTAGTTTTTATTGAAAATGGCACACTTAATGCGCAAAGGTACATAACAGAGGTTCTTATTCCTCGTGCCCAACTCGCATTAACAGCAGTTGGAGGCGAGTCCATTTTTATGGACGACTACGCTCGCGCCCACCCCTCTAGAGACGTTGTTGCGTATATGCAGGAGGCCGGAATTCGTCGGTTAGACTGGCTAGCTAGAAGTCCCGACCTTAATCCGATAGAACACATATGGTATAATCTCAAATAACGCGTCAAAGCTGTAAAACCAGCTCCAGAAAACATTCAGACCCTTAAAAATGTGATCGTCGCTCAATGGGAACGTATTTCTCAGGAAATGATAAAAAAACGTCGTCGGAAGCATGCTTAGCAGATTAAGCGCATTGATTTTAGCTAGAGGAGGCCATACTTGTTGCTAAATTTTCAAATTTAATATAAAATAATAAAAAATATTTAAAAACAAACTTTAGCCGTTTTTAATAAACCAGTGTGAAAACGCTCGTCTCTGGAATTTACATCGTTTTTTTTATTTATTCGCATTTTTAATGCCCGAAGTAGGTTAAAACGGATATCTCAATAATAAATAATATTCTCGTCATATCGCCATATAAAATGTATCAAATAATAATGAAATAACTCTGATATTGTTTATTCCTATAAGTGCCCGTTTTTTCTGCAAAAGAGTATATACATATATATATTATATATATATATATATATATATATATATATATATATATATATATATATATATATATATATATGTATATATATATATATATATATGTACATATGTCGCCATTATGCTAATGTAATAACAGCACACAAAGGAAATTTTCTGTAATGCAGAAAACCTTTATCTTCATAAAAGAAATTTCAGAATTTACCCAATATTTTGATTTATTTTGGAAAAAAAATGGGTGAACATTCGAAATAGAAAAGGAAGGTGGTTGTGCTTGTGCTTGTCAATTTTACATTTTCTAAATTACTTTGGTACTGAGTTCTCAATAATTAAAATTTTATGGAATACAACTTTAATTAGCGTATGTGTAATGACATACGTGTATAACTATTTTGTATTGATGGCAATAATGAAATAACCGGAGCCGATATTTATTTTGATTATATGGACAGTCAAAACTTCTGGTTAAATATTCCTTTCTACTTCATTGATTCGATGCTATATTTTTTTAAATTTTTAATGGATGAAATGTCAAAATTTCATAATATATTCATTACTTAATTCGATTATTACAAGTACTCTGCATTTAACATTTAGAAATGATTTGGGAGATGCCGACATTGTTAAAAATATTATAATATTTTATTCATGCTGCGCTGAAATTCCTTTCATATATCGTGTTGAAATATAATTAAAAGTAGAAACCAACTTTTTCTTTCTTAGGTAATCCGGTTGTGAAATTACAAATTCGACTTTAAGTTGTTAATTGACATGCTGTAGTGAAACGTCATTTTGTCACATTTTATTATTTTTGAATTTTTACTAAAAATATTCTTCCTATCGGAAAGAAAAAATTATACCTTAGTATAAAAATACGTCAATTCGTCTACTTTAATTATGAACGTATGTCGACAATATACCCTTGGCTAGTTAATCACTTCTATATACATTTTTATAATTTATTCGAGGTTTTCACAAGACGCCGAAAGTTTTATCCTATTAAGAGACCAAAAAAGTTTCTTAAATTAGCTATTAATACAAATTGCACTTATTAGACTTGTTTTTTTGTTAAATCTGATAACATTTATTTTTCTTTTTTATGGCATTTACGATTCTGAAATACCATCATTAGTTTATTCAACGATAATCATTATTACATACGGAGATATTATTCGCAAGTCTCGGATTGCGGTCGCCAACATAATTTCTAGCAATTTGAGTAACTAGCCGGCAAGGATACCAACATAATCGATTACCAACAGAGGAAATCTTATCTAATATTTTTGCGACTTAAAATATATATTCAGAAGTACTATAACAATAGTGTAATAATGGCAATTTATTTTGTAATATTACTAGTGGTGCCCACCCGCTTCGCTGAGAATATTTAAATATATAAAAGATACTTAAATATACGTTTAGGTTCTAGATTTTCAATTATTTTATAATTTATCAATGATTTTTTATCGAGAAAAATCGTTTAATCGATATATACGTACCCATATTATTCAAATACGGGTTCTATCAAAATTGTATATCTAGAAGGTAAAGAAAAAGGATTTTGAAAATGGAATTGAGTAGCTATTTTGTTCTATGTACAAGAGTAGCTATTTTGTCTATGTGCAGGAAATTTATAAATATTTGACACAATTGTAATTATTTGAAATACATATAGCAGAAAATTTTAACATGAATTTGTATAACTTTTAACACTTCTTTGTGTTACATTTTTCACACACATTAATTATGTTAAAATGACAAAAGAAAACTTAATCGATTTTTATATACGTGATTTTTAGAGTTCCGTACCTCAAAAGGAAAAAAGGAAACTCTAAAAGATGATATTCGTTGTTCGTCTGTCATTCTGTCAAGACTCTTTTTCTCAGAACGCGAATTACTATTATTATGTCATTTAAAATTATGGATAAATCAGTCTTTCTTTTGCTTTCCTCTTACAATATTCAAAGTGAAATCATCGTTTGTATTACTGGGTAATAGTAGAAAAATACGTTAAGAAAATTACATTAATATTGAAGCACTGGTAGGACATGCTTATATATCTTTTAAAAATTATTTATCTATTTGACAGTAATAATTTTCCAATATTACTTATATCCAATATAATACTCATTTTATCTGGTGTGTATATAAAGTGTATTGCATATCTGTCCATCTTTTTCTTTGTTTGCATATAAAATTGTTTGTTTCTTAAATATTTAATGTAATATCTGTATGCCTGGCTATCCCTATGTTGGCTTGTCACTTGTGTTACGTTAAATGACTTTCAATGTGCTTCACAATAATGTGGGCTATTTATCCTGTAAATTGTTGTACACGAAATATTAATTAGCTTCTCGTTTTGTGAAGTTACATTATTATTTGTGGAACTAGAATGTGGGGAAGAGTAAAGCAATATAGAGGGCACGATGGCGTGTTTGTGAAGCGATTTATCAGAAATTAAAGTTCAATATCAAAACTTTCACGCAAATGAAAATGCGGGCAACCGTTGCTGACGGTATAAAGCTTCAGATTGCAATACCAAGGAGATGAGTAGTAAAAAAATTATTTCCATAGGTAAGCAAGTAGGTCAATTAGTTGTATTACTCACAATGCCCAACTAACATATTTCATTTATTTTTCATAACATATAAATTGTTTTCTATTGCTTGTGACTTTATTATTATTATTTCATTTCAAATTATAAAAAATTCAAAATTTCTGTCTTTGCTTCCTTCTTAACACATTTAAAATGAAATATTTGTTTATATGAGTGGGCAATAATAGAAAAATACATTAAGAAAATAATACTAATAATGAAGTGTTGGTAGGACATGCTTGTACATCCCTTTATATCGATTTCTCCGTTAAAAAAAACCTTGAAAAAATAGTTTTGCCGTATCTCGAATTCTAAGAGAGAGAGAAATTACTAACAGAAGCCAGTAATAAATATATTGTTTAAATCATGTATGTTATATGCAATTTTGGTCTACATTCGCCTAAATAACCAAAATAAATTGAGTATATTTGCCGTTAATTTTGTAGAAATTCATTATTTCCAATTAAATGAAACTACTTGATGAAATATTATTTCTAATTTATTCCAATTTTTTTTGTGAGGTTAATAAATTAAATTGACGTTATTCTATGAAATTATACAATTCAAATGTTCCGGTGTATGTAGTAGTATTAAATGAATATTATTCTCAATAATATATTCATATAATAGCAAGGGTATCTGATGGTCGGAACAAGGTTTTACAACTAATTATACATAACTTCCATTTTTTGTTTTCTTTTATGAAGTGTTTCCTTAGATGTGTAGCCGGGCTGATACAATTTGAAGTGTTTTGCAGTATCAATGCTGTTTCCTATATTATGTCTAGAAGATATTAAGTATATCTGATGATATTGTGTTGAGTTGTTCATTTAATATATTTACGTTGGTGTTTGAATAAATAATTTAAATAAAGTAAAAATATTGCTATATCACGTTGTTTTATTTAATTGGGAACCCTAATATAAATAAATAAATAAAACATTAAGGGTCATTTTGAAGATTTCCGATTTTTCGTCAAGAAAATTAAAGTTTTGTTATCAGCTGCGCCTTATTTTCTGAAATCGTAGGCGTCTGAAGTGAGAATCGTTTATCAATACCCCTGATATTAATAATATTATTTTCTTTGCAAGTGCATATTTTTAATATTTTACGTGTTTTTGCCTACCGTTATATTTTGCTTTCTTTTTTATGGTGTAAGCTGGTACGGCCTAACTCGCCCCTTGCCATTATAACAATATTTGGATTACTTAATGTAATCTGTATTATAATGTTGATCTGTATGGTATTTTTTAACGTCTGTATTATAATCACTTACCCGTATATGTCACGCAACTTAGATATTTAAACTCTCACGCTGTACATTTCATGGGCCTTTCATTCTGCAATCCAAAATATTTTAGAAAATATAAACACTTCTGAAATTCTCGTATAAAGTTCTCAAAATTATGCAAAAAGTTAGTTTAAAAATTTTGGTTTATTCCCATTTATATTAACGTATCGACGCAATTCAGATGCTAATCCAACTTTTCAATTAAAAGTTACATTTGTTAATGCTCAGTTATTCCACAAGGTATTTTTTTTATTATTGGTTAGCACATAAACAGAAAGAAAATGGTGGTTTAATTCAAAATAATTTTGAAATATTATAACTTTTGCTTACTAATAAATGTGTGCAATTATTGTTTCTAAAACTCCATTCCATGATAATAGTCTGGAAATTCTTTGTTCACCTCCATGACAAACTTGAAATTTTGACGGAGATCCGTTAAAAAGTTCAGGCGTAAAAACGAGGTTTATAAAAAAAAATCAAGTACAATTTCGTATTTATAATACCACTTTATTATTTCATGTGATTATTTATAAGAAATATTATTTTTAAATTCATTCCTTCTAAACCATGTTAACATAATATAATTTGTTCCATTCGTTTTAGTAATTTTTTTTCGTAAATCTGAAGAATTTATTGGCTTTAATCGATATTAGGACTTTGTTTATTTTTACCTATTTTAATGCGAAATTGGTTAGTTATTAATTAAACATTTTCATAACTTTAATGACAACTTATATTGTCATCCATTAATAAAATCATATATCATTAAAATATTTTGAAAAATGTTCTTTTTTCCGACATTAACTTTATTTTGAAATATTTAGACCAATATATTTGACACTTTATTATGTAAATTGTTATTGTAATGACCTATATTTAATACAAGGTTAATTTGATGTTACTGTTACATTAACGTAAGGTTGATACGTTACTCTTACTGTTACATCTATGATATTTATGTATAAAAAGGTGGAAAAAACACAAAGAAATAGGTCATATGATATAAAACGAAAATTGTAGCAACCGAGAGTGCGTCCCTTCTAGTTGGATTACTGACTATTGGCCATTACTAACTGCAGGACGTGAATAGTTAGTTACCTTGCGGCGATTCTGATGCCTGCTTTGTATTGCTTGTTGTTTTCAACTTACTTCATATATTCGTTTTCGTCGTACCCCTCTCCAGGCAACACATATGAGTATAGAGCAAATTAGTATATGGACTAAATTTATTTCGTCTATTTGGATGTTGTTATGTCATAATTTTATGCGTAGTAATATCATAATACATTCCATTTTTTTTTATATCTTTCGTAGTTTACTCATAAGTTTTTTAACAATGAATTTATTTTTGTTATATTATTTTTATAAATACTTTTGAAAATCAAGAAATTTAAGTTTTTTTAAAAGCATGTAAACACTTTATTCACTGTTATACTGTTTTGATAACAAGTAATTAATATATTAAGGCTCTTCGAGTAATACATATGAAATAAAGAATAAATTGATCCACGCTATGCGCTTTTTTACATTTCTAATTACATCAGAGATCCCCAAATTTTTTTATCGTGTGTACAACTTGCCATGTTTTTCAGTTTTGGATAGACCCCCGCCGACCTTTTTTAAGACGTAAGAACTCTTTATTTAGATTAATCCATTCATGGAACTTTTTGCCTCGTATACCATTTGCTATGTTTTAATGTTTTGGATAGACCCCTATGGACCTTTTTTTAAATATAAAGACTCTGGAATTATTCCCTTTATGGAACTTTTTTCACGTGAACCACTTGTCATGTTTTTCGGTTTTCATTTGCTTCAATAATTTCTATCTTGCATCCGTCGTAAGTAAAGTGTTTTACAAAAAATCGAAAATATTTAACACATGTTGTTTAAAATTCACAAGATTTCTTAATGATAGTCATCATCAAACATAATTAGCACCAAATCTATAAGATTAAAAAAGTTATAATCTAATATTTTATTTATCTCCGTCACTTCAAACAAAATCAACTTTTTATGCAGCGAGGGGCACGTTATTTTGCAGAGACTGTAAACAATATTCTGCTGTTACAGTATACCACGCATTCGCCGTAAATGGGCACGGAAGCTAGAATAGACACAGTAATACGTTGCAAAGCACATACATAAACTGACACAAACGTAATTTATTTCGATATTAGTGTACGGAGCTATAAAACGAAATTACCCTCTCGTCGTGTGCCAGATAAGCTCATAAGCGGATAGCTTTTGGCACGCGTTCCTGCAGATGTAACGTTGTAGTTGACCCAGGCTCGGCGGCAAGTACTATGTTCAGTTTGAATCCAGTGTCGTTTCATTATTGAATTATAGATTCTAGCTCGAACACTGCCGAATTGTCAAGGTTTTGTTATAATTTGCAAATACAAGTGAACGTGTCAACTAATGGAGTTAGGAAAAAAATGACGGAATGTTAAAATGAAAGGTTATGCTTTTATTCAAACTATGCACAGTATTTGTTACAATATCAATATCGTATTTGTTACAATTATCAATATCGCATTCAAATAAGTGGATGTAATACGTAATTAGATTTTTGGATTAGGATTTCTTGAAATTTGTTATGAAAAAACATAAACAACAAATTACCCAACTGAAAGTAAAATGTTAGTAAAATAGGGAAAATAAATACTAACTTCCTAAAGATTCATCATCTTTAGTAAGTTAGTATTTATTTTCCCTAGTATAGATATTCCAAATATGAATATTTTTAAGAGTAGTTTATTCAAGATATAACAGTATCTATGTGTTTACACATTTCTATATATTTGTTTGGTATATATATATATATATATATATATATATATATATATATATATATATACATATATATATATATTATTTACACTTAAAGGTAGTAAATTTTTATTACTGTAATCTCTACATAAGATGGGTTAATTTTATGATAAGTTTAAGTAGTACATTTTTAAGTAGTACAGTTTTAAGTAATACATCTTTTTCATAACATAAGCAGTCAAAAAACACAAATTCCTATAAGTGCATTTTAAATTTTTTTCTGAAAGATTGGCTTCAACCCACGTGCGGTGGCAGTGCGGTACGTCATCATCCAGTGCGGCTCGTGAGGAAGCTTCGACATGTTCACGTGTTACAATAATCCATGAAGAAAAGTAGAGAGCGGACTTGGTGTGGACCTAATTAATCTTGCAGCGTGTGGCGCAAGGATTCCCCATATACTCTGTCTTTTTCAAAAGCTATTTTTCACGCAATGCTCTGTTTCGACTTTCACGTGTCGCCGTCTCTGTCTTTATATAAAAGTGTATATCGCAGTATCGAAGTAATTCAATTATGTGTACGTCTATATCTTACATTGCATTTCTATATCTTACTTTAAGTAAAGTTCTCGTCTACTACACACACACCTACACTCAAATGAACACACGCAGGCACATATATATATATATATATACATATACAAAAGATATTACATGTGCTTATTCTTACCCAGAAAAATAGTAACGAAACGAGAATAACGAATCAAAACTATCTCATTTCAAAACTTCATTTATTAATAAATATTAAATATGAAGATGTTTAGGGAACAGTTTGTAGTATTAGCGAAGTTACCTTTATTTATTTTCGAAAGTGACGGTTTTCAATAATACAAGGGTAATTAAAAACTCCAACTTTGACCCATTTGACGCACAGCGAACGCACAAGTCGACGTTTCTCTTTCTGCTGACATACATGCACACCCATATACATACAAGTGCTACATTTCACTTAGCACTGACTCCATAAATCTCTAACGGTAGCGATATTTAGAAAATTGGTTTATATTTGGAAACAATATCGTACAATATCGTCAGAGTAATGGGAATTATTTAGTTACAACTGGGAGATATTGATAATTTCATTTAATGTTTCCCTTATACCTGTAAATAGGCGGTGATTTTTTTGCTCCCCTGTAGAGTGAGATTTTAGAATATTATTGAGATTTATAGGAGGAGCCGTTCGTTTTTATTTGGAAGCTGATAATTACCGATTAATTATCATGATGTTCTATTAAATACTGGTTACTAAGTTGTTGTTGTCAAAATGAGGTTGAAATTACAAAAATTTTAGCAGATATATAAAATATTCAGACACACTCTTACCTATATCTTTTAAAAAACACTATTCCTTCACAATTAAATGAAAATACATGATGTAGTATTATTTTTACTTTTTTAAATTTCTTGACCACGACCTAGGTTTCGTTGTATTACAACATCTTCAGGTGGGATATTAGCAAAGAATCTTTGCTAATATTCCACCTGAAGATGTTATAATAATACACCATCACGTAGTTTCATTTAATTGTGAATAATGAATTTCTACAAAATTAACGCCAAATATATTCCTGTATTTTAAACTGTTAATCAAATATGCAAACATTAGTTTAACCTAATCTATTTCTTAAATAAGTTTAATATATAAAATTTATACAAACGAATGATTGACTAAATATACAGGTATAAAACATTTATGAAAGAAAGTATTGAAAAAATACTTTCCGAGCTTATTCTGAAGAATCAAAAAATTTATTAATTAAATAATTAACGTTTCAAAATTTTATAATTCGTCAAAATTTTATAACTTAGATTTGTAAATACGTCAAAACAATATTTTTTCTCCGTCGATATGCTGTTGTGACAGTGTAGTTTGGACTCTTCGTTTAGACACTAGTGCAGTACAGTTCGATCTCTTTGAATTGAGTTCAAATGGGGTTTTTAATTTTCTTTTTATGAAAAATTTGTTTTCAGACCTATTTTGTTGCCAGGTTTATCTCAAAAACTTTAATTACCTGATGGAACCAAGGAAACTAAATTTCAATTATTTCAAACGATTGTATCATCGTGAAACTTGGTACTTATATGTACTTTTATTAACAATACAATAAAATGGATTGATTCAGTAAATAAGTTGAACTGGTTCGATAAAAGATATCCGTAAGTCAGACTGAAGAATTGGATTTTGCTAGGCTTACCGGAAAAACGCCTTGCCATACTGATGCATTGGTAGGGATCGAAGGGATGTACGCTTAGTCGCCCACAGATACAGAACCAATAAGAGACACTTTAACTTAATCACCTGAATTATAATTTTCAGCTAATTTGAATCCTGTATAAGTTTTTTTTCAAAGTGATAATATTTGTTAAGGTAATTCTGAAAACATAAATTAACTTCAAAAAAATATGGTTTCTTTTAATATAAGACATTAAAAAGGAAAAAATATACTAATAATTTGAGAAACTAGCTGCTCTGTAAGGACTTCAGTATAAGCCTTGTTTGTTATTGAATATAATATTTGAGTGTCAAAACGTGGGGCACTTTTTCTCAAAAATAAATATTTTGCTGTTCAAATGAATATTAAGTAAATGAAAATGCTTAACATTACAGCTATATTTTGAAAAAAAAGCGGCCCACAATTCTACCCTCAAATGATAAACATGGCTCGCGCTAATATTCTTGCATAGTAGACAGAAAACAAGCCTGACAATAATTTTTTTTTGTTTATTTTTTTTTTTAGTTTTTTACTACTGATTTATCTATATTCGATAGTTAAACAACAAAAACTTTTTGGAAGCCCTTATAAATACAATTTATATAATTTTTGAAATCATTTTAAGCCAAGAAACTACTTATTCAATGTAAATTTACAGTTTTTATCTTACTTGTTTGGAAGTTAGAAAGAGTCTGGCCAAGAAAGAGATGAACCTATGGACGTATATACGACGTTGTAACTACAACATTTGAAGATTCCTTTTTGTCTCTTCAAAACTTTAAACAAGTTCCGAAGTGAAAGTGGATAGTGAAAATTATTAAATTTTCATTAAATTTCAGAGGTATTTTACTTACCTTATATGTCCACTTGTTATTTGTAGTATTTTGCTTATTTGAATCAGTTTAAAAATTTAAAGCATTTCATCTGTTTTTTTATAACGAAAACTACATTCCGCAGGATGTTTAAAATTCATTACTGAGTAGTAATATTAGTATATGTGATGTTTTTTATAATGGTGTGAATGTCATAAACTGCAGAATCCCTTCATTTAGAAAAATATGTATATGAAAAAAGGTTAACCGATTAATTTACAGCTGCCAAAGAAATAATTTTTTTTCAGTTACAAAAAACTTGCAACTGAAAGACATTAGAACAGCGCAAATCAAATATAATAAACACTTTGGGTAAGATATAAAAATAATAGAATGAGATCCAAAAAAAACTATTTAGACAGCCACTACAATCATGAAAAATATTATATGAAATCTGAAGTGAAAGAGAAGAAAAAAATGTTTGTTGAAGACCGACTATTAATCAGGAGGGGAAATTAGAAAATTTATTAAATAATTCTTGCACCATATGAAAAGGTAATAACAGTTCTAGTCGCCTTCAGCTACCTATATTCATAATTAATTCGCAAAATATTAAGATATTAGCAAGAAATATCGTTGCTAATATCCCACCTGAAGATGTTGTAATACAACGAAACCTAGGTCGTGGTAAAGAAATTAAAGAAAGTAGAAATAATACTACATCACGTAGTTTCATTTAATTCTAAATAATGAATTTCTACAAAATTAACGCCAAATATATTCAATACCTAGTATTTATAATTTGTATTTAGGAGCATAAAATACAAAGATATTGAAATGAAAAGCGAAAAAAGAAAATGCTCAAAAAAACATATCTATAATAAATAATTTCAATAATACAAATTATGTATTGCAAAGATATTGGGTCAAAATAGTTTTCATATTATAACATTTAAGTATAATAAAATATCTCAATGACCTAAGTTTATCGGAAAATTGAGTGCCTTGAAAATGATACCCTATGTTAATTACAAATATATACATTTTTCTAAAAGAAAAACCACGTTACACTTTCCCATGAAATGTAATTAATTATATCTAGATCATAATAAATTTTTCCGCTTGTTAAATTTTGTTTTCCTTGTTATTTTCTTCCAGGCATGCCTTTAATTAATATGTATAATAAGTATTTCAATTATAAAAATTAAATTTGTTTCACGTTGAACGATTGTTTTTTTATATTATTCTTATAATAAATTAATTATTCGAAAAAATGTATTTTAACTCTAGGAAGAAAAATGTTAAGTACTTAAATTTCTAAAATATTCAAAGAGCTATATTAAGGTGTCTCATCCCCGAATTCAAAGTTTAAACCTGAATATCGAACAGTGACAAGCGAGCGGTGTATCGAAATGATTAACAACGGTTTTGCATAGCAGCTACGAGAGGAGTATTTTGACGTATCAGATGTGTGGTTTCGAAAAGTTGGAGCCATTGCATACACAGCTAGGGTCTCCATGGACACAATTAGAGCGCTTTTCGGAAAAAAAGTCATTGGCCGATTTGGAGACATAATTTGGCCACCGAGATCGCCCTAGTTAATTCCAGCTGGACCCCTGCTTTTTTGTATGGATTTATCTTAAACCAAGAGTTTTTGATATCCTTCTTATGAATTTCGTGTAGCTGAAGGCTAAAATAAAGAAAGAAGTGAGAGCTGTCTCAGTCAACGTTCTGCGCAGCAACATTAAATTTGCACTTACGTTTTGAGGAGTGCGTTCGCCGTGACTTGAGACATCTTGATGGTGTAATATTCCGTACATAAAATCCGCACTTTGCTTAAGTGTAATTAAAATATTATAGGTACAGGAATTGTTTTTTTAATTATTATTTAAAATTTGAATTAGGTGCTCAAACACTACCACCAACATATATAT
Source organism: Druceiella hillmani (assembly GCA_039881145.1). NCBI lineage: Eukaryota > Metazoa > Arthropoda > Insecta > Lepidoptera > Hepialidae > Druceiella > Druceiella hillmani. The sequence goes on from JAYKKI010000007.1 coordinate 24,342,124, forward strand.
ATTTTATCGAAATAACAAAATGATTCATTATACAAGCATTTAGATCAGACATACCAATTTTAGATCAGATGAACTCCTTAATATTTATGTGAAATAAATATTAAAGGAATATAAATTCAACCGCTATTTGCCACGGCCATATATATTGCATCCTACTTAAATTAACCAAAGTTGCGCCCTCTGTTCAGTTTAAAATCAATGACGGCTTTAAAGAGTATGGCGAATGAGGAATGCTACATGGACTATAAAATCTCACGTTCACCCCCTCTCTACTTCAATGTTTAATTACGCAGGTTTTATATGTTAGATGCCGCGCTATATAGACTGGGATGAATGACTTTCAGGTTACAATGAAAAACATCTGTAATTAAGTTATAACGACATGGTGCTAATCATGCAGCTGTGGATTCAACTTTCTTTTCATTCGGAAATTGCTCCAATCCTTGCCGCTTCATTGAATTCCAATAGCGTAACGTTGAGTCGAGAAATATTTAAATGAGAAACAAACTTATCCTCAATTAAAAAAGCCATTACGTTAATATTGGTGGAATGATTAAATACATAAACCATATGATTCCATAGAAGGCATATGGAATCATATGGTTTATGACTACTGAATATTAAAATTGCAATGGGTATAATGCATCAAATATAAAAGTAATATTTCATATGTGTGCATAAATTACAGTTTAATATTAAAATTGTCTTAGTCCAGACTCACGACACAATTTGCTAAGCACAAGACAAATATCTGTACTATGATTAAACATTTTAAATTAAATTTTTTTTATTTAGGACCTTTTTATATTTATTTAATATTGAAAACCTTACAAATTGCTTTACAGATTTCTAACATTAGTATATCTATTTTGGAGGGATTTGGTGTAAAATATATTAAACTTGTAAATAATAAAAATATTGCACCACATGGACGTTGAACGCGAATATAAATATCAACAGACTGAAACCTTTATTTTTCATATTACGATAGCGACAATACTAACGATTTTATTTATTGACACTTTGCCTCTTCCGCGCACAGAGTTAATTTATTTTAGTGTGAATTTAATAATTATATTTGAAAAATATTGACAATGAAAATCTATTTACTACAAAACAATGTTAATTTGCCAACATTTTAAAACAAGAATAAGGAACTGCAATTAATCTAAAATTACTTTCGAAAGCAAATGCCGAACACCAATCTTAACACAAGAAAACCATGATTCAGTAAATTGGCAAATGGAACTCAGACCAAACCACAAATATTTCTGGAAGTTATAAAGTTTTATTTTTTTCGCATAAATACGAAAATACTTTCAAATTATCTAAATACCTTATTGCACAAAAACGATTGCAGGAAGATTCCTTTAAGGCAATTTTGGAGAAATATATATATATATATATATATATATATATATATATATATATATATATATTTATATATATATACATACATATATATATATATATATATATATATATATATATATATATAGAAAAAAAAGATTACCCAAGAAAACATTTTTGCAACAAGCGTTATTTGATATCTCTAACGAAATTAAAAATTAACATTGGCTGAAAGCTAAACTGCCAACGCCGCTTATGAATCGTCGTTACATATTGTATGCCTCGATAAAATGAGCCGGGTAAGATAACTAGAAAGTAATAAAATATTGTAATAACAGTAATGGAAACGAGCTTTTTCCATCTTCAGGCTTAAGTAGGTAACGTGTACTTCCACGGCTAAGTGTTTTAAATTGTCAAGTCATAGTTATCACTTAGTGAACGAGTGTTTTCTACTACTAAATAAATTGATTTCATTGCCAGCCTATCGTGCACGAGTGTTTATGGTTTTAATGACTAATTATTGTAGTTTCTAAACAAAAACATAAACTTTGTGTGATATTTTCTCATTAATTATCACAAATTTTACTGGAAAATTTGTTCATAGTAAAATATGAATTATTTTAAGACAGTAAAAACGTACTTATTCAATTTTTCAGAAAGAGTATTTTTGAAGTAAAGTAAGTACGATCGGGGGATACTCTTATTTTGATTCTTATGCATTTTATATCGTCGCTAGTTGGTCCCTTTTTGTACGTTGCTAAAAGTACTTTATTATAGTGCTGCAAAATATTTTGTAACTTTCAGAAGTATATAGACTATATCTTTAAATAATAAAATTTACTTATTTAGAGAGAATACGAAGCTGTTTTCATTTTTCGCTGAAAACAAAGCAATGCTTTCTACAGACTCAAATAGTAATATTATATTCACTTACATCTACACTTGCAAATAATCGTTGTAATTGAAAGTAACAAAAGATACAATTTATTGTGAACATTTCGAAGAACTTGTAGCTTTACTTATTTTTAAATAAAACTCCATTTAATTGCAAGGGTCTCTTATATAGAAAAATGGACATTTTTTATTATATTTACACATATTTTTTTCGAACAAGCCAACTAAAATCGTGCAATCAGCTTCTCTTAGCGAGACATTTTTCAGCACTGCAAATCGTGAGCCCTGTCATGGATGAAAAAAGTAATAGACATAAAAAAGGGGATGAGCATGTTAACGAAGAAGATAAAGGAAGAGGGCTTCAATAAATTTGATTAATACCTGCTTCTGGAGCGTCGGAAAATTGTTGATGTTCATCATTCCGTATCTGTAAAATTTCAGTCATTCGCTTAGCATAATCCCTTGAATTATAGGATGCAAAATTATTTTAAACGGTATTTAATCCTAACGATCCTATTAAGAGTGCCTGCAAAAAAGTTATAAGAAACGCGATTATTTGCCATTGTTTTCTATGAGTTAGTTTTTTTAAAATTAAATCTGTAAAATTAGTGAATATTCGTCGTTTTTATTGCGTAACAATGTGCTTCTAATTACAGCATCTGACTACAATAATCTTCAATAGAACCACTTTATTCTCAGTGCAGCGTAAATTAATTCCATATATTTTTAATTTCAACAAGATAGGACATGATTGCATTGTGCGTTAGATGAATTTGATACCACCGAGGTGCGTTTTTGCGTTTGCGTTCTAAAATTGTAACCTTGAGATAGGAGAAATAGCAAAGAATTGCTATGCTTTACATAAAACTTGAACCCAATAACATTTACAGTGATTCTTTACCCAGCATTTTTGGCCTTAAAAACAATATTTTAACCTGGGTTTCAAAGATCGAAATTTGTACTTGAGAATATGCTTCGTACTGTTATTTCCTCCGATAGCATACGCTTTGAATGTCTTACTCCATAATCTTCATTACATCACTCCTATTCTATGCCTAATTTATTTCTTTTTATCAAATAATCAAATGATTGTGATTATAAAATAATGTCCATGAACAGATTTCTTTGTATTATGTTATTACATGTATTGATTGGCTACTAGAAATCATATAAATTTTATTAAAATCTTTTTTTGAGATTATTTTCTTTACCACAAAATAATAAATGAAAAGGAGAAATGAAAATAAGTTGGATTTATAGTAGGATTAAAATTTTATTAAATCTATAAGTAATGTTTTAAATTTCTTTTTTGAATTACTTTTATTCAATAAAATAATTAGTTTGTATTACAGAGGAAAACGTTTTTTGTCATTGTCCTTCACTTAATACTTTTTCTATGTGGTTCAAAAATAATAAACCCCCGTGTAATTTTTTCTCTTCTCTAACATATCACTATGTTATCACTTTATAAAAATTCTATGTATTACAATTTAAAGCGGACCACGCTCAACGAAAAGGACATAGGTATAACAAGTTGCTCTACAGCAATTGTAAATTTATATTTGAAATTACACGGGAGAAGACGAGTTAACATAGATTATGGTACAAGAAAATGTGTTAGAAGACACGCGCGGCCATGAAGAACGGGCCGCACGCATTCCAACATCTTTGGGTGTAGGTATTAAAAACCTCTTGCATAGTAAAATGATGTAATTTCTGCCGGCGTCACTCAAGCAAAAGAGGTAAAGCTATTAGCCATTACGGCATGTACGACTACATGACGGACAACAAAATTTGAATTATTCATAGACTGTAAACTATTTAATTATGTGAAAAGTATATCTTCATACATGTTTCTTTACATAATGGAAATTAACTTCAGTGGAAATGCTCAATGATTTCATGTCTGCGGAGTGTAAAGGAGTTATTTATTTAGTAATAGAATCAAATTGTAATTATCAGAAACGTAAAATTTCGTAAGATATTTTTCTTTCACTAATATTGATAATAATAATAATTATTGTATATTACATATTAAAATGCACAAAATATGGGATATTTTTTTTTTTAAAGAAAGTGGCGTCTTTAATTTAATTAGCAACTAAATTTCGGCAAGCAGCGAAAAACTAAATAGGGAAAATTCACGAAAAGAATACAGAAAGCTTTTGTCCATTTACTCATTTTAATTATAATTAAAACATTCTATGTCTACTACATGCGCGTACTACGAAGCTACTGAATTTAATTGGATAAAAAAAATAATTTTTGATTCAAATGAAATAATTTTTATTTTACCGTCTAATTCATTTGGAATATCTAAAATTGAAAAATATGTGCCTCCCCCAATTAATTGCATTAGGTATTATTAAATAATTATGGCCTTGTGATAAATTAACTATTTGCATTTCAGATATGGAATACGGAAAATTACCCCTATGATACGGAATTTCCCAGATCTCTGTCCCTTTCTATTCTCAGTATTATATATACATATATATATATATATATATATATATATATATATATATATATATATATGTGTGTGTGTATATATATAATATATATAATCATAAAAAAGTTTCGTTTTCCAGATAATTGATTGAAAATAAGAAGTAAAATTTTACAAAATAATTTTGAAACAAAATCTCACTATTTTCATTTCTTGACGTTCGATTACAGTTACCAATAGCCAGTGGTAAATAAGATTAGTTAGCTGCCAATTTTAATAGATAATTTATCTGAAAATAATGTATTTTGTGTTTCTAACGGGCATAAGCAGGTTTATTAATTTACAACACGTTGACAAATGTGATGAAAAATTGTCGCATCTAAGCTCTGTAAACTAAAATGTTGTTATTGGAAAACACATAGATAATTGTATGTATATTCTTGAAAGTGATGAAAGTGATGAACATGTTTATCTTTTTATGTGAGCATTGCAATGAACCTGTAATTTTATTTTACAATTAATTATTAAAAGGGTAATAATAGAAAAGTGGAGTAATTTTTAAGAACATTACTATAATATAATTAAGTATTGTTAATATTTATATCTTTTTGTATCGACTTCCCCATTTTGAATCTGCGTCGTCGTTCTTTTTGTTACGGAAATGAGATTTAAAGTCAAATGTTAGCCAGACCTGTATACTAAACTTTAATATTGGACAATAGATATAGTCTGCTATTAAATTTAGGTTCCAATGTTAGTTTAATAGAAAAAAAAATAATTTTTTTCTAACTCGTTTATATTTTTTTATTACAATAAACAATCAACATTATAAAGATATGCGCTAACATTACTGTGTTCTTTTGTTTACAATATGTGACTATTTTTCTTTAAATATAAACATTATCCTTAATTTCTTAAAATATATGGCAGTTTTTCTATTTAATTAAAGATAAGGCTTAAAATTTTACTTCGATGGAGATAATTAGAGGCACTTAAATTATTCATCATAATTTGCCATAATAATTAAGAAATTTAAATATGTAATAAAAACATTTATATTAGAATATAAAATTAATATGACAAGCGTTGGCTGTATATATATATATATATATATATATATATATATATATATATATATATATATATATGTATATATATATATATGTATATATATATATATATATATATATATATATATATTTATAATGTTATGTAATTATATAACCGAACGAAAATGTATTCATTGCTTGTTGAAATTGGCCTCCTGGTTTATATACTTACACTACATACAAAAGTCTTAAACAAATGTTTGCGAGGTTTTATATTTTTAAGACCTAGTTTCAGAAATTATTAAATCGATTCTAAAATGACGGCGTTTGGTTGCGGAGGGCAAGTGACTCTATCAGAGAGAGGTTAATGTTTAACACCACTGCATTTACGCCAGCGGAGCTTTTTTCATATGACAAATAGTGCAGTATAAAATTTCGGTCTGCGATGTCAAGGAGGTGAAATGTGTTACAGTAGCTTTCGTAAATCAGCAAGTAAATGAATGAATAGTATTTACTTGCAGTAAACACACACTACTTATTTTCTGTAACTTTTTTTTATTATTGCATTTATTTTCTTTATTTATTTACATGCAAATATTTATCTTTACATTACAGGTAACCTATACGTCTCCGTCCATGGTGGTATTACTTTAACACCATATTAACGTATACCATCATTTAATTATCAGAAGCGACACGAACTTAAAAACTCAGTATTAATTGTTGCGAAAAAGAGTTACTTTTATCCTAATTAATAACATATTCAGCAGACCAATTTCTTGAATATCTCTCTCTCTTTCTGTCTATATATATATATATATATATATATATATATATATATATGTGTGTGTGTGTGTGTGTGTGTATATATATATATATATATATATAAATTATGTGAGCATAAATCCTCCTGTAACTGACCATTGGTGGACTAGGCCTAGGCGGAAGTTTCTGAGAGCGTTTAGCACGCTATTTAACACACTCAGAACTTTCCGCCCCCATCACTTTCTGTCAACTTCTATAGATCATCAATCTATCTGGTGAGGGAGGGGGAATTCCCATATTGCGCTTCGAGTCTCATGATCACCATTCTTCATTTCATTCAAAGCATCTACCCTAGCCGTTTTTCCGGCCGGTTCTTCGGCAAATATGGTCTTCCTGTCGCCACTTCAATTTGCTGACGTTAATCGCCATGCCAACTACTTTGGTCCTCCGTTGGGCTTCCTCATTTTGAATTTTCTCCATAAGAACATGCTGCAAACCACGCTTCAAACTTTGCATTTTCTATAGCTCGCTGTAGGACTTTAAATTTATGGACAATTCTGGCCATGAGTGCCCACATTTCAGTGATGTAAGTCATAATGGACATGGAAAAGGAAGAATTGATTACATATGTTTGTCTTTGAGGATTACGAATCGATCATGAAGATCCGGCACAATTTTTAGACGTGTTTGCACAATTCACATATTGTCAACGAATCTCACGTGTCAGATGAACTCGGCATTTATATTGATATCCTGTCCTTTCTAACCTAAAATCTCCGGACCTTAGATCCTCTCAACCCTCGCCGTTGTGATGGCTGTTAGCTCTTGGTCTCCCATTGAGAATAAGAGAGTGTAATCGCGGTAGCTATTCGAGGGGTGGCTAAAATGTGGCGAGATATCTTTTTAAACACATTGTTTCTTATGAATAGATTCCGAATATTTTGGGGTATATTTAGTATGTCAGAATTTTCTAATATATTCAGGAATTATCTGGAAAGTTCCAGTATATTTAAAAATATTCTAGGACATTTCAATATTTTCCTGAACGTTCCAAATTGTTTTTGAACTAAATTGTTTTCTTGTAATTTTGTACAAATTTTCTAAATATTTTAAATTTTTCAAGAAGATTGTTTGAATTGTTTTAGATTTTATAATATGTTCCAAAATTATTAAGAAAGTTCCGGCATATCCAAAATTTTCCCGGTTGTTCTTAAATTTTCCTAAACATTCAAAAATATTGTGACTTTTTAATAATACTTTTTATTTTTTACGAATAAAATTGTGTTAAAATACTCATTGGTTAAGCTGTGTGTAATATGATATATAATACATAAGCTCTATAGATTAAAATTTTGCTACTGAACTGCACTTAAAATATAAGGAAGTAATGAAGATATTCATATTTTATTGTTATTTCTGTTAGCATCGTAGTGAGCTTAATTTTCCCTTTTTCAACTTTTAATATTCAAATAAGATTGAATTCGAACTTTGCAATAGCCCGACTTGTCCCTCTAGCCTTTCTTTATTTATTTGATTTAAAAAGTTGCTCGCAATGTACAATAATTATGATGATAATGTTAAGCTAAAATAAACAATCAACATTATAAAGGTATTGGTTAAAATATTTTTGTGCCTTTTATAACATGTGACGGGTTTTGATTTCAATTTAATATCTATTTTCATTTTTCATAAGCAATTGTAAGTTTTTTGTACTTAAGCATAAGGCCTAACGTCTTACTATGACGAAAATAATTACAGACAAGTTGATAACAGAATAGTGTTTCATCGATTATTTACCTTACAATATAGAAGTTTAAATATTTAATAACTACATACTGTCCCAGAACGCGGGTAGGAACGAAGCAATATAGAGGACAGGTGGTGGCGTGACTCGGGTGCGAAGGCGAAGTTATTCTATTAGAAAGAGGTTAAAGTTCAATCAATTTGAAGTAAGCAAAGCTATGACTAACAGCTGGTGCGATATAAAAGTTTACTCTGCGAAACCAAGGAACTAAATTGTAGTAAAATTACGTCAGTAGTCAGCAGATAAGTGAATAAATAATATTGACTCACAATGCACAAATTTAAATAGCTTATTTCTTACAGTTCAGTAACATTTACGTCTTCTGGCCAGAAATTGTAAATAAAATAAAAAAAACCTGCTAAGCAGGGGTAGAACTCGCACATTTCGGCGCGTATAAACATATAAGCATACATAGTATTTCTATTAAACTATTTAAATATTGAAAATTTTTACAAAGTAAATACATTGCTTAGTATTATGCACAATTTATTTCACAGGCATATGAAAAAAATTATAAGATCTAGGATAATCGCTGTAGTTTTCCTATTATTTTCTAGTCAGACTTTCCCAATCCTGTTTTTTTATGATTTTTGGCTCAGTAGTTTCGGAAAAAAGCAATTTGCCATATTTTTTTAAATGTGTTTTTAAATATGCAATTTAAAACTGTGAAAACATATTTTTGTTTTCCTCATGACAAGTATTTTCAAATTATACATGTAATAAAAAAAACATATTTTTGATTTACCTCCTCTTTATTTGCCATTCAAACATTGCAACAAAAAATTGTTGATGTAAAATATCTGAGTTAGCAAAATATATTATTATGTCAACTTTCAAGTTTCTACGTCCTATGGTTTTTGAAAAAATCGGTTTTGAATACAGAAAAATACATTGCCTCCTATCTCCTTTGTAGGCAAAATTATGGGTAATATATCAAGGAAGATTCTAGTATCATCGCTATAGTTTTCCTAAAACCTTAACATGGGCTTTTTAAAGACTCATATTTTTCAGAATTTTTGATTGAGTGTTTCGAAAATAAGGAGGCGGCCAATTTGTTTTTCAGAACATTTGTGAAGAAAAAAATTTAAAGTTTTTAATTTGCCTTCCTAAAATTTCCAAATTAATATTTTCGAGCTATATCTACTGCAATATGTGCGGGTTAATATGTTTTATTACTGTGTCAAATTTGAAGGTTTTTATGTCAAGTGGTTTCGGAGAAAATCGGCTGCGCTCGACGTGCGGACAGACACTTCAGTGATTTTATAAGAGTTCTTTTTAAGATATGAAACTTTAAAAACTATAGAAATAATTTTTTATTTATACTGATATTTCAAATGTAATTTTCTTTACATGTATCCATTTTTAATATTTTATTTCTTACACGTCAATACAGTTTACCATCTTTACGATGTAAGCTGATGTTATCTCATTAACATTCCGCTCTTATAAAAATATCTAGATTAATATTATGTTAATCTGGAGGATTAGTTTTCAACGTCTATATCAAAATCACTTATAATTTATCCTGTAATGATTTAATTTTCCGTAAAGGTTTTTTTCCAAACTACATAATTTATACAAAATATAAACACTCTGGAAATATTTGTATAAATATCTCAATCTTCAAAAATCAGTTTGGAAACTTATTTCATGCACCTACGGCTCATACCCTAATCCAGCTATTGAATAAAATTAAGTTAATTTTGAGAATATCACATCCATTGAATCATTACGAGATTAAAAAATTTTCTAAATTTGAAATATTTTAATCATGGATTCAAAATCTGCATATTTTCTTTGCATTTGTTTAGTAACTACAGTAGGATCATATTAATGTGAGCACATGGTTGTGAAAGGCTCATTTCTTTTCATATTAAGATCAAATCTCATACGCAATCGCTCAAAATGGCATTCACATTTGACATCAAAGAAAGACTTTCACGCAATTGTAATTTTTTCTCGTGATATGTAAATAATAAACGCGATAACATTGACACCTTTCAGTGTATATCGTACCGTGGCACTACGTGCAGAGGTGCGGCGAGCGTGCAAGCTTTTGCCACGCATTTCGAGTCCATTTATCTTTTTGATGCATCTACATTTGATGTAATGGTGACGTACCACTATGATAGTGAAGTATGATAGACGCATAGGTAGAGATCCCAATATGATAGCATTGATAATCATTTCGCCCTTAAATATATTTAATATAAAGTTAACTTTTAAGTAATTTAAACCGTCGATTGACCTTAGCTTACTGACTTAGCGCTCATCCATATCATATACACCACATATCATATATATATATATATATATATATATATATATATATATATATATATATATATATATATATATTCTAATACTTCAATTATTCTAATACTCAAAGTTTCCGAATACAATAACAAAATTGTTACTGTGGTGTGCGGTGTAAAAAAACAAAAAAAATTTGTAATACTTTTATCTCAATTATTTTCCAAGATTCCATCATTGATTGCAATCAACATTTTTTAATATCTATTAACGTTTTTAACATAAGCAGTTTTATTTGAACCGAAATGTCCTAAACCTTAATTATTTAAATTTGACTTCTTCTGGGGAGATAAACTGTAAAATACCCACATTTAAAATTCATGTTATATCTTGATACAATTAATTTAAACTTGAAAATTAAACAATAATAGAAGTAAAACACTTTTTAAATAATTTTTTTTAAAAGAGCGTTTGTAGCAAAATAAATGCGAAATTCGCCATTCGATATTGAATTTACATCTTACTCCGAATATGTAAATTCAGTACCGAATAGTGGATACATTCGGGAAAATAATTTGTTTAATATTTTCTTTCAGAAATTTATTTTGATCCATGTTTTTAATAGATTTTAAAAGTTCTTCGAAGTACGGCAATATTTTAGGATCTCCGTTTCCTTACAAATTGTCAATTGAGTCTGGGATATATCTATTTACACTCCAACCGAAACGTGATCTACCTCTGGTTTTCATCTCAACCTCTCTAACAGGGACGTGCCATATATGGAAGAAAAAAATTAAACCCTTGTCTAACTATAAACTAATCGTGATCTAAATCTAATTTTGAGAGATATTTTTATAAATAATATGGTTCATTATTTTACCTTTAATCCGATTGCTTAGTCCCAAACACAGGTTCCAACAATGAAAACTTGTATTTATCTATGCCTAGACTATGTAACTTGAAAATTATGCTAGTTGATAGAACTTTATTCAAATATATATTGTTGTCAAACTTTTTCTATTTTTTATTAGCAAATTTTAACTTAAGCACTATCTTTGGATTTGAAATATCTTGAATGCTATGTTGACCCGGGATCGATAGAAAAATTTATTCTAAAAGAATATAGGAAAAAACAAAGAAATATTGGAATACTGCACAAATTACATAATTTGCTGACGAATATATGTTTGACAATAAATGTCCCAGATATTACAACCGGCAATAATATACACAAGCAATAGTTATAGAATGAATAGTTCTGTGTTTCATCATGACCAATTGAAAGGTCAACATCCAGCACCAAATATGGGAAGGAGGCCTCAAATGAAAATTTCATTGTGTGTGTCGATACTCTTCTAGACAGTCGCACCAACGTATATACTCCTTTATCGCATTTGATGTTACACTAAAGAACTCACAAGGAATCCATTATTCAATGAGAATACATTAGACTCCGTATTTGTCTATACGTTTCCTCGTATTACAATACGACAAAGCGAGTATTACAAAGCTTTTAACGTGGAATAAAAAGCTCGAAATGAAAGACTCCTTGATTATCGCATATAGGTGTTTATAATACAAGTCAAGTGTATTTCCAAACGAACTTTAATAGGTTATCGTGTGTTGATACACGTCCCATTTTGTATTTAAGTATCATTTTGTAGTTTTTACTGAATGCACTACAAGATAGGATGGAGATTAACTGGATACTTCATACGTTTTGTCTCCACTAGAGGTAGCCAAATTTAAATAAGCAACATTAAATTTTTTTGCAATACCTTTTTTGACGATACTGGCCGCTGTGAAGTGTGTTGATTTTAATGAACGAGGGGCTCTTTATGAATATTTGGACTATTTAGGATATTATATAGGTTCTATTGAGGAAAAAATATATTAAATATACTCCTTTTATCCAGAAATTTCATGAAAGAACTAAGCAAAAGCGGTAATTTTTTCGAATTTCAAAAAACACCGTTGTTGTTGTTTAGACGTCTTTAACGGGAACGCCGGTATATGTATTTCTTCATGAAAATTGCTTAAAGTTTTGATTTACCATATATTTTCGATAATACTCGTTTCAAAAATTTGTATACGACATGTAATTTATACTATATAGATAATCGTATTTCGATTTGAAAATGCTTTAAAGTTATTCATAAGTCAGGCTGGTGCATATATTTAATATCGCTATTTTATTCGTTAAATAAAACATTTTTTTTTGTTTCTTAGTATTTGTTTCGTTATTTCTAATGATAATTCATTATGTATAAAATTCAAATACATTCAATTTCTTACTATCCACTTTGACGCAATTCCTTTACAAGTATATCTTACAGTTTCACGTTCTAATTCATAATTATATTTATGAAAACTTAAATTAATTAATAATAATTTATTAAGTACGAATAGGACTCGCACCACGAGACTTATGTATATATTATGGTACGTCTCATAATATTCTTATTAAATTACATAGAAACAATAATTATTATTTTTCACTGTGAAAACAAAATTTTGGTATGTTTTTCATAGGGGTGACAAAATTAAAATGATGATTTTTACTAAATGGTATTAACACTTCAAATTAAAATTGATTTGTCATTATTAAACTTAAATTAAACTAATTACATGATTTATTTTTCTATTTTTCCTTCTTATATTATAAAAATAAAAATGGGGACACCTAATTGCCTCGAAATCAAATTACAACCAAAAAAATTAAAAAGATCCGATTCCCAAGTCTCTTTAAAAGACACTCTATAAAGTCGTAGTGACCTATCGCATACATATAAATATAGATATGCAAGAGACCCTACCGGCAATTTGTTTGGGAAATTTTAATTTGGCTCTAGTTCTGTGTTGTCATTTTACATAATTTTTGCAAATTTCATGCTTATATAAATTATACTTCAGAAGCTTGAGAGCGATGGCAGACAGGTAGAAAATCTAGCAACGGCAATAAACTTCCTTCGGAGACAGAACCGCAAAAATAAAAAAGGGGATAGTAGGAAATTGAATCTATTTGAATTTAATACATAAAAGGTGCACAGGGTATAAATAATATTTAAAAATTTTGGGAAATGAAGTTTTTGCTGAATAATTTCAAGGAAGTTTAAAAAATAAATAATGCAATATGTAAATTGAGTAATATTTTAAACATTTTTCTAATATTATTCGTAGGAAATTTTAGCATTGTTATGCAATTTTATTGAACGTGTTTCTGAAAAGGTAAATTACAGAATTTTAAAACTTGTTTTAAAAATAATTCCCTGGAAATATTTTATATATCGTATGTAATAGAGCATTTAATTTGAATTAGAAAAAAAGTATTTCCTTTGACCTACTCTCTATCGTTTGAGCATCGTTTCATTACTTCAATTCTTTCAAAAAATATTTTTAAGTAGGTTTGTAAGCGCCCACGAATATATTATTGAATTTTTTTTCTTGAAATTAAAAAATTTTCTAATTCCATCCTTTCTTATTTCTAAAAAACCTTCATTTTTATCTACATAGCATTTAGGGTGCCTGATCGGTAGTCAACTAATATCAGCGGCCCTTAAATCGAATTTAATATTGACTTTCCTGACCAAGACGTGGTCAATGCATTTTTATTAATACATTTATATAAAACATTTTCAACAAAGGGGAAATTTTTTCGCACTATTTATTAATATTTGTATCACATTAACTACAAATAATTATTTATTTTTTTCTCACCAAACCTGCGGTTTAAATAATAAAATTTACAAAATTCTTTTAATACAGAATTATATCCCATACTCATATATTATGTCCTGTATGTTTATTAATGTCCTTAATTGTTTATTCCAAATTGTGTTATAAATCAAACTTTAAAATTCCCTTCAAATATTAAAAGCAACTACGACCAAGTTAAATTTTTATTTAGTTACGAGCTAATCCTAATCTAAATTCATTTTAAGGAGTTTCTGTAGACATACCACTAATTTGCTCTTCATCTTGAACCCTCTACTCAGATAATATAATAGTTTTTAACAATGTTAGTTATAAACCAATAATTATTTTATACCTAGAAAATTTCAATTGAATAAATTTATACGCATTGGCTGGAGAAACTGTTTTTCTCCTTTAAATACTTGGTTTATATTTACGACATTATCCTACATAATAATTTTCATGTTAATCATTCTACATTAGCAGATGTTAATAGTTAAGATGTTCTGAAACAGTGTTTAAAAAAATTCCCCGGGTAACGGGTAAAGGGGTTATAAATTTACTTTTTCGACAATGATTTTTTCCTTTGTGAATATTATTATGACGTGTTATGATATATTTTCATGGAAAAAAAAATAAATTTTGCCAAGCTGAGGCTTTAATTAAACTTAAATAAAATTGTGAGGCGCATTTAGTAAGATGCTTTTTATTATTGGAACTTGGAATTCATATCTAGCATCTTCATATTGTACACATATCGTTTGTTATGACGTAAAAAATTAATGATATATCTTAATAGTATACAATTTCCTGCGCTACACGGTTTGAATTTAGTCTAATCAGAGTAAACGATCGGACGCACATAATTATTTTTGAGCCTTTAGTACATCATCGATTTTATAATAAAACTCTTTAATTTGAAAAGAAAATTACCTGATTTTATTTATAACTTTTAGCACGCTTTGTTTAGTTATCTTAATTTTATTATATTTATCTAGAACTGGAGTAATTTCTTGGAATTTATTATAACAATTTGAAACCAGTAAATCGTCAAGACTTTTGATTTAGGCAGTACTAATATTAAACTAGGGAATTAAAATTTAGGAATCAATTACAATGTCTCTGTTTCAACTCACAATACTAATTTAAAACTAGCAGATCCTCAAGCCTCACTGTTTAAGCGGGCAGTAACCCTTCAGCATCAAGATTACTTCTTAGGCGTTGTAGCCCGAAGTTCAATGAAGTGTTGTGGGTTTCAAATAGAACTCGGGTCTCTGCCTGAAACTCAAAATACTTCTTTAAAAATACTAGATACTCAAGTCCCATGGTTTAGGCATACAATAACCCTACAGCTTTGTGACTGGGGTATTGCAGCCCAAAAATCAATGACAGAGTTTTTGCTTTAGACTCACAATATTAATTTAAATGCAGGAATTCAAGCTACACGGCAGGCAGTACGCTTGCAGCATCAAGCTTTATAGATCAAGGGTTTAAAATATTATATTCTCATATTATCTTGTGGACCAATTAAGTATAGTATATAGATAAAAAATAATTTAAAATATATAATATGGAAAGTGAAGCTAAGAAAAACTATTGAAAAACGTGGCTCGCCTGTGTATGCAAAATATAAAAAGGAAAAAAAACTTGAAATAATTTTCATTGAGATTTAGCTTTCTTGTCAATTGGATGTCCAATATATTTCCAATTTTTGCAATGTAGAAGGATAGTTTGGATATATTCTTAATATACGACGAACGTGGACATACATTTTATTGGAATGTTTATGCCTTTTTTATGTGCTTAAATTAATTATCCTTTTTCTTCTGCATTTCATATTTAAATTATTTTTTACTAATAATTAGATGTTTATTAGTGCTACAATCAATCCTATTAATTTTCACGTGCTTTTGATAATTATACAAATGAATCATGAAACTATTTATTTTAATTACAATAAAACCACTTTCTTCACTTCACTAACACAAGCCGTAGGCAAAACTTAGTATATTGTACATATTACACATTTTCTTTTAATTTCCAAGCACTATGTAAATTTCAGATGATACATCCAGAATATACTGTATTATTTACTTATATATCAGTGTGTTATGTCAGTATATATATATAAAATTGCAATAACTAATTTTTATTTGAGCTGTCGCCGCCGTGGTTTGTTGCGTTAATCACAAGGCATACGGTTTTCGTTGACGCGGCGCACAGTGGGGACCTGGGTTTGATTCCCGGCCGCTTATCGAGCGATTATATATATATATACGATATTATAGAAATAAGTCCGTAATATAATTAGTTTTATTATATTACATAAATAAATAAGTAAACAAAATCAAAAACTTATTTAAGTTAACGAATTAAATTATATGGAATACTTACAGATTAAAATAATTACTTATTGTTTAGCATATATGTAAGAAATTATTGATTAATGAACTTAAGAAAATGTTAATTGGCTGACTCATAGTTCGACATATAATTCATTATAAAAATTTTAAAAATCGATGAAATGTTAACGGTCGTTTATAGTAGAGTATCATCCTCACGCTTATCTCTATTCGATTTACCCAAATTTGTTTTATCTCTATAAAGCAACTTTTTACTGGCTTGTGCTAAATCACAAACAACATATTTCTTACGATACTAAATCGACTATATTATACTGGTACAGTAAACCAATAATATTTTCAGTATTAAGTCTAATGATTAAAGTTGATGAAATATAAGTTATGTATTTTCATTTTAAATTAGTACTGAATTGAAACCCAAAAAAGTGAGTTTATTTATGATGTGTCCCTATTCATTTAAAAGTCATACAATTTAAAATGTTAACCAGCAATTAACTACAGATTCAAACAGAAAATTCGCTGCATTACTGACACATGTTACAAAGTTACTTTTGCTTAACATCACGCTTCAGCGTCCAAATGGAACTTCGTCAATAAGGTAAAAGTATTATTTCTAAAGTACAGATATCATAGATATTTCTGTAAAATTTCCATACATTTTCTTTTCTATGTTGTCCGAAAGTCAAACATCAGGTTCTATGTGTACAGCAATATATAGATAATTAGGTCGCTAATTATATTTATGTGATGTATCCGATAAGTATCAGTTGATAATTTTGTTCTCAATTATGTGCTTGATTTATAATAAAAAATGTATTTTAGTTTCTTACAAGGGCGGAAATTTTCGATATCTATTTCTCAATTAAGAACAGTGGAATATTTCCTAATTTCTGATCTTTAACTTATGTTATTAAATTAAAAATTAATTCAAATTACCTTTTATGAAATAAATAAATTTACTAAAATTTTACATAATTATTGAAATATTTGATGAGCGCTACTTTCTCTCAGTTAAATCCGACTCTTACAACAAAATAAATAATTCACTCAATTATTTTAGAAAAGTGTTATTGAATAACATGATTTAAATTAACAATTTAATGTTTACAATGTGTTCCGCTTTCACTTCTTCAGGGTTTTTTGTACTACATGTATATTTACTTATACCTACTAACGTATACCTGCATACATCCTATCGTCACTCAAGTAGAACTAGTTTTCATTTGAACTTAAGGCGAAGCCTGGTATTAAAAAAAAATGAAGTTGAATTAAGATGGAGTCGAATTTAAAACGGACTTTGAATTAAGAATTCCTCTCCGCTGCCGCTGAAATACGAATGGCTTGTTTTAAATATGTCTGTCGTCCCGATGGGGATCTAATATAGTGTGAGCAAAATCAATTTAAATCGATCGAAATAAGTTTTTTGTAGATAATATAAATTCACATTACCTAAACTTTAATACCCAAGATGAATAATCTGGTAAATTTATACTCAAGAACGTACAGTCCATAAAAGCAATACCTACCTAAAAATCAGGCAATGTCTGAGAATAAATATGATAACAAAGTTGTGCCTAAGCACGCACGATTCATTCAGATTTTAATAAAATGTTGCAGTTTCATGCTTCAGATAACTCAATATTTGTGATACAAAATTAACGAAATTGTTACTCAACTCTGTTATTGAATTAATTTATCATCGCGTCATCTGTTCCATTTATAAGCAACCATAAAAATGAGTGGCTTCGAATTCTTTATTAGATATGTTTATTATTTTTTATAAATATTTTTATTTTAATTCTACAATTATATTCATATATTAGTGACTATAGTATTTATAACAATCATCCCAGAAGGAGAAATATCGAAGGTATATAAATGAATAATATAGCGCAAGTTTATCGTCGAACACTAAACGTAAGGAACGTTTCGTTTTAAGGAACGTTAAGCACAAATAATGTAATTATATTGCATATATATTGTGTTTGATTCAAATGTACCTAGAGTATTAATGAATTTTATGGCCCATGCTATATAAAACGGTTTTTCATATTTTAAGTTTCTCTATTACATTAATAATATTAATTTATTAAAAATATTACTTTTGAAAAGTAGTTATTCACAAAATAAAAAAAACAAAATATTAACTTTCGGACCAATAATAATCGTTGCATTTGAGAGAGAAAATTTCCTGTTTATTTCTAGTTTCATTGATCCGTGAATAGACGAGCCAAGTGTTCCGGGAAATATATATTTAATTAAGTTGCTACCCAAAATTTATAATAAGTTTCGCACAGGTAAAAGCGATTAGACCATAACGTACCTGACCTTTAATTGTGATGGGGTTACATTGCGGCGTGAACAATTAACAAGTTTAAACAACTTGTTATCAAGAGCTATGTGTTTGGAATGTTTGCTGTTTTTGGACAGAGAGTTATTCAAGGGTGTCGGTATTATGTTTTAACGTTCTGCATGTTACTATGTATATATTAATAATAATTACCGGCTTAAAATTTTATTCAAGAACCAAAAAATTAATAGTCTAATATAACTATCGAATTGCCATGAATAACAATCCTTCCTATAAACATCCATCTTTAGTCATTATTAAGTTATATCAATTTTACCTGAATAAATTATATATTAAATTTATCTGAATAAATTCTATTATAATTTAAACCTTTCATTCGAGTGTATTCATTCAAATTTTGTTATCAGTTTTAGATTTGACTTTTAAAAATTTCATTATATTTCTGATTTTAGATTACGTCTCAAATTGATGAAGACCTGCCATCGAATGTCATTAACATATTATTACTTTCTAATACTTTTAACAACCCACACAATACTTTTTTCTGTTCTAAAATTATGGACTCATCTAATCGTGGCCTGGAGTTTTGCAAAAAAATCATGACTTTACTACACTCGTGGTATTTTCCTTCTGATCATATCCAGTTTCCCTTCACGCCTTATTCTTTTCTATTTTCCTCTCCATATGTAAAATACTTACGCTTTTTGTGAGTAATCATTAAGATATATATTTTTGTATATATATACGTTTAACTTCTTTAGCTTTAACTGACTAGGTGGGATCGCTTCCCTCCATATGTACATTTAAGTGACTTTGAAAACTGATTAATTGAATAAATGTAGCTATGTATCGTGCATCAACTACCTTTTTTTGGTATAACTTGGATAACATAGATTTTGTTTGCAGAGATTTAAGATCTTTTGTTCCCCAATTTTCATAAAATGCAGTGCCATATAAATAAAAAAGCAAACAGTCTTTCAAATACATGTCTAAATTGCTTCAAATAAGAAGTTGATCTTCAACTCCAGCTAAATATTTAAGCTAATCTACTATATATAAGCAAATCCAATAAAAAATAATCATCTTCTATATTTGAAGGAAGCGTTACATTTTTTTCTTTCATTTAACTCCTTTAATTATCTTATCTGTATATTTTTTCACAACTATGTGGAATTCTTGCTAAAAATTATACAATAAAGTATTTCCTCATTTTAGTTTTTGTAAGAATATATAAACCGCTTTATTCAATAAATCATACAATACCCTTAAATCAAGTCCACATTATCATATTAACTAAAAATTCTTTCTTCTATTCGCTCACCTACTGCTACCAATAATTTTAATTTCATTTTACTAACAATTCATTATTCATCTGACGAATGTAATAATATAAAAAATGAGTATCACAAGGAATTGAACATCTAACTCATTCTATAAATCTTAATATACTTATCACTACAATCGTTATATACTATTGTTGATAATATACAACACTCGATAAATATATTCATTGACATATGGAATTGAAAATTGGGGGCAAATTCTGTACATGCAAATGTACCTTGCATGCGAAATATGTACTAAGGCTTAGTATATATACCAACTTCTGTTTCATAAAAATATATTTAAGGGACAAGAAATTTTTCTGTCCAATAATAAACATCAAAATGAATCCGTTAAGTTTTGAAGAAGTATTTAGTTTTTAATTAGCCTTTTCAAACTATTACCATATTTGAAAACACACCATTAGAATATGTATTCTTTATAATAGAGTGATACCATTAAACAAATTAAAGAATTACTATAATTTTGTAACAATTAAAGGACACATATATGCATATTAAGTACATATCTTAGAGAAATAGCCAATTACAATAATTTTATTACGTATAAAAAATTAGAAAAAAGAGTAATCATATGACACGCATATGAAAAGTAAGATGGCATTTTTAACGATCAGGCTACTTTTTCGTTACACCCAAGAAATAAGAGGAAATCGACAGGTACGAAGGAGACTACCCACAGGCTGTCAACAGCCTTTTTGCCCTATGCTTGCAAAAGCCAAATATATAAATAGCTTCTGTCCTCTTTAATTCCATGAATAGCACACAATGGAAGTAAAGATGACAAGTGATTTAAATTAATTCTAAGAAATATTTACAAGGGAATATTTAGAAGGGAATATTTATAAGGAAGGAATATTAATATTTACAAGGGAATATTTACAAAAAAAGAAGGGAAAAAGCCAATATTTACAAGGGAATGTGTGTCAAATTTCGAGAAAAATACTTTTTTTTTCTTCTGCGATATGTTATGAAACTGAAGCGGAAATAAAAATTGATAAATGTATAATTTCAGCTTCTTTGTTAAGATTACTCTCATTGCTAAAAAATGTTAAGTTGAAAATAATCTTGTAAAATGTTTCATAAAACTTGATTTTCCATTATAAATAATGAAAATAGTAATGTGATGTATTTTCATCAAAGATACCTTTATGAATTAAAGCGCGTGCATAGATGTTAGGGACCATAAAGTACTCCTTAGCTGCCATCTTTAATACAAAATCATTTACGTTAATTTATCCTTTTTAATATTCTCTGAATGTAATTTTAGTCACTTTAAATGAAATTTTGAATTATAGACTTTAACACTATTTCATACATGAATTTATGTTATCCCTCTTATTTAATTTTGACCTTAGAAACCTCTGATCATACACAAATATAAGGTATGGTTTGGTGCATACGGAAGACTAAAAAGTTTCAAGAATGGATACGGTTAGCATGAATTATTTAATTTTCACCAATTTTACAAGAATTTTTTCCCCTTATTAAACCCTTTATCTCTACTTGTTGTTTAGAATCCTTCGTTTATTTAAATCATTTTAAAGACTTAAAACATTCGACTCTTTTGTATGAAGTGACTAACGTTTTGAAAGATGTCAGTTTTTTAGAACATTGCCAATTCAAAATACAACCCTGAATACTGATATTTGACGTTATTATAATAATGTAGACTTCAAAAAGATTTCAAAAATTATCTACCTACGAAGAAAATTCAATAAATTATCTTCAAGCTGCCAAAAGAAATAAAAATTTATCAGTTATACAAAGTTAATGACTTACTTGCAATAGAAGTAATCCATCTTGGAAAAGGTATAACAAGAAGAAAAACAGATCAAATAAATATTTCAATAAGCACTATAACCCTGAAAAAAATGTCGTATTATGTCTGAAGTAAAAGAGAGGAACAGAGAGTTTTTTGGATATGGAAGATTAAATAAAAGGAGAAAATCGAAAGTTTATTTATTGATACTGATATCATACGAAAAGCCAATATTAATTCAGATCGGATTCAGTCACCGATGATAATAAATATTTCCCAATATATTCCCATATCATGGAACACAGCGCGTACACGGAGTAGGTTTAAAAACATCGAGCGATATAAAATAGATACCGCATCGCTGTAAGGAAACCAATTGTCTGAATCCAGCAACTAGTGAAAGCCAATTGTTAGTAATACAGTCAGATGGCACCGATCCTCTCTTCTTCCTTAAGTCATCGTAATTAATTTTTCGATCATTTGTAATTAAAAAAAAATATTTAGGAATTTGTTTTGAAAATTTTAATAAATTTTTAAATTCCACGTCTAAGTGACAATTTTCATTACTATCGCTGTATATTAATTTATATCAGTTTTATTCTTATTGTAACTTGATTAAAAGAAAATAAAGTAATTTATCCTATTGGAAAAATACGTCAACCACTTCAATTTATCAAATATTCAAATAACTAGCGTCACCATTAAACAGCACAAGGCCCACATATTTTACAGATATAAGAAAATTAGCTATTAGTGAAGCATTTTGCCTCAACTAAAAATCAGAGTAATATCTTTTTATATATTTACAGCCAATATAGTCTGACAAGTTTAAATCCAGCTTCCATTTGATACAGACATATATCCTGCACCCCGCTCGCATGAACCAAAATTGCCGCCCTGCACACAGTTTGGAATCTTTGGTATGGTATGAGGTATGATAAATCGCGCTGAGTACGAATAAAACGTCAAATGCTGTAAGTCATTAACTGGGAGTCGAATGTTGACTGCCTCTTAACTACGCCGTTTCATAATACAGGTGTTGTTTGACAGGCACCACCTGTATCTACTAGAATGATTAACTTGTTGCTTACAAGGAAAAATAGCTATGGCTAGTTGTATGACGGAGTGGTACTAATAAAAAATACATAGATTTTACTCACTTTTCAATCGCAATCAAACTATAATATTGTGATAACTCGTACTTTACTTTAAAAACTTATAGTTAATAAAAATTTTATCGTTTATATAATGTTTTGTCATAAAATATAAAGATTGATGGGAATGTTTTAATTCCAAATCTACTACATTGTTACAAAATATGTAAAATATGTGGGACTCAAATATAACGCCAAAGAAAAGTAAAGAAAATTAGAAATAATTTTATTTTCGAAAAAAAGGAAAACGTGTGTAAAGATCAGTGGGAATTACGAAGATTAATATTATGTAAAAATACAGCCAATAGATATATAAAACTAAACGGTTTATGACAAGTAAATGTAAAAATGCATAAAAGAATAATGCATCAAATAACGAAAGAATAATGAGTGTGCGTAAATGCTACTTTATTATTTATATTCGCTTTGCCTAGACTCACGATTCGCTTTATCCAGAAGGTATTAATTTTAAACTTAAAACGTCTAAAGCCTAAAATTAAGTTTATGATATTATTTTAATGTTTGTTAAATTTTAAAAACATATTATAACTGTAAATAAAAAAATATTACACGACATGTTACCAAGTTTGGACGTGTATCTGAATATCTCCAGGTTGAAAACTATATTTTGTTTACTACAATGGAGACAACCCTAAAGATTGTATTTATTAAAATTTGGGATACTCCACATCCAGATTTAGTTTGTTTGGCTGTAAAATGTAGTAATTATAAAAATTTAAAAAAGTTTTCTCAGTATTTACTACAAACAATTTAAGTGTAACAATTTCAATTGACCAACGTTTTAAAATAAAAAGAAGAATTTGTATCTAAATTAAAACAGATATACCTGTCAACACGGTCCTAAATACAAGAAAACAAAGGTCAAATATATAGGTAAGTAAAATTTAGACCCAGTAATCAATATTTCTAAAAGTTATTCAAAGCTTTACTTTTCTCATAGAAGTGGTTTCCATTCATTGAAATTTGATCTTATTACACAAAAACTATTACAGCGACAACATTGTGGTCAATCTTTGACCAAAAAATATTTCTAATTACATTCATTCGAAATATAAAGTAAAACGAAAGATTACTCGATAAAAAAAATTTACGGTAAGTGTTATGTGACATCTTTAACTTAATTAGAAATTAATATTGGCTGAAAGCGAGGCAGTCGACGGCGCTTACATAATTTCATTATAGGCTGTACATCTCGTTAATATGTGCCGCGTAAAATCAAGGGAAAATAACAAAATATTGTAATAACAGTAATGGAACGAGCTTTCTACAACTTTAGTGTTAAATAATGGAAACATATCTACGCGTAAATTTGTTAAATTATTAAATTATATTTATCAAATGTTAATAATGTGTTGTCTATTAACAATTAATTTTCCCTCATATTAAACCTGTCGGATACAAGCTATATCTTTAAATAATAAAATACATATCCTTCAAAATTCATTTTATTTAATGTATATATTTAATTATTTAATTTTAGACGAAGGAGAAGGCAATACTCAAATCTTGCCATAGCAAGAAGGAAAATAAACTTTCCATTATTTTCTATACAGAATTAATTCATACTAGGATATAAATAATTATGTGAATGTATGATCCAGTAAAGGTTGCGGGATCTAAATATCGTTATTTGTAAGAGTTAATATGATAGACCCAGGCATATCAGTGGGCGCTTTCAGACTGACAATGATGACTAAGATATAAATAATTTGAAGCCAAAAAGTACTCATCCATTCACTTTGAAGTAATTTTTTTTAGAAGTAAAATAAGTATGATCACGGAATGCTGTTATTTTGTTGTCAGTCTGTCGTATACATAATTCCTGCGTGTTATTCCTAAATGTATTTTATAATTTAGGAAAGCATATATTTCATTGAGAAAATTTACTTAATAGGATGTAATGAAAAGAAACGCAAAGCCATTTTAAATTTTGAAGGAAAACAAAACAATGCTATTTACAGATTCAAAATAATTATTTATATTCAATCCCCTCTATAGTTGTAAATATTTGTTTGAAAACCACAACGAATACATTTTCTATGAAAGATTTGATGAATTTGTAGGATATTTATTTTTAATACAACTACATTTAATAACTGATATTTATTCACAAATACGTACATTTTTTATAACATCTTCACACTTTTTTGTGTAAGCAAACTAAAATCACTCAATCTGTTTCTCTGCGCGTCTTTTTCAGCACGGTATGTCGTAAACCGTTTCATGCATGGAAAGATAACTAAGAGGCATAAAAAGAAGCGAAGAGCATGTTTGCGAAGAATACAAAGAGAGCTAAAATATATTCGACGGATATCTTCTTCTAGAGAGTAGGACGAAATTTCATGTTCATCATTCCGTATATGTAAGATTTCCTTCATTTGTTTAACATAATCTTATGGATTATGTCATGCAAAATGATTAATAACTGGATTTAGTCTCACAATCCTATAAATAGTGTCTGCAGAACAAATTTTAAAAAATGTGATATTTTGTACTTGTTTTCTATAATTTCTGCTAATATATTTGTAAAAACATATGTAATAAAAATTATTCATTAAGGTCGAATTGTAAAAAGTGATAAAATACTGAATTTACAAAAGGCTTAGGTTCATCAATTAAAATATGATCAGCAAAAATATCTGACGTGTTGCAAAAATATTTGTACATAGTACGCAGCTGGCATATGACCATTACTTTGAATGAACCCGCCACCCGTACAAAGGTAAGATTATACATTTATAGTCAAAAAGGAATGTGTGCATTCTCAGATAAAATCAAAGCTTTGATTTACTTTAACTCCAAATTACATAAAGTTCTAATATTTATTTAATAAATGGAAATCATTGTTACAATTGAAGATTTTACTAAATCAAAAATTTTTAGAATTATGGGATAATTAGATATTCTCTTTCCAACAACAATATTTCAAAACACTACATGTTTTCTTCACATCCTTTTAAAAGTTATCTGTCGTTATCGTACAACGGATACGTTTTAAAACATATGTTTCTTAGCTTACGCCTCAAAACCTCCTTATCATATTATACTGGAATTTATTGAAAGGTAGAGGAAGTTAGAGGTAAATATTTCAAAACTCGCTGTAATCGTTCAATACTAGACTTTAGTTAGCAACGTTGAAGTTAAAATTTTGATTCAATTTTGTGCTACGCTGTAATGAAAGATACATTTAATAATTTTCTAAGATAAATAGAAATACATAGCTGGCCACACAATTAGAAGTGTTTTGTCACATTTCGAACAAGAGTTCAGTCCTAAGAAATGATTTCTCCAATAAAAGTGATTTAAATTGAATAATATGTAAAAATACACTTAATAAATAAATAAATGAAATAAGTTCCTTTTAAAGCTTTGTATAAGTTTTACATCCCCAAATATAGGTAAATATGTAAACTGAAATTGATAAGTCGGAATACAAAAACTTGACCGCATAAAAATGTAGTTTAAAGGAGTTGTAGCGAAATTACAAAAATTATTGGTGTGACTCCATTTAGCCCTTTGCTTTCATTAATTGTTGTCATTCTAAGCGAAACTCTCAAAAAAAGATTAAAGCATACATGATAATTTGCTTAAAACATTTTTTTAATATATATATATATATATATATATAAATTTGCTTTTTGATTGAGACTGATTTATCAAATATATCAATGCGCCTATTAGTAAACGCAAAACGGTACAAAGCATCGCTTGACTAATTGAATTCAGGCAAACCAAATCTCGTTAAGGCGAGTATTTTCTTTGGCATCTGCCTACTTATACTAGATTTTAAAGCCAAATTATGCTAAATTTAATAAAATATTAAAATAAATAACTATACTTGATTTTGTTTTCCAACAAATGCGAAAGAAATTATTGAAAGTCAATTATACATGGACGTAAAAACAACGGCCTAAAAAAGATTTTACCTGGCCTCTTTGCACGATATTTAGTGTGAAATAAATTTAAAATA
This sequence comes from Druceiella hillmani, assembly GCA_039881145.1. Taxonomy (NCBI): domain Eukaryota; kingdom Metazoa; phylum Arthropoda; class Insecta; order Lepidoptera; family Hepialidae; genus Druceiella; species Druceiella hillmani. The sequence goes on from JAYKKI010000007.1 coordinate 24,369,305, forward strand.
AAGTAAGTTCAAGGTAAAAGCATAAATAGAAAAAAAAACAAATTTAAAAAATTCCATTTGCTGTAATACAGCCAGTAAAAAAATCTATAGTCGTTTTCCTCTTTTGCCTGGATAGTAACTATATTTTACGATGATGAACATTAAATTCAATTGCTTTGAAATAATTAAGTAAAAGGACAGTTGGAGATAAGTTATTTTTTTATTCTAGTACAAAAAAAATGATTATTTGCAGTGTTTGAAACCAAGAAACCTTATTACCTTAATTTTAAATTAATTTCGTTCAATAAAATAATTACTATGGATTACAAATGTAAATATTTTATATCATGTTTCTTCACTTCATAAAAACTTCCAACCTATTTAAGATTTTCTTATCGCTGGTTTCAAAACTTATAAATATTTTTGAATATTGGACATCATTATATTACTGCATTGCTACTAAAATCACTAGACAATGCAAATAACAAAAGAATAAATATCGAGTAATGGATTCAGTAAATACTGAAATATTCAGACTAAATCATTTCAAAGTCACCAGTTAACACGAATAGTTTTAAAACTATTTTATAAAAATTCCGTACATTATAATTTAGAATAGAACTTGCACGACGGAAAATAGTAATCTGACATAAGTTACTCCGTAGTAACTGCAACATTACTTTTGAAATTACTAGTGATAACACCGATGAAGCACAAGTTGTAAAAATAAATTTTACGGATTATAATAATATAACTTCTGCCGACATTACTCGAGCAAAGAGGAAGTGCTATACACTATTGCAGCGTGATAAATACGTAACGAAAAGGACAATTTGAATTAATAATCGTATGTCCGCAATTAAATTACAATAATGCATATAAAGATACATATTTTTGCTTAATGAAAATTAACTGCTAGGACAGTTTTCATTGATTTAATATGTGCGGAGCATAACGAAATATAAGTTATTCATTTGTTCATATAAAATTGAAACATAAGAAAAAACATAGAATTTCATCAGAACAATTTTCGTGTTGATCCTGAGATTATTAACAATAAAAAATTATTGAAATCTCCACGGGTTCTCTTTTTGTTGTTAAATTTCAAACCAAAATGACATTCCAGAATAACACTAATTTCTTGAAAGTTGGTATTTAAAACTTTTGACATAGGAGCTTGTTTTATATAGAAACGAATTATTATGGTTTTTTTTATATTTGTAAATACTATTGTTAATTAGTAGCAAATATGCTAACCACATGTATGAAAAAGATATAGCAAAAAATGTGTAAAAATATTTTTCGACACATTTTATTCTTTGAGGCTAAAATTAAAGTAAAATTATTTTTCCTGTCATTCGATATATAATGTGTATTATTTAAAATACGTTTGAGAGGTTTGAGAGGATGTAAGGCAATATAAAAGAATGAAAGCAAAGATGTATTCGTCGCCCTGACAATATTTACTTATTAGTATACTTCATCACGATTCACTGGAACTACTTATTTGTTTTTCTGGGACATATTTATATTCTAGGATATTAGTTTACAACAGGCAACCCTAAAATTACTGGACTTTTAATTGTTATAATCCTCGACTCAATTCAATTATTGAGATCAATTAAATAGTTTAATACGAGAGTATACAAAATATCTACTATCTGCTATATATATAGTACAAATAGACGTTTTTATACTTGCTAATATAATTCGGTTTAATGTATTTTCTATGTTACATTTTCTACCTTCTTTATATAACATTTTCTACCATTCTACAATTAAGAGAGCAAAGATGTTTTTTATTAATTAGCCTTGAATACAAATTGCATTAATCAGATATGTTTCTTTAATTAACCTGATACTTTACCTGATACTTTACCTGATACTTACACTTGTAATTCTAAAATACCATTATTACTTTATTGAATAGTAATCGTTATTACATATCGCGATAGTATTTGCAATACCCGCATTGTGGTCTGAAACATAATTACAAACAAATTGAGTTATTAACCGGCAAGGGTTCCAACAAAACCGAGTAGGAGCAGAAGAAATTTTATCTAATATTTTTACGATTTATAACGTATTTCTAGAAGTAATAGTGTAAAAAATTAAATTTATTTTATAATGTAACCGCTTCGCTGAGAATATTTAAATATATAACTGATACTTAACTATACATTACTATACTATATTTACAATTCATCCATGTCTATCGTTCTGTCAAAACCCTTTTCCTTAGGAACGCGTCGAGGTATCAAGTTGAAATTAATATCAAATAATTAGGTCTACGGTCCCTTGGAGCATGGAGACAGCTTCTAAGTTTATGCAATCAAGAAGAACCCTAAAAATACGACCATTTATGCTACACATATTGGACACCAGCAAATAAATAAAAACCTGTAGGGTACTTCCCAATGACCTAGAATCATAAAATTTCAATAACAAGGTCTCACAGCACAAGTAAAGGAAAAAGTTCAAAAGTCATTAATTTGTAATTAAAGCACATAAAATATCATTTTTTTTTAAATATGTGCCTGTAAAAGATTTAATAGGTAATATAATTTCGAAATAAAAAATTAAAATTTTGTAAATAGTTGAATAGGAATATTACATACCATTAAATCTTCATGAATGCGTAAATTTATATGGAACTCTCATATTGCGAGTTCCACTCGTGGTTTGACAGGTCATTTTTAATTTTTTTAATTTTTACTAAATTTGTTTATATATTAAGTGTTGAAATAATTTTGGTTCGTTCCCGCATATAATAACCTGTCGACGCAATTCAGACGCTAATCCACCTTTTCAGTTAAAAGTTACATTTGAGAGTTTTACGTACATTCAATCATTACGCCAAAACGAAAGGAAATACATTGAAAGTATTTAAATTAAAAATTAAAATACCCCATATTTCATTTGTATTTGTTACATTATTTTAGTTCAATATGCGTAATAAGATCACATCGATATCAACAAATGATAAAAGGTTCAACTTTCCTCATTTTAAAGTTAAAACTTGTACGCATTTGCTCAAAATCGTGCACACATTTGATAGAGATAATGAACGCCGCTTTTCAGTATGTTTGGTATCATGATGCTATCTACAAAGGCGCGGCGACTATGCAGACTGCACCCATTAGGAGATTTGTGCGGAAATACACCTGTACTACCTGTCTCTCGAAGCCGATGTCGCCTATATGTATATATATATATATATATATATATATATATATATATATATATGTATATATATATATATATATATATATGTATATGTATGTATGTATGTATATATTTGATAGTAGAAAAGAAGTTATATAATAGGAACGTACGTAAATGTCATAATATATGATAATTATTTGTAAAATATTTAAGACGGAATTCGAAACAATATTTTAAGAAACACCTTCTATTTTAAAATCTTTAAAGAACTCAAATTGATAACTGTAAAAAAATAATCCATTTTTAACCTGATTAAATGAAAGTACACATAACATTAAGAAGCAAGCACTCTAATATAAAAAAAACAGTTTTGTTGCACGCATCTGGGTTTTGGGGTAAATTATTGAGTTTGTCGTTTAGTATTGTGGCACCATTGGTAAATTATACTCGATATGAATATTCATTAGCAAATTGTACTGGATATGAAGATTCATTGCTCAATTATACTCGATATAAAGATTAATTGATAAATTATACTCAGGAGAGCAGACGCAATCGAATCGCAAGTTGCGGAATCTTTACAGCTCCCTAAAAAACTCGATTGGCTAATTTTTTTAAAGTCAAAATAATATTTCATTCGCTATTATTCAATGTGATTCGAAATATTACGTTTCAAAATGAAATAAAATCTTCACCAGTACTTTAAAATTTTCCAATCATAAATTGAAAAAATCTGTAAAAAAATTAGCATTTGAATAAAATTGGAAAATTCTACTCCACTGATCCAACATAACACATATAACCAGAACCTTGTATATAGCACAAATAATCAGAATAATAAGCAGTAAATACATATGTGTTTCATTTAAGAGGTAGACGTAGTATGGCATAATATATACTAACATTATTTGGCTGTAAACGGAGTAGTTTTTATTTTTTGACGTCATTTCAGTATCTGATTCATCAGACCGTAGTCATTATTAACCACAATCGATGCAATTTAGTCTACCATTATAAAATCTTCATAGCAAAACAAAGCAGGAGGAAAACGTTCAATATTTTAAACTTACTGAACGAATTTCGATTTTCGACCCTTAATTGCACCCCGTACGATATACACACACACACCTCACCCTTCTTACAATTTGCTGCCGTCGATGATTCTATGAAGAGCCCGAGGTAGTAATTTTCGTTCATTCAAGCGGAATGTTGAACATGTGGTGGTGACAAATGGCGTTTAACGGAAGCTCATTATAACAATTTATCAATATAAATATAAACAATTTTTCCTGATATTTAGTCACATTGCGATGCTTGCTTAATGCCTGATATTGTCTAAATGGGTCTTATTACATTTGATGTTGGAATCTTGTCAGATTTTAATTATCATCGTCAAATTAGTTGAACGTTAATAGTAAGTTATTTAACAAGGTAATTTTTTAATATTGATAAGCACAGAGAAAGAAAAGAAACGGTGGTTAAATTTCAAATAATTCGAAAATATTATATTTTTTGCTATTAATAATAGTATACCGTTATTTTTTCTACAATTCAATTTTATAATAAGTCTGGAAAATTCTGCGTTCATCTCCATGTCACATTTTAAATTAAAACGAAATTTTTTAACAAACAATCAAATACACTTTTGCATTTATAATACCATTTTATTATTTCATGGCATTATTTATGGGAATTATGATTTTTAAATCCACTCTTTCTAACCCATGTCCAAATAATTTTATTTGTTTCGTTTTTATTTGCTGTCGTTGTTAATTTTATTTTCGTAAATGTAAAGAATTTATTGGGTTAAACCGATATTAGGACTTAATTTATTTTTACTTCTTGTTATGCGGTATTGGTTAATTGTAAATCTAAAATGTTCCCAACTTTATAATGGTTATAATTTAAAAACAACTTTTATTGTCATCCATTAATAGAAACATTTATCGATAATATATTTCGATAAATGGTCTTTCATCCATAATTTTATTTTTAAATATGTGGTTTAATATATTTCACACTTTATTATCTAAATTATTATTGTAATGAACTATATTCAACATAACGAATAAATTTGATATGTTACTGTTACATGAACGTAACATCAATACGTTACTCTTATTATTATTCTTACCGTCATATCTATACTTACTGTCACATATCATATTTATGTATAAAAAATTACATGCGAGGTATATGCAACATTAATTTGGATAAAACTAGATCAGCAATATATCGTTTTGTTGTCTACTAGACAACAAAATATTTCTAAATGTTTCAAGAAAATATTTCTAAATGTTTCAAGAAAATATTTCTAAATGTTTCAAGAAAATATTTCTATGAATAATACATTTCAAACAAACGTTCTGGAAATACATCCAATCCTAATGTGCCACGCATCAAACCACTATCGTGAAGGTGGAAAAAACACCGAGAGATAAATTCTGTGGTTTAAAATGTAAATTGCACCAACCGAGGGTACGACCTTTCTGGTTGGACTGTTAACTGTTGGACGTCACTAATTGCAGAACCGGAACAATTAGTTACCTTGCGGCGACTCTGATGCCAACTTTGTATCGCTTTTTGTTTTCAACTTACTCCGTATATTCGTTCTCGTCGTAACCCTCTACAGGCAACGAATATGAGTATATAGTGAGTTAGTTTATGCATCCTTGTTTTAAATTTATTTTGTCCATTCAGATCTTGTTATGCTTTAATGTTATGTGTGGAAGTGACCCATTTTATTTTATTACATTTTTTAATTATATCCTCCATGGTATAGCCGAAGGTATAAAATAGTGTTAGCTTTTCAACATTTTGCCTTGAATTTATTTTTGTTTCATTACTATTGTAAATATCTACTTTAAATTAATAAAAAAATTGAGCTTTTGTGAAAGCATGTTAATACTTTATTTACCGTTATATTGTTTGGTAACAAGTGGTAAATATATTACGGCTCTTCGAATAATACAAATGAAACGAGGAATATATTGATTTGTCCTAGTTGTTTTTTTATATCTATACTTACATAAGAGGTCCCCAAACTTTTTCATCTCTCTAGTACTTGCCATATTTTTTGGTTGCTGAGGTTATTCCATTCATCAAAATGTTTTCTCTCGAAGACTATTTGTCAGCTTTTTGGTTGTTGGGGGGGGGGGTCTAACACCACCCCTGCTGACCTTTATTTTAAACATAAAAATTATTTGGTGAAATTATTCCATTTATGGACCTTTTTGTCACGCAAACAATTTATGATATTTTTCGGTTTGGGTATTAAATGCTTACTGCCGTTAAATTAAAATAACTTCAACCATTCTTAGATTGGAATGTTTTAACACCAATGTAAATGTGAAGCACGAAGTTTTCAAAAAATATGTAATGATATGGACAAAACAAATATCTTCTATGTGTATATCTTTAATATGCATAAAAATATTCTGTAATTGTAATTATCTGTGATAATAATATGTGAATAGTTTGGAATATGTAACTCTGATTTTTCAGTCTTTCCAGTGGGTTTTAAATTTTTTAAAATTTCTTATACTAGTGATTGAAGAAGATTTTAAATTAAAAGACAGTTCATTTGCTTCAACAATTTGCTAGTGAACTAGTATTTCATAGTTACCCCTTTCGTGTTCCTACATGCATTTGGTCAGATTATTAACTTTTTGAGGGTAGTTTAAATCGTTGGTATTGAAATAATTAGACTAGAAAATTTCATTATATAATTAGGAATTATTTCGGGCTACTTATTTTACTATCTAATATTTAATTGAATTGGAAATTCCATTCATTGCAAGTAACGTTTTTTTGAAAGCAACAAATACAAGCATGTTGTTTAAAATGCACAATATTTCTTAAGTGATGGTCATCACCACAAAAAATTAGCAGCAAATCTAAAAAATTAAGAAAGGAAAGAATCTAATATTTTATCCATTGTCCGTCACTCCAAATAAAATGTATTCTTCATTCACTGTAAATGAGCACGGAAGTTGAAACGGACACAGCGATATGTTGTAAAGTACATACATAAACTGGCAGAAACATAAATTATTTTGATACTAGTATACGGTCCTGTAAAACGAAATTACCTTCTAGTCGTGTGCCAGATAAGCTCATAAGTTTTTGACAGCTTTTGGCACCCGTTCTTGCAGATGAAAAGCTGTAGTTGACCCGTGCTCGGCGGCAATTACTATATCCAGTTTGAAGCCAATGTTATTTCATTATTTAATTATAGATTTGCAAATACCAATTTAACAGTCCACTAATGGTACTAAGAAATACATGATGAAATTTTTAAATTAAGGGTTATATTTTTAGCCAAACTCTGCACAAAGTGTTTGTTATGATTGTTAATACCGTGTTTAAATATTTATGTAATCGGTTATTAAAAACATTTTCATTAATTGTCACTAATTTTTTTAATATATTACGTAGGTATTGCAATTAAAACATACACAACACATTACTGAACTGAAGGTAAGATATCAGCAAAATAGGAAAAATAAACATTTGTTTATTAAAGAATAAAGATACAGATGAAAATTTGAGCTCAGTTTTCAGATGATACTTCAAAGTAGGAATATTTGTAATAGTAGATATTCGAGAAATAAAACTGAGTATTAAAAAAAACGGCTAGTTTTCTGAATCGATATATATATATATATGTGTGTGTGTGTGTGTGTATATATGTATATATATATATATATATACATATATTTGTGTGTATGTGTGTGTGCGCGTGCGTGCGTGCGGGCGGGCGTACGCGCGCGCATGTATGTGTGTATATTTTTTCAGTAAAAATTAGTAATTTTTTTATTATTGTGATCTGTGCATAACATGCGCTAATTTTTGTGATAAGTTGCCAGTTTTCAGTAGTACATCCTTTTCGCAACATAAGCAGATAAAAAAGTACGAAATCCTTTTAAGCATTTTCAATTAATTTCTGAAAGATCCATACACTGTGTCATGAAATAGTTTCATTAGTTCGAAACACTGGTGATCCAGCTATACTTACTCGTAACTACCAATAAAAATTTAACAGCCAGAATTAATTTGCAGCCTTGACAATCGAGATATTGACCCACTGAAGTGATTTTCATGAATTTAGAAAACGTGTCTATATCTCGAAATAAATAATTTTTACAAAGGTCAAATTTGGTCAACTACTTGGTCATAAAGAGATATATGAAACATTGTGTACATACCATATACGTCACCTGCTCTCCCGTTTCCCTCGGTGCTTAAAACAACGCCTGCGGATGTAAAATTCTGCCATCAGCACACTTTGCTTGAGGTGAGACACGGTAGCTGCACTAACTTTTCAAGCGAGGATACAACCATAATCCGTACAGATATAATTATAACCAAACAATAGCAAACTACTCTTAAATAATAAAATACAAGAGAGTTTCAAGTTTCAACTTGCAAGCGGCGGCAGTTTGGTACTCAATCATCTAATGCAGCGCGTGCGGAAGCTTCGGCACGTTCGCGTAGTACGGCAATCCACGAAGAAAAAGACACAGCGGACTCGGTGCGGACCTAATTAATCTTGCAGCGCGGGGCTTTCACTGTGTACTCTGTCTGGCTCGGAAGTGAATTTTGTCCCAATACTCTGTCTCGACTTTCACGTGTCTCCGCCTCTGTCTTGCTATCATGTTGCTTTGTATAAAAGTGCATGTCGCAGTATCAAATTAGTTCATTTAGCTGTACCTCTATACCTTACATCATATTCCTACACTTACTTTAAGTAAAGTACTCGCCTACTATACACACACACACACACACACAAACGCACGCACACACGCATGCACGAACGCACACACGCACGTACGCACACATATATACGCAAAAGATATTACATGTACTTATTGTTACCTAGAAAATTAGTAATGACACCTAAAATAACGAATCAACAATATCTCATTTCTAAACTGCATTTATTAATAAATATTCAATATGAAGAAGTTTAGGGAACAGTTTGTAGTACTGACGAAGGTACTATCTTTATTTTTGAAACAAGTGACAATTTTGACAAATCTTTGCAATAATATAAAAGTAACTAAAAATTCAAACTTTGAGCAATTTGACTTATCTAACTCGTGCCTCCCAAGATCCAATATATTCCAAAGTTAACTCAAAAATTAAGTTAATTTTACATATGTAGATTAACTATATGAAGTTGCCGGACGCACATTCTTCCATTTTTAAAGCAAGGGTCCTCCACAGCCCACTTTCACGACAAAATCGTTCATCAGTTATCAGAGGAGAGTTTGGAATTAATAAAAAGTTGTTAACCAGAATGATAGGAACTTATGATGAAGTCAATATCAATAACATGTCATTTATTGAAATCAGAATAATGTGGTTTTTAACCACAAATTTAAAATATATTCATATGTCTCTACATACGTACATCTATGTCTGTAAACATACACACATGTATACATAGGTTCCGTTTATTGGCTTAATCGTAATCAATGCTTGCCTACTAATATCCTGGTTACTTCATGCCTTTGTATATCTTTTTTCACATTCAATTACTTCTCTATTAATATTCTGGTCTTTATAAGTCTTTTTAAATATCTGAATATACTTGCTTCCTTACCTATCTACCTAATAATAATTGCCTAGTTCATGCATTTGTATATTCCTCTACTTTCTTATTTACTTATCCACTAATGTCTTAATTGCCTCATGCCTATTTGTGTGTAACCAAACGAATCAAAACCTTATCAGTTATTTTTTATCACTTAAGAGTTCCAGTCACTATTATACACTGATTTTGCTAAACAGAAAATTTATAACGCCTTTAGTTGTGTCCTATTAGATTATCATTAGACTCATATCATTCAAACTTGATTGTGGCACCTGCGTTGTTCAAGTTTGATGTGGCGTACTTTAGTTTTCGTAAAATTCTAATCAAATTTTGATAGGATTAAGCTGGAGGTATATTTTTTTAAGTATAAATTAATCATATAAATTAGGGGATACATGCCGTAGCCATGAGGTAACATACATTAAAATCAGTAATAACAACCTCCTGGTTTTTTTCCTTATTGTTGTATTTTCATTATAAATTAATTATTTGAAAAAAAATATTTTAACCCTGGTGATAAAAATGTCAACCACTTATATTTTCAGAAATACTCAAATAACTATATTCCACAATAAAAGTCCGCATATTTAATTAATATAACAAAATCAGTCATTATACAAGCAATTTGAAGCAATCAAAGATCAGACGAACTCCTCTATATTTATGTCAAATAAATATTAACTGTAAAATTTTATTTCAACAGCCATTTGTCACGGCCATATGTCCTCCATCCTGCTCAAATCAACCAAGTGTCGTCCCGCGCTCAGTTTAAAATCAATGACGGCTTTGAAGTGTGAGGTGAATGAGGTATGCTACATGGAGTATAGAATCTAATGTTCACCCCCTCTCTCTACTTCAATGTTTAATTACGTATGTTTTGTATGGTAGATGCCGGGCTATATAGACTGGGATGAATGACTTTCAGTTTACAATGAATAACATCTGTGATTAAGTTATAACAACATGGTGCTAATCATGCAGCTATGGATTCAACTCTCTTTTCATTCGGAAATTGCTCCAATCCTTGCCGTTTCATTGAATTCCAATAGCGTAACGTTGAGTCGAGAAAAAATAAAATGATAAATAAACCATTATGTTAATATTAGTGGAATAATTACCAACTATATAAAGCACAGCCAGAAGGCATATGGATTCATACAGTTTATGACTATTGAATACTAAAATTTAAATAGGTATATAGCAACAAATATAAAGGTAATATTTCATATGTGTGCATAAATTACAGTTTAATATTAAAATTCTCATAGTCCAGACTCACGATGCCCTTTGCTAAGCATAAAACAAATGCCTATCCTATTATTAAACATTTTAATTTTAAAATAAAAAGCTTTAAAAACTTTAATTATAAGAACATTTTAATATTAAGAACCTAAGAAATTGTCTGCCTCACAGATTTCCAACATTATTGTATCTATTTTGCAAGGGTTTATTGCACAATACATTAAACCTGTAAATAAAATATTGCAATGCATGAGTAATAAAATATGGCAAAAAAATTAAATATTATATAAAATAAAATATTGCACTACACTACATAAATATTATTTGAATGAAATATTTATTTTACATATCACGATAGAAACAAAACTAACGATTTTATTTACTGACGTTTGGGTTTTATCGCGTATAGAGTAATTTATTTTACTGTGTATTGTATAATTATATTTGAAAAGTATTCACAAAGAAAATCTATTCTCTTAGTGTATGCTACAAAACAATATTAATTGGCCAATATTTAAAAAAAAAATAAGAATCTGTCAATAATTTATTATTACTTTCGAGTGCAAATGCCGATTAACAACGATCTTAACACAAGAAAACAATGATTCAGTAAATTGGTAAATGGAACTCAAATCAAACGATAAATATTTCTGAAAATTATAAAGTTTTATTTTTCTCGCAAAAATACCATAATAATTTCAATTTATTTAAATATATATCTTATTGCACAAAAATGATTGCAGCAACATATCTTACCGGCATTTTGGATCAAAATACATATCTCTATTATAATCGTTTGAAATATAACTAGAAATAAAAATATTACCCAAGAAAACATTTTTGCGACAAGCATTATTTAATATCTCTAAAGTAATTAGAAATTAATATTGACCGCAAGCTAAACTGTCAACGCCGTTTACGAATAGTCGTCACAGACTTCACGCCTCGATAAGATGAGCCGGGTAGGATCACTAGAAAGTAATAAAATATTGTAATAACAGTAATGGAAACGAGCTTTTTCCATCTTCAGGCTTAAGTAGGTAGTGAGTGACGTATACTCAAACGTCTAAGTGTTTTAAATGGTCCAGTCATAATTATCACTTATTGAACGAGTGTTTTCTACTACTAAATAAATTGGTTTCATTGCCTTATCGGGCACAAATATTTATCTTTTTAATGATTAAATTATTTATTATAGTTTCAAAAGAAAACGCAATACGGAAAGATAAACTTCGTGTGATATTTTCTAATTAATTATCACAAATTTTACTGGAAAATTTATTCATGGCAAAATATAAATTATTTAAAAAAGTTTTAAGTACGTTTTTCAATATTTCAGAAAGACTACTATTTTTGAAATAAAGTAAGTACGATCGGGGAATATTCTGATTTTGATTCGTATTAATTTTATGTTGTCGCTAGTTCGTTCGTTTTTGTACATTGCTAAAAGTACTTTAGTACTGCACGGCAAAATATTTTGTAAGTTTCAGGAGTACATAGACTATATCTTTAAATAACAAAATTAACTTAATTACAAAAATATGTAGAGAAAATGCGATGCCATTTTCATTTTTCGCTGAAAACGAAACAGCACCATTTATATACTTAAATAGTAATATTATACTCACTTACATCTACACTTGTAAATAATCGTAATTACAAGTAACACAAGATTCTTTTTTTGTGAATATTTCGAAGAATTCGTAGCTTTAATTGTTTTTAAATGAGACTACATTTAATAGCAAGGGACTCTTATGTAGAAATATGGACATTTTGTATTATATTTACACATTTTTTTTGAACAAACCAATTCTAATTATGCTATCTGCTTCTCTTAATGAGAAATTTTTCGGCATTGCAAATCATGAGCCGTGTCGCGGATGAAAAAAGTAAGAGATATAAAAAGAGGGGATGAGCATCTTAACGAAGAAGATAAATTAGGAGAGCTTCAATAAATTTTATGTTTTTGGAGCGTTGGAAAATTGTTCATGTTCATCATTCCGTATCTGTAAAATTTCAGTCATTCACTTAGCATAATCTCTTGAATTATAGGATGCGAATTTACTAGAAACGGGATTAAATTTTACGACCCTGCAAATAATGCCTGTAAAAAAATTTGTTTTCCATGAATCATGTTATTTAAATTAATTCTGTAAAGTTAGTAAATAAAGGTAGTTTTAGTTGGTAACAATGTGCTTCTTATTATAGCATCTAACAACAACAATCTTCTACAGACCCACTTTATTCCTAGTGCAGTAGAGATTAATTCCATATGATTAATTTCAACAAACCAGGGCATAATGGTACTGTGCGGTAAATGAGTTTGATTTAATTGAGACGTATTTTAAAAATATTTCATAGAACTAGCCTTTCCATGAAATATTTCTGGTTTGCTCTATTTCATTAAGTTCATTCCGTATTTATAGTTTCAAACGCTGGCTATCTCCCATAAAATTTAAAGGATTAAAGATCCAGCACCACGTTCTTATACCCTATCAGAGATATTCGAGAAGTTTTCATAACATTCGCGAAATTGAACAAAGTGAAAAGTTTTTTGAAACTTATATATTTCAGAAATCAGAAAGTTTGGAGTGTGTGTGTGTGTGTGTGTGTGACCTCCAACAAGTTTACATACACCTTTTTTTGCGTTTACTTATAGGTCAATACAATGAAACTATATGAATAAAAGCTGGAGTAAGCTTTATCTGTGAACTACCACATTATTCAAGAACTTAATAAAGATAAGAATTTGTAACTTGTAACGTTTTCTTCCATGCATTCATATAAATGACTTACAGGCTGAGATTACATAACAAGTAAATAAAGAAAAAACTCAAATTGCAAAATTCTATCTTTGTTATAATACAACCAATAAAAATATATGGCCTTTCCTCGACTTTGCCTGGATACAATGATGTAAGATTTTAATATGTTCGTTATTGTCTGCAAGGAACTATAATAATTTTATTAAATTCTATTTTCAGATTGTTTTCAATGCTACGAAATAATTGATAAAAAAAAGATATGAAAACAAGTTAATTTTATTATAGGGCGAATAAAATTTGATCGTATCCGGTGTTTATAAGCTGTTAAAAATGTTTTAAATGTTTATTTAATTCATTTTATTCTATAAAATCATTACTATGGATTAAATAGGAAAATATTTTTTACTTTTAGCTCCCACATATTAAAATTAAATTAATTCAACAAGAGTTCCTCAAGCAAGGAGGGAATGTTCTAAGCCATTGCGGCGTATAAGACTACACGATGAATAACAAAATTTTAATTATTCATAAACTACACAAAATTTAATAATGTGCATGAAGATACATTCCTCTTTATGTTAGGAAAATTAACTTCTGTGTAAATGTTCAGAGATATAATGTCTGCGGAATATAACGAAATTATTTACTAATTAATTAAAATTAAATTTTAATCGGTAACACAATACCAAACATTGAATTTCAAAGGATATTTTTCAATAATAATGTTGATAATAATAATTGTTATCATTATTATTTTCGGAAAAAATATAAAGCACGTAAAATATTTTCATGAAAAGAAAGGAAGGTCTTTATATAATACGGACATTTTCCACGAACTATTGAAACCAGTCTATCGCTAATCAATTTGCTTTTTTCATAGTCTCTGGGGTTTACAGTGGGATTAAAAAGCAACTGAAATACACAATTATGTTTTTTCTTGAGATGAGTTTTTATAGCATAAATATACAATAACCTTTAATACCAATTTCTAATAAATAATTAACAATTTCTTCTGGCTGCGTAGATGTATTTTGAATAAAAATGTATACATACATACATACATACACACACACACACACACACACACACACACCAAACTTTCTGATTTCTGAAATATATAAGTTTCAAAAAACTTTTCACTTTGTTCAATTTCGCGAATGTTATGAAAACTTCTCGAATATCTCTGATAGGGTATAAGAACGTGGTGCTGGATCTTTAATCCACTTAGCAACTAAGTATCGGTAAGCAAGGAAAAACAAAATATGGAAAAATTCATGAAAAGAAGTCCGAGAGCTTTTGTCCATTAACTCCTTTTAATTGTAATTAAAATATTCTATGTCTACCAGATGCGTGTACCATGAACTGAGATAACATTGAAATGATTTCATTTATTTTAATAACACACAATAATAATTCATTAAAAACACACAATAATTTTATTAAAAATTTTTTTAACCATTTGCCAGTTCTGTTTATGAATACAGAGTAGTATTATGAGAAGTAGGATATTTATGGCTTAGAAATTGCTAGAAAACTTGGACTTTTTCAAAAATCAAATGTATACAATTATGCCCTCATGCGGTTAGTTTACCAAAATCATTTTCTAGTTAGATGCTGAGATAGAGAATGCCTTGGCGGGTAAAACTCCTTACACACATGGAACCCATGGAACTTTCAGCATACTTGAAGCCTAAGGTCAGATACGTTTTTCAGAACAGTACTCAGATCAGACATTTAGTTTTTAATTAAAGCATTTAGGGACACGTATTGAATCCGTAAACACAGAATCGTGGGATCATTCTGCACGTATAATTGTCGAAACTGTCACAATTTTCACCCTTTCTCTTTAAAACGAGGGCAAAGTTATGGCGTTATGTCTATTTTTAACATAGTTATTAGAGTTTGAAATTACTTCGAGAGAAACTGCCGCTCCTTTGAGAGAAATTATATCTCCACATCTGATCTCGATTTCAAAGATATTTTTGTACAAAGAGATATGAAAAATGAATTAAGTAGAAAAATTTTTCAATAGGATGGAGCCTAGGAAATGGGAACGATTATGCAAAGTCACCGCTAAAATTATTTCAATCAAAGCAAATTGTATTTTTTGAATAGCAGTATTCGACTCGCGAAGCAAAAGTGACTCATGAGAAAATATTTTTGCTTGAATAGACTGTGTTTCCTTAACCAATAGACTAGTCAGGCCTCTCTCTTTTTGACTATTATCTGTTTTGGAATCTTAATATTATAATTTCTTTAAAAATTCGAAGCGCACACTATCTTAAGTATGAATTTACGCAATTTTTACACAAAAGCAGAAATACTTCTTATGTAATTGAATATATTTTATGTTAAATACATATAAAAATAAAATACTTTTTGAATTGAAATAATTTCAATATTGTTATCAACGTAATCCGCAAAATCTAAATTTCAAATATAATGACGAATAAATTCCCAGTGAAATAATTTCTCTGACGATAGGTAATACATGGGTTTAACTTATGACAAAAAAAAAAATAATAGGAAAAATAGCATACCTGTATATTTTTGGAATCTTATATAGCGATTTATTAGCGAATAAAATTTTCTAGTCACCTTTTTGAGTTGATGGAGCTTCGATATTTAATGACGGCAATTTGACATAATAATAAAACACTAGCGTGACCCGTACGAAGTCTTCGCATTATTTATTCCATTATGAAGCTCAGATGACAGATCAAACAAATATTTTACTAAAATTGACATATAGAGGCGCAAGTATCAAAAGCTTTGAGCTAAAGCGCCACTTTATTTATACGTGAGTGGATTTGAAATTAAACAAAAATTTTACCGACCGTCAATCATATTGACGTTGAGCCGTTAGATGGCAAAAACAATAGCAATAATAAATTTTTTAGTTGTGGATGCCGGTAGAGCAAGCAATTATCTATAAAATGATATATAATTTATGTGGATTAGTTGTGAGGTTTTTTCTAAAAAGGGAGAGTAACATCTTAACATTAGCGTATTAATATATATGATGATGATGATGATGATATTAACCCGCACATATATCAATAGTGATCAATTACGAATAGTAATTTTAAGACGGTAAATTAAACATTCGAATTTGTAAAGTTCCACAAATGTTATGAAATTTATAAAAATTATAAAACAAGCGAAAAGTATGTGGTCCCTCATTGTTATTTGCCGACCTTCAGTACGTTGTGAAATGAGAAAGAAAGAAATACCTAAAGTTCAGAAAGAAATACCTAAAATTACATATGAAAAAATGAGGTTTTTGGAAACCTGCACGAATGTTGTAGAAAAACTATAAGAATAATTCCAAATGTAATAGGTTTTGAGATTATCACGATAATTTACACTAAATTTTATTAAGTATTATTAATTACTTGCAGCTTTGTAACTAATAAACGGAAACTTACGGATTTGATACGGAATTTTCAATGTGCGGGTCACAATCGGACTTAGCAATTTTGTTTACCTATCTCAATATATATTCTCTACGTAGTACGTATATAAAAATATCAGATGTCTTTCAAATTAAATTTTATAAGTTATAAACAAATCGGAAAACCATCAGGAGCAGCTATTTATTCATAACCATTTACATAACATATAAGTAAATCAATACTTTGGCTTATTTAAATACCTGGGAGTAATTTATTACATACAAAAGTCATTAAACCACTTACTGTTTTGTATAATCATAAAAATGTTTCGTCCATCAGACAACTCAATGAAAAATGAGAAGTAAAATTTTACAAAAGAAAAGTTTTGGCTTATTTAAAAAAAAACATATTAATTTGTTTTATTTATTTACATAACGAATGCAACATTACATTTTTGAAACAATGTCTCATTATTTTCACTGATCGTTATTCGATTAAAGTTGAGTGGCTATTGGCAAAAAAACTAATCAATTACCAATGTTATGCTAATTATCGATTGATAGTTATTGGTTTTTTATTTCTAACGTTTGAGATTTAACAACACGTTGACATATATGAATAAAACAATTATCATATCTAAATTGTATAAATTTAAATTTTATTGTTGGACAATACGAGGAAACTAACATGTTTATTCCTTAAAGATAAGCAGGTGATGAACATACTCATCTCTTCACGAGAATATCGCAGTGAACTCTAGTTTTTATTAAATTTAATTATTGCTAAAAGTCCTATTTTAATTCATTCATTTTGAGCTTACCATATTTAACATTATATGCTCATCTATATTAATAAATAATGACAGAATATCGCTTTAATTTTTGAGAAAATTATTCTAATGTATTGAAATATTGGTATACTTTTGTAATGACTTCTATATATTAAATTCGAGTCGTCGTTTTTTCATTACTGAAATGAGATTAAAGTTCAAGATTATATTAGCTTATTTTTTTTATTGAATTTTAGTATTGATCGATAGAGATGTTTTACTATTAAATTTAGGTTTCAATATTAGTTTAATATGAACAAATTCATTTTTTCTAACTAGGCAATATATTTAAATTACAATAAACAATCAACATTTTAAATATATACGCTAACGGGATTGTGTTATTTTGATTATAACGTGTGACGTATTTTTATTTAAATGTAAGAGTATATATAATTTCTCAAAATATATAGAAGTTTCCTTTTTAGTAAAGATAGCTTGTTCACACCTATTTGTCATAATCATAAAAAAATTGAATATTTAATACAAGTGTTTACCTCTAAATGAAAGTGAATATGACAAGCGTTTGCTACTTGTAAAATTTAGTGATGAAGTACCAAAATAATAGTTTGTATATCTATTTGAGTTCTTTCTCATCGTATATAAATAAATTATATAATGTCAAAATATAACCTAACGAATATGTATTCATCACTCGTTGAATTCGGCCTTCTGGCCTATACCAATATCCACATTAGATAGTACTAAATTTATAAAGAAGGAATGTTTGTGAGGTTTTTATATTTAAGAGCTAATTTAGAAATAATTAAATATATTCTAAAATGATGGTGTTTGGTTGCGGAGGACAACTGATCTAATCAGAAAGGTTAAAGTTCAACACCGCGGTTTTCAAACCAGCGAAGCTTTTTTTGCATATCAGCAACTGCTATATAAAACTTTGCGCTGCAATATCGATGAGATGAACTGTTTTAAAGTAACCTTCATAGGTCAGCAGGTAAATTAATAAATAGTATTTATTCGCAATAAATCAACTAAATGCCTGGAAAACTTAAATGGAGTCGTGTTTAATTAAGTAGCATTTCATGTTCCATATTAAATGTGATATAATGTATCAAAATACTTAACATAATCTTTGTAAATGTTATCAAGTCAAGTGTATAATAAAATAATGAACATGTGTCAAAGTAACGCGCGCCAAATATCACTACAAGCGAAGTAAAGCTTATAGATGGTGTAAAGCTTATGGAATAAATTACCCGACGTCTGCCCCTCTACAATTGGTGTGTCGTGCACAAATTAATGATCACATATCAGACGCATAAAATGCACAAATACCGTCGGCGCATGTTATAAAGGGGTACCTCGGGATGCTGTTAATTTATTGACTAATAAAAACAGGTACTAACTTGAAGACCTACATTAGCCACCCACGCCTCCCTCCCCCTTTGCTACTTTATCAAGTGCCCAGAGAGTAAAGTAGAGTGTTTATAGTACGAAATACCTAAACAGTAAGACTGTTTATGATAAACGTATTTAAAACATATTTGTTAAATTTTATATAATTACATAATATATATTCTTAATGATTTAGTCTTCTCCACTAAACCAATCCTTTTTGACAAGGGCATTGAACCAAAGAGCAGTACTTTAAGAACAAGCATAAAATGTTACAAAACTAACGGCCTTTTCTATTTCTCCAAACATGACAATATAAGAAATCTTCCTCATGTACAAATTTGCTAGATAAAAGTAATTTTCAGAAAAGATTAATGAATTGTAGTTATTAGGAAAGGCAAATTTTATGAAAAATGAAATTTATTCTTACCGCTAGGCTCCAATAGAATCTTTAACTTAAGCTAATTTTTCTCTTATGGATTTAGGTGTTGTATATATTATAAAGTTTTGAATAATTAATTACATTATATTGAAATATTTGGTATATCTCTTATGGTATACTAGAGAGTATAAACGTTTTTTTCCTTTTTTGACACTTTCCCTTGAATTAATGTATGTTGTTTATGTTATAAATATCTAATTAAATTTAATAAATAAATTTTAAACTATTATCTAAAATACAGTCGGTTTACTAATTACAACTTGTTTTTTAATTAAACATGTTAACGATGTTCTCACTTGTTATAACAAACCGGATTTTAAATGTTACACCTTTTTTAGGCCATTATTTAAATCGTGCTATGTAAATGAGTTATCTGCTTGAAAATTAAGCGTAAAAGTTAAAAAGTACCTCTCATTTATATTTATTTGTTTATTGTATAATGGAATTAAAAATAAAAATCAGCGACAAATTTTTAATAGCTTACTACTGTAAGTCTGAAATGATTCCGAGCATTAAGAGTGATTTCTACCATCTAGTTATATAAGAATATTTGGATCAAAATAAAAAGAACTTGATGTTATGAAGTTATATATATATATATATATATATATATATATATATATATATATATATATATGTGTGTGTGTGTGTGTATGTGTGTACGGAAGACGGAAGAAAATAATTAAGCTTCTGCCCTGTCGAAGGTTCCCTTGTGTCAACCATGAACGCTTATAATTTCTTCATTTCCGCCCATCATACCCTAAGCTAAACCCTCACAGTTTTCATAATGTTAAAGACCTACACCCTTGAAATGTGTCATGTACATCCTTAATAAGCAACCTATTTAAAAAGGATTTATTATAATTGCAATGTTTAAAAAAATTAATATTAATAATGGGAGATAATGAGAGAATAATGGGGGATCATTAAATTCGATGCGCTAAAAACTATCTTTAAATAGGTTTTTTAAAATGAAAGCTTTATTTGAGAAATATTAAGTTTCAAAACGATGTGCAAAATGTTAACTTTATCATTTCAGTTTTTGTGTTTAGAAAATCTGAAATTTATGCTAACGCTACTTAGTATTTTCAAATCAAATTATTTTGCTTAATCTGCATTAACCCACGTCAAGAGATAAAGGCAACTATGAAACCCTTTGTATATGTTTGTATATGTTTAGCACACATCTGGTCAGTTTTCTTCCCGTTAAATTTTTAAAGCTTTCTAATCTATTCGTTCTTAATATAAATATTCTAAAAAACTTTTAATATTTGAGTAATAATTATTTTTTTCTATTTAATTTAATAAACAATCCTCAATTGGGTTTAAATTTATAATAATTACAATTAATGATTTTCGCATAAAATAAAAATAGTTCATGAACATTTTCTCTAGAATATTCAATATCTCTTAAATGAATAAATATTATCAAATATAATTTGCAACAGATCCGTTAAGTTATGTAGCACAAATCTTAACAAAATATTTCATCCAAAATCCGTCATCACGAAATATATTTTCGGGCGTAGCTTAATACGTTATATTGCCGAGATAGTAAACAATAATCTAAAGCGACAGTGCAGTCGTCGTAAATGGATACAGAGACTCGAATAAACATAACGATACGTTGAAAAGTATATACATAAACTGGCAGAAACAATTTATTTTGATATTCGTAGTAGTGTACTGACCTATGAAATGAAATTACTCTCTCGTCATGCGCTAGATAAGCTCATAAGGGGATAGTTTTTGATAAGCGCTTCAGCAGCATGCAATGTTGTAGTTGGTCCGTGCTCAACGGCAAGTACCGTGTCGAACTTAGAGCCACTGTTGTTTGATTATTGCATTACAAACCTGGCTTGTAAAGTACGGAGTGCCTTTTGGAGGTTTTTTTTAAATTATTATATGATGAAATCTTAAATCTTATGCATTTTTTCATGCTGTGAAAAAAATGTTTGTTACGATTGTTAGTATCGCATCTGAACAGGCGGACACAGCATATAATTGGCAAAAAATGTTAATAACTACTTTATGAAGTCCATTACGTACATATTGCAATAAAAGCATTTTTTTAAGTAAATTACGGCAAATTAATGGACTGACATGAAATCTCAGGAAAAAAGGTGAAAAAATTTACTTGGGCTTAAATAAGAAAAAATACCTACACGCTTAAATAGTTTAGGGAACAGTTACCACGAAGTTGGTTTCCTGATTTTCGAAACATATGCCTCTTTTCACAAATCTTATTCAATAATGCAACAATAATTAATATTTGAAGAAAAGCATACCCATGTTAGTTAAGACATTCATAATAAACACTTCTGAAATAGGTAAAATATAATATAAACAGTGAAAATGTTTCAATAACTAAATTGCAATTCGACTGATTATTTTTTTGCCTTTTCACCAGATGTTTTACTCGAATCCCAAATTTAATAATTTGACTTATCTAGCTTTTATTTGCCAAAATCAAATATTTTTCAGAATTCGCTCAAAATCTTGATTAATTTTACATCTATGGATTAACGATATTGTTCAAATAGAGCCGCTGAAATTTCCGAATGTATATTCCTCTATTAGGGCGCCAGAAATTTCCAAAGCTTATTACGATGAATAAATTATTTGCCACCAAGTCTAACAGGAAGAGTTTAGAACTAATAAGAATGTATATCTGGTTTAAAATGTATTAAAAGCTCCGCACACTTGTAATGTGCGGAACTGGAATTTACTCCATTTGAGTTGATAGAAAAATATTAAAACATTTTTTTCAAAGTACTGAAAATGATTAATTTACTAATGACTAAAAAATATTCATAACTTCATTAACCATAATAAAAGAAGTTGGAGGCTGTTTGTCCATTTACTTTCTGCAAATAGTAACTAACTAATATTGTCTACAGTCGAGAGGGTTGAATTCTTCCTGTCGATACAATTACTAATAGACAAATTATTAATTTCGAGTTTGGTTGACTAATTGTAAATTGAAACAACTAATTCTGTATGATTTTTCTATATCGATAATCGCGCCACCCAACATTAATTGATTCTTAAAGTTATATTTAAACACAGTCTTATACGATAACATATTTATTGGTTTCTCCTATTCTATCTTTGTGCAAGGTTATATAAAGGAATTTAAAATATAAAAAAGTAAAATGTATATAAATATTTCTGAACATCTTTTATAACACACTATTTCTCCTTTTATTAACAATTACTGAACAAATATGAAAAGATAAATCTAAAATCAGTTTCATGTAGGAAGTATACTTTTCAAAAATTAATGATAATATCATTAAAATGTTGAATATATTTGGCGTTAATTTTGTAGAAATTCATTATTCAAAATTAAATGAAACTACGTGATATAGTATTATTTCTACTATCTTTAATTTCTTTACCACGACCTAGGTTTCGTTGTATTACAACATCTTCAGGTGGGATATTAGCAAAGGTGGGATATTTGCAGCAAAGGTGGGATATCAGGTGGGATATTTGCTAATATCCCACCTGAAGATGTTGTAATACAACGAAACCTAGGTCGTGGTAAAGAAATTAAAGATAGTAGAAATAATACTACATCACGTAGTTTCATTTAATTGTGAATCATTAAAATGTTTAATTAGAAAATGAAACATCTTAATTCCGTAATGCAGCCATAAAAAATTATTAAGAAAATATAAAAAAAATATTTTCTACGCTTGTACAGAATATAATTATTCTGTACATATTCATATTTTTTAATAATTAAATAATTAAAATTTATTAATTCCATCCATAATAATAATGATTTGTGGATATGTCGAAGTAATATTCGTTTGAACAGGCGTGTGGAGTATTTTGTTAAATACACCTCGGAGTATAGTTCACATTTCTTGCCTTTCTTTAATGAAAAACGTCGATTTATTCAAATAAAAGTTATTATGTTTAGATCTCTTGTATTACTAAGTAAATCTTAAAAACTTCATTTTACAGGAAGATGTAATGCGGTACTAGCATTTTTCACATTCTGTATTAAAAAAAACTATTTCGGAGACCTCGCTGGATAATATTTAAGCCATTTTATATATCAATTTAAAATTTAGGCTTAGATACTATATTTAGATACTTAGCTTCATACGTGAATTTTTATTTTATGTCTTTTTATATTAGAACTAAGAGCTTCTGACTATACTCAAAGTTATCGCTCGGTCCTTGTAGAATCCTAAAAAGGTTCTAAAATATACATGGCTAACAGGATTTTTTTTATTTTCACCAATTTTGGAAGATTTTTCTTCTTTTATGGACCCTTTTACGTTATGTGTACTTTCGTTTACAGTCCTTTGTTTATTTTAAAACAGTTTATACATTTAAAACATTAGACTCGTTTATATTGAGTAACGTTCTGAACTATTTAAATTTTTTTATACTATTGCCACTTCCAAATCCACTTTTGACTACTCATATTTGACATTTATAGTAAAAATAAGGAGGCTGCAAATTAAAAAAAAATCCTTGAAAGAAGAAAGTTAAATTATTTTCAAGCTACTAAAAACAAGGATTTTTATTTCAGTTACAAAAAACTTAATGCTTTTTTTCAGTTGAAGTATATCGTATAATAGCCTATCTTGGGAAAGACTCAGCAATGAGAGAAATTGATAAAGTATTGTATTAATTTATTTTATTTCTATAAGCAGTAAAATATTAAAGGAAATATTTAATTAAATCTATAGTAAAAGATAAAAAAGTGCTTATTGGACGCGATTTTGTTATAGTTATTACATCTTAATAATGTAATCATTTACATTCATTTTCAGCTTGCCGGGCACGTGTTTTATTTCTTAAATGATTTATAAGGACTTAAATTTTGAAATTGCATGTACGCAACATACATATTTATTGTCAGGCGTGAGAAAAAGTACAACAGAAAATAAGCATCGCGTTATATTTTGTAGATAATTTTTTTCTCATTAAGACATAAATTATTAGATGGGCGGCAGAGGTTAAAGGAAGCTATTGGAGGTAACAGCATGTGACTGATTTTGAACGTCTTCTGGCTGATGATGATGAGGATGAAGATATAAATTATCTGAAGAAAGGAAAAATATACTTATCCAGTTACTTAGAAAAAGTTTACTATTATACGTCTTAAGTAAAGGAAGTACGATTACGGAATATTATTATTTTGTCAATTGTCAGTCTGTTTTTATGCATTTCCATGTATATTTTGATCCTATGCTATAAATATTATTATATGTTTATAACAGGCTATACATATTATTTAGCAAAAATTTTGGAAAAGTATATTTTTAAGTGAAAACCCTTTCATTTTTAAGTGAAAACAAAACAGTACCATTTACGGACTTAAAATAATGATATTATATTTATTTAAATTTGTATATATACGAATTTCAAAGTAACAACGAATACAATCTTTGTAAACGGTAAAACAAAGAATTATTTAATTTTAAAACAAAGAATTTATAACAGTGCCTATTTTTAATTAAGAACACATTTAATTTTACCTAATTGCAACGTTTAGAAATAGATATATTTTTCATTATATTTTCATGTTTATAGTATAAGGAAACTGATATCACACAATCTGCTTCTCTTAGTGCGACATTTTTTAATATTGCAAATTGAACACCATGCCACGGATGAAAAAACTAAGAGTAGCAAAAAGAAGCGAAGAGCATGTTATCGTAAAATATTGAGCAAGAAATCTATAATAAATTTGACGACTAGCTGCTCTAATGGCATCGAAAAATTGTTCGTGTTCATAATTCCGTATCTGTAAGATTTCCTTCATTCATTTAAAATAATCTTTTCAGTTACACGATATGAAACTGTTTGACAAGGGAATTAGTAAAAACTTGCCTGCAAATAAATTTGAAAAAAATGTCTTTAACTTGAACTTTTTAAATTGATGTCTGTAATATTTAATGTAATAAAAATACACAATTAAATGAAACTATGTCATGTAGTATTATTTCTACTTTCTTTAATTTCTTTACCACGACTTCAGGTCTAGGTTTCGTTGTATTACAACATCTTTGCTAATAGCCACTTCAGGTGGGATATTAGCAAAAATGTTGTAATACAACGAAATCTAGGTCGTGGTAAAGAAATTAAAGAAAGTAGAAATAATACTAAATCAAGTAGTTTCATTTAATTGTGAATAATGAATTTCTACAAAATTAACACCCAATATATTCAATAGTAATAAAAAT
This sequence comes from Druceiella hillmani, assembly GCA_039881145.1. Classification (NCBI taxonomy): domain Eukaryota; kingdom Metazoa; phylum Arthropoda; class Insecta; order Lepidoptera; family Hepialidae; genus Druceiella; species Druceiella hillmani. Next base: position 24,395,288 of record JAYKKI010000007.1, read on the forward strand.
TGTTAAATAAAATTGAATTACCCAAAAGATGAAATGCTGAATGTAGAGAAGTTTTTGAATATCGATTAAAACATGATCAGCTAAATTATTTGACATGTGGGTGGTATTTATACATGGTATGCCCGTGGCATGTGTACAATAATTTGGGTGTAACACGCCATTCGTACAAAGAATATTATTCCTTGACAGCTAAAAAGTTGTGGGATGTAAGATAAAATCTCAAAGCTTTAATTAAGTGTAATTCCAAACTTTTATAACATCCTTATATTTAATAATTAACTGAAAAGTACTATGATAATTGTGGATTTAATTGAATAACATGTTATAGAATTATAAACTAATAACATGTTCCATTTCTCATAATCAAAACATTACACTTTTTTCTATTGTTGAAAATATATATGTCACAATATGTTTTTAAATTTGTTCCTCTGTTTATATTCCAAATTATTCTTGTCATATTCTGATCAAGTTTAGGAAAGGATAGAAAAGTTAAAGTTACAGGGAAATATTTCGCAATTCACTATATTTTTCCAAGACTAGATTTTAGTTTATGCTTGATTTGAAATACAAGAAGATACAATGATTTCTTTTTTTAATAATAAATACAAATTTGGTTTTATAAATTTTACAATATTTTTTTCACAGTTATAACAAAGGTAACTTGAGTCGTTATTTTGTAGATAAAATAATTTATTTTATATAATTGTATAACATGTCAAAATAAACTTTAATATATGCAAAAATAAAATAAATTTCTTTTACAGACACATACATTTTTTATATGTTCAATTTATATTTAGGTAAAATGTGTAAATATATTAAATTTATACGTCGGAGTGGAATAAACTGGCCATTTGAGAATATCAAATTTCAAGTGAATGTATTGTCACATCGCCACCATACAAATCGAATACCATAATCCTATTTTCAATATTTCCTTAGTATAAAAAAAAGATATTTACATGTATATATATATATATATATATATATATTCACGATCTCTTTATATAAAAAGTACACAGCATCATTCAAACTAAAGACAGTGGTATATAGTGATTTCAACCTCAATTTAAAGACTTAATATAAATATCAATAAAGATGATTTTATATTTTAGAAGAAAAATTTCTCTTTCATACACATATTTTCGAGGTTTATTTTACTTGGAAAAATAGCTACCAGAGGTTTAACCGTAATAACGATAATAGTTTTTTTCTCCAACGAACGCGGAATGTTACCTTAAGCCGAGGCGCAACGCTTAGCGTGAATTAAATTTAAACAAAGTAAGTTCGGAGAAAAAGTTTAAATACAAAAAATTCAAATTACAAAATTCCTCTTTGTTATACTACAGCACGTGAAATATCTACTGCTATTTCTCTGCTTTGCCTAGATGGTAACAATTCATTTGTACTCGGTATTTGTTACTAAGGACCATTTTAATTTTATTAAATTCTGTTTTCAACTTATTTTCAATGCCATGAAATATTTAAGTAAAAGGCCAGATGAAAATAAATTATCTTTATTATAGTACGTATAAAATTTATTATATTCAGTGTTTAATATTAAGAAACCTCATTATTTAGTTTAATTTTGTTTTTAAATTATTTTCTTTGAACAAAACAGTTGCTTTTGATTACAGAAATATTTTGCCGTCATTCTTCACTTAAACTTAATTGTTTCTTTCTTCGTACACAAATATCTTACCGTTATTTAAGATTTTCTTTTCCCTGGTTCCAAAATGAATAAATATATTTGAATATTGCACATAATCACATTACCGCATTGTCTCTAAAATCAACACGATGATTCCGTAACTATACAAAATGCAAAAAATGAATTATTTCGAAGTTACTTAATCAGTACAATTATTTTAAATACTTTTATGAAAATTAAGTACATTAAAGTTTAAAGGAGAACATATTAGATGTAAAATAATATTATACGTAACAATTGCAAATTTACATTTTAAAATTACAAGTGAAAAGAGGAGTTAATAACGATTATGATCAGAGTTAAAAATACCTCGGCTGAGTGAAATGATATAATTTCAGCAGGTATTACTAGAGCAAAGATGGAGTACTATAAACCATTGTAGTGGACAAATACAAGACGAAGGGTACAATGTAAATTAATCATCGACTGTACGAATGTATATTTTTTAACGTAATTCAAATTAATTATTATGGCAATTCGCAGAGTTTATTATCCGTGAAGTATAACACAATATTATTTATATATTCGTTCATATAAAATTATAATCAGTAACACAACAACAAATATAGAATTTTATAAAAACTATTTTTCTGCTTGTATTGCAAGGTTATATAAATAACAATAAGAATGATAATAATCAATTGTTTATAAATAAAATATATAGTAAATATAGTGTTTTCTTGAAAATAAAGAGCGAAATAATGACGAATTAAATGAAATATTATAAAGGCGTATTTGCACTTTTGACGAAAAACTTATATTTATCCAATTTACTTCTAAAAATAAACTCTTCGAATATGTAGTATAGGCAGTACAATGATATTTTGATGAGAAAATGTATCAGAGATTTCATTTAGATTATATTTTATTGGTCTCATATGTATTTTTAATAAAACTTTTCTGAACTTATACCTAGCCAGAAAAAAACTTATTCTAAACAATTACACTTCTACTTGAAACGCAAAAAAGGTTGTGAAATTCTTATATAGATAAAGACATGATCTAATTGAAAAATGTTGTTTCATGACACCTATTGCTTTAATTTTATTCTTAATATTTTAATGCTGCATACAAAATAAACTCTATATACATATATATATATATATATATATATATATATATATATATATATAAAGGAGCCGGATATGCGAAATCCGTTGATAATGTAGATGGTTTACCGCCATGGATGTACAGGGTTTACCTATAATTAAAACAATAATGGAAGTTTATCGTTCCATGGCATTAATTATGATCTACAGCAGGTGTCACAATGAACATAGGTTTCCGTAGTAAAAATGTTATTTATTTAGGAGCAAATAATGCACTGTCTTATTTATTCTTGGCCATCCAACCAAAAGAATTGAGCCTCCATCATACCCGTTTTAAAAATTATACCGGACCATAAAATTATAAAGGCAGAATAATTGTAATTAGATTTGAAAAATATCTTCCACAATAAGATCAATCGTATTCACAAATGGTTACCGATTGACATTCAGACAGTTATTCATTCCATTGTATGACAATAGCAACCTAGTAAAAATGGCACTTTAATTTTTTGTTAGCAGTTGCATCAAACACTGTCAAGCTTGTCAGGAGAATTACTGGCAATAGGCAAAATATTCGTCCGCCAAATATTAAAATCGTAAAAATATGCCGTTTATTGAAAACTTAATAATATAGAACAAAATATTACTAAGGGCTCTATCACAAATTTTGTGATAATTCTACCTTTTCATCGTATTTTTGTACCGCGAATACGCTTAAAGATGAAAATTGATTTACCAAAATAATAATTTGGGTTTTTTTTTCACAAAGAGAGTCAAGATTTCTCTCCGAGGTGCTGAAACATGGCGATGTACATCTGCAGTAACGTCTTTTAATACGGACTATTCACAATCTTTTGTGTATAAGTTTATTTTCAGTACAGACGATATTTCTAAAATAAAGGAATTAGATGCATTTCATAACATTTTAAATAATACTAAAAATACCATCGTATCGAAATTTTATGGAGAAAATTATTAAAAAAAATTATGAAAGGTTCTCCCCTGAAGGGTGGCAATACAATGCAAGAAAGTGCTAGTCTACATTGAATATACAATAGCGGAAGTTATTAACAGTTTGTAATGGAATGTACGGCCATTAATACTAATTAAACAACAAAAAACTGAGTTTGGGAAATACAGATCTGGTAAAATGAATATAAATTTATAGTTTTTCTAAATAAAAGGCAGTTTCTTATCATTACGAACGCCATCTGCCTGATTATGATCCGAATTGGTATTAATAATGGTAAATTGATATTTGAATGAATTGTGAAGAATAATCAATTTTAGAAAGACAACATGAAATAAAATTTAGTGAAATTTTATCAAAACCGTTTGCTTCTAAAATGTGTAAATTGATCCTCGATCATTGAGATCAGTGATATTACGAGAACATCCATCACATCGCATTAGTGGTCAGATTTTTGAAAGCGAGAAATTAAAGATGAACAGGAAAAAATGTCTCATATCAGAGCTTCGATATTTTCAAAGTTTATAGCAATTTCTTCTTATCAATTATATTTGGGAAATGAAAAAAACTATTAATGGGTGCTTTGTTAGCTAAAGTTAACTAAAATGCACACTAAAAAAATTATTTATTGTAACTAATCGATCAGTAAACAAAGCTTTTTGAATATAATGTCTACGTAGGTAAATTTAATTTTAATTAGATATTTTCACACTTTATCAAGTAAGTCTTTGGGAATTGGATATGATATCATATACATAATGGTTTGAAAGCAATGAATCACGAGGAAAGGTGGTGTATCAGTCATTACTATCTCTCCTAATTTTTAATAATTAGTGATCTCTTATTTTTGTTCATATTTTGGTACAGTTTTCTTTTTTAGATTATAATTTGTCTCACATGTAATTAAGAGCAGTTTTTATGACTCATAAGAATACAGGTGCAGTTGTTTGTGCTTGTATTGGGATTTATGGTATGAAAGACTTAAATTTGTTTACGACTAACTCTATGTAGAAGATAAAGTCATTGTTATATACCTTGTGGCTAGTTGGCCTGGTCAAGGAATAAAATCGGAATTAAAATGGAATAAATTGCAATCGACGCATACGATAATTTTAGAAAACTTAAATTAAAGTCAATTACCAATAATATAAAACCCCATATTTTCACTTTAGGTATAATATAATATGAAGAACTAAAGTCAGGCACCTGACTTTTAGTGCCGTATTTCTTTAATGAGCGACTATACTTGTATTAATGAGTCTACGATTAGTAAATGTCGATTCTCAAACTAAGACATTTTATAAATACGTCCTCAAATTTATATAACATGAAACATCATTCACGAAAAGGTAATAAGATCGGTTTGTGTATACAGAAAAATATGTTTTGTGTTCCATACCTATACAAATACGTTTGTACTCCTGTACATTCATTAGATATCGAAATAAATGTATTATATGAATATATAAACACTCATTATTAAACAAAAAAGAACCAAAATTCAAAAAGCAATAAAATTAAAAATTAGATCAGAAATCTTTGAAAAAGCTAATCATCATATAAACAAAATTACTTAAATATTAAAGCTAATTAAAACTATTAGTTTTTTTTTTGTAAACATCACTTACAAATCAACATGTTAAATAAAAATATTGATACCAGCGTGTTCAAGGACAGTGTAAGATCGTTTCTATATTTTTGGAAAGGCAAACTTGAAATTGCCCCGCTATCCTATAGGAGACACCTGTCTCTAGTTCGCATCATGCGACATGCATCACCGCCTCAAATGGACATTTCATATAAATATGTCAATACGCTCATAATACATAGCCTCCGCAAATAGCAACGAGTGCGATACCTGCGACGATTGTCTATTCGAAGTGGCCTGTGCTCACTAAAGTAAGATACACGGAATTGCCATGATATGATGAAAAATGATAGAGGCATTAAAATACAGAGTGCAAGCACCATTTAATATATTTTGTTTTAAGTTTGCTGTATTTAAAAGTAGACGCGGGTCATGCATTACATCACCGCAGTCGACCATAAGATGAATGAGATTAAAATATTTCCATCGGCAACGATGCGATAATGGCGGTACCTACATAATGTTCATTGAATCTCCTGTACCTAGAAAGCTTGAAGATTGCTTAATGTTTGCGCGTTACTGTGTTGCCTGTTGAAATGGCACCTGCTTTTTCTAAATCTTGGGGCAGATATATGAATCGCACCAAAATGGTCTGGTCGCACCAAAATTTTGAATCAAACAATTCCATATTCGATTCATCAAGATAACGGAAGGGGAAATGTACGGCCAGTTATTTAAAGATCGAAAAATTGAATATACTGAAAATACATTGAAAATATTGACCAGGAGAACTTGGGCGCTCAAATCATGGGCGTGATGAAAGAATTTGGTATGCTTAATATTACACGAACTGCAACACATTAAATCTATAAATTATCAGTATTAATTGTAGATGGTCTTATTGTGTGCATGTATACATTTTGAAATAGTATATTCTCACATTAAAATTCCTAGCAGTATATATAATTCGAACATTGATAAATGAACATACAGTTTAATGTTATTTATGGCTGTGGGGTAATAACAAAAATATATTTTTACCTAAAGTCTTGATATTTATCATATGAGATATACTGATAATTATTGAGATATAATGATTCAAATACAATGGCTTATTTATTACTCGATTACGATTGCTAGTTATTTTTATAGGGTTTCATACCTAAACATGGAAAATGAAATCCTTATAAGATCACTCACTTGTTTATCTGTTACAGACCTTTTTACTCAGAAAGCGCTTTACATGAAGACCTGGCATTTGGCATAGTGAAAAAACATATTAACTCACACTTACCTCAAAGCTGACATTCAAAAATATTTTCATGATATTGGAGGAGTCCAGAAGTAATTAGGTAATCAAATATTTGTTTTTAAGTTTTTATTCTAGAAATAGTGTGGGGTATCATTTAATAAAATTTGTAATAAATAATAGATGAAAGATTTAATAATAAAGATCTAAAATAATTTTTTTTTATATTTCATACAGTATATATTTACAGATATACTAAAAAATATGGAAGAAATATTCCCCACCTTATATGCGAAACTATTAAAGTTTTTCATTCTAAAATTATCACAAAACAAAATTTTTATTAGTTTCTGTGCAAAGATTCAGGAAAAAATAATAACTACCCGAGATCCCATAATAATTTTTTAATACGCACTACTTTTTATCGCTTGTGGAATATATAGAAGGCAATATGTTTTAAAAAAATAATCATGTACCCTTAAATAATATAAATGCCTCAATTAACTTAAGTAAGTGTTTAGTAACATAAATCTCCTATTATAACATTAACAGGACATAACGCATTGGTTGATTTCATTAAATAATCATTTGCCTCAACTTTCACAGCTTGATCTTAATATGTCATACAAAATACAAAGTAATTCCCTTAACTCACACTATTTCATGGATGCACACACACATACCATATTAGTTACTAAATTAATTACCATATTATGCATATACGGTAATTATTATATTATTGACGAAAAACTATTAATTCCATATGTCACGTTAATACAAAAACTTATAAAAGGATAAATAATTCCAATATAATTATTTCCAATAAATGTCACCTTGCAGATGCGACGACTCGTATTTTCTACCGTATCACATTATAAGTGATAGATCGCGTAAATATCTTATCGACCATTGACATTATAAGCGCGGCAGATGGCAACAGAATATCCATTGCAAATCTCTTCGTCGTTCTCCCTCAATATCGACTTCTCCATTCATCATTCGCTTCGTTGATTTTTTGTTACTGAAATAAGATTAAAGTCGACGGTTGCATTAACCAAACTTCTTTTGAGCTCTGCTATTGATCTGTAGATATATTAGGGGATGTAGATTTGAGTTTGTATATTTATTTGATTAAGTAATTTATGTTAGCTGGCCTTTAAAATAACACTTTTTACGAAAATAACATTACAATTAAAGCTTAAACCATGAGGACATTTAGTTTCATTTTAAAATCTTTAATAAACAAGTTAAGAAAAGAAATTGAAATTAAAAAGAGGTAAGAGTTTACCAGCTTTATATTTAGCGTGTATATAAAATATATGTACTCATAACCGAATTGCTCACACGACCACGGCAGTAGCTGTTCACTTTAGCATGATCCATTTTCAAAGTCAATAACTGCTAGACGCGCGACGGGAAAATTGTTGTAATGTTTCCGGACGGGTTTCAGGAAATTATTACACGTCTTCAACAATTAGAAAAGGCCAAAAATAGATTATTGACTTTGCAAACCACTAATAGCAGCGAACGCCGCACACGTAATCTAAAGTAAAATAAAGGCACAAATTTCATTTTTAAGATTGTTACAAAACTTAATCGCAGGTACGATCTATGTAATATCTAAAGTTTCAATTTAAATTAGTATATTCTATTCACCTTTATTTTATTTTATTTTTTAAGTCTTTATATATTTATTCTCACATATCACTCAGATAATTTATTTACGTATGTAATTAAGGTTAACTGCACTCCGGGTGCGAGTGTATTGTTTACGCATTGTTTGAGCAGACGCTGTGTCTATTGCCGTGCCGTTTGTAATTTATGGTCTGCGCGCATAGATCACAAACTCTTACATTTTATCCTTGCCATGTTTATAAATATTTATTTTTCTTATTCTCTTTTTTTAGTATATTGGTTATATCAAATGTAATTCAAATTCTCAATTTTAGGTGTTTATATTTACTTGTTACATTATGTCAGCTGTGTTCTTATACACATTTTTTTATTTTATTGTTGTTTTGTATGTAATTTGTTTCTGGTTCTCTTTTCTGTTGCTGGTTAATATTACATTAATATAACTTTATAATATATCGACATGTCGTCCACATCTTCCTCAAATTCCTTTCATTCCTTTTCTCCTAACGATTCGCTCGATTTTTCACCTGACGATACATTTTTCGACACTTCCAATAATCCTTCTATACATAATACACTTTAATCTATTTCTGCCACATCAACGCCAATAGTATTCCGTGCCATTATTCAGATTTCATTAATTATTTTCAAAATCTGAACCTTCACGCATGTCTTGTTAGTGAGACCTGGCTCAAAGCTTCACTCCCATCAAATTTGTACTCACTGCCAGGTTACGTTTTAATATGTAACGATCGTACTTCTAGACGTGGCGGTGGTGTTGCTATATATCTTCGGGCTGACCTACCCTTCAAAATTATCACAAAATCTTCCACTGGCTGCACGCCCATAATGGAATACTTATTTGTCGAAGTAACTTTTTTTCAAGCCAAGTTACTACTTGGTGTCGTATATTCTCCTCCTGATGTTACGTATTTTGGTGATTTTGAAAGCATAGTTGATCACTACCTACCTTTATACCCCCATTCATTGATTTTGCATGATTTTAATACCTGCCTTTACAAGCATAACACTAGAAGCGGAAAACTTTGTGACATTGTCAAGGCTGGTAACCTCACAATTCTCTCATCCTTTGCTACATTTCATGCCGATAATTGTCACTCCCTCCTCGATCTCAGACTAGTAACCTGCCCTAAAAGTGAATCCTTCTACGGTCAACTTCCAGCACCCGGTCTATCTCATCATGATCTCCTTCATATTTCCTATAAATTAAGTAGCCCTAAAGCCTATTCAAAGAGCATCTTCCTCCATGACTTTAGTTGTATTGACCTACCATCTTTTCTTGAGGATGCCAGATCCATTAACTGGGATACAATTGCGATGAATCCCTCTGTTGATGAAAAACTTACTGTTTTCAATAGTTGTATCTTTAAACTGCTCGATAAACATGCATAAAACTAGCCAAAATTATGCAGAGAGCTGCGCCTTGGCTAAACAATTCTATTAGAAAAATGATGGCCAAACGTGTTTACGTTAAAACTAAGTATAAGACTGAGCCCAGCCCAAATTACTGGGAGAATTATAGTGCTTAGAAATAAATGTTCGCAAATGTGCCAAAATGCCAAAAAAACACTATATTTCTGCATCATTACGTGATTGTAGTCCTAATAATATTTGGAACTTTTTGGATACTCTAGGCATTGGAAAATCTTCTACCACTTTGGAGAGTTGGCGATTGGGTTTTGACCAATTAAATTCACATTTTTCTACGCCACCCACGGTACTGAAACCAGCTGTTAAGTCTGCAACTATGAACGGTATCTCGTCTTCATCCGTTTTTAATGAACATCAATTTACGAAATCCATGGGATTTGATGGCTTAAATATTAGTGCTCAAACCAATAATAGATATCGTGGCTCCGGTCATCGCTGATACTTATAATACCTCTTTGAAAACTACTGTCTTCCCTTTGAAATGGAAAAAAACCTATATTGTGCCCGTACCTAAAATTTTATTACTTACGCAACCCAAGGATTTTTGGCCCATATATATCCAACCGCTTCTATCTAAAGTCTTTGAACGTATTATCCAGGGTCAACTTGTTACTTTCTTCAATGCTCATAAGTCTCTAAATCCACTTCCAAGTGCCCTTGTTAAGGTTACTGATGATATACGCTTGGCTATGGATAATACACAAGTCACTGTCCTTGTGCTTCTTGATTTCAGCAGTGCGTTCAACTCTGTTGACTTTGATATTCTTCTTACCCACTTGAAATATCTTAATATATCCCAACATTCACTTGAGTGGTTTAGTTCATATCTTCATGGACGCAGGCAATGTGTCAAGTTGTCAGATACGTATTCTGAGTGGACTGATCTTACAGCTGGTGTACCTCAAGGTAGAGTTCTATCTAATCTCCTCTTCTCAGTATTTATTGATGATGTTGTTAATAAAATTTCTAGCAATTATCCTCTCTATGCTGATGACCTACAAATCTATGCGCACTCGAACCTCCATTCCTTATCAAAAACCATCGACATCCTTAATCGAGATCTCGCTTCAATTGGTCAATGGGCTCATGAAATGGGTCTTTTGGTTAACCCAAGTAAGTCACAAGCTATCATCATCGGTAGTCGAAGACTAATTTCTAAAGTAAACTAGGTAGGTTTACCGAAATTAGTGCTAAATAGTACAATAATATCATACACGTCAACTAAAAACCTGGGCCTACTGATTGATCAAAATCTTAATAGGCGGCCTCAAGTAAATTATGTTAGTGGTCGTGTTTTCAACAGGATTCACTCTTTGAAACGTCTTCAAAACTTTCTACCGACTAAAACGAAAATCTACCTTTGTGAAACACGTTTATTACCATTAATCGATTATGGAGACGTGTGCTATCCTGATCTTAATGAAGAATATTTGTGCAAGTTAGAACGTCTTCAAAATTGATGCATTCGGTATATCTTCGGCCTCAGAAAATATAATCACATTTCTGAATACAGGTCACTTCTCAAATGGCTGACGTTCCGTGATCGACGCCAACTTCACACACTTACACTTCTAACATATTAAAAAATCCTCGTAGCCCAAATTATCTTAGTGGAAAATTTAAAGATTTGTCTACTCACGGTCTTGGGCTGCGATCTGAAAGTTATCGCACCCTACTTATTCCTAAACATACCTCTACCACTTACGAAAAATGCTTCACTGTCCAAGCAGCAAAAATTTGGAATCACCTGGATCCTGACATCAGGAAAATCACGTCTCTAAATATTTTTAAAGATCGAGTGAAAAAGTCCTGCATCTCCTGAAACCTTTTCCTTTGTGTCCTTGCCATTTTCTGTCTTTCTCATCCTAAATCATGTCAATATTTTGTTTTCTTTTAAATTTACTTTTGTATTTTTTTGTCTAATATACTATGAAGAATTTTCATTGTAAAATCTCTTACAGTCTACCAACTAAATTTCAATACAAATTGTTATGGAAGAGATTGCTCATGTAGCAATAAGTCCGCCATATGTACTATACATAAAAGTTAATAGTAAATAAATAATAAATAAGTAAATATATAATTTATAAAAATAAGACACAATTTATATGGATATTGAATTAAATGGACAATGACTTATTTCACAAAATTCTTAAACAAGTATTTTTATATATACAATCATGTTGTACACAAACTTTTACATGTGGCTTCATTTAAAGGTGTGGGACGATAATAGTTTCCTCCATAACAATGAGAACCTAACCTATTTCAATCCAAACTAATATAACCCAACCTAATGTGACTTAACCCAACATAACCTAGCTTAACCTAATCCAAGCTTGTCATACCTAACCTAACTGAACTTAAATCAAACTAACCCAACATGACTCGACCTAACCCAACACAACCTAACCTGGCCCAATTTAACATAATACATCCTAGCAGCTCAAAATAACCCAACCTAGCTTAATCTAACCCAACACAACACAACATAACTTAACCTAACCCAACCCAAACGTCTAAAATCTTTTCGTGTATAAATAATTTAAATATTTTAATGCACATTTCTACAATTTTATCGATCAATACACAACATTACTTTATAGATTAAACAAGTAGTAGGAATCCAATAACTACACAAGTTTAAAGGCCAACCTGATGTATATTTATTCCGGGTGGTGTGGCAAAAAGTTTGTGGTCAAGGTCGTCCACATATGGATTTAGAATAAAGAATATATCTGAGATGAAATTAAACTTTCAACGCTACAGTTTTAAATTACAATTTAAATAAAAATGAATAGAAGTTAACACCGAGGACAAAAAAGTAGTAAACACAAAATGGAAGTAACTGACTAATGTCTTTTACATATCTCTAAAAAGTGTTTTGTATTCTTCCGAACACAAAATAAAACTAGATTCCTCACTCCAATCACGATTTCATATATCACATGTGATTCTATCTTAGTGCAGGGGAATGAGTTTAAAAGTGAACAAAGAGATAATAATATAACATCACTTGCGACCAAATACACGGAACAAAAACTGAAATACAGGCCGCATATATCTATCTGCAAGCTGCTAATGAAGGGCAGTCATATATTTACTTAAATTGTTTATAAAAAAATGTAATAAATAATTTTATATCCCCTTTCTGTTTCGACTTACTTGCTACCACTGCTTTGATATTGGATGATTTTTAGCTATAAAAAACTTCCGTAAAAAGAGCTTACTAATTCGATAATTACTTAATATTTTCAAAATACTGCAGTTATGTTGCACGCATAATTTTATAGAAAATTATCGAATAACATCAAATCTCCATATTAGATTAGTCTCGCTGCGCTTTTTTTAAACAGTTAAAGTGAAACATATTCGATGTTAGGTTACTTTTCTGTTTTCTCCTTATTATCAAGGGGTATTAAAAAGTATGTATTTTTTCGGAAAAATTGTTATTTAACTATATTATTTATAACTGAGTATGCTAAAATGAGTTATAAATTATACAAAATATTTTAGTAAAATCGGAAGGGGAAAATGCAACATTTATATCTATAATACTATTTGAGAATAACTTTGAAAATCAAATACATTTATCAACTGATATAATATATTCGAGATCCGTATTTCACTTTATTCCCAAAGATAAAATTGACGACATGAATCGGTAAGACGATATTTAGTACTAGACGAAGGGAAGATATGTAATAAAATTCAGTTGCTATCAGCTGATAGAATCGAGGGCCATCCATATACTTACTACATCTATGGCTTGTAATTCCGTACGATCGAAAGTACGCGTCCATCAATTGATAAGAAATCTATTATTCAATAAGAATATGTCCTTGCATACAGTTCCATGTAATACAATGCGGTAAGATGACTACTGCTTGGATTTTCGTGGGCTAAAACAGTGTTATTTGAAAATTGAGAAAAAATTAAATTTGATCGTGGTCGATAAGTATTTCATTAATTGACATTTTCGGTTCAATTTTTCATTACTACACCATATGTCAATATTATTAAACGTATTTAAAAATATCAACTATTATTTTTTTATAAGTATTGTATTCGTGAAGTTAGAAAATCGGTTTTGAGAAGTTAGTTGATATCCGGTAATTTAGTCTTTTCATCTCAATTTAATTATTTTATTTTCTGTTAAAAATAGTTTTTCTACGGATGTAGAAAATATACATCACTTCGCCTGTTCTTAGTACAGATGGAGATAAGTAAATATAAGCTCTAAGTATTTGAGCAATATTGACAATATAGTCTTGACTATGTTGCTAATATTTTTACAATGCATTCGATATTTTTACATGACGCCGAAAGTTTTATTCATTTTGTGGATACCAAAAAGTTGATATACAATTTCATGTATTGAACATACTCGTTTTGTAAATCTTTATATTCTTTTTATCATGCTATTTACTATTTTAAAATTTTACTATTAGAGCACTTAATGGTTTTAATTACTACATTCGGCGCTATTATTCGCAGTACTCATTTTGCCATTGGCAACATAGTTTCAAACAAATGTATAAAAACTTTTGATGCTAAGCATTAATTACTAAGCATGCATTGTATAATTTTGGACGATTAAACGACAAGGACCCTATTGTCAAGAATACGATTAGATCACAAGGATACTGACATAAATGATCAACAATGGAACAAGCATTATTTGATGTTTTTACGATTCGAAATACGTATTACAATTGCAATGTTATAAATTAATAACATTGTAATGTAATAAATTATTACATGTATATTATTTCATAACTATATAATAATATTTCATAATTTAATTTTATAGTTTCTAAAAAATTATATTCTTTTTATTTAATTTTCATATTTTTATTTAAGTTTTCAGCGGATATGCTCAATCGGATTGAAAAGAGGGCTCAGTGGACCATATGTTTTGTACAAGGATCATCTAAAAGTTACAAGCTACTGAAGCAGTGAGATGTGAGTCATATTATATATCGTCTAGTAATATGATTTTTTCCTTGAAAAAACTGGCGAAAAGAATGATTTACTCTTCTGATATCAAGAATATAATTAGGTTTTATTTGTACAGGAATAAGTAAAATACAGCAAAATCGAGTATACAACCTACGAAAAAATATTATGAAAAATGAAATATATTATTGTCAATTAAATGTTGAAATGCTAAGTGTTTTGTAAATTTATAGTTTCTTTGAACAGAAAATTATATTACGTAAAGTATTTTATATTACATTACATAAATGATGAGTTATTAAAACTCATCATTTCATAATTCTGTCTAATAAAAAATAAATAAAATTGTTCTCATAAAAAATGTAATGACAAAATATTTTAAGCATCAACCGTTTCTATACTCCAAGAAAAAACATTTTTAGCTGACATTCTAAAGTTGTAAAGTAAATTTTACGTTTTTCCACAAAATATATATCCATTATACCTACGAGACGGATCAAATCGACGCAGCCACTAAAAATGCTACACTCTATGTGGTTCTTTAAGAATTTCCATTGAATTAAAATATAAATATATAGAAAAGTTAAATAAAAGTTCTTTGTCTTCTTCTGTATACTATGAAAATATAATATTCCATATACTTGTCAAAATTTACCAAGCTTTTATTTTACATTATATGCGTGGTTTTTCTTGACTGTACGTAATTATGGGTAAAAAGACTATCTGATTTACCGCACCCAATATGATTAGGAAAATCCAGATATACAATCAATGAAAGTAATAGAGAAAACAAAATTATTTTATATATACTTTAAAATATTTTCCACATATGCCTGTTGAAAATAAATCTTTGAAGTATCTAGGGAAATGTGTATGTAGGGAAAGGGAACTACAAAAAATTAACCAACGGAAAAGAAACGATACTTAAATCCATAAAGATATACTAGTGGATAATTTGTTGGGATCAATAAAGAGGTGGTAAAATATTAAATATAATAACAAAATCGTGTTGAGTTTTGCATGATCCGCATCATTTGCTTAGTAGCATAATCAATTTTTTTTTATTTAAATTAAGTATATGGTGATTTATAAGGTAATACCATTTTAAATATATTTTTCTAATGAACAGTTAATATGGAAATATGAAAATTATACATCTAATCTTATAATTCTGCACGAATATGTATATGTAAAGTATGAATTCCGGTACGTAAAGCCCTAACCTATCCAATTTAAAATCTGTATCTCATTTGCATAACAACGTGATATAATACTTAACATTTTTCGCAAATGTAAAATTTTAGAACAATAATTCTTTTGACATTTTCCGAGTAGATACCCTTGTGTGTTTACCGATGTATTTATTTAATTTCATGATGTACTGCGGAAAAAATTCAGTGTTCAGTCGCCAATGTAACGATTGCTCAATGAGAATTAATGAAAACTTTTGTACCTGTATATATTATATTATTAACTAAATAAAAATAAACCATGGAAATTAGTAATGTTTAAACAATTTGTTAAGTAGAAGGATTAAATTATTTTTTTATACGAATGAATTTATTTCTGTAATTTTAAATTTCATACTACATTTCATGCAGCATGAAATCAAATTTTTGTACCGGACAATATGTGGGTGATTATTTATTTGTTCCTGAAAGAATATGAAATGATGAACGTTTCTTTTTTCATATGAGTATTTATAATTGATTTAAAAGATAGCAAAAAATTTATTTCCCTTTTTTTGCTTTCATCTTACTACATACAAAATTGTGTCTGTTATCTTGAATTAATGGATAATTGCAGAACAATGGAATATGTAACGCAGTTATCGTTAAGAAAATAACTCTAATATCAAAATAAAGTGTCGGTGTATATGCGTGTATACAATTTTTCATCAACTTCTTCGTTATTGACCTGTCCGATAGACATCAGCTAAAGCAACCTCCTACAAATAATTTGGTAATATTTAAAAGCCTTGTTTAAACAGATCCCAGAATAAGTTTGCGTTGTTTAGCAGAGCTATTTTCGTGCTCTTATGGAAAAACAACTTCATGCTTTGAGAAAGTAGTAGAAATATTCCGCTTGAGCAAAGATCTTTTCAACTTTAGAGGAGAGCTAATATATGCTTGGAGGTACTGAGTTTTCATCTTACCAACTAGAGGCTAAAGTATCAGGTTACAGGAGATAAAAAATGGATGGCTTATGTTAATTCTTAGCGTAAATGCCAGTGGCCAGGAGCTGGAGAAAAAGGTGTACCTAGAATAAAATGTATTATTGCACAAAAGATACTTTTGATTGCATGGTGGAGTATAAATCGAGTTATTCATTGGGAACTGTTTCAAGCTAACAGTACAATTATAGCTAAGATTTATTCTGAACAACTGATCGAGTTCTTCAAATCAAAGAAAAGTGTATTTTTACATGACAATGCTCGACCCTACATATCAAAAATAACGCATAAAAAACTACTTTCACTTTAATGTAGTAAGCTACTTCAGATCTTTCGCCATTTAATTACCATCTGTTTCGCTCTCTATCTAATAATTTACGTGACAGAAAATTTAAAAACCAAAATCATATCAAAATCGAACTTCACCGGCTTTTCAGTCAACGGCCTAACCATTTATAAATGAACGGAACGTTATCGCTTCCTTGACGTTGTACGGAGATGGCGGGTTTATAAGATGACAACATAATATATACATATATATATATATATATATATATATATATATATATATATATATATATATATATATGTGCATATTTATGTATGCATATTTACCTATGCATATTTAAACATAAAGATCTGTTTTTATCTTCGGTCGCTCGAATTCTATTATATTCTATTATATATACGGTTGTTTACAATTAGAAAATGTTTAATGAACATTTGAACATTTAACAGTTATTAATTTGTGAAACAAGTTATTTAAAAAGAAAATTACGCCTAGGTTCTCAAAATTGAAATAACTATAGAAGAGCCTAAAACGAATATAACCATTGCTGTTGATAAAGATATAAATTTTCGATAATTTCATTGCGGAAACATCTAAGATAATTTACTTTTTAAATCCATCAAAAACTAAACTAGGTATAAAAATGTATTCATCATAAAGTTTGATTTTATTTGCGGATATAAAGCTCATGTTTTGTTTTTAAATGCAATAACTGGTAACTACTTTTAACACAGGTAAAACAAAGGTATTTCGAATATTTGAAAAACTTAATAATTTAAATTCGAAAACTGATTTCTCTCCATACATTAATCTCAATAAAGGAATTCGTTTTTTTTCTGGTAACGTATAATTCTTCAAACAAATTCTATCGACACGTACAGATATTTCGGTTTTGTGAAGAATGCACGGCACAATAAAGTCATATATTTTTCTTGCCTTCCTTCAATATCTCGTGCTGCTTACCAACATTTATATCGAATATGTTATCAATACCAGGTACAGTTAGATAATGAGCTGGACTCTAAAAACTGGGGATGGTTATTGAGCGACAACAGTTTGAAATTCAAATTTTACATACGCCAAATCCAGCGTCAAGTTTCATCTCAATCGAAATGTTGGCTATGTTCAATGACTTATCAATACATTATCAATATATGTTCAATGACTTATCAATATAAAAAATACTAATTGAATTTACATTTTCAATATTTTATTTCAATACATTCGTGAATTATTTTATCGTCAGCACGTGATTATGAAAGGTTCAAGTCAATTCTTTTTAATGTATTGTTCAATTGCTCAAAATGGCTTACATATCTGATATTAATGAAAATCTCTTACAACATTGTAATTCTTTCTAGCAAATACACAAGTGATAAATGTAGCGACCCTACTGCTTTTCAATGTTTCACAAAGGCGCGACAGCCGTGCAAGCTTTTGCCTTGCATAACAAGTCTGTTCACCTACTCGATGCATATTCAGTTGATATAAAGGTATTAATTCCAGTATGATGGTGCGGTGTGGTAGATGCATAGGTAGCATTTCAGCATAATAGCGTGGATTCCACAAGTGTTTTGCTCGTGGGTATGAATATTTAATGCTAGCTTTTAAGAAATTAAAACACTCAATTGGTATTAATGGCTTACCCAGTTAAGCTATTTAACGATACGGCCACAGTTGGCCTCAGTATAAAATTGCCTCATATGTACACATAATATACTGCGAAACATCAGTCTCTATAATATACTGCGAAACAACTGATATTGTGATGAGTAACGAGATCAGATATTACAAACTATTGACCCGACGCCATTCTTTCCTTCTTTGCTGAGCTCATCGATTTTAGGTTACGTTTAAAGGTCTGTAGCCAGTAAAAAAATGGGTAGCTACTCTGTCTACGATTTTCACGTCTTAAACTCTAAACTGCCAATCTCGCGTATATAATGGGGTATTCGTCGCGGTAATTTTATCGGGAAAATGAATTATATGTAGCATATTTCAATTATCGAAAAGTTTTTACAAAGTTTGTACAACGAAACCTAGGTCGTGGTAAACAACTTAAAGAAAGTAGAAATAATACTAGATCATGTAGTTTTATTTAATTGTGAGTAATGCATTTCTACAAAATTAATGCCAAATATATTCAACATAAACTATTAGCCATACCTCCATCGTGTACCGATCTATACGCAGGGACCCCACTTTGTCGTGGTATGAATCTTGTAAAATTCTGTTTGAAAATATATCTGAATATGACATATTTTTAGAAAATGAGAATGTATTCAAATATTATTGCAAAACAATGAAAATACAAATCTCATCGTAAAACAATGAAAATCAAACTTCTTCTCCTTTTCGTTGATTTTAGAAGTAAACATTTATTTTGGCTCACCTTGTCAAAAATAATTTGAAGGGCAAAGATTTGCGTTACCGCGTATACCGCTCTTTGGCCCGCTCTATATACCGCTCTTTGTTTTTTTTGGTCTATATACCCCTCTATATACCGCTCTTTGGTTTCTTTATACCGCTCTTTGGTTTTTTTTTGGTTTCGGGTATTTTCGACGCTTGGCCAAGTACGACGGAATGAGTAATTTTTCAAAATAAATGATACATATTTTTATTTCGCTATTTTCCCAAGTAAGCCTTTGGCGAAGTGAAAAAATAGGTACCATTCGTGAAGAAAGACCGAGTTCGAATCTAAATGCTTATATTTTTTTCTTTCATTTTATTTTGGGAAGTATAAATAACACATTATTTAATTCAAATCAAAAACACTTTTTTATCATACATTTGTTAAAAAATCATTTATTTTACGCCTTATATAAATACTTTTATATCTAGACATGGTTTAATGCCAATAAACTTGAATTATTAGTGGTCTTTGTTCAAATCTCACTGCTTAAGTTTTTTTTATGTTATTTTCTACAAAAAATATTATTTATTAACATAATTCAAATAAAATTTCATTACACCCACATTCAGGGTATAATCAATGTTTTTTATAATCTGACTTTATATTCCACGTTTAAAATGAAGGCGTTTATTGTCTCTTTAGACGTTAGTGTATTTTGTATGTAACAGGAAAACTTTTATAAATTCATTCAGCATATTTGTTTGCATTAATATATCATATTTATTATGATTATATTTGGTGTCACACTAGATAAGATATGGTCAGTTGAATGTGCACTGCATTGTTGCGGTTTGGTCACATATCTCCCGGAATGAACAGGTAGTACACTTACTGCTATTAAATTTAATTATTTTTGTTTTTTTCATTTCTACAGTATGATCTTAAGCAGAACAATTTTTTACCATAAGTGAACAGTCCAACACCTTAGAGACGTTCAAACAAAAACCAGGACACTTCATTATAATTCATTTTAAAAGTTAATGGGCATATGAGTAAACGGTTTTTAAATTTGAGAAAATCAACAGTTTTAGTCAGCGTCATGTCATTGTTCGTGCCATTTTCAAAAATAAGGGAAATTTGTAATTTGTTTCTCCACGTATTTCTTAAGTTAATTTTTTTTAATACCCATTATAGTTTTTAATAAAAACACTTTTACTCTAATGAAAACAGCGAAGAACCCTTATTACGCAAATATGATCCCCTATGATGGAGATAAAAAGTACTAAGCTGCTAGTTCACCTCCATCCTACCGTTTAGTGCATTCGAAAAGATAATACAAAATGATATACAAAATTGCCCTGGTATGTAAATTAAATATCAAATAATAAATACTTGAATTAAAATAACAAATAAAGAAGGTTTTAAAAATTCTTTCAACTACGGCAATATATAACATGCAACTTCTTAATTTTTATTTATTGCGAATTGCCAGTTGAGTTTGGGAAATATTTATATACGGTACATTTAAAATATGATGCGGTCCACAATACCTGATTTTCAGCCGTACCTCTTTAGCTGGAATCTAAAATAACTTAAATATATTTAAACTCATAATTCGATACAAATACTCATGATAATTTAATTAATTTTAGAACAATCTTTTCAATTGTGCCCCTTGTTCATTTACCTCGAATCTGGTTGTTCCATCTCAGAAAAAAGTTTCAACAAAGATACTTATATTTTTTTAATGTTTGGACTTTGTAACTTGAAAATGATCCTTACTAGACTAACTTTTTGAAAATATATCATTATTAAAAAATTTCGATCATTTGTATACTTATCAAATTTTCACTTGAAAATAGTCTTTGCATTTAGAATCCCTTGATTATAATATTGGAAATAATGCAAATTAATATTAGTCAAATATTTGAAACATATAAAGAAAGTATAAGCTATTTTTCTGTCAATTAATTTATATAATATCACAAATAATACTACGAAAAAATATGAAAATTTAGTGAGAAATTTCATTTTAGACTGAAAAATATATTTTTAACAACAAATTTCATATGTTCGTAGATATGAAAAGCTGGCAATAAACCACGTAATTGATATGTTTATAATGCATCATACTGTGTTTCAATTTCACCATGAGCTACTGAAAAAGTTAACATTTTGCGCAAAGCGAGGAGGAGCTCTCTAATTAGCATTACATAGCCATTTGTTTTATCAATACTCTCATGGGCTATCGCGGTGACCAAAATACTCCATTAACTCTTCTGATGTTACACTGAAGAACCCACAAGCAATCCATTATTTAATTATAATATATTACAAGTACACGTTTTCTCGGAACTTCGATCTCGGGTCTTCCAATAAATAAATGGAAAATTATTAAACTGTTGCCAGGGAATATTAAGCTCGGAATTAAATAATTCTTGATCATTGGGAGTATATTATTTTCAGTGATATACGTTACATATTTGTTCATATTACGGGCCGAGGGAATTTTGAAAATAATTCTAATGTGTTTTTGAACATAACTACTTCAGGTTAGTAAGCTTTTATATTTTTTGACTTCCTAGGATCCTTTTACTTATTTCCAATGATAATTTTAATTCATTCAATTTATAAAATTTAAGTAGCTTTTATTTTCATGAACCCACTTCAACACGTTTCATTTACAGGTAGCTGTATATTATAATATTAAGTTTGAAATGAAATAATTCTTGGTCGTTGTGAGTATGTTATTTTCAGTGGTATACGTTAAAAATGCATTCAAAATACAGGCAAAGTAAAATTTGAAATAAATTTTAAAGTGTTTTCGTACATAAATACTTTATGTTAATAAGCTTATATACTTTTTGGCTTCTACGAATCTTTCATTTACTTCTAATGGTAATTTCAATTCATTTACTTTAGAAAATTTAAGTAGCTTTTATTTTCCTGTAAATTATTTTCCTTTATTTACCTGTAAACGAATCGCGTCGAAGTAGGTTATCTTATGATATTGTATATAGGACTCACCGCAAGGATGCTGTGTATATAAATATTTTGTTTGTATATATTCCATAGGCATAAAAAAATTAAAAAGGAGATCCTGCTAAACTTTATTAAAACATGAAAATTAAATTGATATCTTCTTATTAAGCTGAGAGTAATTAGTTGTTTTATTTTCCATATGTTCATATATTTTATAAAATAAAGAAGGAGGCGGATACTTAACTATCAAATTATTATATATATATATATATATATATATATATATATATATATATGTATTAGGGTTTCACGAAATCAAATTACAAATAAAATATAAACAAAATATTCCTTTCCAATTTTTCTTCAAATGCACATTCTGAAGTTGCAGCTATGTACCACACATAAATACGTATAATATATGTGCAAGAGACTGAACTGGCAATTTTTTGTCAAATGTTTGCTCTAGTTTTGTGTTAAAATTTTGTTTGTGAAAATTTCATGTTTATAGAATTTATAGTTTGGAAGCTTGAAAGCGATCGCAAACAGATGGAAGATCGAGAGTGGTCGCAGATCGAGCAAGAACAGTAAGGTCGACTCGGGTACGGAACCCCAATAATAATAATATGGAAGCTTCAAAAGTAATGAAGAAATTTTCAGTTAGCGATTTAATAGCTTAGAGCTGTTAAAAAATTAATAATTTTAGTATGGGCTGCTTTGTGAAATCGATAGTTGAGAATGATATATTGTCGCCCGTATAAGGAAGTATTTAATTGAGTATGAACTGAATTTTCAGCCTTCCATTAACATTTTTTTCTTAGTAAATCCATTTTTCAGAAAAATTCTTAAAATATTTAAAATATATTATTCATTGAAGTACAAACAAATGAATAACTTTATAAATGTTCGTAACTGTAAAAAATCTATAATTACGACTTTGTATTGCCTTATTAGCTTGCAGCTTCGTTTGATTTTGAACACCTTTTAATTTCGTTCCTAATGATACTATTTCTTTAAATGTTATGTATGACGAATCGAAAAAAAAGTGCTAGACTTCTTGATTGTTTCTTAACGCCTGTTAAAATAAAACTTCCATTTAAAAACAGATTCAATTATTTAGTCAACGTTCGTCTATAAAATATGGAGTGCATTCATGTTTTATAGTCCTTATAAATGTCATATTTTCAAATGATTAAGACTGGACGATTACTCGAATGAAGAATTATCAATTAGAAATTTTGCAAAGAATTGTTCGTGTGTTGAGATAAAGCCAATATTCGTATTATTAAGGTAATATAACTGAAGTCTTTTAAACTATTAAAAATTATTATTTTGAAGATGATGTTTCTTATTTGTTTAACTTTTTGGGTAGAATGCTTAAAATAATTTCTGTCGACGACGAAGTTACTTTAATCATACTGATTTGCATGAAGAGTTACCTTATCATCAAATACTTTCCACGCTGAGATATTTTAAGTTTGTCTGGTTTTCCAAAATCAATATTTTTTACATAGATTTCCAAAAATCAATGCATTAATTAATACTCAAGTGCGAGTTCCAGAATTCTTCCAGAACTTATGTGCGTGTGTGTGTGTGTGCATATGCATATTGTGCATATTGATTTAATTTTCGTTTGCATTGAAAGTTTTACACGAAAACTCGCCTAGAAGGATAATGATAAAATAGACGAAAAAATAATAGTTTTAATTGCTATAATGATTGTTTATAAAGAAATTAAAATTTATTAACCAGTTAAATTGTTAGTTAAAAGTTTAAATACTAAATATGTATTCATATATGTATATATATATATAAGTATACACGTACAAAATATCCACCGTGGAAAGGAGTCACTATGTTTGACGAACCGTTTTCAAACTTAATCGAAATTTAATTCTCGGATAGTAAAATTGGTGTCTGAAATGAAAAAAAAAACAAATGCAAAAAAAGTTTGCAAAATAATGTATTAAACCTTGTTTTTATACAATATTTATAACAATTATTTATAACATATTTAAAACAAACATGAAATTTGTTTTCATAGATCACATAAGAAACATATTTATTATGGTCTGTGAACAATCCCATTCTCCTTTCGATCAGTCAATTGAAAGTTACGTGACTGGCGTATAAAACTAACATTCAAATAAATTTAACTACCTGGCTTCGTTTCGATTTGTATTTGACACTATTTTTTATTTAATTCTTTTTCTTGCCCGAGTGCCTCAGAAGAAGGGTTAAGTTTTTCGAGTGTATGTATATGTGTATTTATGTCTATTTCTTTGGCGTGGGTATTGCCTAAATAACTTGATAAATTTTGACATATGAAGTGTCGCTAGATTCGTCTTCGTGGCGCAAGTGACACTGGGTACATTTGAATTTCAAAAAATAAAAATTGCAAATTTAGGACCCTATATAGAATGGTCGGACAAACGTTATTTTATAAACCTATCGAGTAAGGTATCAAAATAAAGGGTTTTAAATGACGATTACGTAAATATTAATAACTTATATGTTTAAACTTTATTGAAAAACAATACATTCAACAAAACTGTCAAAACTTAGAGAGGAGCACACTTCCGTTTTAACTGCAGCCTCTTTCTTACCTTGTTATTTATACTATTTGATTGACATAGCACATTTTACTATTTAATTGAATATAAAAAGGGAGGGGTAAAAAAACGAAAATTATATACGGGTATCAAATACAAGCATCAAAAGTAATAAAATACTATAGAATTGTTTTGTTGCGGTTCCACGGATTAACTATAAAGAAAATCGATTTTATTTATTAACAAACCGGCTGCACAACCGAATACGAGCGGAAACTGGGGTGCCGCGCCATGCGATAGGAAGCGGCCCGAAAAGGGCAAACACGTAAAGGCAGAAATTGTTGTCGGTCGTTTAATTTGCTTTTTTTGGCGCGGCACTTGTGACTAACATTTAATATAGTTTTATTCATTCCTTTTTCCCTAAAACTCTTAACTTAGAACTTATTTGCTTAGCTATACTTTACTCAACAAGTCATTTATTAATGAAACTAAAAAGTTTGAATTAAGCCAAATTATTAAAAAAACTGCAAAAATAAAACTGGTTATGTAAAGAGATTAAATAAACACGAACGCCTGAAAAATAAATAACTGAAAAGAGATAAACAAGCCCTAAAATTTATTTGATTTAGTTTGTGCAAAGTAGAAAGAACCGTGTAATATTTTGTTGTGCCTTACCTACGTAATACCAAAAATAAAATATAACTCATTGTAAATATAGCTTAAATGTTATAAATTATTGCATACGTGAACAAACAAATATTAAAAAAAAATTGCTGTATATATTTAAATAGATCACCACAATATATATTTTGGTTTTATTAGTATCGTAACAAAACCTTAACTGACAACTAGATGCATCCACAATTAAATTAAACTACGTGATGTAGTATTATTTCTAAGCAAAGATTTTGCTCACAGCCTACCTGAAGATGTTGTATTACAACGAAATCTAGGTCGTGGTAAAGAACTTAAAGAAAGTAGAAATAATACCATATCACGTAGTTTCATTTAATTGAGAATAATGCATTTCTACAAAATTAACGCCAAATATATTCTATATTTCAAAACTTGATGCATTTTAGGTACTGCTTGTAAGGAAATGTAAAAAGCTAAGCTTTCACTCAAACCGATCACTTACCAGAAACAATTTTTTCCTCGCAGCGGAACTTATCCATCAAGCACATGGCCGCCCCCTCACTCAACATCTTCCCCCGTTATGTTTGACGTTTGTTTTCACTCTTCTCACTTTTTCATCTGCGACATTACTTGCAGTAAATGATGAAAAAATTGACGCGCGACGTTAAGCAGATGACGCTATTTTCGGCAATAACCGAAATGGATATTTAAGGAGTAAAATCAGTTGAAATGGAGTATATGATGTTTTCTCAGTTGGTGAAATTGTTTCGCGACAATGTGTTAGTAGGGTGTGATTAAACAAATATTGTATTATCGATGTTAATTAAAGGTTATATCGACGATTTGAAATTTCTGAGATAAAACCATTAATAAATGGAAAATGAATTTAAATACAATAACATTTCTCAAAACAATGAGTGTGGTTCCAGAATACTAGTGTGGAAAATCTAAGGCTTTTATACGTTAATGAAAATTTCATACTTTTAAAAGTAAGTAGATTTTTTACCGGCAATGGTAAAACCGTCATATTTCGAGAGGAGTATAACTGTAAAAATATTTGAAATACGGATAAAGCGATAATGGAAAAGCTGTTGATTTATAATAATTAATGCAAAGGCATGTTGATTGGAAATTGCTTCCGAAATAGACGAAAATGTTTTCGGAAACATGCAATACCAAATATGCTCGGATTGGAAGAGTATATACATATATATATATATATATATATATATATATATATATATATATATATATATATATATACATATATATATACATATATATATATATATATATTTATATATATATATATACACACACATATATATTCTCAACCGTGACTGCATTTTGCGTAAAAAACGAATACTCTCTCATTTCGTTTCTTTTAATGTCAAATCGTAAAAGTCTCTTGGAAAACATTACACCCTGGTTAGCGCATTATTTTTAAAATTCCTAATAATTATTAAATTATATTTAAATTCCTTGAATAGATGCATCGCAATAAAAATTTGCTATTAATGATAAAAAGCATATCAGAAAAACATAATAAATTTCAAGGGATGGGAAATAAAACAAAACGCTTGAATGATTTCCAAAATATATGAAAAAATATTAAACCAACTAACTTTTTTTATCTTTTTGTGGCATAATTTATAGGAAATTTTGGCTTTATTATAAAATTTGATAAAGCGTATTTATAACAAAAATTAGAGAATTTTTTAATATTGTAAAAAAATTTGTTTAAAATAATTTAAATATCGTACATATTAAGAGTAACTTGTTCGTTTATAATTCATCACTTCCTTATGTAAGTTTAAAAACACGAATATTTATAAATCTACCAAACAAATTTATAAGCGCATACGGCATATATACAATTATGCCTTCAGAAACCAAATTTATGTAAAGAAAAATATAAAGGGTAAATTAAAAAGTTTATAGTATATTCTTCCTAATACAGTGAATATATAAAACAGTCCCCATATTATATCCAAATCGAATTTGAAGTACCCGACCGATAAAGTCAACAAACATTAGCCGCCCATAAATTCAATTTAATATTTTCATTCTGAACGTCTGGTCAATAATTTTTGTCGATAATTATTTATGGACTATATTTTCAACAAAGATGTCAATATTTGTACTATGTTAACTCCAGTTAAGTCATTATTAATTACCCATTAATTAAAACTATAATTTACAAAACTTAGTTTGAACCTTATGACAATATCCTTAACAGCATGTTCTTAACTATCTTAAAAATAAAACTTTAACATAATCTTTGGACAGTAAAAATAAATAGGAGTAAAACAACCAAGTTTTGATTTCGCGACTTAAAAAATTCTGTTACGCTACGAGCCGTGCTCAATATAAACACGATTTAAAAAGTTTCTCCAGAAGCGCTGCTCATTTGTCCTTCACCTTGAACCCGTCTACTCAGTTAAAATAATAGTTTCTAACAAAGTTTGTTTTAAACCGATAATTATATTATAACTTGTAAACGTGACTTATAAAACTTGTATTAAATACCTTTGGAAAAACTTTTATTTTCTTCTTCGAGCACCTAGAAGAGATATATGATATAATATCATATAATGCGTTAATTTTAATTATCTTACATTAGCAGAAGTTAATAGTTGACATATTCTGAAACAGTCTGATTCGATTGGAAGTGGGCAGAGGAGTTATTAAGGTACTGTTTCAGCAATAAATACTTCCTCCACAAATATTATTTTAAAGTGTTTAAATTAAAAAAAAGTTTTTTAATTGTTCTAATGTTAAGTTTTTATATTAAAGACAACCTTGCTTAAGAGGTATTTTAGTAAAGACCATGTAGTGTCATTTAAATCTCTACTTTACAACTGACTTTAGACCAAATATGAAAATTAATTTGAATTTGATATTTTTATAAAGTCTCCCACAAAAAGCGCAAATTTGGATGCATTGTGGTATCAGCTTTATAGGTAAATAACTTCTATAATTTGAATTTACACGAATAGTATTCACTTAATATAGTTTTTATATTTCAATCCATTGGGCTACAATTTTATGAATTTTATAACTGGTCACTCTTAGTTCAAAATGAATAAGTTCTAAATTTGTTATATTTACATTGGCTCGGCCGCCAATAATTGTACCGTTTTTCATAGTTTCTGTTTGTTTTTGGTAGTTTCGGAAACGTTACAAACATTTTACTAATATATTTGATCTTCTGTTCAATTAGCAATTAAGTTTTGACTAATAAAAAAATAAATATGTCAAATTCACGGAGATAACTTATAATGTTTTTCTTCATGAATTCCATTTAAGACGAAATGTGGGTGAAGCAACACATATACTATAGCTATATACAACAATGGGTGAAGGCGTACTTGAACCATAAAAGTTAAGCATTAGTTCCAAAGATCCATGGTAAGCTCCTACATTAAATTTAGAAAAATTAAAAGTTCCAGTGAATTTGATATCATACTGAGAACGCCTTATCTTTCGAGAAGAATAAGAGAAATTCAAAAACACAAAACAACTTCAAAATTTAAAAAAATAATTAAAGGCATTCCGTTTAGGTACACATTCCTTCAGAAGAAGACCAACCTTTGCACTGAGCTACTAAATTCCCATTTTAATTACGATGAAAAAGTCATATGAAAAGGGATGATGTACGTTTTCAGACAAACGAATGAAGTTTGTGAATTATGCCTAGTTGTAACAGAATATAATTTTAATCAAAAGGTACTTTGAGGTATGTGACAGGATTTAAATATCATTATTTACTGACAATACATAAATATGAATGTATCAAAATATAAAATAGAATGAAGCTCCCTATAAATAATAAAATCATACTTCCCACAAGAAATCATTAATGCATTTGAATTATGTGGCAATAAAATAAAGATCTTAACACGTTTGCAGTGGATCCAATTTCATAGTCCGTTCCCCGGAGTTTTTAGTCACTCTTTAATAATTTTTAGGTACTTTTTTGGTCAATGTTTCGGTTATTATATATTTGACTATGCTCACGTTATTAAATATTTAACTGTGTATTTAAAATGTCTTGGTTTGCTTATGCAATGGTAATGTTTATACATTACCTGGATTAGTTTTTTGTTCATTTCGTAACAGTATAACGGGTATATTCATCATCATTGAAAATCCATCGTAACACTATCATGTATCGAATCTATGTGTTATTAGAAATAAGAATGGTTATTGTTAAAGGAAAAAGTTTAAAATTCATTAGATATAAAAGTGAAGTCCGGATATGAAAGTGTATATTTTGAATTCTTTAATTCCAGAAAAACATTTATTATTTCATGCCCGTCTCTCACGATCCTTCAATAGACAATGTTTGTAAAGGGCTTGAATAATAATTCGGAAGTACATATCCTTATTGGCTCTAGACAGGTACAGCGATATTTACACAGAAATTTTTCCGCACAGTTTAAATTAAATTCACAGAATATTGTGTTTAAATTTAAAAAATAGAAATATTGTGTTCCATTAAATGTTTAGAAATGGCTAAATGTGTACGGACTCCTCGTAATGCGAGTTCTACTTGTGCTTGACAGGTTTTTTTTCTTTGCTTTCTGTGTTTAAAAGATTTTTCAACAGTGTTACTGTTACTCTTATATTTACTTCAATACTCTCGAATATACCATTACTCTTACATCATATCATCACTCTTGGCACGTTATAAATTTTATTCTGTTACATTTAAGATTATTTTTAATTCAAAATTATTTATACAATAAAATTGTTACTTATTTATAACTATATACTCCAGGGATGATTGAGTAAAAATGTCAATAATTTGAATAAGAATGTGTACCTAGAAAATATAACTCATTGTTAAATTTCGGTAATTACATTACCTACATTAACCAATGTTTGTGACAGTGTCTGACAAATGAGCTTTATAATTTAGCTAAGTTTCATTTACCTGTCTAAAGTAACATTTGCTGGCCTGTATTAAATAAAAACAGGATATTTTTACGAGACTAAATCGTATATTTTATAAAATGATCTGCCAACATGCCAAATATTAAATATAATCATCAAGATGGATGAAAAGTATCATCCAACATTTTATTTATTTCAATTACGTATTGAGCCATATTTCAACTTTAAAGTTATTTTAATTTCTCACGTAGGTTGAATTTTTTGAAATTGTATATAATTTCCATTCAATATACTGAGAATTACTT
This sequence comes from Druceiella hillmani, assembly GCA_039881145.1. Taxonomy (NCBI): domain Eukaryota; kingdom Metazoa; phylum Arthropoda; class Insecta; order Lepidoptera; family Hepialidae; genus Druceiella; species Druceiella hillmani. Next base: position 24,426,090 of record JAYKKI010000007.1, read on the forward strand.
CTAATTTCTGAGCTATGAATCTTTGATTAATTCAATAACTATTAATTTCATACAAACAACATTTTATCTAATGAATAAATTCAAAATAATTTAAATATTTGATGGACGTCACTTATGTTATATTAATTCCCACTATTGTGACATATTAAAATGAATTCTAACGATATAATTAAAAAAACTAAGCACTTGATTGATAAACTTTTAACATTCACGGCTTACAGTTCATAATATGTTAAATTTTTACTTTTGCTACGTTGTTTGGTGATATTTTATGTATATTTACCAACGTAAACTTACATACGTACTTGTTATCTGCCCCCTAGTAGAAACTGGTTTATCATAAATGACTTGCATTATCCAACGTCCTAATGTGGAGGTAATTGTAGAATTATGGCGAGTGTACAGAATAATATGGCGTGTATACTCAAGAAAATATAATTTCGAAGATATATATTCCGGACAATAAAGAAAACTAAACATGTAAATATGGTAACGAGGAAGTATCTGGGCGCGTATAGTATAAAAACTGATCTGGCGATTTTTATTAAATTTTACATTTTAATACTTTAGAGTTTTCATTTCTATTTGCGTTAGGAATTAACGAGATTATTTCTCAACTCGATTATTTAATTAATTAATCGAAAGTGTCACCTATTGGTTTTACGGGCCATAATTATTAGTTGCACAATTTTCTACTACGTAGTGGTATATATATATATATATATATATATATATATATATATATATATATATATACATATATATACCACTACGTAGTGGTATATATATATATATATATATATATATATATAGTTTTAATAAATGCTTTTACTTTAATAACCCTATATTACTTAAGTATCAGCAAAGCCAGTATCATTACTATCAGATTCTAAGGTAGTCTCCTGGGAACATCTTAGGAAGAGAAAATATAAACTAGTAATATATAAAAAAATATAAAATACTTCTATAAAACTATAATTAATATAATTTTATTTTTCATGTATATGTGCAAATGAAATGAAACTATGGTTTTAAAGTTTTTTAAAGGTGAATTCTAAATTTTTGGGTTTGCTATATCTCTATAAAATGTGCGTTACTTATGTTTTAATTCTCTGAATATTTATTTAAAGTATTGTTTTTTTAATTACACTTGCCTGTAAAAATCCTTTATGTGTTCACTAGTTCTACTTACGTTGCATTTAAAAATACTTAACGGGATATAATTGCTTTATGATAATAAAAGCATTTTTAACCAAAAAATTAAAGATACGACCGACCTAATACACTCATAAGAACTTAATGAGATATGAACATCTTTATTTCTAATTGAAAGTGTTAACTTAATATTTCTATTTCTATACGTGAAAGACATAACTTAATGTTTCTGCATGTACTCTACAATCAAACATTTCAATTCTAATCCATACAAACTAGTAACTAACTTATAGAAACACTTAAATATTAATTATAATTATGTGGCAAGATGTACGCTTGGACAGCTTCAATGTATGGGAGAATATTTAAATTATTCAACTAACAACGTCGCAGATATTACCCGATTGAAAAATAGTTTGAGGGCAATTTATATAATCTGAGAAGATACGTATATTTTAGATATGTTAGGTATTGCAGATAATAACATTATCGCTATTAACTTATATTGATTGACGAAAGCGAAAAAGTTTTCAGCACGCGAGAAAATGACTCGATATAAACTGAAAAACACTATATTTTAATCAACACATTTTATCAAAGCTGTCGCCTTAAGTGAGACCAAGTACCCGCGTATCAAAAAACAATGGTCACATGTGTGCCACATTAAATTTGTTTTTGACATTTGAATATAGCATGATCCTGTGTCAAATCTATTGATGTTTATATTAAATATTCCGTGGTAATTAATTTATGCGTTATATTTCTACTTCATTTTTGTCAAAAAACATTGTGCGTGTCACCTCCAACGCGCCACTGGAGTTTACTCTTTAATTATGATTGTCTTGAAATGTATAAAGTATGCAACACTGTGTATAAATATGAATATCAATATATTCTATCAATATATTTCTCGTCGTTAAGGCAGTTTTCATAAGAAATGCATTCACTAGACTATTTTTTCATTGACTTACGTTTTAAAACTGGTATCCCGGTTTTTTTGGCGGGATAATATAAAACCTATGTCTATTCTGAAGGTCCTTTCGAAATATTTAAAGAATTTTTGGAATCGAATGAATAGTTTCGGAGATTACCTCCTACATTCAAAAAGAATTTAACTTTTTTACAATATATGACAATTATTTTTAACGAGATAATACTCCTATTTATTTTCACGGGATGAAAATCCTCCTGAAAGTCCTTTATAAACATTAGTGAAAGAATTTTTGAAATCGGATGAGTAGCTTCGGATATTATCTCCTAGATCCAAACTTACAAACTGTTACACTTTTTTAGCTCTGAACTTTTGACTTAACTCCTCATAAAACTTTATACCGGACGCTATATATGAAAATAGATTCGTAAGGAGTAAACTCTAAAAATACTTGCCTTAAGGACCTCCATCTTTTGTCAATGTCAAATTATAGTGGTCGATATGATAAATCCTACCATACCGTCTTTAACTGAAGGAGATCTATTACAACCAAATTCCTTCATTATTTAAAAAATAATTGAGGTCTTTCAAATTTATATATCGTTTATATATTTGGCTTTAAAAAATATGATCATATTTCTGAGTTAGATCACAATCCGTCATTGGTTCCATCTTTCTATTATTACGTTATTTTTGTAATATTTCAAACAATCCTCACAAACCTTCCTATTCCTTATTTGTTTACTCCGCCAATTTGCAGAATATATTGGCCCAGATCCATCCAAAATTCATCATCCATATATGCTTTTAAGAATTTCTTGGCTTTCTCGCTATTTTCATTCCGCTCACATCCAGTTTTCTTTCATGCATTTATTTATTTTCTCCTTATATGTAAAACATAGGTCTTATATGATAGGATTGTTTATGTTGACTACAATAATGTATGATATCAAATAAGTAATGATATGTTGGTAAATATATAGCATCACCAACAATAAATATTGATCGCATATGAACCGTAAGCTGTGAATGTCAAAAGCTTGTTATTTAAATAGTTTTTATTTTCTTTGAATTACTTCGTTAGTATTCACTTTATCACGTCAATAGGACGTGAGTGGCGTCCATAAAATACTTCATTTATTTTGTAAAATTATTTTTAATTTATTTATTAAGTAAAATGTTATTTGTGTAAAGTGAATAGTTATTGAGTTAAACTATAGTTTATAGCTGAGAAATTAGAAATATTTCCGAGTTTATTGATTGGAAAATACTTGCAATCAAAGACTCTTCAGGAAAAACCAAATGAGCCCCAAGGCTATTAATCTACTCCTTGCGATTTATGAGTTCCTGTCATCATCTTCCAGTTCCATCGTCAGACACTTGTCACTCTTTGCGACCAATGGGCTCGTTAAGATAAATTAAATAACCCAAACTCAATGAATACACTTCTTATTTAAGAAGTTCTGCCGCTACCTTCCAGTTCCATTACCAGACCACGATCACCATTTGCAACTAAAATACATATAAAGAAATGTCAAATGAGATTAAATCGGTACCAATTTTTGGAAATAGGCCTTGTATTCTCATCAATCGATATCCTCTAATATTACCGGATTCCATTATATCCGGGGCCTGCTGTTAATTTCTGACATTCTTTAAAAAAAAAACACAATTTGTCAACGCATCTCCGAATTGTGGAATTCCTATAACAATCTTCCGACATTTGTCACTTATTGCGGTAAAGGATTATAATTACAATTAATTAGAATTGGCTGTACATAAATACAAAAAATATACATGCCCGTCAAATTGAAAACCTACTTGAAACCTACTATTTGTAGTCGGATAAAAAATGCGTCATTATGAAGAAGTCCGTATTTATGTGACCTTTATTTTCTTATTTACTTATATTAAAAATACAAAAATATTCAATAAAAATGAATTTTCTTATATATTTAAAGGATATTCTAACTTATTTATTTTTTCAATCAAACTCTTTAATAAATTAGTTTTACCTTTTTTCAAGACTTTTTGGTTTTTCCTCTTTTAAAATTAAATTATTTCCTCATTGCAACTTAAATAAGAATATATATCTTGCATTATTTTCTAAATCATAAAATACACTTAAATCAAATGTAACATATCATCATACTAATCAACAGTTCTATCATCTGATAGCTTTACCATCAGTAGTTTCAATATGTAACGTAAAGAATGAGTATCTATGCAATACATAACAATAATCTTCACCCACCCCCTACCCATTTCAATCAATCTCAAAATATTTGTAATCATCCTGTGGCATATTTAATACTTCTACGTTTCAGCAGTGATAAGGGAATAATATATTGGTAACGATAAGAAATGAATATACAAATAATATGTCATGCACACTACCTTTATAAATTCTATGGCACCTTAAGATTTTCATATATCATAAACAAATTATAATCTAGTACGACAAAGGAATAAGTGCGGTGAATTAACAGTCCAGCAATACATTTGATACTTAACAAAATATAATTGCTTTATGATAATAGAAGCACTATTAATCGAAAAAAATACAAGATATGACCGATCGAATACACTCACAAGAACTTAATGAGATTTAAACATCTTTAGTTCTAATTAGCTATACCCGTGCCTTCGTTCACATGTCAAACTTAGAAAACATTATAAAAGTTAAAATTAATTAATAAACGTAACACCATCTATTATAATAATAATGCAAGCAAACTTTTTGTTAGTAAGTACAGTTTATTTAAAAATGAAATTGGCATATCTTCTTTTTTTAATCGTGTGTGGCACATAAACATAGCTTATACGATACTTCGTCGAAATATTATTAGCTATATAAGCGTGATGTGCGAAAAATAATATTTATTTCAAAAAATAATATTTTCGTATGCTATTACCTTCGTTATGTTTCCCTAAAACAGTTCTTCCCAAAATTATTTCAAGCAATTCTGCAATTTTGTTAAATAAATATTTCATATCAAATATCTCTCAGGAATGAATGTACGGAAATTAGTGTGTGAGCTCATCAGCTTCTGTTACAAGAAAAGGCTATTGGATGGATAAAAAATTTTTTGTTCACGAGTTAAAGAATGAAAATGAGTGCGAACAGTTCCGAGGAAACGTTATGTTCTTTATTTTTCTTTTAAACTATTAATATGTCTTCAAAATATAGATTTACTTTATTTGTAGAATAAAGTCATTACAAAAATTGAACAAGTATCGTACTACTAAAAGACAGTGAAATACTCAATAAATACATCATATATTTTTGAGAAACAAATACCTAAAAATCAAAGAACTAAAAAGCCACACAAAATACATTTAATAAATAAAATGGCATTCAACAATTATGCCATTTATTAGTATTAATCACGAAACAAGATGAAACCGAAAAGGCAATAGGGAGACTGACCTCTGTGGGGTCAGCAACCTTACTTGCCCTTTGCTTGCGGAAAGCAATGCATATAAATAGCATCTGTCATCTTTAATTCTACGAGCAATTCATAAAGAAATTAAAGAAGACAAATGATGGATTTTAGAGGTAAGAATAAAGTACCTATTTATGTAAAGTGACACGTAGAAAATTACGACTATTTTGTTCCGTGGAATATATCGGAAAGTGACCTGTACCGTAAGATATTTCAATATCGTAAGATATTTCACAAAAAATTATAATAAATAATAAAATGTGCTAGAATCATTAATATTTTATTATCATATTAGTACCAAATCAGTCAAAGAATTGCATAAGAAATATTTGCTACAAACTACCTTTATAAAATAAAGCTCATGCACAGGTTTTAGGTGCCAATAAATTACTTCTCAGCTGGTCTTATCAGTAAATAATCATATACGTTTATTTCAATTGTTTTTCATCTCTCAATATAAGGCACTGCTGGTCAGCCTTAGGTAATATCGTTAGTCCGGTAACAATATAGGTGTTACCGGTCACCTGAGAATGGCACGGCGTCAGACGTGACTAATTTCAGACCGAGCGTTATCCTCTCTGCACCAATAAATTCCCTTAATTCATTTTATATCATAGTCTCTATCCGAGCTACAGAAATCAAACCTATGGTGAATAGTATGAGTTTGTTGTCGGATGTTCGGTGGTCACGTACCTTCTATATCTCCTTGATTATATTTATTATGATGTTAACCTCGGATTTATTTATTAACATATTTATTTGCTCAGGTTCATAGTCACGTGTGTGTATAAAATGAAGGTTTAGAGTAAAAAACTAGACTATATCTCTAATTACGTTTACGCAAAATGGTTAAAATATTTACATATACATGTTTAAGGTTTCCATGTATTAGTAAATGTATAACATAATATACGGATTAATTAGTAAAGTTAGTTTTACCTTTGAATTTATCTTATACTATACGTACTGAACTTGCAATTACTTCCGTTTCAGCTGGGCTTTCATTAATGAATAATATTTTTTCCCCTTTTTATACGTGAATGATTCCCGTTCAAAAATATCCAAAGAATAATGTTCAAGATAATATCTTTATGGTATCGACACATTTGATTTATGGGGTTATAATAAATTAATAGTTTAAGGAATTAAATAAAACGCTTTTATAAATGCTGCACTAAAAAGCAAAAAATAATAGCCAACTTGTTTTTTTTTTCTTTAGTGAAAGCCATTTTTTACTTATTATAATATTTGAGTATAACAGCATAATGGGCTTATTCTCGGAATCTAACTGAAATCTTAAGCATTTTAATTCAAATGGTATTAATTTCAAAAGCAAACTCATTTATTTTAGTGAAAAAGCAACTAGCGCTTATGTAATTAAATATATAATATTTAAGTGTAAAAACTATATAAAAGTGTGAGGGTTTCTCAATCCTTTTGCAGAACGAAGAATGAGTCATAGAAGTTGGATACATTTATAAACTACTCGATCATAGTGAGAACGGAATGTGAGTGTTTTATCAAACAAAACTCCGAGATCCTATATAACAGATTTACATTTTATTGTCCAGCTCCCCAATGCGTAGCTAAATAAAGTTCCATTTTTCAAAGTAGTGAAGGAGACAAGAAAGCTCTAATCAATAGTCACAAAAAACCTATTAAAAGCGCATTACACGGTTATTGCAGATAGTTTTGTTGAAAGTTTATACAATGTTTAACGTATTTGACAGTGGTGTAGATCTTAAGATCATCTACATAGAGTAAAAAGAGCATGTCCCTTTTTAAGTGGTTGTATCAGACCGTTAATAAATATTACAAGGAGAAGGGGTCAAAATACGAACCTTGTGGTACTCTGGAGCTGATTTTTACACGGGTGTAATAAGATGACCTTTGATACCCACATGTTGTTTTTTAGGTAATAAATTCCAATGGATTCCATAACTTGCATACTATAGAATAACTGAACATTTTGAAGCTTTCAAAAACTCTGCAAAAAACTTTCTACCTTGAGACTACACCCTTCTTTTACCAAAATCACCATAAGGATATTTTTAAATTATAATAAATTACTAATTGTTGACCTTTTTGAAACAAAATTATATTAACTGATGGATAGAAATATTTGAAAATGGCTATAAAAGGTATGGTACAAAACGGATTCAAAGAATTTAATTATAGTAGATGGAAAACTGATTGGTCCGTAGTTCTTATATTGGTCTTTATCGCTTAGTTTTTGGATAGGCATAACGTAAGCAGTTTTGAGCGTGGAGAAAATGCACCTCATTTAATAGATTTATTGAACAGCATACATAGTAGGAAGGTTAAGTCGCTAAAAATTGGGGGAATCCCATCAGGCCTAGCGTCTTTGTTTCAGTCGAGGCCTTTGATTTTTATTTTTATAGATTCCCTACTGACATAAATAACACTCAAGCAGTTGCAATTAAGGAAAACAATTGACGCATAGTTTCTAGAATGGATATTCTTTTTAAAGATAGAACCGAAATAATTGGAAAATATTACACAAATCTCGTTAATATTTGAAAATACTATGTCACCGCATGAAATACGTCACTGAAATTGAGCTACGACTTTTTTGTTATTTACATATCTCCGGAAATATTTTATGTCATGCTTAAAGCATTCTTGATCAAATGTCCTATACATACATACACCCGCTTAACGGAACAACGCCATATACACATACACAAATAAGCGTAGATAAAGTCAGATTTAGAATTTTATTATATTATTAGGTATATTTTAGAACTGTGTAACGCAGAGACATGGTTTCTACTAAGAATAGAGACATAGAATAAAATGCTAGAGAAGGTAACGTACAAATGGAATTAGGACTCCTGGTCCAATATATTGGAGTATTAAAATCATCGATACAAAGTCGTGACTGTTTTTTGCATTTAACTTATTCTTTAACAGTTAGAGAAAAACAATTTCTGCTTTACTAAATCTATATTTGGCAGAAAATAATATAAACAAATAATAACATTTGTGTCATCCAAAACAGTAAACCTATGCCAGACATTCTCAACTTTACTCTCCTAAGCAGTCAAACTGTTAACTTCAGAACTAATCGCAGTCGAAACAGAGTGTGATTTCTTTATGACGAGTAAAAGTTAATTTCTACAAAAATTTGTTTTATCTTCAGTAATTCTTGTATACTTTTGTTTTTATGTGCAATATAAAATACAGAACTTTGTTAAACCATTAATTATTTTCGTTATGAATATGTTATCTGCAATGTATCGATAAACGTATGGGTGTAAATAAATAAATATCTCAATTAAATTATTTCAGCGCAAAAATTCTGTATTTTATCATCTTATATTTCGAAACCTTTATTTTGTTTAACATACGAGCACACGAAACAAGTAGACGTCGGCGGGGCAAATTCATAATAAAGTACAAACTCAACACCGCGCTTAATAAAAAAGTGATATTTAAGTATAATGAGACTAATTTTCTACGCGGGGAAAATTCTCATAATTTGCCTCAAACGAAATGGTTTCGCGGAGTGGCTCTGCTAAGTCGTTTTATGTCATTGTGGGGAAAGCCCGAGTGCTGAGTGAGTTTTTTAAATTAGAAGATGGAACAGAAAAAAATGTTTAAATTCGTATATACTTAAGTCTTGAATCTAATGTTGAGAGGAAATGACAAAGACAACTTAAATACATTCAAGTGGATTTGTTTCGACATTATAGGGAAGACTCATTGTTAAAGGCATTGCTATATAACAAACATTTTCGTTCGAATACTTTTAAATATTAAGATTCGGTATGGTATCACTTCACTTATTGTATGTTAAATAAGCATAATTTTTAAGCTAATATTTCTATTAAACTCTAATGATTTTGTTTTTGATCTAAAAAAATCCCTCCTAGTTAACTTAATTTTTTGAAATTGTACAGTAAATCTTTTGTTGAACACTTACTATATAAAATAAAAAACTTGTATAAAAGTAAATATATTCAAGAAACACATTACTGCAAGTATTTATTTCCTTAATTACATTACTCTTGATAATATTTGCCTTAGTTTTCTATAAAAAAAATTTTGACTATTTTTAGAATGTTCTTTTAATGCTGATATATATATATATATATATATATATATATATATATATATATATATATATATATACAGAGAGAGAGAGAGAGAGAGAGAGAGGATACACAATAGAAGAAACTGTATCATAGCAATTCCTTAGGAATTTCCCATGTAATAATCATAGCGAGAGATATATATTCTAGAATATGAGTCTTTCGCTCTGATGTTCAAAATGTGTTAATTATAAAAGCTTTCGTTGAAATAACCTTTTTCTTGTAATAAAATTCTATTTAAATACAAATAAAGTTATTCCATCCCATAGTTGGTGGTCCTTTTCTGCTCATTGGCGGTTTTTAAGGTATCACGTTATCCATTCCGGCGGACTGTCTAACATGGAAATTTTTCATTGCTTATACTTTAAATGACTAATGAATGAATGAATTTATGAATTTGCTTATATTTCGAATGCATATTAAATAGCGTTTAAGTAAATAATCTATTAAAAATACGTTAATGTCGTCATATCAGTATTGTAACGGTGCTTCTAACTCAGGTATTATTCTACCTATCTGAGTTAGAAATTTTTTACAGTATTTGTATATTTTTTTATATTTTAGTATGGTACTAGAATTTCGTTCTATTATATTTTATAACAATGATAACTTCACCCAAAATTCATTTACTTACTATTCAAAAAATAAGCAATGCTATAAACATGATAATAGTTATAAATTTATAATGAATGCAAATACGGGATATTAACTATGTTTGCCAAAATAAGTTGCTATAATCTTTTTACACTTTTATTACGTCTCCATACACATTCATTAATAAAATTGGTCAAGGACAACTGCTATCTGCACAAAAATTAAAATGAAAGTAACCCTAAACGCAAGTGATTTCTTAGTCTTTAGCTTCTGAAAGAAAAACTCAATCATGCCCATCTTAAGACATATTGCACTCACGATTTATGTCAATATCTAATGAAATGGTATCATCATTTATTTTGTAATAAGCTTTATATATAATATAGTGAGATAAAGCTATAATATAATCCTTAATAATTTTAATAATCCATAATGTAAGTCCGTGAATTTGTTTATTTAGGTAATGTTCATAATTTCATTCCAGCTAAAATTTACTGAATTGATTCTTTATTTTCAACTCAAGAATTAAGTCTCTTTTGCTTTCTTCCAACCTTATACTGACATACATTTTATTCTTCTCGCATTTAATAAAATTATATCTATAACAGATTAGCATTGAAATAGAAATATTTATTAAAAATAATCAATATTTTTATTAATTATTTAATCAAGAGGTAATCACTATAACACGAATAAACCGTTCCTGTGAAACGAACTGTCTTTTCCTGCACAAAGCTGGCAGTTTTTTAAGCTATTTTAGTAATGAATAAGTTTGGTTTGCTGCAATTGTGCCATAATTCATCATTTTTTATACTGATTCTACATATAAATTTAAAATTAATATACGCCTTATTTATTTACCACATATTTACAAATGCACCATTTATTTTTTAAAATATCCTCTTTCAAGCAACAAGCAAGTGATAATTTTCCCAACCAATATTTAAATAAAGTACAAGTATAACTCTATATAGTATGAAAACACAAAATCCATAGTTGTACAATAAAATGTTAACCGGAAGAATAGTCTATAATGAGCCAAGCTATAGCTACAAAAACCACGGCGATTGCAGATAAAATCGCTGGCAGCCTGCAACGCCGAGTCTAACCGGCGAATAAAGGCCCTAAATACATAATTTATCATAACAAAATTGTAAAAATTTCAACTCAAACCGAATTTACGCCACGTAATCTTAATCTGCGTTTATAAAAAATGACGACTGTGAAAAGGGTACTCGGAAACCGTAGTAATTCTTCAGCTATAATTTGTTTGTAATGACATTAGCGGGACAAAAAGAAATATAAAATAGACGCAAGAGGAAAAAGTGTAAGAGAAGACAAAGGACGAACAAAACCCTTTCAGGGAATTACACAGATAGTGGAGTAGATGAGCATTGTGAAGGGACGAAGGGTGGAATTTATTATGTAATTGTCGGCAGCTAGGACGGGCGGGCGGGTCCCGCGTCGCCGACTAACGCGCCCATCCGTGCCGCCTTTTACTTTCGTTGACGCTTTCTTGTTTTGCCTAACGCATTTAATTACTACTTTTATGTCCCACTAGCGAAATTCATGCCGAAAGATAAACGTAGATTTCATTTCGGCTCTTTGCCAGCTTTAATAAAGCATCACATGTGTGCTACGGACGGAAGTGGGTTGGATGTTATTGTTGTAGTTTATCGATTTTGGAGATTTTCCGTCATTATTCAGTTTTCATGGAAGAAAAACGGTTTTAAAATATTTGGCAAAGCGTGTAGTATTTTTCGCAAAAGTAGATTGTTTTTAGCTATTAGGTGTTTTATAGGCGTGCAATAATTTCGAAATAAGTTTATTCTAGGTGTAGTTTTTAGTATTTCATATATAAATAAAAAAAAAACGGTATTTTAAAATTTGTACCATTTGCAAAATTATAATCAATAACAGTTCTTACATAAAAGCCAAAATAAAAATAAACCACAAGTTTTTCAATATTATTTTTATGGGTGCAATTATATTACAAAAACTATTTTTTATAGTAAAATTACTATATTTTTATTGTGTTATATTTTCATTGTTACAAAATTTGTTGCAATTTTTTTTCATTTATTTCAAAACCATAGAAAACATATATAGCCCCACCTTCCTACAAAATTACTTACATTGGTCATACCTACGGGAAAGTAATCGTGAAAACACGTTTTAATATTCAATACTCAGGTATCACGGTACACGTACCTTGACCTTCTTTTCCTTATGAATGTAAACGTTCTTGACCTTTGCAGAGATACACCCCAACGATTCTCGACCTTCTTTAACTTCTTTAATATTTTTGACCTAGGTACATGTATGTTTTATGGTACGAATGAAATCGATTGGAAAAATGACTAAACAGAAAAGTAATATAAAAATTTATCATAAAGCCAAAAATAGATAGAGTAGATGATAGACAATTAAGATAGGAGTAGGGCAGACTGGAGGAGGTCTACAACAACATGATTGAGGATGGCTCATGATGATGACGATCAAATATCTACTATATTTTTCACATTTCAGCTTAAGACATTCAATAAAGCACTATTTTACATTGGTATTTTTATACTGTTTAGTTACCTGCATTCAATAGTATGCTTTTGGATTAGAGTAGTCATCGTGATAAATATATCACACAAATTTTGTTTGAAGTAAGAATAAATACAAAAGAGTTAATTTTCTAATTATATTCCTGTTTCTTGATCTTGACGATCTTAGAAATACATACTTATAAATATATATATATATATATATATATATATATATATATATATATATTATATATATATATATATATATATATATATATATATATAAAGTAGTGGTAATTACACTTCTTTTGGTTTGATTTCAGTTGATTTTTACTAAATTTTCCAAATTTCTTAATCCTTTATGACGTTATATTTTTTCCTAATATGCGAACTCGTAAAATTACTCTTGATCAGAAAAGAAAATGTGGTAAATACTTGTATTGAAATAAAAAAATATCAAAAGAACTAGTTTTCGAAAATGGTTTTTATTTAACGTTTGTCGGTCTTACTGTAGTACAATAAACAATTAAATATTATTTATAGAACTATGTGATAAATTACGTATACATATAACAAATTAATGCTGAATCATTTTTATTTAGAATACAAGGCAAAGTTATGATTATCGTTATAACCTTCTGTAGAAGTTCTATAATTATCTTCTGATTTTATTTCTTTTGCAGTATTCTCATATTCAACACTATAAGACTGTCTCTTGCTCGGTGACGACGATAATGTCGTTGTTTCTACGGCGTGCAATACGCTCATGTTCTTCAAATCAGTTTCCTTTTTCAGCATTCTGATCTGAGTTCTTATGATGGCTTGTAAAATATCGTGCTGCAATTCAATATTCAGCCCCCTATCTGTTATATTTTTCAATGATGCTGCTACAAATCTTCCGAATAACGAATGGTCGCTTTCTTCCCTACTTATAAACTCTAAATTTAATAATTTGTCTCTGAGAAACTTTTCACCCTCTTCAAGAATTTGAGGATGTTTTTTCTTTAGATGCTGGGATGATACAATATGTATACCGTGTCTAGTTGCTAAGGGAAAGCGTCTGCTGTAAAGTTGCTTTGGGTGCTCAGGAACATGCACGAGAGATATTTCTTCGAAATCGTCTTCTGATTTTTTTGATGTCCCGACCAATTCTGTTGATGACTGGTAAGAGAGCAAATTATTGTCAATAGAGCAAAAAAAAATGAAAGCATAGTGGTCTATAAGGCGAGTTTTCTACTGTAGAAAAGATGTTCACACATTTAAGGGTAAAATGAACAAGAGGATAATAATTATCTACTTGAGTGTCTATCTATGTATAGTATAGTGTAGTATGTGAGTGTCTATCTATTTTGCAATGAAGAAATTACATACATTATATTTTGGGATGTAGTTAAAAAAATATGTAAATATAAATATGTAATATAAAGTCTGTCATTGAATACTACTAATATTATTAAATATATATTTTGTTATGACCACCTTAAATTTATTATTGTATTCCAAGAATATTGATAATATTGTATATCTATTAATAAAGATTTTGTGTCTTTTTATGTATCGCAAATCTAAATGCCACTTAATATTTATATATCGTATAAGAACATGTCATGTAAACTTATCTTGTAACTTTGTATGTGCATGTATATATATATATATATATATATATATATATATATATATATATATATATATATATATAAATGTACATCAATGCAAAATATACCGAGATATTTTCAATTGTTCAATTTATAGAAAACAATATGAAATTAATAATTGATTACCCAGAAAATATTGAAGAACAAACATATTTAAAAAAAAACACTACTCCATGAATTCCATCGATGGTGCATATACCGATCGATTTATATTATTAACAAAATCCTCACTAATTTTGCGGCTTTCTACCAATTTCTGGAGTCAATTGAAATACATACATGAGTGTGGGACACGTGGAAAGTATGGTTATGTGTTTGTCTATGTTATTTGAAAGGGTTGATACAAATTAACTGAAATAATTTTATTTGCAAGTTTTAACAAAATACTAGTATACAGAAATATTTACCATAGAGAGTAGATATACATATTTTCTTTTAGATATATATATATTTTGAAAACACAGATTAAAAAAGAAAGAAATGGTGAAAAAATGGACAATAATATCCCTTCTTTTATGTCTAGGTGAAGGGACACACAATATTTTATTACTTCGCTGCATATCTCCATAAGAAGCATTGACTTACTGCATTTCGATTTGGAGTTTGCACTTGCTAATCGGTACGTAAGTTTGGAGTTATCACCATTTGAATATAAGCGTTTGAAGACACGTCATTCAATCATGTTTAGTAATTATTGTCTTTATTTTCATTATCATTTCTGTTTATCGTTCGTCTGTACTTTTCCGGGTTCCGTAGTGAAACAAAGAAATCAGATTTTATGCTCGGCTAACTCTTGTGGATTTTCAATTTTGACTCATTTTCGGTTGCAAAATGGGTTCATAAAAATATTTTTGAGTTAGGCAGGCTAAATTGTCATAGCTACTTTAAAATAATGTTTTAAAAATTGTAAACGATCATCAAATTTACAAAAATTTCAATATGCACATATGTGTAACTCGTTATTATCAATGGTTTTATAAATATTTTTATGTCACAAGATTAGACTTTTTAGTTCTATACTTGATTAAAGTGTAGAAGGAATTCTTAAACCGCTACTAAATGAATTGTAAATAATACTTACGGAGAAAAAATAGTGCCTGGGCAAAGGAGGAATAGGAAGCTATTATTATAATTGAAAAGTAAATTTTCCTATTTAAAATTATTCTTATGATTTCTATCAAATTAGTCATATTAATACACAAGTTTCCCCAATATTTTTGATATAATTAACGATCTAAACATTACGAAATGGAGGCCTCTCTAATGATAAAGTGAAGATTAGTAAATTAAAAATTTCACAAAAGATATCGAAAAAAAAGCTAAATTTATTGTCCGACAGTGAGATTTAAATAATTTATTATTCTGATACAAAGAAATGTCAACGTTATCTAAATTTCATTATCGTTCTCGATTCATTAAAGCGGTTTACACAATTTCACGAAAGAAACAAGTCTAATATTTCATGTAAAAAAGAAATGTATTTTATACTTCAACATTGAGAAAAATTCTCGCAATAAAACTTCGACTCATAGTGATAATGTTATGAAGCCCAGATGATATCTAGGAGAGTTACGACCCCAAAAGATATAATTTAGATTTTCCGATATACGTTTTCGCTGTAACTATTATATACTTTCTTCAACTAAATCGAGTGACAACTTCAGAATCGAGGAGACTCTATTGATCAAATGTTCTGAAATACTATTCAGGCCTAACCTTTCAACTTATTGACTAACGTCAGCTGCACAGGAAATTGTGTTCCAATTGATTTTTTGCACTTTCGAATCGAATCACAGCGACTGCTTTTGACAACGTTTGCGTTATTGTACGTACGCGTGTTCGTGAGAGAATTCAAACCAAATGTGAATGAATATTATTTTACGATATACCCTGCGTAAAACAAAATTGATAATTCAAACAAGTCTATAGTATACGAAGTTTCCGAGTGTATATCTTTCTTTTTCTAACTTTACAAAATAAAGGCAGAAAAAGAACTTGTTATGATGGTTCTATAATTTTAATGGATAAGTTTGAAATATTATGTCCTTTGTCCATAATTGTTGACAATTAAACAGACTTTGTGCATGCAATATTGCACCATTTTTGCATTTTTTTTTCATTTGTAACTAGTAATTTTACTGTGTACAAAAATAATGCAGCTTTAAATATAATTAATAGTAACTTTTTTGGCAATTTGATCTAGAGTTAATAACTGTTAAACTAGGTTAACAAATAAAACTATCCAGAGTTAACAAATGGAACCAATTTCATGACAATGATAATAAAATTAAAAGAAAATATTTATATACCTTAGTATGGGGTTTTCTGACTTCCGTTTCTTCTGAATTTTCACTGCTCATTTGCCTTTTGTTCTTCAAATGCGGTAAATTGATTGGATAAGCTGACGCATTCTGAAAATGTAAATGAATTTGAAAATATTATGTACACATATATATATATATATATATATATATATATATATATATATATATATATATTATACATGTTGACAATGATTATAACAAATATAATTTTTGATAATTAAATTAAAATATTTACATAAGTTTATGCATTTCTGGCAATAATTGTATTAAAATTTAGGAGGAAAAAACAATCGATGATATAAGAACTTATTATGAATTGATTGGTTATCACTACATGATAAGTTATTACATAAGCTGTGAGCTACCTAGGCAAATTATATTAACATATCTCGATATTATATAACTAATATTTAGAAAAGAGTTATGATTACTATTTGTATACAAAATTACTTTTTAGTTCCGTCTTCTATTTACGTATAAAGTTATATTTACTCTGACAAATATTTTAACAAAATATCTGAATTAGAATTTTGTTTTAAATTGCAAAATACTCACAATATTAAAAAAGATACAGGCATACACATCACTACTACCACTTTAGCATTACTGCTAATAAAAAAATTTAGCAATATGTGAAGTAAATTGTAATTATCGTGACATCAGCTAACTGGACGGATTTCTTTAGCCTACTTATATACGCACGCTATTATGGAGGTATGCTGCTTATCCAAAGATAATCTCCCTTAAAATTCATTGTAAATTTTTGCAACCGATATTTATATAAACTTTTTTTAAATAATTTAAATAAGCTCTGGTAGATCATCATTCGAAATGTTTTATACTTTATAAAAACATCGCAATTTCAAAAGCGAATGAATCCAAAATCCTAACTGAGTTTTAAGAAACAATCTAACTATTATAAGGTTAAAAAGGTCATAGCAGACTGGAAGGAGTTATACTTTCAAAATATTCTTTCTGATTATTTTATGCCGTTGCCTGACGTGATTTTTAAGATATATTTCTGCGTACCCGAGAGTTTTAACAAACTGAAGAGAGAATCACAATATTTAGGAAAGTATTTTGGAAATTGCTCGTTCGTGTTTACTAAGTTACTTTTAGACTTTGCAGTCTGGATATGTCTTATTTGGTTGAGCTACTATTATGTATTTGTTTTATTTAAACATATTTTTAAGTTATTAAAATATTGTGGAGATATTTTATCCTCTTAAATTAATCTTTAGCTCATTATTCCAATACAAGTAGCTGACTTTTATTAAAACTTACAGAGATATCGGTCGGTCGGAATTGTTTATTTTTAGGATTCGAAAGGGAAAAAATGGATATCTCAAAAGATCTTTACATCCTTGATGTGCCTAAGCGGCAACGAAACCCTTGTAGAGCAAGTTCCGCTAGTACTTAACCGATTACCTATTTATCTCATTTTAATTCCTTTTCTAATTATGAATTTTAAAAGCTTATTATTTTTTCATACATTACTCTTTTTAATTATACTGAATTTCTTCAATTTCGTTTATATTTAAGGAAATTTTTCTTTTCTCTATGTACGTATTATGAATGCTACTGAATGTTACGTTCATGTGGAAATAATAAAATAGTAGTTTATCCAATATTATTATCATATGATTTAAGTTATTAAATCTAGTGATAATAATATTGGAGTAAGTTACTAAATCTTCTAACTTAGAACTATTTTTCGTCTCAAATCCAATGTCAAAGTAAAGATATATATATATATATATATATATATATATATATATATACATATGTATATATGTACCCCAATCCATAACCCATAAGACATATATGAGTTGGGGCATATATCGAGTGAATATGGCACACTTGTCTGCAATATTGCGCTACCCGTGTGAACATGGCACGACATGTGGTTTAACTCCCATACTAATCGATTCGAGATGAACGTACGCAGTATCGTGCAATGTGTATATATTTGGTAATTTTACTTTTAACTTTTAACTTGACCACCTCAATACCAGATTGGCCAGTACGTATTATTTATATCAATAATCGATGGCTTTAAAATCGGCGCTTTAAAAATCATCAGTATTACTTTACATAAATCAATAATAAAATTGTGTGTGTGTGTGTGTGTGTGCGTGTGTGTATACGTGTGCGCGCGTGCGTGTGTGTGTGTGTCTGTGTGTGTGTCACATACGGAAAAGTTAATGGACTGGTTTTTTTTTTAATTTTTAGATCAAAATTGTATCAAATACCACGGATCTAGATAAAAAAATGAGAATATGCTCAAACTTTTTAAGTTGAAAAGCAATTTTTGTGTTAGTACTAATTTTATGAACAGTTCAATTATTAATATATTGTATATACATTTGAAATGGAATACCCGCACCAGAACCGAAATTGAAAAAGTTAAGATAAACTTAACCATGATTCAAGTTATAGTTTGGATTTACAAATATAAACTTTAGAATATAAAGTGAGTTACACGTACATCGCGAACGGTTTCACATATAAGCTTAAATCTTAATCATGCCTTTCTTTTGATATTATTTCTCTAATAACATCTTGTTTTAAGTTCATATATTTATATCAAAAATAAAAAATTAATTACAAAATTCTCTTGTAAATCATAGCAAGTTTAGATCAATATACCGACTAAAAACTATATACTGATTTCAAAAGATCGAATAAAAAATTTTATGAACACCAAAAGCAGGGTCGTATTAATATTATAAATTCACAAGTGGAATAGAAGTTATATTTCCAAAAGAAGAAATCCATAAAACGTGTACTGAAAAAAATTTATTAAAATTTACAAAAACTAAATCTTAAATTTATATAAAAGGCAAAAAAATTATTAAATCAAGAATAAATGTGATTATAATTGGCCAATTTTTTATTTCAAAAGTTCCAAAAATAGTAATGACTGTTTAAGACCATGATAGTTATATGAAAATGGAATATGCTTTCGAAATACGTAATAATACCGTAATGTACCATTTCTAAAATTTCAAATTCTCCAGATGATTTGATAGAATTAATAAGTTAATCAAATATTGATCAGGAGGTCTTAGCTACTACGAACATTAACAACTCACAAATTACTTGTCATAATTCTGTATAAACTTTTAATTTATCGAATGTGTATTTCTTCGGGCATGACTTACATAAACCTAAATAAATTAATTAAATGCAAAAACATCGAATTCAGAGTAACTTAAATTTAATGGTAAGCGCGTTAAAATCAAAATTCAGGCGCAGTCTCTAAAAATTTTGACGTAATCGGAATAATAAATATTGAATAATTTACCTGATACAGCATTCCGAATGCAAACCACAGCAGGGCGATAACGAAATGACAAATCATTGCGTGGACGGGCTATCATCACAGGGTACGCCGATATACTGTGCTAGACGGCCTCTCTGCTTGTTATGAAAAACAATATCCGCCAATCAACTGCCGATTCGGCCATTTATCACTGAGAATCGACTCGATTTGCAATTGCAACATTGTGAGCGTGTGGTATTTTATAAATATGACATATCGCACTTCACAACAAGCATGAAGAAAACACGTAGCATGTGGAACATTCCGCGAATCGGTGAGATTTTAGAGAATGAGTGGTAAATTATAATAAAAAAATGGAAATATATCTTAAAAATCACATCAGGCAACGGCACTTATAATACGGAGCACTTTTCGTATATATTTTCTTAACGTTTCGTATTTCAAAAAGTAAAAGAAAGGGTGTTTTTCGAAAGAACCCGTTGCGATTTGTAAATTGTTTACAGCCTCATACCTATGATATAATTTATTATAATAATACGGTAGTTGACTCATTCTAAATTTTGATATTTTTCGTACAATATTGTCAAACATAAGTTAATTAAAAACCAGTCTTGAAAAAAAATAAAAAATTGATTGAAAAATAAGCCTGTTGTAGGCTTTTAAATTTGAAAACACGGATAGAGTATGTCCCTGTCTCTTTTCCTCTCGTAGAATATAATGTACCTCATAACACAGTATTGCTGTTCTTGTCTATTGGTTAAATTTAAAGTTTTATAACTCGGTAAATTTTTAAGATTATTAAAAAAATTTTTCACTCTTCATCAGCTTGTACCTTGAAATTATGGTTAATGAAATAAAAAAAATTAGTCAAATACCCAATTGTACCCAGTAGAGCCAACTAAAAAAGAAATAAGAACAATACAGGAATTATTTTAGTTAATGCTGTACTATAAACCAAACAAGGATTTTTAAAAAAAATTAATGTATAAAAATATTTATGGTATACAGTAGATCTTATAAATGGGTTTTAAGCAAGGAAGTGTCTGTGTATAACAGAAAATTTATATTGAATATATTTGGCGTTAATTTTGTAAAAATTCATTGCTCACAATTAAATGAAACTACATGATGTAGTATTATCATCTTCAGGTGGGGTATTAGCAAAGATCTTTGCTAATAGCCCACCTGAAGATGTTGTAATACAACGAAACCTAGGTCGGTATATAGAACTTAAAGAAAGTAGAAATAATACTACATCACTTAGTTTCATTTAATTGTGAGAAAATTTATAATCAAACTTTCATAATCAAAGCTGTCAAACAATATAACTCCAAGAACAGCATTAACGCAGTAGTAATAATCTTTGTCTACTGTACGCGCGCGAACTGTCAATAATTTTCTAGTGTATGAAAAAGGAAAAGTTCACCTTTTTGCCTTTACCTTCAGAAATATTTTTCCGATTATAACCAAAAATAACAAATACCGTCTATAAACTAATATAAGTATCCTGTCATTTATCCTATTCAAACCCAGTTAGTTTTTACTTTTAATCTTTGTAAGATATGTTTACAGTTTTCGATGGAATGACATAAGGGTAAAACAGATTTTCAAGGTTGGAAACGAATCATTGCATTAGTTCTGATAAACTCATCAAACATATATACATATATAAGTATATGTCTGCTTTCATACCTAAAAGTATACATACATATCTACGACCCCTATTTAATTTGACTAGCTCACTAATAATTTCTTTGAAAATACTCTCCTTTACTTTCTTTCCCTCCTGGATACTAACGTAGTACTTTCATCACTATGATAAATATGGTATTAGGATTCATATAGATATAGAAATAGTACAAAAATGCTTACTCTCTTACGTAGTTTAATATAAAATAGAGATTAGAGAAGAGTTATTTAAAAAAATAAATACAACAAATTAAGGCAGTAACATAATTATATAAACAAAAGTTTCATTAACATGTCCTATAGTAAAGTAGAAGCTAATTGGATTGAGATCACAAAGGGTGATAGGGTAATGAACTTTGTTACATTTACTTTTCAACTTCATCGACAGGTTGTTCAGAAATTTTCTAACCGTGGATATGGTAAACTAACGTGTATTCTAATTTCATGTTTCATGTATGCATATGATTTATTTATAACTATAATTTAAAATATCTAAAAATAGGAATTTCTCGAGTACATTTAGAGAAATACTTCCAAGTAAAGTGATGATTGTGTAAAAAAAATAAATCCAAAGCGGTTTGTGAAGGAAAGTTCAATCTTGAACTTTTACATACTAACTCGACTCGTCATTGACCTTGATAACTAACAACCATGGTAACTACAGTCTCAGCCATGAAAACGGCTAATAAAAAACCAAAATTAATGTTGACAATAAGTTTTATACGCATATAATCTTATAAATAAAAATAAATAATGGATGTCAGTTTTTTCCCATAACTATCATAATCGTAATGATAATGGTGAGAGCTTGGTGTTTGCTATCCATCGTGAATGGAAAGCCATTACTGAATCCTTTAAGAACAAATTTTTTTCCTCTGATTTAGGATTTTTTTCTTAAATTGTAGAGTATTTAATAAATATTTAGGAATGAAATTTGAAAAAGCTGATAAAGAAAAAATCTATTTTTAAATCATAGTTAAAACAAAACTTAAACAAATATTGGTATTATTGATCCAAAATCCATAATTTTCGTATTTTCTGAAAGCAATATTAGGCTTAGAATTTAATATATTTCAGTAAGTAAATTTCGCCTTAACCCCGAGTTACCGTTACTTCATTGGATCGATAAAGCAATTAGTTGAAGCCAACAAACGGAGTTTTGTGTCGTTGGCGAAGCAACATTTCCGTCTATGCCAATAATATGTCACCCCGTACCAACGCGTTGATTCATCGAAAACGAAAATTGAATGTTGTTCCCATTTGACGTGGGGATTTACTAGGTATATATATATGGTAGTCAAACATCAAACGAAATATCGTTCGTAACGCAAAATATTTATTTTATTGAGATAAACCAAAAATATTGCTTGCACGGATATGATTTGATTACGTAATCTGGTGAAATAAAAGTAAATATGTTATTGGATTTAAGAAAATTTTCGTGTTGACAGATGATTAAGTGTAAGATACCACTAATCGGAGATAGCAGATATTTAAAATGTTTATGATTTGATAGTGTTCCATATATAATTATATATAATAAAATAGTAAGGTGGTTGTGTCTATGTATACATTACGCCAAAACTACTAGACTGATTGTACCAAAACTTTGTTGTTTTATATTTTAGAAGTATGGTCATTAACGATATAAACCTTCAAAGTAATTACTCAATCCTACAGGTATTTAATAAATTAACATTTTGGACCAAAATTAACAGTGAACGGATTAATAAATTCAATGATTTTTGTTTATTTTTTTGTTAAACAACCGTTGTTAATAAGCAATTTTACAATTCTCGGCTAGATGGCGGTAAAACATTAATTAAATATATCTTATTTACGTTACGTTTATGTTCATACCACATTAACAATTTGTTAGACTTTTGGTTACACTCCTTATTGCATATCGAAGGAAGATTATTTGAAGACCTAAAAATATAAAATAAAACAAAACTTTCCCTTACGAACAGCTAGCAGATTGCTAATAACTTTATAAACGATTATAATACAATAAATAGAGATATCATTCGTATTAAGTGCACGATTTATTTTATTTTAATTTGATAATATGAAAGATGGTGGCAAACATTCGTTGGTCATCTAAATTTCATAAAAGTTTCATGAATATTATGTTCATTGTAATGCTAACAAATTATTTAACGTACAGATTATTGAACAATGGATCATATTACGAATGTTGTATTTGTTGGTATGCTAAATAATATTTAAAACGTTTTGATGATTGATCAATGAAACAGTATAATTGGTATGCACGATAATATCAATACACGTAATTATGTTTCGACATATTTACATTTAATATTCACAAGACTTGAGTCACTTCATAATAAATAAAGTTTTATTTTTAGGAACCGTTACATAAATTTTTAATTTTATTTATATCAATACTCGTAATTATGTTTTGAGTTACTAACGTTTAATATATACACACTTCATGATACATCAAGTTTTATTTATAGGAACCGTTACATACATTTTTAGTTTTATTAATATAAATACTTGTAATTATGTTTTGAGTTATTAACGTTGAGTATTTAACGTTGTCACTTCATGATACATCAAGTTTTCTTTTAAGAAATCCTTACATAAATTTTTAGTTTTATTGACATTTAAACTTGTAATTATGTTTTGAGTTATTAACGTTTAACATAGACATTGAGTCATTTCATAATACATCAAGTTTTATTTTTAGGAACCGTTACCTAAATGGCAAAGACGGAATCTTTATAATTTCATTATATCCATTGATAAGCCGGTACACAACAGTTTATTATAACTCTTTCAATTTAACCTAGTCATTTCCAGCCACATAATATCACGTTGTCCGGCTCTTTATCATAGTGGCTGACCACGCGATATCGCATGATGAGTTCAAGTAAACTTTAAAAATGTATATTTCACCATTTTCATATTGCCTCCTTTTTCATTGGAAACTAAGAATAAGTGGTAATAATTTTAAGTCTGCTCCCCCATTGACATACTTTTCCTAAAAATCAGTACAACAGCATTTAGTAAGTAGTTAAAAGCCATATTATTTCCTTCAATGTGCATTGACAAATTAATGAGATTCAACTACCTTAAAAGAGAGGTTATTATAGAGAAGAAACGTGAACAAGTTTTAACTTATGCATCTGAATAATATATTAAGCTTCATTGTAAAAAGCAATATCGATATAAGAAATATACTTCAAATATTATTAAATATCCTAAATAAAACGTACTCTACCAATTCTCCTAATAAAAGCTCTACTCATTCTTAACAAGTTTATTATTACATTTACTTTTCCAGTCTGATTTTTCACTTGTTCCATAAAATATAGCGCTCGGCTCTAATGGAATAAATGAACAAACATAAAAGAGATGAATATATGAATGCATATATGTACAACTGTTTCCATGCACTTCTGTTTTTATGGCTTTTAACATAATATTTTTCAATTTACACCGCCATATATAGATCACGCACCTTATATATTCTATTTTATTTCTATAAACAAAGTTTTAATCAATATTTCCCAAAATATATATTCAACGTACTAAATCATTTTAACGTTCCCTTTTAATTCTTAATCTCTGTTTTGTGTATGGCATGCAGACATGAATACACTGTCGATGAACATATGGTTTTTAAATGGTCTTTAAATATAGGTCGTACATCAAAATAACAGAAAGATCTTTATCAATTAAATAATTAAATGAGATATCAGAATCGTATATTAGAGATAACGTAGTTCTTTTTAGTGCTAAACAATTGTTAATCACATTTCACTTATAAATAACGTACAGTTCGAACTGAAAAACACCCTAACATCTGAATCTACCTGTAAGGAAAATTTTAGGTTACCTAGAAATAATAAGTGTCATAATAAAATCAAGATTTAATGCCTGAACGAGTATTAGTTTTGGGAAAACTGCGACAATAATATATAATAACAAACATAACATGCAACTCTACAACAAGAATTAATAGTAAGGTTAAGTTTATTCGGCATAACGATATTTTGAAAGTCTTTTCGAATAAATGCAAGTAATATTTAACTCTGTACAAAAAAGGGAGACATAATATATTAATCACAAGGTGCCGTGGTATTCATTTGTTTCATTCACGAAAAACCTACCCTTAATATAGGGAACGTTGTTGTTTATGCCCAAACTTGATAAATGACGTACTATTTTCTTTTGTTCAAGACACATGTACTTAATGTTACGTAACTACATACTACAATTAGTACAAATTAAGAAATTGTCACTAAATAACTGGAGTTATTTACACAGTATTAATATTTTTTTTTAAAAAATGCATTTCTTGAAATAAGAGAAAATACGAATTTGCACAGTTCGCTGTAGTCGATCGAAGTGTGTGCTTCTAAAGAAAAAATTATGGAGAGAGTTACGGAATAAAAGTTTGATTAAACGTTTAAAACTTCTTTATAACAAAAATGCTACATTTTTCGTATGTTTAAGGTATCTCTCAATAACTTTCGCATATAATTCATATTTAAGGAAACCTTTATTCCTTCATGTAACTGGCACCTCATGCTATAAACATATGTCCTGCTCTTTAAATATACATATTTCTTATTTGTTTGTTTATTTTCTAAGTTCAGTATGCACACGCACAATTATTAAATTTTGTTTATCCAATAAATTTTAATAAATTTACCGGAATAGAAGGTAATTTTTGAAGAATTTAACCAAAATATGGATACGAGCATTAATGATGTAAATAAAATATATCGTGTATTTTTTTATTCAAAATTTTAAATCTACCTTGAAATGGTTAATGAAAATTTTGTGGACATAATGTAAAACAAATTAAAACACCATAGTTATATTCAAATAATGTTTCACAAAATTTTACACGATCATGATTCTACACGTATTTCTAGGACGTATTTGGGCATTTATTACATATTGGCTGTATAGGAAGTCGGCTAAAGAAAATAATAAATAATTAAGCTTTTAGAATTTAAATTATTATATAAAAATGTGATTCAAATGCATTCATGTCTATAATTTTTTAGCAAGTCCGGGAATGGCAGTTAAAATGATGTAAAAGAAATAGAAACTGAGTTCTCCTATGAAATTCTTCTACCATTCAATTCTACAGATGAAATTTATTACAAATCAGTTCGAGAGTTGGACTGTTATGGAAATTATAAGATAATTGGATGTTTATGAACGTAGTTTTTCCTTAATTCCAATATACGCGTAAACACAAAGATTAATTTATTCGGCGTATATTTTCTCTACATTTCTGAATATAATCTTTTACTTTTGCTGAGCGTTAGTCGCCTAGCTTTTCACTTACTTTTTTACTATGCTTTAGAAAACTTTTCAATAAGAACGGAAACATCACTCTTTCATATTTGAATGTCGTACTTTTAAAGTTTACAGCTCTGTTTTTTATTGCCACTTAATACAGATTGCCTCTCGATTCCATTGTCGTCTTTTCCTTAGTATTCGCTTTAGTTTCTAATTTACTCTTCATGATTATATTAAATACATAAATGTAGTTCTTCTTTTTTAAGAAGTAAAAATATTCAAAATACCCACAAATTTGATGGCTTTTTTTTTACATTACGGGCTTAGTTTTAATATCTTATATGTAATTTAATAAAGTTTTAAACCATTAGAACTATGTATATACGCATACGCAATGTCGTCGTTATATAATCCCTTTGTTATAATGTCATATTATATGATTCAAAATATCATTGAGATTGTATATCAAATTAATCATTTGCTTCAGTTGATTCATATAAATACAATATCTACTCACATTATCCGCTGTGGTAAATATATCCGAGAGAGAATATCGTCATATCTTGACACACAGATAATTCAAAATACATAGATTATCACAAATACGTTGAATAACAGAATTCACAGTTATTAATTAATTGTCTTAACATAATTTAGGGAAAGGAGATAAACTGCGTAAAATAATATTCTGCTAAAAGGGGGAAACAGTTTAAGTCATGTGAAGAACGGTATTTATTAAAAAATAAATAAGAAAAGAAAAGTAATATTTGTGAGAAATTGGTAGATAGACTTTATCTTAAAAATAGCTTTTGTCATGAGACTTTTTATCGCACAGTACAAAGTTAATTCGAACATAAAGCATCAAGAAAATATTCGAAGAAAATTAAATGCCTTTGTGAAAAATATAATAATCAATTCAAGAAATTGGAGCCGTCGACAAACTTTCAGTGATTCGATATCCTCGACGGTTAACCCGAGGGCAGGACGAACCTTGTAATGTATCCGGAAGTAGTTTGAAATGAATAATCATAACTGAAAGCTACAGGAGCACAATGATACCAAACGTCGAAACTCACGCCGTCATCTAACGCAACGAGAGAAAATGACTTGATTAGGGCTGAGGATGAAAGTTCCGGAAAATGTTGGGTTTAATATAAAGAGGCTCGCCATTTCTACATAATGCGGAAATTATTTTAGTCTATCGGATCCTACCTACTTAGAGTCAATGATGGTGATTGCTGGATAGATGACCCGATTCTACTTCATAGAATATGATTAAATATAACAGAAGATCTTCTTAAAATTAAACATAACAAAAGAAAAGAACAACTTGGTCTTGAAAATATTTGAAAGAAAAAGTTAATTTAGCTTATTATAACCTTGAATTAACATGAAGAAATCCATTTTACAAAAAAAAAACTTAATAAGACATTACCTATATGAACAATATGACTAGAGAGTAGAATAATTATGAACAAAAAACATTGTTCTAAACATGTAAAATGAAATGAATTTAAAAAGTAGAATTTAATTAAGTAATTCATACCTTTAGTTACGTATTTCACAAATTTAGTTACGTATTTTATATAGCGAGGCACGTATTTCATAAATTTAATTACGTGTTTCATGTATATAGGTATGTATTTCATAAATTAAGTTACATATTTCATTTATTTAGGTAAGTATTAAGTTAATTTTGTAACGTAATTCTGTCATACATTTTAGTTAGTAATTTCTATCGTCGTCAAGGCTTAAAAATTTATTTTTTATAAGTGTTTATAGATTTAATAAGTAGGTTTTAAGATGTTTATATTGTACCATTATTCTAATATAAATATGTATAATACTACTATAACATTTTAAACTTCGTTTATGCTTATTTGTTTGTAAGTCAAGGGTTTTAATTATGCAGTAATTAAACGGAAACACTTCTAATATTTGGGCTGTCCATTCCATTACATTATTTTAAAACCATTTTTTTACCCTTATATTAGTAATATTTAGTTAAATATATTTTAATTATTGTCGTTTATTTTCAACATTATAAAGAGGTTTTAATAAATATTTTTTTTATCGGTCCTTTGCAAACGATGGTGTGCTCTATTTTAGCAGGGACACACTTTATTACAGGCACTTCGATACCGAAACTGAAAATAAAATGAAGGTTCAAACAAATAGTAATATGTTAAATAATTATTATGAACACTTCCGATATTAATTCGTCTCGTTTTCATTATTAAAACTATGTTTCTTGTGATAATTGTAAACATAGCTTTAAATAAATACACACGAACTTACGTTTATAATACGTTTTTAAATCTAAAATTCACAGCTAAAGTAATTTTTAAATGTTTGTGAACTAAAATTGCGCCATCTGTATATTCAAAAATTAGTGATTTTAAACAAAAAATAGTAAGGATACAAACCAAATGCAACTTGTATTTGGTTTGTATCCTTACTATTTACATATCCCTTAACATGAAAGTATTGTAATAGTTCCAAATGAGTTACAAAAGATGGCGCTTCAGTTTTATGAGGTTCGAAAAATATATTATTAAGTAATATTTAAAATTATTTTATTTATGTTTGTAATAATTTAATATCGGAAATTCTAATAATTAATTTATTTCAATGCAAAATTGAAAATTATTGTAATAAAAAAAAATTGGAATTTAATTTAGTCCTTTCTTTACGTATTTTCTAATACTATAATTTATTATAAAAGAGATTATTATTTGCAAGAAAATCTTTTAAGGTGCTGTTATCATATTTTCTGAAATAAATTTTAGAGACCAAAAAGTATATCGAAAAGGTGGCGGACTCACAAACTTTATCATTTGTGTTAAAATAGTGGTTATATCAATGAAAAAAATTATTTTCCTATCATAAAAAGATAGCTGTCACTTTAAGTTAAGTAATTAATATCTCACATTATTATTATATATTCAGGGGAATGCACCCTACACGTGTCTATACAGGATTTAAATAAATTATGGTAAATAACTTTCTTGGTTCTGGCTGCAATTTTCCGTTTCTTCTCGTTATTGTAAATCAAAAAATTAGTTATTACATAAAAAAACAGGAATTTTATAATAACGACAATAGAATGTATGTATAATTTATTATTTTATTTAATATTTAAAAAATAAAATAACAGAACATTCCTAACTTATTACTGCCATCTAACCCTGGAAACTCTAACTAACATATAATAAATTACATCTAAAGTTGAACCTTGTTGTAGTGCTTCAGTTAAAGCATAGATGTCACTTAAAACGTTGTACCACGAGAATGGCTTTTATGTATCAGTTTTATGAAATGAACCGTTTATATAGAACTTGGATTATTATTTATTTACATTTTGATATTTAGAGAAATGTTGTGTTGAATGTTGACATCCGTTATTCACATCTTGCATTATGGTTGCTTGGATGCGAAATTTTTATACAAATAAACGTCCATTAAAGAAATGGTCAATATTACATTCATAAATCGCCTATATTTAACAATATCTTTAAAGAAATTTAAGTAAATCAGTTAAATTCAAATAAAATTTAGATTACGGAGGATCTGTACAAAGTTAGTACGTACAAGTATTTCAAGATTTAATGGTTAGAAAAACTACGATTAGCAATGCTGAACTATTGACAAATATAACATTTTTGATTTATTATGTTAATATATTGCCTAATATATCTTTCATAGGCGTAAAACACTCGGATTTATTTTTTTTACTTTTTTCGTATTTCATATTCAGCTCTTTTTAATCTCTTTTTTCTTAAGGGATATGAGAAACTTAAAAGATGATTTGAAAATACTGAGTTTGAAGAATATTAGAGTCGAGTTACAGTTTTTATACACAATGGCGTCTTTGAAATAGATATGGTAACAAAATGGGCATGAAATTGGAATATTAATGGTCTATCGAATTTCAGTTTTAGAGTGAAAAATTATATCAAAACAAATTTGTATTCAACTTAAAACGTTTTTTTTAACTATATTTCTCTATAACTACGGAATCTCTAACAACTACGGTAGCGCCCTCTAAGTATAATTTTACAACATGTTTCATCCCATTTTATTTTTTTGCCAAGGAGCTACATTCACGTTTAATCCCATTTCCACTTTTCTGTCTAGTACATATTGTATATACGTTTCAAGTCCCTACATATTATGTATACATGTCAAGTCCTGTTCTATTTAGTTTGGAAGTTAGAAGCCTGTAAAAACACAGATATACAAACAGACAGACGATGTTTCCATATCTATAGGATTTTGGTCGGAATTATTCGAGTTGGTTCTGTGTTTCAGTTGTGTACTGTACGACCTAATTTCGTAAAATGAAAACCTTTTATACCAAGTAATTTGACACAATTAGCCATAACCTTCATATATTTTTTGAAAATTTTAATTTTGTTAACGAATTTTAATCGATAATTTCAAAGTGTTTATGAAACTTTAAACTATTTAAATAAAAAACTCTTCTGTACTGCGATTTTCGAACAGAAATAATATAAAATTATTTGAAAAAATGAATTAAATATACCACGAAGTAGAGTGTCGTAGTTGAAAGCATTGACGCAAAATAATTGAGATAGTTTTAATTAAAATTTACCTAGATTTTTTTCAGATTTGTTAACTTGAAGATTGGAGGGTAGGTGGGGGAGGGGAAAAGACCATAGGAATAGACATCTATTTGTATCTTATTATTACACAAACGAAGTTTAAAATGGATTAAACTAACTTAAACTCAACTTTGAGAGACCTATCCAATTACACTACACTACATGAAGCGAGCAAAATAAATTTCGTCCTCACATGTATGGAAAAATATCTACATTGTCTTTTTTAAATAATCTGGAATTTATTAATTAAAATCCCCATTGGATGCAACTTTCTTAATAAATTTCAGAAAGTTAAGAGGATGTGACAGATGGAACGGATATGACCAAGTTAAAATGGTTACTTGTGTACCTATGCATATACCATAAATTTCATTTTAGGTTAGACATTTGAAAATCCGATGTTGCTCTGAGTTACTAGTTTATATTTAAGAAAACTAAGTTTTACACACATTCAACATGTACACAGAATGTGAAAAGATTTGGACGTTCTAAATTGTTCATTGTTTTATTATAAATATTGTTTTTTAGAAAAGTTTGAACATTATAATTATTAATTCAATTTACAAAGTGTTGTTAATCTGTGAAAGCATTTTGGGGACCTGTAACACATTTTATAGTTAAGCTTTTTATGCATAATAATAATAAGCTTTTTATATATAATAATTTAATTTAAAATGCTTCTAGTTTAGTGCAATTTAGACAGTGGAAGTACGACGGTATTATTAACGCTCGCCGGTTCAATGGAGACGCCATGGATAACGGTTCATGTGGGTAACACAAAAGCACACCGGATGTGAGCTGAAGGTAATAGGGAACGGGAAATGCAGTCATGTGTCTTGCTCTCGAGCATTCGAATTATGCATGCGTGAATAAGAGAAAAATTATTATTTGAATGAAGAATTATATGCGTTTCCTATAGAAAAGTGATCATGAGTATCACTTTTATTACCTACGGAGAAAATTACTTTAGCTTCTCTATTAAAGGGAGGTTCGTAGCTTCACGATCTTCAATCGTTACACGCGTCATTTAATGCTATACGTAAATTTCTAATAAACAAAATGTAAATTTTTCTTTAAAGTCGCATTTTTTTTCTTATTTTATTAAATAAAGTATATCAATTTCGAGAAGTCCTTGTTTACATCGTCTTTATTATCTCTGTTTAGAATATACTACGTATTTAATATATCTGAAGGTTAAATGTTGACTTTGTGCAAATAATTTATGTATTAATATTAATTTATGATATCAAATATTAGTTAATTTTATGGTTACCACAATTTCATAGTCCATTTCCTAATATATTGTTTAAAATACTTTGCACATGTGCGTACATGCATACGTAAGTTCGTGTGTGCATGCATGCGAGTGCGTATGTGTGTGCTAATTTTATGTGAAAGGCAATCTTCGCCCGACATCTGATAATTGTCCATCACCTCCCCAGGCCTCTCTTCAATGAATCATATTATAGAGAAACACATGTAACTACACATAAACATAAGTTGGGCAGTTTGCGGGAAGTAAGACTTCAAATTCTATCACTAACTCTCTCTTCTTCTAACACCATAGTAATATTTAACAAAACAAACTTTTAATGCACATCTTAACTAACATTATAAGCACAAAAGTTTACACAGACGAATGGTTGGATGCATATTTTGTTACTCTTTAACTTTGTTATTTATGAACGTCTCATTATGCAACACATGGCATTCATTATAGCTTGGATTTATATACGACTTTTTATCTAAAAATCTTAAAATCAATTTGTTAGGTTATTCGTTAGGTTCTTACTTAATCACGCGCTATTATCTAAAAGGACAATTCTGTGAGTGTGATTTTAGCATGTATTAACTCACACCGTGATTCCCATGGAACAGCATATAAATTTTTCTCCTTTTTGTAACACGATTCCAATACTGTTATATATAATTTTATCCTTTATTGACGCATAGGCAAAATTATGCAAGCTCACGCTAACGAAGTCGCAACCCGTAAGCTACTGTAATATAAAATGAATAAACAATTAAAATCTTCTATCTTTCATACTTAAATTGCTTTCATAATAATCGTTATTAAACATTTTTATAGTAAATTTCCAACAAATTTTCATAAAATATTTGTGCTGGAAAATCAATGATAAATGATTTTTTTGATACAAGGGTCGGCAGCAATAGCGTAGTGACTAAGCAAACAGCGATTTATAACTACGAGTTTGGGATTGAAACTAGATCAATTCGAAATTTTTTTGAGTTCTATTATTTCACGTACTTTTGAAATATATTTTTATATTCAGCCTCTTTGATACTACTGATAAATATATATGTTTATAAAATAGCTTACATTCTGAGTAGATTTCATTAAGAAGTATACCGATGCGCTTATAATGAAACTGATACGCAAACTTCTGTCTACCTGTCTAATAAAAAGAGAAGTTATGCTCAAGAAGAAACTACAAAGAATATTAAAAAAATATCATTTCTCCAACGACATATTATTAAAGAATATAAGATTGCCTAATATTAAAAAATTAATTATACATAATACTGCCAACATTATAACTTAAAAATTTATTGATTTTCTTCACTTATATAATTCTTAAAAATTACATCACAACCAAAAATCATATTATAAGTCTGTAAAACCAGGATCTGATTATAAAAACACTGTAATGAATGTGATATCATATCCATCGAGTGAGTTGATTCTGTGTATAAGGTATTATTAGAAAAACTTAGAAAGAAGCAATTTATGAAATTCACAAAGATACTTAATCTTTTTTAACTAGCTTTTCTTCGAAATAGAGCTTTGCCCATAAACGAAACAAATCTATAAAAAATATCTACTTTTAAAAAATGGTCGAGTCAATATTCAATTATTTAGAAAACTTGTTACTTCCCCCGTCTCACGTTATAAACCCTAAAATGTTTTAATCGCGCTAAGGGTGAATTTTTCTTAGAGCGGTCCATTCCGGTTACTTATTTTTCCCTTAATGTAGGGATATTTTTTCTTGAAAAGCAATTAGTGTCGGATATAAGATTAAATTGAACAGATCGGTTCAGCCTTTATCGTTTTTGATTGCCTCGTTACGGAATAAATGAATTTTCAATTAGCCTAGTGGGTATTATGTACTTTTTGTAGACGGAACTGTTTTAATTCGTGCAGAATTTATTTGGTAAAATGTATACTCTGTAATAAGACGTATTTAAATCGATTTCATTACATTATTACATTATTAAGGTATTGGTTGCAGAAACATAACAAAATTTGTTTCCATTGTTAATAATGTTACCAGAGATGAATTTATTGTGCATCAAATATTAAATTGTTTGCAATATTTAACAAACAAATGCGGTAGTAGTATAAATCGTTCATCTAATTGATAGTATCAACTTCGTGTTTCAAATTAACGAAACTTGTTTGTTAGAAGTTATAGAATGAAAAATGTGAACCGTATTTTATAAAAATGAAGTAAAAATTCCCATATTTACAACCTCCAAATAAGACCAACATTTTTTACATCTGTGGAATATATATCCTGTGATTGAATATACAGTCAATTTTATAACTTTATAATTCATTATTCCCTTTACGAACTCTTTGATTACCTTTTATCAATCTGCTGTTATTTGATTTTCATTTTGAAGAGAAAATTTTCAAGTATAAATTATTATTATATTTGATGAATCTAGTCAAAAGTTAGAATTGGGAACGTTGCAGAATTTGTCAAGAATATTATTGTCACAGAGTTACCAATTCGACAAATTGGTTACTAATGGCCATGTAAATATAACTATTAAGTAGCTAATCACTATATATACCTAGAATAAACCGTTTAAAGAGGTAAATTCGATTTCGGAACGAGATAAATAAATAAATTGAATAATTAATAATTGGCTTAGAAAAGGAGAAATTAGGTCAATTAGTAAATGTTATAATTAGAAAGCTTTTCCGTAGTCTTTCCTTACTTTAAAAGGAACATTTTATGGTACAATCCACAAAAAAAAATAAATTTGAATAAAAAAATTACTTGATACATTTTTAAGATTTTGGTATGTTTATACGCGAGTTCAGTGCTTGTGCCAGTTGGTTTTCATGACAATTATACGTTTGTGTGAACAATTATAAGTTAGTAATTCAAATATCTAAATTATAGTTTAATAGCAATCGGACAGCAACGAAAGCCTTTTTTCTATTGAAATTACTATTTTATGATGATCGCAATCGGCAGTAAACATTCTAATATAATAGGGATAATATTTTAATTTCAACTTTTATTCAAATCAATAATGATTAAAATAGTTCCTTTATCCGGGTGCTATAAAGAAGTTTATGAGAGAGAGAGAGGATCGCAATCGGCAGTAAAAACTAATATAATGGGGATAATATTTTAATTTCAACTTTTATTCAAATAAATAATGATTAAAATAGTTCCTCTATCCGGGTGCTATAAAGAAGTTTATGAGAGAGAGAGCGGATCGCAATCGGCAGTAAAAACTCTAATATAATGGGGATAATATTTTAATTTCAACTTTTATTCAAATAAATAATGATTAAAATAGTTCCTCTATCCGGGTGCTATAAAGAAGTTTATGAGAGAGAGAGAGAGGATCGCAATCGGCAGTAAAAACTCTAATATAATGGGGATAATATTTTAATTTCAACTTTTATTCAAATCAATAATGATTAAAATAGTTCCTATATCCGGGTGCTATAAAGAAGTTTATGAAAGAGAGAGAGAGAGAGAGAGATTGCTAAATAATATACAGCAAACACGTAATTTAAATTTATTATTAAATATCAAAAAGTAATATATGTTAAAAAGTTTGTCAGGGATGAGTCGGAACAAAACAATATTTCAAAACCTATAAATATTTTAATGAGGGTATTACCTGGAATTTCTATAGTATAATAAGTTTTAACTCAATATATGTGTTAGTATGTTTATTTCAAATGTACAAAATGTGAAACATAGTTGTGAATAAATCATTTTCATACTAACTTTAAGAAATACTGAATTTCTTTTAGAGTGGAACCTTTAGAAAGATTCGAAATCTAAACCACCTTTGCGTTATTATTAAAAGCATGATTAATTAAAATATATTCAAGATATTAATAATATTGTGTACATTTTCTTCTCTATCTCACTTGTTGATTAATAAGGCTAATGAAAGGAACGAAAAATCCTATTAGTTTTTGATAAATTAGAATTAATTTTAAAAACATTTCAATCAGTTAGTTTTGGATAAATGCTGCCGACAGATAGATGGATGAAGATGATATAATCCAACATATAAGTAGCAATTGTTAAGGAAGAAAAACAGTCATGAAGCTTTAATAATTTTTTGCGAAATTTGATAGGAAAAACTGTTCAAATAAGCTGTTAAGGCTATATTTTTAATGTCGATATAAAAAGTTTTCCTGCACTGTCAGTACATTTTTGACAAATATTATAAACGAAACAGCTAAATAGAGAGGGAATTTCTTCGACTAGCCTCTGCAGCAGCCCTCCATAAACCCGCGCATGGACGAGACTAGAGCAAATTTAACCGCCCTCGTATAGATTGTGTTTAGACATAGTATTCTAAATGGTTACATTAGGCACAAGGGCCATTGTAGGCCTCGTTGCTCTACTACGAAATTAATGACAGGTTTGCCGAGAGCTCTTCCTTGAAATATTTTTAGCTGTCTGAAAAAGCCAGTTTATCACAAGACGAGCCTGCGGTTTATAGGATCTATAGATTTTGATAAAAGATATTTAGTTTCTATTTACTCTATAGATTCAATGTAATGAAATTATTTAATAACTGTTTTAAAGATTTTTACGTGACACTATTCAAATTAAAATGTATTATACGTATCAAAAGTCATCTAAAAGTATTATCGTACTGAAAGATAAAATAATTAGATGGATAAGAATTTAGTGAAGCTGGATTATTTTATATAAGTTATGTTTTGCTAATGCTGGATAATTAAAAAGATGCCTATAAAATAATAATATTCGTAAGAAATGTTGCTCCAGAATTAGTATATTTATTTTTATATTTATGGTTGAAAATGCATACAAAATTATAAAACTATTATTCGTACTTATTTAATGAATTGACTTCTCTTTGCAATAATAATAGTTATTCTGAAATAGTGTGTTGTATATTAATTTAATTTTAATTTGTGGTTTGTTTAAAAAGATTATTTATGAGAGCTAAATAATTTTCTTACAAAATTACTGATATAATCTATTACGAAACTTTTTATGTGTTTTTGTCAAAATTACAAATGTTTATTTCTAAAACTTTTTAAATATTACACACATTTTGTAAAATAAACTTTCTGAAAACTATCAAACACGATATAGGATTTCAAAATGCATAAAGTTAATAGACAATTCACAAAAATATATATTTTTACATTTTGTATTCCGATCTATTTTTCAAATAAATTTAATTATATTTTAAGTGATTATTCTAGCGTTTACTTAATCTTCTAAATGTTTAAAATATCTTTAAAATCTGTAAGTTTTTGGCTTTACTTCAGAGACACGTTTTCAATTGGTATCGGTTATTAGAATAAAATATGTATTGGAAAATTATGGCTCCTTGTCAAATGAAATAGGTTTATTTGTATAGGCCGCTCATATATATATATATATATATATATATATATATATATATATATATACATATATATATATATATATATATATATATATATATATATGTATATATATATATATATATATATATATATATATATATATATATATATATTGCTTTTCTATTGGTCCGCAACAGTACAATGACGATGCAAAGCGGCAATCACCCAGCAAAAGTAAATTTTATTTTCTTAAAAATAGCGAGAGTATGCTTGTTTGAAACTAGAAGTGGATAGGAAGGTCAAAAGTGTGGTTAGCTACGACCTGTCAGAATATAAAATAATGATAGATTAGTATATATGTTATATTTTAAGGTCCAATGAATCTACTGAGATATGAACCGATATTGAATTTGCACGATTTTAAATGTATGATATTCAGAAGGCCTACATTATATACTTCTTAAGAAGTGAACAATCAATCCCGTAAGTTTTTATTTTCGCATGAATAAACATATTAGTTACTTGCTATTGAAATCAAAACAAAAATATTAAGAAAAAAGTTACTTTTACTAACTCTAATAATGTAACAATAGCATGTTTAAAGACAAATTTTTAAATATGTGAAGTGAGATATCAAGAAAGTCGCTTCACACTCCGCTACTTGCTTGATAACACATACAAACGAACGCAACTATAGTTTATATAATTCCATAACACGTACAGTTTACTGTGATGACACCCTTGTTGCGGGAAATTCAATAACTAACAGTAATAATTGTGCGTTGCCGTAGTTGACCAATGAAAAACATGTTTAATAATATATTTCCACAAATTTTTGCTTTTGTTACTGTTATACAATTAGCGTTAACTTATAATATTATTTTAAAACGGCTTGCCTTTGTTTTTTTTGTCAAGTTAACTCATTTACTTTGAGTTACATTACGATAAAACTGTTCCTTATATGGTTGACTAAGGTTAAAAGTGCATGTTTTTTATTGCTTCAATATACGACGATAAATTCGGAAAATTGCTGTATCTTTCAGATTTGTTTCGAATAATGACTTTCAAAAAACCTATAGATTTCAAATAACATTTCGGTTTTAGTATATTGGAATCGGTATTCTTAATTACGAGATACGCCAATTTGATATTTAAAAAAAATCATATGTAAAGAAGTGTCTAGCTACCCAAGACGTGGTAATTACACGATGTATTCTGTATTTATGTACACCAATAGATGGTATTACCTGTACTTATATCGCGTAATGAAATTTTTATCACACATGGACAAAATGTGCATGAAGAGTGGGTAAGTGTGGAATGGCGTGGTCCTCCCATTAGGTGCTTTCGTAATCAATCTGAATGTGGGCAGACACATGAGGGTAGACGCCATTGTCGGTAGCCTTGTGCACATAATATTTTTCGATGTTTACATATCGATTTCATGTAAGTTTTGTTCACAATTTGTTTTTATTTGAATTTAATTACTTTGGTAGGTTTAGAATTAGCCTCTACATATATATATATATATATATATATATATATATATATATATATATATGTATATAAATATATATATATATGTATATATATATATATATATATATTTATTTATTATATACATACAAAAAATATTTAGGAGAACGCAACAAAAGTACTTACGGTTAATAATATTTTTGAAGGTCCATAAAGTTGTGGCCATAATTAGTGGAGAAAATTTGCGAAAAAGTAATTTAGGAGACATAATAAAAGCGTATCTATACCAAAAACTCTATACCAAAAAATTTCTTTTGGAAATATATGTGCGTACGCGTGTAAAATAACACACACGCCACTAAGAAAAATTAATTCCTAACCTTTAAATAATATTCAATTCTAACAGACCATATTGTATGATTAAAGGAAAAGTATCTTACAGAAAAATAGTTGCTCATTAAAGCACATAATATTCCGTTTTTACCATTTCTCGCGACTAACGATAATTCGCCAACTGTATGAAATAATAACATTTACTGACCTGTTTTATCAAACCTTATTTTAACAAGAATTCAAAAGTTAATATCTTGTGACAGCAAAAATGTGAACTTGCTATTCCTCTGTCAAGAACGTTTTAAAATGTTTCGAATGTTTGAAATAAGCGTGCAAGTATTAAAAGGCAATGTTACAGTTTTCGAAATAAAATGAAATGGAACAGCAATTCTTTCGAGAAAGTTCCATACCTTATAAATGATTTTGTATTTTCGTTAAAATTTAATTTATTAATGCTGGCACTAAAAAAATTTACAAGCCATGTAAAAGAAAAATTCAAATTATGAATTCAGAAAAAATAAACGCCGCCTATGGGCTGCTTACAACAAATAAAATATTATATTAGACTATATAATCATTTGGCAAGCGTCAAGTCTTTAAATGTCGTTGATCATCTAGGTGAAGGCAATAAATATTTTTTTTTAAGAAAATTTGTTAATATTTCAAATAAATTATAATTCTAATGCAATAAATAAATACATAAATATTACAATTCTAAATTATCAATTTTAATCCAGGAATTGTTGTTTGTTTATCTGTGTCTATATTTGTGAACATAAGTTAGAAACACCGAAAGGATTATGACGAGTAGAATCCAACTTAACATATAGGGTTAAGTTTTATTTCAATAGACCAATGGGAAAAGAAGTTATGAAAAATATTTTTTATAGCGGTTGTGAATGACGTTACGTGTATCTTGTCATTCATATTTACAGTTCATTTAATAACATTCTTCAAAGACTTCCGTGAACTAAATCATGGGTATGGCTTGTACTCGAATAAAAACAAGTAAAGTTAGTACTCAAATAAAAACTAGTCTGGTTTTTATTTGAGTACTAACTATAACCAGTATAGCTAAGAGAGAGAAAAAAACTCTTTGCGGACCACCATTCTTTCAATTGTGTCTGGAAGTAGTAGCTATATTTTACTCTGAAATTAATTTCAGTTTACATGTAAAGCTACGTATGAAATCTAAGAAGAAGAAGATATGTCGATTTTGTCAAAATACAAAGCTATCAAAACTTTTGCTAGTAATCCGAAAGTATTCAATAAATATGTCAAAGTTCGTAATGCAACCTTTTAATGAGTTGATAAAAATTACCCGCGTTAAACATTTTCATATTACATTATTTAATCAAAATATCGGTACTATGTGTACAATACTATGAAACACTTTTATTTTTTCGTTATTCTAATAGAAATTAATAAGAAAAGGGAAATTAAAAGAAAAGAAAAGTGTATCAAATGGAAAAATTGTAACTCTCTGCAAATTATAAATATAAGGGCAAACTTCCATTCAAATGCCGCCCTCCACGGTCTTACGATTAAAACTTCTTTAAAGAGAAACTCTAATTTTGTGTTGACGGTAGGAAACTTATGAAGGGTTGTGTAAATGTTGCGGACATCAGTGGTTCGTTGGTTCGATGGCCGCCCTCGTAACTTACAGGGTGGAGAGAAAACAACCTGCAATAAATTTCCTCTGAATATTTGCTTTATTTTTTCAAACTAATTGGAGTATGTTCTGAAGAGTTTCATGTTTGCTCTCGTAGTTCAGGGCTGAATTTTTTTCAACGCTTTGCAATGCCTTGTTTATGAAATAAGTGAATAGTGTAGTTCTTTTTATTTACCCAGCTTATTGGATTATATTTATCGTGTATTAATTCTCGGGTTCAAATATTCTTTTATGGAAATACTGTAACAACCAAAACGTAAATAGCTTAAAGTAATGTGTTTATAAGTTATAATCGTGAAATTAATAATCTAGAATTGGGTACGATTATAAAACTTTTAATTACTAAAACCGGCCAAATGTCAACGTATTTCCTCAATTAAAATTCCCTATCTAGAGAATTCTCTAAAATATTCAGTTTGAAATTATCAATGCAATGTACTTAGCATTCCCATTCGGGTAAAGACCTACTCCGGCTTCTTCCAGCATTCGTAGTTTATTGCAACAATCATCCAGTTCTTTGTTCCTACTCCTTTTTCTTTCTCACCCTACCAAGTTGTGTTGTTTCCTTTTGCTTATTGGCCCTTTCCATGGCGTCCTATTTTCACCCACTTGAATTCGTGCACCCTAGCGATATGGTCTGTCTACTGGAAGTTTTGTGTCATATGGTATTTTAGAGTATCTATCACTTTTGTCTTCTTTCTTATCAGTTTTGCCGGCTCTCTGGTAAGTAGAAATATTGTTTTTTGTTTTTTTCATGCATTTTAAAACTTAATATTCAGACATCTGTTTTTATATGAATCTATTATTCTATTTTTAAATTCAAAGGAAAAAAATCCTGAATATTGAATATATTTGGCGTTAATTTTGTAGAAATTCATTATTCACAATTAAATGAAACTACGTGATGTAGTATACACTTATTTGTTTTACTTTCTGAGTAGTAATAAAGAAAGTAGAAAAAATACTACATCACGTAGTTTCATTTAATTGTAGAAAAAATTGATTAGAACTTTTGCCAAGATCCAGAATATGCACCAAGTTTTATTAAGCTTTCCTGTCAATTTTTCGATATTTTGCTTGATCTAATAAATACTTGTTTTCCAAAGTATATATATATATATATATATATATATATATATATATATATATACATATAAATATATATATATATACACATATATATATATATATATATATATATATATATATATATATATATTCATGTACATTTTTTGTCACATATTCTATATATACTTTGTGAACTAAAATATTTTTCTCTGATATTCTGTCATTAATTTTGTCTTTTCTGCGTTCAATTCTAAACCAATATTTTTACTGAAAAGTGTGGAATTTTTGTTTTCGTATTTTATTCACTATTATCAAAAATAAATTTTTATTTTTACAACTAACAATAGTTTATATTCGATAATAGTAATTAAAATACAAAAACAACATCTTTTAGTGAAGAAATTGGTTTGAAAGCGAGCACAGAAAAGAAAAAATTATGACAAAGAGCATCAGAGAAAAATATTCTAGTACACAACGTATATTTTGATTTTGTGAAAGAGTATAAATACCTTGGAAAACAAGTTTTTATCACGTAAAGTAATCATATTGAAAGATTAACAGAAGAGTTAATAAAACCTGGCGCATATTCTGATACCTCTAATAACTATCACTGAAGAATAAAGAAAAAAGACAAAACGCCAGTGGTAACAGGCGTATAAACTGAGTGATAATATTATATGGAAGGGGGAAGGAGACTAGTGCATATGCAGTATTACAAAGGCTGATTTATTTTAACATTATTTTGTTATTTTTTTACTTTTATCGAATATAAAGTATTTCTTTTATAACTATAACTAATCAAAGACGAAATGTTAGGGGTAAATCAAATTGTGTAAACTGATTCATGCGTGAGCAGTATATATAGACT
The DNA here is from genome assembly GCA_039881145.1 of Druceiella hillmani. NCBI lineage: Eukaryota > Metazoa > Arthropoda > Insecta > Lepidoptera > Hepialidae > Druceiella > Druceiella hillmani. Next base: position 24,469,742 of record JAYKKI010000007.1, read on the forward strand.
TTACTTTGTTATTTTAATTACCATTATCATCTATAAACCATAATTCAAATAAATAATAAAAGTTAAAGACAAAACATAAGCGACAAATTAAAGTCTAGTGGATAAGTTGATTTGTGTATTTGCAATATTGTACAGAACTGTGAGGACAACAAGGTAATAGAAAGTGTTAATACACCATGCACGTTCTACCATCACGTGTAGTGTGAGTCTTTTATTTTGCTTCGCTACGTCGCTAGCGATAAATATTTTTACTATTAAATATTTTTCAATTTGGTTAACTTCGTTCACCCACAATCAAAACTAGCAAAAGCACCATCTAGTAAGAATAGCAGAACTCAAACAATTTGTCGCTATGTCAGTCACAAGTTTTTGATTGCCTATTAGAAAGAAGTGGCGTACTAATTAATGTAACTACGTTCTACGTGCGTACTAATTAGTATATAATAGTTAATTAATGGCGAAAATTACAGGTCTTAAAAAAAGCAAAATTAAGCCCAGAATTTCTAAATATTTTATGGAAAACGTCGCCAGTCCTTTAATTAAAATAATTAAATGGAACAAAAGTAATCAGAAAAAAGGAAAAGTATAAGAGAAAAGTTTTGGCTAGTATCAAATTAACCATAATGTTAACATAAATTCACTTATTATAAATAGACTGACGTGCTATTTTTGCGTCGACGTCAAGTTAACAGCGAGAAAGATCTGGATGTAAATGAAACCAAAAATGTTTGTACCCATAAATTTTCGGGTGTATTTCGTAACTAGTAACAATAGTTTAAGATAAGCTAAAAGGTTTTTCAAATAAAAGGATTCCGAGAGCATTTGGATGACGTTGGATGCCAAGTATTTGCACACGCACAGTGTGGATGGAGAGGATAAACGGGCGAATACGGGTAATAATGTACCACGACATAATTCGTTTGCGATATTTTCGCTCGAAGCGATAATATCGTAACTTTCAATCACAAGCAAATTATGTCGCGGGACGTTATTTTATTTTTGTTTATTAAAATAAATCCCAGAGCTGCGTTCGTAAAAAAAGAAATACATGTCAAACAATATTAATCAAATAATTTAATTGCACCCATGTCAACAGAGACGGGTCGCTACAATGTAGTAATTATATTTGATGAATGTTAACTGAAGATGACTGAAACAGCAATAACATTACGATCTCGTTATTTTGTAATGAAGTGAGTTTTAATTTAAATTTTAATGCTCGTTTCCTTTTGAAATAAAAGTCTCTTTTAAGATGGTGTATGTGGCTGGATTGGTTATAGGTCTATATACCTTTTATCTTAATTTATTTAATACACAAATACTTTGATTATGGTATGTATCAATTGGAAGTCATATAGAGATTATTTAAAGATTTAGAGTAAATTACATGTATGTATTTTAGTATTTACCCTTTATTTATGATGAATATATTTAGTTTGATGCTTTTGTCTGTGCTCAGAATTACATTAATAATTATTATGCTTTATTCACAAAGTTTCGATTTTACTTGTATTTTTCAATTTTAATAGTTTCAATTTTTACTTGTATATTATGATTAAGTAGAGATTTAATATACTGATAGAACATATTAAATATTATAAGATAAATATAGAGAAGAAAATGTCGTTGAAGAAATAATCCGTAAGTGATATTACGATTTTGAATGCACAAAAAAATGGTAGGGGGGATCCCGACCATTCTTTTCAATTTATGTGCATTTAAAATTTTAATATCACTTACTATTTATATACAAATGTTACATATGTTCATGAATTGGTCATAATTAAAAGAATGCATATTCTGGAAGCTGTTTCTACTAGAACATTCAAAAATTGAGGGGTATTAGGCTTATAAAAAGGTTCACCTGCTTAACAAGTCGATCGAACAGTTGAGACAAAATTTAATAAACAATTTTGGAAACCAAAACACTATGTTGAATCTAAAAGTACGAATATTTATGAAATAAATCAAACTAAAATGTTGAAATTATTAGTTACTAGTTTATGTTATTAGTAAATATAAATATACAAATTAAAATGTTTAAAAATAAATTATATGAAGTGTAATCAATATAATACACACTGATTGCAATAGTGCTAAAGATCAGGCCAAAAATTTTAAGCTTGTGAATCCAATAACTCATTTGTTTGTAAAAAGTATTTTAATATTTTTATGAAAATGTACGGAAATTCTTATAGTACTCTTATACTTATAGTTTTCATTTAATTTATAATTCTGCAATAAGGTTATACAATACCAGAGTGTTTATTTACAATATGTTTATTACGAAAATATAAAATATGTTTATATTCATTTAAATTGTTTGTTTCTGAAGTTCTACTATACTGACATAAATATTAGCATAAATACGAAGAGTAAAAATGCTGTGGTCGAGTTTGGGTGGTATGTGGTCTAATAATAATCTAAGAAGAATCGACTATAAATGACATTCATATGCTCTTTAGCGAAATAAGGGTGCCTTGATGAAGCCGGAGGGTGATGACAGGAACTCTTCAGTGACGAGAAGTAGTTAATAAGTTTGGACTAGTTTGACTTGACTGGACGTAACAAGAAATTAACGATATATACAGGTTGGTTAATATATAAAAAGGCATAAAGCAACCGAGATATGAATAGGTAGGTAAATAAGTAAGTAAACACAGGTATAAACAAATCCAAGAATGGACTAAACATTACTAGATAGGTAGATCAGTAAGCAATTGCATACATGTATACAAAAAATCATATCGCAACTAGAATATTATTGGGCAGGTAAGTACGCATTTGTAGATGTAGAGGTTTTTGGAATAGGAGTCCAGTAAAATGTAACACTCATCAGTGCGTTTGTGGGTGTTTATGTACATGGGAGAAAAGAGAAGCGTGGACTTCCCACTGGTTTCAAAAATTTCTAGCAGTAGCAGTATATTGTGGGTTTATTTAGGTTCAATAATGATATTATACCGCAAAATTTTCAATTAATTACTTGAATTTTATTATTTTCAGTGCATTCGGTGGTTACTTTAAGTTGATTCAAATTTTTATGTAAGAAGTTTCATTTTATTTACATCTTGATTGGTTTCTTATTTTAAGTTCAGTATTTTAAACAATGTTGGGCAATATAACATAATTAGTAAAGGTATGTAATAAAAGTAGACCAATTGAAAAAAAAATGTTATGACATAAGAAAACAAAGTTCATTTCAGTTCCAGGCAGAAAGTTTATTATAAATTGAAAGTTCCTTAAAAGTGTAAAACATAAAATGGAGAACTTTCTATTAAACACCGCCATCAACAATTTTGAGATTTACTTAACAACAAGTTGTAATTTGGTTTAACAGTCATACTTTACGAAGAATATACTAGGTTTTTGAGAGACTAAATAACATGCCAGTGCAATGACTGATTTTCCTGGTATGACTGGTAAAAAACAAACTGCAAATTTGAAATTTCCTTGCCTATTTTATCTTCCACTACTTTTATCTATATTATTATTTTGGGCACGCAATTAAATAAATTTCAATTTCAATTCTATCTATTCTGGTGGGATGATAACTAGATCTCAATGTGTGAAAAGCAACTAGATTCTAAAATATTTTATTATAGCTGGGAACTTAAATAAATAAAAGTTCAAAGTATTTTTTAGAGAAGGAGAATACACTGAGTAGATGATGTTATTATATTGATATTTAAATACAATAGAAAAACATTTTGTTATCTCTTCATAATTATGTCACTAACATACCACTCTAACAGTTGAATTGGAAAAAAAAAGAAAAATCTTAGAATATTGCTCGAGCGATATTATTATAATCTACTCGTTTGGTTTTATCAAGAGATTTTTGGACATGAAACTTTTGTCTATATATTGTGAAAGCAAAAAGACATTTTGAATAATTTGATTTCGTTCTAAAACTACTTTCAATTTGTATATTTAGATTTTACTTGCTTTTTTTTGACTCATGCTTTTTCAGCTGTGAGATTTTTAAAAACTTTGAGTAAATTTTAAAAGAATTATTTTTATTTCATTGTCTAAGCAAAATATTTCTCCAAATTAATAGATTTAAATATCCTTTCCCAAATGAAAAGAAAAACAAAAAAATTAACTGAAATATTTTTCTTTAGCGGCAGTTTGTCTTTTTGTAAATTAAATATAAGTGTATCTCAAAAGTTTATTGATATCAAGGAATCTAAATTTAAAAGGTAACCAGTAACAAGTTTTTCAGAACATTGGCAAAATATTATCAAATGAAAAAAAGAAAAATTTTGTAATCTAATGCACTTTCCACCTTTTATTTCAAGTATATATTGGACTTAATTTAAAAAGAATATATTGTTTTTTGGAGAGAGACCTAAAATTAACTTTTACATTTTTTGACCTCAAGGTATTTTTCTTTATGCTAATACTAGGAAAACTAATTCAGTGTTTAGTCCTAAAGTGATCGTTGTGGTGTATTGCGTTGACTACAAGGCATACGGCCTTTAAGCCCCGGAACCCGGATTAGATTCTCGGGCACTCATCCAGGGGAGCTGCACTGGTATTCTCGTTGACTTCTTAGCAATAAATCCGCCATATATAAATAGTATGCGTTAAAGTACGTAAAATAAATAAATAATCTAAAACTATATAATAATATGATCTAAAACTCTGAAATATAATCTAAACTCTGAAATATAATATATTCTAAAACTCCTAAATCGATTTAGTCAACGTGATAAATTTTCGTTAAAAGCACGGAATGAAAGTGAACCGAAGGACGAATCGACAACGATAAAATGTCGAAGATTGAATAGACTGGTTTAATAACTTTTTTAATTACGTTTCATAGGTTTGACGAGAGTTCTAGATCATAACTTGACCTAAAACTGTGAGAAGCAACTAGATCCTAAAATATTGAAACGCACAAAATATGAAATGTTATATTACCGTAAAATTTTAAATAGATATTATTAAATCAGTACGCGATATATATGAAGTTATCCTGGTCTAAATGGAGTGTTGTGAATCATTTTTGGTTCGTGCAATTAATACTCATAGATAACAATATGAGTACTAAGATCAAATGCCTTATAAATTTGGAATGGGCAAGTTTTGTTACGATGGAGAATATTTATTCATTCAATATGCCACAATGCTGCAAATTTCAGTCAAAGTTTGGCCTTAATTAACATATATGTGTGAAACAAGAAGGTTTAAGGTAAATATTTCATCGGAGTTGGATTCTTGCAGAGAGCAAGCTAGTGGTAATCATTGTTCTGGGTGTCACTCTGCTAATTATATTGAAATTATTTAGATTACAATGTGGACATCTTTAAAAAGTCTGATGTTAGGAACATAGTCTCCTGACTGAAATATATTATTTTAGTAATACTTGACTATACAGTTCTTGAGAATGTTAATAATACCATTACTTCGTTTATCATGTGGCATATCAATTGACATTGCAAGTTATGAGAGTACTTATCGCAGTAAATAATAAAGTCAAAGTTATAAAAACATCGTTACTGGAAATTTGTCTAAAGTTTGCCGCAAATTTATATTTGTAAATAGCGATTTCTTTGATATTCATAGTCTTTGAGATAATTAAGATAATTTAGGCCTGTGAATGGCGTACTGGATAAATATATATTGATTATAAAAAATAGTAATAATATTTATAAATACTTAATACTAAATACTAAGTACTCTTAAAGTTCATATTAATGGATTACCAATAGTTTTCACAGATGAATGTTCAATTAATGAGATACTCCGATAAGCGATGACAATATTAGTAACTAAATGAATCTTATAATCTATTTATTAGTGATAGTAATTAGTAATTCTGAAAAATCATTCCAAGTGCAACTCAAGTATTATTCCCTTAATCGCCCCATAATCATTCAACAGTTTAATATTTGACCTAAGGACGTAAACTGCTGTCATTCATTCATTCATATTTGTACTTTTGAGATCTTCGAAGTTGTTTTTTTTTGAGGGATTCCTGCAAAGACATTCCTTCTCATTGATTGCTCAGAATGCAGGAATTTCGTCCTATAAATAAATTATAAAAATATTCTGGGAACCCCTGAAAGTATTCAAAACTTGAAAAAGTTGTTTCAGGTGCCACATTAAAATCAATATAAAGTGAGAGAATATTGATGACATCAATTTTGTTCTTAAATAATAACGATATTGATAAAAGAATTGCTTTAGAGAGAAATTCTTTTGAATCTGCTTCTAATGAAATCATATTTTTCAACGTATGTTTTTCAGTAAACGTCATATTCAGGTTTAAAATAATTATTTAATTTTACAAAAATAATAAAATCTTCAAGGCACATTCAATAACTGTGTATAGTTCCAAATCGTTTACCGTTCATCTTGACGTACGAGCAAAGATAATAAAAGGTTAGTTGCATAAATCTAACATTAAAATGTAGTACCCTATCGTTTCTTTATTCATGTATTTTAGGGATTTACAAAAACGAAATAAATTGGCACTAAGAGGGTTCCGTACATATTTTAGACCACTTGAGCTAACATAGTATTTTTAATTTACACATTAGACACATTTGAGCTAATATAGTATTTTTAATAAAATATATTACAAATATTATTTTTTTACAACGTTAATACACCTATCGCAACTTATTATACAGGTGTCCAGTGGCAGATTTCAAAGTTTGAACAAACATAGTTTCTGAACGCAACACATAAGAGGGGCGCGGGGGGCGTCGTTAGAAGCGCAAGCGGTGCGGATGTTATAGTAGCTATGGAACAGTGGAATGGAGAGTACATTTCGAGTGGATTTTCGCTGTCTGTAGCACGCCGTCGATTTAATAATCGTTACAGTATTCGTCGGTTACGTGATGGACCATCTATCAACCTCATTCAGTCATGGGTGGCAAGGTTCAGAGCTACAGGATATACATTAAATAGGCCCACGCCAGGACCTACACCATTGGTAGCCACGGATGAAAATGTCGAGCGTGTTATGGTTTCTGTAGTTGAAAATCCCCATTTATCACTGCGTACACGTTCATCGATATTGGAAATTCCGAAATCAATTTTACAGGTAATAATGCAAAAAAAGCTCAAGTTCCATCCATATAAAATTACGCGGAGGTGATGTTGTTGAGATTTTGTACTGCTACCCGGATGGGCAACATATTCTTTAGTGACGAAGCTCACTTTCACATTGGAGGATATGTGAATAAGCAGAACTTTCGTTACTGGGATGTCAACAATCCAAGACAAATGCATCAAGAGCCTTTACATAAGCCTAGAGTAACAGTCTGGTGTGCCATGTCTGCATCTGCAATCATAGGACCTTATTTCTTTGCATATCAACGTGGCCAAACTGTAACTGTGAATTCGGAGAGATATGCCCAGATATTAAATAACTTTTTCAGAGTAGAACTACAGAATAGTCCATCCTTCAACCAAAACACATGGTTCCAGCAGGACGGGGCCACAGCTCATACTGCTAATGTGTCCATGAATGCAGTGCGGCTGTTATTTCCAGAAAAAAACATCCCAAAAAGGTACCGTACGGTGGCTACCCAGGCCACCCGATTTAAGCCCATGCGACTTTTTCTTATGGGGATACTTAATACTTAATATGTTTACAAAACAAATCCGAGCACTGTAACACAACTTAAAGAAAATATTCGAGCCGAAGTCAGTAGGATACCCCAGTCGCTCTGCAAACGCGTTTTTGAAAACATGAGTGCTAGACTCGAAGAGTGTGTCAGACTCGATGGCCGCCATTTGGGAAACGTGGTTTTTAAAAAATTAAATCCGCATTTGTTGTTATAAAGTTAAAATAAACCTACTTTGTATTAGAGGTGTAGTTTTTTTTTACAATTTTTCAAACATTGAAATCTGCCACTGGACACCTATATATTGTAACTTTGACAGGCCTAAAAACAATGTGCATGTTTCAAAAAGCATAATCGTTAATTTTCCCGTAGGGAAGTTTTTCATAAAAAGCTCTTTTAAATGATACTCCACTTGATATGTGAAATGAAAAATAAATCTTGAGTTCTTTATTTAGACCCTCTAAATAGCTACTGCTAGTACAAAATAAGTGAGTTAATATGATGTATCACAACGCCGAATTCCAAGTTCCTATATCACATTGTTTTGAAGAAATCGCCGGTGACAAAACGGGACTAATGGAACAGACGGAACAGACAGACAGACACGGAAGTGATATTATAAGAGTTCCATTTTTCAATTTGATTTGTGGTACCCTAAAAAGGAAGTGTGTATTCATGTTGACGAAAGCAAAATAAAACCTGAATTGTTATCATGTATATTTTGCCATCATGAGTGGATCCTTATTCTAGCAAAATATCGGGATCTTCATGGTATAATAAATTTGACTAAAAAAGCAAAAAGTCTGTTTTGCCAGCAATAGGCTAGAACTTGGGTCATACACCAAGCATTATACCACGGATATAAATAATACAAGGCTAGCTCAAGAGTAAACATTAATTGGTGAAATTAAATAGGCAGAATAAAAAATAATAATTTAAATATACGCAATGATCAAAGTTGTTTTCACCCGCAACGCGCAGTATGCGAATACGACAATAAATATAAATTAAAATATTTAAAGCGCGAAACAGAGTTCTTACGATGTTTCTGTGACCACAGAGCGAGCGCGCTGCGACACAACCTCCCTCTTTAAAAACCCACAGACGAATGGCAGCAAACGCTCTCAGCCGGTAGTGGCGCTAAAATTTAGAGGCGAAAGTATAAAAATACGTTTTCCTTAATATATCTTTAATTCACGTTTTGAAAAAACCTTTAATGCAGCCGCTGCCTTAAAAGCCTTTATTTTAGTGCAGATTCGAATGGCATAGGTATAAAAATGTCAAATGAATGGCATAGGTATAAAAATGCGTCAAATCGATAAAATATATTTTGAAAACAGAGGTTATTTCAGCAATAATCTCTATCGATGAAAGTTTTACCTATCGTGTTTCTGGTCAATGCATCCAATTTGGCATACTGTCTACATTCACGAAATTTTTTTCAAAAAAAAATCTGTAATTAGTACGTAAAATATAAAATCGAAAATGTTCAATTTGGGTATACCGGCCTCCTAATTAGTTTAGAAATTACATATTAATTACATTGCTTACTTTTATCACGGATTTCGAATACACTATATAGATAGCGATAACCAGTCACTTCGTCACTGTGGGGCATGTTTTAACTACCAAAATTTAACTAATACAAAAGGTTATTCCCTTCGATATCGGTTTACAGTTTTCACTATTCGTGTCCATGTTCACGCTGATTTATGTATAGTTATAAAATATAAAAATAAGATAAAATACTTAATATTACAAAATAAAATACGGCTAAGTCATTAATGATGACATACTTTTCTTACTTAGAAATATAAATAACACTTAATATTCAATAACTAACGGGACCAATTATCACTATTGACATTTAACATAAAGGAACCATTTATAAACAATCCATCATGACAGGAACATTTTTTTCACAAACTAACAGGAATAATCATCACCCGACCACATTGTTAAATATATGTTACGTACATAAATCATCGCCAATGTGTTGGTACAATTGAATACGTCACCGCAATTTATGTGCCATTCATATAATGATGAGCTCATGTCTTTTCATTAGATTAACTCATCGTACTATTTTTTTTTAAATAATCTTAAATTATTATCACTTTCAAAATTATTCTGATTACTTAAAGATTGAAGTCTGGCTGTGACATATTTGGTCCAAGCTGGTCTTAAATTGTTCCAGATTTACAATCCAAGTTAGTGTAAAATGTGTAACAATTTACACGAGAATGAGAACTTGAAAATATGACCTTGTTTGTTTTTTTTTAAGGTTATACAAGTAAAATTCAAATTAATATATGAATCTAAACTTACTTATAGGCTGCGTCTCTCCACACGCGACTAGAAACTTCTGCCACGCGAGTTCTGGACAATAAATTAACGTGAAGTGTTTATTGGTTTTATTTCTGGGTCTGTAATTCAAACGTTTGCAATTCCCAAGGGCCAATTCTCACGACAAACTTATAAGATGAATTACCCAAGTTCAGACCCCGTCGCCTCATGGTACCTTTTCGCTGTATCTTTGCGCGATTCTTTCAATGCATGAGTGTCCTGATGTATCTGCATCTACAAGATGCAAATCGTAACATACAAGAAAACTAACATAATTTTATAAAGCTATATATATATAGAATAATTTAGCTATATTGTGCCATTAAGATCACTTTCCATTTAGAAGATATTTTGTAAGGGAGTAATTAAATTTTAGGCTTATTTAATTTATGATGACAGTTGTTATTTAATTCTCCATATTTTTATTTTTATAAGAATAATACAAATTGGTACAACCCAATTTCAATAATTTGTAATTTTTTTTCACTCTAAAAGGTTGATAACGTATTACAAATTCTATAGTTATTCTATGGAAATGAAATTTCACTTTTAACTAATTACTTGAAATAAATTTAATCTACGTGCAACATGACTTTTTAAATTTTAACGCAATTAAAATTTGGTTTGTGTTAAAAGTGTGGGGCGTATTTTTATAAAATAATTACGTCTTTATTATTAAGCTTGGTTTAGATGGAACTATCAAAAAGTAAATAACTTTATACTTTTCGGATAATAGTTAAAAAGCACAGCATCGACGCAAGACATTAACAATTTTATTATTGCATGCGATTTCTATATCATATATTTCTATGTTTTCAACTACATTTTTCACCGTGGCGGACTTATCACGGTGTCTAATTATAAATCATTCTGCAGTTAAAAACGACAATTTTCTAATTTCAAACTACTTATTTCCATAGTTATAAAAATAACATCGGCGAAGTATATTTCGCGATGTTCTCAGAGTTCCATAGTTTTTTGTATCTCTAGAATTTATACATATATATATATATATATATATATATATATATATATATATATATATATATATATGTATATAATTATACATATATATATATAATATAAATATTGAGATTCCTCTTTTACTATTTTGAATAGTATATCCATTACTTTTATATTTCATATTTTTGATATACTGGTTTAAATAATGGAAGTTGAAGCAGAGTGCAAAAAAAAATTGATGGTTATCTTGTGAAAGAGGTTTCCATGTTATTGGAAATATATCAAAAATTACGACATTCTATTTAGTTACCTTACATTTCCTTCTGTCAACTACTTTCTTTCTTAGCGTTCCGTAGTCAATCCAGGAACCCTTCCCGTTTCGTCATGTCCATCTGTTTGTCTATCGGTCTCTATATCATAACCGTTTTGCTCAGATTATTAGAGTTACAAAGCTTGTAAAAAATATTTGGATAGTATTAAAATAGTACACGTATAGCAAAACTAAAAGGAAATTATTACAACTAAGTAAGCTCTACTAATTTACGAATAATCGTACGACAAACTTATCCAATGTACGTAAAAATTTAATAGAAACTCCATACAATGTTTCAATTCAACTACAAAAATTATTTTGTATTTTAAAAAAGTTATTTATAATGTATGTGTAATTTTATATTACACATTTTATATTAACTAGGCAATATATTTACGTTGCTAAAATTAATATTTTTAAATAATGCGAACATTATGTAAAATTAAATGTTAAGTGCCTAAATATGCACGGTACTCTCGTGGGGCGAGTTCGACTTGTATTTGACAGTTTTTTTATATTCATCATAAACAACTCGGTTTTTTAGTTTTTGTTTATCTATTCATCTGCTTGCCAGGGCTAAATCATATTATCTTTGCTTATTCACTCTTTTGTGCGAAACAATTTTGGTATTATTTGAAACCGGTGGTAATATCTTACATTGATTATTAACACAGTTAAGAGCATTTCGTTTATTTTTTAAAGTAGGGTTAAAATTTTTTATTCGATTCATAAGGCTCCTCCTTATATCGATAAGGAACACTTACTATCTCGTCATGTTCCTCGGTTCGTTTGTTCGTCTATTACGTTTCAAAGCCTCATAGTTCTCATAATTACTAATCCATATGCATAGTATATTGGATGCGGATGCTTCACGGTAGGCGGAAGCTTCATAATCAATTCATTCGTCGCAAAATATTAATGAAAAAATTAAGGTACTCCTCGTAAAGACAAAGTTGGGAGGAGAATTTTTCCGACAAGAATTTTTCACTTGTTGCTTTGGGCCAATGGAAAGGTCATTAAAATTAAATTAATCCATTTTTATTTTTTAAACTTTTAAGTATCGTCTTAGGTTTCAAACTAATGTACAATATGTGTTCCCTCTAAAATTGTTCTACGCATTTTTTAAAAATCGAAGAATAATTGTAGCTCCCTGTTTGATAAAAATTTTCAATCAAATTATTTTCTTCGTCCTAAATAATTTCCATTTATGTGTATCAATAATTTCAAGAGATATAGGCAACAGCGGTCCTCTACATTACTCGTGTTCCGACATCACTTTACCAATTTTTTCTATAATGAAATTTTTTACATAAATAAAATATTTACTGAGAATAGTTTCATACAACCTTAACACATTGCAATTCACTTTGGCACAACATTAATATTTTGAATTAAAAATAGCGAAATGTATTCACTGTGTGCGCGACATAAACGCCGCCTAGCGTCTGCCATTTTAAAGGTTCGTCAATTTGAATTGTACTCTACAAATTAAAGGCTCTTGTAAATATTTACGTTAATAATATAACAAATGACGAAAGATATCGACTGTGACTTATATTACATGTTATTTTTTTCTCCATTTTGTGTTCCTAATTACGTATTAATTATTTCTTTCTTATATTTCTCGAAGAACATTAAGTATTGTTTGTGTTTTCCATAAAATTATGTTAGTTATTAAGCGGGGAAAAATATCTAAGTAAATACTTTTGTTAACAAGTAATAACAATGTTTTAATTGTCCGTGCCTAGAATATATAATGTCCTTTGGTTTTCAGCTTAACAAAGTGAGTGCAATAGTTAACGTATTACACATATTATAATCTTTTAACCACAAACAATGTCAAAAGAAATGCATTTCATAGCAGCTGATAATTTTTTTTATCTAATTTCCAATTTGATACAGGAAATCTTAAAATATTTTTACAATTTACCACACAATAACTATCGTGTCACGTCAAGGAAATTGTCTTTTAATACATAAAAAGTAAGTTATGAGTTTAGTACAGCAAAAATGCTAATTTTAGTGATTTTTTATATTGAAGAATGTACATATAATGACTTATTTGAAAAAATGGGACTCATTTGTGAAAAAAAAAATTACTCACAATTAACTTTTTACTTTTTTTTTGGTGAAATATTTGTCGTTATTTTTAATTTAAATTTATAATTATATACTACACACTCAACAAACATCTAATCAGAAATATTAATAATAAAAATTAAACAGTAGAAGTATGAGAATTTACGAAGTAATAAAAAGGTAAATAATTATAACGTTTAAATATTTCACTTAGAAAATATGAATTTTTTTAAATTATTTTTTTCCGGATTAAAAATTCTCTTATCGTATTTCAAATTTCATGTGTTTAGTAACGCTTATTAATTTGTAATTTAAAAAATCATAAACTAAAGATTTAATAATAAACATTTAAGGTTGGTTGAATTGAATGTTTTTTTTTATTATCAAAGAAGATAGACGTCATCTTTTTAAATGTTTACAAATTTTTATTAAACCCTATTTAACTTTTTCTCTTATTATCCGAAATATTTGTTTGTTAAATATGGTAGTATCTAATTATAAATTTAAGCCAGAAATGTGAAAAAATTAGCAATAAAAGAAATGAAGGTATTATTTTTATTTTATTATCGAATAAATTTTTCACAATAAAGCAATCGCGGACAAGACCCATGCTTTAAAATACATCGTTTTTATCTATATTTTTTCTTAAAAAAAACAGTAATATTCGCATTTGCTCTAAACTGCACTGAATCCAAAAGTAAACATGACCATAAACGAAAGTAAATTATATTATCTATGACAATATTTGACAAGAAACTTTCGATATTTCCGTTTCTGCTACGGAAGTTGTGGTCAATTTCATTACCCTCACTCTGTATTTCGCACCCGGTCAATACATTTAGAAAATATTTAACGGTGTAAATTTCGAATTCTGTCTGAAAAGTCATGCTGTCATATTGAATGTACAACGGCTTCCTAAATTTGTATCTGACTACTTCAAAATTTCACCAAAAAGGAAGTAACCGATGTTGCGTTATTTGCATGGAAGAGGGGGGACGAGCGAAAATAATAATGTTTTCTGACTTTATGGTTAAATTTGATTGAGATTGACACTTGCTTTGTAATAATATCTCTAAGATTGCAATTTATTAATTGTAATAATATCTCTAAGATTGCAGTTCATAAATTGTAATAATATCTCTAAGATAGCATTCACTAAGATTGCAAAATATTGCAATATACAGTAGTGTATATATATTGTTACTAGCTTTTGTCTGTGAATTTTACAGACCTATATCTTTTTTTTTGTATTTTTCATTAGAATAAAATTAACAGTGGAGGAGTGGGAAGGGAGAAAGGTGGAGAGGTATTTCTTTCCTTTGTTATAAACTTCACCTCGCAGAAATTCGCAGTTTAATGGAAAAATAACTTTTTAATTTTTTTCGCTGCACTATATTTTATAACAATCATATACTCATTAACAATATAAACCTAACTTAATTTAACCTAACCTACACTAACCCAACATAATAAAACCTAACTCAATTTAATGCATCCTAAACCAACATAACCAAACCTAACCTAAACTAATCCAACATAATCAAACCTAACCTAACCTAATATATCCTAAACCAAAATAACCAAATCCAAACTGGCATAACCTAACCAAACCCAAAATGACCCAACCAAACTCATCCATACTCAACATAACGCAATCTAACCTAACAAAATATAACCCAACTAAACCCAACCTAACTTACCTACCTGAACCCAACCTAAACCAACATTATCCAATGTATTATAACCTCACTAAATATAATACAACCAAATCTAATCTATCTCATTCTAATTTAACCTAATCGTGCGTTACATAATCTAACTCAACACAATCCAACTCAATCGAATTTATTCAATTTAACTCGACCTAACCTAGCCTAATCTAACTTCTCTTCACTAATTTTTATTCAATCAAAAAATATTTTTTCTGCCGTGAAAAAGTTATACTTCTCATCCATCTTTACTCTATTATTTCTACATTGCATTTCCATTAGACCCCAAAAATATGTTGAATAATATAAGGGAGGAAATTTTCAATTTTCTTCAAAATATCAGTATAAAAATGGTACCAAAAGAATAATGGAATAACCCCATAATCTCGCCCACTCTTCTCTCTGAATTCTGATAACATATTTCAAAAGTTGACCCAAATTAACATATCTTAGCTCGTGTAACATATTCATCTCAAAAGTACTTCCATATTTACGCCTGAATTCTAATAATTCAATTTGAAAATTAATAGAAAACTTTTCATTAAAAGAGTTTTTCACGTCTGCACCTGTACATCATCATTATTAAATGAGAGTTAAATTTAAGCCGATTTGTCAGTTTTTACGCGTTGCCCACATAAATTGGTAAATAAAACGAGTCAGACATAAGAAACATTCCGTGTAAAATATTTGAAAGGAACTCTAATTTTTCAGTATACAGATACACTTCTGTTACAGGTTTGTGACAGGTTATTGGTTGTTGCTAACATTATTCACAACTGGCGAGTATATTTATCTATCATATTATTCGTTTTCTTCATCAATTTAAGTGAGTAATATCAAATAAGAAAGTAGTGATATTGGAAACTTAAGTAGACGGAAAGTTTATATATAAATTTCACATATGTTGCATTGGTGGCATAATTTTTATGATGAATGCAATGATTTTTTTTAAATTTAAATTCCAGAAGTGAAAATCATCGTGTATCTTAAAAATTATAGTTTTTATAATGAAGTGATCTATATATTTTTGTTCTTTTATTTCTGAAACGATCTAAAATATACTCCTAACATTTTGAGGAAACGACAAATTTATATGTCGATTAAAATATGATGTTAAGAAAGAAGAGTGGTATTGTTTATAATTTTAGTGGCTATCAGCAATAAACAATAATTATTCAGAGAATTGTAACTTATATCCGTACTTAATATTAATCACTACAGCTTTGAAATTTAGTTTATTGTATCTGTATGTTTGTTATCTAATTGCTCTGCAACTGGATAACGGAACGCTAATAAATTTGATAAAAATTCCTAACTGCTTGGCCTATGATGATGTGATAGGATTACACCGTTTATATTTTTGAGTTATGGCATATACGTTAAAACAGGTTTTCTGTAGGATGAAAATCAATATTTTTAATTTAGTAAAAGAAAATCATTACAATAATTGCACATTTAGTCCATCATCTATATATCTAAAGAAGAAAAAAACCTGATTTAAATTTTGCCGTTTTAATAAAAAGTACAGAATATAAGTGACAAAGAACGGTAATTACATTTTGTAAAGCCTATGGTAAGCGCCAATCGGAAAAATTGTTTGCGTAAAGTTTTTGATGACCTATGTTATTTATATTAATAAGAAAAAAAACACAATGAAAAAACAATATATTTAGTTTATCCGAAAAATATCATAATTAATATGAAAATAAAAATAAAATAGGGCCTTCTAGTCGACTTATACAAAAAACTTAACGAGTCTTTAATCAAATTAAACTTTGTTTAATGAATGACATTCACTACTTTCTATTAGAATCTCGATAAGAGGTTAATTTTGTTGTCCGAAATTATCTACGTATTTAATTTAAATGGCGAGCCTTCACGATTATAAAAGCGAATGTGTCATTTCACAAAGGAATATCGAACAAAATGTAATAAGATTCCACAGCAGTGCCTAAATATCACTGACGTGTAGACTGAAGTAGAGTTTGAGGATTTTTTCTTATAAGTTATTGGTATTTATTAGCTGCCAGTATGTACAATTTTAAATGAAACATAGAAAGTTCGTTCCTATTTCGTGAAAAATGAAACTACAAATAAATTCTCATCGCGAAATTTTTCAACAAATAATTACAGTGGATTAATTCATTAAGAATTTATTTACAAAATTCAGTGGCACGAAAATGGATATTTACTAATAGTAAAAGTACTAATTTCGGTGGATGCACTCCTCAAGTTGTATCTATGATGAATTCATATTCATTCATGCAACAAATTTGTAGTTATGTACATTATCCTGATCGCTTACGTTACTCATAGCTATAATCAAAATATATGTTATGTTTGTTTGGTATCCACTTTTAATTATTTTGTGTTATTAAAATTACCTCGATAAAACTATCACAAATATTAGTATTACTCTAGTTTTAATCCGAATATCGCCCGCCACCTAACCAGAGTGGTTGGGTATAATAATTTTATCCTCCAAATGTGGCTCCATCGAAGCAGCCGTAGTTATTAATGGACGGCGTTGATCGTCTTCAGCCAATAACAACATAAAACAAAAAAGGGTATGATAATCGTAGGTGAAATATTTTTCGACTCATTTAAATATTTCATAACAAGAGCCCTAAGGAAACTAAAAAGGATTGAAATCTACTTTCACGCTACTCGTGGGGCATTCCTCGTGAAGTGGACAAGTAAAGAAGGTTGATGTTTTAAATTTTAGTAATATTCGATTATGTTATACCTATATAAGTCCTCAACCCAAATACAAAATATTTTTACGGTATAAAGTCTTATGAACGAGTTAGAGGGCTTTGAAGTTTTGATTGACTGGCAGGTGTGCGCTATTTTGAATCCCATTATCCTGATTTAAAAGTTATAGTAAAATTAATAAATCAGTGGAAATTATATTTCATTTAATGAGCTTTTAAATTGCATTTTTGGATTTAAACAATTTTGTTAAAAAAGTATTTTAATTTATGAAACTTGAATTTTACAAAATTCATCCACTTAAATTTCATTCTAAAAATAGCTAATAATGTATAGATAATCCATGCCATGTTACACAATGGGCGTAAATTTCATTTAGGAGGTAGACCGGTTAAAATGTCGGAGCGCGGCGCCTTCCGGTAGCTAGTGTGAGTTTATAGAAATCTCCAATTAAACAGATTGCTTACTCAATATTGTTTAAAAATTATCTCCCTACTGTAAAAACAGTAATTTAAAAAGCAAAAAATAAATTACATTTATTTATTTATGTACTTTGATGTATACAAATGACACATTATGGTGGACTTACTGCTAAGAAAGTCATCTCTTACAGCCAACCAGAACACATATTTTTATTCACACATTATATAAATGTATAAACAAAAATATGAGGGTACTATTTATTAAAAATCATGAAATGTACTAATTATTAAACATACCAGCCAGATACCATCTTTAATAAATAGTACAGTACAATATGAACTAATTATTAAAGTTTCCGCGTGTCTTCCTTACACACTATGACATGTACCATGCCACGTTCAACTCTCAGATGAGAGGAGATTGCAACGATTCCCTACAATGACATGCCTGGTTACGCGCAAAAATTTCTAATTAAACTTGATTTATCTCCGTTAACACTATTTATAAAATATTTTTATTTAGAACTGTTGAACTGTGAAACCAAAAATTCAGTTCTGTTCGTTCCATTGCTTCATCTGGGTGCAAATGGAAGCTACATAATAGGTACCTAATTTCTATAGTACTGCCTGTGTACTTTCTTTTGGTGTGGCACCCAAAAACAAAAATTCGTTATCATTTAGTAAACCGAACTCCTCAATGTTAATATGTAAATGCTTTTCTAACTTCTGATTGCAAAGCATTCATTGTTTTTAATTTGTTTTATTGATGGCTCGTTTTTCAAATCATTCTCCAATAAAATCAGTTTGAATAATAAAGTGCAATTCGCTGATAATATCTTCTATTTACGCTCGAACCTGTATCGTGCTCTGATTGTATTATGCTATAGATCTTCTTGGTGATCAAGGGTCAATACCATTTCTTTTATAAATGATTTTATTGCTTCTTTGTATATTCCGTCAAGCATCGTATATCATTGTAAATTAAAGCATAATTTGTATTATTATAATTAGTATTTATTTCCAAATAAAACGGGTTTTTCTGTCAGTGGTTTTAAAAACCACTCTTAAAGAAATTAGTATTATTCTGAAATGTATTGCGGTTTCAAATTTAAATGAAAGCAGAACTCGGTTTGGTATTTCATTCATTTGCATATATTCAAAATTCAAAACAAACTGACAAAAAGAACGAATCAAGTAACAAATTATGGACGAGTTAATTTTACTTACTAAAATAATTTACTGGAACGAATAATTGAGATGATATCGAAAGTAGTTACAATTAGATTCAGATTAATTTAAGTATCAATAAAACGTTCGGATGATTAAGGTAGAGACACCATGAAATTATAACACATACACGCCTTTACATTAAATATATTATACCCCCGTGTACGAAACCCAGTCTATGAGTGTTCCATACACATTTAGGTAGTTATAAAAGTTTAAACGTACGCGGTAGTTCTATTAAACATTATGCAAGTATTAATTTTTTATAATGCAAATATATTAAGTAGTTTTGGAAGTAAAGGGAAATGCTAAATTATACATTCTAATTTATAAGTATTATTAAATAGAAAATTTAAAGTCGTAAAAAAATATATGTGTATGCTTCATTATCAAATGATACCTAAATAATATATAAAATTAAAAAAAAATTAAGGCCTTTATTTACACCATCTTTAATTCTTATAAAAAAATTTAAAAAAATTTGTTCGTACAACATATATGGGGTAATTAGTTTCTACCCCGCATGGTTTCTGAAAAAAAAGTAGATGAGAATATAAACAGAAGTACTATATATTTTATAGGCTTAAAGATATGGTGTATATTTAAAAAAAAATTATGACATCTAGAATCATCGCTATAGTTTTCCTACAACCTTATTTCTACTTCGAAAGCTTATTTTTTTTCGGAAGAGGGGGAGGGATATGTGACTTCTGAAGTAATGATATCTAAAATCTTTGAAATTAGGATATCTAACATTATAAACAAATATTTTTCAGATCCTTCTAATAAACGATAACCTACACTGTAAACAAAATTTAAAAAAAAATCAATCTCTTAATTGACACACACGTGAGCGATCTTCCTAGGGCTTCGTTTCTCCTTTTGAGATACGGAACAACGGTTCAGTATTGACAAGAAGAATTATTACATATTCTTTTATTTACTGTGAATGAAGTGATAATTTTTTTTAAATTTTTTATATCGAGTGAGGCACAAATAATTACAGGTTTCAATTTTTTTTGTTAATTTCTAAAATAAGAATATTACGATAATAGAAATACCATGTGCCCCCAATTGTTTATGTCTATATATATATATATATATATATATATATATATATATATAAATCAATACTCATAAAAATTACTTCACTAATAATTCTGTTCTGGTAAAGGTGTTATCATCAAAATTTAGTTTTTCATGACAAAAAAGTGTAAACAAACGTATGCTTTCTTGGAATTGGTGCACGAAAAGAAATTCATAAATAAACGAGGTTAATGATATTATATATGATAGCCTTCATCGAAGTCGTGTGGTCAAGCGGGAAACATCGCTTTTTAAATTTTTGTAATTTTTTATTTATGAAAACTTTCGAGCTTATTACTCCTCCTCAGTAGTTCTTCGCGCACCCCCAAAATAATTGTTTTTACTCTTGCATCATCCAATAAATCTACAGGTGTCCGTATTTTGGAAACTTGGGTTTAGTCCATCGTTACCTACCGATCTAAATGTTACTTTTATCTATGGATGCTGCAATTTTTGGGAAAATCTTTGGGAAAAACGATGTGCCCATTGGATTAAAATTTCAATTTATTATTATGAACGGAATCTTAGAATGATTTCTAATCTTGACATTAAATCGAAAGGAAAAAGTTTGTAAAAGTTATATTAATAATTTAGATAAAATAAAGAAGATGATGTTTAATAAATATTTTGACATTCGCAATGAATATATGGTTGATTGGATAATTATTTAACAAGGAAAATTAACAGGTTAAATTTTTAGCTTGTTTGTTTAGTACTTATTATATAATTGATAAAAACAAGTAACTTTAAAAATATTTAAGAGCTTATGCTTTGTCTATTTCAGATTTTAAATTGGTGAAAGTGGTAAAGTACAACGAAATCAAAACTAGCGTTTCTGGTATTTAAATAAATTTTCTTTTAAATTTTCTTTTCATAATGGAACGATAAAAACAAAATATCGTGCAGTGAGAGATCTATGTTGTTTGAGAGATCTATGTTATTCTAAAGGAATACAAGAACTTGAACAAAGTGAAGAATGTGCCAAGTTTACTGAAGTATATAATAATTAAATTAGTAGAAAAAAACGAATATACTTCTTCTAACTATAATATTAATGATTCAATTATTCTCTCTCTCATCGTCAGATGGTAATAATTTATCTAGATTAGCTTCTGGCGTTAACCAGAGTCTTTTAATCCATATGGTATATTAAAGGTGGAATTTTTCTAAGATGGGGAATTCAATCGTAAATTGTTTGTCTGTAAATTGGACTACAAAATTAGATACAAATATATATAAAAACAGATATTTGAGACATTTTCGTACATAAGAAATTCATACTCCAACATCCGATATTGGACATGCAATAAAATACATGGGAATATAATTAAATAAAATTCTCTATTATAATGTCTAATACATATGTAGTATTCGAAATGTTAAAGTATTTTATAAGAAGAATAAATTGTATGTACATATACGAGTATATTATGTACAGAATACATAAAAGAGCAATACAATTTTTTAAAACATACCTCCAGCCCCGTGGTTTCATAAAGATATCGTGGAGATATTTTCCAAAGTAAATATTTTATGGCCAAAGAAGGAGTGAATTCTGTCGGAAAAATTAATTCATTAAGTGTTCTAAAGAAGATTTAGTTTAATACAATAAATACACCAAAAGTATTAGTCCGTGAGGATAGAGTGTTAATTTTTCCTTTCAAGTGTTATGTATCATAAAATTGAGAGTTGAGGTAAATACAATTCTGTTAACATTTAAAAAAGTTTATCCATAAATAATTTCAAAACATAAATGAAACTTTATGTGTCGTACTTCTGATGTAATATTAAATAATTAAAAGGTCTCAAAAAGTTTGAAACATGGAAAAACGAAAGAAATTATTTTCTTTTACATTTCTATACAAACGATACATATACTAAGTTATTGAAGGTTATGAAATATTAATTAGTAAAATTTAAACGATATCATCAATTGGAACATGTAATAGATAAACGAGATCTATTTATTACAAAGCACTGGCGTTGCATACAAAAGCACGTTGTTCATTGCTAGTACACTGTGTTTTTGTTACTTGCATTATAATAATTAACGCAAGTGGCGTTATTTTTAATTTTCATTTAGAGGATTTGTGTTCCGTCATACTCGTACGTACTCTTATCTCAAACTGTCAAATTTAAAATTCTTTATTATTTCATACGATGAATTAAAAGCATAAACTTAATCATTCAAACAAATTTGGCTATACAATTTATTTTAAAATTGTCAGCACTGAAGTAATATTATTAAATACAAAATATTGCAACATCTTGGTTAAGTCCATTAACTTAAATGTTTATCGCCAGGTAAGTCACTGAGGACAGCAGGAATTGTTGTCTTGTTTTGTCGAGTGTTAGATATATTAAGTCTGTAAAAATTGATCTATAATAAGTATAATTTATCTATCATATGTACTTGATCCACATAACCACACGAGATTTATCTATTATATGTACTTGATCCACATGACCTAATAAAATATTTCTATAATAATACCTTAATAGATTTTATTAAAATCCCACGATTTTTATAAATTATTATGCGTATTTGTTTGTGTAACTTACAGGATGATAGAATGACGGCAGGTCCTTTTTTGAGAATGTGACAAATTTATGTGTACTTATGTGGAATGTATCCAGATATTTTGAGGGTAATTAAATGTCGACTAATCAAAATCAAAAGACGGTCAAAATTTTCTGCATATAGATAGGATTATTGAAAAAGTTTTAAATACCTCAATTTAAGTTTAATTTAATTTTCGTGTTAGTAATACTTAGATAAAAAATGTGCTTATTAATAACGTTCCATTTTTATTATAAATCTATCCGTCACTGCTGTTTATACATTTAATTACAATTCCACGTTACCACATATATATATATATATATATATATATATATATATATATATATATATAATATATATATATATATATATATATACACACATGTATATGTGTATATATATATATATATATATATATATATAAATATATATATGTATATACATAAAAATAAATACTTTTAAAATGGTTTGAGCTTCCTTATATTCGTTAATGTTACGTAATCCAAACGTTATCTCGTCACAAAATGGGATTAAAGTATACACGTATTAAAAATTAATTTAAAATGACTACATCTAGTCTCGACTCCAAAATAAATTGAAGGCTTTTAATTGATAGTTTCCTGCCTCTTAAATTTCATCTCATTTCCTGAGGGTCACGCTCCTCGGGAAATGAGTTGAATAAAGTAATATAAAAAATAATAATATAGAATACAAGAAATAAAAAAAAACGACCAGGTGAAAGTTATACTTGCACAATTAGTGTTCCCATGCAATTAGCCTCCCTTCCACTTAAATATTAATAGTAATGCATTCCGACTATGTACTAAGAATGAGCCCATCTGCTGCGCCACCCGCCGTGAACCGACCGATTCCCGGGCCAAACGGGAGCGTTTCGATCGAACCAAATTGAAAATTTTTAAAAATGGGCAAGGACAAAAGTAGTTTCTTAAATTGTGATAAATATTTTCTGTCGAAAAGCTTGTTCTCTAAAACGAATGGTTCAAAATTATAATTATTCTAAAGATTATTACCAAACATTAAATTCAGCGTAATATACGGACACATTAGTATATATATGTTATAAATAGCTGTCACAATAAAATTGAATACATTTTATAATAATAATTAGTTAAACTTAAGCAAATCCAATATTATGGTGGCTATCAATGTTTATTAAAATTAATGAGATAAAAAATTTCGTTTACTTTATTCGACATAATTGCGAAAAGTACGTAATTTTATATACTGCCTACATTAAATTATTCGCTAAAGACATACCACGTATCTCGATAAATATTGTAAACATTAAACGTTTAAGTTTAAATTCTACGCTGTCGATTTGTAATGCGACTAGACTTAAATCAATTTTTTTATTTAAATGCTTGTGGTAATTTGTTACGAATTCTTTAAAACTAATAGAAATAACGAATTGTGTAATCCAGTTACACACAATGTCTCCATATGCTTTTGTTGTATTCTGAATGCAGTTTGAACAATAATTACAATATTATGACAGTTTCAGTCTAATTTTATATTTAAACATATTATGAGATTTAAGTCTAGACATATAAGAGTTTTGCCTTAACTGAATCTGCACTTATTTATTGCCCGAGCTCTCTAATTAGACAATTGGAAATTTTGTCGATTTAATTTATTTAGACTTACATATAGTTCATGGATTTTAATTAATCTGATTATTTATTTGAATTTTTTATAAATGACGAATCCAACCACGATATGATAACAAACAAAGCGGCTAATAGCTTTTAATATAAAAAATGTTGGAATTTGCTAGACTAATATTACTCACATTAATAATATGAGTAATAAGTTTAACAATAACAGCAAATTGCTCATATCATTTTTTTCTATTAATGGATTCCCAGTTCAGTACCTATAACCTTTTTTTTAAGATATTTTCAATTCGTGGAACACAATGCTAAGAAAGATTTTTGTATAAAATATGCTGATAAGACTACTGAGAATTAATTAAATCAACCAATATAAACCAGTCTTTAAAAAAAGAAACACTTTTCAATTCCAATAGAAGTTATAAGTTCTTACAAATGAGATATTATTTTAGCCAATATATACGGACTCTAAACTCAAATTTGACATCGTGAGTCAGTATGAAGGAAATATATAAATGGCATATGTTAATTCATGTAATATATATACAATATATATTTGACTAGGTTTAATGTTGCTAGTATTGATTTAAAACAAATAGATAACTATGGAGTTTACATTTTAGATTGGCAAACAGTTAACATTGCTCTAGCTAAAACTGTACTAATAAAACTATTCTGACATCCCAATTCCTTCTTTCATTAATAAAAAATCGTTTTAGATAAAACTCTTGTAATAATCTGCATATTGGTCCATAGTGCTTAAATAATTCAATTCTATAGAGTTTTCACGTACTTTTTCAGTTACAGATCTGTACATAATGTCTATGCATTTGCATATTTTGTAAAAATCACCATTTTATCACACTTATAGCACTTTTGTTATTTATATTTAAACACACTATCTTTTGACTGAACTCACTAAGATCACATAATAATTGCTTTAAACACATTGCCTTGCTGTTGGTTGCACAGGCTATTATGAACTTCCCTTCTGTGGTAGACGGGGCTACGGTCGACTGCTACTGATTGGGTAAAGTGATAGCGGCATCGTTGTTGAGAAACCACAACTAATTACAGAATATTTGGTTTCAGTGTCGCTAAGTTAGCAGTGTTTGCATTACATAGGTAACATTTATTTTCGCCAACTTGTCCTATATACAAGCACTTATCGGCTTTATATCTTGTAAAGCCGAGCCTGTTCAAAACTGAGTCGAATCCTGTAACCCAGCATCTGCGTATTTATTCCAATGTGTAAATTTATTTACTCAATTCACATACGATCTGGTTCATATTCTGGCCTGTCAGGCTGAGTCACAAATACATTGTCTTTTAGGTCAACATTTCTATTGACTTGACTGACCGATTATATTGTTCCTGAATTAAGCACTATAATACAATTTTGTTGTATTCACCTATACTGTCACGGACTTCAGGGCTCACCCGACCGAGCCCTTTATTGAACGTGGCGTGAATATCTAAAAGCTCTGCATCACAAGCTGATCGAACCACACATGCAAAAAAGATTGCTTATACCAACTCTACAAACTAGTCCGCGGGACTCAATTTACACAAATGTTAAGCATGCCAGGAAGTAGTAATGAGGGTGTTATAAATGAGACTGAGCAAAGAAATGCAGCTGATGTCCCCCCACAGCAAAATAAAAGAAAAATATGTACCATATGTCCCTCCAAAAAGCGAAGGATGACTAAAAGTAGGTACACTAAGTGCAATAAATCGTTGTGTGGGGAACACAAATTTGATGTGTGTCACAAATATATTAGTTCCTAAACCATTACCAAAATTTAATTTTTAATTCATTTTTCAGATATTGTTTTTGTTTTTATAGTTTATTTATATATAATATGTACGATTTTTTAAAAAATTTATGAAAAAGTTGATTATGCATTTAAACTATAATCTCATTATGATGACTGTTTGAATAAAAAATATGTTAAAGTATATATTATAATCTCTAAATATGTAGATTGATACTTATTATTTAAAATAAAAACATAAATATAAATATTTTTTTAATTAAACCCCTAAAACCCCCTCCATTATACAGCGTAGTCGAAACGACGAAGGTTAGTATTAAACGTCGAAAAATAAGGTTAGTAATCTAGGGTTAATGTACATAAATAAATAAATAAATTATAAAACTAAATTCTATACTCTAAAATACCTGTGAAGGTTAATGTAGATGGAAATGAATATGCGTGTTTGCCACTCAAAAAAGTCCAAATTTTTCAAAACATTCTTCCATCATCACACTAGCAAATGCAAAAGCAGTGAGTAAGTGCAGGATCTTCAACTAGTGCCTTAAAAAAAATAGACTGCGCTTAAGCAATGGATTTCATAAATTCTTTGAATACACACATAACTCTGAATTTTATTTATATTAATTTATGATATTGCGGCCTTTTTTGTATTAACGTGACTCTGCAACGATATACTTCAACAAAGTTCTGAATTGACGAAGTTCTGAATTGACCACTACACCAAGCGATAAAGGGGACGCAATAATCCTTATCTCTTGTGCAGTATATATTAACATCGATTTGTCAATATTTTTAAGACGCACTTGATTTTTTTAAATTGATAAGACCTTGTTGGTTGTATGAGGTTTTCTTATTTTTGAATAGAATAAGTTTGTCACCGGAATAATTCTAATTTTACTAAAGAAAAAAGTGTTTTTATGAATTTATTGAAAATTTAACAACAACGCAAGGTAATGATGATAGCCTGCGAAGATCGAGAATTATATACCTTAGGTGCATGAACTATAATATTAAACTTACGTTTTTACTTTGACTCCATGATTGTTTACAATAATATACTCAAAAATTACTATATAGCATTTTCTAAATTTTCAGGGTTCTGTACATCACAAGGAAAAAGGGAACTCTTATGAGACGTCTCATATTTCTATCTGTGTATCTGTCACAGCCGTTTCTCGCAGAAAACCGCTCGATGTAATAACTTAAAATTTGGTGTAGTAATAAAACAGCACAAATTTCAATAACTAACATAAGAAAAATATTTATTTGTAAATTTTACTGAATTTTTTTTCATACTTTATGAATTGTGGGGCATCAATTGAAATTAATTATTAATTTCAATTGATACCCCAAAATTCATTCCAAAAATATAGTTTCCATAATTGTAGCTTTTATATTTTCAGAGATATACAGCAAATATGTTAAAAAGAGGTTGCTCCGTTTATCTCTCAACCAGTCATCATTTTCATTACACTATTAGGAAGTAATATGTTACTTTGAATACACTTCAGAAAAAATATAAATTAAATTACTTAACGTACCTACTCCGATCAGGCTCTCGCCGTTTTACTGTGCAGGAACGCCTACGAGAGCAGAGCAAACACGCCGTTAGCCTTCTTCTTGTAGATTGTGTTTGGATAAAGCCTTATGAATGTTTAAGTCAAACAGAAAGGAATAAAACCCGTGTCGTTGCCCTAGACCTTTCTTCATATAGCGATAGATTGAAGTGCTATGACCACTTATTGCTCTAAAGTACCATGTATATTGAAAGAAGCAATATCTAATATTTATAATATATTTTCATTACATAAACCGTAACGAATATTGAATAAATTGGTTTTCTTCGAAAACCTGTGAAAATGGTGGTACTTTTTTGGAACTTTAGAGGTAATCACACAAACGGTAAAATGTAAAATCTGTGAAAAAGGGAAGTCTGATTAATTGTTAACGTAAATTAATTAAAAATACTAATTATTTATTAACGTTTGAAGTTATCTATTAAATTTTAATAACTTGAAAGCTTATTAAAAGAAGTAATGTTAATACATAATAATAAAAATAATATAGTTAATAATAATAATAGTATTACATTCGTATTGCTTTGTCTCGCAATTTTCTAGTCAATTTTTATTAAACAAATGAAATGAAGAATTTTCGTGATTAATAGTTCTCATAAAACTAATGACATTTGAAATAATCGGATCTGTGGAAGTGTATACCAAAAGTTGAGGAGCATTAAATGTTTGTTGTAAGGTATTTTGTTAGCAAGTTTGATGTCAATATTAAATATGGCTGCAATAGTGACAGAAAAATTAAAAATATGATCTAAAATTAGCAAAATCATTTTAAAATCAATGTATATTTAGGTACCGAAAAGATGAATGTTTACCGCACTGAACTACTAATCTGAGACTACCTATTTTGGAGGCTACTATTCTGAAATTTTAAAATTTAATTTAAACTATTTCAGGCAGCCAAATTGAAAAGTTTGAAATTGACTATTACATATTTATCTACACGTTTAGGATCTGTTATTGTATATTCTCATTCTTTTCCTATCGAACGTTTGTGTATTTAAACTATTATTTTTCGCGGTTTGCAGTTCTTCACTTTTAAGTAATGGTAAAATGATATTTAAAGATTACACTTAATATTAAATAACTATTACACTAAATACATATAGTTATTTAGTTGAAGTTACTCATCTAGTTTGCAAGTTTTCATTCCGCTCTGGTGTTTTCCCTTTTAAAACGTGGGGGAAATTTTTAGAATCACTGTTACTCTAGTAATTAGTTTAAAATTAGTTTCTAATATGGCTAAGTTTGACTCCTGGTTAATGTAATTATTAATCATTGAAATAATTAGCTATTTCATGAGACGTTTCTTTATTACACTTATTAATAATTATAGCGTCAGTGTTAGTTGAATTTAGAAAGGTACCATTTTTAAAAAAGAAATTTATGCATATATTATACCCACAGTTCATTAACTTATGATGTATAAACGTAATTCCAGTATGAAAATGGAAAAATTTGATTAGTTTTAAAATATATTAGATTTCATTCTATCTAAAAATATTCTATCTAAAATTTAATAATACCTTAAAACTTATATTTAAATCGTCACTTATACAAATGACAAATATATTTATTATGAAAAGTGTCGTTTTTTACCTGGGTATAATTTTAACTGTGTGGTTCCTGGCTTAGAATAGGACTACCGCATTTCTTATATTGGGTGTCGTATAAGTCAATAAAGGTAATAAATCAGAAGAAGCGCAGCAACATCCTTCTACGCATTAACAATCTGCCACTGAGATCATCAATTTGCCAACGAAGTGTAGTGATTAAGTTCACTCAATGTATGCACAAATAAAAAATATCCATCAATCCCCAACAATTTTGCTAGTACTACCTTTGGTAGTGGATATGATGATAGGGAGCAAGGATGCTAATAATATCCTGCAAAGATCTGTCTACTGACATCAACGGTTTGATCTTGTGACATATAACAAATCTTGAAAAAGAAAAAAAGATCTTTAAACTGGAAGAGGAAATAAACAAATAACGATGGGATGTTATAAGATTATCAGAAGTGCCAAGGTGAAGGGAGATAGTGAAATAATCCTTCAGTTCAGTAATTTATTTGATTATCAAGATGGTGACAAAAGGTTACTGTGTGGTGTTGGATTTATCGTCTGAAAGTTTCTCGAAAACAGTAGATTTTAATTTTAAAGAGTTTCGGTGAGGTTGATGTACCTTATACTTAGAATTACCAAACAATATCTACTGAAGATCATACAGGTGCGCACCGATTCATATACCTCAAAAACTTGTTATACTATTGTAATGTAAACTAGACCACGACATGATGACGAGTTGAAAATGGGGAAATATAGATATAAACAGCGGAATCATAAGGGTCAATGATGGGCCGATTTTTGGAATAGAAAGGTTTCTTTTGAAGAATTTCTTCTTTAAAAAGAGAATGGCTAGAAAATTTACCTAGGTTAGTCTCAATGGTGCAATTAGAAATAAATAGATAACAACTGAATTACCTTGGAACTCCTTGAGAAAAACCTTGGAACTCCTGAAGGTAGGTGGAATACCAGTAATAAAAGTCATTCAAAAATTGTTCAACTCCATCATATTTTAAATTATACCAAAATCGTGGACAGCTGGCATAGTGGTACAGTTCTTCGAAAAAGGCGATAAGACCCCACAAAATAGGCGATAACCACTAAAAAATTATAGACTCATCATTTTCCTAAGTCACGATTATAAGTTGTATACTAGAATCATGACAAACGGACTCACGCGCAAATAAATAGGTATGTTGTAAAAAAGGCTAGACCACATTCATATGTAACATCGGATTATACAGAATTCTGAGGTGTATGATCGGACGCTACGTCCAGCGACTATGATAATTCTATTGAAACCTGCACCGCGCTTTAGTTTCTATAGCGATGCCGTATTGACCACGAATATATTGAACTATTGAATTTTTAATATAGTTAAACTACTGTGTCAATACAATTACAGGGTCAGAGTACGAAATCGATTTACCTGCAGAAAAGTATAAAATAAGGAGGCGTAATTTCTCCGAAACTCTTTAATATTGCGCTGGACGATGCCTTCAAATCATTGAGCTAAGAAAACAGCGTGCGTGCGTGCGTGCGTGTGTGTGTGTGTACTTATACTTACATATTTATAAATACGTATATGTGAATATAGAGCTGCAACTTGTCAAAAAATATTTTCGTGTTTGAACTAGATTAGTGTGTTAATTTAAAATGGTGGCGATTTAAGAATTTTAAAATTGTTATATTTATAAAAAAGTTACCAGTATCTCTACCCATTCTTCCACAGCATATTTAAAGCAAAATTTAGCTTTCTGACTGGTGCCGGCTCTATGTTTTTCGAGTTCACCATATGATACTCATGGGATTAAGATTAATTTAAAGATACCTCATTTGTTAAAATAAAAATCTCCGCGTATGTATACAGCTATGCAAGAAATATATATTTAAGCAATTACTTTCGCGCATTCAGGTGAAAATAGATTTGACATACGTAGAAATTTTAAATGTAGATACAGAAACCTCATTTCTAATTAGACGTATTTAATGTAGCCGCATTATGTTTAAGGAATTTCAGCACGATGGGGAGAAGGTTTTATAATATTTCAAGATACGTACATAATTTATTCAAAATGGGTTGTCAAAAACTAAACGAAGATAGATTTACTGACATTTATTATGGTATTAATATTTTATGTAAATAAATCTGTATCCGTGACATTTATTAAAATGAAGTATGATTTATAGTATTGTATTGTATTAATAGAATGTATTAATGAATACTACATATCTTAAAAGAAACCAGTAAAATGCGAGTAAACCTTAGATTACAAGGGTTCCGTATGTATTCAGGCATTTTAAATATTTAATGTGATATAATAATAATACACAATATTTCTTTTAAACTTTGTACAAAATTTAAATTTTTTGGAATATTTTGGAAAAACAAATGGACAACAAAGTATTCCCTTCTTTTTCCTTTTGAGGTACAAAACACTAAAGGGAAGAAAATATAAACAATGATGCAAAAAATATGTCAATGTATATATAATTAGGGTGACAGGATGTCATTTATATGTGGAAGCGATAAACTAAATTAAAGTGTGCAGTTTTTGCCTAAACTATTTGTGGAAATCATTAAGTGGCATCCAAATATATCAGTCATCCAGATGCGATCACACTTTCAATACAACTTGCAATATTAATATAGGTCATTTCAAATAAATAAACATTTATTATAAGAAAATTAATTCTTTTCCCCAAGCTCCCGGGAAGGAAAAAGAAACATTTAAACGTACATGTTCAAACAATAGTATTTTATTGAACATTTTTAACCATAAATATTTAAAGTAAATTAAACAATGGAACGAATATACAAATAGTACGCTTTTATCATAAGAAAATCACGAGTATTTAAAAAAAATACAAAAATGGACTTAAATTGAAACCAGTGTAATTCTAAAAAGCATATGCATCTGTTACCATATGTGATTTTAATTTAACAACCACAAATAAGTGATAACCAGTTATGACTCAACTAAAGAGATCTTAATTATTGTAGCTTGAAACGCTTTGTTCAGAATATTTGTTAGAAAAAAGATAGTGTGACCGGTTTTAAGCGGAACGGAGAAGGATTGGAACTTATTTCATTTTTTGGAATGTAAAAACATTTATCCAATGCCAAAAGACTTCTTTCGTTAAAAATATTTTTAGGCTGTTTTCGAACCACTGACCTCATTATTTTATTTATTCATCTTGTTATGTACGACTTAGTCCTCCTTTATTCGTTATCCATTTTTCTTATTTTTTTGCAAAGTGTAAAATCTTTTGTGAGTAACATATTAAGGGAATGAAAAGGATCTGACTATAATAATAAATTATAATGCGCCAGATGCATGTGGTATATAAATTTAGTATTAAAAAAGATAAAAAACTGATAGACGACATCAGTGAATACAAGTAGTTTTAAATATTACAGCCTTAATATAGTGACACATTGTTTTTTAGCAACTTTCCTTTATTATTTATGTCCTACTTGTAGAAGCATGCTAGTGATAGGTTTCAATTTTGTTTGAAAAACATTGAGAATACTGTCCAACCCATTTTAGTATTTATATCTAAGAGGTTTAGCTTAGTTTAAAATAGGTCAATCTTGAAATCTGAACGTAAATCACGATTGTCAGAACTTAGTAAGTGTTAATTTTAATTAAATATATTTATATAGACTATAATTTTTCTGTTGCTATTAATGAAATAAAACTAAGATCTCGGGCAACACATATAAGAAAAAATAATTCATTTAAGCACATTTTTTAAAGTTTATTTAAATATATAACAATGTCCATTCTTTGCACGCTGATACGAAAAGAAATCACAAAAATACAGAGCGCAGAACCACAGGGCGAAAAGGACTGAAGTTTCATAATTCATCTTATAAGTTTGGCGTGATACTTCACTCTAGGGAATAAAAAATGTTCCGAATCACAGCCTGAAAATATATATAATAAGCACTTTATGGTGTTATTATACGAATACCGCATGACACTCGAATATCGATTTGAACAAATTTAGTACTAAATTTCAAGTGCACATTTAACTTATAGGCTGTTTCATATATAGGCTGTTTCATATATATATAAAATAAAACACATTTTTCCCATGTTCCAACAAAAGAAAGTATTTTACTAAATGCGCCCCACGATTCTATTTTACTTTTTAATCAAACTAAAATAAAATCGTGGGTCCATTTAATACAATTTTTCGTTTGAACTTGGAAATTGTACTGTTTTATTTTATATAGCCGTTATGTTATATATTATGTTATACCAAATGATTTAATTACAATACTAAGAAGACATATATTTTCCAAGGTAAAACAAGAAAACATTTTCTACTAAATACGCCTCACGATTTATTTTAGTCTGATCGACGCCCCAGATTGGGGATTCGTATTATTTTAAAAAAAATTATATACCATAAATTGTAGAGTAAAACTTTTAACTTAATTTATTTCTTTTTTATTTTATTTTGAACTTTTCAGTGTGCTTTATTTGTATAATCTGATTTAATTATATTTGCCCAATACATCGAAATGTTACAAGAGCTTGAGCTCTGCCCTTGCGTATAATTAAATACTGCATTAACCGCATTATTTTCAAAAAGTTACCAGTTCGGGTTGATAGTTTCAGAGGATACATAATGTCTTGACTTGGGAATGTAGCGATGCATCATTCTAAGCCACCCTAATAGCACAGGGTCCTCAATAGTACACGACAGAAATCTTGACCTTGTTGAATATGAGTTTATGGTTCAGTAAGTGGGTTTTTTCCTGCCTGTAGCCTACTTTTCCAATTCGAGATAAGAAGATCCTCAAAATTTACGATTTATAGGCTGTACCACTGTAAATTCAATAATCAATCAAAGTCATCAAAATTGAAGTCAAGTAGGTGATCAATTTACCCTCAACCCATTTTCTAACAAAAAAACCATTTTGAATTATACTTTAATTTCATTTTTGCAATTTTAAATGAATGTGGATTTCGTGTCTTTAAAATAACGCTCTTTATACTTTTGTTTTTTTCAAATATCTCATCAATTTTTTAATTACCGTTTAATGTTCTTATAATTAAATATAGATAAATCAATATAGGGGAATAAAGATAGGTAAATAAATTATTTAATTACTTCCTCTATTTAATATTAGACTTGTTTCTTTTAGCTTTTTTGCGTTTTTATTCGACAAAGTTAAATGCTATAAGTAATTCGTTTTTATTACCGAGTAGCTGTGTCCACGACTTGGTTTGCGTTGGATTTATGGAACATATAATTTAATTAATTGCAAGTAAAAAAAAAAAAAAGTAAACTTTTTGAAGTTCGGTACACTTTTTGTTCAAAGGGTAAATAGCCTTATCTTCTTTAGTTGATAAATTGCATTAAAATATTGACTTTATATCACCCCAAACCCAACAGGATCTAATAGTAAAAAATTCATTGAAATCCTTTTAGTTACTCTGGTGTGATGTATGAATAAATAAACATACTCGCAGACAAACGGACACCAATTTAAATAAAAATATTTTTGTTTCCTATTACTCTCCTGATGTTTACCAAAATAAAAATTTTCGTTATTACTTTCGATCTGAATACGAACAAGCTCTACAATTTTATTTTATCCGTAGACAATTAAGTAAAGAGCAATAAAATGTACACAATTAAAAATTGAGCTTAATAAAGGAATTACATTATAAATATTGACAAAGGAATTGAAATTTTCAACAAATTGAGGGAATACAGTAAGCTCATAATGGTTACACAATATAACATATGTGGAGGAAGATAACTGACAATGATGTCTGCTTTCGTTTGAATCTGTTACTCAAGTACCTCCCCGTATTGCATTACTCCATACATCATTTCTGGATG
Source organism: Druceiella hillmani (assembly GCA_039881145.1). Classification (NCBI taxonomy): domain Eukaryota; kingdom Metazoa; phylum Arthropoda; class Insecta; order Lepidoptera; family Hepialidae; genus Druceiella; species Druceiella hillmani. Next base: position 24,505,155 of record JAYKKI010000007.1, read on the forward strand.
TGTATATGTCACCAATATATAGTGTCCAAGTGAAAAACTTCATTGCAAGATTTAAAATATACGTAGCGCTATCTATTGATGAGCATATGAACACATTTCTGCAACTACCGCTCGTCGGAAAGCTAGACATTTCTTTGTTGTGTTAAATTTGCAACTTGCGATGAAATTAAAAGGAAATGTAATTTTTACTGGATCCCTACATTTCTTTAATTTGTGCAGCACTTTTCATGTGGGATGTGAACAAATACACACACAAACAGACCGAATTTTCAATACCGATATTTTGGTGTTGTTACTTTGGTATATTCTTATGTTCAATTGAATAACCTTTTCTTAAGTTTCTTGAAAACACAGACTGACCAACGTTACAATTTTATTATATGTATAGATAAAAAGCACGAAACAGCAAAATTTATACAGCTTCATAATAAAACCATCAAAATAGTTAAATTACAAATATTGACAACTTTAGGTTACGTTTGAAACAAATTGGGGGAAAAAGTAATTTACGTTGAATACATACAAATCGAACAATTTTAAGTGCTTAAGGCGACCGGTAACGATGTTTGCCATCATACTGCACGTACGTTGTCGGACTGCATCCAGACTACTTACATAAACACCTACCCCACTCATACCACTCCATCCCTTCATACTCGTTTCGCCAATGCATATCCGGGTGGAAAAATTTTATTGCGCAATTTAAATTACACATGGTGCCATCTTTTTATTTATATGAATATGACATTCCTTTGTGTATTTACTACATGTAGAGTAGCCAAACATTTCTTTGTTATTTAATAATACAATGTAATTAATTTAAAAGAATCTTATGATTGAGTGCACGGATTCCAATTAAATATAAACTAGATGTCACTTTTAGTTAACACCTCCAAAAATTCTTCAAAAAATCCTCCGTAAGATGGGTTGGATTATATTAGATTACATTGGGTAGTATTGGGTTATATTGTGCTATGTCGGGTTTGGTTGGGTTATGTTGGGTTGGGTTGGATTAAATTGGGTTGGGTTATGTTGGGTTGGGATGGGTTTTCCTTGGATTGGGTTGGGTTAAATTAGATACATGGAGTTAGTTAAGATACGTTATGTTGAGTAGCATTGGATTGTGTTGGGTTGTGTTACCTTAGCTTGAGTTGGAATATGATGAATTATGTTGGGTTGGGTTATGATGGATTATGGTGTTGGCTTGGGTATATTGAGTTGGGTTATTTAAGTTATGTTAGCTTATTTTGGGTTAGGTTGGGTTGTGCTGTCTTTGGTTGAGTTATTTTAGGTTGGGTGGAAAATTTCAATACACGATTAACACACGTAGTGTCTTTTACTGATATTAATAAATACCCTATACATATTTGTAATAACCATAACATATTTCGAATAGCAAGGGCACTTTATTGTTGTATTAAAAAACGAAATATATTTTTTAAAATATTAAATTCACATATTTTTTATTCCGAATGAATAAAAAATAAGTGTTACTTCAAGGCGCACCTAGGTATTTTGAAAAACCTCATTTCAGACGGTTTAGTAGTTTTTGCGTGATGCGTGTTAAAACAAATAGACAAGCCGATAAAAAAAACAAAATTTCAAAAATTTTATTTTGGTCTGTAGGTTACTCCGTAAATAAAATTAATTTGGACTCTAATGTCAGGAAAAGATTAGATGGTACTAGGAATATTAGCAGTTTATAATTTTTTTGTCGAAAACCACGAAATTTGTTCTGTGGTGAAAAGTGTTAACGCTATATTATGTTTGTCGAAAAATTGTTAAATAAAACAATTCACTACTTGAGATCTGATAAATTGTTAAATAAAAACAGTTCACAACTTGGGTTCGGCTCGATAAATTTCATACATTATCCACTGGGTATTCTTACCGTCTGGATTTGTTTATATTGATAAATATTTTATACACAATACGTTTCTTAATTATATAATATACCACTTGGTTTATCTGATGAAAATCATAATGGAATTATGTAATTTCAAATGGTGAAATCATAGTGATTATATGCAATGAAAAAGTAATATAATAAAATTATATTTTTCCAATATTTCCAGTACCGATAGGAAAAAATTAATTTAATTAACTACAAGGCAAGGAAAGAACCGAGAACACCATCAAAAAATACATTTCGTAACTCTTGGAATACATCACAGGATATTAACATGCATTGATTTATATTAAAAAAAAGAAGCGATGTCCTCTCACTCGTAGATAATATTGAGAGTATAAAGCAATATTGTGTTTTAGGTCATCGACTTGATTATCATTTCATTGATTAATATGCATTTAAAAATAATGTGAAGAAACATTTATAAGAAGAAACATTTATAATTAAGCAACTATACGCATTGTATATTTCAAAATATTGTTCCTTTTGTGAAGCCGATTTTTTTTATTAGTTTTGTTATTTGAAGTTATGCCAAATGTCTAAACAACATAATTCGTCATTGCATGTAATATATTAAATATAGGTTTACTAGAAATAAAAGCAATCATAACTAAAATACGTTTTTTAATTGCAGACCTTGGGAGGTTAATCTACAGATTTGAGTTATTAAGTTTGGCCATAATAAAATTTAGCTTGTAAAACTTTAAGAAATTCCATTCGAGCTCGCGAAGTAATAAATTGGGCAAGTTCATAACAAGAAGTGTCAAACGTATTGGCGGATATAACCAAACTTATTTCTGTATGTTAGCCATATACGTTAACCATATATAAAAGTAATAATTTGTGCGACGAATGTTGTTAGTTTGGTTTTTATTTTATAAAGTCGAGACTCCTGCCGCTTGCTGTAACCTATTTCTAAATAAATTGAAACATATTATACCGTACCCTTTGCTCTTTTCTACCTAATTCGATTTGAATAAGTAACAAATAATAGATTGATGTACGAAACGAATACCAGTAATGGCAGCTATTTTGGGCCTTGTTTGCAATATTGTTGTGAGCCATATGGATCTAAAGTGGTAGATCTACATTGCATGGAGTATTTTTCTTCATTTTATTATAAAAATGAATGAAATTAAAATGGAAGGAAATGTAGAATTTTGAATTTAGATAATATATTTACTTTTATTTAGTTAATTATAAAAGATTGCTTTAGTAATATTTTAATTTACTTTCGTATTTGTTTACTAATAAATACCAATGAAAGGTACATTAAATATTTATTTATTTTATTCTGACATTTGATGAGATTATTTGTTAGAGATCATTACGTATTTATTTTCTTTATATTTTTCAAACAAAAATGTCTACTAAATATTTTACGATCTTGAAAATTCACAAAATGTAATCACAAACTTACGCAAGGGAAAGTTTTCATAAGATTTTGGGGCAATATTTTCCTCTAAAAGCAAAAAATCCGTTGTTTTCAAGTACAAACCTTTTAGAAGTTATGCCCTTTTAAATGGTGTATTAGATGTTTAGATTGTGATTAATTTCCTAGCGAAACGAGATAAACAAATCACTTCCGAGTTTCCTGCAATTATTAACAATATTTTACATTGCCACCAATTGTACGCCTGTCTTACATTAATCTTAACTCTACAGTTTTGATGATGAATATATGAATTAAGATAATATACGTGGATAATCTGAATAAAATATGCACAGGATAATACCAATACGAAAAAAATTAAGATTATTTGAAGAAGAACTGAACCTTAGTAAATAAATATATATAAATATATTTAATGGTCTGTATTTCCTTCTAGAAAATTGTCATATCCACAACTGTTTAATAGTATTAATCGCATCTACAAGCGATAAAATTAATACTTCTATATTAATTAAATAGTTAAAAAAAGTATTAATAAATCACGTTTGAATTCGGAAATTCCTTACAGTGGTTTAGGTAGATCCTTTAATAGAAATGTTATAATACTTACCGTCATTTCAATTCTCTTAAAAAAGGTTCATTAATGATATATCACTATTAAGTGCAATCTTAATTGTTAATTATTCAAAGACCATAGATCCGGTTTGCTCGTATATATCTAAATAGTAATGTGAGCATATACGTAATTTGTACCCATATATCTGCATAAAAGGGATTTTTTAAAAATTGTCACTTTTTTATACCAAATACTTTCTTTAGGTTCGGTTGAAAAAAAAAAACCAATTTGATTTCCACGGCTGTAGTACTTAAATAATTTGGTTAGTCATTCAGTCACTACATATATTTTAATGCATGAGAAGAACATGTCAAATTTCGTGTATATATTCTAGAAAATGGAAAGGTTTTATTGAATTTTATAAATATAAGAAGTTAGGTAAATCCATACCTTAGATATAATATTAAAAGGATGAAATAAATATTATGTAATATTATAATATTAAATAAAAGTTGAAAATTTCTGTACTAAGAGATTAAGTAAACATATAATCTAATAAATAATATTTTTCTATCATTATAATCCAAAATTATAATTTTATGTATTGAACAACAAAATTAAGAATTTATAACCATACTGTTAAGTGCTTAGATGATATTTAATTTCAATATAACAAATAGCCGAACAAAATAAAAATTATAACAATCAATTCGTAAAATTTTTGAGAAAATAATGAATCTACATTTTTGCATTATTTACGATTTTTGTAAAATTAAGTATTAATATAAATTAAATTTCTCTGAATAAAATACATTGACTTTAATAAGCTCAACCATGTGCAATTAACTGTATTCAAAACTAGGAACGAGGATAAAAAAAATAATTCATTTTTTTCCATTCATCACTGTGTCTAATAAATTCTTGGATTGCCATTACAATGATAATGACCGGCGATATACACCTCATGCAATATGGCATGTTTCTAAAATGTCATCTATTAGTGTAAGTGTTTTAATTTTACTCACTCAGAGCACTCTGCGGAAAATATCAGGAATGGAAGTTTGTTTAATGCATTAAATGTAAATAGTGAAATGTAAAACAACATTATCGTATCGAATATCCTTTTAGTTTTCATCATATTAATTTTATTATTGAATTTATTTCTAATACCGTAGATAAAAATACAATATATATTAATAGGATATCTGTAATAAATTTTGATACGTATTTCGTCCATATAAAAATTTCTTTTACAATTAAGTGAATCCATCAAATGTTTTTGGAAAGTGTGAACAATTATGTTAATTTGACCTTTATAGTGAGTGTTACTATGAAGGTCAATTATGTTAATTTGACCTTCATAGTAACTTACAACCGGTATATTTGCTTAGCTTTTTTATTATAAATATATGGGGCCGATTTTTGGTCTCTCTGATTTTATTAGAGTTGTAGTCTCTTCAAAAAAAAATATTAAAATTAATTTTAAAAGTTTGTGAAGACGGGTAATGTTAGAAATCATAAATTTTATCACCTTAAAATTGTTTGCCTGTCGCTCACGGAAAAATCCTATCCATCCATCTCTATTTATCATTCGCTTTTTCCACTATTGATATCTTTCACTTTTAATTATGAAAGCATTTCCCAACATGCGAACTTATATCTCCTTTAACAGATTCTGATCTGTTTCAAAACTTATATCACCTTTAATAGTTTCTGATCTATTTCAAAAACATGTTTATATTTTCTGAGGTGGAAGATACGGCGGATGTCAATTTCTCAAGTATATGCCAGTGATATATTTAATAGTTTCTGATCTACTTTAGAAACATGTTCATATTTTTTGAGATCGAAGATACGGCGGATGCAAATTTTTTAAGGATATGTCAGTGATATATATATATATATATATATTAGTTTCTAACAGTCAATACAAAAAATCATAAATATACATTACAACGCAACAAGGTAATATATTAAAAGCGACATACATGCTGCTCAGCACGACTATAACTCACTCCTTAGCATTTATTTGGGGTAAGACCAGGGTTATCATATTACCTTTAAGAAATATAAAGGATATGAGCTAGAAGCCCCGATATTTCGTTCATAACACCGGACACCTAAGTTAATAAAGTAATGAATAAAAATTATTTTGTCTAAATAAATGTTTATTTAGCATACTGATCGAAATGCTAAATAAAAATGGAATTAATTACACAAGATCTGTAAAATATTGAAAACCTTCAAACGTATAAAATTGTATAGGTTAATGATGATGATGAACCGAACCCTGGTCCCCGTGGTGCGCCGCGCCCCCAAAGGCCGCCTTGTGATCAATCCAATACACCACGGCAATGACTTTATTGAGTATATCTGAGAAGGTCTTGTTTATATAGTGTCTCAATTTAATAGCTATTGGATATTTACCTATCCTAGCGGAGCTATTTTAGTGCTACGTAATAATAAAACAAGGAACCTTTTTAAGTTTTTATTTTGTCATGTTCGTCCGCCTGTCACACTTTCTATCGTTTTAGACTAATGTCCGTGAAATTTTTCAAATTGTATGTACGTGCGTGCGTGCGTGCATGTGTGACGCTTCACTTTAAGGATCATACGACATTTGTGTGAAAATCATCGGGGGTAATTGGAATGTAAAGCAAACTTTATACTTTCAGAATTAATTATGCATGTTATTGTAGATTTCTTATGCAGTTTTATGATTTATTACTTTAGGACTTACCGCTATGGTAAGTCCTAAATTAATCAATCATAAAACTGCATAAGAAATCTACAATAATACCTAAAATGGCAGAAGTACCTTCTTTGCTTTATGTTTATTTTAAAATTTTTTTTTTAAATAAATACGATTATGATTACGAAAATCTATCATGCTAGGAGACAAATTGAATAACGATAAAATTATTTATGTTCATCATAAATAGCTTAGTCATTTTAAATATTCAAATGATAAAAAAATGTTGGCATATTTATAAAATTCACTTCATTATATACAAAGAATATTATATATTCTAATGTACGCATATATTTTATAAATAAACTGTGTGTTAGTTTATTCATAAATCTACACATTTTTCCTTTTGTAAATTGTTTTTTACACTACATTCTATTTTATTGTTCCCCAGTTTTCAGAATTATTAGTATATTTCCAAATATTAGAACACAATTGTCGGCTATTATTTTTTATCAACCCTAAGAAATTATAAAAAAATATGTTTTTGATATTTCAAATAATTACACTATAGTTCATCTGGCATTTTTACTAAAGAAACGTATGTGTTTAAAAACGCGACCAAATATACTTTAGAACTTTGAACGAAGACGTGCCTAAAATATTACTGGCCTATCTACGTTCAAAATATCGTAATAAAGGTAATTTATCTTATGAATACATTTTTAATATTCGAATTTTTTAAAAGGTATTTATTGTGATATAAGTTCAAATATTATAGCTTAATTAAATAAATTATTTATACAATTAGAAATTACGACGGGCGTGAAAATGGAACTGAGAAATAGCAAAAAAAAGTAACAATATACTTGTGTTAAAAAAAACTAATAAAAGATTGGTTTTAACTTTTTGACCATAATATTCTATACTCATTATAGGGAAATGTATGTCCTATGACTGAATTTTTAAATGAGTTAGGTAGTGGCGCAATGTCTTATAAGCAACTAGCGTTTTCTGCCCGCGTCTAAATATATAAAACATATTCAACTATACATTTAGGTTCTAGATACTAATGATTTTATAAGGCTGTTCCATTATTAAGGGAAACGTTGTAATTTTGTTTTGTCTTTTAATGGCATATATATTCATATTATTTGAATATCGGTTCTATCATAATTGTATAATTAAGACCTAAAGAAAAAAGGATTTGAAAAAGGAACTGAGTTAACAAGCATTTGTTTATGTGCAGAAAATTTGTATGCATTTGATATAACCTGCAAAAATATTGAAAGTAATATACAATGCTTTATCAAAAAGTATCTGAATATATTTCGTAATTGTTTACAAAAAATTCTGTTTAAAAATTTTAAAAACTCGGTAAATATTAAAAACTCGCGCATAACATCGATAGAAAAATATCACCCAAAAGCTAATGAAAAAAAAATTGCACTTAAAGTTTATGTGTTATTGCAACTTTTGAATATGCAAAACTTTATAACCTTTTTGCAGAAAAATTTTAATAAAAATTTCTATATATTTCAATATTGGTCTCTTTTGCATTTCTTACAAATATTATCTATGCTAAAATAAGACAATGAATTTACAGGTGATTTTTTTAATATTTATGTAATTTTTATAATTTTTTTATTAAATGTCTAATAAAAAATTTAAATATATTGAAGAATCACTAGGCTATATGGTGAACTGACTCTCGAGCGTTCCACATTTATGCGAACATGAAAGAAACAGTCATTTCTCAAATCTACATGAGCCACTTTAAAATTTTGTCCCTTTTCTTTATTAATAGCATAAGAAATTCTCAAATTAAATTGTAAATATTTGAATGTAAAATGGTACCCCGAAGGAAACAGGATTTTTTGGGATGAATATGTTCTCTTTATTGTGTTTGCTAGTGCAAAATATTGTTTCAATTACGTTTTTTATGTATGGATATTATTTGTAACCTGATACCCTTACAGAGTGATGGAGGGTTTTAAATTGTGCAATAGCATAATTGGTATGCCAATTTTAAGATACAGAACGTGCGCGGGCGTTACTTGTTGATTAAGTGTATGCAAAAACTCACCAGGGTAATGAACAGTATCCTCCGTTTCTATTTCTGTGTCCATAGATTCATATGTCGTATGTTCAGCGCGCAGCTTCTCAAGCAGAAAGTTGTTGATCCTATTAGCAGAGTCGTTCGTTGGAGTAGAATAGCTTTTCTTTTAACCAGGAAGTGAAATTTACTTCAGCTTGTCGAATTCTGGGATACATTCTATCAGTTAATTTAGTCAAATCTCCCACCATATAGCATAGATCTCTTTACTCCCTTTCTTCTGATTTTTTTCGTCATCTATATTAATTATTTCTTTTGAAATTCCCACTGCTCTTAAATCACATTGAAGATGTACAGGCATGTTGACCCTTAAAGATCATGTGTTTCACACCAGATCTTGAAATTAAAGATTTTGGGCAGGTTTTGATTTTATCTATATGTGTCCCATATGGTATAGTAGGTATGATTTTTCTAAAGTCACCAGTCAAAGAACTTCACCCTTATTATGGGTGGCAACCTCTAATGCCCTGTTCAAAGCTTCAATACTTTCCTTGTAAGCTATGGTGTATTCGATTGACACGATTATTTTCATTTTTCTAAGTACATGAGCTATGTCATTCTATTTAGAAACACTACAAAGTTTAGTCTCAGAATAATTTAGTTTAAGAAATAATTTGAAAGCAAACTGAGCCTTTTGTCTCTGTCAATCAAAATAGCTGCAATTTCTGAGGAAGCAACAGTAATGGTGATACTTCGCTTACTTCTGATTTTGGAAAGTAACATGTTGATTTAGAATATTTTGCAAGTGCCACCGGGAGCATTTAGAAAAATAACTGCCCATAGACAGAAAGAATGATATTTCGTCGTAGGCTTTTTTTTCTAAATATTTAACTTCTGGATATTTGCTGAAATTACTTCAGTCAGATAAATGATGTCCTAAGTCAGTTGAGTCAGTTATTAATCATTACTTATAACTGTTCTCTTTTGTCGTGATGGTAATAGGAGTCCAAACTCTAAGAGTATTTTGTTCACCATAGATATGGCAATATTTTCAAGAAGAGTAAGGCACTGGTTGCAGGCAAACTTAAGTATCAGTTCTTGTCGTGGAGTCAAAGATGAAAGTGTTCCTCTCTTCTTGGTTTTTTTGGTTGTTCTCTCAATTTTTGTATACATGTAGGCTAAACACTGATTGAAAAAGAAAACTGTGAAACAGTAATAGACAGAATTCTTCATTATCATGCTCCATTATCCTGCAGCTACACCTTGTGTTTAGGTATATTGATGTAATGGCCATCTATTTGCGGCAAAATATCAGAGGTTATTGTAAAACGTCAAAAGCACGATGCGTCTCACTAATTCCTACTAGTCTGGGCGTTCGTGCGTGCGTGCGTGGCACCGAACGTTGAACTAGCTGAACGTCCACCGCGCCCTGCTTGTGCGCCGCTAATTGATCAACCAGATACCCCGCGTCCTCTGCGTGAATTTACAATAATGCTGTTATCTGTAGCAGGAGGATCTGATTCGGAGTCTTCAGATAAAGAAGTGACCTACTCCGGCTGAAATTCTGCATCACGGTTTTTACAAAGATTGTCTGAAAAATCGTCACCACTTTTATCACCTGACACGTCTTGTTGTATGTCACGATATCGCGACAGTTCTTGTTCTATTTGGAAAGTATTGAGACGGCGACGCATTTTTATAACAAATCACGACTGCCCACTAAACAAAACCAACGTCTACGAAGTGTAATGTAAACAAGCCAGGCAATAACAACTTACTCAGAATTCAAATTCGAAATAAAACAAAAGTACCTTTATTAGTTCGTAGAAAACTTTGTTTATTCTTCTTATCGCTGCAGTCACATTGACGGTGTGCGGTCTAAGTAGGTATTTGTAAAGGACAATAATACTATATATACAATACCACATATATATTAATAGTTTTTATATGGATTTATGCTAACAATAACAAATTAGGAAAACGAATAAAATATGAAAAGGAACAAAAACATAGTTTGTAAAATATTTAAGAATGAAATCGCCGTGCCGTCAAATTGACGGCGTTGGTCTTTTTAATATTAAGTATTCTTATCGCTACGAAGGGATACACAAACTCACATGATTTTTTTTTCAGTTCTCTTAAAAATCATGCAACTAGATACATTATGAGGCTGCAGAACTACAAAAACCCTGATATGAAAGTTGTTCTCGGTGTGGCGGATATGTGACGACATTTCTAGAGAGTCAAATTTCGTGAATTGATGATGGATGGATGGATGGAAACAGATAGAAGTTGCTAGTCGACCCACTTTCAGCTGATCGTAATTAAGGTGTTGTTTTTTATTGGGGTAAAACACACTACCTCTTTATCCAAATTAAGTGTCTTATGAAGGTTTTTACTTCTTATCAAAATTTACAGAAAAAAACTAACTGACGCCCTTTTGAAAAGAAGTGTACGCAATATATGAAAGTTTTTCGTAAGTACAGAGGCAAATGTACCTAAATTTAACTGAGATTATTTCACTGTAGACGAACAAATACAAACTTTTTCTTGTAATAACACCAATTTAGGTTGTTTTAAATATCCTTATTCTTTCATTTATTCTGTTACTTTTAAGAACAAAGAAATATTTTTTTAAAAAATAAAAATAAAAAATAAAATTTTCGTATATTTTAGAAAACAGATGCTGTAAAAAGGAAGTACGGTAAGCTATTACGTCCGAATTATTGGAATACGTAAAAAACGCTACCGAATTCGCTTCAATTAAAATAAAATGAAACATTCATTAAAATTAAATTATTTGCAGTTTTTTGTATCTGTTTGTGTTGCCTTGCATCGAGCGAATAATCTTTGTCTTTAGTACTTATGCCTCCAGTACTTAGAGATAGAGATACGTTTATGAGTTTTGACCGTCGAGACAATATTAAAAATTTTCAGAGTTTTAATTAGAAATTCGAAATAAGAAAAAAATCTGTCACGTTTTAATTCTTAGGAGATATAAAGTTTCCACCACTTATAATAAATCAATTTGTCCACTTTCTTTTTTTGAATAGTACCTTGTAATTGAATTTATTTTTTTATGAACTACGATTATAAAAAGTGTATGGTAGTATTTTATATTTACTTTAGCAACATTTAATAAAATTTAAGGCATTTGGCCGCTAAAGTAATTTATTTTGAATCTTGATTTATTTCGATATTTTTAAACTTTATGTGCAATGAGATTTTGCGTATGTCTAAGTATTCATGTATCCTTTCTTGTTTCTTTGGTAATCGTAAAACCTTAAAACCAGAGAGATTTAGCAATCATTTTTATACATTTACTTTGTGGAATGAAAATTTTGATCTTAAACGTTATAATAGATAATATTTCATCTAAAATTATAACGTATTTTCACAGTCGTTAAACTAATTCATTTTTACTATTAAATGAAAATACCCACCTGAAGATGTAATACAACGAAACCTAGGGCGTGGTAAAGAAATTAAAGAAAGTAGAAATAATACTACATCACGTAGTTTCATTTAATTGTGAATAATGAATTTCTACAAAATTAACGCCAAATATATTCACTAATTAATTTTATTACCTACAGGTAAGAGGTGAGAGAAAAACGACAGAGGTAAAATTATTTGTTCCGATTGACTTATGAAATTGTTAGAAAAACTAAAAACTACAAATGACCCTCTGATGACCTATTTAGATTTTCGAATAAAACCTTTCGGAGTATTTTAACATAATGAACCCTGTATATATATTTCTGATAATTTTTAATTTCTTCCGGCTTACGTTTTATATGCATCTAACTCATCACAGGGATATCTTCTACTTAAAATGGAAAGAATTTTATAAAAAATCTTTTAATATTGGTTGCTAGGTTAAATATATTTTCTAATAATTCTTCACAATGGATAAATGCATCGGTCACGTAACTTTGTCATTATCATTAGAACACCATACTTTCAATTCATATCCCTTACAGAATTAATATTTCGTTTATCTGTTTTAACACGAATATAACACTAGTAATCGCGATAACGAATCAGATAACCATTCGATGCCAACTGTTTAACATTAATTCCTAATGGTTGAAACTGCCGATAGACAAAATATCTGGCGAAGAAGGTTTATTCGAAAAGTTTTAAATTAACTAAAGTTTCAGACGGTTAACAGGTATTTTTATTTCCTTATATATTTTGTCCATTGAACAATTCTTAAAAATAATAAAATCCCATACGATTATAATAATAAACTTCGTCTTAATATTATCATTACACTTAACTGAGTATGAAAATACTGTAATAATATTATAATTACACTTAACTGAGTATGAAAATACTGTGTAATGGTAATTATTAACAACTCAAGCTATTAGATGGCTCTGTTTTTTGACCGCCATTGTCATTGCACATACTGTTGTTCACGGATTTGTTGGCACGAAATGATATTTTAGGATATAGAAATGTCCTACATATTTACCTGTAGCGTAGGCAATATGTATGCGATATTTTATAAAGATTGGTATAAAATATAAAGGTTTTATAAAAATTTGAACCATGAATGTGGAATTCGAGGAATATGCAAATAAAACCTATCTCCGCACTTATTTTATTAGTTATAATAAGTTAGAAAGGATTGATACAAAAAAATATAGGATACACCTTTTAGTAGTGCGAACAACTCTCACAGAAATTCTCGTCATTAACTGAACTCGATACAGTTGAGTTACTTATGTAGTTATTGGTTTTTGTTGTTTTAAATATTCAGATTTTGTTTGCAATAAATTTCAAGTTGATTTATTAAATATCTTTCCTCAGTTGTTACGTAAGTCAAATCAAAGATCCAATCCGTTTTGCCAATACGTCTTCGCTTGTGTAAATTAATATTAAATATGTTAAACAGGTAATTTTAAATGTTTACTTAGTGGTAATGTACTACATTTAGAATTTCTGCAATTCTTCGAGTCTAAAATATCCTAAATATATAACTAACCTTTCGTAGGTTAATATACGTCAAGTTTCACTGAATATCATTTGGTAATATTAGCATCGTAACCGAACATAAATATTTTGTGATGCACATACAACCAAACCTTCTCTTTTTTTTCGCTCCTTTTCCAGTCAAAAGAACAACAAAATATTTATTAGCTAAATGATTACTTTAAATGTTATTTATTATATTAATGTTTTATACCAAACATTTGATGTTTCTAAATTTAAATATTCCCAAGATATGCGCATTTTCAGAAAAAAATTTCAACGAACATTCTATCCTTCCTTCAGTTGAATTTTCAAAATTCCTTTCCTGTAAACTACCAAAATTACTTAAATAATCCCTATGAACATTTTAAGAATACCTAGCGGTTTAATTGAATGATCAGAAATTTAAGCTTTGCGTTGATGAATGAGTCTGGCCATAGTATCCTTTTATGTATATAGATTATGCAAACCGAGTATTGAAATTATTCCGATTTCCGTAAGACACCAATTTGAGAGAAAATAAATATGAATAATAGTAATAAATAAAAATGAATCACCATTAATATTTCACATTCATATTTGAAATCTCCTGCCTAATGGGCACACTACTCAAATGCTATGACACGTCTTTATGTTCTTTTGGCATGGTAACTTTATTTTATTCAGTTAGAAGTTACACGCATAACATTCAGTGTGAATATCTCAAAAATTGAAGTGCGTTGGCTAGGATTACATCACTAATTTAGCCTATAGACAATTCTTCGTAATGTATTAACAAAATCCGTAAAGTGCATGCTATACTTGCAGAATTAGTGTTCATTTTCATCCAAATCCGTGATAAGCAAACTAATACAACGCCGTCTAATGCTAACTTAGTTAATTCTGCTGTAAAACCTTATTAGTGCATTCGATATCGGTCCCAAGTGCAGGTGGCGTGTGGATAACATTATGTTAACTATTGAAATAGGACAAATTCATTATTGATATATCCAATAAAATAAAATACTCAATTTTATTTATACATTTTAAATTAACGGCTCCGGTAAATATCTATTTGTACAGTATAAAAATTACGAAAGACATCAATTATGACTTACGTAAATTTTTCAATTTTATATTGCGTTCCTAAGTATCAATTTTCCCTTTGTTATTTTTGTAGAAGAAATTGAACTATTAGTCGTTGTTTCGATGAAATACTTTTAAATTAGATTATAAAGTTTGTTTATCTATTGCAACTAATTTCTAATTCTATTTCAAATCATAAAACTAGAATTTTGTATTTCTTGAAATATTTTTACAATTTAATGCACAATAAATATTGTGTCATATTTGGGAAAAATCATAAAATAAAAATTTAATAATGAATTTTTAACATTGGTAGAACTGAATGTTTTTAATAGTAGACATCATCTTTTTAAGTAAAATAGCTATAATCAACATTATTAAACATTAAGATCTCAATTACCATTCTTATTTATATGTTTCTTAAATACATAGTATCAAATTATATATTTAAAGTGAAAATAGTAAGACAAGTTACTTTTGTAATTTTTTATTCAATCAGACCTATTTTTTCAAACACATCGTTTCTTATTTTATTGTCAGTAAAATTCTTGTTTTTAGTAAAATGACAATATACGTAAGTAATTTATATTATCTATGACATTACTTAACAGGGGCTTTTAGATGTTTCCATTTCTGCTACGGCGAGCGTAGTGGTCGATTTCGTTACCACACTCTGTAGTCCGCATACCACCAATACAAAAAAAAAATTAATTTTAACGATTCATGACTTGAAGTTGACGTTTAAAATTCGATGGTAAATATATCAAATCCTTTTATTTTAGTTATTATAAAGCCCATGTTTTATAAAAGCATTTGATAAAAAAGATGAAATATTCAAAATCAGCTTTATATTTATATTTTCTGCACACTGCGTTTCTCTATACAGTGCGTAGAAAACGAAGACCATCCATCAGATATTGTTATGGAATGTTTTGTTAAATTAATACATAATTATTATAGATATTATTAATAAATGGATACCTTCTCTTTCCAATTTGATAAATCTAAATAATCGAGATGCAGTAACCACCTAGTTCTGTGGTACTAATTCTACTGTGCCACGTTCATTATTTTTATATTTGTAATGTTACAGAAAATTATTAATACTAGAGAAGCTATATAATTTTAACATTAGTACTGACTTAATTAAAACCTGGTTGGTTTGAAAATATCTATTTCGTTCATCGAATTTATTAATTTTTTTTTCTTCATCTGGGCATGAAAGGGCATACCACATTATAAAAAAAAACACTTGACTTGTTGTTCTTCAAAGCTTTTTCTATGAATTTTACCTTAGTTTCTTTATTATAAACTTAAAAGTCATATATCCCAAAACAGATAAGTAACGCTTCATGCACCAAAATATGTTATGGCAATCCTCATTGTTTTTGACATTCCGTAAATTTTCTGGTTGCTAGCTCACTCTGGTGGAAAAAGCCTACGATTTTTCTGCATTTTTTAAAAAGTCTTTAGTTTTTTTGTCTGAAAATAGTGCTTGTTTTATCACAAACTGCAGCGTATGTACCACACAATCTATAGATTCAAAGTGACCAGGAATGGGGCAAACCATGTTTGCTGCATTGTCACGTAGAACCAGAACAAAAATATTGCCGTTTAAACTCCGTTCATTCACTATCTCTCCAATTTTTTGCGGAATAAATTGGCTGGCATGATCTTGTTCCAGCACGCATGCACCCAAAATAACTTTAAGAGGTTGATGATTTACGATAAAATAAGCTGTAAAGCAAAAAGTGAACATGTTTTACATGCATTGGTACAGATATCGGCGGTAGCACTCACACACTCGCTTTTTGCACATAAAGTCTTAAGTTTAGATTTAATTTTTTCATATGGTTTCGGCATCAGTGATGTTCTAAAATATTTTTTACATTTCATCGGATATTTGTGAGGTGCATGGGGATCGGCGAAATTGAGTCGCTGAAATGTTTCGTCTTCCACCAAATCATAAGGCAGAATATCCACAATTATAAGGCCCTTTATATCTCTGTCAGTCCTTTTTGTAGTTTATTGATTATCAGATGATTGTAAATGTTTAGATTTAGAGGTCAAACTCGGGATCGTTGACGGAACAAGGTTCAGTTAATCTGTACTCAATAATTTCTGTGAGATTTTTGAATTTGTTCGCTTTCATTTAGCTTAATTTTTTTAATTATCTAATCCTGACTATCATTTTAACCCTTGCCTGCATTCTTCGTCATGAATTTTTTAATAAATATAGTTGGTGGCTTCCCAACGAATATGACTTTTTACAAATTTTGCCAACAGCTTTAGACGAATCGTCAATGCTTTTCTCAAAAATCTGCCAAATCGGATTTTTTCTTTTTGTGACATTTTTTATCTGAAATAAATTAATTATTGTAAGATAAATAAATAATATCTCATAGATCACATATAACAAAACCACTGTAGTAGGGTAGGTACACAGCATTCAGTCTAAATTAGGTAAAATGTTTAAGGTCACAGACAGTAAAATCACAGAATATAGTTGTTTGGGTGGTTAAAAAAATTTAAAATAGGGGCACAGAATATAACGCCAATTAGCCACACAATTTCAAACACAATTACCAAATAGTCCAACAACAATTATCCGCAAACAAACAAATCTAAGTAATATCTGAATCGAACGTAACCACTTTTATGTGTCACTTAAAAATAAACCTCAAGAGAAAGAAGTTCAATACCTAATAATTGCCATTGAAATGAAATAATGTCGGAAATGTGAGTAAAAACAAAATAAATACTTATCTAATAAACACAAATACTTATCTAATACGCATAAATAATTATTTATGCTTAAAACACAATCCCAACTCAATACGATCGCACCAAACGGTGGCGAATTGAGTAAGCGACCACGAGTTAGTCGCCAAGATAGCCGAACGAGGCACGAAAATTGGCGAACATTGAGTTTCGGGGGAAACCGAACAAATATATATATATATATATATATATATATATATATATATATATGTATATAATATCTATAATCTCTAGTCAAAGTAGTTGAAGTATTAGGTTATGATCGTTGAAACGTAGACGTCCGTTTAGATTTGTTTAAAAATATTCTTTGAACTTTCCTTTTATACTCTTATTTTAATTTCGCCAAGGTCAGCAATGGCGATTAATAGTAGATACTTAATTATTTATTGTGGCAAACACGACGTATAGCATAAACGTTGCGCGTATGAAATTTATCATCTAGCTATTAAAAGGAAAATTCCTATACACCCTATTATTGAGTAAACTTTCATTTTTCATACCTGACAATTCCTGCGCTCACGCAATCCTCACCTTTTTGCTGTACTACCCTCAAGGATCGAATGATACAGCTACACTCCAGTTTCCTTTAGTATTCAATTGCACAAAAACCTGGTCTCGGTCGCCCCCATATGATTTTTGATGAGTCAATGTAAAATTGTATTTACGTTTGATATATGTGTTTAAATTTTGTTAAGCAATTTATTTTTAACGTTACGTGTAAGTTACTTGTAATGTATCGATAGAAGTATGCAATAAATACATTTTTAATTTGTTGCTAAGCGGAATATATTTACCGTTATAAAGGCAATAGACCTTTCTAATAGATATAGGATTGATATAATTAACCTAAGTTTAACGTAAATCAAAAGAATTAGTAACTTGAGCTGTCATGTCACAATATTGTGTGCATAAGTGTTCACATATTGTAACCTTGCGCGCTCGGTAAATTAAGGTATGAAGCTAATACAAAACGTGTTAACATTTAAGTCTGTCAAATACTAAAAAATGAACCCATCATTTAGTCAAATAAAATCTTCGTTTATTATCTTGATATATTCCCATTATAGACATTTTACTTATGGCTCACCAAAATACTACATATAATATTTATGCTCCAGTTAATTATTGAAAACATAAGATTTAAAGTAGTAAAATATTTTTTTTAATTTTTCTAAAAGTTTTTGTAATATTGACTAACGTAAGGTAAAAATGTTGGGTAAGACTTTAATTAATTTTAGATAGGTTTTTAAAATGTGTTAAGCTTAAAATTTGACACAAGGAATATGATTTTATCTTACGCATTAAGTTAAAAGTTAAGAACTGATTTGTTAATTTCTTGAGAATGTATATTTAAATATGAAAAAGTTTAAAAATTTCGTAATGATAATAAAAAGGAAACAAACAAATTATAATTTATATTGACTTTAATTTTAATTATCGTTTGCACGTAATATTTGTTCCACAGTCACTTTTTTGGATAAAATCTTTATTAATAAATTGTATCTAAGAATTTTTTATCATTTATAAGCAAAATTATAAATTTAATATGCTAGCGTTAGCCTGTCAATAAGTAACAATGTCATATTTTTCCCAATATGAATTATACATATTTTTTAATAAAAGAGGATAATGACTAGAATACAGAAACGCCTAAAAATTCCTACGAATGTGTTTATATTATGAGTATGGGTTCATTGACAACAGGTTTAGAAAATATGTTAAATTATAAATATTTGTTATTAAATTGTTACTCCTTGAGTTAAAGTTTTCATAATAATCTTTAATATGTATTTTAGCTTTGCAGATCAAGGGCAAAATTAAAATTTTCTAAGTTAAAATTGTCGATTTTTTTTCAATTTATCGTAAAACCATAAATCAGGAAACGGAGAAAATAAATTGCTATTTATTTTTCAAAATTGAACGTATCGCCTATATTGGCGTAACCGATATAGGAAAACTACATATTTCAAATCAGATACAACCACTTAAAGCGGCTATAGTAAAGAAAATCATTAATCTTGCACAATAAGAGCAGTTGAAAAAATGGTACAGCATTCGTTAAAGTTGGTGGCATAAAGTTAATCAAAATGTCTGCTTTTGAAATGAAATATTTTCTAGTTTGTTTCATGTTTTGTGCCGAATGTCGTTGAGTGATTGTAAAAACGAGCAAGTTTCCGGCGTCCAGTAGCACTCTAGAAATCCTCCATAATTTATAAGCGTCAAATTAAAATTACGGTCTTTCACTAAACAAGTTTTAATTAGTATACCAACGAGAAATACAATTTGAAGTGAAGTTGTCAATTTAGGTTTCTAACTTACAAGGACCATACAGATTTTACAGCTGTAAATTTTGTGGAGTTTTCATTCGTATATTTTATGCTTATCTTTATTTGGTGTATATCGAGTGTTACGGAAAGAAGAACTAATTTACAAATAACAAAAAAAAATCGTTCTTTACTATCACCAACACTTTTCTTTCTAATTAAATAATAACTTTGAATAGAAATATGAAACTATCATATTGGTGGATCATAATGAATATTGCTTGCCTCTGAAATTTCATAATGAATATTTTTTCATGTTTAAAATGTACAAATTATTTTTATATAAATTACTACTAATTTTTCCATTTTGAGCTACCGTGGCCAATAGTTATTAACATCACCTTTGACATCGAATTATAAAATGGGGTCAGGGCTACATTTTTTTTAACACAGTTTTTTTAAACCTTTTTTTTTGGCAGTAAGGGACACTTACATAGCAATTTGCCAAACAGGATTATTTTAGGTTATGCTAAATCTGCCGTCTTTGGGAAACTTTAAAGTCAATTAAGTCGTGACTTTTGATAATGTGATATAATTATTGACTAATATTCGTAGAGCATAAAATTCTACTTCTCTTATCATTTATGCCTTTTTCTAATGTAATCTTTATCTAGCCTCTTCCACGCAAACTACCGTTTATAAACTAAAGTGCGTTAACATATAAAAGAATATTTTTTTCAATTATTTCACAAATTACTAATCAAAGGTTAGAATACATAACGGCAATCATATAACAGGCAATTAAAGATTGCGCGTACGTGCACACCTACACACTCAGATAAGTACTGCATTTTACTTTGCACACATTTTAAAAATAATTGAGAGTATCAGTGTTTTCTAAATTTATACTACGTACAGTATTTTTATTATTTTCTATATTTTCGTATAATTTTCATTAAAAAGTTTTTGTCTTATAAAGGAAAGAAAATGGTCAATATTGAATGACAAAATTTCACCTATTCCTTCGTAGTAAGGCCTACAATTTCTTGTTCCGGCATAAAAAATCCCTTCCGAGCTTTCCGTTTTTTTGTATCTGAAATTCAGATATTTGCTCAATGCATCCATAGATGATACTTTCTAAAAATAGTTTGCATGATTCACATATAATTTCAAAAGATTTGCTAGGTAAAATCAATATATTTTTACCGATTAGTGAACTTTTTGTAATACGCGCAAAAATAAAACGATCATCGAAAATTTTAAAAGAATATTCGGGTTATTTTACTTTCCGAAACTCGTCCAAGTAAATTTAAAAAAAAGCTTTTAAAGGTTTTAGTTTTAAAACAGTCCTTTGAATTCATTGAGTATTTTGTCGCTTTTTTTGAATTCATTGAGTATTTTGTCTATTACTCCGATGAAGATAAAAAATTAAGAATTGCAATTTTTTTATTTAAAACGTTCGTTCTATTGTAGCGGTCTGTTACGTAAGAGTAAGAGACATCTAATTCATTGGACTAATATCGTGGTCATGAATATTTCTTTAAGTGTTAGAAGTAATTATGAAATACTTCACTGTCCGCATAGTAAAGTGACAAATTGGATTGGCAAAATTTTAAATTCATTTATTTAAAATCAATACGTCTGTAATACCAAAACAATTAAAAGTATTAAAATTATATATAATTAACGTTAGAATTAACTGCAGGCACGAATTCAAAGATAGATAATGAAATTATTTTTAACTCCAAACATATTTCCTTGTTTTTTTATTTGTAACTTGAGGAATAAAATGCAAATGTTTATTTTTTTATGAAGTGGAATTTTTGGATACACAAGGGTATCCTTTTCCGTATATTGGCAAAAACGATTTATTTCATCAATACATAAATAATGCAATTGTAAATTTTCCTACAATAGTAACAGTTATTATACACGAATGACAAAAATAGCAAACCATAACTATTGAGAAAGGCAATACGTTTCATTTAATCTAAATACTTGTTTTCAAGTCGACTTTAGAAATTTTCGTAAATCTAAAATAGTTAGTAGTAGCTAATCTTTTATAACACTGCAAGTACATGAATGAAAAATACCGGTCTCCTTTGACAAACTGTTCCTTAAATCAACTAAAATTTCTTGTGCTGCCAGCTAACATGTATAGGCGAAGCCGGTACAGACATTTAAGTTCAAATCATCCTTTTAGTGGGATCACGATGTTTAAAATATTGAAAATAGTATTATTAAAATATTATTATGTTTCTTTATGCCATAACATAAAATAAAAATAAGATGCTATACATCATACAATTCTACTAACCCTTCACTTGAATTTAGTCACTAATTACGGTGTGAACGTAAGTAAATCCATCAGTCCCATTATCGCGTTCTTTATGATCCGTCAATCCACAAGCTTTAGATGTAAGGCAGTTCTTTAATTTATGGCGTGGTGATATTATTTGTAACTTTCATTAAATACCTTCCACAAAAACCAAAATGATTTTCACCGAACTAATTTGTTTTAATCTAATCTCAATGCATAAGCAAAATATGATTAAGCTTTCATTGCTTTTCAAATACAATAATGGAAATTATTCAATACTAACGTTAAATTATTGCTCAAAATTCGAAAAAAAATTAGTTATTAAAATTTAAGTTTCAGTTGGACGTGCCTCGTATAGCGGTGTATCGCATTGCTTTGTTAGCCCCTGCCTAGAAATACAGAACGTGATATCATTTTTTTTATGTAATATACAGAAATTTTGCCAGTTACGGTAGGTTTATGTTAATTTATTGCTCATTCAGAAATAATTTTTGACTGCATAATGCTTTATAGTTTTTCAATTATATTAGTCTAATTTAAAACAAATACTTTGTTTGAAGCAAACTTGTTAACGTAACGTTACTTTGATTCTTATTTAAATTTTTGTTACATCTTTGCACAAAACAAATCACAAAGTGTAGTTTTAGTAAAAATGATATATCAATTTAGCTTGGGATACAGACCATCTTATTCGATGTGTATTAATATTATATACGAATGAATTGATTACATATTTTTTTGGCGAAAAAGTATCAGAAATTAAGTTTCAAAATTATTTTGGTAAAACTGTGGAACTTTGAAATATTTTCCAATCCTATTTTCGAAAACACTTTTTACAAAAAATTGTCTTTTATTGAAAATTTAGTGCTATATCAATTTACCACGAGAAAACACAATGGATATATAGTAAATAATAGCAAAAAAAGTAAATTAAATCGAAAGTGAGGTGTCATTAATAAGACGAAAAGACAATAAATGCAACGATAGAACATAGATAAGGAATAAAAGTATTAAATACATACTTTTATTCCATAAATACGGCATACTTAAAGATTTTGAACATCAAGAAAAGTGGAAACCTATATATTTTTGTAACTTATAAAATTAATTGATTAATTCAGAAATTTACGTTCCACTAGCACTCTATGAGTTATTTAATTCGTTTATTGTAGCAATTATGCCAACAAATAATTAAGTGATACGAAAAATGTTATTCCATAACTAAGAAAAATGAATGTTTAACAAAAGAAGATTGTAAACGGCAAGGATGTTAAAAATAAAAAAAAATTCTTTCACTAAATTTCTAATGATGAATAAATTTTTATTTTCATATAGTTAGTTTACTAGTTATGTATGGCATATATAACATTCATAGAAATAATGAATTATATTTATTACAACTCATTTACACTAAGCATATTGATGATATTTTAGAAAAAATCGCTCTTGAAATTATTTTAGTTTCGACAACTAGGCTACGTAAAATTCATAATAAATTAGATACTTTCACGTAACATGGAAAATAATGTTAGTTCATATACGTCGACATTTTAAACTATCTCGGCTCCACACAGTAACTGATATACTTTTGTCATAAAATGATTAGATAAAGATACCTACTTGTGAAAGAAATCCACTGCGAATAAATTGTTGTATTTCATGGCTACCGACAAAGTTAATATTCCGATAAGCGCACGAATCATCTCATGTGTAATCCCCTGAACTACTGACATCAAAAATAAAATCACATTTGTATTAGCAAAAGAAGAGAACAAGCAATATTGTTAGATGGATATGTTTATACAGGATGTCCAGTGGCAGATTTTAATGTTTGAAAAATTGTAAAAAAAAACTACACCTCTAATACAAAGTAGGTTTATTTTAACTTTATAACAACAAAGGCAAATTTCATTTTTTAAAAACCACGTTTTCCAAATGGCGGCCATCGAGTCTGACACACTCTTCTAGCTAGCATGCATGTTTTCAGAAACGCGTTTGCAGAGCGACTGGGGTATCCTACTGACTTCGGCTCGAATATTTTCTTTAAGTTGTGTCACAGTGCTCGGATTTGTTTTGTAAACAACGGATTTTAAGTATCCCCATAAGAAAAAGTCACATGGGCTTAAATCGGGTGACCTAGGTAGCCACGGTACGATACCGTTTCGGGATATGTTTTTTTCTGGAAATAACTGCCGCACTGCATTCATGGACACATTAGCAGTGTGAGCTGTGGCCCCGTCCTGCTGGAACCATGTGTTTTGGTTGAAGGATGGACTATTCAGTAGTTCTATCTGAAAAAGTCATTTAACATCTGGGCATATCTCTCCGAATTCACAGTTACAGTTTGGCCACGTTTATTTTCAAAGAAATAAGGGGCTATGATTGCAGATGCAGACATGGGACACCAGACTGTTACTTTAGGCTTATGTAAAGGCTCTTGATTAATTTGTCTTGGGTTGTGGACATCCCAGTAACGAAAGTTCTGCTTATTCACATATCCTCCAATGTGAAAGTGAGCTTCGTCACTAAAGAATATGTTGCCCATCCGGGTAGCAGTACGAAATCTCAACAACATCACCTCCGCGTAAGTTTTTCTTAATTCAAAGTCAGAATCATGTAAATTTTGAACAATTTGAATTTTATATGGATGGAACTTGAGCTTTTTTTGCATTATTACCTGTAAAGTTGATTTCGGAATTCCCAATATCGGTGAACGTGTACGCAGGGATAAACGGGGATTTTCAACGACAGAAACCATAACACGCTCGACATTTTCATCCGTGGCTACCAATGGTGTAGGTCCTGGCCTGGACCTATTTAATGTTGATCCTATAGCTCTGAACCTTGCTACCCATTACTGAATGAGGTTTATCGATGGTCCATCACGTAATCGACGAATACTGTAACGATTATTAAATCGACGGCGTGCTACAGACAGCGAAAATGCACTCGAAATGTACGCCTCGATGGCAAAAGCACGGTGCTTTCCACTCCACTGTTCCATGGCTACTAAAACATCCGCACCGCTTGCGCTTCTAACGACGCCCCCTGCGCCCCTCTTATGTGTTGCTTTCAGAAACTATTTTTGTTTAAACTTTGAAATCTGCCACTGGACACCCTGTATTAAGACAGAAAATTATTTTGTAAAGGAACTCCGGACCGTTTTCCTCTATACTATGTAAAATGTACAATATATATATATATATATTAAATTTATTTTTTATTTTCGAATGTATTGATAAATCTGTATTTGAAGATTATATTCCAATACAGTTTGAAGTTTAATTGAATTATATTATCGTTTTTGAAACCGACAAGTGTAAAGTGAATCTGTTTTTTTAAAGCAAAGAAAAAATATTTAAAGCAGAAAAAATAATTTAACATTTGTAAATAGAATGATCAGTTCCGTTTTTCGTTTCGTGGCATAATATTTTTCGTATTGGCCTTCAAGTTTACTCTCACTGACAATAAAAAAAATCCTTTCAAAAACTTAGGAGTTGAATATATAATTTTATAATAAGTAGGTAGATTCGACTAAAGTGAAGAAATATTTGAGCAAGCCATAATTTAATTACGTTCTTTAGTCAATCCGTTCGAGAAAATGCCATTGAATAAGTTAAACAATTAACAATAAATGCTTATCATCTTTTGATTCGTAATCATCGAACAATGAAGAGCATTCATTTTTATACGTCCACGAATCGAACAGTATTTATACTTAATACTTCAAATAAAGTTGAACATACGTCTTTAATATAAATGGATAAATTATTTTAAGAACAAATTATTTATTTGTCGACTTACTGTCAACGATTTATAACTTCATAAAAACTCTTTTTGTACACCTCTCTATTGATTGAGATTTGTTTGACGAAAACGTCAGTATATAAAAAAGATATGTATAAACAGATATACACTTATATATAGATAATATTAGGTGAAAAAGTACTCAATTGTTTAGCTCGAAAACAAAATATTGAATGGAATTTCCTAATAAAGAGCATCAACCATATAATTGGTTTATAATTATGTACAGTCCTTGAAATGATTGAAACAAGTAACCAAAAAAAAATTATATACAAATTGCAATAGATTTATCAAGCCATCGATGAAAATTTAAATGGAGGGGGATATATTAGATATCACTTTGTATTTTAAATATTTTAGTACGAACTCACACTACGAGGGTACACAATTAGGCACATAAAGTTACATAGTATATTTCTTAAACCAATAACAAATATCAGTATTGTGTTTCGCCATGTTTCTATAATTTCTCAAAAACTTGAAATTTGGAATCGTTGCTAGAAATTTCAGGTAAACTTTAGATAAAATTTCGGTAAACCCGTTTTTCCCATAATTTAGATTTTATAGCGGAGGTTTATTTTTGTGGACGTTTTGAAAAATATGTCTGGAGCAATTTTATATAAACTTCCGGAAAAAATCGATTTGGGATACTTTTAATTTGATCCTTAAAGTGATATGTACCTGTCATATACCGGTCCAATAATACGAGTACCTCAATCAAAAGAACGCGAAAAATAATTCTTTCTTATATGACATGTATGGAGAAATCAATTGTTTTTTTCACATTTTGCTACTAATATTAATAAAAACATAATATAAAAAGAATTATCATCAATAGCAATAGTCAAGACATAATATAACATAAAATGATATAATATAACAATAAAACAATTAAAAACATGTATATTATTCCTGTGTTTTAACAATTACGAAGAGTATAGAGGAAAACGGTCCGGAGTTCCTTTACAAAATAATTTTCTGTGTTAATATAAACATATCTATCGAACAATATTGCTTGTTCTCTTCTTTTGCTGATAAAAATGTGGGTACTGAAGTTTATAAATGAATAAATTAAATTATAATCCACCTATTATAATTCCAATATTTTTACTATTTTGTTAAAATAGTAAAAACAGTGGAACTATCATATTATATGATAACAACTATATTTATATATTGACTTTGATGCTAAACGAAATTGTACAAAAAATAGTCTAAAAAATTGTATCTACTAATTATGTTATTGATCTAACACTAATTATATCGAATGCAGACCAATAGTGACACGAAACATAAATAATGCAGGATAGAAAGAAATATGTCAAAATAGCATATACAATTTAAATTTTTTAGTATTTCCAGTAATTTATTATATAATTTTTTTTTTCATCTTGAATTGCATTAAGAAATTTCAAATGTTTGAAAGTAATTGCATTATTTCATAGCATTACTTTTTATTACAGTCACCTCTTTCATTTCGTGCTTTTAAATATCGTATTTTGTGGACAGATTTGAGATGGCTCACCGGCCGGATTAGATAACTTAATATTTATTGTTAGGATGTGTGTCTTTTTATTTATTTTACTATTGCGTACTGTTCATACTTTTTATCGTAATAAAAGATTATTATGAATAGATTTTATGCTTTCTTAGTACTTTTCTATTATGAACCTTTTCTATGTATAAAGGAAGGATTTTTTTTGTGTGTTTTCAGTATTTTTTAGACTTATATGTAGGTAAGTATGATAAAAAATCCTTGATTATTTTGTAACTACACTTACAATATATATATATATATATATATATATATATATATATATATATATATATATATATATATATATATATATACATATAAAATACAAAGTAATACACTGAAATTAAAATATACTCAACGATCGATATTTTACGCACTATTCTAAAGCGTTACGTGCGCCCATAGCTCAATAGAAGGAAAGCGTAATTTGAAGCTATTTGATACGTTTCTGTCCTAGTGGCGTCAAATTCTTCTGCGTATCAACAGAAACATACGAATGTCTCGAGTATTACTTGATCCGAATTACAAATAAATTTCGTATTCGTAATAAAACGTTTTATTCGAATTACTACTATATTTAGTATATAAAAGTAATGCTTTGGTCGAAGTATTTTGATCACTTTAAAGATTATTTTTGGTACAAAAATACAATTATAATTATAATACAGATATTATGATAATAATTAAACTATTAGTAATATATAAAAACCTTAATTTATTTCTTAACCGTGTAGGAAATATTAGTAAACAGGACACGATAAATTTGCTAAATTTAGACTAATTAATAGTTAGGAAATAAACCGTAATTTGTGGACGAGTCTGAAACGATTTGATGTTACTCTAATTTTAATAACTATGTTGGTTGGAGCTATCCGGTACAAGCGTCTGTGGTACATAAAGAAATTACCACGTGAGTTCGCGGGCTTAATATATGTAAAGAAAAATAGAATATGGAATAAAGTAACACAGCACAGAGTACCACTAAGTGGACTCCATACTGTGATGGTGTTTCTGTCGATCAATGCATAACATGCAAGAGCTTAATGTTTCGATATTCGTGGAAATGCTACTGTGAATAAGAGTACATGTCAAACGCCAGAAGACCATAGTATTTTACAAAACTCATTAATTTTTCTGCTCTATAGTTCTAACGTAAGAGTGTTGTAAGGTAGTTTACAGGAAATATTCGAATATTTTATTAAATTTTCTAGGCACATATTTAGTCTGTTAGCGGATAGAAATATGTGACAACCACTAAATGATTCCGCATACGGAGTCCTTCGAGCAACAGATAATGTCGAATGCTCTAAATATCCTACGAAAAGAGTTTGCAAATGCATCAAAAAATATGCAAAAGACGAACCTATGCTAGCAGGTTTAGGACTCGAAAGGAATCTGAAAGATAAAAAGAAAGTAATAAGAGTTAAAACTATTTTCAACTATGGCCAACTCATATTTTAATATAGTTATATTATAAAATATAATTATATTAAAACATGAGTTACCCGAAGTCAAATTAAAATTTGTGATAATTATTAGGGCATATGCAGATAATAATTTTTAATTTGCGTAGTATATTTTGCAACGCCACTATAATAAAACCATTCTTTAAAATAAAGGACTCACTTTATATAGTACCCTGATTGATATCTGATTCTTGATCTTCTGATGTATATAGTTGCGCAGTACTTTTGATGATGATATGTGTAAGGGGGAGTCCATGAATCAAATTTTCATTTTGCAAGTTTCATTTTCACTTACTTTGCAGAGTGTTTTAATTAATTTTATTTTAATAATACGCCGAGATTCGATTTTCCTACGGCGGCACGTATTGCAATTAGGGATGGCTCATTTATATTGTAGGTAGGCTTGTACTAAAATCGGATTTGCACTGGAACAACTCCAATTGAGATAAGCCTGTGGTCCTACACTTCAAAACTGCTTGCATGTAAAATAAATGTTTTTGTTCTATATATTCGTAAAATTTCTCGGTTGACTCTTGTTTTAAAATGTGGTTCTAGGTCCGATGTAAAAAATAATAGATCTATAGTGGTATTACCTTAATTGACTAAGGTTTTCAAAACCGTTCTGCGTTGCCATATGTACCATTGATTTGAAATTCTTCTTAAGTACCTATAACTGATCAGATAATGAGCTATTAAAACGTGACATCGCTTTAATCTTACAATGAAGCCTGAAAAATAAGTTACGTTTCAATATAAGCAAATTAGCAATAACGATATACTTTTCCATACATATCAACCTTGTATATGGTTATAAACCAGGCAGAACTATCTTCGAAAGAATTTTGATCTATTAGGTATCTTGATGTAATTATATACAATCATCTCACACTTCACAGTTATATCAGTAAAACTTATTATCAGTAAACTATATAGTTATATCAGTAAAACATACTTACAGTTTATAATGAACATTGTCGAACATAATTCCCTGCAACAACGAAAGGCATTGCTTTTGGTCATGCGTTGATAAACCTTCGATTCATAACGTTGATAAACCTTCGATTTTGAGTTTAATAGCACTTAATGCTCCAGATTGCTACCTGAGAAATTGATGTCATAGTTTATTTCACCTGCCTAGACTGCGCAGGAATATCTTAGAGTTTACTTGGTTTTCGTAAATTTACATTATTTAATGCAGTATCGCGAGGTGCATCCTGTATAGATTTTTTTTTTCTTCCACTGACTACTTCAAGAATGGGGTTATGGTCTCGTTGATGATGCACGACTAATTTCCAGTTAGACTTATAATTATTCGAATTACCATATGCTCTTGTCTTATTTGTCTTTTTACTACGTTTGTAGCCTATTAGTTTTTGTTTTGTTGTGGTCGTGTTGAATAATTTCTTGGGATATTCTTTAATAATTTAAGTTTCAGTCAAAAGTTTGAATATTTATGCCGTATTCCCTAAATATATTGTAAACACAGTGCCGTATTCCCTAAATGTATCGTAAATATCATACAACACTTACATCCTAATTCCAGCATGAAGACTTCTTTCGTGGTGCCAACATAATGAGGCTCGGTATTGATAGGTGCTAAAAATAACATACGTAAAATGTCTCCACGATTTCTTTGCAATAATAATTTGATTTCAGCAGCAGACTTCATTGTTACTTTTCTTTTTTAACAATATTTTGCGGTAAACAAATTCTAGTTATAGTGATATATTGATTCTGTATTCCAATCATCATTTGCGTTTTATTTAAATATCAAATTGCGGTAAATATTTTGTCCGATTTTACTTCAAATAACTATTATGTATAACTTAATATATCGATGTACACTATGCTCGTTAAAGAGATCTTTATTCCCATTAAATGCCTGTACTACATATGATATTTCAGAGGATTTAAAGAAATTATTCCAAAAGTAACGATTTTTTTCTTAAATGTTTGTTCGATTAAATCATTAAATGTTTTTTCCTTTACATTTTTCATTATATGAGGTACGGAGCAATGATAAATTATTATACGGTTACATCCAAAATATGTTTATTCCTTGAATTAATTTTATGAAATTGAAAATAAAAATCATTCTAACTATGGATAATTATATCGTAACTTCTTTTTAACTTCTTGAATGGTTTTTTAATAAAATCTTAGAATTTGAGGGAATAATGCATTTTAAAATTTATGAATATTGTCTGTCAATTGATTACATATTTACAACCATATGTTTTTTTGTAAATCGCTCATAAATATATTATGAAAATGCACTGTTGTAAATTGTTAAGACGTGGAAAAGTTTTTAAATATCTGAAAAACATTTTTAATAAATATCTGAAATAAATTAAAAATTATGACTTTTCATTTCATAAACTATCATCTTAATAGACAGTAAAAGGCAATATTAATATCTTTTTTCGTACTCACATACTTATTAAAAAAATACACACTAACATCCCAGTTTTCTTAATTTATCTAAATTATATAATGATACGAAAATTACATACTACTTCTGATATATTTTCACACAAGCATAAACTAAATAATAATAAAATATAGTAGAACCCGCTTCAATATGCCACTAAATATGATCATGTACGAGAATGTACATGATAATATTTAACACTATATGAAAGTAAACCTGAATTGGACAAAACTTGATGAATGCTTATATTAGACAGAAGAAACTATTGTTTGCAATGCTGGTATAAGCTTTCTCTATCGAGGAATTGGCTGAAAAGTCGATAAATTTTTTTAACATTTTTTTTCATAGTAAAATATTTTTTGACTGCATTTTGATAACTATATTGCATTATGTTGATTACGGTAAACGACATAAAGTATCCGATATTCGATTCCCCCTCCCCCCCGGAGACGGTCGTGAATATAGACAATATTTTTTAAATATAGATACTAAGAAAAGAACCAACATGTTCTCAAGTTTAAAACTACCATACCATTCAAAAATTGGAATAATATTTTATTCCTGTCAGATATTTCTTGCTAAATTTCGACAGTATTTTGTTAAGATTTAGTCATTTCGAAAGTTAGATTAAAAAAGTTTTAAAGGGTTGTCGAAATATGATAGATTTATTTAACTTATTAGCTAAAGGTTTGTGTTCAAATATGTATATCTGTAGTTTAAATAAAAAGCAATATGGAAAATTTCTGGAGCTAGAAATCACACAAATTGAATTACTCAGCTTCAAATTTTATGCGGGTTTCCGCGGAAAGTAAGGATGTTAATTTGTGTTTTTAAAGTTTTTCGTCAAGTTGTAAATAAAATATAACACTTATAAAAATAGACTGCACTATATATTATGAAATAGCACTACATCTCCGGAAATAACTTCCTTGATTTAAAGTGTTACTTAAAATAAAAAAAACATGGTGATTTGACTGCAAGTCGTATTTTGTAAGTTCATAACATAAAATGAAGTAAAATTAAACTATTTCTGCTTATTTAAATTTTGTTGAATTTGTTTATAATCAATTCAATTATATCGACAACAAAAATGAACAACCGTCCCGATGAATGACTATGTTCAATTGTCTTATGAAAACGTTCAACTCTTTTTCCTAAAAATGATAAACATACATAAAATAAAGTGAATTGATGTCGCAATCTATGATAGTGCGTTTAAATAATTAAGAAATCAATGAACAATTTCTAGGACATTTCAAGCAATCTGTATATAATATTAAGAAAATTGTCTTTTTTATTCAAATATACGAGTAATTTGCAACATTTCATTCTTAATAAATGAATAACAAGTAGTTTATGCATGTTTTTGTTTAAAAAATTGAATAATTACATTTAATGTTAGTTTTATATTAAATTATCGAGTTGAGAAATATTGCAGCTGTTATATTTTCTGAATGCGTATCATGTTTTAAGATTTAGAAATTTTTCATTAAAACTGTCTTTATTATTCATTTTAAATGGTATTTATTGTCAGTTGCTGAACTGATAAGCCGCATGGACATGTATTTTAATAAATATCAGATATTTATTTCATAAATATCAGATATGTATTATTAAAAACGATCTAATGTTAAAGAATTAGTTTTTTGAGCCAATTTAATTCTATTAGAACTAATAAAAATTAGATCAATTATCTGAATTTCATTTTACACTCACAGCCAATCTTACGCGATTAAAACATAAAAGATATTGCCAAGTAATCGCAGATGTAACGTGATTTCTGTCTAATAACAAATTTTCTTAGTTCTGCTTGACAGTAAAATATTCGTTATAAATTTAAAATAGAATTTTTAAATTTTCTATTTATGAAGTAATTTCATTCAAGATGTTGTAATTCAGTTATTCTAGAAACTTGTGTATTAATATTTTTGTGTTAAAAAATAAATTTACGTTCACTTTTAAAAACGAGAATTCAAAATATCGTCTTTTTTCACTTTGTTATATAATATAATTATTAAAATCTGACTTGAACCAAATTTTAAACCACAATTAAATGTTATAAGACTTTGTTATGTCATTTCATTTGATTCAAATTTTGAAGGAATCTGAATCCCAAAATTTAGGTAACTCATGACCTACTTTTTAATTTTAGGCTGTATTATATAAGTTTATAATTTTATTTAATTAACATTTGTATGTAAATGTCAATTTAAATTACTTAATATAATACAAAAGGATCATTCAAAAGCAGGTTGGAAAAGTTTATTGGAGGATCAAACATCTTAAAAACTCATATGATATTGTCATAAGTACTTAGGTGTCCTATCTCAGTTTATTATAGCTAATCATAAGGAACATATGCACTATCATTATCGCCTCTCCATCACCATCTGTTTGGCAAAGAATGGAGAATATTTAATTCTAAATTTACCAGTATTTAATTGAAAACTTCTTCTATTAATTTTGGAAGGTTGTTCACATCATTACAGTTTGTTTTACGTAAAAGCAATAATTAGCGAAATATACGCTCATCCTACCTCCAATAAGTTTTACAAATTCCTTAGCTTACCGTATTCGGTAACTATATACCCACTTTTTTAGGTTATCAGTCTATCTGGAAGAGAGCGTCTCATAGTGTATATCAAAACTCATAGTCTCCACTTGATAGCTTATCTACCTGATTGGCTGTCGGTTGTTCGGCAAATATTTCTATATGCTAAGCGTTACATGGATTATCATAGTTATCCGTTGGACTTCTTTATTTGGGATTTTATCCTTTAAAGATACTTTCAGGTATTTCTCTACTGTGATCGAAAGACATTTTCCCCTTGTAGCCGAAATTATTTATTTCTCACTCGTCAACGTCACTTGTGGTTGCAAGCATATTGATATGGTTCATTAGGTCCAATTATCGGAACATTTGTATAAGTTGGTGCAGGGTCAATTTGATACAACACTTCATCAGACGTCTCCCCTCCGTTGATCATCGATATTTAAGATCCATCATGATAACGGGTCAACGCTGCTATAGATTCATTATCACTGAGACATCTTCGACTATGTGTTCTCGTTTGGGCATGATAAAGTCAATCTTGTTCCTAGTCACGTTATTGGGGCTTCGCCAAGTTTCAAGTTCCCCTCAAGCTTTTTATTGACGAACAAGTTCATCAAGGGTGCCCCTTGACTCTAAGAAACTAACCGGCATCTTTAACTTGTAATTTCCGAAACCCATATTGCTCGATTTTAATTTTTGGCTTTTTTGTGTTCTCAATTTGACGTTGAAGTCGCTCTTAACAATGATGAAGTGGGTATTGGTGGAGGAGTTGATAGCCTTATTTAAGTTTTTATAAACGGCTATGACCTCGTCCTCCATGTGTGTCGAGTGGGCACATATACCTTTAAGTCAAGGTGTATTTCAAAGTATTTGTACTTTCAAGGTATATCTTTGGGTTAGATTAAATAAACTCACCATCGACAAATGGTTGAATATAACTAGTGCATGCATTTGTTATTCGTTCATGAGTTATTAGCGATTTTTTTGCGAGCTTTTGACATGAAAGTAAATTAATTCGTTAAATACCATTGTTAAATACCATTGCAAAATAATTAATAAAAAATGAAATCAAATCTCTTGCTCTTTAAGACGCATTTAAAATTTATTTCACTCGTAAAATATTTTAAAATTAATAAAAAAATCAGGGTTTTTTAACTTTTACTTTCCAATCTGTAATTTTGCAGCATTGGTAAGTTCAGGAAAACATATGTAATTTTTTAAATAGTACAAAGAAAACGTTAGAAATGGGTAAGGGAAAATAAAATATTTTGGAAATAACATCTGGTAAATGATTTAAATATTAATAGAAAAATATTTCATTTATTATGATGTCAAAATTTACAATCCTGTCATGTACCCGTGAATGAATATGGGTTAAAGAACGTATAACTGGGACACTGGACTTCGAATGGATTTAAAGGGTTAGGTCAACGCCCAACCTCTTTATCGGCTTTTCCTCTCGATAAATCTATTAAACCCTTTTCGAAAATTTGTTACCATCAATGTCAGGTATCATGTGTTATAAAATATAAACAGGCTTAGCTTCAAATTAAAATATTAATTGATTCGAATATTTCGATAAACCCAGAGCCAACAAAATTTTGGAACTGCTAAATCAGGAATATAAAATTAAAATTATTTCTGGACCCTAAGTTGAAGTCGTGTCGTGACATGCTTGAAAATTTATCGATGCATTTTATAACATTAAAGTTGGCGTTAATTATGTTTACAGTAAATTTGAATATTTATTTAGTAATGTTAAAATCTGTTTCACGTAAATACAACCATAACTGCTATTAATGACTTACTGGGAAATATTAATATTATTCATATTTATCTTTGTTTATTTAAAAAAATTATCCCGCACAAGAAAGAGTAAGTAATTAAGGATTACCAAAAATATAATGTGGCAATCCGCCATTTTGCGGGAATTTGCATATTAGTCTTAGGCCAAAATCCATTAGCATCGGTAATACTTGTCTCATGTTTTTTTTAATAAAATATCAAAATAAATCTTACATTATGATGATAACTTTATAACTTCAAGTTACTCTTTGTATATATTCCAACTTATCTCAATTTTAAATAATTAGTTATGTTGCGAATGCACTATAAATTTTATCCCATCCTCGTAACATATGAAAGAGCAAGAATATTGACTTATTTTACTGACATTTTCAAACGTTTTTTCGTGTACGGTTACCAAAGCTATAAACTATTACACAAAATATGCAAACAAATAAGTACATAAATGTGACGTCAGATATATTTCATAAAGGTGTTGAAATCTGAAAGCAAAATTATTAAATAAAATAGTTTATTTATATAATAGGTATTCGGTCCCGTTGAAACTACCCGAAACTTGTTACGAAGAAGGTTACGTCACAAGTAGTAATTCAGTTATGTATGTTTGAATTTTTTTTGTCAAGTTTAGTGATGTTTTCTTGGTAGAGACTGGAAATCAAAAGTAGGTTGAGAGCCGGTATAGTTTAGAATAAATTATCAATAATGAAGCCCAAGGTGATAATTTTTAATAATATTGGATTCGATATAATATAGGAATAGGGATACTTTGCCTCTCTCAACATATTATATTATATGTATTTCCACAGAAATGATTCTCCTTGTTAGATGCACATACTTTCGAATTTTTTAATTTCTAAATACATATTAACCTAGGCATTAAATTTGTTTAGCATTTACTTTTTGTAATACATTTCAAATTCACTTTTAAAGATTTTTTTAGTCCAAGTTACTTACTTAATTGTATGTAACGATTTGAAGAAATTGTATTACGAAACTTCATTTACCCGTGTCAATTCTTGAGTCTACTCTGAATATAGGGTATAAATATT
This sequence comes from Druceiella hillmani, assembly GCA_039881145.1. Taxonomy (NCBI): domain Eukaryota; kingdom Metazoa; phylum Arthropoda; class Insecta; order Lepidoptera; family Hepialidae; genus Druceiella; species Druceiella hillmani. The sequence continues at coordinate 24,541,818 of JAYKKI010000007.1, forward strand.
CAATTATTGGTGAAGCTGATTAATATACTCTCTCCCTATATGTTTGAAAATAAAGTCATAAAATTTGTGTACCATTATTTTGAGTATTGTATACTCAGAATATTTTATACTCTGTATATTTTAGATGGAGCACCGACTAAGTACAGTAAATCGCAACTTGTACCTATTGGTTGATTTTAAGTTATTTTTTTAATATACGTTTATATATTTAACAATTTTTGAAGTGAACTTAATTTTATAGTTTACAGCCCAACATTGTCGGCCAAAAATTTGACAATTTTCTTAAGTCTGCGGGAGGGTGGAGGCGATCAAGAGTAAAAACGTCTTCAATACAAACACTATTTGTGAAAATATTCTTATTATCATCGTGAAAATAAAACTTGTTATTATTATCGTGAAAATAAAAATTTATTTTGTAACAACTTAATTTAATCTTACGAGGTTCATTTGACGAGAAAAGTTTTATAACTTTATACTTTTCAAACAGGTTGACATTGATAAAATAATTTCAAATAATGTTAAAGTAATAAAACAAATAGTAGTGACCTTCACGTTAATAGTTTTGACAATATTCCAAAGGAAATTTTGATTGATTTCAAACGGTAAAAGGGTTTTTACGCAACGCTATGACGACAGAAATAACAACGCTTTTGAAAGTATTTAAGACTTTGAAATATTGATATTAAAACGATTTCGGTGATGACAAATCTATCTCGACACGTAAAAGTCGTTTTGTGACCGACTTTCTTTACGATATAAGTATCTCTCTCTTAAAGATCTCATAGTAACAGTATAAAATTAGTTAGCTTTAGGTCTAGGTGATGCATTGAAAACCTCCTGTTAGCCAATTCGTAGTTTTTGTTTGTATATAGTTTTTTCGCGTTCTTATAAAAAAATCCGTTTATAGAACGTCATCACGGTTAAAGAATATCGATGTTTTGAATTAGATTAACATTGATTAACGATGTTTAGCTATTGATTTTAATATCGATTATTTGACAATATCGTTCATCTCTAGTTGGACTGTGTAGCCGGCGTGCGAACATTTTTCGATAAAATGAATGCAAAGCTACCAGGTTTGCTTATTTCTTACTTATGAAACAAAATAATTGATTTATGGTCTTAAAACTTACGTCCAAATGTTAGTTTTGAAATCAATTATTTAAAAAAGATTTCAACTTAAAAATCAGTAACATTTTTGATGTTATTTTCAACTTCATAGAATCAGAGTAGAGATCATTTAAATTTTTGACATTGTTTTTAGGGTATCGCTTTTAATTCGAAGTTAACATAAGGACGTATTGTGTATAATGCAGTGAAATCATTAATATAACTAATTCCATAAGCAATGTAATGATCGAGTTGAAAGAATTTTAAAATGGGTAATTCGATTTTGCTATTAAGTTCAAAGATTACTCAAATAATATTCAAATAATGACAGCTTAATCTAACGGTGTTGGTCATAACTTTAAGAGACTTTCACTGCGGGAAAGTATACATCAAATAACTATAGGACATGTTTTTGAATTTGAATAAACGAAGCTTAATCAGTAATAACATTAGTAGTAAGTACATTTGATCACATTGAAAAAGATTTCGGCCAAATGACCCCCGTATTTTTGTTTATTGGTGCATATCCCTATATCCAATTCGCAATGACGATTTCTCAGAAAGTAATGCGGGTGCACACTACCTTTATGGTATGTTTACAACATCAGCAGACGAGACGACAAAGCCTATTTTAAAAGTCGATTGCTTCGGAGTTATTATATCATGTAGCGCTATCTCGTTAGAATTGTACATTGCTATGCTTATTACTTTCTTATTAAAACCAAATATAGTTAGTTTGTATAGTACAATCTGTTTTAATTATGACAATCATAGTCTTTATTTATAAATGAGGACTGATTGTTTAAAAACTAGTTGTCGCCCAGTGGACGAAATTCGACCGTAATTCATTAAATTTTTAAGTTTGAACGTTACTGACGTTTTTTTGTCAAAGAATATATCTCTGAACAATTATTGGTTTGATATTGACAGAATAAACGTAAATAATGAATCATTTAATTCATTTGTAAGATATAATTTACTGTACATGTAAAATATATTATATATTAATTTTAGCTTTATGCACTACTTCTCCATATAGACTTTAATTATGACAAATTTCACACTCCTCCGTGTGCGTAATATGCTTAGAAAGGGGTACAACATTTTATTTTCTCGTATTTATATTACATATAAAACTTTAACATCTTTGGGATGAAGTGAACATTCTTAAAACTCAATTAAATATCCATTATTATGTCAAATGTGGCATTTTTTTCCATTAAGAAACCCATTCATTGAAAATATGTTTCATACTGTGAAATAATTTTAAAATTTTTATAAATACCTTAACTATTTCTACACTTTGTGTGTTTATATAACTTTTTACTTTAATTTTTTAAGACTAATTAGAAACTCATATGTAATTAGAAGCTGATATAACAGATGTAAACTTACATCTATGACCTCACAACTTATAGAAAATAGGACGTCTCTATATCAAAACCTTGTGTGATATAAACTACGGAAATGGTAGTTTATCCATATCACATTGCAAATTTGATTCTATGTGCTTTTATCAAATACGTATATTCTGATGCAATAACATTCATTATTCTAATTAATTGTATGGCATTAAAAATACATGCGAATTCAAAACGTTCTACTGAATTGTTTACATTTATCTAGTTATAGTTTTTCTTTTTTCTTAACGCAAATCAGATTAATACGAAATGATTAGACCCTGCTTAAAAGCAAAGGCAAATAATTTTTCTAAAGGTAAATTAATTTTTAATTATGATTTGAAAATACTTAATGACAAAATTTATGAGTTTTTGTGATGAAATCTACATACATGACATTTTATCGCATTTAAAAGTACTTTATTCAAACAAATTAATAAAAGGAGACAAGCGATTTCTGCTTATTGTGTACACATTTCACATAGATACATATAGTTATAAAAACAAAATATTACCCTAACACTCGAGTAAAAAATAAGTATAAATTAAATTTCATGTGACTGTTGAAAAATTAGAAATGTTGAAAAGAATATACTCAGTGTAGTAGGTTAGAACTGAAAATCTTTGTTTAAAAAGTTTTCATTTGTTTATCCGCTGGAAATACAAGCTTTGTTATTCTCAATTTTTGGTGCCTGTAACGAATTACAATGTTACGACATGTATTGCCCTACACTTTTTATCGTTCTTACCTTTTACACGTTCAGATTTTCTAACTGAAATACATTTTAGTGATTCTTATATTCAAGTTTTTAGCACTGTATAAGCAACTACCTGGTAAGTTTCTTTTACAAATAGTGATGTCTAGTCCATTCCTAAATCGTTTTTAAGCTTTTCTTAAAAAAATATTAAACTTGAGATATCACATATTTTCATTTTTATAAAAATATAATCTATGATATATTTAATAGCGTAAAAATGTTTAAGAATCCATCGATTCGAACATTGAATGAATTATCAAAAATTTAAATATTGGTATATCTTGTTATATGCGATCAGTTTATTTTTCAGAATTTATACTATTTTCCAACATTTCTCACACAAATTTCCATAATAATCATTTTACAAAGAAATGAAGGTTGAAAACCAGTTTGTATATTTCATAATTTGCCATTAGTTTCTCCTATAATAATACTTATATGATGCAGAAAAATACTGTAACTCGGTATATTCCATTTATCGAGCTTAGCTTTTAACCACTGGCTCTGCCCACACCGATTTTTTTTAATTACAAGTTCACTAAAGTAATTTTAAATTTAACCTACGTCTCTTACTTAAAGAGACAAAACTATATTACAGGTATGAAATGGAATTTTATATAAATCGAAAGTTTGAGTTTAATCGAGAAAATTTTGAGTTTATATATAATGTAAATAAATATACATGTAATATTCTGAAGTAAACCGGTTCTTTTCAATTTACCAATATTCTTAAGTAATTCAAAATACTTTATTCAATTATTTAAAGATGTAGAACACATCGCTTTCATTAATTTTGATATAATATTTTACCTGCCAAACTTTACATTGAACATTATTTAATTACAATTTTATTTTATAGTATTACTGTGGATATATCTATGTGTTCAACAAGTATTTATTGGCAGCTCATTTAAACTGTGTTTTACCATTGTATCCCTTTTATTGAAAATATAGTACTTTGAAAGGAAATGTGCCTGGAGGTACTATTTCTTCTACTCTCCTTTCATGATATAGTCTCAGTGGAAGTAGATCTCGTCAGTGTATCATAGAAATCTGGTTGTCGGTGGAATCAACTTGTGAAAGTAGGTTTTGGTTATATTTCTTTTTAGGCTAACAACATATACAATTGCAAGAGATTTTATATAGAATACAATTTAAAACAATAACCAAAATATGCCAAATATATAATAAACCAAAATATATTATAATCTAGAATTAAAGATCAGAGCTAGAAACACTAGGTTCATGTTTGAGGCAGATGATTTATATGTTTCTACTTATTGACATTATGTTCGATTATTCTATCAAGGTTTCTGTCATTTTAAAATAACGTTCTCAATATTATCACTTGGAAGAATATTATCACGCTTGTATGATATGATAAAAGTAATATTCAAATGAATCTTCGTTTCAAACGAATGTCAAAACATCGAAATTTTTAAATTCCTGAAATTTTCGTACTCCTTGGGACTAATAGGAGAGTTTAATATTCTTATTATTTACATATTGGAGAGTTTAATATTCTACGTACGCACGTACGATGTGCGTCATGAATTAGAACAAACGAAAATATAAAAATGAAAGTTCTTTCTTAGAGGAAACTTAGTAATAATTTTTTTTTAAAAATGGATGGTAATTTTACGTTTTTAACATTATTTAATTCGTAATATATACTCAAACATTAAATAGCGCTTATACATAATAAATTTATATGAAAAATGCTTAAAAGGCATTTCTTTATAAACATTTTTAATGTATCACTAAATCACCGTCTCAGAAAACTCACTTGCAGATTCGAACAAAAACTCAACCCGACTTCTTAACCAATTTCACAAAGTACAGAGTGATAAACTTTAACAGTAAATTAGACAAAAAATTATTATAAAAATTGCCAAATATTGTATAATTTTATACAAAGTCTAAATTATTTCGACAGGGTTAATATTATCATAAACTTATAAGATAAATGGCTTTAGTTTGGGCGTCACTCTACAGAGATGGAACTCTGGTCGTTCGCTGTATCATTTTACAAATAAACTAAAACAAACTTTTCCCTAACTTTGCGCTTAGCTTCGTTATTCAATTTCAGTAATGGCTCGACTGGTGGTTTAACAATTAGAAATTGATCTTAGTGTTCCGAGATTCTAATGAAGGGTAGAGATGAGAATATAAATTTTTTGCATAAAATATTATTCTTGGAAATTATAGATAACTTCCAGACATTATTAATACATGACGCCTTGTCATCAATATTCTATTTGGAGAATTCGAACAAATAGTTCAGTGGCAGTGATCTTTTCTTCCTTCGACTAATATTTTTTTTTCATTGCTTTAATTTTGAAAGGAAAAGTCACTTAGTTCAACGAGTTTCCGTTAATGAAGGCATTAGAAATTGAATTAAGTAAAAATCGAATAATGTAATAATATGTACAGCAGGGAAAATTGAACAAATAAAATAAAGTTTAATTAAAAAGAAAAATGAGTGTGAGTGAGACTTAAGTGACGTATTTGAAGGCATATTTATAACTATAGATAAAAGAGGGTGAAAACAGAAAGAATCTATTTGTACTTGTATAGTATATTTAAGCGTTATTGTAAAGGTTCTAATTTTAATTAATTCCAGATGTACTCAAACTTAATGCCATAAGTGCTAAATATTTAAGTGCAGATCGGTTTATGAGGTTCATTGTATAGAAATATCAAAATACCGATCCGACTAAGTACATTATTTTAAAATTTAACCTTAATAGGAGCAACACCTGATGATAAATTGAGATTTTTAATGTACAAATCTTTGAAAGTGAGAAATTATAAGTACTAATTTCAATCGTAATAAATTTCTGCTCAACACAAATTAAAAAATCCAAGATGCAAATACCATCGAACATTACTTTAGACCCTCGAAGAAAGAAAAATTAAATTATTTTTCTTACCTGATAATTTTGCTTTCTTCATATAAACTTTTTGAGAATGATACTACTTTTCCCTTCTATGTTACAATGTCAGCAGTTTTGTACGTATGCACTTATATATTTTGAAAAATCATACTCCTTTTCGGAGATGTCAAATTTTTTTAGCGGGAAGAGTATGACCAGGTCTTTTTTTTGCGCTAATGTTCGGTGGCTTAGAAATACATACTAACAATATGTTATGTATTAAATATATCCATTCCTGTCCGATCCTTATTTACGATAAAATAGAATTTAAAATCCATGAATCAATCTTATCAAGAATCATACGGGTGCTTTCTATATTTAATTAATAATTCAAAACATAATGAAACTAGTAGCCCCAGTTCAGATATATTTTGATATATCTGAACTGGGGCTATATATATAGAGAAACTGTCAAAAATCTTACCTGCCACGTAATTTGCTAGATTTAAAATTGACGAAGCAGGACTTGGAATATTACTTCTCTCCAACCTATTTAAAAACTTATGATTATTGCAATCAGGAATTTTGGTATGAAAATAAGTAAATTCCAAAACCTTTACAATATGTCAGGATGAGCGAATTTGAGCGGAATTTAATAACAGATGTCACTGTTACAATTGCAATGGATATGGTCATGTAAGTATAAATACAAGTTTAAATTAAACCATAGAAACAATTTAAGAAATCAGTGAACCTCAACCTATTCTGATACATTTACAGCTTCGATGAATAACAGTGATTCCTGGTTTCTAGACTTCGGCGCTTCCATGCTAAGGACTTATAAAACAATACTATTATTAATAATAAGGTTCACTGTAAAACAATTTTATGCAAAAAGGTTCTATACATACCAGATATGGTAATAAATTTACTGTCAGTCAGTGAAACAATTAAAAATAGTGGTAAACTAAAGTTTAGCAACTAAAGCTATTTAATTACGACTAGAAATAATGTAATAACAAGTACAAACCCTGGTACCGGCTAAATATGTTATATTACTTACCGGCTAAAATGTATAATATAATTTGTATATATCTGAGGTTTATGAAATTAATATTTTCTTGCATTAGCAGTGTTTAGATTATAGATAGTTTGATGATCTAGAGATAATTTTAAGAAATACCGATGACACGCGTAAAGGTAAACAAACCCGATTGGCAAACAAACCTGATTGGTAAACAAACTCGAAAAATAAAGTGCCAAAAGCTAGAAAACTACCCTAACCGGTACATTGAAACGTTCGCGTTTTGTTAGAAATAATACTATTAGGGGAGCAAACATTCATAAACGACTATGCAAAAAACTATTTGTTTGTTTCTTAAATAAGAAGTCAAATCTTTAATTGAGAAGTACGTTGGTGTTTGTTAATATTATTTACTTAATAAATATGTACTGTTTTCCAAGCAATCAATTTAATATTTTCTGAAGAATTTTATCAAATAAACTGACAAATCCTAATTTTCTTGGCCTATAAAATAGTAAATTGTAATTAAAACATTTTAGACATTTTAGAATGAGCATCCTTTTTGAAAAAAAAAATGATTATCGTTAACAGCACCTTACAAACAAAAGCACCACTGGCCTATAATTTCTGAAGCCTTAAATCCACCCAATAATATTTCAGCAAATAGAACTAAAATCAATTTGATCAATAAGAACCATAACCTGTTTTAAGGATCTGGTTCCTCTTAGAAACTTGGTTCCATTTGATTTAATACTTAATTAAATATTGTGTTTTATTTTAGAAAGTTTTCCATCTTCCTTCATTTATTACAATTTTCGATAATATAACCATATTATAAGAATATATATTCTTGTATAATCACAATTTTAGGGAATTGCATTTTCTTAATAAAAATTAAAAATATGCGCTACGCTATTATGTTGCTCTAGCTCGATGTCGTGGTGATCGATTGATAAATATGCAGATCTGCAAAACACTCCCGTAAATATATTGAGTGGGGGTGGAATAGTGCATCACAATGTGCACTTCAAAAGATCAGATTTCAAGACCAAGATCAAGACCAGAAGAAGACTTTGGAATGTGTAAATGATAAATGATCGTTTTATATCTATCTATCATTCATAAGCGTTGTTTAACAATAATAAGGAATTTAATATATTATATTAATCATAATTTCTGGAAGAATATAAAAATAATTATGATATCCTAAGTATCTCCAAAAAAGATATTCATATACAACTTATTTGTTAATGTCGTTCGAAATAGATCGTTGACAGATATTTAAAATAAAATTATTGCAATATATTTTATTTTTGATTTAGAATTTAGGTATTAGATTGCATATTCTCTTAACTTCACTATAACTTTTCATAATTTTTATTAAATTTTCATTGACATGTATTGAAATTTAATAGTTAATGGGAAAGGTATTGTAAAACTTAGGAAATTAGTCGTAAAATGAAACATTGGTTGTGTATAATTGTAATAAAGCCAAGTAAAAGATATTAAATAATGATTATTCAAAAAATATTATTATAAGGAAGCATGCATCTCTTAAAAATTAGAGCAGTAGTTCAAAAAATAAACAATTTTTTACATATATCCAAAACTTTTAAAAAAAAGAAAAATTCTCGGTTTACGAGGGTTTCGTGTAAATTTATAAACATTTAGACGTATGTTGTGTTTTTATTAAAATATTTTGCGAATATTAAATTTTAACAACACATAGTTAATGCCTATCTTTCATAGACGTAACCTTCTCGTGGGGTTCTAAAAGTATTATTTTTTTCATAACGTCAGGTTAAGTAATCTCATAAATAGGGTAGTGGGAACGTAAGAGTATTTTTGGAATATTTTTTAGTAATTATTTTAAGGTATAATAGTTAAAATAATCAAAAATATTTTTGAGCCCTTATGACTACCATTTTAAAATGGTACCTCACATTATACACGGACTTAAAAAATGATTTTCGGGTAAATAATTTGCTCTCCTAAAATTTCTTTACCAATATTTTTGAGTGTTATCTATTGACATTTATGTATGCAAGTTATTACATTTTATTGTTATGCCAAATTTCAAGTTTCAGTGTCAAGTAGTTTATAGGAAAAACCGCTGCGATAAACGGACGAACGAACACAGCAAACGAATAAAGGAGCAGAAATAAGGGTTCTGTTACCCGTTTTGAACCCCAGAATATTAAAAAAATGCAAGCAAATAATTGAATTAGTCTCATATGAAATTAGTGTGAATGTAACAAATAAATCTATTAATTAAGAGTATAATTTCCATTACAACGATTTCATACCTACTGTATAATATATGAAAAATTTATCATTTATAGGTACATAGTGTTTTTATTAAGTTACTTGCAATTATTTATATTGTTTTTTACTGTGTATAATATAGTGAATATCTCAAAAAAACACTTCGGTTTTAACACTCACAATTTCTATTATTTCATATTTACCTCTTTTAAATATTTGTTGTTTAAGTAATGTGAATAATATTGGAGCCCATATAAGAATGCAGAATGTGAAGGTATTAAAGCCAGGTCAAGGAGAGAGCATTCTTTAGCCATATTCTAATAATTATGAAGACATTTTTTCACACCTTGCTCCAACTTTTTTACATGGAAGCCACATAGGTATATAATAAGGTATCATTTTAAATATCATTTATAATTTCAGGCAGAGGAATTACGTAAATTAGTGTGTAAATTAAATATCCTTGTATTTGTTTCATTTAGAAATTAAAAGCCTCTGATATAGGAACAAAAGCCGGCAGTATGACCATCATAATAGGGTTTTGCTCAGGCTCTTTGGGTACGTGACCATAAACAACCAGCTGATCATTTTGATTTTGTCCTCATAAAAATCGATTTATGGTTAAATATATCCTATAGTACTTTATATGTTAAAATAAAAAAATTCCCTAATTCGATTTTGTTACATATGTTATTTAGGTTTATTTTACAATAGGCGATATCGCGTACCACTTAAAGTAAAATTCTGTGTTATTTATCTACATCTTTTGAAATTATTGATCCAACTTAATTGCAATAACCTTACTTGAAAATTATAATTGAATGCTTAGAATTTTCTCAGATTTGTCCAGTAAAATTTGAGATGAGATATTGATAAAAAGTGACATCCTAGGTAAATTTTACATATTGCTTTGAATATTATTATTACACAAACGAAGCTTAGAAAATGATAAACGGAACCTCGTCTTCAGTTTGACAGATCCATCTCATGAAGTACAAAAGATTGAATTCTGGTTCAATTCTAATATCGTGATTGCGTTATTAAAGTGGAAAAATCTTGTGTGCCATCCCATAAGAATCATGGTTGAAAATTTTAATTAATTGCTAAAATTTATTTTTCAGGATTTTCCCTAGAGACAATATTACTTTACAAGAGTATAAATAATACTTTATGTTTATGAATAGACTGTTTGAATAACCAGTCTATTCATTTGCCAAATTTTGTATTGATTTGTTCACGGGAGGAAATTCCCATGAACGCAAGAATCAAAATTTTTTAATAAATTTCCATGAATAAATAATACTAGAAAATTATTGAAGATATTTTATTTTATCCTTTTAACAGTTTCAAAATAATAATTACAAGCCGTAGTGTAGTCACTAAATACAAAGCAACTTATGACAATGAGTCCGGGACTAGATTAAAATCCACACGTAATTTTTTTAGTGTTGTGTCAATTCACCTACTTTTACAAATATTTTTCTATCCAGCCTCCTCGCAGCTGTTGGAGATCTTGAGTTATGATTATAGAATGGTTCATACACTTAGCAGAATTTAATAAGACGTATACCAATTATAATTAAACTTGCATATAAATTTCTATCTACTTGTCTGATAAAAGGAGCAAAATATTGATGAACTAACAAGAAAATAAAAAAAAATTTTATATTTATCCAACGACACATGATCAAAAATACAATGATGCCAATTATATAAAAATTACTCATAAATAATACTTAACATTACAACTTGAATATTTAATGAATCGTTCCACTCCTTTAATTTTTTCTCAATACCCTAAATGATATTATATTAGGTTGATATACCCTAAATGATATTATATGTGTATAAAAACAATGCCTATCAAATGTCTATCAAAAGTTATAAAAATGGATTTTTATGTGAAACAAATTAATCGATATTGTGTAAAAAATGCACTAGGACCAATATTTGGAAATAAGGTATTTGTTTAATTCTCAAAAATATTTTTTTTTTAACTTACATTGTTCCGAAACGGAGAACTTTATTTGCTAGTAAACGAGAGTAATCTACAAAAAATATTTGGTTGTGAAATATGATGGTATCGACATTTAAATCCCACCTTGTAAACTCTAAAATATTTCCATCGAGCTAAGGGTAAATTTTTCTTTGATCGGTTCATTGCGATTACTAATTTCTCGTTTAATGTAGGAATCTTTTTTCTTCAAAAGCAATTAGTGTCGAATATAAGATTAAAGTGAACAAATAGGTTTAGACTTTATCGTTTTTATTGCGTCATTACGGAAAAAATGACTTTTAAAATAGCCTATTGGGTATTCAGTACTTTTTTACAGATAAACCTTTTTTTATTCGTGCAAAATTTATTTATTAAAAAGTGTACTATAACAATATATGTAGACTTAGTTATTGGATATGTTTGGGATAACTTCATAATATTATTCTATTTTATTTATCGTCAGCAAGCATCAATAACGAGTCTAGAAAAATAATAATATTTGTTTCAGCTATTAGTCGGTTTTACTAGGTATGAAATCGCTGTATGACCAGTGGTAGAATTTTTTGGAAAATTTTACACACATATGTTCTAACAATAAAATATACTTATCCAATTTACGATATTAAATTCGTTTTTGAAAGGAATGAACCGCAGTTTAACTTTGTAGGACATAATAAAAGGAAAAATGAACGATAGTTTTGAAAATCAAAATAAAATTTATATTTACAAATTCATTACTTAATAATTATGTGTACATATTTATTGGATTCGGAGTTGCACTCTGGTACAAACCTTCGAAGTTGCCGCTAAATGTATTTAGTCCGACTTTGAGCAAGAAGTCAATAAATAAATTGGTATGAAGTTACTTCGGGGAATGTAAAAAAATTATTATATTTATATTTATATATATATATATATATATATATATATATATATGTATATATATATATATATATATGTGTGTGTGTGTGTGTGTGTGTGTGTATGTATATACTTAGACACTTCGTTTATTTCTTTATGACTTTGAAAAGACAAAAAACACAATAAATTGAATCATAGTTAAAAATTTACTTACATTTTTTATAAGAGTTTGATATAGTGATAAGTCAGTTCCATCCTTATGTCAATTGGCACATTGCAAAATTATATGTTACTATGAGTAATTATGAGTGGGTTTTAATGCAAATAGGCACACTAACAGCAACCAGACGACAATAGAAGCATCTTTTCCGTTTGGGTTTAGATAGATTTGTTGAATTTACTGTTTCGATAATCGCAATCGTCAGTAGAATTATGAATTTTTAGAATAATTATCAGTAGATTATTAGAAAAACTATTTAATTCTATCCTAAGAAAAATTTAAATTATTTCAGCGTAAGACCTTAAGGAAATTGAAATTATTTCATCGTAAAACCTTAAGGAAATATATTCTACCACTTGAATTTTTATTATCTAAAATGGCTAATTGAAAGAAATCTTAATAAGGGTGTCCAATTTTAAATCAGCAGAATGAAAGGCCCTTATCTGAGTATTTATATAATTCTTCTTATTAATTAATTTATTAATATATTTGTTGTATATATTAATACATAAATTAAAATAAAATTAAACACGAATTTAAAAAAAAAAATCAATTGAAATCGAAAAACGTAATTAAACTGTAAATAAAAACTTACTTATCCTTAAGCCACTGACAAACTTTTAATTAAATTTGAATATTAGGTCATTTTTCTATTTTATTCAAACACAGAATAATAAGAATTTTCAAAATTTTTATTGGTAAAAAAATTTTTACGGAATCGCTTTGGTGTCTGTTCAACTTACTGTGTATAATATCTCTTTTCTTAACGATATTTGGCATAGTTGGGAGAAAGAACTAGCTTGGACACAGATGATACATACGTTTGTAATACTTATAAAAATATTTATGTGTTTGCATATAATATCAAAATTACCCTATTAAATATTCCAATTTAATATAGTAATAAAAATATTACCTCTTAGACGGTCAAATTGGCAGAGTGAAGTGGTATCCAAAAAGTAATTGATATAAATTGGAAACTAAAAAGTTTGAAAGAAAAATTATTTATTTTGTAAAGATCTGCAAAAGTCTGATAGTATTGTTAATGAAGTCTATATTATAAGCGAATTATCGGCCTTTTATTACTAGAAATAATAAAAATTATTGATAAATTTTATTTCATTTTTGTAAATACTAGACTGGAATTATTATTGCAATCAGTATCTTCACCTGTCTAACCATAACTGGTGAAACGAGACCTGCACATTTAAACGTTTCGATAGTTGTAATTTTAAATGTTAACAAGTTCAAAAATATTACAGCAGGAGTTTTCAATAGTTACTTTTTAAACAGTCTAAGTAAAAGTTCAACCTGTTGTTAAAATAATATTTTTCTTGTGGAAATTATAGTGCAACATCACCATCAGCAAACTTATCCGCATTTGTACAGGTTGTGTTTGGATAAAGCGTTTTAAACGATTATATTAGGCACAAAGGGCCATCGTGTGAATCGTTACTCTGATCTCTACTTCTAACTCAAAACGGTCGATATGCCGATGGGCCGAGAGTTCCCCTTGAAATTCACTTTTATTATTTATAAATTTAACGTTTGATATTACAACGTCGATTAGTCAGTTCGCTTCAAGTTCAATAAATATTCTAAAAATATTATAAATATGTTTAGATGATAGACAATTTAAATTGAAATATATCACACGAATCATAAGAAATCTCAAAATAATTTATTTTATCGTATTAACAAAAGAAGAAATAATTTTATGAAGGAGAATTTGCTGAAGTTTGATCAAGAACTGATTTCAAAAAAAGAAAAAGCCATCTATTAGACGCCTAGGTGTTATTTATGCATTATTTTTTTGCAACGAAATACTTTCAGTTAGTTCCCATGTAAATATCGTCATCATCTGATAATGAACTTTGGAGATATCCTAAAGAATTCTTCAACGAGTGAGAGTATAAGAAAATTGATACAGAGTTTGATCTCATTAGTCGTGGCTTTGTAAGAACTTTTGTCACAAATGGCAATCAGGGTCTCATGATGGAGTTGGTACAGAACTACTTGAAATTTGGTATAGAACTACTTGAGTAAAAAGCAGATTTGCTGAGTATGTAATGTCCATGTTTGCATTTGTGTGATTTTTCTTGATGAGTTTTTATTCATAAGTAGTGACCAGAGCCTGAGGAGCTGAAGGGTGGTGATAGTACTACTTAAAAATCGGAAGTATTTTTATCAAGTTTGGGCTAGTTTGATATACTTTGAGAAATCTTTTGGTTACAAGTAAAAGTCGGGGTCTGATGATAGAGTCAAAAGACGATGACAGTTTGGGCCCGTTTAACTTATTTTGACGAGTCCTTTGTTTAAAGTAGTGACTAAGATCTGTTGGAGGAATTAGTAACTCCTCAATTGTGCATGGTGGCTTCATCGATTTCGAACTCTTCGATTTATCTGACAAAGGATTTGGTCACGAGTAGTGGCTAGAGTCTGAAGATAGAACTGGTATGTAATGACAATAACTCCTTAATGGTAAAGGATAGGTTCGTCGACTGTGTGCTCGTTTGAGTAAGTTCGACTTATTTGATAAACGGTGGTTAACATTTTATAATAGAGCTGAAAGATGGTGATAGATAATTCTCTATGGTGAGGAGTAAACTCATGAAGTTTCAACTTATTTGCGTATCTTGAAGTAGGCAAGAAAGCGACAAAGTAAGTATATAGGTGTATACGCACAGGTATGATCATTTTTAATGCTACGATATTTGCTCGCTAGCACACAAAAATACTTGTGTGGTTTATAAAACTACTTAACATGTACACTTTGGCGTGAAAATACTATTGCCCCGGGAAACCCATCAAGTAAGGCAATTCCGGTTAATGGGAAAATTCCAATATTTATTTAAAACGAAATGCCCATATTCTTTTAATGCTTATTTTTTGTGAACTTTGAGTTAAGCTTTCATCAAAAAAAAAAAAAATTGTTTTTCTGGTTCGAATTAAGTTGTAATAACATCGTTTCTATTAATTAATTGAAAGGAAAAATATTCTATTTAGGTAAACACTTCACGTGTAAATACAAAAAAATATGGTTGAAATATTACTGTATTAGAGTCATGAAAGCGCTGATATGTTGTAATAGAGTTCTATATAAGTATATAGTAGGAATTATTTCATAATTTCTATTTTTTATTTTAGTACATTTTACTAAATACTTTTTATTTTTAAAATTTTATCTAAATTTGTATATTTTTTTAATACGCATTTCAAGGGGAATTAAAATATTTCAAGAGCTCTTAAAATTATAAAAGAAAAATGTGTTTTCACGTTCTCACGCAAATATTGTGTAAAAACAAAAGCCTCTAAATATTAAATTTTGAAATGTGCACCACTATTTAACGCTTACAAAAGTTTAAGTAGGCAATATATTTATGTTTTTTCCAAATCCACAGCCGATTTTCTCCGAAACCATGCGGCGTAGAAACTTAAATTTAGCATAGTAACACGAATCATTTACCTACACAATTTCTACCAACTTTTTAGAAATGTTCATATATCGATTAAAGAGGTCGTAAATAAATATTTTAATTTTTATTTCATATTTGAAAGGGCCTGTTATGAGAAATAAAAAAAATATTTTTTCACAATTTTAAATTGCATATTTAAAAATATATTCAAAATAATATAAGCAAGTACAGCATTTCCCCTTCATCTCTGAAACTACTCAGCGAAAAGTCATGAAGAAAATAGCATCAGTAAAATGTAACCAGGAGATCGGAAAAAGGTTACAGCGTTTATTTTAGGTCTGAAAATTGTTGAAATATGCATAACGTTTTGAGCTTGTGATAAATATAATTGTTTAGATTGTGGAAAATTAATATTTGTAGATAGTTTAATCGAAATAATTAGAATGTTTATAACCGCCAAAATGCGAATTAATTGGCAGGTTTTTTTTATTATAATTAATATATTGGATGAGTACAAAGTCTTGTCTTTTCTTCACATATTTTGTTAAATACGTCATAAAACATGACAAATAAAAAAATAACAAGGTATTTTACGATTGTGCGGTTTTTATATCATCATCATCATCATCATCATCATCATCATCATCATCACCATATCATCATATATATTAATACGCTAAGGTTAAGATGTTACTCTCCCTTTTTAGAAAAAACCTCACAACTAATCCACATAAATTATATATCATTTTATAGATAATTGCTTGCTCTACCGGCATCCAAAATATTTGTTTGATCTGTCATCTGAGCTTCATAATGGAATAAAAACGTAATAAGCAGTGTGCAAAATTAGAAATGAATTGAATACCTGCAATAAATTTTGATTTATTAAATTGACTCTAAACACTCTGTTGTAACTAATATGACAGCTGTGAGTTCATTTTCTCATGTGTAAATATTTATAATCTACCACGCAAATTGATATAATGTGAAGACTTCGCACGGGTCACGCTAGTTCATATTTATTTTGCGTGATGAGATGTTTAATGAGCGGTATTTGATTTTTATTTCAATTTTTGGGTGATAAATTTACATATTTCAAACATCACTGCCATGCTTTACAATTCTATATAAATATAGATATCCCTAAAAATTCTTAAGAACCAGTGGACGGTGATTTTTTCCGCTTCTATTTAAATGCTTGCGATCGATATGTTCAGTAAAGTTTTGGCCAGAGCATTACGAATTTGATTTTATTTGAAATTATCAAAAAATGCACATTTAAGTGAAAATGTTAAAAACTCCTTCGTCTATACAATTTATATATATTTGTTTCAATAGTGCAGAAATCAAGGCAAACATTTTGAATTTATCAAAGATGAAGACGTTCTTACGCAATATTCTTCCGATAATTAGAGGAAATACTTCTAATTAATAGATTATACTCGTATCTTGTCTGAAATGAAAGTTTTACCAATATCTGGAAACATATTTTTCCATTAATAGAGTTCATCAGGAATACGCAATGGCAAACGTATGAGTATTGTCTGCCTCTGTGAAAGTGTATTTATATTTTCAGCTGTTCATGTGGTGCCTAAAGCATTTATGACTAGCGCTGCAAGCTTTCAAATAATAATCTATGTGAACAGCGTTTAAAGTAAAACCTTGAAGCTTTTGAGAATAAAATATAATTTTAAAATGAAAACATTTTGGAAAACTCAAATTGTGAAATATTAGATTTACTTCTATTTTGTGAAATGTTAGTGTAAATCGATAGTTTCAGAAAAATTAAAAATATTTTCAATTGAAGTATTCTTAATATATTTTTAAAGATATTTAATAAATATGAACCGAATGTTATATTTTAGCATCATCTATGGATGATGGTGCTCCTTACGCAGCGCCATCTACTGGCAGTCTACCTAGAGGCTGTGCAATGCTACTCGTATATATTCCATCCACAGATCTTTTTTATATGGTACATGGAACAAGTTCAGATTATTTTGTGTTTTTATATGGATATATTTTGTTCCAAAACTTATTTTTGCAATCAACTAAAGTTATATCGGTAACAAATAAATGGACAAATAATGGGCTTAAACTTCCACCTTAATATTGTGGATATATTGTGTTTATTTGTGTTAAATACCCGTGGCTACTCTTACTTTCAATAGTATTTAAAAGCTTATAGCCGAAAAACAAAATAGATTATATATCGAAAATTCGCCTTTAACGGAATATATCTATGGTAATAAATGGTAATTTAAATTTAATTTTAATCATTCAAGATTTTTTTATTTGAACGGGCTAAGTGTTTTTTTAAAGATTAATTATCTAGTAATCGTATTTAAACAAATTAAATAAAATTCAAATGTTATGTTTTTTATATGGCACATAATTAAAATTTGTGTATTAAAAGAACGATTTTTACAGCATATGTATAAAACGAAAAAAATAGGTATATATATTTAGATAAAGCTTTTCTTCCTGAAATTCTAATGCTGGCATAAAGGTTGATACCAATACGAAATTTGCAATCCATAAAGACCAGATTCACAGGTAGAGGGTCTTGGCTAATGGTTTCCTTCAATTTTGGTAGTTTATTTATTTAACTATTTGGTGGTTGATCGTTAATATTAATTTTAAGTTCAACTTTTTGAACAAAATTTTGTAATGGCAACATGTATAAGTTCTTAATAAAAGTTAATTAATTTAAAAAAATTTTGTGACAAAGACAAAGAAAATTTATTTGAGTTCTAGTTAAAAAGCTTGTCATATAGGTTCTTTACGAGAATAAAATATAAATGGCCAAATTTTCTTTTAAATATCGCTTTTGATAATTTTGAAACATATTGAATGACAAATTCTAATTTTGTTTTTGCAATCGTAATTAAACGAGGAATATGCTAGGTTCTTGATACACAGATGACATGATTGGTGTTCAATGGTTGATTTGCGTAGGTATATATAGTAAACAAATTTAAGTAATTTAATTTGAATATTTATTTAATTTTCAGTCGACTTATATATAATTTAAGTATTTTATAGCAAGCATATAATTAAATTTGACTGCGCGCATGATTGTTTGATTGAAATACTTCTGATTTGCCACATCAGAACTATTTTATTATTTTACTGTCATCTTTAGAGTAAACAATTATAGATTCTTGTGCGAAGGGTCCTTCTATAATTTATTCGCTTCTTCTCATCAAAACAGTTCTGGTTATTAGATTGTTTCGATATATGGAACAAGCAAAATATCGTTACAAATAATGATTCGTTTAATTTAGAATTACAACAAGTTTGTAACAATAGCATTTTCACTAGTACTAGCATTTTTTTATAACGCAATATTTTTTAGCAATTAGACTATTTAAAATGTTCGAGTATATTTTCCACTAATTATTTCCATTGGTCGGGTTTGATCAAAGGTTTTTTTATATTGAAAGAACATCGATTTAAAATCTAAGTAGTCTTTTACAGAATAGTGTTATAAGATTAACCGATGAAATAAGAGAGATTTATTAAATATATTTTTGTATGCCTGATATTGTAACTTTTTCCTTGTGATAGTAATAACAATCCAAAACCTTACAGAAAACATTATAACCTTTCATTGTAAGCAGGATCACAAAATATAACCGAAGTTTGAATCTACAATTATTGATTCTTTGATGATTGAAAAAATATATTGAACTCAAAGTTTCATCTATTGCATACACATTGTTATTTGGTTTAATAAGTTTTAAAACATATTTTATACTTTTGATGATAGCCCTGAAGTATTTCTTTATTCAACCTAGTGAGATTATAATTACATATTAAAGGTATATCTAAAATATTTACACGCGGAAGATATTAAACGTTACTATGAATCTGTAAATAGAGACGGTAAAACAACATGTAATATACAAGGCTATCCTAATCTAAATGGAATGTTATAAAGAATTTTTTATTCAAGTAGTCGATACGCATAGAGTTACGATATGAGTACTAAGATCAAATACGGCATAAATCTGAAATGGACGACATTCAGTATGATGGCACAAATTTAAACATTTTATATGCCATAAAGTCATATGCTTTGAATCTCCAACATTCAATATAAAGGTGCGAAAAAACAAAGTGTAAAGACAAGATTCCTTCGAAGTTGCAGTCTTGCAGAAAGCTGTCGACTGTTAATAACTTCTTTCTATATCACTTCATGAATTCAATTTGAATCCTTTTTGGAATTAGACTCGAATTAATTAGATTTCAATGATCATATGTAAATATTTGTAAATGCTCTGATGATAGTCGTAGAGTGTTTCGATTTCAGTAATAACAGGTGGGTTACCTTATAAAGTTCTGAGTTGATAATAAGTATGGATCTGTTGATAATAAACCTGGGTTGATAATAAGTATGGACCTGTTCGAATTGTTTCAAGTTTACTCCGGAATGCCATAACGATCCAAACTCATACAAAAAAGAACTACCTTCCAAAGTTGCTTAACACGTTTCCTCCCAGAAGGTTTAAAAACTTTCCCTTCGCAATCAGCTATTTCGAATCTCCATTTTTTCAAGAGTCCTTTCTGTCTTTCATTTGGAATCTCTGTTTTGCTAGTGAGTGCAATTGAACCCAAAAATGTCTCTTCTTCTTCTTCTTCTGGTATATACTGGTGCATTTCGGAAAATCCCACCTAGTTTTAGCTCTAAATATACCATACGCATAACGCAATTATGATCCTAGCAGGAAAAAGACGCCAGAATAGATAACATATCCAAGTATCAAGTTTTGTAAGCTTTAGTCAGAGCCATAAACGACGCACACCACATTAAAGTTCACTTCAGTGACGCACAGGCCCATATACTAATGTACACTGCCATAAATATTAATCTGTGATTTGAGGGTCTAATACCCTTCCTATTCCAGCTCAGCGGGTTATGACGGGAAAGCGACCCTAGTTTTTCGCATAATATACTGCCTCTATGAGAAGCAAGAAGCTATGCCTAAGTATGTGGCCTAATTCCGTACACTAATCCTAGACCCGTCAATTTTCATAGTTGTCCGTCTAAGAGGATATCCGCCGACGGGTAAAAAGCCTGCCTTTGAGGAGCATATCAGCTTACTGGAGCAAAGCTAAACTTATCCTTGATGCGCTCGTCAAGTTCCGGGCGATGGAGTCTGTTGTCTGGTTCTCTATTTTTCTACGGCTCGCTCCTTTTTGACCATCAGAAGCTAATCATCGACATTTTGTATTCTTGAAAGAGTATAGCAAGTACGTCATTAAAAACACGATATTGCACAAGAGTAAACTAACTATCGAACCCTAATGGCAGCTCTCAGTCAAAGTTTTCTTCACTTCGATGTCTTCGTCTTGCAAGTATATAACTCGATTACATAAATGGTTGTTTATTATCAAGCGGAGGTTCGCTCCTACTCTCCGGGACTCCAATGTCGGCAAAATGGAATGGGACATTACCAGTAGCGACTTCTCTGTCTTTAATCATTAAGCTTTGACAAAGAGAAAGCTCAACAATCTAATAAAAAAAAAGTAAAGGTCGGAAAACAGTAAATCCGAGTTGGGTATTTACACATTTGAAATAAACATTCAGAGTAGAGTCCTATAGATAAAATAATCGATTTGTTTATATTCCTCTTTTAATATATTGTAAGTTACAATTCTTAGAAAATAGAATGTTTTAATCTTTCTAAAAATTAAACAAATAAAAGATATTAATACATTTGTATGTCGTTAAACGTAACTTAAAAATATGAAAATACGGAACGAAAAGTTATTCGAGCTTAGTGGGTTAATAGGCACAACCCAAAACTTGATGCGACAAAAGTTACGTCACGAGTAATAATTCAATTATGCCTTTGTTGGAAATTATGAACATAAAATTTTATGACCATTTCTTCATAGGGATTCATATTTATAGTGGAAAGTTTACCGTTCAAGTTTTAGGCAAATCGTAAATCATTGAGTTTAAGGTGTTAAATTTTAATATTGTACTTGGAATAATTGGTTAACTTATAATGATATACTGTAGTTATATATTAAATTTTCAAAGTTTTCCCGGATGAATCTGATCATTTTTAAGAGTACAGTGTTGATTATTTAATTTAATGTGGTACCACTGGTTACCAATTAACATCCCTATAAAAAATTTTCTTGGCCGAAAAAATTAATTTTTTTAATCCATCGATTTTTAACATGTTTATTGTGAATATATATTATTGAATATGTCTACAAATAATCGGTGTAATAATTTTTTGTTTAGAGCAATTCCTAAGAAAATCTAAAATAAAAAAAAAACTTTGGGGATTCGTTCTGTTTATAATATGAAATCTCTCTAATATTTTATTTTTTTAAAACAATAATATTTTTATTTATTGTATAATATTATTCTTATCTATATTTGTCACTTATTGAATTACATTTCCGAATGCTATTTTACCGGTAGGTGCTCCTATGTTGCTGACAATTGAGCTTTTGCAAATTAAATGCTCAACGATATAATAATACGAGAGTAACTATTATAAAATATTCGTAGTTAAATATTTATAAGCGATATCGAGTAAAATGAATAGATTATTTGAAGATAATTATTACAAAGTGAAAAAAAATGAGAATTATTAAGCGAAAGTGATTATCTACCTCGTATGATTTCTTTTCTATTATGATTTCTGCTTGTCTCTATTTCAAAAGTAGATTAAGTTGGATAGGATAAAAATCAAGTTTGATATTGTATTTAATGGCTTTTCCAAATTCAATTAATCTCTTAGGTTATTATGAAGTTTCAACGGTTTTTTCGACTGCCTCATGTATTAATTAATCTAGGAATGAAGAGGGTTGTTATATCTAGAATTCCTTACTTGTGCATTTGATTTCGCCCTTAGGTATATTCTAGTCATCCCTTAAGCATTTAGTTGGTACTAATAAATTTAACACGTCTGTGTTTATTTCTTTCTTTACCTTCATTAACCTTTATTAAATTTTCCTGTCGGTCACAACCGTTTTTTAGAGGCTATTTGACGTAAAAAGTTAAACGTTTCAGAATAATGAAAAATTAACACTATAATTAATGTTTAATTAATGTGACATTTTTGAGTGTACATACTGTTTTTGATAGTGCAAATGAATTCTAGATTTTTTTTATTTTATGTATCGTACGGTATATCAGTTGAAATGGCTAAGATCAATTGAAGGTTACAAGGATTCCGAAAAAAAATTGTTTAGTGTCATGTAAGTTAATTTTGAAACATAACTGAAAATAAAGAAAAAGTATAACCTTCCTCCATCTTCGTAAATGATAATACGTAAAAATTGTTAATATGCATCCTCACTGGGAGTTTATAAAAACACATGCACGCGCACACACATATACGTGTGCATGTATATATATATATATATATATATATATATATATATATATATATATATACCTACACATGTATTAAATTTGTTGTTTGATATTAGTAAATTATTTTCATATATTTATAATAATATTAATATTTGTATTATATTGTATTATAGAAATAATACGAATCCCTAAATGTTTATATTTGTGTCGGGCGATTGTGAATTGTTAACGCATTATTTGTAACGGAAATTACTAACTCGGACAATTTAAACCAAGTACAAGTCAAGTTTTATTCATTAATCACACCACTTTCATTCATATTGTAATATTGGACCCAAGACTGTAATGTATCATCTAGGAACTTGTGTGTTATTTCATATGTGCGTCCACTATCGCATTTTTTAATTCATTTATGGACCTTTTTAAGAATTTTTATGTATTTACGACATAATGATTAATTAGTATTGTGCGCCATAACACAGTTAACGCAATTCTGACAAAGCAAATATTAATATTAGCAGAATATATATCCCTTTCAATTAATTATATTACTTTACATAGTCTTTAACTACCTCAAAAATGTCGACAGTTCGTACTCAAATTATATCTTGAATATTACTGATATCATATTAATTAAAACTATAGATAATTTTTTTTTATAAGTTTTGATTTCGATTTTGTTGATAAGTACACGCGTAAATCATCGTAAATATGTTGCTACAGTCAAATTGATGCGCCATATACTTAATATTAAGCTCAGGTTTCTTCTAATCGATTGACACTGAGTTTTTAATTTATCTCAAAGTTGAAGCTCATTAAAAATTATTCTTTATTAGCAACAATTAAATGAAACTACGTGGTGTAGTATTATTTCTACTTTCTTTAAGTTCTTTACCACGACCTAGTTTTGGTTGTATTACATCTTCAGGTGGGCTATCAGCAAAGATTGTATGAATGCAATAATACAACGCAATAATATAATATACAAATGATGCAATAATACAACGAAAACTAGGTCGCGGTAAAAAAATTAAAGAAAGTAGAAGTATTACTACAACACGTAGTTTCATTTAATTGTGAATAATGAATTTCTACAAAATTAACGCCAAATATATTCAAGATTCTTTATTAATTAAAAGTAGAAGAAAATTCAAATAATATGTGAATCTAAACTTAATTATTGACCACGCCTTTTCTAACACAACCAGAAAGTTTGTACTTAGAGACACGCAAGTTTTAGGCAATAAATTAATTTGAAGTGTTTATTGGATGTATTTCCGGAGCCGTAATTCAAAATGTTTGCCATTCCTAAGGGCCAATTCTAGTGACAAACTTGTAAGATGAATTACCAAAGTTCAGCCCCTGTCGCCTGTGCCCTATAACTTTGTGCGATCCTTACGAAGTACGAGTGTACTGATGTGGCTACGCTCAGAAGATGCAAATCGCATTATACGAGGAAACTGTAACATAATATTATAAAGCTATATATAGAGTAAGCGAGCTTTACTCTGACCAATAATATCACTTTGCATTTACAATTATATTTTCTTAGGGAATACTTAATTTTCAATTCATTAACTTATAGTGACATTTTTCGTTAATCTCTTATAGTTTATTGTCATAAAAATCATAAAAATTAAATTATATTTTCTTTCTTAGCTCTAATAATTATTTATCAACATCATGTCCGAGAAATACTTTACGTCAATGGTTTAATATAAATTTCACATGTAGCTAATGATTTATAAATAATTTCAATATAGGTTTAACATAAATTTGTAGACATTATAGCAATTAAAATATATTTCAAGTTATTTTGCGTTAACAAATTTGAATGTCTTTTGTTTATAATAATTAAATATTTGTTAATTCGCTTGGTTAAAATGGAATATCTTACCATGAAACCGAATTGAAAATTGTTCTGCAGTTAAAAACATTTTATAATTTTATATAAACCGGTATCCATAATAAAAAAAATTAAATTAGCGAAGTACAGATCGGAATATTCTCAAAGTTCCATACTTGTCTGAATCTTTAAATATTGTTGATACGAGTTCACTGCAATAATTTTAATTTAATATACAAAATGCTAAAAAACATTGTAATTTATTGTACAAAATTTAATATACAAAAATCTCAGAATTTCTTAAAATTTATGAAATTAAAGGAACTGAGGTAGGTGATCTCCTGGACATAATTTTGAAGGTTAATATTTTGGGCGTAAAAGGACTGTTACCTACAAGAAGAACTCGCACCATTAGAGATATTACATTGAAAGTGCATAAACAAATTTAAATACTTGAACGTACGTAAGTACTATTAAACTCTCTAAACTGGTATTAACACACTAGCAAAACGTTAATATTTAGCCAAAATGAAATAAACATTAACGCACAATTACTTTTAGTTCAATATTAAATTTAGTTTACAAATAAGAAATTAAAAATGATTTACTTACGTCGTAATATTCAGTTTTTTTTCGCCAAAATCGAACTTGCGCTCGAATGTGCTTTTTGCGACCAAAGCGACCACAGCAATAAGAGTTCTTTTTTCTAAAAATACCAATGTTGTGCTAGCTAAATTATTTTTACCCACTCATTTCGCATGTCATTAACATTAAAGTTAATTCATATTTTGCAAGCTAATTACTGATTTATATTTTACGATATGTATATTCGGTACATTTAAATTTTTTTAAAATAAAGTGCTGTAAAGTGCTGTTATTCAGTTCTTCGAACATAATATATGTTCGAAGAACTGAATAAGTACGGAAAGCTATATCGAATTAGTCTCATACCGCTTCGTCTACGTAACTCTTACTCATTTTAATAACGTATGAAATAAATAACCACCACTTTATCGTCACCCCAGCATATATGTCTTTTAATCAACTTTCGAGAAAATGATCACACCCTTTCTTTGATATCTTCAAATTACATTCGCAGTGAACAGCGTCATTTTAATCTTATTAAAAAAATATTATGACTTAACGAAAACAAAAAAGAAAAGAAGCTAAGTAGGAACAAATGACTAAACGGATGTTAGGTTTTTCAAATATTAGGTCTGGCACAGTGTATTGTAAAATTTTCCCAAATTTATAAAACTTTTCTTGCCTTTTTGCTAACAAAGTTTTAGAGATTTTCACTTCCTTTGAGTAACTTGATGTCGAGTACTATTTATAAAAGAGAGATATTAAATATAATGCATCACCTTGCAATATTACAGTCTATTTGCACAGTTGTAATAAAAATTCACTTTAAATTTACTATGCTTTTAATAATACCGCCATAGTTAGACTACGAAATCTCACAACGCATTTCATTTTACTGCATAACCTATCTCACTAAGCACTTTATCAGCGGCCTCCATTTATTTGTACAAAATAAAATTAATTGCATTGCCCACAGAGAAAACGAGGTGTTTCATAAAGACCCGCGCTTTGCCTTTGGCTATTGAATATTTGCATCTGCAACTCAGCGAGTTTTGCTGTTTTTATTCTTTATATACATTAAAAAATTATGTTATGTTATTTTATTGAAAAAGTTTTAGATACGTTTTAAATATCTCAAGTTAGTAATGGCCAGATAACTATCAGATTAAATATGATTTATTTAAAACAATATTCGAAGTAATTGTAGTTTTGTATTATAAATGATAGTAAGTATATAGTCAATTACGTATTTTAAAAAATATTCAGGGCAAATTTTAACAACAGTTATAGATTAGTGACAAATTTTAATACAACGTTTTATTTTAAAAACCCGTGCTCTTAAAAAAATACTAAAATATGTTTGTTTACCGAGTCACTAGTGCATCCGACATATTTATTTGCGAGAAGTTTTAGCTAATACTGTTTATACTTGTCATCAGTGGAATATTTATCATCAGTGTATCAGAATGTCATCAGTCGAATTTCACCAGAATGTCGTTAGAACTTATCAGTGGGAGTATAATTCAGAATGCAAAACCAAATCCTGTCATTTTTCTAGAGGCAGAAAAATCCAAATTTTATTTTTATTTGAGTATTGTATATCTTAACCTACAAACGAAAGAGTTTCCAAAGTTTAAAATTTGAAAGTATATTCCAAATCCTTTTTTCTTTAAAAAGAAACACATAATAATTTCAACAAAATAAAATGTTTTGGACAAGAAAGACCCGACATAGCATTTAATATGTGTAAAATGAGAAGGAATTTTAGTTGACTGCTCTTCGAAGTTATTTTTTACAATTATTTATCTATTTTACTTACAAACGATGCCTATGAAAGTATTCTAATAATATTTCATTTTATGGCAACAGTTTTTTGGCGCGCTATTAAAAAATATTGGTTTTAAAAGTGCGGTGAAATCTTATGAATTGTTAATTAAATGGTGCATTTCAAGTTCACTTTTTTATTTCGATTTTGCCCATTCTATTAGTGTGTGAAAAACTTGTAAATATTTACGTGGGTATATAACTGACGTGATGTAATGTCATTAAGTATTATGTTGAAATTTAGCCCAAACAATAAACCTTAACTAAGTAACAGTAAAGAAGTAAACATTAAAATTAATACCTTCCTTATATTTTTTCTACGTTAGTTTACAATAAAACAACCACGATTTTCAATAAATAATTGGACGAGATACTTTAAAACAATATTTCAATAATTAAATTTAAATATAATTATATTTGGTGAAATTGAAAAAAAAATAATTTCCTAAATCGAACTACGAGGCTTTAATTGCAGCATTTTCTTTTATTCTAATGTATATTATTGTACTTAGTTTAAAAACTAAAATATAAACCACTTTTACTTCTTAATTTAAAAAATGACAGGAATATTTGTCTACAAAGTAATAGTTACGATAATCAAGTTAAATAAAAGAAAATAAAATATGTAAAAAGTTTAAAATAAGGTTATTTTAAAATTACAGTTGGAATTATTTATTTATAAAAATTTCAATATTCTAAAAATGTCCTATTTCTAAATGTTTGGTTTGAATACAATTTTAATTTTCATGTGGAAACCTCTACACCTAATTTCATGGAATTTTGTACCAGATATGCCTCTAACTTTTGATCTCAGATATGCCCTAAACTTTTTGTGTGCAGCAAAGTTATGTGGTTATTGAAAAGGAAGCAAAGCTATGTACTACTTAAAATGTGATGATAATTAAACGGAAAATAAACAGGAGTAAAATTATTTATGATTTTAGTAACTATCACGAATCAAAAATAACTGTTTAGCAAATTGTTTAAGTCAAACCTGCATAACAAATTTGTTATGCAGTTTTTGTCATGAAGAATACAGCCTGTTCCGTTCTATCGCTCACGTGATTACTACCGCAAAAATAGTAACTGATTATTTTTAGACAATCCCGTCTAAATAGCCATATCGATTTTCAATTCTTCTGTAGCATAAAACTCAATGTTTTTAATGCATTAAAGAGTATTAGTAAAATTGCTAGTTTTACCTAATATTCATGTCTGAAAAGTCAAACGGGTATGTTTGAAGGGAGAATATTTCAACCGCATCACGTCACAGTACCTCATTATATTTTTGTTAAAGTAAAATAAAGCAATGGACTACGTCAACCAAAGAAAGACTACATTTCAAAAACTTTAATTATTTCATTTAATTGCAACCTTACGAAGTCGGACTAGGTCGCTAGAATCTAATTGTGATAATAATTCTTACAAACCCGGGCAGAGAATGACTAAAACAGCGGTGCTTTTGGAAAATCCGAACTAAGTAAATGTTTTTAAAAATTGTAATATTAATTGTAAGAAATGTGAAGTAATTGTAAAATAAAATTTATTTTTTTTAGGAATTCATTATTCTCTGGTGGAGTTAATTTCAATTAAAATTTCTTCCTTCTTGAGATAAAACGGAAAAAGCCATTTTTTCTCAAATCCTAAGTATCTAAATTCATCTAAATTCATTACACGTGTACATGTTAGCTTTATACCGTAATTTATGTAACAAGTATAGGCTTTCATTAAAGTGTATATCATATAGAAATTATATTTTATATTCAAAGCGAGTTATGGGGGCTTAAGAATGTTACGCTTTATTTGTGGCGTATGTCTTCATTTTGATGCGTTTACCCTTTATTAATAAAAGACCTTGTGTATGTAGAATTATTTGCGTTGTTAAATATTAGGAAGGGGTTTCAAATATATCTAAGTACTTATGCAGTTTATACGTTCATAGGGGTTAAACCGAGGTTAAATCTGATGAAATAAAAAATTAAACATTTATTCGATTTTAAAAATGTGTAATATGATGATTAATATAACAAATGTATAATTTAAAAATACCGCATGCTAGTACAATGGTTGACTTCGTGCCAGTATAACTAGTAAAAAGAAAATGTAAATTATTTAAGTTTAAAGTTTGTTTTATCCTTTACCAATTTACCTATGTTTTAAAGTATTTTATGGATGCAAAAAATAATTTTCAGTAGTTTTATTAACATTATCGATTTACTTATTTTATTCCATATTACTAAATATACTATTATAATATATTCTCAGTACACTGTGTATTCTTAGTACAAACGATAAAAAGTACATTACTTTTTAAAAATGACAAGAGTGAAGAAAATACATTAACATAATACATCAGACATAAACATAATAATATTATCACAAAAATATTGCCACAATACACACTTAAGATGATCTATGATTCTTATTATAGTTTTATTTTTATTTTCTCTTATATTGTTAGGGTCAATCAGAATAGCCCTTGGCTTCCTTATTTGCCGGTCCATCAACCTCACAAGAATCATGTGGATTATTATTACATGCATTTTACTCATATCATAAATATTTTTTTATTACTGAAACAACTCAATATATTCAACAGTTACTTAAAGGTATTATATAGTTATATAATGAGAAAAAGAACGTCATCATGCTGGATGTATGATGTCGAAATTATGGTTGATATTGAAACTCAATTGAAATAATTTCATGATTTCTTCATTGTTATTTTATTAACCTAACAAAAATTCAATTTGAAAAAAAAAAATCGTAAAGCGTTGTGGGATCACCCTTACCTTTATTTGTTTACTTTATCTGGTCAAAACAATTCCGGTTATTGAATTGTTTTTAAATATGGTACCGACAAAATGACTTTAATAGTTACAATTTAATTTACTCTTAAAATACTCTACTTTTCAACATTAAACTTTACTAATATTTTTATAAGAGAATGATTTTTCAGCTACGAGAATTAAAAAAGTTAGAGAAAATTTTCTAGGAATTATTTTAATTTAATCTCTATAAGCAAATAATTCAATAAATAAAAAAATTCTTAAGGAGAAGAAAAAAGAGGAACTGGACAAGTTAACAAATGTTGGCTAATTAATGCCTTGTAGTTTAATTAAAAATATACTAATATACTGTCCAAATTTTGATTCAGATACATATGGACTTCATTTGAAGAAAATACTCTACTGCTTCTTTGGCACAATCAAATATTATGATTTTTTAAGCATCTACAAACAACGCGATATCGATAGGGATTGATAAATCTACATTAAAAGTATATGCACAAAAGTTGATCGAAAGATGACTCGAAGTTATTCAAACGTCGTAGATTGATAACCCTTCTTCAATAATATATGCAAGTAAGTTTTATAGCTTTGATTACAGCTCTTGCTAATTATAGGAATACCTAAAATATTTAAGCAGAGGGATTGTTTAATGTTATACGATGATCAACGGATTGATATGGTAAAAAAAACACAAAATATATAAAGGTATATATATATATATATATATATATATATATATATATATATATATATATATATATATTGGTGATAGGAACGAAGTACTCCGATTGAAGTGACAATAGGAGGTTATTTAACGAAGTTCTGAGATTATCATAATTAAAATTTTAATATCATGAAATTGCAGTTTCCAACACTATTCCCACCACAACCTGTGTAATTTTCAAGCGCCTTTAGCGACCTTAGTGACCCAAATTTACACAAAAAATAGGACCTTCGAAGGTTCCTGATAGTGTTACCATCAAACACTTGAGAGTTAGATTTAAAAAGCGTCCTTATTTAATGACTCAACGATCGATCCACTCTCAATTAAGTCACGGTAACTAAGGGGAACATGTCTTGAAACCGTGCTACTTTACCATTTTGACGTATGATCTCTAGTGAAATTTTACGCACATTGACCTCCCTTTCTCGCTCCCGCATGAAGTTTGCCACATGTTTTGCGATCACAATATTAGCAGGCAATATACCCATCACAACTTGTAACACGTCTATTAAGCAAGTTAAATAAGCTTTAGTTGGGCCTCGCTGCGAGCTCATTATGACTCCTCTAAGCTGGTCCAATACATAGCCCGAGACAAAAACCCAACGCGGACAAAAATGTTTTGAATACTACTTTACCAGTAGGTATCCCTGTGATTCTGAATATCAAACTTTTGTTGCTTGAAAGCCGAATTATCTAAGAACATAAGGACAGTGGATTAACTGAATTGGTATTTTATAAGTTAGATGTTCATCCATGGTAGCATCATCCGAATAAATTATTAGATTAGTTTTTATTACCTCACTTTTTTTTTGAATTTGCATCATTTCATTTGTATTAAATAAGATGTAATTTACTTATTTAATTATTATTTTTTAAATAAGATTTAATATACTTCTTTAGTTATTATTGTAGATTTCACAAAAGACAACGTTTGAATCTTTCTAAAAATTATACGAATATATAGGTTTCAAAGAATTCATGTAAGGTTAAATATTATTTAAAGGGACTGAATATGGAAAGTATAGTTTAATTAGTTAGCAAGTATTCAGTCTTGGGGAGACGACCAGGAACTTGGCGACACAAAAGTTTTGTAACAAATTTTATTATGTTTTTATTCAAACTTATAAACATAAAATTTGATGGCATTTCTTCATAGAGACTCAAATGTAGGTGGACAGATACGGTTCAAGATTTGGGTAAATCGTAAATCATAGAAGGTAAGGTTGTAAATTTTAATATTTTGCCTGCGGTACTATTTTAACTAATAATTAAAATTCATATTTACACCAATTTTTTTTTCAAATTCATGTTGAATATTTTGTAATTTGTAATAATAAGGCTATAGGATGTTTAATTAAATTCAGCTATACTGATCAAGACTGAAAATCGTGGTAGAAATAATTGCTTGTCCAAATAAAATTTGTTTTCTCATTCCATCAATTTCCAATAATATAGTTTTATTCTACACACACACACACACACACACACACACACATATATATATATATATATATATATATATATAGTTTAGTATGTCCGCAAGTAATTGATGCAATGTTTTGTTTAGAAAAACTGAAAGTGAAATCAAAAAATTAAAAAAAAGCTCAATTATCACATAATTAATGAGTAACGCGCGGAAAATATTATATTTCTGGGCAATTTATTTAATAAATTTCTTGTACAAAATGAGTGGCTTCATGGTTTTAAGATGGAGCTTATTTTAAACCACAGATACCAAATTGAAGTTAATCATCAAAAAGTAAATATTAAAAATTATTTTCTTCCATGCTGGTCTGTAAACTTTAATATTCACGTCCACATCAAAGTAGTTGAAGAAGATAATGTTATAAAATAAGGTACAGCCCAGTAATTGGTAACGAATAGCTCTAAGTTTTTACGCAATACTTGTTAAAATTATAGAACGAGGCAAACCGCAAAGTTAAGGACGAAATTTGTTTCTGTTTATTCGTATGTAGGTAAGCGACCGGCGGGAGTTCTGACTCTGTACAGCGAGGGTCAAAGTAAAGCTATTTATTTTAGTTTCTAACAACGGACATAAACAACAGTGTTTTGTTTTTCATAAAATATTTGACATATTTTACAATGATTTACTGTTCAATGAACTTTCATTAACTTTCTTGAGCGTAGTTGCGTTGTTTAAACTTCAATTCAATATCGATACTTATCAAAGCAAAGGGAATTATTTTTATGTATGATTTAAAGTAATAAATTAGTATTTTATAGATGAGTTGCAGAGATGGTTAAATACACCCGTTATGAAAATCTCTTATATTGTCCAAACCATATTAAAGCAAGGGATATAACAATACTATTTAATGTAGTATTGAATCCTTATGTAATTCTTTCCCCATTTACAATATTTTCGGTACCTGCCTGCTTTTAAGGAAATCCAGCTATGAACCTTTTTCTGAAAATAACACAATTGTTTTACTAATTAATTTGATTTTAATTCACAGCCGTAAATATATCCATTATTAGTTGAAAACCGTAATACAAATTTATAGGAAATACCATTCTATTGAATTTATATGGTATCCAATAGTATATTTAGTATGTCTAGTGACATAACTTCAAGCGCGCATTTTTTTTTTGCGTCTTGTTTATTTCTTATTTGTTGACTGCTCATTATTTCATTTCATTCTTTGAAATAATAATGTAATGCCATAAAGACAACCATTTGGTTGAGCTTCTTTAAAGCAATTAATTTTATATTTAGGAAATATTGGCATATAAACAATTCCTAACTAAAAAAAGAAAAAGATATTAATAACGCTAGAGCAACTCTTTGTTTATTTTTTAATGTTTCAGTTGTAGTTAATTTCATAAATAAAATTTTTGTGTTCAATAATATGAATATGTTTTTAATTTGAAATTTTTGAACACTGACACTACGCTAAGCATATAATAAAACCATTTCTTTCAGTGTTGTCCTTATAATCAATAGTAAATAAGTGTGTCTTAGTCCCTTTAGTTCCATTTTCTGCTCAATAACATCAAATGTTCCGGTGGTTATTTCTTTGGGGTCCTCATCGTAAAGTAATGTATATTAAGTAACCCACATATCTGCCACAAATTAATTATAAATCAGCAGGTTATTGGGTTAGAAGCCCTAGCTTGCAATAGTTTAGTTATTAAAATACATAATTACAAAACTTTCAAAAAATCTAACCTACAAAGTATTTTTGTCAAACTGCCAACATCTCGTTAAAGATCAAACAGTAAAATGACTTCAAATAATTCTTTGATATATATTGAAAAATTAATTAACCACCAAAATTAATCCCCATGAAGATTTACCTTATCCAAAACGAGGAATTTTGTAATTGCATTTTAAGTACTGGTGTTACAGATTCGAAACAAGGTTTGAAAGCTAAATCGAAAAGAATGTTACTAAGAGATTCAAAAATAAAACGTACACGTAAAAGAAGCTGCAAAGAAGAAAGTGGGGAAAATTTGCAAATGCCCTCAATGATTCAGCGTTTACATGCCAGGCGGGTCTGCTTCAAGATTTATTTATGATAACTCTTGCTATTCATATTAAAATATAAAGGAACGTTTTAATAATATAAAGAATTTGCAAAATAATGGCTGCAGTGCATAAACTCAGAAATATCGGATTTAGATTGGAAGACAGGTTGTTTGGAATAATACTCCTCTCGGGTCTACCAGTTTCATACAAGTTATGAATTATAATGATCGAAAATTCCGGTATGAAGACAAGCGCTCTGGCCCTTTGAAAACAAAAAAAATTATACGACATCAGTACGAGCAAAAGCAATATGAAAACGTTTGCAAGCGACCAATATTTCAAAGAATAAATATATAAAGATAATTTCCAGAGTGTACTTCGCTGTCATAGTTATAGTAAATTTAGTTACATAAGCACGAAGTGCAAATCAAAAAATAACCAGAAGCACAACTCTAGAATTCTAGGGAGCCTACGCTACCATATTAAATTTACAACTACGATAAACAACAACAATGCATGTTAAATAGACTTCAGTACTTCTATGCACACGACTTAACATAAGTACCTCCTGCATGAAAAAAATAAATGACCTCCTCATTTCAGAAGGGGAAACAGCGTTAACATAGACTTCAGTACTTCTAGGCATACGGCTTAACATAAGTATCTCCTACATGACAAAAATAAATGGCCACCGCATTTCAGAAGGAGAAACAGGGTTAACTATCAAGGCAATCATAGCAGCAAATGACAAATCTTATGAATAAGGGGTTTTAGTTGTATGAGTTTCTGTACTGAGTTTCTATACAATAGAGCGCAATGTGAAAATGTTTTTCAAAGAAATTGTACTATACGTGTGCAAAAGGGTATACTCACGACGACTACACGAAGGTATCTACAGTTTCAGGTGTGATTCTATTTTTGTACTCTTGTTAATAGCTGCTCAGCAAAATTGAGGAATAATACAATTTGATGTTACTATAGTCTTCTTAAAAGTTGACTAAAAGAGGGACAAGTACATGAGGCCATCTGAAGAACTAGAATGCAAATCAAGTATAGTATATGTATGGTACGAAATTTTACACTGATTTTAAAGTTCAATTTTAATCAAATTTAGCATTGCTAGAAGCAAAATTTATTGTTGTTTTTTATAGGATAAGTCAACAGGATATAATGCTATATATACAGAGAAGGGTTAGAGTTATTAATCTATGAAACAATCGTATGTGGTCCACACATTATATTTTCTAAAAGCCAGGAAGTAGATTTGTATATAGTTACAATAAGCTTTACTGGAATTCAGTATAGAAAATACTTAAGTATCTAAAGAAAACTAAGCGTATTGCGTTGTCAACATAACCCAGATACCTATGATCAAATCTGTTATAGAATAAAAATTAAATTGATATGTCCAATACAACTGTATTAATGTGTGTAATTTTTTAGTCCATATTTGGGACACTTATAGAATATTTTTTATTATTCACTTATTAACAATTTATAACGTATGAGTAACTGTTTAATTTTTGATAATATTTCTGATTGAAATTATTAATTAAAAATTTACCTTATGGTCTAACTATATTGTCTTAGCAACTGCCACTTTGTGTAGCATTATTCTGTATACTGTTAAATGTTCAATTTTGCGTTCAAATATTTATCTAATATTTTGAAACAATCAGTTTCTTCCATAGCTACTTTTTTATGTTTAAAAGGAACCCTATTCTTTAACAAGATGATTATTGAAGAGGAGACATCAAATCTTGATATCAGACTTGATATATACTTAATATAATAATGTTGCCAATTCCTATACTATCGTTTTTATCTATGGCAGAGGGTACAAAATCCGCGAAACTATCACTGTACTTCATTTTCCTGCCCGGTGACATCAAGAGTGGCGGTGGCTATTTGTTCGGGATCCTCAGCATTAAATATATTTAAAATCAACACGTTAATTTTATTTGAAAAAGAATAATTTCTCCCCATTTTTCCTTTATTAAAACATAAAGATAACAACTGTACACTCATTGACGAATTTAAATGAAATTTAAATGGTTTTTTCGGGGAGTTTAAAAAATTATAAATTTTTACATGACATTATTTAGTTATTATCTCATTTTTCTTCCTTCTTAATATTATTGCTTGACCCTCATGAAAAGTAGTGTAAATATTTTTAGGAACAATTAAATGAAACTACGTTATATAGTTTTATTTCTACTTTCTTTAAATTCTTTACCACGACCTAGGTTTCGTTATATTACAACATCTCCAGGTGGGCCATAGCAAATCTTTGCTAATAGCCCACCTGAAGATGTGACAACGAAACCTAGATCGTAGTAAGGAATCTAAAGAAAGTATAAATAATACTACAACACGTCGTTTCATTTAACTGTGAATAATGAATTGTCACAAAATTAACGCCAAATATATTCAATACTATTAGAAAATTTTACCGAACTATAACTTTTACAAACTTATACAATTAGTATTTCTATAATCAGGCAAGGTAATCTCGGTAATCTCTTTTTTAAAGCAGAATGCAAAATCTACTAGGTTAATAAAAATAATTTTCCAAACTCGTACATTTCGGCTTATTTTTAATTCAAGATAATAATATAATGCCTAATTGTTATGTGTTAATGTTGTAAAAAACCAGTTTCTCCAAATATTATGTTTCATTAGAAATCTTAATTATAGACAAAATTGTATCAAAACTGAAAAAAACTAGTGTTGCGTTTTTGTACATATCTCTCGAAATCGTTAATGAAAATTAAATTAAGTTATTTTGAAAACAAACAATTTATTTGGAAATTCTAATCAAACATTAAAATCTAGAATTCTCATGAAAAAGTTAAGGGTGAAAATCAAAATTGAACCTTTTACTTTGAAACCTAAAAAAAGGCTAAAAAATTCTAAATATGAAATTGAATTAACATCATTTTAATAACCTATTTTGACTTGTCGAAATGAAGGAAAAAATTCTTCCTCTCAATTTAACTCTATAGGAGAAGTACCTTAATTTT
Source organism: Druceiella hillmani (assembly GCA_039881145.1). NCBI lineage: Eukaryota > Metazoa > Arthropoda > Insecta > Lepidoptera > Hepialidae > Druceiella > Druceiella hillmani. Next base: position 24,579,373 of record JAYKKI010000007.1, read on the forward strand.
TTTGTTAATATTTTGCTACATATTAGTTATGACCCCTGATGAAACATCTACATGCAAAACATTTTTCAAAATTTTAAACTAGAACATAGGAATTATGAGGCTGTGAAGCGTTATGGACCAAACGGATGGACAGCCCGATACGACGACATTAAAAGGATCACTACCGAACATAAGAAATGAAATTAAAATATGTATCTTTAATATAGAATATATAGAAGAATAAATGGAACTCCCTTGAAAGTGTTTATATTATAGAATTTAAGGTTTATGGTGAAATACAAATAATATGGATAAAATGATTTTAAAATTAAGTACATTTTCGAGTTTATCTAGTACCAAAAGTGACACAAAAATTATAAAAGTGAAAAAGTAATTATCACATGATTTAGCTCTGACAGACAAAAAGAAAATGAGAACCGAATTATTCACGACAGAAGAAAAAGAACTTAGATGATAAAAAGAAACGTGAGGTAACTAAATTGGAGATAATATATTTTTTTCATTAATTTGCAAAAATCAAGAAATTATTATCTTAAACCTACACTTTCACAAATATATGAGAATCAAAATGTTTTTGCTGTGTGTTTCCACATCTAATGCATAAAAAGTATATCAAAAATCTGAAACAAAAATTTAGAATAACTATATATTTTGTACTTCAACGTAAAATTAAAGGCCACATTTTCATCAATAACATAAAATTATATTGGTACCTTTTCATACGCTTTTTTATTGGGAAATTGTTATTTCTAATCGTGGAATAATTTATCATTTGGTACCGTTCAAGTCTAGTTGAAGCCATGAAAATATATAATGCAAATACGAGTAACATATTACGAGTGTTAGTTTATTTGCTTACTTGGTAGTTCCACTCGTAAACAACTAAGCAATGAAAACGTAATAATTTTAAATAAAAGATATTCTACTTTGTTAACCGGAAGCAAATATATTTTAACTTCAATGATATCTACAAATTTATGTTAGGCGTATTTATAAATCACTATTTATGAGTGTAATTCGTCCTAATTCATTGACACAAATATACGAATGTGATGGTAATTAATTATTAGAGTAAAGAAAATTGAATAATTTAGGACTTAAATTTTATACCTCTTATACCCCTAAGCCTATAATAGAGTTAGCTTCAAATGTCACTATAAATTAAACAAACTTAAAGTTTCAATTACAAAATATCTTTTAAACGAAATTATCTCTTTGGACAGAGTTTAGCTTGCTTATTCTACATATAGCTTTATAATTTTATGCCATAATTTCTTTGGTATTTGCACGTTGTAGACGCCGATCTATCGGGACACCCGCAAATTATAAGAATCTCACAGTTACTACGCGTAGGCACCACAGGCCGTCGGGGACTGAATTTGGATAATTTATCTTACAAGTTTGTCGTGAGAATTGGCCGTTGGGAATGACAAACATTTTAAATTACGACTCCGGAAATAATTCAATAAACACTTCACGTTAATTTATTGCTTAAAACTCGCATGGGGAAATATACGAACTTACTAATTGTACACGATAAGATGCAGCCAATAATTAAGTTTAGATTCGTATATATTTTTACTTTTATTTTTATAACCTGGAGAAATAAAGAAACAAGTATTGTCATATTGACAAATCCATATGTTTGCGTAAATGTTTAAAGATTTTACAGTAACTTTGTTTGTATACCTGTTACGGTGTAAGAGAGATAGTCTGAACTTATCGAATGAATGGCATACAAATTTCTGTTTCGCGTTCAGTTGTACTAAAATAATAATATATTAACGACGTAGTCAGTTGATGATTGCTTACAAAATTAAATTTACCAACTAGGTTTTTATGTTAAATGGTAATATTAATAACTTGCCACTACTTATTGAAAGTATATAATATTTTTATTTATAACTATACGAAGTACACGAGTATGCCCAATAATTTATTCTTTCTAACTTGACCTTATCCTTTTTAAAATACTGGTAACAAAATTTTATAAAAATATTTCTGAGTCTCATGTAACAAATAATTATATTTTTTTAAATTTTTAGTATTTATGTAAGTGTTTTTCTATAAAAATACAAATATTTTAACTATTTATTTTTTGGTTATATTCATGACAAAATTTTTATTCATGACAAACAATTTGAGAACGATCCATCGATATTTTTGACGTGATCGAAATTACTATTTAACTATTCTTATTTATTTTTACAAACATGTATCTCATTAATACAAATATTTGCTTTGCTAGAATTATTTTAACCATTTCAGTGGGTAAAATAGTAATTAGTTGTTTACCTTAAATTTATTTAAAAAGACATAGTGTCGTTAAAAACAACACAGAGAATAAAATATAAGCATTAAAAAAAACAGATAACAAAATAATATGCCGAGATTACCTTGCCTGATTATAGAAATACTACTTGTATACAGATATAAGTAGGAATTATAATTTTTTTTAGTTGATCTGTATTTCTTAAGCCAATTAACTGATTGATATTGTAGTATATGTGTATTTTTTATATTTAACAATTTTTTGAAATTGTTTTCAAGTAAGTTTTGAATGTTTTGTTGGGAACTTTTGGACCTCTTAAGCATGCATTTCTAAAATTTAAATCTACTTCTTACACAATAATAAAAACATACATGGCTTCATGTGAATAGAAATTGTCAGTTTTCAAACCTACACTGAATTTTCTTTAAAAAAAATGTTATTAACTAGTTCACTTGCCATCAGATTTCACTTGCCATCGAAAAATAATTCAGGATGCAAAACTTAACTTTATAGTTTTTCTAGAAGAATTTTTTTTACTACAAGCAGTTAAACGTAATGAAGCAGACTCACAGCTATTATTATGATTTACTATATAAATGATGACCATCGTAAAACTTGCAACTGCGCAAAAGGTAATAATCCTAACCCAATTTTCTGTTTCTTTTGGTTATTGCTGATAATAAGATGGAGAGTATTAGTTGCTATGTACTGGAATTTGTCTTAAACTTAGTACGCAATATATATATATATATATATATATATATATAAATATATATACATATATATATATGTACATATATATATATATATATATATATATATATATATATAATATATATACATATATATATATGTACATATATATATATATATATATATATATATATATATATATATATATATATATAATAACAAGAAAAACATGACGTATTATTTCACGTTTATAGAGGGCGCAGGTGTATTACTGCTGCACGAAGTTATCCTGTAGAACTAGTTATCTGTTTTACTTGTAAATGGTATGAATTAATATACACGTATAATATTTAATTTTTACGACAGCAACCGCTGTTTTCCTGTCAAATTATTGGTTTCTAAAATGCTGTGTATTTAGGATGATGCATATTAGCCTTAAAGAGTAGTTATGTGAAAAAGAGGAATTTATACAAATTAAGAAGGTGCATAGTTTCCAGTTAACTGTTTTTATATTAGTCGTGATTTTACGATTCGTTTGAAAATTGTGTTATTGGAAACAGTTTAACAGAAATACATAATAATTCGACGTTTCTCACCACTCTTTGGTACATGCACATACACAGATGAGTGCTATATTTTACTTGACACTTCAATATTAAATTTTTTACCAAGAAGTTTTATTCTTCCGCTTTTAGTGTCTAAAATATCCTGTACTACTCAGAATATCATGAACTGACGATTAATACAATACTAATAATATTTTTTTATTGAAATTGGAACAGACGTTGGCAGGATTCAATAAATCTAAGTAAATCCATGTGTATATCTACATAAACACATATAAGTGTGCACACACACATACAGCCATATGTATAAAATAAATTTCCTGTGTTTATTTACCTTAGTCAGTGTTATATAGACTGTATGCGCCTGTATGTATTATCCGCGGTGTTCGGGAATAAGTATCGGACAAAGAAAGACGTTATTCCTTGACTAAAAATAGTCAAGGAATAACATCTTTCTTGTTCCGTTTATAGTAAAAATAGATTTCCGCTAAAATAAAATTTAAAAATATGACTATTTTTCAGAAAACTGAAAATAATATTCATAATTGTTTGTCATCTTTTCGTACACACAACACTTGCGCACATTGTTCAGTGTCACTCGGGGGAATAACCCGCGAACAGTTGCAAAGTTATCACCACTGAGGTAAACACTGCACTCCGGACAAGAATTGGATGTTTAAAAAAGTTATTTTTTTGCACTCCATTAGGAAGAAAGCTTGTTTTACGTTTTATTTCAATGACAATTTATTTCTTTATATCCAACGAATGGCGTCTTTCTTTGTCTTTGTCCGACATCTATTCCCGGACATCGTATAACTAATATATCAGTCGCTTCAAACTTTTTTATTGATATCTGTACACACGCGAACCTAACAACTTATACTACAGTTCTTGTGCATACCTTTGTACCTGCAAAACCTGCCGGGATTGAAAAAGAAGGTCGAGTTTAGGTAATATGTTCTGTTATTCTCACGTATTCAAAAAATCTCCGTTTTGAGTGTTCCAAAAGTTGTTTCAACAAGAAGGCAAAGGGTTCTATGTTTATTTTTTACTTTGTTTTGTTTTTTAAGGAAACACTTGATAGAAATATTGGATCAAAGGATAGACTTTCCAAAATTTTATTTTCAAGGACCGTGTATCCTCGGGAAAAAACGGTTTGTCAATTAGATTGAAATTTCAATTCGTAATAAGTGGAATCTTGGAATTATTAACTCAATGGTATACACTTTAATTTAGAAGCAAAAGAAAAAAAAGTGTTTTTAATATAGAGACGTTATAGTTGCATTAATAATTTAGACGAAATAAGAAAGAATTTTTTTTAGCAAATACATTGAGAACGATGACCAATCGAAGGTTGCTTGGGTAATTACTTAATAAAGTAATTCATGAAGATTACAATTTACTATAATTTCACGGTGCTTGACGAAAGCAAAAATATCAATACGTTAACTTATTAAAAATTATTCGCACGTATGTTCAAAGTACTTCATAACAATCTACAATTGTTGAAAATAATTTATCTACATTATTTTTAAATTAATCTATGTAAAAAGCCTTGAAGATATGTGGCCGAGAGCTGTAAAGGTTTGAACACCAGCTTCCCAATAATTGTCAATGTTACGTAAATCTGATGATATCTGTTAACAGTATGGAACTAAAAGAATCTCCGCAATGAAACACAGATTTGGAATAACTTTCGGTATCTTGTTTCAATTCCAAAATGACCTGAAAACTTTTAATGGATATTTTTCTGCTTCTTAAATTTCATTACGTTTCTCGAGCGATGTTATCCTATTATATAAAACAATTATTTTGTTGTATAATGATTGGTAGTAGTTTATGAATTATAAAATGTATTTGTTTTTTTTTTGTAATACTAATAATTATCAATTTTATTATGAACCATCATCTTGTTCCTTGAAATATTTAAAGGTATACAGTATATCAACTTTCTCTTATATTTAACGAAAAATACTATTAATTACATCTTATGCTAATGTTTACCTACCTTTCATGGTGGAGTATTTTTACAATCGATTAAGATATTACAATGTTAAAAACAGATTCCTATACACAAAAGTAATATTTGCTTACTCTTTCTCAAGGCGGTAGACCTGCGTAGAAACATTTTTATCCTTGTTTATAAATGTACGTATACATAATCATCAATAAATTTAAGATAAGCCTAAAATATTGCATTTATAACATGTAAAAGATGTTTTATTAAGTTTTACGGGGTAAACACGACGGCTAGATCAACTAAAATTAATTTGGTAAATTTGGTTTGGTAAATCAATTAAAAATGTAAGGAATCGAATAAAAATTTTAGATTTATACTTCATAATACGCTCATTGAAAATTTTATAAAAATTAATTTTGTCGTAGTACAGTAAACTCCTTTTAAATCGCCTTGTATACTTTTTATATTTATTTAAGAAAACCTTCAAGTGCCAAACTCGATGAACCATTATATTTATATTATTTTACAGATAATCCAATGCACATTTTTTATCAAATTCATTTTGTGGCAATATTTTTTAACAAAACAATATGCTATTTGTGGGATTGTCACAAATATTATTGTTTTTATACTTCTCTTCTTGTTACCTGAATACAAAATGCCTCAATTTATTTTGGACAGAAAGTAAAGCTCGAGGGTCTACAATTATGAGCAGCAAAATCCATTAATATCAATTGAAATATATTTAGGGTATCTAAAGGATCAAACATATCTCATAAAACATATTTATATATTTTTATAAGCCTTTTTCAAAATAACTTCAGTGGACTATTTTACAAAAGTGATCATAATTAGAACGCATCTCATTGTAATGAATGTAATTATAAATTGGACATTTAAAAACATAAGTAAAAATGAGGTAGTTAAACATTATTATTTTTTCAAACTTCCATAACTTATTAATTCATTATTGGATCCTAGTACCATATGTACTAATAGAGGTTACTGACCACATTACAGCCTCAAATGCAATCAACGATCGACTGGAACGATTTCTGGAAAATAGTTCAAATGGAGAGTTCAGGTGATAGTTTCCATTTTAAATGAAAGTATAATGTCTTCTGTTACTGGGAAATAAATACTATACAAAAGTGATTAAGAATATTTTTATTTACTTTGAACTACTGCTGACAGTAAAAAAAAAATATCTGAACGCATTAAATGGTTCTTTGGGTCATACACAAACGCACAAGGAACCAAGGTATTTATGATATCACCTTGAGCAATAAGCCTTTTCGTTTGCAATTTGTTAATGCGGCGATTGTAGCTTTCACTGGACATTTCCGGCCGGTATACAATCCGAATATTAATTCTTTGGGTTGAGATTGCATTCACATCTCCTTTATATTATAAAGTGCCATCTTTGAAGTAACACGGGTTGCCGACTTAATATTCCCGAATTGAAGAGATTGACCCCATCTCATAATTTAACTGGGTGCGAGCATGAGTTCTCCCTTGATATATTTTTTCGACTTTGAAGATTTTAAACATTTAAAATACACAGTATTATTAGCAGGGATTTTAAATATTCCCTGTGCAATTGCTGCATGTAAAGATAATTCTTCAACTCACATGAGTTTCCGGTTGTTATGTTTCAGCTTTGGTCATAACTAGTCTTTGGTAAATTTCCCAAACTGTTCCGTTTTTTTGACATTTCAACGTCGATTATGTTTTTTAGATTAAATTTAAGATTAGTTGCAAAAACGTTGCGTCGGACGTTCGATGGTCATCAGCCCAGCTCACCTCGTTGGTTGGCATTAATCCGACATCTAAGACCTATCGGTCTTAGATGTCGGATGTCTAAGACCGATAGGTCTTAGATGTTGGATTAGTGCCAACCAATGAGTGGATTTATTTTTTGCCTAAATTTCAGTATATTTCTAAGAATATGCACCCTAACCTAACCCTTTCAAATGACTCTTATATATGGAAAAATCCAGTATATAATTTTCACCATATAATTTAAGTTATTGCCAAATTTCTGCGTCATGCTGTTACTGAGTGAAACGGTTCTGACAAACAGACGGATACATAAATGATCGCACCTGGCGGACACGTGATTTCACGTAACGGAAACGTGAGTAAGGTGTGAATATAAACAAAGTTTGGTTTCTTGCCGATAATAATGTATTGTTGGTTTTTAGCGAAACAATGAACATCCCGTTCATTGGGAACGATTTGCATTTTTATTATTCGTTGCAGATGTTGCATATTGAAAAATGTTTCAATATTATTTTAAAGTCCTCGCGAAATGAAGCACAGGGTGCGGCTTGCGACTTAGCACATGTGCAGTGGTATGTTACCATTAATGACTATAAATATGATTTAGAGAAGTCATGCACTCAGGAGTCAAGTTTAATTTTAATCAGACTTTCATGACCACTTCGAGAATGGATTAAAAAAAAATTATTGAAAGGATTTATGTTCGCGCTGCTTAATCCAGAGGTATTTACTATATAATTAATATTAAACCATTTAGAAGACAGGAGAATCATTTAAAAACAGAGGAACATTTTAAAATAGGAGAGCAAGTGTAATCTAATAACAAAAAGTAATTTTCTTATTATGGTAGGATTATTTTTCTTTACTCAATAATTTTATCAGGATTATTTTTCTTTACTCTGCTATTCATTTTTTCCGTTTAAATCTTGTTTAATTTTTTGTCACTTTCAAGAAGCATTTTTCTTATTACGTTTGTTTTTGGGGACGGTTCCAGATGACGTGGTTATTCTTCACGCTTGCTAGCTTCATTTTCTTTTCTAACCAGAATTTGTTTAGGATACCGGCACCTTGAATTAAATCACATTGAAATATTTTACTTTTCCAAGTTGATTCATGCTCTATTATGTGTTTACGATCCAATAGGTGTATAAGTGTCCTGAGAATATAACTGTACTGATATATGTCGCAGTTACTTTACATAAATATCATGGAAGGAATATGAGTATATATTAAAATTATTGAAATTCAAAAGTTGCCAATTGTCATGTTGTGTAACTATATTTAAATAAAAAAAAACACGAAATATATTTTGATTCAATAATGCTTATGTTACTGAAACTTTCTTCACTTTCGATTAAATTAAAAACATATTTAATTGTAAGCTATAAATCAGTTTTCGACATCCAAAAAGCTATTAGGAAACAGAACGATGAGAGCTTTTTACACTTCTGTTTGTATATTTGACACTACTTGCAGCTCTCAGTTATTGTCGAATGTTCACTTTAATTTTTTTTACCCTTCGTTAATTTTCGATTAATTTATAAGGACAATTTTAATTTACTTATTCTGTTATGTATCCATTTACTTATATTTTTAGCACATCAAAAATTAAAAGTTAAACATCTGTGAAAATGGAAGTGATACGTTCAATCGTACATTGTAATTATTGTTTTGTCAATTAACACAACTATAAAGAAGCGGAATATTGGGAGGTCTTTAGACTCCATACTAGTAGAAGTCATATTTGCAGCTTTTAGTTAGTTGTGGATATTTTTTTAAAGTAAAAGTTTAGCTTCTTCACTAAAAACTTTTTATTTGACTTTTCGAATAATGATATTGCAGGAAATATGACCGATGTTTGTAGGCAACAAAACATAAATATACATATTTAATTTATTACTTTTACCAATGTATATTTATAAGCTGTTTTGTCAAGTAGAAATACTTCTCGAAACGTACTTAACAATAGTTTTAAGGCAGTTGTCGTCCAAAACGCGATGTCGATGAAATTCAGTAATTTTTTTATATATAATTCAAACTATAAATAACTATGTTATGTTAAAATATAAAAAATTATTTACCTGATGATGTGGAAGCAATTTTTTTAGTTTTCGTAAAAATCTCTCTCAAAAATTTTACAATTACCATTTGAGAAAAAGTAGTTATTTCACCATAACTATAAGTTTATTTACAAAAAACCCGTCGAGTGATTTATATAAAAAAACTAAGTAAATATAAAATGAAGTTGTATTAGCGTTTTAAAAGAGAAAAATGATTTACCATTTAGTTTTAGTCTCTAAAATAATTCAAATTTACAATTTACCTATCAAATGTAGTAAATCTCTCTCGGTAAACTGAATTTGTAAAGAAATGGGAAAACCTTACTGCGCCTAATATCTAAATAGACCGAAAGGCCACCATAACCATGTATTGTCTTACATTGTGTATTGTCTTCGCTAGTTTTGTTGTTCATTAGGTACAATAAAAGGGATTACAAAAGACTGAGCATCCTGACGGCGGGCTAAGTAGTCGGGCCACTGTGACAGTTTAAGAGATTTTAGCCAGTGAGGTAGTTTTATTTTAGTGGCACCGATGTTTTTTGCAAATCTTACAAAACTTGTAAACGACATTTCGAATATAGCAGTTAAAGAGTTAATATCATTTTAATAAACGTCACATATTCCAAATCTGTGTTAAATAATTAATTTTTTTGTGAGCATCTTAATAAAATAAGTCGTCAATGTTGTAACAGTCTAATAATAATTAGACATTGTTATATCACCTATACGCCCCATAACATGGTTCTTCGAGCCGGATAAATACACCAGATTTATTGTGGAAATATGTCAAAACATTCAAGTTAAGTAAAGTTGTACATTGTGACAGCAGCAAGTTGTATAGACAAATCATTTAAAAAAATAAAAAATTGGAGATTTAGTAGGACCTATCTAACGATTGTTAAACACAAAATATGTAAAAATTGTTAATGTGAAAGCCTTTAAACAACGAAGATATATCAATACACGAGGAAAATCAGCAGCCGAAAGCCGAGCAACGTGAGCAAAACAACGTAGACGTCAACCCTCTAAAGCCAACGGACGATCCTCATCACCAACATCGACGCTAATTCATTTACAGCGAATACAATCAACACGGGTGCAGCCAAAAGACTTTACACCGCAACAATAAAGATAAGTGAACAAATCTCTTGTTTTTCCTCTATAATAATACACCACATTAGCCTTAAATTGCCATATACATTTTTAAATTGCGCGATAAATTAGTTATCGAAATGCAATATACTGCAATATTAATTAAATAAAAAAAGGAAACAACAGTAATTAAAACGAAATTCACAAAATATATAAATTATATTCACAATGAAGGAAGCATATTAACCATACAGAAATAAAATTACGTTAAAAATATAAGCAGTTTACTAGATCAATTTGAAGAAACTCAAACAAATATTGACAAAATTACTAACGAGACTTAGACCCACTTCGATGAATTTAAAAAATTGTATTATATTGTGCCCGGGATACAATAGATAAAATAAATCCAATGCTGCCGACATCAGCACAATGTATCGCAAGGTTAAATGAAATACATTATTCAAATATGACGCTACTACACCGTATAAAACTGCCAAAGGTTGAATTTGTGACCTTTGACGGCTCTTTCGAAAAGTGGGTAGATTTCTATACAAATTTTAAACGGTTCATTCATGATCAACCGTGGCTCTCTGAATTAGAAAAACCCCAATATTTAAGGTCTAGGTTGAAAGGCAAGGCATTAGGTGTAAATGAAGTATTAGAAGCATGGGAGGAAAATTATTTAGTTGCATGGGAATAGCTAAAAACCTGTTTTGCTAATAAACGTGTAATCATGCAAAATCAGGTTTTGGAAATTACTCAAATTACCAACGATGAATAAGGAATCTGCTGTCCAATGAAGAAAGTTTTTATATACGATTTTAACTCATATCAAGGCAGTCAAAACATGTCTTAATTGATTAAATCTTCGACACCATAGTAGTGAATGCAAATGGTCAGGATGTAAGAAATATGAGAAAAACATAACATATTAATATGCAACAATAATGCGAATAACTACGATAATACTATAAAATAAAGAAAACCCCGAAATACACGATTCTTCGGGGAGCTCAAATATAAAGGTACATGGCGCCATAGAGGCTGCGCAGGTTTTATTATTGACGGCGTTAAAATCAAGATGAATGATAATTCAAGCTCGAGTGTTACTGGACAATGGATCGCAATCACATTTCACCATGAAAAAACAGACGGACCGATTAAATTTACCATTCAAAAATATAGATCTCCCGGTAGAATGTTTAAATAAGCTAGAAACTCGTATCAAACATACAGTCAAAACAGATATCCAATCAAAATTCAACAATTAGAGTAAAATAGTAAAATTTTTAATCTTTCCGCAAATTTGTGACCATTTACCAAATGAATATATAGATAAACGCATCCTCAAAATACCTCACAATACAAAACTCGCCGATTTGAAATTTTATGAATCGGGCGAAAGTGAAGCGTTACTCGGTGCCGAAATATTTTATGAATTCGTTTACGCTGGAAATGTAGAAATTCCAGGACATAAGGTGCGATTTTATAAAACAACATTAGGCTGAATCATTTTTTGAAAAGTAGGCAACGATGAAAAAATATAAAAAAATAATAACTGCATGCTAAGATGCAACTCACTACACAAAAGCATATAAAAATGTTGGGAAATAGAGGGAGTAGAAAAAAATGATATTTTTATCTGAGGAATTAACATTAGAACATTTTAAACACATCACCAAGTAGAACATTTTAAACTCACCACTTAATGACATAATAGGTCATGGCAATAAATTGTACATCTACCATTTAATAAAAAAAATTAAAATCTAGGCGAATCATACAAAAGCACCGAGAAACCATTGTATACATTAGAATAAAAACTCAATAAAAATCCAGAGTTCAAAACACAACATATTAAAGGTATGCGTGAAGCTATGACACTGGGATATATAAAACGTATAATTTCCAATGAAATTAAAAAAAACAACATTATTTCCTTCCACATCATCTCGTAATTAAAGAATCGAGCCCAATCACGAAAGTAAGAATCGTGTATAACGTCTAATGGAAAACTAACACAAGAATTTCTTTGAACAATTGCATAAAAGTGGGAGCCGTCGTTCAAAGTACATGCTTTGACATCATCGTCAGATTTCGGACACATCAAATTGTTTTATTAGCCAATATCGTAACGATGCATAAACAAATTCTCCTTGACGAACAGGATATGTATTATCAATTTATTGTATGGCGAGAAAATGAAAACGATAAGTTAAAAATATTTACAATTCCGATAGTCTTATTCGGTTGTGCATTGGTACCACATTCGGCTACATACGTACTCAACGATTTAGCTGAAGATGAGTGTTCAAGATTTCCAACGGCCAGTGAAATTATGAAACGCGACTGCTACTTAGACGATGTAATGATAGGAACAGATGCTATCAAAGATTCAAAAAACTTGTACATGAACTCATTGAGGTGAAGAACGCGAGAAATTTACTCTGAAAATGGACATCGAATAACTCCGAGATTGTAGAGACTGTAGATTAAGAACCTGCTGATATTAATATATTTACGGAAGATATATCTCAAAAAAAAGAGTTAGGCATTCAATGGAACTGAATAAACGATGAAATCATATACAAGGAGAAGAAAAAACAAATAAAAAAATCACTAAACGTCACATCTTATCAAACATGCCCAGATTTATAATTCGATCGATCTGATAGACCCGGTAATAGTTCGTACTAAAACGTTTATGAAAAAATTGTTGTAACACAACGCTGAAAGGGATGATTTATTACTTGAAGACATACTGATCTCTTTAATGACGGTTCAACCAAAATAAGCTATCCTAAATAAAATCACAATAACGAAATTAAAAATGTATCTACCATAGGGCTGCTTAGTCCTAAAAGTAAAATTCTGGCAATTATCTTACCTAAGACACATCACTTTTCTTATTTACTTATACACAAACGTTTGGCACTTCAAACGTTTGGCACTGCAAGTTTGGCATACCTCCAAGATCACCGCATTTCGGGGAACTGAGGGAGGCCGCCGTAAAATCATTCAAGGCTCATTTTGTACTAACAATAGGCGATTAACTGTTAATCTGCGAAGAGTTAGAGACATGATGTGATAAGAAATCAAGGTAGTCCTTAATTCGAGACCCATAAATCCTTTATGCGAAGACCCCAATGACCTTCAAGCCCTGACACACGCATTATATGAGGATATTCCCGAACCAAATTTGACAGTTCATGCAATTAATCGACTATCAAGCTGGCAATATATTCAGTGCAACAACACAACAGTACTCGAATCAACTGATGGTCCGGAACTAATAGTAGGGTAAAACATATGATCAAATAAGAACCGGTATGCTCGTTTTGCTGAAAGAAAACAATGTACCACTTTCACATTGGCCACGTGGACGCTTTAGAGACAAGTTCGTGTCGTCATCATCAAGACACATTATAGAACTTATAAACGATTCATATCCCAAATCGCTCTTTTACCGATAACTTATGATTAATAAATGTAATTAATCATTTTGAGAGTTTGCATAATTTAAGTAACAAAATTGAACTTTATATTTTGTAATTCATTTAATGAACGTGGCTCGTTCAATGCGGTCGGTGTGTTAAGAATCGTTTTCTCCAAAATATTTCTAATTTACGTACCTGCCACATATCGTACAATTCACTCTGTAACATGTATTTGTAAAAAAGTGGAAAAACCCTACTGCGCATATATCTGTATAGACAGAAAGGCCACCATAAATATTTATTGTCTTTCATTATGTATTGTCTTTGCTAGATTTGCTCTTCATTAGGTACAATAAAAAGGATTACGAAGAAATGAGTATCCCGAAGGCGGGCCAAGTAGCCGCCCCACAGCGATAGTTTAAGAGATTTTAGCTAATAAGATTAATTTTTAGCCAATAAGATAATTTTGTCAACAGTTTGGAAAACAAAAAAAAAATTATTTTTTATAGAACAATTTGTAATAAATTTGGATATTACTATCACACTACCTTAAGCCTAATTGTCGATATATGACGCAAGTAAAGATATGTGAGTATGTACGTTACGCAAATGCAAATATTTGTAGTAACATTTTTAATAAAATTAATTTAACATGAAATTTACTGATGAAAAATAAGTGCAGGTGCCTCCTATTTGGATAACAGGAAAATAAGTAACAAAAAAGGACAAGTTTAAGCAGGAAAATCTGAACGATGAGAAATTTCCTACGAGAAAAAGTACTTTTCTGTTAAATATGGAAATTAATTTATTGTGACTATAGGTGTCCATATTGGTTTAATTTATCTTTGCATCCGCTTATTGATAATTTGTATATCTCTCAACATTAAACTTAATCAAATCAATATTGTTATTTCTTAGAAAATAGATACATAAATTATGAATACCAGCATACGCATGACACCTATCATAATATATTATCTATAGGAAGAACCCAAGAGAAAGTAGTCCAAAAAATTCTAGTAATTTTTTAATGAAATACAAAAACAAAATTGTATGGGTCTTTTTTTAAAATTGATACCGTTAAAAGGCAGTAATTTTAAAGAAAATTTTGCAAAACCAATTAGCAAGTATGCCCGTTAAACACTTCAAACAAAAAATATTTAAAGGAAAGTATTTTGAAATTTACATTCATTTGAGCATCGAATACAAAATCTATCAGGTGCTCGCTACATTTGGAAAACCCTTCATAACTTTTGATTGTCAAAACACTTGATTGTGTTTTCGTTAACTTTTTTTAGAAGATCTGAAGTTTGTAGACGTTTAAGGTTTTCTTTTATTCATTTTTTTTGTAAGGTCATTTTCCAGAAAAAGGGAAGTAAAATTAGAGCATTGGAAAATTAATGAAGCAAAACAGGCCATTACC
Organism: Druceiella hillmani; assembly: GCA_039881145.1. Lineage (NCBI taxonomy): Eukaryota > Metazoa > Arthropoda > Insecta > Lepidoptera > Hepialidae > Druceiella > Druceiella hillmani. The sequence continues at coordinate 24,594,661 of JAYKKI010000007.1, forward strand.
GTTTTTTAATTAAGAAGACATTACAGACTCGACGTACATTTCAAACTATCAGACCAAATAAGCAGTTGTCAGCAGAACATCTATTATTATTTTAAAAAAATTAAATAATAATAGATAACATGATTAAGTAATGACAATAATATACTAATGGATTTCGACACCGTTTGATAAAATTTTAATAACTAAATGCTTGAAGAAATACACTTATTTTTTATATAATGGTTTCTTGCTTCGCCTGCTTGGCTAAGTGAAATATTTTATAATAAATAAATTATTTTCTCTTTGTTAATGGAAATTGGAATGAAAGTAATTGTATACGTTCTGATAGTAATATACCGATAACAGCTAATAATAACAGAAGCAAAACAAAACATAAGATTCAAACGCACATTACTGGCTGAGTACTGAATACGAAATAAAAAACTATTATGACCGACTTATTACAAAGTCGATAGGAATAGAAAGATCGAAAGGCTCTTGCCAAATATTGTCATGGATAATATAATTTACTTATATATATTTTAATTTTTATTTTAGGAATCCGTTACGTTTAGAAATATTGCTAATCTCACCTATAGTTTTTAATAAAAGGATTTTAGAGAATAAACAAAATAATAAGGTTCAGTCTCGATTATTTTATTAAAACTAACAGATTTGACTAAACAAATTTATTGCAATAAAATCTCCAGTTACTTACATTAAATGGAGGTACCTACCATTTTTTATAATACTAATCGTGTTTCCTCATTTACAGTTTAAATTTATAATTAGATACACATTTAATATATAAATAACGATGACGTCTATCTCATTTAATAAAAAAAATTCAATACGAACACCCTTAAAATTTATTTTTAAATCTTTAGTTTACGATTTTTTAACTGTAAATTAATAACTGGGAAAAAGTCCATTTTAGTAACTATGAAAGTTTCACTTTTATTGAGCGGAAAATCTGGAATTACTATTTTGTCACGAATATATATTTTTTAAAAATGTGACATATTTTTTATTATGACCGGACGTAAACGTCCGGTCATAAAAAAATACGTCCGGACGTAAACAACATAATTATTTCCATTTTTAATACATCATAAATTCTTATATTTCTTTTGCTTAGATTTTATAATTAATACTTCTATTTAGATGTTTGTTAAGTGTATAGTTTGCGATTATAAATTTAAAGCGAAAATAGTGAAAAATACTTAGCAATAAAAAAATAAGCTACTAGTTTTGAATCAATTTTTAAAATAATTATGATATTTTCATAACACATCATTTTAACCTTCATTTCAATAAATCAGTGAACTATGCATTTTTCTATTATACCATATTTTTTATGCACTATTAGCGAATTTTCAAAATGGGCTGCGATAGTTATAGTATAAAAATTTGTAAACATACTTCAAGAAATAGAAAATGCAAATTTTATTGATTTTCAAAATTGAATAGGAAATTAGATCAAAGAAATAAGTAACTGGTGCAAAATGATTTTTCTCTGACATCGATTGTAGTTAGAAAGTTATACTCGTAATGTGGGTAATACATAGATTATTGTACAGAGCTGAAACAGAAGGGCATTATATATTCTGGGCTCGGACAGCATTCACATTATAATTATTCGTTTACAGTTATTTTTCTCTACTTTACAATAAAATAACAAGACATATTACTTCTTAGAACTTAACACGATTCTATCGAAAACAAAATTAATATTCACTTTTCTTCGAGAAAAATAAAAAAAAACATTTCATATGTAGGTATGAGCACCAATTAAGGAAACAGCTGTACGTAAATAAGTTAAAGTAAACATTTTTTCTTTATTTTTGAATAATTCAAGGGAATATATATTAGAAACGTTAATTCAACGCATACTAATAAAATTGACGAACTTTGAAAGTTGGGGTCGGCAACCGGTGCTGATTTGAATAAAATTAAATTTCACTTGAAAATTAATGGATATTTAAGACAAGCTTTTAATATATTTATCCATGATTTTCTACAGTTTGCTCAAGGTCTTATTACTATTATTTACCATATCAACGTTAGGCGCTGCACGAGGTGGAAAAAACAACATTCCTCTCAAATTTATTTTCAATAATTCGTTTATCAAATTAGTATAGAAATAAATTAATCTGCATATTAATATAATTTTAGTACAAAGAGGCTCGAATTTCATCTAAAGAATCAACTATCTATCGAGATAGTTGATTCTTCATTATAGATAGTTGATTCAAACAGATATAAAGGTGGTCGTCAACTGTAGACTATTCAATCAATAACTTGAGAAATATTTTATAATAGAATTAGACTGCTCTAGAGCAATGGTACTTAAAAACTGTTTGAATTTACATGTAACATCGAATCCTACTTTGATTGTCCCTTTCTTATATTTGGATCCTGCTCCATTATGAATTCAGCGATAAACTATGGAAATTAATTTTGCTTATTAGAAAAGCAGAATCAATTTGTTTTTTTCCGAACATTTTCAGGAAAATTACATTGATTTCAAATGATTTTTAACATGATTATGGCTTTGTAAACTATATAAAATTTTCCACTCACTAAGTTGATTGAGCACTTATTACAGCAATTATACTATTATTAATCATATAGTACAACCCTCTCTAATTATATTACTATTTTTATAGAAATTGTAACATTACTTTTTTATATTTTTACACTTTGGACTAATTACTTTCATAAAGTAATCAAACTTACTCTCATTTTCGTTAATAGACGTATTTAAAATATTAGGCATACACTAAACTACTTTCATTTCAATACCAGTAATTATTGTGTTATTATCAATATATAAAAAAAATTAAAAATAGTAATTTAATGAAATAACTTTTTACTACGTAACATTACGAAACAAACGATTTCGGAACAGAATAAACATATGTTAGACTTCTTCTTGTAGGTTATAATTGGATAAAGCTTTACGAATGTCTATATTAAACAGAATGTAATAAGACCTGTATCATTATCTCTCTTAAGATATAAATAGAGGGACTATGACCTTTGTTGCTCTAAAATGTCGTGTCTGTTGAAACAGGTATTATGTGACACTCAAGATGAATTTCGGTTGTCATAAACGATACTATATATAGAATACATTGATTTCTCCCAAAGATTTATAAAATTTATGGGATTTTTTTAGAATATTTCACGAAAACAATCAAAAGGTCACTGATTTCATTCTGTGAAAAAAGCAAGTTGTGGTATCCAGAGCAATTTTAAACATACCGATTTTTTATAAATTTTTTCTTCATTATAATTTTTTAAAACTATATTAACATTTATATCTAGGAGCTATCTACTAAATTTCCCCATAATTTAAAAAATTAATAGTGATGTGATATTTTGTAAGAAATAATCTTTATACGAGTGTAGTATTCTTAGGGATATGGTAATAAAAAGTCGAAGAACTTTGTGTTGTTTTAAAATATATCAGATTTTATTCTGTTTTACTTTTCAATTCTGTTAATTCTTTGAATAAGAATGAAATAGTATAAAACCTAAATAAAATTATAAATAACGTGTCGTATTCTTCTTGTAGTAGTACACTGTAGTACTTGTAGTAGTACACGTATTAACGTTAAAAAATGGTGGAATGAGCGGTTTTAGTATCCATCACTAATAATATTAATGTAATTAAATGGGTCTTTAAATACAAAAAGACTTCCATTATAAACCATACAAAGATACAAAGGAGAAGATACTAAAACATGGCAGAATACGTTGGGATTGGAAAGGTAGAAACCAAAACTGTTTTTGGCTTTCTTAAATTTTTTTAGTAAAATAACACATATTATTATTCCGTCATGTCCGTTCATGCTTCCGTCACAACCTCAAATGTTTATATAGTTTTTGATAAACCTAGAAAAAAATTACCATAATATATTTCAATTAAAATGTAGTGAAATATTAAAAAAAGAGGTACATTTTTATGCATACGAAATTGGAGTCTAAATGTCTTTTTCAGCATAAAACATCGAGTAAAGTATTATTATATGAAGCTTTTAAAATGAGACAGAGGTTCAATCATTCCATTTTAATTAAAAGTTAATATACGTTATCGTTTGGCATATTATGCTTAAAAATATATTTTATTCTCTAATTTATCAGCTATCAATTTAAATAATGAGAACATATCTTTAAATGTTTTGTCTTTGCTTTTTTATTTGTCAAAAGTACACAAAACAAGCTTAATATAAATTTGAATTAATTTTTTCCATAGAAGGAAGCCTTATTCAGACGCTGAATGTTTTACAATACTTTATTTTATATCACTAAAGTAACAAGGGGAAGGGGACATTATATATATTCAAAATTCTATTGAGATTCAAAGCAAATCTAATACCTAAAAACGAGCAATTTCACGTTCCTATGGGAGTTTCTTTGGTAGGATTAGGAGAAGAATAGGTAGAGTAGGAATCTCACTTAGCACATTCTTCCCCTAATCCTACCCATCTCACACCTAAATTAAAATACAGATTTCTGATTTTTCACTGTCATCGTATTTTTTAAGTGTATAGGGCTTATAATTAGGTATTACTTACAGGTTTGTTCCAAATCTGGTTTAGACTCGTTTACATTCCTGGGTTTTCACTATGGCTTTTTACATTTACGTTACTTGTTTTCATTCAATATTGATTTATTTTTTTAAATTTTAAATACAATCAACTTACATTACGTAGGTAATCAATTTGGAGAATTTTTAAAAATTTATAAATTTGTTGTAAATCTCTTTTATATATCTGATTTTATTCATCGGTCCATTATTACTGGTTTAGAATACCTGAAAAAATAAAACCATTACAGAAAAATATCACATTTTAATCCATTTTTTTATTTCGGTACTTGTGAATAAAGTAAATCTTAATTAAATATTTTTTGGACCGAGTATAATTATTGCTATGATTACGAGGGTATAATATTGTGGAAAAATGTTATCGAGAATACCTTATTTAATTTAATTTTTTTTTATAAATTCTTCACGTCTATTGCAATTTGCATCCTCTATACAAAGAAACGTCCACGTTTACACATTACAAAAGTCGCACAGAAATACAGCGTGCAAACCTTAACGGGCGACTGGGACTGAACTTGGACAATTCATCTTACAGGTTTGTTCAAAATGTTGACCATCGGGAATGAGAAATGTTTAGAGACACAGCCTTGAAGATACGCCTAATAAGCACTTCATGTTTTGTTATTACCTTCGGTTTTGAATACTATACGACTTTAGGGTGACCACGAGTGATCGACACCGCTGAATACGTTTGCAAATTCAAATGGAGGTGGGCGGTACATGTGGCTCGAGTCGTAGACGGACGTTAGAGCGAGCAGGTGCTGCACCGGTGGCCGCGCGGACATACCGATGTGAACAAGTTAACAATGAACAAGTTAATGACCTCGTTGGAGGATAATGGAGAAAGCCCTTATTCAAAATTGGGTACCCGAATATCTTTAATTTAAAGCAAAATGGTTCAATTTACGTTGTATTTATGGAATTTCATTATTCTATTTAGTTTTCAAATTTGTTAAATGTTTTTTTTGCAAATATTGAAATTATTCAGGTATATATGTATGTATATATACATAAATACATACATATATATGTACACATATATACACACACACACACATACACACACACACACACACATATATATATATATATATATATATATATATATTTATATATATATACATATTCTTGAATTATAGTAGAATGTTAAATACATAAGAAACATGTAGTCCTGTATTACTGTATATTAAACTTACATATTTGCACGTCGTAAAGTAGTATTACAGAAATAAAGGACTTATTGTTACTATGATCATTATTATTGTGTTTGAATATCCTGTTTATGTAAAGAAATGATGGATTGCAAAGTATTAGAAAGTATTGATTTGGGAAATATACTTATATGATTGAATTTGTATTTTACATCACCCATTTTACATTATAAATATTGAAATAATTATTTTAGAATGTAATATTAATTTAATTTCTAGCTTTTTAATATAATAATTGGCCGCTTTACGATAGCTTTGTGATTGCAGAAATGGTTGTTTGAATTTAATTTTTAGCAAAGTTTTTTTCATTCCTTAATAATAAACATCCTGAGAAAACACTCATTTCAATTAATAAATAATAACATCCCAAATCACACCGATTCTCCGTTTATATTAAAATTTGTAGCGTTTTAGTTATAATGAGTGATTTTTGTAGCCAAGTATTTAATTGAATACTAAATACTTATAAATTTTGAGCAGTTTGCCGTAAATCAATCCATTGAAAAAAAAACCATGGTGTCATATTTCCACTTTATAATTGAAGTACTAAAATTACACTTTGAAAACAAACCCTATATTTCGAAATTAAATTATATCTATATTTACATGGAATAATGTAACTTTCTAATAGAGAAATTGTTATTGGAATCTACTCAGAAGTTTTTGATTTTATTTCTTAAGCATAAACAAACAAAAAAGCAAACTCATGGTTTCTCATTATAAGTATAGATATGAGGATAATGACACTTATAAAATAGCATAAAAGTGACAGTAGCTCCTAAATAATATAGGTTCGGAATTATTTCACAAAATGATTCATAATCATTAACAGATTATACACTTATATTATTACAAAATAATGAGTTTTTTATATTGAATATATTTGGCGTTAATTTGCTAATATCCCACCTGAAGATGTAATACAACGAAACCTAGGTCGTGGTAAAGAACTTAAAGGAAGTGGAAATAATACTACATCACGTAGTTTCATTTAATTGTGAGTTTTTTATAATGAAACAAACAATTAAAATAAACATTAAAATCAATAATCTATTGCCAAGTTAAATAATCATAAAGAATTTTGCCTCTCCTATGAAATATTTTTTATTCGAAGTAAAAAATTATGAATTTATTTATCGAGGAAATTAGAAAAGTTTTGATATTTCAAATAGCAAAAACCCCTTGGTTTTAATAGATACAATTTTCCTTTTTATATTGAATTCAAAATTTTATAAAATAACATTGTTAAGTCATGGTTTAGTCATGGTTTTCAACTAAAATTTTTAAGTGATTCTTCTTATTGGATTTCCTCTCACTGAATTCTGGTCAGTCATCGGTGAACTGGGTATCTGCGGAGGGTTGAACGTCATTGCTTAGCAACCAATCTTTTAACATGTCGACAGAATATCCGATATTTATTTTTGTATATGAAACTACGAATATGTTTTAGTGACACTTTTCACATGATTTTTTCAATTGTTCTTCAGTAGAAAAGTTAAACGACAAAAACATTTCAATTGAATTTTAGGCATCTTCGTTTTCCCTAGTTTAGGATATTTTCATTGGTTCTTGTTATATCATCTTAATATATCGTTTTTTGTGCTGGATATTTCCCTGATCTCTTTTCTGCTTGTTATTTTTTTCACGTATTTTCATAACTTTCATATCCTGAATTGCTGTCCGTTTATTTTTTTTTTGTTATTCAATTTTTATAAAATAAAATAAATGGATAGAAGTGAGACCAATATCAGCTGAATAGCCAAACATTGTCATACATAATAATCATTTTGATCTGCATAAAGTAGCAACTATGTAACCAATCATTAGAATTTTTATCAACCATTGCATTGTTCGACCGGATCCTGACTTTGTAGGTGTCGTGAACATCCGTTCCCTATATTGTGCACTGATTATAAAATTATAACGTCTATAATAACAGAGGAAGTAACTTATTTTTGTATTGCTCCTTTGTAAATTATTTTTCTTTTACCCGTTCATATAGCAACCGACGTGTGAAAATATTTTCAAAGGATCGTAAGCTACTTTTGCGGCCCGTTTTGATGTCCACGTTTTCAAAAATCAAATATTTGGTTAGGTAATGGTAATATAATAGTCATTTAAATTTGGAGTTTAGGATCGATTGAGGGTCAATTTGGTCCCTCCATCTTTAGAGTTAGTAAAATAATGACTCGGACGATGATTCCTTTTTAGGTCATTTTTTTTCATACAAATCATACATAATTTGGAAATCTCCATCTTGCGTAAAAGGCTTTATTTATCGTTTCGTTGCAATTAATACTAATAACATTGGTGCTCGATGTAATTTTATAATACATAAAATATAAAATTAAAAAAAGTAATTGTTTATTCTTTTAGGAGTTTTCTGATATTTTTCAGAGTTTTCATAATTATTTTCTAAAATTATCCATCAAAGAACATTGATTATTTGAAGTACGCAAAATATATTCAACTGGAATTTTACTGAGTTTATCGAGTATATTTATTTTCTAATGCTGCTTCCCGAAATAAACATTGTCAGTGTCCGACGATTTTCAGCATACTTAGTTTATTTATATTTTAATTCAGATTCTAATTATAAATCAGGTAAAAGAGAAAATTCTTAGCTATCATTTCTTTTAAAAACAATGAAAGTCGGTAATTATTTGTTACCAATGTGGGCAAGTTTATTCCCACGTTGGTAATATTTCAAGGCAGTTAGAGTACTTTAAAGTGGCTATAAAATTAATATTGAAAATAATTAATTCAGAACTACAGGACCCGTTGTAAAAACGTTTGAGTATACGATTGAATTAGTGGACTAAAATTTAACAAAATGTCTGTTCATGAAATTAAATAATTTCCAACTTGCTTTCATATTTTCTACTGTGTACGTAAATCAGTCGTAATCTAAGCGAGCCATCTGACATCCGTAGTAGTTATGTAAGCCGTCATAAATTATAACAACAAAATTAAAATTCCCAGTAAAAATATTTCATTAGGATGCCACGAGGAGTAAAGTTTGAAGGGAAGTTCACAACATGATTTTCTAACTAAAAGGATCATACAAATTTTATCGTTACTAATTTAATATAGTTATTATTCGGATATTCTATGCTATTTGTATTTTGTTTATGGCGAGTGTTATGACAAGAGGACCTCATTAAAAAAAAGGCACAAACATTTTTTTGTTTTTAATTAAAATTTAATTTTGACTACACAAGGGAAACAATTAAAAAATTGTATTTGCATAGTCGTGTATCTGTGTAGTCTCTTTAAATTTTCTTAGTAATGATTTTAATAGTTACCATTTTAAAAGATTGGATCCACATTTTGATACAATATTTTAGAATTATAAATTATCTAGAATTTTAAATAAGTTGTAGAGCATTACACTTTTCATAATTCTAGTTATTTGTACTAATGTTTTCAAAATTAAGGTTAGGAGGAACATCGCCTCAAAAATTGCAAAAATATTATATATCTTATTGAATACAAAAAGATCACCAATTTTCGTTTCATATATTTTTTTCGGCATCAGTATTTTTTTAAATTTAGTTAGTTTTATAAAATTTAAACAGCACAAAAATACTAAACAAACGAATTTTACATTGGAATTATCACACGTTTTCATTTTTGTTTAGACTTCGTATAAAAACGAAAAGAACCTTAATTTTTTTTATTTAAAATATTGTACGGAATTTTAAAATTTTTTGGATTCTTTTACTTCATCTTCGTCTTTTACTTCGTCAAAAGCAAACGATTTCCTTCAACTAATTTTTTTTTTGCAAATTTTTTCTCACTGTTTCTAATAAAATTATTCACTAGCAAGTAAAAAGAAAATTTGTGTAGCTTATAACTATTGAAAAAAATTTCGTACAATAAATGAAAAGATGGTGTTACATGAAAATTACCCCTTTGAAATACGTTAACTGAAATAATAACTTATTACAAAAAAAAAATATTTGGCTGAATACTAATTGTTAATGTTACTCATTTTAATAATTTAAATGAGGAATATTGTCAATTTTAAACTAACGGAATATTAAATTAAACAACTTGTAATATTTATAAAGGAAAAACAATTATCCTTCAGTTTTATTATTCATATATGCAGGTTTGATAATGTATGTTACATTGAAAAAAACTTGAAATATGGACAATCAAACATTTGTAAAAAAAATTAAAAAATATTTACAGACGTAATTAACATACAGACGCAAATAAATAAAAAAAATATAAGTTATACTTGGTCAAATTGTTTTATTTCATTTTTACTTATGTTTGAGTAAGAATTATGAAATATTTAATAAATGCATTGAAAGGACAAGAATTTTGCTTAAAGACTTTTTCTATTTGAAGTTAAACCAGGTGATTTTTCGTAAAGTTAAAGCCATTCAAATATAACCTAACTTTTAAAATAAACTCGTTTATCCTTTAACTTTGTTTTTTAGTATTCTGAATAACGTAAGTTCTATTATTTCAAAAGATGGTATTCAAATTATACATAATGTTTTTTAAGCGGATTGTTTCTATGTTTACATTTATTTATTACAAGCTTTGACTCTCAGCTTCAATTGCGTAGAAGAGGGATAAAAATGGTTGTAAAATTAAAAAAAAAACCTGGATAAATTGGTTCTCAGAGTTGGAAGAAATCAAGTAGTTTAAGATCCACATAATGGAATAAAATGCCATGAAAAGAAGGCAAAATGACAAAAAACAAATGATTAGATAGCCATTAACTAACACGTAGCAATGATGAGTTGCAGTATTCTGGGTAGTATCCACTAATATGTCCACTCTCTCACTTATGTTCAAGCACTTATCCCCAACGGATGATTTATTTAACTACAAAAAAGTTCTTTCGGAACAAGTATCATCCTATATTCATTATTATGAAATAAGTCATAAGTATACAAGATGTCATGGAAATTGGTTGTATAGTTGAGGCCTGAAATCGGAAAAAATAAACAGATGTATTTTTGCATTTATAATATTAATCAGGATTTGGCAATCTTGTATGTATGAAATTTGTAAACAAAGAAGCGTAAAAAAAATAAAACGTGCACAAACAAATGCTAAACTTCTTAGAAAATACTAACGTTCTTGTGTTACTCAGATGTATATATATGTTCATGTATATTTTTGTGTACATACACACACACACACACACAGGTATATATATATATATATATATATATATATATATATATATATATGTATATATATATATGTATATATATATATATATATATATATATATATATATATATATACATGTACATACTTTTTTTTTTTAATTTTACTTGCAATCGATTTCCTTGATTAAAAAATTTTAATGAAATTAAATTATTTCACAATTATACAATTAATACGAATTCAAGTACATTTTTTCATGAGCATTTGGTCCGTGACAAGCGCGCTTTACGTATCTAATACTTTTTCACCTTTTATTTGACCTAAATAAACCTTTAAATTTCGTTCCAAAGTAAAAATAACTAAAGCTCGGTTCAGATAAAAATCACAAATGATATCTCCCTTATGAAAATAATATTATGATTCAGACGGATTGATACACAGACTCCGCTTCAGAAACTATCAGCCTAAAATTTAATAAGTTTTCGTCCATAAAGTAATAAGATAATAATTATTAAATAATATATAATTTCTATAATAAAATGATAAATAAGAATAAAATTGAAACCGATTTATTGATTATGCGTAAAATAATTTTTTTCCAGAAAAATATAATAAAATAGCTTATCGTTTAAAAAATATGTATTTTTCAGCTTTATATTTTAAAATTTCAAGCTTGTAATAAAAATTCATGATTTGAAGTATCATATTATAAATTTCTTAAGCACATTTAATAAAAGCCTAGACAAGTAAAGACTTTAGCTGCATTTCATAAGGCTATGTTGTAAAAAATTGTCATTGTCCTTTAATACAATTGAAATATAATTCGGTTTTAATGTCCTTCCAGCCTAACGGAAAATTTAAATAGTTCATACGCACCGAAGCACAGATATTATTCTGGCCTCGCTATAGTTATTTTACTCACAATGTGCGCGGTCTATTCGATTGTACTATATTAAACCATTTGGACGTCCGATTTCATTATTCAGTCTAGTGTGATCGCCGATACGGTAGTTATTCTTGTGATATATATTACTGCCAAAGTAAGAAATATTGGACACGTGTTCTATTCGCTTATTAGACCATACTTTAAAGAAAGGAAATTTCCTGCATCTATTTTAATATGGCTCAAACTTATTTGGTCTTAACCAGGATTAGTGACTTTACATGCTTTTAAAATGTAACTAAAATATCAGGTTATCACGCGTAAGATTAAGTTACACTAGATTTCTGTTTCCAAACTAGTCGTATGCGTAACTTCTTCACGTGGACCTTTCGAAAATATTATTAAGTTAATTATAGATTAAAGATCAAAATACATATTAACTCATCTATAATCATCATTATAAAATAAAGTTTTTCCAATAAGTTCATATTTACTGAAATTTCAAATAATTATCCTCTTTTCTGGTAGTTCGATTGCAACGAAACATATATATTACCGAATCTTACTTATCCTCCGTTTAAAACAACATGATTATTCCTTCAGAGGTTCTTACATAATTTGAGAACAAATAAACGTACATAAAGACAAACAGATCGAAACATAGGTTACTATTTCCAAATTTGTCAGTTTAAAACTTAGTTTGGTTTTAAAACTTAGTTTTTAAAACCGAGTCAAAATATAATAGTACTAGCTGACCCGTGCGAAGTCTTCATACTATATCGCCATCTAGCGTGTTAAAAGTATACAATTTGGCTAAGATATTTGATGTGTCGCCCACAGATGGCGTTCATGCCAATTGTTGTAAAAATTAATTTTTTATTAACAAAAATTTTGTTTTCCAATTTTTTTATATTTTTCGCCCAAAGTAGAAAACATAAGCTTTAAGTGGGTATTTTTTTTATTTTTTTTGGTGCAGTAGTTAAAGAGATCGAGCTGCTCGACCAAAAAACACCTTTTAGAAATAATATATTTAGATAGATAGATTGCTTTCTGTCCAATGTTTTATATGTTGTCACACACGCTCAAATTCTATTTTATTTTATCTATCTATCTCTATCTCTATCTCTATCTCTATCTCTATCTCTATCTCTATCTCTATCTCTATCTCTATCTCTATCTCTATCTCTATCTCTATCTCTATCTCTATCTCTATCTCTATCTCTATCTCTATCTCTCTCTCTCTCTCTTTCTGAATAAATATACAGAGATATCAATAATTATCTTATTGCGTTAGTCAATAATTATCTTATTGAAAGTCACGTGGACATAACAGTCGAGAAATGTCCCGTCTCTGTAAGTTTCAAATGCGGATAAATTTAATTATTTCTGCAAAAAATTTTATTTTTAGCGTCAGTAATTATTTATTAACGAATTTGGAAGAATTAAAGTTTACATTGATTGGAATATTTTATTTTATTTGACTCAATTATATTTTTAGAATATTAAAACTATGAACACATAGACCTAATAACCATTGGACAAGTAATTAAACAAATTCACTATGAAACAAAGTTTGTAAAATATTGACGGGGACAGGGGAATCGCACTCGCTTTTGATTGGCTAACGCCCAGCACAAGTTTTGTTGCAATACGCGCCAATCACATGTGCTTTAGGTAATGGCCGTGATAATATTGATAAATATTATTTGATATTAATTAATTACGGAGTTACTTATTATAGAACTCTCGAAAATGTAATACGTACTTTGTTTCTTTAAACTTGACCAAACTAACCTTAATAATAATTTGAATGTACTTGAAGGCATTCTATAAAAAGGAATGATGAAATTTTTTTATAAATTAATATTAATTTTACATATATTATACTTTCTTAGCAACATTAAAATTACTAACACTTGCATTAATAATAAAAATTATAATATTATATTAATTGCCAAATGAAAAAAATTGTCTTTATAGTAATTCCACGTGGAATAATTTTGCAAGGCGGATAAAGGCAAAATTTTTTCAATATACAGGCAAACATATCATGCAACCAAAAGTATAATTTAAGCGAAAAATGTCACCTGGAGGATAAAGAAAAAATAGGGCTGAAAGTAAAACAAATTATAATATAAATTGTTCTAGGATATATTTTAAGTATCGAATTTTTTTTTAGTACATTAGTGCCTTATACTATTATCAGTACATTTTAGTGACTAAGTACTTGAGTAAATTAATCTTACATCTCTGATTGATAATGTCTGTGGTTCGCATAATGAAAAATGTAAATATTCTGTTAAGTATATATAAATGTAAATGTTAAGTTATTAACATTTACATTTAAGTTATTAAGAAGATAAAAGTCCTTAAGGTTATCCATATCACGGAGTAGGTAACTAATGGATATGCCACAGGTGGGAACGAAATTTTTAAAATATGGGCCTTTAAGGTTATAGATTAGCATCGGTGACATTCACTTATTGTCATCAGTCATAGTCATAGTTTTATGCAATACTGATATAGGTACAAGGCATACTTCGTCATGTTAAAGGTACATTAGTTAAGTATGTTTTTATAAAAAAATGTGCATAGTAAAATAAACATTTAATGAATCGATAACATAATGAATGATAAATATAATAGAGAAAATAATAAATGAAAAATATATTTCGGTCCTTTGAGAATCTGTGTAAATAATAAAACCAATAATAATATACATTTAATATAGATAGACAAGTGATCAAATTTCTCTTTGAAAACTACATTTAAATAATAAATAACTTTAATGGTCCCATTTCTACATGCAATGATTAAACTTTTATACTAAGCATACAAACGACATATAGATTTATTTTTAATTCATAATAATGATACCGTTATAATATCGATTCACATTTTTCACGTTCAGTATATAGCAGCAATAATTTTTATCGATAAAACATCGGCGCTTAATTTACGCCTTCACTAATGTCGTGAAAAGTACATGTCATATTCTATTATAAATAATTTATAATTAATAACTATTAACTTTGAAATAAACGATAGTATATAGTACAAATGTTATGTAAACACAAATGAAATATTTCGCCATCTTTTTCTAAATTTGATGTCCCACTCGGATCCGCACCAAATACTTGCACAATTTGGCATTGTGTAATGTTGTTTTTTGAACCCTTATAGCTTCAGCCTGGACAAAATTTCAAACTAAAATTATATAATATATTAGATTTCATTTTTATAGATCTGATACTTTTACCTTACTTTTATCTTTTTACTACGAAAAATTTATTGATTTCTTTAGTTTTTACTATCGAAAATGACACTAAGGTCGCGCATGCTGTCAATTTTTTGAAAATGACACCAAGGTCGCGCATGCTGTTTTTTTTTCTTCGTGAAAAAGATTTGTTTGCACTTCGAGTAACTTAAATGCAGTTGGTTCTCTTCACAGTAAACATGAAGTCTATCGAGATCAGCTTGCATATTCGAACAGTCATGTATGTCTTTTACAAGAGTAAATAGCTTTAGATCGTCTGCATACATTAGGAAATTACTATTTCAATAACAGGTACTTATATCGTTAATAAATATAATAAATAAGAGAGAGTCTAATATCGATCCCTGTGGTACACCAGAAGTCACTTGGATATATGGTGATAAGAACCCATTTACTTTAATTAGTTGCTGCCTATTAGTTAAATACGAAATATACCATCTAAGCAAGTTGCCCCTGATACCGTTAAATGCTAGTTTTTGCATCAATATTAAGTGATCAACCTTGTCAAATGCGTTCTTGAAATCTGTATGTATCACGTGTTATAGATATTAACATTTGAACATATATTTTATTAAAAGTACGATTTTTAGTTATTGAAATTGACACACAGTTTTCTTCTTCGTTTCTACGTGGTGAAATTCTCATTCTAACTTTTGCATATTTACAATAAGCTTTAGGTGTTCCGTCATTTTATTATAATGATAAATATTTTGATTGCCGAAAAGATCTTAAATAAATATACCCATCGCCACCACACCGCATATTATTAATTTATATTCTTTTTACTTGTCGAAATATTTGAAATTAAAAAAGTTTATATAATTTATTTTTACACTAATAATAAACAACCATAAAATAATAAATACATATATTTTTTTAAAGTAATAAGCAAATTGCCAGGAAATTTTTAATTGTCAGTGTATAATTTTTTGCACCTTGTAAATTTTACAAATCTTTATCCCTCAAACGATAAAACCTACAAGGAACGTATAGTTTTGATAGTACACCAGATGGCTTATGCACATAATTCATTTGAAAAATGGATTGAAATGTGGATTGAAATCAATATATGTTACTACAATTAAAAGCAATATTTAATAGCAAAACAGAGTTGAAAATATTATTACTGAATCCTATCACAAGACTTAGCTGGTTAGGAATATACACGTATTACCTAATACGTATATATTCCTAAAAAAGCTGAAGTATAAAAGAAAATGCTCTGAGACTAGAAATCTAAATTGTATATTTTTATATACGTACGTGATATAAATAAGAATCATATGAACATGTTCAATTTTTTAATCAAGTAATAACTCCAAACGTTGACTAAAGTAGTGTAAAACTATCTTTAACGCATAACAAAAATTCAATGTGATATTTTGGCCACTCCACTCCGTGAAAATTAAAGAATCATCAAGCATGGTAACCAAAGGATAATGACAACTTGCCGTTATATTATCAAATTCTTCGAATAAAAAAATTAAATCATTATGAATGGATAGAGAAATACGGGACAAACAAATTATATTATCGACATGCAGTCGTTAAATACGTTAGTTCTTGCTATTTATAAAAAATTAAAAAAGAGAACGTTACCTAATGAAAGAGATACTATTGCAAAAATAATAAAAAGAGTGTTTACTTGGCCTTTAGTGATTTCCGCTCTACTTTATGGCTTCCTCTTTTCAGCACAGTTTCCTCTTTCACGCATTGGAAAATGAGTTTTTTTATGTTTAGCGTATATAAACTTTCGTCTGTTATTTCACTTGTCAAAAGATGTGGAATAAATCGAGAAAAAGCAATAATTATTTCAAGGAATACGCTGATTAAATATAAGCGAAACAAGCAATATACACTTAAATTGCCTACAATATAAAAGTTAAACTTTTGCCCGTATTTAGTATTTTAATGAAAATTTTAAAAAGGCTAATTTTAATTTCTTTTGACGACATTTTTTTTAAATAACGCTTCAATTAAATGACATGGGGTTAAGAATAATTATTTCGCCACAAGAGTAGAGAATACATGACAAAAACAAGCTTACCTCAGATATTAATCTTGTGATTTTGCAATGAAGAATGGGTTTTGATCACTATTTGGCAGTAACATTTTATGTTTGTTATGTAATTTAAAAAAAAAATCTATCTGTACATGACGGTTTAGTTTATGTTTAGAGTATATTGTAATGTTACTTATATATGTGGGGAGAATTTTCAGTCTCATTTATGTACAGTTCTATGAAAAAATGACAAAGCTATTAAAACAAATTATAAAAATTAAACGGAATCAAATAATTGTGTTCCCAGCATTCCAACACGTTGGACATAAAAAAATTAGTTACAAATATATTACTTTTCCTTTTAATCATCCATTTACCCATTCAGTCCCTGTGAAATAAGATTAGGTTGTTACCTCTTATATTTCAAATAGGAAGCCTATTTCGTGATATTACTTCAGAGAAATTATTTAAGACGATAGGATCAAAAAGTATTTGATGTGTTTTGATAATTTAGACTTAATGATTCAAGTTTTAAGGTGACATTTAAAAACAGGAATTACTAAGAGTAAATTAGGAAAATATTAAACTGCATATTTTTAATTGAACTGAGGTTAAAAGATGGCATAGTTAGGATTTTTGAAAACGCTCCTATATTTTATTTTACAAAGAAATGAAAAATTTACGGAAGAATAATAAATCATTACACAATCAATCGGGTATAGGTTTTTGTATCACCAATATTTGCATCAGTTATCAAAATAGCTCTTTGTATCATCAGTATGTGCATCAGTATTCATAATGTACATTGAGACATAACAATCAAATTAAATCTATTTATTAGTTCATAGTTATACAAATTCGAAAACACAATAATCCGACTCAAGAACTTTACAAATTTTCGTCTGATAATACCCGAGAGTAAATTAAACAAGAAGTTTACAATAAAAAGTGTCAAATAAATTAACAGATATATTTGAAATTATTTCTTTATAGCCAAAGTTATCATAAACTTTTCAGCTAAATGACATTAGTTTGGTCCGTATTGTGCTGAATCCAGTATTCATATAAATTGATACAAACTTCGCTATTAACTTTGCATTCAGTTTCCTCATCCAGGTTTAATACGTGGTAAATTTTCTATTAATATGGAAGCCAATAATTTTCAAATATATATTTAATGTACTGATTTATTTTTTAAATTTAATTTATGGGACATAAAAAATTTAGACTCTTAGGAACAACTGTTTGGCGACTCAGAATTATGTAATTTAGAAAGCGATCCGAGAAAATCAATTACAAAATGGTTACGTAAAATTAAAGAAAAATATCATAAAAGGATGAAAGTTAAAATACAATACAGAAAATATTGGTGAATCACATGAGATTAATCAGGTTATTCAGATTTGACAGTTTTATTTTAAGATTGAAGTCAGTAAAACAAAAAATAACAGAAAATCATTTTATAAAATTTTATGGTATTGTTTATTAATTATGACTATGTAGTGACATAGTACGGTTTTCATTTGTTATTTACGCTTTCATGTTATTCCATTTCTCATTAAAAAAACAATGATTTTATAATAAACAAAGTAATCGGCAAACTAAATTATGAAAGTCTACCTCAAAACATAATTTTTTAATTACTTTTTTAATTTTTTCCTCTTTAAAACCTCTCATGACAAAGTTGCTAATTAGTTTTACTTGTTTTGCAGTGTATGTAGGTGCGCGAATAAGATCACCTTAAAATTAAGAGATACATAAAATATGTAGAGTTTTTCATATTTGTGCGTTTTTATTCTGTATTAACGTATAGTAATTTCGTATTGTAACAAGTATATTTATAAAATAGTTTATTCATATATCCCGTCAGTTTTTATTTGCAAACTTAATTTAATCAGAACATCTAAATAACCATATAATTCACAAATCTATGCATCTATGCATACTCATATATTCATACATGGACCTAATAACCATTGGATGCGCTATACTTGGGCAACCTCGCTACCCTCGCTGAAATGAGTATATTCTAAAAAAATATGTCAGTTGCATATAGGCTACAGTCGTGATTGTATGGCTTCACTGCTGTGCTTTTATTATTTATTATTACATACGCATATTTTTGAGGGTACAAAAATATTCGAAACCTTTTTTTCATTTTATAAATGGTTTAGGTTAAGAATTTAAAAAGCAAGTTATAAAGATTACAAAACAAGAGGTAGGGATAGAGGTTTTTTAAAAAAAATTGCTCTTGCTGTTTATTTCCGAAGCGGCCAATAAAACAATTATAAAAAAACAAAATTACTTGATGTTGACGGAAAAATTTAATTGAAAAAATAATCTGTTTTTATATATGCATAGTTTCTTGAAATTCTGTAGAATATGTACTGAATTATATATTCATATAATTTAGTACGTACATCAAATTCTTTCAGCTAGTAAATTAGATGACAAAAATGTAACACTTAAGAAATTCTGATTTTTTTCGTCAATACACGTTTGTTTTATTTCTATTATCTTCTTCCATTTTGTGTCATATGTAAGGTTTAACCTCTACTAACTTAAGTATTGTAAATATTGTACTTAAATCTCACTTTTAATTGCGAAAAAAACATTATAAAGGCCCGTATAGATTACAACACTAATTGCGAAACAAATGTCGCAATAAATGTTGCAAGCGCAGACAGTTGTGTTCACACAGTGTGTGCAGACAGACAGTGTGTGTGACAGATGCTCGATGTATAATACTGAGTATATAAACCAAAGTTTCGTAATCTAAATGTAATTTAAGAAAAACGTTGATGGAATTACCCTAAAAATAATTTCACAATGCGTCTTCCACGCCATCAGGTATGTAATTACGTAGATCTTATTAATTTTTGCTTAGTGCTACATAATTACATAAACACCAAATAAATTCAAATATTTTGATCAATATCTATTTGCAAAGAATTCATTTTTATTATTTTACTCTCATTATTTCCATACAGAAGTTAGACCCTCAACTTACTCAAATAATGTAAATAACATATCTGAACCGAATTTTTAAAGACTTTCAAAAATTATAAGAAAAGACGTCGCGGGAATTACTCAAAATACCATTACCGTGACGTCTTTCTTATCACTGCACGAAAAAAGAGCATTGATGAATAGATATCATAAAAAAGAGTAAAACATTTGTCAACTTTCTACTTTCTTTTAAATCATCCCCTTAATAAAGTTAAGATAGTACTGAGAAGTATAATTTATTGTAGAATAACTTTATCTTTAAATTATTAAAATATCAAATAAAAACTGCGAAATACCAAATTATTACCTAAAGCATTTTAATATTTTGTAGTTTTTGTTCTTGTTAACGTTTTTAAATTAAGATCAATATTGATAATTGAGTACAAGCCGACAAAAAATAGTGTTATACTCAACCGCAATTATGTTTAGTAAAAATTTTGATAGAATCGTGTCACATAGGTAATCGAATTATTTCGGCCAAAGGTAATATGCTTAATTCATGAGCAGATAACCAAAATTTTTAGTGTGAACTTTACTTATAATTTCAAAAGAATCTTCATAATAAGTTAAGTCACATGACCTAACTTATTATTTTAAAAGAATCCGACGAAGACAAAGTAATTTAGAAAGACTTGTTTAATGTAATTTTAAGCTCACTAATTTAGAGATGGCAAAATGCCATGGCGCGCGTTTCGTATTTTATTATCTCGCAAGAATATTGTATCGTGGCATTTCGTCAATAGAAATAGACCCAGTACATGACTTAAGTAGTAAATTATAGTTTATTGACTAATATATAAATCCAATCATACGTTATTATTTGCATACACATTTATATCTGTAAAACTGTATTGAAATATGTCGCCGCCAAAGTCATTGTTTAATTGTTCTCAGGAGTGTAAATCTAGCTTTTCTATCTCTTAGGGCTCATCGGTTAGGGGTGGTGTAATGAACTGTAATGGCTTAAAAATACATTCGCAATGAAACATGTTTTAAATAAAAAAAGAGCTTCAATCGTCCGTGCACAATAAAATATAAATAGGACACTAAGAACTTTATGAAAGTTTATTAGTTAAAAATCAAGTTGATTTGCAAAGTTTTGCAATTATTTGCACGAAAATGATTGAAAATTAGATATCGAACATAAGGCGATAAATAATTATTTTATTCATAAAAAATTTATCCATTAATTTTAAAAATATTTTTTCAACCTGATTTACGCCCCTATACACCACACACGACCAGGACTCTTAGTTAGATTTACTGACATTGAAAAACATATTTTGTTTGATTACTTTACGGATTGGACCATGCAATAGGGTACGGTCGGTAAAGTAGGTCCTTGTTCCGACTCGACTGACAGTTAATGAGTAGAGAAATATGTTTTTTACTGTCAGTAAGTCTGACTGACAGTCTTGAGATGTGTGGTGCATATGGACGTTAGAGGAGTATGTTTCGATTCGTAAAAATAAGGAATGATTTTTATTGTTATTCGATTACGAAAGATAGGATGATAAATGTCTATTTGGAACTTAATGATGAATGTCTATTGGGAAGTTATTTATTGAATGAAATATTCTCACCCCAATCAATCAAAACTATTATTAAGGTACCACTCGCTTAAAACAATATATCTGCTATATTTTTGAAACGAAACTTCTTTATGGTCGGCGAGAGTATAGATATTGAAGACCGGCATAATATATGCGAAGTCATGAAACGATTTACAAAAGTAATATTGTATAATTTTGCCTCATTAAATGCGGTAAACTTTGTCTAAAAACGACTGGCTCCATTTTCAACCTGTAGATTTAAAAAATGATAAAAGAATGAATTGAACTTGACTAATTTAATTTTACGTTTTATTGCGTTACTATCTCTGAATACATTTACATTTGTTTTGTAGTTAAATTATATCTATTAACTTTTATTTTACATTTTAAATACAAATTTAAAATTAGTGAAACTATTATATAAGTTTTGTAATGTATATATTACTTATGAATACTGCTTGATTCGCCTTTCATTAAAGTAAATATTCGTAGCTAGCCAATTTAAAATTTATTTAACGTTTAAAATAAAATAAAAATAAGAAAATATCTCTATGTATGGGTTTCATCTAAGAGCTTAAATTTGCTCGATCTAAGACAACATTATTTTTTAACGGTTGTAAAAATGAAAGGACACAAGAATAAGAAGGAAGCAAAAAATTAAATGCATTGATATTAGTAACGGGTGGAAACCGTTAAACTTATATAATTTGGCAAAGCGCAGACTTAATGGAAAAAAGTTTACAATTTTTATAAAAAAGTGGCAACAGTCACAAGAGCCATGACATATCTATATCTGCACATATATCTTTAGTACGTATTTTTGTAGGAAGGGTGCTGTGATCTTGATACCTGTCATTTTGCGCACTGAATATAAAACTAAAGTCATTTGTCTTACTAATATAAAATACAATTTGACTACAAAGAATTAATTTTGAGCATATCTCATAAAATATTTACATTAATTTTTATGTCTAGTTCACTTCCGGACGTTGTCCAATACAAATTTGTTTAATTTCTAAATGAGATCCCGTTCGATTCTGTGATGAAAATGAGCAAATCCACGTTCAATTAAATTATTATGATGTTATTTGTAAATTTATAAACAAATTTATTTCTTATATTAATTTCAGTTTATGATTGTACTACCTTAAAAAAATGACATCTATTTTGGAGGCTAAGATAAATATTTTTATTAGTTACTGAGAGATGCTTTCGTTTTATTGTGTCAAATTTGACATTGATTTTCTTTGCTGTTTTACAAGTTATCAAAAATTAAAACCCATTTTTATATGAAGGAAATAGGCGAAGCAAATTATATATCCTCGCTCTAAAATGATTATCTGAAAAAAATTTTTAACAAACACGAATTGATAACCCTTGTAACGTTTAATTAACTTAAAAAGTAGAAAATCAGACAAAACTACCTTCTTAGTAAAAGTTTGTTTCAAGTGTAGTATATTTAAGACAAAACTGAGGTAGTAATAAGATATTTTACGTCATAAAAACTGGTTATGGTTATGTTTATTTCGGTGGAAATGGTTATGTTTAGTTCGAACTTACTCCAAATAATTTTGAGCAAAGTAATCTATAAAAATACAAAAAATTTGCATGTTGTATTTTAGAATCCAATAGGGAATTTATAAATATATTTGAGATAATTAGAAATATGAGGCGGAAGTCAATAGCGAAAACGATATCCAAAATGATAAGTGTCAGGGTAACATCATCCATCTTATATAAAAAATTACAAAAGGTATATGTATAGATATACGGGTAAAGTCAGTACCTCGTTTAAGCAATTCATAATTTACCTATACCACAAAGGGCATTAGCAGTTTATCATTATGTTTTTATTTTATTAAATATCCTCACAATTCAAAAATATTGAACAATTGCATTCCAACTTTCTAGTAAATGGACAATAATTATGTTTACAGAAATTATTCAATTGGTCCAAAAATGTTGATATTTAAAATAAAAAAATTGACAATGAATGACTCATTTAGAATATTTAGTCCTAATAATACAGCCGAACCAAGAAATACCAATTAGAAGCAGCCGTCTAAAGAGCCCTGGGCAATATTTTATCATGTCAGAAATTAGTTGCAAATATTTTGATTACAACTCACAAATAATGCAAATACGTAATTATTCTTTAGATATTAACCTCTATTAAGAAATACTTAAAAGTTTACCTCGACTACGGCACGTTTTTCCGTTTGGTAATATGTTCTCATAGAATTACAATTTGCACTCACTCAGGTCTCATTTAGATCACATTTTATAGATAATTAGGCTGTTATATCCAAAATACGTACAAATTATATATTTAAGAGAACCATAGTTGAACAAAACAATCTGGTTTCCGCCTTGGCATTTCTTCAGTGCCTCTAATAACATTGATATTAAAAATTAATTGGATTGTCAAAAATTATATAACGAATAACGCAAAACCTAGTTTTGAATTCTCTACAGATGCTTAAATAAGGTTTGGATTCGCTTTGGAAATGCTTATTTAAATTTGACTTATTACATATTACTAGAAATGATTTTCCCCAATATCGCTTTTCTTCAAAAATTGCCGTGTAAAGAAAAAAATTTAAAAAAATTAAGATTTTGAAATAAACAAATTTCAAAAAAATGTTGTTTGTCTTAATTTTGTTATTAATGTCTTCTGTGTTAAAAAAATACAATGCAATGAAACCCTTCATTTCAAAAGATAACACATTAATATACAGAAAATAGTAACACAAATATCATTTTTTTGTCATGAAAATACGTCAATTCCTTTTTTTCTTTAAATACACAGATTACTAAACAATTTTCAGAAACCATTACGTACTTTAATTTTTTACTTCGATGATGTTATTTTAAAATCTTTAAATTGTATGGCAGTATCAAAAATTAAATTATTTTTCTAATATATTATCACATAGACATGAATTAAATAACTGTGTACAGTTAAATTCACTCCAATCAGTCTTTCGTATTATAACTGAATACGAAAGGCTGAGTGCATAACAAACAAGTATGGAAGTCAGCCGTGCTGTGTTTAAATAAAGCATTATTTATAATGAATAAATTAGACAGAAGAGGCTCTGGCTCGCATTGTTGCCATAAGCTTTTATCTGCGGTCCAATTGGTTGGAAAGTAAAAAATTTTCTTCTTTATATTTCTTTGGTTCTTAAAAATATATTTTTAGATCATTTTTCATGACTATATTCCCTTATATTGATTATGGTAAAGGACATACGGTAACAATATTCAATTTTTCCCTAAAACAAGTAACAAGTAAACAGAAATTCGTTAAATTTCATGGTAAGAAAACACAGCAAAAAATAAAAAGGCAATACATTTTTTTTCACCTTGAATATTTCTTTCCAAATTTGAAAGAAGTGCATGAAAACTAACATTTTGAAAAGTAATATAAAAAAGTCTTAAAAGCTGTTGAAAATATTATGTTATTTTGGAATATTACATACTTACCGAACCTATGAACTTAAGATTTGGGTACATATCTGTATATTTGTGCCCTAAATGAAAAACAAATAAACAAGGATAAGTTCTCCTGCTATAAATCTTAAATAAACTAACTAAATTGCTTCAAATTTTTAAGCAAGTCTCTACGACAAAAGACGGTTTAATAAGTAATTTACGTTGTTAAAGTTCTTTGAAAATTTGGAAATATAACACATATAGATAAAACATATAAATTTAACTACAAATCGCAGTTTGCAAATTTACAATGTATTAATTCTTGAGTACCTCAACCTACGGGTTTAAACCTTGCTGAATTTGTTTACAATGATCTTATAGATATAAAAAACGAGCAACTTTCCCACGCAAATGTAAGTTTTGAATAAACTAACTTTGGCAAACGACATCGTTTCGTATAATTATCCCACGGATATGTACCCAAGGGATAAAATGTAGGTATTCTTTATACTCATCCAAGTCATATCTACGTGTCATCGGCCTAATTGTCAAAACTTTCCGGCATAAAAAGCATCCTATTTTCATCTCTGGGACATCTGCCCTCGCGCATCTGCCCGCGTTTGGATCGTGCACCCGGCGATGGCGCGTAACGCAGTCTCGTCCGCCTTTCTACCCCGCTCCAAAGGCCACCCGCACCAACTCATAGCAGTGTGTCACCGGCATGTTTTATTTGCGCGGAGCGCAAGTTATCCTTGTCGTGATAACTCTTAATCTATTTGTCTATTTAGTATCAAAGACAAACTTTTTCTACTTTAAATACCAAAAGCGATAAACATAATTATTTTGATAAGAATTAATTTGATATTATAAAATGTGCATTGTAAAAAAAATTTAAATGAATAGAATTTATGCATGGCTAATTTGGTTATAATGGCTTCCACATAAAAGGCAGATATATGCTATCATGGACTTTTAGTTAGAACTGTTTAAAAGAAATAACCCCACTATTCATTATATTCGAGTAACTTAAACGCTTTAGGCAGCGCACGAAAACTCTCAGAGGATAAGTATTTTTTCGGCTTATTTGATTCTTATTTATTTATTTACTTATTTATTAACTTTTATGTATAGTACATATGACGGACTTATTGCTACATGGGCAATCTCTTCCAGTCAACCATAACAATTTGTATTGAAATTTAGTTGGTAGACTGTAAGAGATTTTACAATGAAAATTCTTAACAGCACATTAGACAAAAAAAAATACAAAAGTAAATTAAAAAATAAAACAAAATATTGACATAATTTGGGATGGGAAAGACAGGAAAGGAAAAGGTTTCAATAGATTTTATAGACGTGATTTTCATATTAATATTCTTATCATTATATGATAGCCAAATCATAAAATATTTTGATAAATTATATTCTTTGTGTGATCACGATATATAAGCTATATTATTGTAAAGTTTCATCAAAATCCGTTCAGTAGTTTTTGCGTGAAAGAGCAAACAAAAATCAATCCACACATCCTCACAAACTTTCGCGTATGTAATAGTAGTAGGATATTAAATATTTTTTGCTTAGGAGACTGTTTATATTTTCTTGTCTTTTTTCCCAAAGGCTTGGAAAATTGCTACATTTATCAAAATGTCATTCCGTAAATGATACAAATGTTGAAAGAAAAATATTTTATTTCTTTTTATGGCGGACTGTTATTACGTACTCGTGTAAGGGTATGGGTCAACCTACGCAGAATTGGGGCTCTGAAGTTCAAACGGGTTTAAAGAGGTTGGTTATGCCCGACATCTTTGTGGGTGTTCATTCTCGTTAAATTTGAAAAATTCGTTCCAAACATTTTTGCCATCAACTGTTGTGTAATATAAAATTATATAGACTTAGTTCGATGTTAAAATGGTAAATAAATTAAAAATTTCAATAAAGGGAGTGCAACCAATATTTTGCAATTGCAACCAATATTTTGCAAAACTTAGTGTATGAATTTTATAATATTAATATTTTAGGTTACTTTTGATTTTATCAAGTTTAAATATTTTTTAAGAAAAGTTAATTTTCTAAAACCTGTTTTACATAAACACTATCATAGTTGCTATTAAATTCAAAAATATTTGTCTGCAAATTTTATGAAGAAATAATTAAGTACGCGAAATTTCTTTTTTCAATCAATATATAGCGTGGAGTATCGTTTAAAAGAACTAGTGATCCCAAATCAAACAATTTTTTTCCCTAATATTAGGCATCTCGTCTTCACATAATTATTAAAATACATGCAAAAAAATTTTGCCCTCGTCTTATTTGCAAACTATTGAACCAAAAATTATGAAAAAAATTGGATTTTTACAAACCAACACAAAGGTTATTGGCAAATTATAGTGATATGATTCAAGATTTAATAATTTTTGAAATGTTATTGTTTTAAGACCTATGAGATTTATAGTTAGCAACAAATTTACGTTTTTGTGCATTCACAGCCAATTTTCTCAAAAGCATGCCATATAGGAACTTGAAATTTACTGATATATATTCTTAACCCATACATTTTACACTTGGATAATTTTTAAAGTTATCTGTATAAGATTTAAAAGATGGGGGGGGGGCTAATTTTCTTTTATTATATAATTTATTTGGAATGGGTTAATTGGGAAGATCTTGTTATCAAGAATAGAAAAATATTTATTTTTCATTTTAAATTTCATGTTTAAAAAATATTCCAAAGATGGCTAAAATAGAGGATGTCATCCCCCACGCTTTATTTCAGGAATTTATGAGGAAAAAACAATGAAAATAAAACAAAGTTTGTAAAATTTGAGTAGAAGTTTACAGGAAAATTATAACGATTATCCTAAATCTTGTAATTTTTTAAATATGCACCATGTTTTTATATGTGTGAACGTTACAGCACGTATTATATTTAAGTTGTGAAAAAATTATATTTTTAAACAGTTTAATATAAATAGAGTGTACGAAATCTTCATAGTGCGAGTTCTGATCGCGCTTGTCAGGTTTTTGTATATATTCTAACTTTTGTCATATTTAAATATTTAATTATTTTTCAAGCGCCCCATAAATGTTATCAAGTCCTCCTTAATATATAGACAAGCTAGGATTATGATTTGATCCATTGAAATTTTCAAATGCTTTCTTGTATACGTAAGTATACAAGAAAGCATTTGAAAATTTCAATGGAAAAAAAAAACTTTAAATCCTTATTTAAAACCAACAGTTACACAAAGAGGACCATAGGATGACTAAATGAAGAAATTGAAATACGAAAGTAAGGTCATTATTTAACGAGTTTATTCAAGTAGCAGGTATTCGAAACTTGCTGCTTTAAAAAATATGTCACAAGAAGTAATTCCTTTATGTGTATTCGAATTTGTGAATATTGAGATTGGTGATGTGTTCTTTGTAGAGGATGGAAATTGTATTGTGATTAGAGATGAAAAAGTTTAGAATAAATTGAGAATTATAGGATTCCAAGTTCTAATTTTTGATAATCTTGTCAGCAAATTTTGCTCCCTAATTATGCAAATTATGGGATTCGATGTGATATGAGGATAGGGATTATTAGCCTTTCTTATCATGCTAATTTCTATCTATTTCCTGTGCAATGAATTGTCCAATTTGTTTTTACTTTTCAAGTGTAATGAGCTTGTTCATTAAAAGAAAACAATATTTCCTTAAAAATATTACAAATTCTAAATACATGTTCACCTTAGGAAACATGATTTGGTTATCATAATACCTGTTTATTGCATCATTTAAATTTGTATTTTTTATTTATTTGCGTCGATCTGAAAATTATGATTATTAATATTTTGAAATTTCATACATCCATATCACTGGTTGACTCTACCAATATGGTGTATAGTGCATAAATGCTCAATATCAAGGTATCTAATATATTTTTTCTCTATCCTTTTGTTGCAAAACAAGTTGTGCAATAATAATTCATATAACTTATTATAATTATTACTGTGAATATTTTGTATTACTCTTATTTTTCCAATTAACAACCTAGTAGGTCAAGTATGTAGTAATTAATACCTTTCACTATTTTGTCGTAACGTATTTTTATACCTATTTTTATATTTCACACTTTAGAAGTTAGAATTGAAAATTTCGTGATGTATTTGAGAGTTTATTTGAATATACATTATAACATAAATAAACATTAATCATTTATTGCCAGAGTATGGTAAGTAACGTCGACAATATGATGTAACGGATTAACTGAACATTCTTCTGTAACTCCGTTTACAGGTGTGCAAATTGCTTGAAAAATGTTTTATTTTATCCAAAAATATCTTATTTTACATCATATTTACCAAATTAGCTGTTATTGACGACCATAATGATCATAATGCGGAAAAAAATATTTGGTATCAAAATTGCAGTCGTATTTATACTGTTTAATTAAATAATTATTAATTTAATGCTTAAAATGGAGCAATTTATTAATAGTTTTAATGTAATTTAATTTTTGGAAATGGTTGGTTTAGAAATATTAATAATTTTTATCACAACTTCATTCGATACTGTAACATCTATACATATTCTATATTTATGACGTAAAACTTTCACCATCGCAAAGATTATAGCGCCCAAATATCCGTATTGTTGAATTATAACTACTTCTTAAAATGTGTGGATAATAAACTATAAGACCTCGACAAACAAACGAAGTTGTGGGAGTACACTGGATGTAGTTAATCTGTTATAGATACCTGAATATAATTTGTAAAGAAGTATACAAGACTATTGTCTTGTATACTTCTTTATCTAAATCTAAAAGAGTTACAGATTAGGAGTTTTAATTTTTTACACGGCTAAACAGAGAATGAATAATTTAATCGTTCAGAATACAATTAATAGCAATCAATAAATTGCTGTATTTATTATGTACAAAATAAATTAAAATGCAGTCAGGGTTCCTTTTTTCCAAAACTAATCCAGGAAAGAATAATTAATATTGTCACAAATATCATTTCTAATTGCAACCATCACCACTGACTTATGTTCCTATTAGCGGAAATAAAATTTAATATATTTCTTGCTATTTATAATATTAGGTTGGCTAGTAAGTTTTTGCTACAACTTCGGAACTATTCTAGAAATATTCTCAAAACTTCTAGAAGTTTTACTGCATGTCATAAATGGGCCAAATGGCAGTCAGTTGACAACAGTTAGCGCCGAAGCTTTAAGTGAATTACATGAAAGATAATGAATTTAACTCGATATCAAATAGGGATTCTATTATTTTACGAATTTTGTATGGGACAGGATGCAAAGACTTCCACAAATAATATATATCATGAGATGGGTGAGTCTACGATATCTCACACGATGGTAAAGATTTGGTTCAAAAAGTTCAGGAAGGAGGACTACGATCTTGAGGACAAACCCCGTACTGAACGTTCTGTTGAATTGAATGTTCAACGATTACAACGTCTAATTGATTAGCAGATGAGCTACACCGCAGTCATGTCACCATAGAAACACATTTGCACGAATTGGGAAAAGTTTCAAAATACGGTGTTTGGATACCCCACGAGTGGTCATCATATCACCTTCAGTGCAGAGTTGATACTTGTCAATAGTTATTGACATTGAAACGTAACTTCGACTGGCCGAATCAGATAGTAACTGGCGATGAGAAGTAGGTTGCATACGTTAACCATACACTCAAACGTCAATGGCTGGGTGTTGGAGAAACAGGAGTTTCAGTATCTATACCTAACATAAGTGTCAAAAAGGTGATGTTTAGCTACTGGTGGAGTATCAAGGGCATTATTAATTGGGAGTTGTTTCCAGAGGGATCTGCAATTAATGCAGATATTTACTGTTAACAATTGGACCGATCAGCTAACAAATTGAGTAATCAACAGCATCAAGTTTATTTTCTAGATGATAATGCTAGCCATATGTTGCAAAGCGTATTAGTGATAAATCCAAGGAGCTTGGCTGGGTTCTATTTATTCATTCACCATATTTGCCGGAAATTTCGCCTTCTAATTACCGTTTATTCAGGGTTCTATGTAATCATTGACGTGAAAAAAAATCGACATTAAGGATCTCCAAAACGACTTCACGTAGTTTTTTGAATCAAACTCACCGTAATTTTGCAAGAAAAGCATATTTTCATCATTAGTTTTTCACGTGTTTTAAAATTTGGAAAGAGCAAAATAATTTGTTTTCCTTTTGAAAAAGAACTTATTTAAAATTTAGAGAATTGCTCTGTTATTTTGTTCGTAGAATTATGCACGTAGAATTATTCAAACGTGATATGGCTAAAATTCTAAGTAGGATAAAAAAATTGAGCAAAGCAATCCATTTGGGATCCATAATTCTAATAAATCATCGAAAATCTGAAGTATCTAGTATAGCAAACGAGTATGTCCACAATGCCTGGATTGATGTTGAATCCTAACATTATTATTAAAAAAATAGGTATAAAATATGTGACTCCCAATCGTCCCAGTTAGTAGCTGGAAAAAGAGTATGCAAAAAAGGAAAATATGCGAAGCAGCAGACTTTGCACTATCATACAAAGTAATTAAAAGAGTATAAATCAATTTAATTTTAGGAATCTATTATTGTTTATGGTACTTCATATATCAAAGATCTATGAAACCCATATTTGTAACAACGGAACATCCAAAAAAATAGTTATCCTTAATAAATGGCTATGACCATTTTATTTTAATTAAGTTTAGTAGGAAAAGAATAACTATGACTTGTTCATAATACGATTATGCATGACGTGGTTAGTTGATGGTTGATTAAGCAAATTATGTATATATTTGTACATCAAGGGCCAATGATATATTTATATAGCAGTGATTCTTGAACAGCTGCACTGATTTCATTTTAATATTTTATTTTGGTAACACCATCGTGGTAGCGCCGCTTGTATTTTTTTTAATTTCTGGAATTAAATTAATTTTTCTAGTGGATTATAATAGATTTACATAAATTTTCTTCAATTTATTCGACTTTGAATACAAAAGTATCAAAAAGCTATTTCCAAAAAATAATCACTTATTACCTCCATGTATGTTTGTCTACATTAAAATATAAATGAGAAATCATTAAAATAACACCCAAGCTTCTTCTATTTTTAAAGTAGTCAATAAGTTTCATTAATATAAAAAATAACTTATGGTCGCATTCTTAATCATTGCCTAATTTATATTTTTTCTTTTTCACTATTACTTTTAAAAGTAGCATTGTTCATTAAAATATCATACTGTTTGTTTTTTGCACAAGCAAAAAAATCTAGTTACAT
The DNA here is from genome assembly GCA_039881145.1 of Druceiella hillmani. Taxonomy (NCBI): domain Eukaryota; kingdom Metazoa; phylum Arthropoda; class Insecta; order Lepidoptera; family Hepialidae; genus Druceiella; species Druceiella hillmani. The sequence goes on from JAYKKI010000007.1 coordinate 24,627,067, forward strand.
ATTTAATATACCTTCTCATCTATATTTCGATACTGTTTTGCATATTTCTATGCTTTTTCTTTTCTTTAACGACTTGCCGCCTACTATTATATTTTTATAATATTTATTATAAAAATAATTTACAAAGACTAGTATCTATATTTAGCTCTGGTCGGTATTTTTTCTTTCATTTATTTTCTTGCCTTAATATTTTTTTTCAATTTCATTCGACCTAAATGAAATGAAATTCAATAGCCACTAGAAAATGAATTATAAAAAACGAAGTGCAAAAGATTGGATAAGAATTATTTGAAATATAGTCATTAAGGAAAGACATGATTTATTATATGACATACCACATGTCTTTCAAATTCATAATATTAGCAGAGAAGAAAGAACTACTAATATTTTTTCCGATCAAAAATATTGACGTCTCCGAAAAAGAGATCATTTTGTATGGTTTTGTAAAGTACATAACGAGTATGCACAAAAAAGGCTTATATCGTAATATGTGAAGAGACACAAATATCACTTTCAAAGAGACTGAATGTAAGAAGTGAAGTTATTAGGTAAATATGTATAGTTAGATTGTAGGTACCTTTCTTCAGAAAAAAAACCGGAACTTGAAGCGACAAACATTCCGTTAGGAAGAACAATTCAATTATATCTGTCTGAGTTTGTGAATGCAAAGTTTGGTGGCGTTTTCTTCCCAGGCGTTCAAACTTGTGTTGTGATGAGTATCGGTGAAATTTTAACATAAATTACGGAGTATAAGACTACAAATGTTTGTATTCAGACTATACTAATAAATGCATATGTACATGGCATTCGATAATATATCATATATATATAGTAATGCGGGATTTTTCGATTATTTATATCGTAGATTATTTTGTATTATTTTCTTTCTCATATACAATTAAGAGTATTAATTGCGTTCTTGATATCATATTAAAAAAATAATTAAAAAAGAAACTATCTTTTTCCAGTTGAATTTCGTCGTCTCTTATTTGAAATCGACGAAAACCAAGTTAAAACTTTATTTATTATCTTTGTGCAATATTATTTTATTAAAGATAATATTCTTATATTTTGAAAAGAGTTAATTCATTTTAATAAGATAAGAAAGAGGTATTCAACTGTATTTTATTTTGCGAGTGTAAACTAGTAGTTTTACTTATGTAATGTATATTACATAAAACAGAAATAAAATCTGTTTATATTTCTTCTTAGTTACCTTGCTAGAAGACTTCGTTAATTACTGATAATTTCTTGGTTCCAAAGTTTGTTATGGCAATTGTACATTAATATATAAATATCAACGCACACTTATATGTATATATCTACTAAATAAGGGTTAAATGTTAAAATAATATTATAATTATAATTTTTAATATTTATATATTCAGGTTCATACTCTATTATTTCATTACTGTAGACCTCATGAACCAATCTACTTTTAAAATATTCATTTCTCATGTAAAGATGTTTGAATGAGTTCGTCTAAAATCAGTTAACGTTAGGACCTTACCATTATAATTTAAATATATCATATAAACACAAATTGAAACCTTCTATTTTTATTTGCCTTCTCCATTGTCATTTCTGCAGTTATGCATAAGTTTTCTACCACACAGTTAAATTTCATTTGCTTGATTCATTCACTGATACAAGTATGGAAAAGAAGTATGGAAAGTTGGAAATAAAATAATAGCGTCTTTCTCTGAAAGATTTTATGATTATGGTATAATTTTAAGGTAAAAATAGAATAGAAAACTAGAATCAATATTTATTTACCTTTTATCTCAAAAGAAAATGCCAGCGCAATAGAATCAATCTGAACCACATCAATGCTTAAGTTGAATGGAATGTACAATTAAAATAAAATATCCTTTAATTTACCATTATTGTACTCCGTGGGGTCCGTATTTCTCCTTACGATTATTATTTATTCTATAAAATTATGAATTAATCATTGCGATTACGCCATAAGAAAATGCCAATATGTGGTTCACACTCCGTCATTGTGATTATGCCATAAGAAAATGCCAAGTAAACGTACTGATATCTCACTCTAAAGATGCCCAGAAATGTTGCCTGGAGACCACCTAACGGTTACAATTTTTTTAACTATCTGAATTTCGTACGATCAGAACCTAACGGTTACACTTTTTTAACGCTCTGAAATTCTGATTTTACTCCTCAAAACTTCATACCGGTCGTTATTTATGAATATCTGTTATTAAGGAGTAAACTCCAAAAAGTAGTCTGTATCTATTGCAGTTTTTGCTGCCAGTGGCCTGAATATAGAGGGAGATATCCAAGTATTTATTTTCAAAATTTGCGTGTTAAGGTTTTTATTTAGTGTTGGATACTGTGTTAATAAGTAACATGTTTCAGTAAAATCCGTAAATTTATAGTGTTGTGTTACCATACCTTACTCACAGTAAGTAGCTTAAGTCACACAATTGGTATTTATCCAACATATAAAATAATAACATATAACAACATATTAAAGTCCAACATTTTAAAATAAAATACAGTAATATACTGAGCATATTATACTTGTAATAAATATTAATAAATAATAGTATGGTTGGTAAAAAGATGCACAGAAATATAAATAAAAAAAAAAACTTCTATACTACATTTTTACTAGAAATTAAAATGAAATCCGAAGAATTCTATTAAGGTATAATTTTTCTTTGAGTTACAGAATAATACGTGTTTTTAAATTATAATGTAGAAAAGTTTAATTTTTACTAAAAATATAATTGAGAAGTAGTAAAGTTGTATATCATCCAAATGCAGTGTTACAGATATATAACCACGAGAATAATTATCATCACGGAAATCTGGTACGGCGGAGTGATATTATGGCTACTTATAAACCGAGATATTACATACTAAATAATTCATAGTCCACATAGAATTTAACATTTCAATTATTTAGTGGTACACATAATCGTACAAATGACAATTCGTACTAGAGTTTAAACAAATAATTTCAAAATGTTTAATAATTTCCATCACACAGAGCAACAAAGATTATCATCTAAATGTGACAAGAACGCGATGACTAACAGATATAGAACCCTTATTAACAATATTATTATTCCTGTCTGTCGTGAATGCTTTAAAATATGATAAATACAAAATATGAAATCAAATTCTGAAAATTGGCACCTTCTCATATTTGGCCCCAAGACATCTCATATATAGCGCCGTACGGGTTTCGGTTTATAAATAAACATGAAGTGCTTATGGAATATATTTCCAAGTACGTAATTCAAAATGCTTTCCATTCTCAAGGGCCAATTCTCACGACAAACTTATAACATGTATTACGCAAGTTCAGATCCTGTCGCCCTGTGGTGCCTGCACCTTTGTAGGGTCTTGTAATATATGGGCATCTCGACACAGTCGCGCGTATGAGACGCAAATTGCGATACATAGGGATTGCAGAACGTAACATTACGAAGCTTATATACGCAGGTAAGGAAGTGAAGGGAATTGTAATAAGCTGAAGTGGGTTTAATTACGTTTCTTTGCCTTTTACAGGTAAATAATAGGATAGTTCTCAAATCTTTGATACGTTTGATTTAATAAAAGCAATAACGAGGATTTGTATTGTTTGACTGTTTATTATAAAAATTAGGTCAAGATAAGTCTTGGTTGTAATTTTTCTATTTAAATAATACAGAACCTACTCAAGAATATTTTTAAAACTATGATAAATGTCGTGCTAAATATTGAAGCTCCTTTTTTATAAAAAGACAATCGCGAGAGTATAGAAATAAAACTGTTAGTATAATCATTAAACATATAACACACATGTTATATTTGTACTCTAAAATTATTCTAAAAAAGACATGGTGTTCATCAGACCTAAGTGTTTCATAGGCCTGTCTCATTTGAGCCTGTATCTGTTTCTATAAACTCTGCATATAAGAAGACAAGGAATAATTTTCTTTTGGTTCTTTTAAGAGTTTGACGAATCTTCTTAACATTGTGTTATACTACATATTACATAAGTACAGACACATACATTTTTAGTATTTACATGTTTCAAATTTAAACATGATTGTGAAACCACAGAAAATAGACTACGCAGTAATTAAAATGGAAATCTTTTCTCTTCCGACATATTCTCTCTGAAAAACATAGTATGCAACTCCCTCTAATAGAAACACTTGATAAAACATATTGAGCCGGATGAATTACACCGGATGAATGACAGATATTTTGACATATGGATGAATAACAAAGTGATCGTTTAAGAGTTCAATTTTGTAAGGTTCGAAATACTAATGAGATAAATGCAAGGGACAATTATAATGATCTAATAAAATAGGACAAATTAAAGGACAACATCTTAAACTGATTGTACTAAATGTCACTTTCATCACATTCAAAGAAATTATTGTATGTACACACTGCCCACTTTTCATCTCCAAAAGTTGTGAAAATATTCATATTTAAAACAAGTTGTTTGTAAAAAAAGTTGTGAAAATATTCATATTTTAAACAAGTTTGCTTTATTGGGTCAGTTTCCTCAGGTATTTTACTCATTTATGATTTTGTCAAAGATAAATTTTTACATAAGGTAGGAATTATTCCTTTTTTGCGGTAAAATATATACATATATATATATATATATATATATATATAGATATATATATATATATATATATATATATATATATATATATATATATATATATATATATATATATTTATATTTATATTTACTTACAGTCAAAAATAAATAACCTCGAATATTAATTTACAATAACACAATAACAATTTAATTTCCAATTCAAAGTTATTGGGAAATATAATATTGAAAACTTTTCCCTCAACCTATAAATAAGTGATTGAATGCCGATGCAGAAGCCGCTAAATTTAGTCTAAGAGTAGTCAGTTTAACTAGGGATGAAACGATGTTGACAAATCACCGATATCTACTTTGAAGGCTAAACATCAATTATCGATAATATTCCATCTCAAAACATCGGTGCTTATCATTAACGTCGGTGATATTCTAAAAACAGATTTTATAAAAAAACCCGAAAAACTACATACATATTAAATTAACTAAACAGAAAGCTTTCAGAATCCAAATAGACTTAAAGGTAACTGCTTGTTGTACTGTTACTATTGTATGAGATGTGTTAGGGAGAAGATACTTATATGCTTTCATGTGTAAAGAAGTCGGCAGTAAAACGTGGCAGTAAACGTGTAGAATATCGGCGACAGAATTATCAAAGTCGAAAGTCCATGTTTTGTTCAGAACCTCAATGACTTCGATACCTATAAGATAGTCTGTTCGAGACATGTGCTTTAGAACATTGATTTCCTATTAAAAAATGTCACCTGAAATAGAATGATATTTGCTTTATCTCTTATGTCTAAGACGTAAAATACAAAGTTTTAAGGAGGGAGAGTATCCAACGTGTTTTCAAAAGTGATATATTTAAACGGCATATATTTTGTCCTATCTGAAAACTGAGTGCTTCATCGAAGAAATTTCATAATTTTTTTTGTATCTAGAAATTTTATTACTATATATTCAAAAAAAGTAAAAAAAAATCATGATAATTTTTTTAACATAATTCAAGGCTTTGATTGTACTCATTATTTCAGCCACTAAATTTTTCATATATCATAACTTATTATCAATAATTATCACATTAGCAAGAGTAAAAAAATCAATCTCATTGCGAATGAAAAGAGACACCTTACACATCATACCCTGCTTCTCTTTCGGCTAAATGTAGCAGATATGACTGACAAAGGTGATGTTGGCGTTGCCATTATCAGCTAATCTAAAAGTGATGCGTATAAATATGTGAAGTTTTGCAACCACCATTGTCAATATTGGTGTCATGTAGTTATAGAGCCGAATAATATGAAAAAGTCCACACGCGGTGCAGTGAGCAAAGCTAAAATATGATTTTTTCCATCATTATTTTTAATTACCTTCATATTAAATCAGTTTGACATCTTTTCCAGAAAAAAATGGCCTGTAACAATGGCAATATGGGAAGAATAGCTTACTGTCTAGTTATTTGAGTGGCTATTGAAATATGCACAATGTATACTTTTTATAACATGTCTGTTTTGAACTCGCCATCTTGTTAGGAAACAATTGTTAATCCCACGGATCGTATTCTAAGCAAAAGCTCTATATAAATGACATAGTATATTGCAATTTAAATTTATAAAAATATGTGACTGTATAATATATAGGTGATTCATATGACATCATGAAACATTTTAACAACTTGGAAAACCCTTTCAATAATTCTAATACTGGGAATATAATTAAAAATGTTAAAAAAACAGACAATGTTTCGGCCATCGTTCTTTTTCATTTGTCTTCATTTTCATAAAAAACCAGTATATCAAAGAACTATAACGAGGGATTTATTAAACTTCGGTATCTTTTCCACCATAAATAACAGAAAATGATCATAATAAGGGTGCAACCGTCTTACTTTTCTTCATCCAGCTAAACAGTTATTATGATATTGTTTAATTGCTTTAAGTCCGGTTGCAAGACAACCAAGTGTCTATTAAAATATATACAAATTATTTTTTTTCTTGTCAGGCACATTTTTAATTTATCCGCTTAATAAAAGACAACCATTGGTTGACGGAAATCCTTTCAGTAGACTGTTATGCCTAACCGTACATACTGCAGTGTCATAGGAATGCGTCTGCAGGTCTTTCCCGTAATAATAGCATGATTGATTCAGCTGATATGTCCCACATACAAATAATATTAATTTGATCTAGAAACTAGAAATAGCAGTGTCAATTCTATCTACATTTTCTATTCTTTGTACTTACATACTATACGAAAATGTTATTATGCAAAACCAAATTGTTACTAAACTAAGTGATTATCCGTAGCTTCTATACCACCGAGGTTTAACTCACAGTTCACCGGATTGTTTAATAAGGAGGCAAATTCTTCAATAACTTAAATGATGTGATTTACGTGTAAATAAAATTGTCTACTTGAAACGAAATATATCCGAAAATAATATTTAAAAGACGTATTAAAGAACTCCGGTGACACGAACTATGATTGTGCAGTGCCACCAATTCGTTAGTGGAGATGACGATGGAGATCGCATGGGACCTATTTACAATTTAATATTTTAACCAACAAATTTCCTATTTTCAAAAAACGTTTAGAGGCAAATATAAAACCAACAAAATTTATTTTAGGGGAATATCACATTTACCACATAATATCATAAAAAAGAGATGGAGAACCACGTGAAGTGTTTAGTCAGTTTTGATTAAACAGGAGTATAATACCGTGTTGTAAGTTTATCAATAAAACGCAATTATAGGGCTACATTTCGAGCAACGAATTATATATTGATTAGCTTTACGAGATCAATTTAAAAGTCAAAATTCATTCTCATTTAATTTTTATTCACAACTAAATATTCTTAACCATAACTAGGTTTCGTTGTATGATAACATCTTCAGGTGGGCACCTGAAAATATTGTCATACAACAAAATCTAGGTCGTGGTTAAGAATTTAAATAAAGTGTAAAACATACCCAGAAAATTTAAATAAAATATAAAATATTACGTAGTTTCTTTTTTATCATTGCTAATAGCCCACTTGAAGATGTTGTAATACAACGAAACCTAGGTCGTGGTAAAGAACTTAAAGAAAGTAGAAATAATACTACGTCACGTAGTTTAATTTAATTTTTAATTGTGGATTACGTAGTTTCATTTAGTTGTAATTAAAAATTAAAATATGGCGCGTGGGCGTTTGTTTTATTTAAGGAGATACCTTATTTTGTATCTACTTAAATAAAGAAACACCCACTTATATTACTATTAGCAAAAAGTCATTTTCATTTCATCCAATAAAAAAACATATTAAAATCTATGTTGCTTATGTTGAGATACTGTTCTGAAACTACGTTATTCGCGTGGAATTTGATATAAAAATATCTCTAATATTTATATAAAAAATATTCCATACGGGCTATGTCGGTTATGTCACGTTTGTCTAATGAAATCGGATCGTTTACCACTCAAGCTTCTCTAGGGGAAAGGACCGGCCACCTGGAAAGTTTAACGCATAGAACTTAACAACATGAATTAGTCACGTTGGCTAAATTCTCTAAAACTAATATTTGACTCCGGAAGAAGCCGAAACCATTGCTAAAGATCGTTAACTTTGGACGAAAATGTTTAAAGTTTTTCTGAAGTTTGCGCCACACAGCAATGCATTGGCTAAATAATCACTTTCTGCCACCAGTTGTTAGTTAGGGTGAAAGAAGAAAAAGAAAGAAAAAGCATATAGCTAAGAAAAATTTACAGATACGAAAGGTTTGATAAAATATAGTGAGATAAATATTTATCTCGGTCCGAAACTTAAAAATCAAATGAAAATAAAAAAATATCCACTCGTTTATGCGCTATACAATTATACCTCAAATAGCATATATTTGCCACAAATGTGGAAAAAGTTTCTTTTAGTATACTATTTGTAAATATTCCCCATTCTCCTTCTAAACCGTTAGTTTGAGGATTATAATTTTGGTTATAAACAGTGGTAACGATTACGGCTGACAATTCTCCCCTATGAGTAATACTTCTCCTTAAAACATAGTTAAATAACTTAGAGAGTTTTGATGTAAAAAAAACAAATCATGTCAGTTAAAATATTTTCATTTTATTGCCAAATTTATACGATTAATTATATTTATTTCTACAAGCTACACTTAACATAAATATTAGCTATTACTAAAATTATTCAATGATTCTTCAACATATTACGTATAGCAAATTTAACAGTCGGCTAATTACAACGAGAATGCACTCAATCACTCTTTGTATTGTCTATGGCTTCTAACATATTTATATGGAACAAACTGATTTAAATCGATACACTTCATGTAATATAGAAAAAAATCTAAAATAAAACCTGTTAGGTACATTAAAAACTACGAGGTTGTGAGGAATTTAACTTTAATTTTTTCTAACATAATATTTTCACAATTGTTACTTTAGCAGTCTCGGGGAGGGTTGATGTGTTTTTATTAATATTTTTAAAAAAAATTCTTTCAAAAACCTTACATAAAATAATCCTTAAGATATTGTCTAAACTCAAAAGCACTTAAGTGTATATTATTAAAAAGAATTAATTTAGTTGATATTCCATATGAGCGATAAAAAAGGAAATTTTTTTATACCTCTTTTACCCCCTCTAATATTCTCCTACAAGTGTTTTTTTTAGATTAATGCTGATTAATAAATATTTTAATAAGCCCCATGTGCTAATAAGCTCTCACTATTTGAATTTAAAGTTTTGGGGGAAAGAAAAATTGACTGTAACAGAGAGGTGGTTGAACAAATGAGTGTTATTATATCGGTTGCATTTTTTTTCTTTTGACAGAAGGAACTCTGAAAGATGAGAAATTTTATATCATTTAAAACAACTTGATCAAAAGTATAGAAAGTAAAACATAATTTTAAAAAATTAAGAGTAATTTTTTCAATAATTTTGTATAATTTTTTATTAAGTAACACAAAGTAAAGGTATTTTTTTCATTTTCACCGTTCTAAACATCAGCGATATCTCAAATGAGCGTTGCCTTTCACACCAAACTGTTTAGTTATGTACATACTTCTTATTTGATTTGTTTACTAATTTCTGCTCGCAGCTTACCCCAGGGGAAACGATTTGAACCAAAAAAGTAGCAAATATGCTGAATCTGGGTTGATTAAAAAAAGCCTAATAGCAACTACGCTACAAGTTGCGACTTAAAGCGTATGCGCTATAGAATCTCTTTTAATAAAATTGGAGTTACGAACATATAGCTTCAAATTTCCACGAATATTTTCCCTTTTTATAATAGAATATCCTGCGAATAATCAGATTCACCTGTCTCATCCTATAATTTTATTCCATTATTTTACAATAAATTATCTAAGTAAGCAGATTCTTTGACCGATACCAAGGTTATACTGTAGTATATAATTAATTAAGCACAAGACTAAAGAAATTTAAATAAAGAATGAAGGAAGAAATTCGATTTAGCTTATAAAACTACACAATCAACTATTTGGTTTGCATTTTGAACTAAGCAACAACAAAAACTTAGCATGTAAAGCTTGTATCTATGTTATAAACGACGCCACCCTAAAACTAAGACGGTAATAATGGCTTTATTTAATGTTTTTGTTTTTACCAATAACCTTATATATTTTACAATACTTTATTAAACCGTTGTGTATATTATTATAAAATATGAACCGCATTATTACAATTGTAATCACGGGTAGTAATTGTAATTGTAAGATTTTAAACCAATTTGGAAAAAAATATATGTATATATCAATTAGTATAACATTTTTTTTAAAAATTACTGGTTTATAAACAAAAAAAAAGTAAACTACCGTCAAAATATAATCATTACTCAAAATTAAAAACAGACTGATTTGAATTGCCAAAATTGGTCGAAATTAATTGGTTAGAATCAATTAATAAATGAGATTATTTCTCATTTATTTTCTTATTTGCGTTTTTAATTTAGTGTTATTTTTAATTTTTAATTTTAATTGCTTTTTTATCTATAATTTGCAGCTTAATTAATAACTTGGTTTTTATTTATTTTAAAAATTTTTTTTTTTATTATGCTAATAAATTTATCACAAAAAGATTAAATATTTGCAGAAGACATGGATATAGAAGTGAGAGTCGCAGATTGATTTTATTTTACGAACACAAAAGGATAATCTTCTTCAAATAATACCAATAAAAAATCGCACAATTTGTGTATTACTGATATTGAATATATTTGGCGTTAATTTTGTAGAAATTATTATTCACAATTAAATGAAACTACGTGATGTAGTATTATTTCTACTTTCTTTAAGTTCTTCACCACGACCTAGGTTTTGTTGTTTTACAACATCTTTAGAGAGACTTAAGTCTCCAAACGTTGATCAAACTTGTATAAAACAATTGACATATTATAATTTAAGTCATTACAGTCTGGGATACTTAAGAGATCATCAACTTTTATAATCACGCGTTGGTTAAATTTTATAAAAAAAAATGAGGGAAACTAATAAAAAAAAATGTATAAAAATTAAACAGAATGAAATAATGAATAATTGCTTATAAATTATTTAAATTAAGGGCCCTATATTTGCTTTAACATTGAACACGAAGGAACTTATTTTTTAATTATTTATTACCTTCAGAAAAAATGTTTAAGGTTTGCAAGAAAGTTCTAAAGTAACCTTTAAAAGAAAGATTACTAAAAATAGGTGCAAAAATTATGGATTATGTAATAAATATGTTTTTAATTGGAATGAGTTTAACAGATCATAAAGTATTGATTGTTTTTTTAAACACGCCTTTATAATTTTTGTAAAACAATAAAACAAACTATAAAAGAATGCTAATATCATTAAATTATTTCTGGTCAAAAATAAGACTATACCTATGTCAGTATTCGAAAATGTTATTAATACCTCTTCAATATATTATTTAGATATAATCATAAAAATAAATATATTTGTCAAAAATGTCGTCAGGTAATGCCCGATAATACACTAAACTAAAAAACGGCGAGAAGTTCGCAGGAAAAAGTATCAGACATATAAACAGAAATAATCCAAATTGTTCCTCTGTTGTGAAAGTTATTATAAACTTTTAAAATAAATGGTTTTTGTTTGGTTTATATTGTACTGAGTCGGAGCTTTGCCACTCACTGTGACTTAACAAATAAATTGATACAAACTTTGCTACCAACTGTGCACTCAGTTTCCTCAATCAACTTTAACAAGAGGTAAATAATAATTTAGTGCTATTTCAACAAAAAAGTTGGGTTTAAAATATTTTATTTTCTATTCACTTTCATTAAAAACTTTAGAAATTGGTGCAATTCAAAGACAATTATCAAAAATAATGGCAAGGATTCGAAATTTTCAACTAATGCGTAAGTCAAGTATATTATAGATATACTAATATTTATTGATTTACTATTTTTATTAATATCAAACATTCATTTTAGCTTAATGTTCAAATCAACTTATATTTGAAACATATCTATATATACGCATGCAAAAATTCAAACGCTGGGATGAACAGTTTGTCAATGTATACATCTTATTTATCCATCTACATCTTCAGATATCCTTGTTCTATAAGAAAGAGAAAGAAAGAGTAGTCATACCTGACTGCTAAATAAATTTGTCCCCTTTTCTGAAAATCAAAATCAAAATATTACAACATCTTCAGGTGGGCTATTATATAGTATTATATAGTATATATAGGTCATGGTAAAGAACTTAAACAAAGTAGAAATAATACTTCATCACGTAATTTCATTTAATTGTGTATTATTAACGAATATTTATAATCACGCAAGACAAGTCCGGATTTTTATTTTCCCATTCGCGATTTAAAAAAAATTTAATAGGGAAAAAATTAAATAAAGTAATAATAACAGCATTTGTTTTTATTATCCAAAAATGAATCTATTGTAATATGATCACTAAGCCAAAACAAGTGTTATTCATAAACCTTGTTTAAGAGTTTCTAAAAATGTAAAAAAAATTGTATCATACAGTAAGCGTCATTTTAAACAATATTTAAAAAAAAACCTAACAATATTACAAAAAAGGCTTTTATTGACTTCATAAAAACAGAACAAGCGTGACGGGTTATAATGATAATTAAAAAATAGCATTGTGTAAATATATTCTAAATATCCATTAACGAAATATCCGTGATTAAAACCTAAAATGGTTTACTTAAATTCCTAAATACATTAACTCATCGTAGTAGTTACAACTCATACATACATATATTATAAGGTACTCCTGTAAATCAATCAAAAAGAATCGCACAAATATTAAAAGGTGTAGGAGGTGACAGAATCTGAATTCGCTTAGGTCATCTTACAAATATTAACCAAAATCCTGAAAATATATTAATTAGCACTTCATATTAATTTGTTGCATGTTACCCGAATGGGGTAAACGATTCCTTGTTGTATGTGGCCAGATACTGGTGGAAAGCGAAGTAAGAGAAGACATTTTATTTCAATGTTTATTTAGGCAGGTTTATTTGTATCCCTGTTAGTTAATGTCTCGAGACAAATATTTCCAAATCTTTACTAGCATGTAAATTCCCTAATGCAAATTTCCTGAATATTTCCCAAGCGCAGAATAAAATCTCCCTTAACGTTTGAAGCAGTCTAAACTTCATTTGGTATATCATATAAATATTTATTTGAAAGTTCTATTATTTGATTGACAATTGGAGGATTATTGGAAATCACTCACTTCTCGTTAAACAGAGAATATCTGTTATGATATTGAATTGCAATTAAAATATTAGTTTAAATTTACAAAGAAATAATTTCATTACCTTTTTAATAGTGTCGGGGAAATAATTACTTGAAAGAAAATTTTATGAAAATAATTAACAAATTACTTTTAATCGTGTAATTAGTAATTATTTAATTAAGTAATTAAGTGGGAATGTACCTAATAAATGCTAACTATACATTATTATATTCATTCCAATAAAATTTTCAATCTCGCCAAAACTTTACATTCGCAAATTTGAACAAAGATGTAATTGAATTATTACTTGTGCTATAACTTTTGTCACACCAAGTTCTGGGTCGCCCCCGGACCAAACACCCACTACTTAAATAAACTAATTTATCTAATAACATTACTTTCAGCTGACAATCTCTTTACAAATTTATTTGACGTCATGAGATCTTGTTAGCGTATCTGTTAGTTTGTATATTTTGTGCAAGGATTTCTATTTTGTAGACGTACACAAGAAAACGTTTGAAAATGTCGAGGGAATAAGTCAATGTACTAGGTGTGCCATATATTTTGGAAAACGTGATAATATTGGTTGAACATCTTCAGTATAAATAACTAGTTAAATTTAATACAAGATGGAATATATTTATAGACTAACTTGAAATTAAGACCCTGTGATAATAACGAAAGTTATGTAACTATATTATGATTTAAATCAACATAACGCAAGTGTTACCCATCCCAATGATTATTTGCAAATTCCCATAAAAATACAGAGTGCTTTGCCCACAAAAGGATTGTATGGCACTTTATTACTAATTATCCTTTCCTATGGAGGATGAGGTGTAGTATAAATGCAGATAAATATAAATAAAATAAATATTGAATATATTTGTATAATTTTGCAGAAATTCATTATTCACAACTAAATGAATTATTTAAAATTTATTTAAACTTTTTTCTGCGTTTTTAATTGGTAAATTTCTCGTTCAAACTTTTGTATATTGTACAAAAACTTTGGCATTCTATCATTTTATCCTGGAGATAAGGAACTTAGATTGATAAAAAGGTCTGACCTAAATATCCCTGTTGCCTCCAGAATATATTTTTAATTCATATTTGTTTGTTAATTGAAATTAATAAAATATAAGAAGATATTTGCTACACTAATGATGAATATACAAATATACAAAGAACACAGAAAAGTAATAAATATATTGCAACAAAATTTTAAGTTTCTCTATATACAATTCTTTACACTCTAAATTATACAAGGTTTGGTAGTTTCAACGACGACAAGAGAGACAGCCTCTAATTATGATAGACTATTAATTATGAACAAATGAAATGAGGTAAAAAAATCCATTGAGTTTATTTGTGTTACTGCAATTAAAAACACCACTTCTTGACGACATAAAGTTCAAACTATTATTATTATTATTATTAATATGACATATCCACAAAAACCGTGTTTGTCTAGGATGAAGCATTAGTTGCTTCATAGAGTATAGAAATGGAAATAAAAATATTTTGAGTTATTTTTTAAATTAATTTAAATTCATAACTTTGATTGGATATATCTAGGAAAAAATTATCATTATGACATATTATTTTTATTTTTAGAGAGACATAAGTATCTCCAAACGTTGATCAAACTTGTATAAAACAATCGAGACTTTATAGTTTAGGTCATTACAGATCGGGATACTTAAGAGATCATCAACTTTTCTAATCACACGTTGGTTCAATTTTATAAAAAAATGTGGGAAACTAATGAAATAAAAATATATAAAAATTAAACAGGATGAAATAATTGCTTAAACATTATTTAAATTAAAGGCCCTATATTTACTTTTACATTGAACACGAAGGAAATTATGTTTTAATTACCTATTTAAGAATGAATGAACAAATGTTTAAGGTTTGCAAGAAAAGTTCTAAAGTGACATTTAAAAGAAGGATTACTAAAAATAAGTGCAAAAATTATGGACTGAATATTTTTAATTAGAATAAGTTTAACAGATTATGAAGTATTGATTGTTTTTTTAAAAGCGTCTTTATAATTTATATAAAATAATGCAACACACTATGAAAGAATGCTAATATCATTAAATTATTTCTGATCAAAAATAAGACTGTATCTACGTCAGTATTCGAAAATGTAATTAATACTCTTCAACATATTATTTAGAAATAATCATAAAAATAAATATATTTGTCAAAAAGTTTCGTCAGGTAATGTCCGATAATATACTAAACTAATAAACTAGGCGAGAAATTCGCAGGAAAAAGTATTCAATATATAAATAGAAATAATCCAAATTATTTCTTTATAGTAAAAGTTATTATGAACTTTTAAAATAAATGGTTTTTGTTTGGTTTATATTGTATTGAGTCGGGGCTTCGCCGCTCACTGTGACTTATCAAATAAATTGACACAAACTTTGCTACCAATTGTGCACTCAACTTCCTCAACTTTAATAATAGGTAAATAATAATTATGTGCTATTAACTCTCGACATAAAACTTGATTTTAAGATATTTTATTTTCCTATTTCTATAATCTTTTATTAAAAATTTTAGAAATTGGAACAATTTAAAGACGATTATTGAAAATAATGGTAAGGAATCGAAATTTTCAACTAATATTCAAGTCAATAATTTCCAAGTATATTATAAATGTACTTTTATTTGTTATTTTTATTTATATCAATCATTCAGTTTAAGTTAATATTTAAATTAACTTGAATATTATAATTGAAACATTTCTATACATCCGCAGGCAAAAATTCAAACTCTTGAGAGAATTTTTATTGCAATACTTAATTGTTAGCAATGCTCTTGTTTGTTATGTTACATACATAACAGGTGACATCATATTATGTTTACTTTTCTCCATTGTTAATTCTAAAAAATGAGTTATTTAATATAAAAGAAAAGACAAACAAAACAAGTATCTAGCAGATATTTCTTACAGATTCAACCTCTCATAACCTAATTTGCTTATTATTTAAAGGTTTATTGCGGAGTATATTGGTGCGGTGACATGAATACTTAAAAATTAAGAAAATTATAATACACCTGTATTTAATATAAATTTTAAATACAGGTATTTTACATCCATACATTTTATTTTATATTCACGATTCGTAATTCCGTAGTATTAGTAATTATCGTAACTAATGCATTTATCACATAATTTTCTATCCTATCTATTTTCATTCGCAGACTTAATGCAATAATAACTTAAAAAATTAAATCTATATTTACAAAATCAAGCAAAAGGGTTCCTCAATACAGAGCGAATTTTGATCCTATATTCACAGTATAAACATAGCATAAATTTTGTTGGGTTTCGAAATTAAACATTCCAGGTGATGTACACAAATTCAATAACAAACTATGATAACGTTGAAAACAAAAATGTCTCCAGAAATATCAAAACTTTTCGGGTCATTAAATCCCCGTGAACGCTGCTGTAACGAATTTGTCAATATATACATCTTATTTATCCATCTACATCTTTATATATTCTTGTTCATATAAAAAGAGAAAGAAGTTAGGTAGTCCAAGTTTATCTTATTTTGTGAAAATCAAATGTCGTACCGAGTTTCGTTTTCATATAAAATTTCGTTACGTTAGGTCGAAACAAATATATACATATATATATATATATATATGTATATATATATATATATATGTATATATATATATATATATACATACTTACATTTATATAATAGAGGGACAAAATTATAAAAAATCCCTTTTTGCTTTTTAGCTACGAATGTACGTGATGTGGTTTTACTCATCATTATAGTTCTAAGCGAGTAAATATTTCGTGACAGTAAACCTAATTTGATTTTATATTTTTTCACTATTTGATATTCTGATACCTTTTAGTAACGTAATTTCTATCAAGTCAGGAAAATAAAAATATAATTTTGTTAGCCGATTTTATTTCCAACTGGATATTACGTAAAATTTTTAATATTAGAGACAGCGTCACTCGATACTGTTAGTTGATATTTACAGAAGCTACTTTTTATTATTTCCTCCTAATATAACCTAATCTATCCATCGTATTTTGGAGATGCTAGCCATCTGCATAATAAGCAATTAAATACAAGATAAGAACTCGTTTAGCTGTATCAACTGAATACGTAAAAACAATAAAACTGTGGAAGTCTGTTATCAATTATTAAACATTTCGGTCTTTTCGTACTTAAACAGATTTTATATTTAAAAAAAGATGATAATGTTCATATCGTTTAATTTATTTTCACTAACTTTAAATCGTTGGAATATACTCATGCTAGAGACGTAATAAAAGCCAAATTTTTAATGTCTGATTTATTAGCTTTTTTTTCCTTTCATCATAAAATATAAATTATTCGGCTCCATTTTTATTATAAACAATTATGGTGTCTGGAAATAGACGTAATTTTCATAAAACTGAAGAATAACAATTTCCATTGGTAAATTAATTCGGTGTATGAAATCTATATAAAAGGGACTGGAGGCAATGTTGTTGTATTTTATTCGCTTTTCCATGTTCTCGTGTACGTGGTTGTTTATTATTAATGGGGAAAATGTCTTCCTACATTTTATTAATTTTATTAATTACAATAAATAAACAAGTATACATTCAAAATAAATTGTGTGGAGGCGATAGATATATTTATGTCAGATCTTTTCATCAATATAAGTTTCTTATCTCTAGGATAAAATGCCAGAATACCAAAATATTTGTACATTAAGCAAAAGTCTGAATGAGAAATTTACCAATTAAAAACGCAGAAAAAATTTACATTAATATTAATTAATTTAAGTCATACTTTTATGAACATAATAACTAAGCCGGTTACGCCATTCGTGTGTGGACCTGTTGAAAATATTATTAAGATAGTTGCAAGATTAATAAACGCAACGCCATATAGAATATATTTGACGTTAATTTCTTTCCACAATTAAATAAGACTACGTAATATCGCCCTGCTCGTAGTTAAGAATTTAGATATATGTCATGTACTAACTAGTTTCAAAATAATAATTTTGTAAAACAGTAATCTCATTTGCCTGACCAATAATTAATTTATTTTAATCATTTTTATTTTCAAGTGTTACCAACACTATGTATACTGGCAGATTATGCGAATGTTGTGGAAAGTGTCGATAATATTTGAGGCATTATCCCTGATATTTTTTTTAATTTATGTAAAAAATAGAATGTAATGTTTGTAAAGACTCATCTAGTGCAATATTTCTGATTTATTTCCTACAAATCTCATCAACTTAGAGGACAACAGCTTAGGAAGAAAGCTTTAATTGTTTTCTCGGGATGATACTATATGATAAAGGTTGTAGGACACACTTTGAATACATTTATTGATGCTTTGATACTAACTGAAATATTAGCATACTTATTTATAGATGAGGCTTTATGCAAACGAATAAATGTGTCTTTAATTTCTACTTCTTGAATAATATGTAAAATTAAGAAATAAATAAAACCCAAAAGAGTTAGGGTTTGAAGTGAAAAACTTTTTTTTAACGAGAACATTAGAAAGATATGATAAAAAAGTGAAAACTGTTCCAATTCCGAAATATATGCAAGTCTTATTTCAATTCTAGGTCACTGGTAAGCATTTATTTAATTCTAGGTTTAATTCTAGGTAATTGACAATAAAATAAAAATACTGAAATGTTTTTTCACGGCATTTATAGAAGGAAATATTGTTTTAACTTGAATTAAATATTATCGTTTATATTGAATTGTAACATTAATGTTACAATCCAATATAAACGACGCAATTTATTGTAATTTTTTTATGCTGACATCTATCCTACCCTTCATTATTCCCTTTAAATGTCAAGTGCTAATATATTAACATATAATTTTACTGCACTTCTTACCTTTTTATTCCTTTTTATTTTGATATTAAAATTTGCTCATTTACAAGGTAAATTCCCAATATTATTTATATATTAATGTGTCATTAAAAAGATAAAAAATACATTTTATATTTGAGAAAAATAAACTATTACGAATTACTCCTTATTAATAATATTGACCAATCTATCTACAAATATAATGTGGATAGATTAACCAGTAATGTTGGTTTGTTGCCCGTTATTATGTAGGTTGCATAATTTAAACTGCTCACTAAGAAAGATTATATTGCTTATAATACGGTAGAAGTATAGTTACTATTCTAGTTTTAGAAAAGTATTTTATTCTAGTTTTAGAAAGTTAGCTAGTGCAAAACATGTGACTTCATAAGAACACCTTTCAACTTTTTATCTTACATAATTTCTGAGAAAATCGTCTGTGATTTTAGAAAAACGTAAATATACTGCCTACTATAGCTTTCAGAGACGTAAAAACATGGTTCATTACTATAGTTTTACTACAACCGTTCTGTGGGTTTCTAAAAATCTATATTTTTTATAATTTCAGTTTGAGTAGTTTTGGAAATAAGCAGAGGAAATTTTTTTTATTTTTTCGTAAGCCTCTGAAGATATAATACTTAAAAAAAATTAAAGGCACGCTTCTAGTCCGCACCGTAGATTTTTCTAGTTACGTTGGGATAAAATTGTAACAAGTGTTTTTTATTATTTTATAACTTAATTACCAATTTTTTTTATTGCAATGATTACACGGGGTAGTATAATAAGGACTGTTACTGGACGCTGTATACCCAATAGTCAGCTATGTAATGACTGCGTCGTTTTTTTCTTTTCATGTTGTAACTCTCGAATTTGCTCGGCTTTTAATTTTTTAGGTTTCTTAGATTTGTTGTGACGTGTGTTTTCCTCTGATTTTGTTTTCCATATTTCCGAGCATATTTTCTATTAAGTCACGTTTAATTCTTTTTGTAATTTTCCATTTAACACCGATTTTTATGTATTTTCCAGCAAAATTTTTATTGTATCATCATCCTATCTAAAGGTATTTTCAAGCTGCACTATTTAATAACTTTCTTCACGTTCATGCAACTACTTTAACCCGATAACGTCACAAGCAAAACAAATATTGCACGGCGACCGCATAAAGCTAGGCTCAACCAGTTTTAACGTGATATTAGTCTCGTAGTAATTATTGATTGAATCTGGCGGTATTTTGTAAACCAACAAAGTTCGACCGCCTATTACTGTAGTTAATGAGCGAAAAGACGTTTCGTACGGCAAAATAATATAATATTGAGACTTGTTCGGTTAATATCCTGCATTACATATAGAATTTTCAAAAATTCAAGTATATTTACATGTAAATAAATTCTTAATAAATATTTTTGATTTTTTGCTACTGAGATATGTGCGAGTAGAGAAATTTCAAGTTTCTATGTTAAACAATTTAAAAAAAAAACAGCTATGACGGGCGGATGGACAAATACACGAGTGATTATATAAGGGTAAGGTTTCTTTTTTGAGGTATATAATCCTAAAGATAATGAAATTAGCACCTAAATAAATGCTATTTTGTCCGAGTCAAACAATAACTTTGAAATAAGATAATGAACAAAAATGTGCATCTAAATATATAT
Organism: Druceiella hillmani; assembly: GCA_039881145.1. Taxonomy (NCBI): domain Eukaryota; kingdom Metazoa; phylum Arthropoda; class Insecta; order Lepidoptera; family Hepialidae; genus Druceiella; species Druceiella hillmani. The sequence continues at coordinate 24,647,935 of JAYKKI010000007.1, forward strand.
TGTTTAGGAAGAATTGAATAAAATTCTTGGAATTAGTGCTTTCCTTCTTAATTTAGAAAAAGGAAAACAATGCAAAAAATTTAAAAAAATAAGTCGAACTTGCAACCCTCTTCCTCTCAGGCCCACGCAAACTCACACCTATACCTATAACATAAGCATTTATCGACCTTCAGGCTTAGATAAAAATAAATTCGGTGCAAAGAATCGAATCCTCTCTCTCTCTCTCTCCATGTTAAGTGCATGTAGCACACTGACACAACATGCACAATGGTGTCTATTAAACTATGGAGACGTTGACGTAGACTATCTCGATCTTACAGAAAAGTTGCTTAACAGATTTCAGTACCTTTAACATTTATGTAATGTTTCCATTTTCAGCTTTGGAATATTTTATTTCATCTCTGACTTTAGCTCACTACTTAGATGGGTGGCTTTCGAAATTGGTTTCATTTTGACATTCTCTCGCTGCTATAAAGCATCTTAAAAATCCTTGTAGCCCTTTCTATATTATTATTTGGATAATAGCCTTGTGTGTCCTTTAACTGAGTTTATGTTCTTCTCACTTTCTTATTCCCAAAATAGAGTAATTCTTTCTACGAATGTTCGTATACTATTTATGTATTCATACCATCCAATCAAGTATTGTAACAGTTGGTTGAAAAGACCATAACACCCTTGACTTTAATTTATTTTCCACATACATTTTTTTTTCATATACCTGTTCTCTAATCATTTTCCTTTTTTCCCGTTAAATCCTTCTCGAAAACCCCTTCCAACATATCAAAATTATATGTTGTTGTTATTATTAAGATGTTGTTGTTATTAATTTTCATTTTGTGTTTTTTTTTCAATAATTTTATATACCATTATTGCCATTGTTACATTTTGATACGATTAATACACTGTAACGTTGTTTCACGGAAGAAATTATTCTGCTAACAAAGTACTTCCGGTGTGATATTTATCCAGTTATTTGGATGAATAAATAAATGTTTGAACCATGTTAAAATAGACATATTATTAATTTCCCATTTCTAAATAACAGTTTCATTGTTGTAGTTAATAAAATAAACTTATAAAATACATACCCAATGTTATACTATATACATACCCATAATATATATATATATATATGATATATGATACCAAAATACATATATGATACCAAAATACATACCCAATGTTTCTTACTAACAGAGTAATATACATGATATTGTGCTGCTAAGATTAAGTACCGTATCTCTGATCACGCCAGACTGAACAATTAAATCGGATGGCCGAACTGAGTAGATTGGGTATGTTTTAAGTAATACAACTGTAATTGCAAGGTTAGAATAATATATGTGCTTTGATAATTGTGTACTACATACTTTTCCTATTAAGTTATAAATATATTAGAGTTGAAACGCATTTCAACAGTAATTAAAGTCCAATAACAAGTTTTTACAGCATACCTTGCTGTAAAAACTTTTCATAAATAATGAAGGCAAAGATTTTATTTAAATTTCAACCAGTTATCAAATAATAATCTTCAATCCGTAACGACTCACAGTGAAAACTTACATTTAACGTCAAATATTGCATCATTGGCTTAAAATTTTAGTAACAAAAATGTGTGAATTTAAAGTATCAACACTAATTGCAGTCTCGGGATGGGCATTTAAATATTCCATTTTATCTACCCAGTATTATATGCATAGCATTGTGTAGGTTGTATTGTGTGAAAGTAAAAAAATTGTATGACTATCATTTAATGTTATATATTAAATTACATTTTATAAATAAATATTTATCAAAAAAATTTCAATAATTTCACGAGAAAAAAAAATTTGTAAACTCTTATATCATAACCTAAGAATTGAATAAATTTATGAAAATTCTTATTTTTAACGTAGTGTTTTATAATATATTTCCAGATTTCTGAGTAAAACATCCTATAAGAACTGCGCAGCCCTTAATATATATTTTATTCCATCCCATTTTTATAATATTCTTGTAGCTTTTTTTTATTTGCACAGCAAAGCAGGTTTATTTACTTACGACCGTTTAGATTTCGACTACATAGGGGATAAACTTGTTGCTATAAAAGAAAAAAAATTGTCTCGTGACTGTAAAGAAATAAGTATAAAAAATAAAATGTTCAACAAATTGGAGATCTTCTAATACGATAAAGTAAATAAAACTTGCTCCTCAAAAAAAGTAACGAATGGACAGAGGTAAAAATAATAGACGTATTGAAGACACTTAGGTTGTCAAGTGATAAAAGATTTATTTTCTGAGGGTACCTTAAGCACACTTAAATATACTTAAGTATAGATGTTGTTGTTATTGAATTCTTCAACGCATACTACTGTCATATTTTGAGATATTGCGGCAGTTGTTTAGTCTTTTAAACTATATTAAAGGATATGCGTTGGTAAATGTTTAAATTTAGATAAAAAATGTAACACAATATTTCACTGGAAATTGTTATTTGAGGGCACTATCAGCCACATTTTCTGCTTATATGTAATAGGTGTTCGTAATTTATGTACGATGTTATACATATACTTGAGTAAAATTAGTTTATACGAATACCTTAAATTTCAGATATACTAAATTGAATTAGAAGTCTTTTTTTTCATTGAGGATATAAGTTCAATATAAAAAAAGTTAACTTTTAAAAATTTCCAACAATTATTTTCTTTATTTCATTCCATACGAATGATATTGTGCGGAGTAAGAAACATATTTCATAGTGTTAATTTTAATATTTCTTTTGAATATTACCTAAACTATTACTAAAGTTTTTGAAGGGAGAGCATATCCTCTTCAAAAGTAGGTATAACAATAATTTTGAATATGTTGATGGGTCAGGGGGAGGTATATATATATATATATATATATATATATATATATATATATATATATATATATATATATATATATATATAATATGTATATATATATATATATATATATATATATATATATATAAAATATATTAAGCTACTCTAGAATACTATATGGACGGAATGGACGTTTAAGGTTGTGGCAACGTTTGTATGTTTACTTGTTAGAGGCTTCAGATTTCTAAACGGTAAATTAGATAGAAAGAAATATACATATTATATGGTTGCGTAATTCCTTGGTCGTGAAATAACAATTGAAATCACTTTTATTAATAGATTACTCCCTTCTTTATCTATATCGTGAACCACACGGCATTAATATGATTTTGATTACAGTTGAAACTGCTGCATGGACGTCCCTCATGCAAATGATCAATTAAAATAGTACGATCACGCTTGAACTCGTTAAAAGGGATAGGGCTCCATTATAATGGAAACCATCCATCACAATGGAACACATCGAGATGACCGCCTAAATAATGGAAATATCATCGAATAAAAATTTTCTTTTATTAAATTTATCTTATTTTGAAACAAATTTCTAATTGCCGCTAATTTTTAAAAACAAATAGCAGACTCGAGGAAAGTACCTTAATGGATTACCCAAGAGTTGAATTTTTGAAATTTGAATTTATTTCTTTATTTTTGAATCTCTTCCATTAAATATTAATATTTATTATTTTATATGGTAACTCTCACACATTTCTTCTGGTAAGAATATTATTAAAAGTTTAGTTTTGACATAATTGTTGATTGGTTTATTGCACGTCGTTGGCTTCTGTTAAATGATTTGTTATTTGTGACATCGAGTGAGTGGAATTATTAATATGTATTTTTTTAGTGTTAGTGAATATATGAACATGGTATTAGAATTAACGCAATTATAATATTCCTAAGAATGTAAGTCGAACGTTAACCGACAACCAAGTCTAGTTATTATCAATGTAATAAATGAGAATAAGCCCATAATTTCATTGATACTACTCCAAAAATTCGGACACGACACGCAAAGCGTAGATAATTTAAATCAAAATGGTCGCGAAAGTGCGATAAGTACGGATAAGACACTTAACACGGAAACGGAACATAAAATTTAGGTAAGTGTAAATATATTCAAAAAGGAAATAATTTGGGCTTTAATTATTACGTAGGTGTGTTTCCTAGTAGTTTTAATAGATAAGTGACATTTTCACACTTGACAGTTAACTTGACACTTAACAAAGTATGCTGTAGGCGTGCCACGTGCCCAAACTGACATTTATTGTAAAGGTTATAGGGTATTAATTTAAACATAATTACGATTTCGTACAAAATTTAAACTTTAATTGCTTTATAAACTAGGCGACTAATTTTCAGATTGGATTACACATGATTAATTGGACATTTGTTTGAAGTGATAAAGTTTCCTTAATTTACTTACTCTACATGTATTTATATATATATATATATATATATATATATATATATATATATATATATATATATACAAATAAACCGGCTGGTTTTTATTACTATGAATACTGTCGGGTGCTGGAAAAGTATGTCATGTGTCGATATACCTTCTCCATCCTTAAGGAGTAAAGTTTAGATAGTCAAAAAAAAAACTCCCACCGAATCATACCAGTCATAAATTTTGGCTTATTTCTAACTTTTTGCTTCACATTTTTTTCAATTTTTTTTAAATAAGTTGTAAAATATTTACTGGATACAACAGGGATGAGCTAGTTTATTAGATTTTCCTTGAAAAAAAAATTAATGTAAGATCTAATCAGCAAGTGGGTTTAAATATTACTTTTATTTATTATATGTATGAATTATTACCTTATATGTATGAATTATTACTTTATGGATGAAAACTTGTTAAATTTTGGCCTAGTACTTTCTGAAGCGGTATCTTTTTCAGTCTTATAACTATTATTACAAGTGAGATAGGATTTTGTGGTTTGTAACTCATTTCCTCATTTTTATTTTAGTTATTTTTTTGGGACATATTTGAAAATTAAAAAAATGATACATAGTGGAGACGCATTTTACATACAGTAGGCCTGGGAAAGTCATAGAAGTCAATATTTATTAATTCATATCATAATATTATTCATTGATAAACCAAATTTGTACCAAGGTTGTATAGTACTTCTGGTTGACATATGACCTTGAAAGTTAGAATAGTGGAGGGTCGTTTAGCACAAGTGAAAGGAGAAGTCCATAAATCGTTAATTACTAAAATAATTTTATTAATAAATAAATAATTTTATAAATAGTTTAATGGAAATACTATGTCCCATTAAATCTTAATAAATACCCAAATGTGTGTGAAACTTTCGTTCGTGCCTCATGTTTTTTTTTGTAATTTTGGTAATTAAATATACATAATGTTTGCTAGTGAATATTTTAATGTTACAAAATATTAAGTTATAAATAATTTAAATGGAGCAGGTTTGAAATGTTATGAAACTATATATGTGTACGACGGCAATATTTCTTAAAGAATTTACTGAGTAATATTAGTTTTTCATTATCGACACAACAAACATATTTAAATAACTACGAGTATTTTAGATAAATCAGCATTTGACAAAAGGGCAATGTAATATTTTTACGTTCTATTGAAACTTTCTTTTGCAATTCTCGACGCCCTGTTTCTTCTAAACTATTAAAAAAAAACATTATTACAAAGGGTTGAATTTATTGAAAGTGTTAATAATCTAGAAAATATTTTAAATTATGGAAAAGTTAATATTTATACGATTGCCGTTACACATTTTAACTGTTGATCAGTAGTTTGGGGAATAAATAAAAAATAAATTAACTTTTGCAAACCTTAATTCATTTTATTGAGCAAAAAATATATAGTGCAATAAGAGTTGGAAAAATTTAAAAATCGTTACATGAGAAAAATTTTGTGCTCTAATAATACACCAATATTTTTTATAATTTTATGCTCTGCAAACACACCAATATTTTTTACAATTTTATGCTATATAAATATACCAATATTTTTTATAATTTTATACTCTGCAAATACACCAATAATTTATATAATTTTATGCTCTACAAATACACTAATAATTTTTATAATTTTTCAATGGTTCACGAGGACTATTAACTTTAAAGTTTGCTCAATGATGGCTGATGTAGCGTAATGTTTGAGACTGCGCCATCTTAGCAATGTATTTTATCTTCGATATTATTGTCAAAAAAAAAATTAATTATTTGACTATGGACCTAATACCAGTTTACGATCACGACGATATTAGACTTAACATTACAAAAAAATTCACTTTTATTTACAATATTGTTCAAAACAAAATATATTAATAGTTTATGGTTAGTTGAGTATTTTCCTTTTTGAATTATACATATTGCATTAATTACATGAACGGAAAGAATATAAAAAAATTGCTCAAACTTTCGAGAACTATGTATCACTAATTTTTTCGACATAGAACGTTTTGTATATTTCCTCTATAGAAAGACTATTAGTTATAAAATGATCAGAGACAAGCTATATTTATTCTTGCACATTTATATGGTTATTTCAGATTAATTTTTTCAAATAATATTTTAATTGAAAGTAAACATTCACTGATATTTAATATGAAATTTTTTAACGAAAGTAGATCTTCTTGAAATAACACTCCTTACAATAAAACTCTACTACGTATTCAGCGGTAAAAATCCTATTGTCCTTGCTTACAAGTTAGACGCCAAATTTGACGACATTTGTTCAAAATTTCACTCCTCGTAATATCCTAATTAAAACTTGGTTATTGAGAAACTACAAGTTTATTTAGGGATAATAATTTATGAAGAGGTTCACAAGTACTCCTGGTGGGTTATGGTACAAATGTGAATATTAAAATCTTTCATTTCATGTTACTAATTTAATCCTATGCTAAAATATTTGTCAACTATTTTTTATTACGATGTTAATAATTTTCAATATTATAGCCGCTTTATAGTAGTTTAGATGCTTTCCAATATTGTTGGGTAGGTAGCTTGCCTATTTTGGTATAAATAACTGACGTTAATTTTTTTAAAAAAGAAATATCTTCATTTACTTTATTTATGGTTTAAATTAAAATTAAATAATTTGACAATTTTCGAACTTGGAACACATTAGTTTTAAATGTTACCTGCAATTCTAAAAGGTACATGCACATAATAACCTTGTCTTAAACTCTAAGATTGTAAAAAATATTCACCGATTTTTATTAAGCCTAACTCTTGCATTATTATGGAACCGTAAATAATTAAATATAATTTTAATTCCGTACAACTGAAGATGCTCTCTTAGCTTGCAAGTCAACAACGGCTGCAAACAGATAGATAATTGTTATCCTTTTATGATATAGTACTTGGAAAACTTTGTATTGTCGAAAAAAATTAGTAAGCAGCCGAACTTTTGTTACACATTGCAAATAAGTTATAATCCTTTCAAAAAATGTCAATGTAATTTCGAAAAGTAGATATGAATGATACAATGAGTTACCGTTCAATAAATGTATTTGGAAATACCTATCAATAGTCAAACTCCGTATACCTGTAGTCAATCATTTATGTTCATCTTAATATTAACATAGGAATTTTTTGTTTTTCCTATTTTCTTTTCACATACCTTCTTTAGATTTTTATAGGCTGAAGTCAACATTATTAAGTTAAAATTACTCTTTGTAAATAATAGTTACAATACAAAATATAATAAAAATTAGATATAATAGAAGTAAAAATATCAAGGTTCGATCTTTTTAAATAACTCTTTTTAAAGGAAAACTTACTAAATATTAAAATAGGAGTTTTTTGGAATTTCTATTAACTTTTCAAATACCTTCTTCAGAATTTTACATGCTAAAATTAGCATTGTTAAGTTATAATTACAGTCTAAAAATAATAGGTATAATACAAAATATAATAAAAATTATATGTAATAGGAGTAAAAATGCCACGTTTGAATCTTTCTAAATAAATTTCATTAAAGGAAAACTTGTTACAGAGTGGGTAAGAATTTAACGTTAAAAGGAAATTGGAATAATGTTACTCAAGATAGTTTCCAGCTATTACAACTATTTTCAAAATCAGATAATATTATAATTTAAACATTTTCTTCTTTTTTTGCCGCTGAATTCGAAGAAGAGTGAAAATATTATAGAACGAATAGTAACTAGTAAAGAAATAACCATTCTTAAGCCCTTGGAAATGTACAGTATAAAGAGTAAGACAGAACCTGCGGAAGAAAAGGACTAATGCAGTGAGTTAATATATTTGGTCTAAAACCACCTTTCTTGCAAAGTCTATTATTACATATATTTCCATCAGTAAGTAATGATCATAAAAATCAAATTCACTTATTAATTAGGATTTAACCCAAAAATGTGACCATAGAATAAATATGTAGTTAAGAGAAAAGGAAAAGTATGAATAAATTTATGAAAATCGTGATGCAAATATCAATTTGCGAATCAAAATTATATATTTTACTAAATAGTTGTTAGGGCTCACAGAATAGTTAAATATAAGTTCAAACACAAGTTGTAATAAAATGGGTCATTCCTTGTTCATTTATCCTATAAGTTAAAACCATAAGCTTAAAACATTTTGTAAACTTATTTAACTTTAAAGTATAAGAAATAATTTACTACATTCAACACTAGAAAAACTTTTAGAATAAAATAAACATCTTTTTTATCACTTTAAGTCTTCTATGTTCAAAGTCTAAGTCCGTTTACTGTAATAAACTGGTATGTAAATAACTGGTATTACATGTTGTATAATATAGCCGTATTGGCTATGTTATACAACATATGGAGATCGAATAATGAACACTGCCAATATTTCAGACACTTGCTTACTGACCTAGGCAAAATTTGCATACAAGTTTAAAAGAAATATTTTTAAAATATAATCTGTAAACATTGAACTTATTCAAACACAAATTTACAAATATTGTAAAAAACCCTTTTAAAAATACCAATAATAAATAAAAACTACGAACTCTGAATATTTTACATTAACATTCAATATAAATTAATTAAAAAAAGTGAGGCGTGGATGTGATCCTCCAGCGCAGTAGCTAGAAATCTTTTACTACATGCTTAGACCTTAGTTAATTTTTTGTTATATTCAATTTTATGTTACGGTTAGTTTAGTTATTCAAAGTAGTTTTCATTTGAATATCTAGAAAACTAAAGAGCGTTTGATCCAATCGCTTTTACTATGCTTTTATAAAACATTAAAAAAATATAATTACCTTTATTTTTTGTTATAACAAGATAAATATAGCATTATATTTGATTACGAACTTTTTATATTTTCAAAATAATTGCACTATAAAGGATAACAGTAGTTGAAATATGGACCATATTTATAGGTTTAGTTTCGTTGTACGTATACTTTATTTTATGCAAAGTAGGTGTAATTTTTCATAGAAACTTGCGGTTATGTCTATAAAACATGATAAAACTGAAGGCAAAGAGGAATTTAAAAATCTATACTATTTATATTGTTCACAATATATAATAGTGGGAACAATTCACCGAAAAAAGATATTAAGCGTTTAAGTTATTCATAAACCAACTTTTAATATAGTGGAATAATATAGCGCCATTTAGTGATAACTTTTTTACATTCTGTATACATATAATATTAGGACAACGATTGAAATGTTATAAACCCAATATTGGCACATCCAAGTAATAAGTGACATCAAGTGTAAAACGTGGGAAAAAAATCACAATAGGTTCAAGTGTATCTACAGCCAAAAATCAACTATAAAAGTTCCATGATTTGATTTTAATATTTAACATTTGACAGTAAATCCAATAATTACTTTTGTTTTGCAGCTGCAAGTTCTAAAAATATTAAAAGAAAATCTTAATATTTGAAAAGAATTTTAGTATATTTTTGTTCTATGTAGATTGCATTACATGACACTGAACTGACTTCGCTTTTAATTAAACACATGATATTACGTTTTTTCATGGAAAATTAAAACTAATCATAATATATAATGCAACAAGAAATGCCTATTAATCGTGGGAACCTTTCTTTAATTCAAAATTTTTAAATAAATGTTCTTCGCCAACTACGTTTTCTTCGATATTTTAAATCATTCAGAACTAACGATAAATATTTGTCTTCGAGTGGTCGTGTATATTGTTTTATACTACAACAATATTTGCAATAAAACAGGTTAACTAATCTCTAATTCATAAGACGATCAACTTAGTGTGGTTTTCCGACGGTACTGACCCAAATGCTGTGGCAGATTTATTTAAACATTATTTAGAGTTATTAAAAAAATTATTAAATATTTAATTCGACACTGAAAATTAAATTAATTTCATAATATTATGGTAGATTTTATAGATCATGGCGAATCGAATAAATGAAATCAATACATTGTAAAAACAGGGAAAAAATTTGGAACGCATGTGAATAAACATTGGATTTAATAATATGAAATACTCTCAAAGGTTATCGCTTTATTGGAAAACCTATTGAAATATACGTTCAGGTTGTTTACCAATCTCAAAAATTAATGAGAAAAAATAATCTCTTTATTATATTTGTTTGCACGTTATCATACCGCACACATTTAGGTAATAACATGAATTAATAAATGTAGCAGCATCAGAGGTCAGTATTGACGAAGTTATTATTATACTATACAACCATCAGTTCCTTGAAACCATGTTACATTGCAATTTTCTTTTTTTTTGGTCTATATGAAATTTTCAATTCTTTTCTCATCTTCACAAGACATATTTGAAATATTTATTTCTTTGTCGTTTTCCATTTTTTGGTATTTAATGTATTACACTAATGTTTACATTTGTTTAAGGATTTATGTACACCAAATATTATTTTGATGTGGGAATATTAAGATATAAGGTAACCTAATACCTAAAAATTTCACTTGTTATATCTAGATATGAACTGCATCTATTTTCCCTCAAATGTGGTGTGATAAGAAATGTGATAAAGAAATGTGATAAGAAAATATGTTCAACGTAAAAATGACGATTCGACGGTTTCGTAAATTAGTATTACTAGATTAGACGGACAAATTTTAAACTTACTGACGTGAAAACGACTTCAACAACATACTGAATAAACTATCAAAGATGCATTAACACATAGACATACGTTAAATCTAATTACACACAAAGTTTATTATTTAAATTTTAATAAAGGTACAAAGTAAATTACTTCAGTCGTCAAGTCTATTCATTTTATTCAATGTTGCTTAATAAGTTAGTTTCTTATAGGGGATTTAGAAACGCTCTCTTTATTTCAGAATTGTAAACGAAAATCATAATTCTAGGAAATATTATAACAATATGGCTTTACTTCAACAAAGTCCTCGTTTTATTATTGTGAATTTGCGTAGTTGATTACGTAGATACACACTAGCCAAGTGTGTGCACGAGGATCCTGCAGCTTACACGTTTCTTTCATGCTCTCACATTGTTCATGCTCTCACGTGTCTTTCATGCTATCATATTGTTCATGCTCTTACGTGTCTTTCATGCTATCACATTGTTTAACATAATATTACTACATGTAGACAGTCTTGATATTTTTTCCGATTCATTAACAATTTCAATAATGCGATTATGGGGTTGCTCGTTGTGAACCAACTGATCACTAGTCATAATGATGTTTATTTGAATTGCTGTTTGTTTCTGTTTTATTCGTTGTTTGTACATTTTATATCCATTCAATCTCATATTCTCTCACATGCCCAAGGTTTGAGGAAATCTGTAAGTTGGATATTGGTATTTTTTAATAAATAAACTAACAAATCAATAAATAAGAAAAAAGGTTTATAAGTGTGTGTCAAAGGAAACCAAATCCACACTATAAAAAAAAACTATCGCGGAACTGAACTGCTTGAGAAATTTATAGCTTTTCATTACATATTTACTTTCAGTTTCAAGACATGTTATGAGCTATGTTGTAATTTCTACGTCGCTTATATAGGAAACTTAAAATAAAAAATCTTGATAATTAGAGGTCATTACTAAAAAGACACAAATAATAAATCAGAGACTGAAAATAGTCTGATAAATAATTTAAAGAGTAAAAAAATACGACTGCGTGAAAAAGTTTAAGTAAGAACTAAAAAAAACAAAGATTGACAGTAAGTTTGTGACAAACAAACATAACCTTACTTTTTTATTTTACCATTATTTATCGTACTCTAAATAGACGTATTTTTAAATTAAATTATCATGGTAGTCGTAAGTTTTATATATGATTTAAGTCAATCACGTTCTATTGCAGCGCCTACTACTGCTAGGAAAATGTAACTAAAAATAATTGTCTGTTTAGGGTATGATATTTTATGCTTTATAATTTGGATCAATCTTCTATCGGATAAACCTTTCAACTGTGATTGAAGCAAACTTCATTAAAAAAAACAATTTTTTCGGCACTATATTTTATACTAAAACACAGAGAGCAATCCCCTATTAAGTTTCTTTGTCATACTTTTGGGGCGATGTTTTTAATAAAAACATCGCCCCAAAAGTAACATTTTGAGTACGCTCCTCCTAGTTTTCTAAAATGCATATTTGGTTGATTTTTCAGAAATCGCTTAAATGTACGCTCATTTTTTTTTAGTACAAATGCACGACCTATCTAAATAAATTAATCAGTTACATTTCGAAACATTAAAAATATATATAATTGTTATTCTTTTAAAAAAAAATACGATCCAATACCCATTTTATTAAATTATATTAAACAGCCATTATCAGTAATCGTGTTTTAATATTTTGGAATATTAATTTAATTCTGAAAACTGCAATACAATATCATGTAAAAGAACTGCTTCCTTTTGCAAAAAACAGTTTAAGAAAAGAAAATTGTACAGGTTTTCACACCAATTAAATACTTTTTGTTGTCATAATATATATGTACGTTAAAGTAATTTGAATTTTTTTCGATCAAATGTATATGCACATCAAAGTACATCTAAATTTTACTTTTTTTCTGATTCGAAGGCGTAAAATTGTAAGGTCATTTAGGATAAATCCATTTAATTTAACGAAACATTTAATATTCACTAATTTTATTTAATTAAAAAAATAAAATATCAAGAAACTCTACCATTTTAGTTACTATTGTCAAGATTTGTTATATCGTTTTATGAACCTTTAATTTTGAATGCCCCTCTATTAATTAATTCTGAGGTTATTTTCTTTCACTTATCATACCGTGACTAAACCACTTTAAATAAAATAACTTAACCTCAACTAAATAAATTAATTGATATTTTTATAACTCGACACGAATTAAAGAAACGAAAATCAGCTCACGATTATTAAATGGAATTGTGTGAATCTTAAAATGAAACTTCTTTTGCTATGTTAATATAAGTACTGATGTTGGGAAATACAATGATAACAAAAAGTGAAAGACAATTGAACAGTTGAGAAAAAAGCTTTCATCTATTTTACATTTTTTGTGCAAAATTACATATGTTTTACACTCAATCAATAATTATAAAATGGATCCTTATATATATATATATATATATATATATATATATATATATATATATATATATATATATATATGTATATATATATGTATATGAATATACATATATATATATATATATATATATATATATATATATATATATATATATATATATATATATATATATATATATATATATATATATATATATATATATATATATATATATATGTATATATATATATTTTTTCTGAGTTTGTTGATTGATACATAAAAAAATTTTGAGATACTAAGTTTGTAGATTTCGAACATAGCCTACATTCATGATGTCTTGAAATTTCCGTGGTTAAAATTCTTATTATCGAAATAGAGGCTACAATTGCATGAACAATTTGAAATCCCGTACATCAACCCACGTTATTTCTATTAAAAATCACTAAGCCATTAGATCGATTCTTAGTCCTAAGAGGGTTAAATTATTGCTCATATTTTCCGAAAAAATTTTATATATTCATTCAATTATACGAGTATTTGCTTTGACGTGTTATGGCAAGAAAATATATATTAAAATTAATTGCAAATATCCATTTAATTTATTTAACACTTTGATGAATTTCATTGCCAATAAATTCCATTACAAAATTAATAAAGAATGGATGAAATTTCATTGGTGCAAACTCGCTACCTTTTTGCCAATATTTCCGCTTTTTTGTCGTTTTCGCTTTTTCTTTTCATTGTTTACGTTTTATTACGTAACAAATTTAAATTCATGATATTTTTATGAAGAGTGGTGTGAGTAAGTAATATGTAATAACATACGTTTAACTAAAACGTTTTGATGTGATGTTTTGGAAGCATGCCGTCCAATGTAAGAACTGACGCATTAGTTACAAAAATAGGAATCCAAAAGTTCACTAGTGTTTGTAATGAAAATATATAATTTTATTTTTCTTATCTCTTTACTTAGTTTTGAGTGTCATGAATTGCAGTTATGCTATGTCTATTAATATTCTTGTTCAGAGAAGTTCTGATTTATATTTAGGCGAGTATTATTCAATTTCACAAAAATTATAAATTATTCAACACCGTGGTGTTGAAGTAAAGTGTAATGTTATCTGCGAGTACTTAACTAAGTTTTTATAATGAGTTTTAATATATTCACCCATTTATTGTGCAGACTAAAATTAAATGTCGAACTCTTGACGATACCATCATAAGTGCTCCATATGTTAGCCATGAATGTAATTTCAGATTCTATTTGTTGGAAATTATTTTATTTCATCCCATGGGTAAATAGTCTCTTAGTTGTGAAATTGTTCACATTCTTTTTAATATCCTCGTTATAAATTATCTGCTAAAGACTTTATAGTATACATTTATATATGTTAAATCCCAGGTTCTTTTTAGTTCTGTCAAAGTTTTTTATTTGTTATAACTTTTACATGGATGTACTAAATTCATTAAAAAGTTTAAGGAATTTCCACATTTTTCATCATAAATCAAAATATATATCGTTGAAAGTAAGTGAGAGATGACTGGCTGAGCGGCGGATTAAAATATTTAAGTACATCGTATGAAGTTAATAACCTGGAATATACTAAAGTACTTCTTATGAAAATAGACGCAGATTTTTAAAACCGATTGTAAAAAACATTTAGGAAAAATATTCCAAAAATATACAAATTAATTGTATCTATGTTGACTTAATAATTATTGCTTATTTATTTTTCATTTATGAGTGATTTAGAATTGATAAACATTAGACACAAAATAACTGCAATTACTTGTACCTTCTTCGTACAATAGATTATCATTTATTATTTGTTAAAATCGAATTAAAAGCAAATAATAAAGTGCAAAAGTGATGATGAGTGAAGTGATGGCAAAACTTGTTTCAATTCATTTGCAAATAGATCACAGAAATCAACAAGACTCTCGACTCTGTACATATAAAGATCAAATTAAAGCCATTCATCGTACAAATTATTATTATAAAATTAGCCATACAAAAATAACAGTAATCATATTTGCCAATACGTTTGATCTTCCTTGCGATGAACTTGTCTATTACCTTGCATGATCAGATGGAAATTTTCGAAGATTGATAAATCGAGTCGTAATAAAATAAAAGACTTCTAAAATATGAGACTAGGAATTATAAAATATATTTTGTTTACAGAGGGCATTATTTTTAATAAACATATTTTTAATATACCATTCACAATGCTAAATTTTGATATTGGAAAAATCAGTTCTTCCAGTAATGAGTATTTCCAATAACAAAGCATTTTAAAAAGTTTCGTCTTTGTTTATATAATTATTATTGGCATATAATTATGTATTTCTAAAGGTAGTCTTCAAATTATTTCTAAGAGTAGTTTATTAAATTATTTAGAAACCAAATATATAATCTGAAGGGCGATTATTATCTACGGATGAGCAGATACAGCCTCATACGTATTTTTGTAATAAAAATTAAATGGGTTGCAATATTATATGCCGTATTGCGTTAGTTCAGGGAATTAATTTTCTATTTATTTTTTTGATCATTTCATTAATGAAAACATTATATTTTTGTGTTAAACGTATTTTATATAAAATATGTATATTATATACGCCTTTTTATTAATTCAAATAATATTTTACCAAGCAGTGTCAATATCAGAAACAGCATGACTTCATTAAAATTATTTTCACCGAAAACCAACAAAATTAAGTAAAGTATAACGTGTAGAATATTTAAAATTATTTCTCCATAATGTATGTTGTATATTATATATTACTTTTCCGATCCGAAATTGATCGAACAATCGATCGTGTTTCACACTTCAGTAAACATAATATAGGTTCAAAACTTTTTAGCAAAAAATGAGATAAATTGCTAATATTCCTAGTACTATCAATAATATTCCTAGTACTATCAATAATAGATGAATTATCTGTTATTCAGTTACAAGATCAAGGAACTGGTAAAATATTAAAATAAAACTTTTCAAGTACGAGTGGAACTCATATTACGAGAGTTCCGTGCACATTTAGGCATTTATGAACATAAAATGCCTAACAAATTATTTATGAAATTTTCTAATATTTCACATGGGCATATTTAAAAAAAATGTATGTGATTTAATTAGGAACTAATGATTTTCGAATTTTTCCTTTGCTTGCGCTGTGAGATCTTGCTTTTTGACAAATTTTATGATTCCAGGTCAACGGAAAGTACTCTATAGGTTTTGAATTATTTGCGAATGTCAAAATATACGGCATAAATGGCTGTACTTTTAAGGTTATTCTTGATTGCGTTGACTTACAAGCTCAATTTTTTTGCAGCTCTAAACGACCGTAGACCTAAATATTTGATATTTATATCAACTTGATACCTCCACGAGTTCCTGAGAAAAACTATCTTGACAGACGGCCAACGAAGTAGGCTTATAAGGGTTTCCTTTTTTGAGGTACAGAACCCTAAAATCAGTGTAATCAAAGTTGTGCTTAAAGAAGGAACTCGTATTTAATTTAAAATTAGCTACAATATTACAGTTGTGAAGTCAAAATATAATGCAGAAAGATTTTCTTATAAAAAATAGATAGGTTCATTTATAGTTGATTAAAATTTATGCCTATTTGGTATTTAATCAAGTGCGTATATTTTAATACTATTTCTGTGTTTTTTTGTATTTACACATGTTCTTAAAAACCTCATGTTCACAAATGTATTTGGATCATTTGTGAATATGAGGTTTTTAAGGAATAAATAAATTTATTTTGAAAATAGGATTATAGCTCCCGTGAAAAGAAAATACTTGAGAGCTACTTTTCTCCTATTCAACAAGATGAATATCAGTTTCAATAAACTTAATTTAAGCAATCGTTTGCACAAAGTTTTTGTTACAAATACAAATACCTGACTGTTACAAGAAATAACAAAATCATAATTTATATCAGCTGCCCCAGGCACTCGCATGCAAAAATAATTCTTTAAAATAAAAGGTTATCAATTTTGAATGATTAATTTGCATTACTTTTGATAAAATATGTAAATTAAAATAAATATATATTTAGGATGTTATATATTTCTTTTAATTTGCATATTGGATACGAATGAATTTGATACCAATGAAATTAAAACAACTGCAACTAAAACCAAGCGGCTATTACAAAGCGACGTGTTTTTAAAAAGTTACTAAGTTGACTAATACGACCATTCTGAACCAATTATCCAGAAAAATTATA
This sequence comes from Druceiella hillmani, assembly GCA_039881145.1. NCBI lineage: Eukaryota > Metazoa > Arthropoda > Insecta > Lepidoptera > Hepialidae > Druceiella > Druceiella hillmani. Next base: position 24,665,547 of record JAYKKI010000007.1, read on the forward strand.
TTGTAAAATGAGCGAAGTGAAATTCAAGTTAGACTATAAAAGTACAACCTGAAAAGTAAGAGTTTCTCATACTCCGCTCTCCGCCATTTATATGATAGCAAAACAAGAAATGTTTATTATATGTATTTTCAAGGTTGTCATTCAGAGTATTTTCCATTCTCAAGGATCAATTCTGACGACAAACTTTTAAGATGAATTATTCAAGTCCCTGTCGCCCTGTGATGCTGCACGCTGTATCCTTGTGCGATTTTCGTAAAGTGTAAATGGATGTCTTTTTATACGTATATTTAAATAGTCTATAAAAATGTAATTAAGTAAGTTTTCCCAAATATATTTTGTCAAGGTATTTAATTACATTAACATAATTTACTGAATATTTTTTTTCTATCGCTGTTTTATTTTTAAAGGCATTGCTTGAGCATACTTCGAGCATTAATAATGAATCGAAAAATAAAATTAGATATATAAAGATCGAATTAAAAAGATCTTATTTTTATAATTGGGAATGAAAAATTCGAAAGTTTTCTTTTCGTATTATTTGTGTTTTCGTGTCGTAGAAGTTTTTATATTAACTTGTTTTTCGTTAAACGTTTGCTCTAGGTTATGAATGCTCCTGGTTATGAATGCTATATATGCTCTAGGTTATGGTTGTCATATTACACATATTCCCTATATTCGGGAGTAAAATCATTTTTTCGTAGCAAGAAGTCGTAAGAATATTATGAAAATGGGGTGAAATAAGATATATATTAAGGATTGCAATATTTATATATAGAGTTTTTATCCATAAATCAAGAAATCGAATATAAAATACCATTTTGAAAATATTGGTAGTCATAATCTTGTTTTATTCTTATATATAACAGAATTACAACAATTTACACTTTTAACTTAACGAATAAATATATTTGATTTAGAGACTTACAATTCATTTCGAAATTTACTTAAATAATTTTCAAATTTGGCGTTATCATATCATCAAAAAGTCTCATAGGATATTTTTTATTTTTTCTTCAAAATACTTACAAAATAACATCTAGTTAAGCAATTAAGATTCTTTCCCAAATTTTTCCTAACACTTGAAACTACTTACAAAATAACTTCCAGTTACCCAACTAAGATTCTTTCCCACATTTTTTCTAAAGACTCAAGAAATATGTTTTCTTGAAACTACTGACTAAATTAGATCTAGTTACCCAATAAAAATTCTTTCCCACATTTTTTCTAAAGACTAAAGAAATATTTTTTCTTGAAACTACTGACAAAATAACATCTAGTTACCCAATAAAAATTCTTTCCCACATTTTTTCTAAAGACTCAAGAAATATTTTTTCTTGAAACTACTGACAAAATAACATCTAGTTACCCAATAAAAATTCTTTCCCACATTTTTTCTAAAGACTAAAGAAATATTTTTTCTTGAAACTACTGACAAAATTACATCTAGTTACCCAATAAAAATTCTTTCCCACATTTTTTCTAAAGGCTCAAGAAATATTTTTTCTTGAAACTACTGACATAATAACATCTAGTTACCCAATAAAGATTCTTTCCCACATTTTTTTCTAAACACTAGAGAAATATGTTTTCTTGAAACTACTGACAAAATAACATCTAGTTACCCAATAAAGATTCTTTCCCACATTTTTTCTAAAGACTCAAGAAATATTTTTTCTTGAAACTACTGAAAAAATAACATCTAGTTACCCAATAAAAATTCTTTCCTACATTTTTTTCTAAACACTAGAGAAATATGTTTTCTTGAAACTACTGACAAAATAACATCTAGTTACCCAATAAAGATTCTTTCCCACATTTTTTCTAAAGACTCAAGAAATATTTTTTCTTGAAACTACTGACATAATAACATCTAGTTACCCAATAAAGATTCTTTCCCACATTTTTTTCTAAACACTAGAGAAATATGTTTTCTTGAAACTACTGACAAAATAACATCTAGTTACCCAATAAAGATTCTTTCCCACATTTTTTCTAAAGACTCAAGAAATGTTTTTTCTTGAAACTACTCACAAAATAATATCTAATTACCCAATAAAGATTCTTTTCCCCATTTTTTCTAAAAACTCAAAAGATATTTTTTATTGAAATAACTGACAAAATAACATCCGGTTACACAATTAAGACTCTTTCCCACATCTTTTCTATCACTCGCTAGACTATTGTTTGACTATTGGATAAAAACGAACATTTAAATGCTCATCACTAAATTTTAGTTACTGCTAACATTTCAAAACCGATATATTAAACAAAATCGATATATTTATGATATTTGAAGTGTTGAAAAACATTTAATGAAAATATTATTAAATTACGTATTACACTTTAATTAAGCAAATTCAATAAAAGCCTAGACAGATAAAGTCTTTAGCTCCATTTTATTAGACTATGTTGTAGAAAAATTGTCATCGTCCTTTACTACAATTGAAACGTAATTCGATTTTAATTTCTTTCCAGCCTAATATAAAAGCTAAATAATTCGTGACTACCAAAGTACAGATATTATTCTGGCCTGCTATTATAGTTATATTACTTATATAGTACGCTGTCTGTTCGGTTGTATTACATTAAATGACTTCGACGTCCGATTTAGTTATTTAGTCTTTTTTATAACAGTATGTAATGTATACTATTGCCAAGAAATATTGAGTATATACTCTATTAGCTTATTCATATGAATCACAGCAACAAGCTTTGCTATAAAAAAAAGGAATTTATCCTGGGTCTCTTTTAATGTAGCTTTAATAGTACCAGAATTAGCAAATTTAAATGTTTAAAATGGTAACTAAAATATCACGGATTACATTATATTTTTATTTCAAAAATAGTGGTATGCGTGACTTCTTTAGTTCTTTGGAAAATATTATTAAGTTAAATGTAGAATTAAATATCAAAATACTTGTTAGCCCATCTACAATCATTATCATTTAACAGTTTCTTATAAGTGAGTTTTGTACTGGCGTTTCAAATTACTACATATATTGTCTGCATGTATGTCATATATATATATATATATATATATATATATATTTATATAAAAAAAATATATATATATATATATATATATATGTATATATATATAAATATATATATATATATATATATATGTATATATATATATATCATCTTTTCTAGAAGTTTGATTGCAACGAAATATATATGTTATTGAATTTTGCTGAATCTACCTGTTAAAATCATATTCCTTCGGGGATTTTTGACGACGACGCGACAACAAATAAACCTATTCATAAGCAAACAGAGAAACATAAGTATTTCAGATGTTATTAAGTTTAATGTAATAAATATGTCATATTTTTAAAACTTACACGTTTCGGTAAAAATACAATAGTATTGCCATCCATCCGATTTTGTGTCAATTTTTACACATAAAATTCATTGTTACCGAATAATAATTTGCTGCTTTTCAGCTTTACATAAATTATATTTATGTCCAGGCAGCATAACTGTTAACGAAAAGATTGGGAGTTACTTGAATACTTCATAGTTTTTTATAAATGTGACAAAGACAAATACACAGATCAAAGACGTTTAGTATTTCACACTGTTGCTCTAGGATGAACATATCGAGGATTGAGACTTAGTAAAAATAAATTAAAGGACTCAAATTACATAATCTCTTGTTTTAAATATAAAATCTGCTAAACAAAAAGTTTTAAAGTAGAAGCTTTCAATATTTTTATTGCTTTCCCTTAATATAATAAGCTTTTTAAATTTTTTCTGCACACTGTTTATTTATTTTATTATTAGCAATACTTTCTAAAATAAAATAATATGAGCAAGTTACATTTTAAGAAAAGAATAATATTTCATTTCTGCAAATGTAATCAAAAATTAATGCCCTGTGCTGTATCTCTAAAACTAGGAATTTTGAATTTGAGGATTTTAACCTAATCCTCAATTAGTAACAAGAATAACTAAAAAAAATATTTTTGTATTTCTCTATTTAAATAAGCTTAGAATGCTAAAAGTTAGTAGACTGCCGAGTAGTAAAAGAATGATATAAAATCAAATCAGACTTATTTCTACGAAATATTTAGTTGTTAAAGTGTTTTACTTTATTCCCTTTACTTTTTTCACTGTGCAATTTTTTGAGTTCCGTAGCTAAAAGTTAAAACCTAATTTTTGTAATTTTGTTTGTTCGTATGTCATAATATCGTAGATCTTTTAGTTTAAGATTGATTTTGAGGAAGTTTTACGCGAAAATGCAGACGCATCACGCGAACGTAAAGAAATATATACTTAGAAAGCGGTTTATTTATTTTCGTTGCTTACTAGAATATTATTATCTATGTACATATTTATGAGAATATTTAACCACAGACTTATTCCGTGAATAAAACGTTGCACGCGAGTATTAGACAAGACCGCTTTCACTCATAGCTTCTCTTTTTGATTTTTCTTGATGGAATAATTCACCGCTCAAACAACACCAAATAGCGCAGAATGACTTGGGAATTATCAGAAGTTTTAGAAGAATTGGATCATGCAGACGGTCTCTGCAAACGAAACCATAGACATGTGGATATGCAAGTAACATTGGAAGATTTTGGAAGAGAGGCAGAGTACAATAGACTTGAATCAACACACGAAAGAGTTATGAAATGAAATATGGTGCAAAAAACCTAACCTCTTTGCTACTTGGCACAAAACAAATAAACCTTGTTCACTAATTCACATATCTAGAAGGCATTATATCAGCTACAAATGAAACTTAGGAAGACATCGCCACACGAATCGATTGATTGAAATAAAGATAAGTTTAAGTACCGTTAATGATCAATTTAGCAATTAATAATTTTCTTGGACCCCAAATGGGCTGGAATTTTGTATCATTGAATATGTCTTTTGAAATTCAATGATATTTTTTATACGGCCTCTCTTCTGCGTGTTATAAATCTATAAAGCCTTTCATCAATTCAATAAACCCCTCGGTCCAACTTTTCGACCACTTACATGAAAAATATGAAAATTGGATTAAAATTAAGTAAATATTAAAATAAGAATTTAATTCAGGGCAAACATATTTTGGTAAACTTGCATTAATGCAGATATTTTCCAACACCGTTTTTTTAAGAAGGATATACTAGGCAAGACATTTTAAATAGTCAAAAATAAAGTTGATATTGGAATAAATATAATAGAAGTACTATTTATTCCCATATACTTAAACTTAGGTATGTGTCTAAATGTATACGGAATCTTCATAGTCCTTGATTTACTTTTGTTACAAAATTGTTGCAGTATTAACAACTTACTCTATTTCAATGTCTATAAAAACAAAAAATGTAAATGTCAGTAGCTGTTAGGTAACAAGTGGCCTGTAATAAGGAACATTTCTATATTTCGTTCCATTATCTTATACTTTTTCAGATAATGGAGTTCAAAAAATTGTTTCTCCATTCATATTTTTCATAGTTTTAGTTTAGTTTTTTTTTATATTGGAGTCATGCCAAGTAATTTTTTGAAAGGTAACAAATTATATTAACCCATTTCTCTCTTCCCCTATCTCTCTTTCTCTGAATGGATGTACAGAGGTACGGCCAATAATTTTTAAATCTATGTTCGCATGGGCCTAATCGTCGAGCAACGCTCCGTCTTTTTATAGGCATTAAATGTGGATAAAAGCTATATCTGGAAATATTTATGTTTTGAAAGTCAGTCATTATTTATTAAAGAATTTGGAAGAGTTGTAGCTTACGTTAACAGGAATTTTTTTTATTTGAGACACTCGACGAAGTTTTGAAACATTTCTGCTATGACTATATTAGTAGAATTAATTATGTATTAAGGGACGCTTAATTGAGTATTCAAATATTGAATAATTGTTTTAGGTGTTTTAAATAAATTAATTTGCAGATGGATGAAGACGGGATAAATAAATAAACGATTTTCTAAATTCATTATTTACGATAATTGTCAGTACTGTGAAATTAGAATTCGTTAATTCAAAAGAAAAATGACATAAATAAAAATACCTATAAATTTTATGTATTTCTTAACTTTCAGGCGACCATTTACACCTTTATACAATGGTAAAAATACAAAAGTAGCAAATTTTGTTTTGGGGTGGAATCTTCATTCAACCTGATTTGCTGATTACCTTTTTTTGTATACAAAATCATTGATTTTTTGAATAAGAACTGGAATAACATAAAAACGTATATTGTATTTATATAAGAAGTTAGAGCTATGTTACATAGTTAATTATTTGACGACAATGTTGTATGAAATTATTTTCCATTGTTTTACATTTTCCTGACTTTAAAATTAAGATAAAACTATCGAATCTGTTTAAAATAATTGACCTGATATGATTCGTCAGATTTTTTCGGTATTGTGTTTTAACTTACTTCCTTTTAAGACTCCTTTTTATTTTACAGGCTTTTCCTGTATTTATTTTACTTGATTTGCTTTCTAAAATTCACAATTGAAAGTCGTCGTAAAAACTTAACCTTAAGAGTTTAAATTTTTATATTCGAATACAAAAACATGTTTTAAATATATCAATAAAAATGATAAATCAATAAATTAAATACCTACTTGAAAATGATTGATTTCTATGCTTGTAGAATATGTTCATCTTCTATTTCTTATTTACATCTATCATCTTCAAAAGCACACCAATTTTTTAATTATTACAAAAAAAAGATAGAAATAGAATATTAGCGCTGAATTAAGATTCTTTTTTATTTTACAGACATTTCCTGTATTTATTTTCCTTGATTTGCTTTCTAAAAGTCGTCGTAAAAACTTATCTTTGAGGGTTTAAATTTTTATATTCGAATACAAAAACATGTTTCTAATATATTAATAAATATGATAAATCAATAACTTAAATACTAACTACTAATACTTCTATGGTTGTTGAACATCTTCATCTTCCATTCCTTATTTACACCTATCATCTTCAAAAGCGCACCAATTTCTTAATTATTACAAAAAAGTTGAAATGAACTATGTTGAGCACCAAAATTTAATTTTGTCTATCATGATTTAACAGCGCCGAATTATTATTTACCATTTATTAAACCTGGATGAGGAAGCTGAATACAAAGTTAATAGCAAAGTTTGTATCAATTTATTTTCCCCAATTCAGCGCAGTACGAACTAAACTAAAGCCATTTGTCTTAAAAGTTTATGACAACTTTGGCGATAAAGGAATAATTTTATTTATATTTGTTAATATGTTTGACACTTTTTATTGTGAACTTGTTGTCTAGTTTATTGTCGGGCATTGTTAGACGAATATTTGTAAAGTTCTTGACTCGGGTTATAGTGTTTTCCAATCTGTGTTATTTTATTTCTAAACGAGTGACTAGTAAGTAGATCTTATTATGTCTCAATGTACATTTTGAATTCTGGTCCAAATATTGATGATGTAAAGACATAGTCCCGATTAAACGCTGTTTAATGATATTAGTATTTTTCCGTAATTTTTTCATTATTTTGTAAAATATTATATAACCTCTGTTCAATTAAAAATATTCGGTCTAATATTTATATAATTTATTCTTAGTTTTATCTTTCTTAGTTTATTTCATCTTTACTTTTTTTAAATGTTGCGATTAAACTTTAATCATTAAATCAAAATTATCAAAACATCTCAGATGTTATTGATCCCCTCATCCACTCCCGATCATCATCCATTACCGTCAATATGCAGTCCATAAATAAGTAAATTTCTACAATTTTAAAAGATTTACAAAGAAGACAAAGTTACCTAAATCAATAGATACAATTGCTACAATAATACAAACAGTGCTGCATCATCCCGGGTGCTGTCAAAACTATGAGTCCACTTTTAGGTTGAAGTACTGAGATCTGTAAAATTTACATGTTGTAAAATATTATACACCAACAATTTAAAAGTTTCTGGTAATACACTTATCAATTTACAATATATATATATATATATATATATATATATATATATATATATATATATAAACATGAATGTATGCATGTGTATTTATAATACCATGATTGTTATTATTAATATATATTAATTTAAGATCTTTTCACGAATTAAATCTTTATGGTCGCAATAAAACGATGAAATGCTTAAAGCTTAATGTAAATATACAAAGTTTCAACGAAAATTTCACTTCGTAAAAACGAAGAACCAAAGTGTACATCAATTTCAATCATTAAAAATCGTACTTCTATTAAAATATATATTCAACCATTAATATCACTATAACACTATTTTTTCCCTCTACATACATTCTTATAATTTAATATTTCAAACTTATGAAAATGAGGTTTAAGGATACCAAAAATATGAAATAGTAATGGCCTAGCTCTAACATATTTTATGCCAAGTAAATTAGTGTTATAAAAGATGATATATTTATATTACGAATCGTTTTAAAAAGTTAAATTAGAAATATTTCGCAACTCCAATATATATGGCCAACTAGTTTCCTTTCTAATGTTATATTTTGACGTCATTCGCTTTACATTTTCTCTACATGTATAACCTCTCTACAAATAGGATATGGTTTCATGAGGCAATTTTTTTAATTAAAGTAATATGGTATTACGCTTTGCATTTTCGAAATTCTAGTTTCCAACCATATATATATATATATATATATATATATATATATATATATATATATATATATATATGTACATGTATATATATATATATATATATATATGTAGTCCAAAGATAGGATGGCAATATAAAGGTTATAGGAATCGTTATGCGAACGATTTCTCGCCACATCTAACCTAATCTAACCTAACCTAACCTAACCTAACCTAACCTCACCTAACCTAACCTAACCTAACCTCACCTAACCTAACCTAACCTAACCTCACCTCACCTAACCTAACCTAACCTAACCTAACCTAACCTAACCTAACGTAACCTAACCTAACCTAACCTAACCTAACCTAACCTAAAATAACCTAACCTAACCTAACCTAACTTAACCTAACGTAACCTAACCTAACCTAACCTAACGTAACCTAACCTAACCTAACCTAACCTAACCTAAAATAACCTAACCTAACCTAACCTAACCTCACCTCACCTCACCTCACCTCACCTCAATTCACCTAACCTAACCTAACCTAACCTAACCTAACCTAACCTAACCTCACCTCACCTCACCTCACCTCACCTAACCTAACCTCACCTCACCTCACCACACCTAACCTAACCTATTCTAACCTAACCTAACCTAACCTAACCTAACCTAACCTAGCCTAACCTAACCTAGCCTAGCCTAGCCTAGCCTAGCCTAGCCTAGCCTAGCCTAGCCTAGCCTAGCCTAGCCTGGCCTGGCCTGGCCTGGCCTGGCCTGGTCTAGCCTGGCCTAGCCTGGCCTAGCCTGGCCTAGCCTGGCCTAGCCTGGCCTAGCCTGGCCTGGCCTGGCCTAGCCTAGCCTAGCCTAGCCTAGCCTAGCCTAGCCTAGCCTAGCCTAGCCTAACCTAACCTCACCTCACCTCACCTCACCTCACCTCAATTCACCTAACCTAACCTAACCTAACCTAACCTAACCTAACCTAACCTAACCTCACCTCACCTCACCTCACCTAACCTAACCTCACCTCACCTCACCACACCTAACCTAACCTATTCTAACCTAACCTAACCTAACCTAACCTAACCTAACCTAGCCTAACCTAACCTAGCCTAGCCTAGCCTAGCCTAGCCTAGCCTAGCCTAGCCTAGCCTAGCCTAGCCTAGCCTGGCCTGGCCTGGCCTGGCCTGGCCTGGTCTAGCCTGGCCTAGCCTGGCCTAGCCTGGCCTAGCCTGGCCTAGCCTGGCCTAGCCTGGCCTGGCCTGGCCTAGCCTAGCCTAGCCTAGCCTAGCCTAGCCTAGCCTAGCCTAGCCTAGCCTAGCCTAGCCTAGCCTAGCCTAGCCTAGCCTAGCCTAGCCTAGCCTCGCCTCGCCTCGCCTCGCCTCGCCTCGCCTCGCCTCGCCTCGCCTCGCCTCGCCTCACCTCACGCATAAGAGAGATTTACGATTTGCACACAGCATGACATACATTTTTTTATTTTTTAAATTTTTGAGTGGCTAACTCAAACAGAAATTTTGGTATCGTCATAAAAAAAACGACAAAAGTAAAATTTTTCGGATGAGATCGAATCATAGAGCTGATTAAATTTTGAGAATATTTACGAAATTTTTATTGACAAACAATAGAAACAGATATTTTGAAAAAAATTAAAGCGCAATATATTTTCGTTACACTGATGACACTAATAATACAAACAACGATTTAGATCGTACTTCTAATATTTGTGGAAAATATAATGATCGAAAGGATTAAATTCCAACTAAGATACTTTGATAAGTCATTTATGTATATCGCAACGTATTAATAAATGTTTCATGGAAAACCCCAATGTAACATGCTTTACACGGAGCATTCAAACGTCTATTAAGATGGAATGCAATATACCTTTCTCCGAGATATCGCAAATGTTTCGGTATCGGTTCATTCACTTCCACACGAATGCATCTGACACCAGAATATATCTGACTGCCGTCGTATGGTTAAGTTTAGAATTAATTATTGGAATCGCAAAATTGTGCCCTGGTTATTATATTAAATGGCTGAAATAGATGAATTTAGGTCATGCTTATAATGAATTAACTTTATCCCATCAGGAAAACAAAATTTCCATATATAATTGATTTCCCCTCTGACAATATTCAATTAAACTCTGAAAGTGCTTTGGCTACTAATCATTTAATATATTCGTAAAAGGCAAATAGTCGAGTGGAATGTATAATTACGTGAAATCACACAAGAGTTCCTTTTAAGGAAATTTGTATATATTTATCAAATTGAAGAATTTATCAAACGAGTTAATTTTCTCATCTGCTGTTCTTGAAATTAAATGGCATAATAACGATTTGCGTAGTATTTAACCAACATTTAATACAAACTTCTGTATTCTTGTCAACATGAAATATGTAAATATTATCATAAAGTAAATTGTAAACATTACAAAATTGTTTTATATTTTATTTTATTTTTTTTACCCCACGATACGAAATTGGTTTTTGTTCAATTTTTGCTTCTTATGCTCTATTAAATTTTTTAGTGATGACTAAATTTATATTTTTGAAGCAGACACCAATTGTAAAAGCGCAATTAGAGAAAATAATTTTACTCGATTTTAAATGCAAAATCGACATTTGAATTAATAAAGATGTTAATGATATCGAATATGCCTGGACCAAAGGGCACAATTTCAAACAAAAAAACAATTTCTTACAAAATTCAAGGGAAAAGACTTGACTCCCCAATAATTTCTTCTGTGGGAAAACAAATTGATGGCTCCTTCTTTATAATGTAACGATGGTTATGAAAAAAACGGGTGAAAGAACTCGTATGACGATAAGGGTTTCATTATTTTTCTTTTGCGGTTTGCCGGATATATACATTAAAATTGTCATCCATGATTCGTATTTTGTAAACATAAAATATCCAAGCTCCCTTTTAAATTTTGCTTTGATATTTTATTTCGACAGTTACATTTGTTTTCAATTATTTTAAAATTACAAATTAAAATCAAGGGTAAGCAAAAAGGTTAAAACAGACACTTGTATGGCGTACTGATTTTCAATTTAAAAATGATTCAAAACATTATGATCGTACGTCCGAACTAAGTGATCATAGAGTTAATTTCTTTCACCACAATCTACAATGGAATCACCTAAGATGATTCAATCTACAATGGAACCACGTAAGAGGACGTACCCGATATTTTGCAAGTAACAGGTAGTTTTGCATTCGATTTGACATCACCAACTCATCATAGTATTGGAGGCGTTGATCCATGTCGATTTATTCTCTTGTTCGATTCTTGACTAGAATCAAGACCGTGAAATATTTGAATGGATCTTAAATTCTGTTTATTTTTCAACAACATTCTTAATGGATCTCGATCCGATTAATAAATAAATTCATGAAATAATTGTTCCTAAAAAGAGTTCTATATTATAATTCATTAATTTTGTTTCTATATAAAATTTAATTTATAGATTTATTAAGTTAAATTTTGCAGTCAGAATATCTGTTTGTGGTGTAAACGATAATGCAATACCATGTAGTAATTAAAATAAAGTGAACAAAATAAGTTGCACGCATAGTATTTATTTGTGTTTTACAGATCTATAATTAATATCCTGCTGTTGTTTATTAAATAAAAAATTTAAAAAAAACTCTCTGTGCACAACAGCATGGTGAAGGTAAAGAAGAAATAAAAAATGTTTCGACATATTTATTTAAAATTAACACAATTGCAATACAAATACGAATTTAAATATTAAAACATTGTCTTATTACCATTCAAATTAACTACAGACTTAAATTCAGATACAAAAAAAAAACTATCATAAATTTTAAATAAACTTCCATTGTTTTAATAAATAATTTGGAGAAAGCTTAGCTAATAGGCATTTAATTTTTTTATTGTGGAATTTTTTATTCAATAAGCGTACAACTTTTTTGTTAATCATGTAAAAGAAAAGAATCATTAGTACGAATAATGATCGACAGATTAATTGGTGTTACACTTAAAACTACATTTCAGCGGTAATAACATTCATATTTCTTAAAAAACACGCATTAATTTTTTTTTCTTGATTAAGAATCAATGTAATCAAAAGTAGCCAACGGTTTACCAAGTATCAGCTGCAATAATTACTAGTACATATATTATATATATATATATATATATATATATATATAGCATTTTCCTAATGATTGACTTATGTAAGGCTTCCCTAATGACTTTAATCGCGTGTCCTTTGCCAAACAATCACGCTGATATTTCAGTGAAGACTATCAGAAAAAATTCGGTAGGATTGGTCTTTTCCTCATATAAGTAAGAAGGAAAGGTGAATATTGATATCAAATTTTGTAAGAATGTGAAGTTTCTGAAAATAATTGAAGAAATCACTTATTACAAAAATGTGGATATCATAATTATTTTAACCAGGAAAATTTTAATTAAATTGTGTGGAACAAAACTTTTTTTGATTTATTTTTACTAGCAACATCTTTTACCTTAACTAACGATGTGAACAAAGTGAATTGAAATTTATTTACATTTGTTTTAGGTTAGTCGGTAAAGTTTGTCGGTTCTCATTGACGATAGAAACAATAATACAATTTGTTAACACGCTTGAATAAAATGACTAGTTTTTAATTTATATTAGTATTCATATATAATAGTGAAAATTTCCAATAAGAAATATTTTATTTATCAGGCGTTTTATCAAAAAACCATACTTTTTTACGTTATGTTTATGGTTGATTTATTATATTAGTTAATATAACTTGACTTTCCCGGACGAAAAAAATGACTGTGAAACAAAAGTGGATATAATTTTATAATACTACAAACATAACTACCAAAAATACCAAACTTCTTCATCAAACTATTTATTAAGTAAATTATTACAATTTCTCACGCTCTCATCTTTAATTCCGTCATTACACTGTCAAATCAAATTATCTACTCACTTTTCAATTTATGCTGCTCACCTTTCAGTTAAAATTAGTTACCAAAAACAGTATGAACTTTAATGAATCGCGTGTTACCAATATCTTAATTCTGGGGTTCTTTGGGACTTACCATAAAAAATATTTGAAATATTAAACAATTAAAAAAAACACGCTTCTGTGGCAATAACATGAAATAATCTTTAATCTATAAATATAAATATTTTGAACAGGAGCGATTTTTGAAATTCGGTTTAACTTAATTTTCTGAATAAAATGATAGAAAAAAATTTACTTTCATGTAAAAAAGCACGAGAAGCTTTCGGCTAATATTTTCAGATTGTCTGTCCTGTACAAATAGCTACAGAGAAAAAGAAATACAACTTATATTAAGAAACCCAGGCTTTTTTTACATTAAAGTTAATTTTGTGGTGAGATATTCTTTCGTTCTTGACAAAAATCTTTTTATGTATAGAGTATTATTTTATTTCATAGGTCAAATTACTACAAAAGCGTGTTTTTAGTTTTTTAAACTATAAAACAATTGTTTTAAAACAAAAAATAGACATTTTTTAGAGTTTTTTGCTAAAATTTGTTATTGGTTTTTGATACGTGTGCAAAATTTTAAGTAATTCTAACGTCTGGAACTGAAGCTGTTAACAATGGTTGCGCAAAAAGATTGTTGGATATAATATGTGGACATTTTATTTTCGGACACTTTCTGGAGAGATATAATGATTTGAAAATTTATGAAACAGTAATGCTAATTAATATTCGTCTTTTTTTTCTTCTTTTTAATAGCCTAAAGTTTTGTTAGTTACAGTGGTGTATACTTATTTATTGTCCGGTTAGAAATAATTTTTGGATGGAAAAAACTTACAGAACTTTTGGAATAGGTTTCGAAATTTTAAAAAAACATATTTTGTTTTAGGTAAACTAATACAATGTTACCTTATTTTAATTTCTACTTCGATTTTATTTTACTTTATGTTAGAGGCTTTATTAAAAATGTCGCAAAGTGTTAGTTTTTTTATGAAACTATTCATTTAAAAAAAAACTGTTATATATACAGGCAAAATTTGCTATTTTATTAACTATTTCGCTTTTATTACTATACTTTGCAAATATCAAGTAAAATTACTTTCACTTGACGTAACAAACAATATTAGTTTGAATACAAGGTTTTTTATTCGATTTTCAACTGGCATTAGTATAAAATTGTTTGTAGTAAGTTTGAAAAAAACATAGCCATCTGATTTCCAAATGAAATTATCAAAAATGTTTTGTTATAGAAGACGCAAAAAGTTCAGTTTTTAAACCACAAAATATTTAGTTAATATCTCCATTTTATTTTAGATATACTAATGTTGAAACCTACTTTTCTATAGAAGGTAACTACCTTTTGTTTCTAATTTTATACTTCCTTAAATTAATTAAACGTTACGAAGGTAATGGATTGGTGTTTGTTAAAGATTTTTCAAGATGATTCTGTTATAGCGAGAATTCATAAATTATTTCGTCTGAAAAAAATTCAGTTTTTATACCACAAAATAAATTATGTCGTCGAAAAAAATTCAGTTTTTATAAAACCAAATATTTAGTTAATATCTCAATTTTATTTTATGTACACTGATGTTGAGAACTACTTTTATAAAGAAGATCTTTTGTTGTATTTCGTCTTTTGCCTTTGTATATAAATAAATTTTGATTTTCGTTAAGTCCTAAATCAACAAGAAAAATCAATGTTAAATTAGACACAATAAAACGAAAGCGTCTCTCAGTAAATAACTAAATATGTATTTAAGAGACCTAAATGAAATAATTTATTTTTAATTTTTGTAGGGTTTAACCTATACATGTAATAAAATTTTAACAGAGTGAATTTTGCACATTAAAAATATTTTAAAAAAAATTGATTAGTTTAGCGTATAGAATGCTCTATCTATGAATGATCCGATAGGCAGGAAGGAGCAACATACAATTTGGGGTTAGTGTCACAATTTTTAAAATTTTTATTATTTATCCACGATATTGAGTCAAATGCCAATTTTCGATTTTTCTAAGATTAAGAAATAGTTTTTTCTTTTAATTATTCATAGCAATCGACATTTTTTGGGGTCTTATAGAATAGTTAAGTTTCCTGAATTATAGAACCTATTTCCCACTTTGAGGGTTTGGAGAGAGAATGTTGAGGATTTTCATTTAATTATTTTATTTCTTCGTTATTTATACGTTTAGTACAGTCTGCGCACAAAATTTCAGTTTTTAATAGTCCAGAAATTGTCCTACAATTTTGATGATCATCAGTGAGTAAAGAAATTGATACATTTTTCGTATTCATAAAAACAAAAGTAAAGTAATAGTATCAGAACTATAAGTATGAAATCTAATACATTACATAATCTCAGTTTAAAATTTTGTCCAGACTGAAGCTATAAGGTTTCCGAAAACAACAAATCCTGTCAAGAAAAGATCACGGGAACTCGACTTGGTGGGGACACAGCTGTGCTTTTATTGGTTAACATACATATAGCTAAATAGGTGAGAGTGAAAACATTTATTTGTATATTTTTGAAGGTACAAAAATATTTTAAACATATTTTTATTTCGTATATGGTTTAGGTTAAGAATTGTTAAGAACAAGTTTTAAAGATTACGAAGCAATAGTAAGTTACAAAAATATTTTTAAAAAATATGTTCCTGCCGTTTACTTCCGAAACTGCCTATGTAACAATTATAAAAAAAGAGTTAATAGAAAATTACACAATGTTAACCGGAAACGAAAAAATAGGTATGTTTTTTTTTTGTATATTACTAATGTCTTTAAAGCACAGACCTTGAAGAATATGTATTAAACAATATATTTACAGGCCAAAAAATTATAATAATATTTGTGAATAATTTAATGGAAATGCTAAATATTTATACATGACTTGTTGTGTTCAAAACTACCGAGTTCAACTCATACTTAACAGGTTTATTCTTATACACGACATATATACATACAATTATGCAAAAAAATGCAAAAACTTAAATGTTATACAATATTTTATAAAATTTTAATAACCTTGTGCATACTGTTTCCATACACCATGTAAGTTACTTGCTTTTATCATCTTATACGTATAAATATGCTTTTTATTCAATTTACATTTAATTATTTTATATAGTTGCATTGGACGTTTTCTCACTGGTTAGAACTAGCCTTTTACTTACGACGCCATGTAGCTACTTTGGAATCGCCTCCTGTTTTTATACAGCACGAGAAATATAAATAAAAAAAAACATAAAATAAAGTCAATAGAGATATTGTTAAGAAAGGGTTTTGAAATTAAATTCCTAAAATGTGATAAAGAAGTTAACAGATTTTAAAAGAACTTTAAAATAATCGAAATTAAAGAAAGATACGAAAATTTATATTAAGGCTGTCGGGTAGAAATAATTAAATTTTTTATTGTGTTGCATGAATAGTTATTGAACAAAATCGAATAGAATAAAATGCAGTCATGGTTCCTTTGTACTTCGGAAAGTCCTTTCAGCTAGTGAATTATATGACAAAATTGTGTTTATCTTTACGTTTTATAACATTTCTGGAAAACTACGCTCAGAAAATTTTGATATTTTTCGTCAATATACGTTTGGAAAGGATTTATTTTTATTATTTTCTTCCGTTTTATCTCATGTATAAAGTATGCAAACTTAAGTATTGTTAATATTGTATTTAAATCTGACTTTTAAATGCGAAAATATATAATGGTGGTAATTAGCCGAAAAATAATTTCACACTGCTTCTTCAACGCCATCATATAAAAATACAATGCTAAAGTTTATGTAACTTGATACCACACATACATTTTTCCTGTGTGCTACGTAATTACATTAACACCCAATAAATTCAATCATTTTGTCCAGTACCTATTCGCAAAAAAATTATTTTTATTCAAAAATCTAACGAAATCCTATCAAATAGCTAATTGAAAAATTTTGGTTAAAGGCACGCATATGGGTAATTCATGAGTAGATATCTAAAATTATTAGTGAGAACTTTACTTATTATAATAAAAGAATCTTCATAATGAATTAAGTCACATGCCCTAACTTATTATGTTAAAGGTATCCGACGAACACAAAGTAATTTAAAAACAGTCGTTTAATTTAAAAATAATTTCACATAATTTAAGATTAAATTTAAACGGCAAGTGATGGTAAAATGCTATGGCGCACTTTGCGTATTTTGTTATCTCAAAATAATACTTTGCCGTGGCATTACATCAATAGGAATAGAACTAGTACATGACTTTAGCTGTAATTTATAGTTTACTGACTGATAAATACATCCAATCATACGTTATTCCGTTGTATACACAGTACTATTGGCAAAACTGAATTGAAACATATCACTGGCAAGGTCATTGTATAATCCACCTCCAAATTAAATTGCTTATATATATATATATATATATATATATATATATATATGTTAGCAAAGATAGCGACTCGTAGGTGTCTAAATCTTTGCTAATAGCCCACCTGCAGATGTTGTAATACAACGAAACCTAGGTCGTAGTAATGAAATTAAAGAAAGTAGAAATAATACTACATCACGTAGTTTCATTTAATTGTGACTAATTTTTATGTATAGATTACTTACGAACGTTGTTCAACACAATTTTTTTAGATTTCTAAATAAGATCGCGTTGCTATTCGTAACTACGATACAAATTAGTAAATCGGCATTTTATTACCGTATCATGAGTTAATTTAGCTATTTTTTAAATAAATTTATTCCGCTATATTAATTTTAGTACATAATTATACTCCCTAAAGACATAACATAATTTGTTTCATTCAGGCTTCGGCACATTTTTAGATTTGAAGACAACAACCCGGTCAAGAAAGTGACCTTTGCCAATAAGAACGGCACTAGAAAAAGAGGAAGACCTCGCACAAGATGGATCGATTGTGTAGAGAATGATATTAAATTTTTAAAAATTCAATGATGGCGGAAGTTTGCAGCTTACCGGATCCACTATAGAAAGCTTGTGGAGACAGCCTTGACCTGTAATAAGTTATAGCTCTACCCAAGAACAAGGAATTATTACCAAAATACCATCATACATTAAGAAATATTTAGATGTTTACCTCGACCCTGGCACCTTTTTCTTTTTGATAATATGTTTTCATAGAATTACAATTTATGATAGACTTTTATATCCAAAATATGTACAAATTATGCATCCAAAAGAATCATATTTGAAGAATCTGATCCGCGCCTTGCCATTCCTTGAATTCCTTTCATAACATTGAAAGTAAAAAAATTTTGAATTGTCAAAAATGATACGATGAATGACTTATAACTCATATTTAAATTATCGACTGGTGATTTTCTCGACAGGTACTTCTATCTTCTAGACGGGTAAATAAGGTTTGAATTCACTGTGGAAACAATTATTTAAATTCGGTTTACTACATATTTATTACCAGAAATATCTTTTTCCAAAAATCGCTTATGAAAACAATTATAAAAAATTAGGAACGTAAAACGAAAATAGTTCAGAAAAACGTTTTTATTTTAATTTTGTTGTTAATATCTTCTATTGTTAGAAAGATCAAGGTAATGCAATCCTAAATATATACTCATTATTTTAAATGATAATACATTAACATGAAACAAATAGTAACGCGAATATAATTTTTGTCACAAAAATACATCAATACCTCTTTCTCTTTAAATGTTCAGACATACTAAAAAGTTTCCAGAAATCATCTATTTATTTTAAATCATTCCTTCGATGATTATATTTGAAACCTTTAAATTATAAAGCGGTGTCAGAAATTATATTATTCTTCTCCATATATGGTATGTTATCACACAAACATGAATTAAATAACTAAGTAGAGTTGAACTAACCCCAATCAGCTTTTTATGCTCGAACTCTATAAGAAAGGCTGAGAGCATAACAAATAAGTCAGCCACGGTGAATAAAGCATTATGAATGAATAAATTAGATGGAAGAGGCCCCGGCTCGCATTGTTGCTATAAGCTTTCATCTGCGGATCAATAGATTGGAAAGTCAAAAATGTTCGTCTTATACAGATATTCAAAGAAAAATATTTTATTTATTTTTACGAAAAAATGTTGTCACGTACCCGTGTACGAATGTGGGTTAACCTACGCAGAATTGGGGCGCTGGAGTTCAAACGAGTTTAAAGGGGTCGGTCAACTCTCGGCCTCTTTGTGGGAATTCATTCCCGGTTAATTTGAAAAGCCCATCCCAAATATTTTTACAATCAACTGTTGTGTACGTTAAAATTATAATTAAATTAAATATTTCAATGAAGTTTCTAGGAATAGAGGTTAAATCTCCATGACATATGGAAGAGCAAAGATTATATTTTGTTCCACTGACATTTTCAAATGCTTTATTGTGTAAGTATATAAAAACTTTAAATCCTTAAATAAAATACGCAAACGTATAGTTACACAAACAGGACTATACTGACATTAAATAAATTATTAAGAGATTGAAAGCTGGAAGTAAAGTTTCTAGATAAATAGTTACATACGTCTCCCCGGAACCGAAAACCTGCTGTATTCGGTTCCTGGGAGACGATCCAAAACTAGTTGCGACAAAAGTCACGCATAAGAAATAATTCAATTATGTCTTTTCAAATTTGTGAACGTAGAGATTGCTGATGTTTTTCGGTAGAAGATGGAATTTGTATTTTACTTGATCGTAACGTTTTGATATCTGTTTATATATTTGACACTTCTAGAAAAGAACCTAATTTTCTAGTTTATAAATGAAAATTATTGATTGAAAGTTTGTGAATCATCTTAGTCGCATTGTTTTGAATCAATGTCAGGCGGTTGGTGGCGATCAATAGTTAAAAGTACTTTCGATTTTAATATTGCCTGCAATTTTGTGACCTATTTGAGAGTTTATTTAGATAAAAAAAATAAAATAAGTAAACGTGAACATACTTGTTGCCAGATTGTGTTAAGTCACGTCGAGGACATGATGTGATATATTAACTGTACATTCTTTTGTAGTTCCTTTTATAGGGGTGGAAGACACCCAAAACGTTTTTTCATAACATCTTTTATTTTACATCAAGTTTAGCAAGGAAACTACCATGGAAAGCACATTTATCATGAAGAAAAAACCATTTGCTGTTAAAATTACAATTTAATTCGTATTGTTTAATTTAATACTTATTAATTTAATATTTAAGATGGAGTAGTTTTAAATAATTTTGATAGTAATTTAAGTTCGAAGTGGTTGTTCTTCGAATATTATAAGTTGATCACAACTTTACTTTATATTGTAATATCTGTACATGTTCAATATTTGTGATATAAAATTTTCACCATCGTAAAGATTATAACGTCCAGATATAGATATTTTTGAAGTATAAGTTCTTTTTAGAATGTGTGTGTAATAAGCCATAACATCTCGACCAAACAAACGAAGTCTAGGGAGTACGCTGGATGTAGTTTTAAATGAAAACAAGTTAATATGTTATAGATACTTGAATATAATTTTTAAAGAATTATACAAGGTCATAAAATTTACGAAAAGTTTAGATGAACATGAAAGTTTGATGATGAGATATATGAGAGTAATTATTATAAATTGTTGATTTAATTGCATTATTTTTACCAGGTTCACAGGTATAAATTGTTATTGAGTTAAAACAGAGAATAAAGATTAAGTTCTTTTGTTTAAAATAAAATTAAGAGCAATCGATATATTAACCATAAATATTTATTAAATAAAAATTAAATTAAAATACAGTCGTGTTCCATTTCTTTGGTCCTAGTAAGTTCAGGACAAATACATAGTAATTATTATTTTTGTAGGAAAATTATGTACAATAACTTTATTAGCAGCATTCATTAGATTTGCTTTTTATACTTCTAGATCTATCATGTCGTCCAATATTACCATTAGTGGAAATAAAATTCAATAACTTAGTGGATACATACGATACATTAATTCACGTTTACGATGAATTACAGTGGAAAAAGCATGGAAATCACTATGGCACTATTTTTTTGGAAATATTGGTTATTATATAATGTAAAAGTCGACGTGTATTAGGAACAATTCAATGAATATTAGGTAGTCGAAATTGGTGATTAGGGATATCACACAAAAGTTTGGTTTTTCACGTTTTTCAAAATTGATTGAATGAATTAATTTTTACGTTGTTTTGTACGTAAAATCATGTACGTAGAATTATTCAAGCATAATTTGACTAGAATTAAAAGAAAGATAAGGAATTTTACCAAAATCATTCCATTTGGAGTATGTAATTCTAACAAAATCACCGAAAATCCAAAGTGTCTGCCTAGCTAATGAGTAATCATTGTATTTAAAGATCCTACTCATCCCAGTTGGTTGCCGGAAAAAAAACTTTGCGAAAAAGGAAAGTGTGTCAAGAAGAAACTTTGAATCATCCTGGAAAGAAATGAATAGCGCATAAATCAAATTTTATAAACATGTTATTGATTATGGTACTTCACACATCAAAAAATGTATTAAAATTATATTTGTAACAATGGGACAAACAAAAAAATAATTATTCTTAATAAATGGCTATGGCCATTTCTTTTTAACTAAGTTTAGTAAGAAAAGAATCGCTTTGAGGTTCTGGTTTTTTAAATACGATTATTTGTAACATTTTTAATCAGCCGTTTATAATTTTAAGTCAATTATTTATATATTTTACATTAAGAGGCAAATATATATTCCCATCTCAGTTATTCTTGAACACTGGCACTAATTTGATTGAAAGATTTTATTTTGGTAACACCGCCGCGGTTGTGCCACTTGTATTTTTTTAATTGCTGGAGCTGAAATCGACTTATTTCTGTAAATAAATTGTTTTCAATTTATTCTACTTTGAATACAAAAGGTTCATTAAGCTATTTCCATACACAATTACTTGTTATGTCCATGTTTACATTAAAATATAATTGAAAAAATATTTTTGTAACACATAACCTTTTCTATTTTTAAAGTAGTCAATCATTTTTATTAATCAGAATAAAATCTTAACCATTGCTTAATTTATTTTTTCTCTCTTTCCAATATTAGTTTTAAAAATAGCAGTATTCATTAAAATATCATCCTATTTATTTTTTATGCAAACATGAAAAAAAGTTAATTGAAATTCTCATCAATATTTCAAAATGGTTTAGCATACTTTCATGCCTTTTCTTTTTTTACCGACTTGCCGTCTACTATTACATTTTCATAGCATTATAAAAAATAATATTAGTATAAAAATATTTTCGAAAAGCGAATACTTATACTTAGTTCTTGCCTCCATTTTTTATTTAATTTAATTAATTTTTAAATTTCCTTTGGGACATAAGAATTCTAATACCACTAGAAATTAGTTGCGTAATAAATCATTGCTTTTATGTAATGGTAGTAAAACGAGTCGTAAAATATAGGATAACCGTTATTCAAAATATTAACAAAAATATTATTCTATTAAAACACAGAAAGTCGTCCAGGTTATAAACGTGTTTTATAAAAGTCCGGAACGTGCATTTTTTCTATAGTTGGGAATAGATTCCATAATTAATAATTTCGTCTTAATAACTTTCAGTATAGTTTAATTTATAGATAAAACATTGAAGATAGATGAAAACATTGTTAATTCACATATTTATTGATTTTAAATTTCGAACGAATACCCACAGCACCTCGTTGTGTTAACCTACTCTCTAACTAGGAAAGAAGGCAAATATTTTTATTGAGTGACGTTTTACATATATTTCTAGTATAATACATACTACATGTCTTTCGAATTCATAATATCAGCATAGAAAAAGAACTACTAATACTCTTTCTGATCAAAAATATTGCTGCCTAAAATACATAATGGCTATAACCAAAAGGTTTCCATCGTAATATATAGGTAGAGACAAATATAAATTACAAAGAGATTGAATGTAGAAAGTGATGTTACTAGATAAATAATTTTTGATAGAGAGAAGAGATCGTTTTCCGGAAAACAAACCGGAAAATGAAACTACGAGCATGACGTCACGAATAACAATATAATTATGTCTGCTCGAGTTTGACAATGTAAAGTTTGGTGGCGTTTTCTTCTCAGTCGTTCAATTTTGTATTATGGTGGTTACCGGCAAAGTTTTGCAAATCATTTGAAATGCAAATCATGGAGTATAACATTATATTTAGATTAGTTAGTATTATTCTAATTTTCCTATTATGCAATCTCATTTTCCTATTACGCGTCAATAATATTTATTGCGTTTTTAATATCACATTTAAAAGATATTCTACAAAGAAACTTTCTTTTCTAATTGAATTTCAGCCCTTCCAATTTGAAGTCAATGAAAACTAAGTTAACACCTTATTTATTACCTTGTTGAAATATTGTTTTAATAAATGTATTATTCTTGTCTATTAAATGGAGTCGTTTAATTTCCACACCATAAAGAGGAGGTATTCGACCGTATTTTATTTTCCAAATCTAAACTAGTAGTTTTATTTATGTAATATTATATTGCACAAGGGGGAATAAAATATGTTTATATTTTTACTTTATATTCCTGCCCGATATCTTCGTTAATTTTAATAAATTTAGTGCCATTGAAGAAATTCTCCTAACTTCCTAGTTTAAACATTTTCGACGGCAATTAAATCTTAACATAATAATATAAACGTCCTAGTAAACTATAACTATAAATCACTAGTAAATCAGGGTTAAATGTTAAAATAATTTTGTAATTATAATTTGTAAAATGTGTGCAGTCACGTCCATCCTTTATAATTGATGAACCGATCATTCATTCGTGAACCGATCTACGATTAAAATATTTATCACTTTTGCACAGAAGTTTGTTCATCTAGAATTAATTAACGTTAGGACAGTAGAGTTTAAATATACCAAATAAGTGCAAATTGATTCATTATATTTTCACTTGCCTCCCTCATTGTCATATTTCTAATCATACATTTTCAACTATTGAGTTATTGAGTAATTACAGTTAATGATATTTAACTCAATAGTTCAACTATTGAGTTAAATATCATTAACACAATTTTTTTGGTATGGAATTTTATTTCATGTATTGAAGTTTCTTTGCCATTCATTTATCGATGTCGTTGTGTACTTGAAAATGTTTACTTAATTAAATTTTCAATTGCATTCTATAAGATAAAGTCGTTTAACGAATTGACTTGTCGTAAAGATTAAATTTAACTAAAAAAGAAATATGTAAATTAAAATAAAGATTAATGCTAAATAATTAATGCGTTCTGATTATTCAAATAAATTACTAATGGCAAAATAACATGTGTTAATAACGACCGGAAATGACGTTTCATATACAAGAAATTTCTCCTCCTTTCTCAGCAGAATCTTGAAATTACAAGACCTATTACTAAATATTGAAAAAGGCACAAAACAACCAGTCAAACCCTTAGAAGCAAATAGTCATACATTTTTACTTGTCTCCTATTATATTACATAACGAGATTTGGATAAGATACAAAGTAAATTATAAAGTTTGCTTCAGTTTATTTGTAAATCAGAACACCGCTCGACCAGAGTGCTGGTTCTGTAGAGTGAGGACCAAACTAAAGCCATTTATTTTATAAATTTATGATAGCATTGACCTTACCGAAGTAATTTAGACAGCGTATGATAATATGCAATATTTGACAATATTTATAGAAAACTTATTATCAAGTTTACTACCTAGTATTATAACAATGAACTATGTGATGTCTGTTAAGTCGGGTTGGGTTGTCGGTCGAACTTGTATTGAATATCCCAAGACTGCGAATTATGGATGGGTTTTAAGTTTTTTATTTGAATGAATTTTAAGTTTTTTCAAACAAATTAATTATTTATAAGTGATATATAATTTGAAGTACGTGCTACAAATAGCATAGTTTTAAAAATCTGAAATCCCTTTAACAGAAATCGTTATTAATTTCCTTAGTTTTTTTTAAGTTAATCCTTTTTGTGATATACAGGTTTGTTCACGTTTACTATGCAAGCTTTAAATGTATAACGGACCACGAGCTCTAACTAGGTTAGTTCTTTAACTAGGCTTTTAACTAACAAACTGTTAAGAATATGGTAATTTAAAAATTGTGACATTTTGGTTTTGAAACAGGACTGTCATTTGTGTAATAATTTTGGTGACTCGTACTTGTCTAAATAATAATGGCTGAGAACGATGTCGTCAACCATGTGACTAAAAATAGAATGTAATACCAATTCTATATAGCCTGTGTTAAAAACCTATCTGATTCTAATACGGGTCTGTTTTTCCAAGTCTGACTTTTCATTTTAAGTAACAATAGGTTTTTGAGCTAATGTAATGAACCTGAAATTAAGATGCAGTTAACTACGTATTTCTCTTTAAACACGTTATGATAAAAGTATGGAAACGAAGAAGTATTGTGAAAAGATAGTAGCAACTTTCTCTGAAAGATTTGAGGATTTTGGAATTATTTTTAAAGTAATAAAAAATTGAAAACTTGCATAAATATTTATTTACCTTTCATCTTAAAATAAAATACCCGTGTATTAGATTTAACTTGTACCATGCTTAAGTATATTCGACCAGAAAAAATAAAATACCCCTTAATGTAGCATTAATGGACTCCATGGACTCCGGATTTTTCCGGATCCTTACGATTTTTATTTATTTTATAAAATTATGGATTACTTTTGAGATATTTTAAGTAAAGTCATTTAAGTATTAAATGTTTTAAATCTAATCAAGTAATTTTAGTATAAGTCGAGCCGAATTCAGTTGTCATTTGAAATTTCAGCGTCTTCCTCTAATATATTTTCGGTGAAATTAAAAAAGTATAAGAACTTGTCGTCTGTTTCTACGAATAGTCTACATCTCTTCCAGTTTTTGCTGCCAGTTTTCTAACATTTTTTTTGGAAAAAATAGTAAATTTCCAAGTATTTATTTTCAAAATTTTGTTGTCAGTTCTATGAAAAACTTGGTGAAGTTATAGTAACCGTAAAGCTGGGGCACAAAAATGAAAGGGTGAACGGAAAGACGGGTGGATGTTTTAAGGATTCCATATTTTACTGCAGAATACTAAAAATATTTTATACATATTTAAGTACAAAACAGTTGTTTTACCGAATTTCGATTTCAAGTACAAAACAATCGTTTTTTCCTGCGTCATTTTTCTGATAATTTTTTCTATAGAGCTTCTGATAAACCGAGTTATTGAATTATTTAGTAGTAACATTTTAAATAGAATAAAGAGAGCATTTTCTGTTATGCAAACTGTTGAAGTGTTAATATATGTTCGTTAGTGTCAGTTGCTGTGTTAACAATTTATAAACAAACTTTGGTATATTTCATAAATTTATAATGTTTTCAGCTAGTTTATAATACAATATTATTTACTCATCCTATAACAATCATTTATCTAAAGACAACATGTTATTAAAAAGAATACATAGTCCACATATTGTGCTGGAACTAAATATTAGGAAATATTAGTATAATTGCTAGTAAAGAAATAAAGAAATATAAATTAAAGCTTTACTCTATATTATTCCAAAAAAATAAAATAAGATCCGAAGAATAATACTATAATTTTTCTTTTGGGTTACAGAATTATATATTTATTTAACCTAGAATATAAAATATTTTATTCATTCTTAAATATGTAGTTCAGAACTAATAAAATTGATAAGTCTCATCAAGGAAAGCTGCAGTACCGGAGTAATATTATGGATTCCTACTTATAAACCAACATATTACATACTAAATAACTCATAGTCCGCGTAGAAATTTACATTTTCATTATTTAGTGGTGCGCATCATCGTTCATATTAAAATAATACTGCAGTTTATAGAGATAATTTCGAAATTTTATATTATTACTATCACATAGGGCTGTAAAGATTGTTATTTGAATGTAAAAAGAACTCAATAACTAAAAAGAGATGGAACTCTTATCGACAATATTAATATCCTGGTTTGTAGTGAATACTTTGAAATATAATTAATACCCTCATATAATATTTCTTCCTTTTATATTGTTAACTAAGCAGAACAAATTATAAGTTAAACTATGAAGAAAGTTCCGAAAATCGACACCTTCTTGCATTTGGTCGCAAGACATCTCACGTATAGGGCCGTGAGGATTTTAAGTGATAAATTAATATGAAGTGCTTATAGAATATATTGCCAAGGCCGTGAAAATGCTTTCCATTCTCAAGGGCCAATTCTCATGACAAAATTTAAGATGAATTACCCAAGTTCAGACCCTGTCGCCCTCTGGTGCCCGCCAGCTGTACCTTTGTGCGGTCTGTGTAATGTATGGGTATCTCGATACATTGGCGAGTATGAGACGAAATTTGCGATATATTGGTATTGCGGAACGTAATATTACGAAGCTTATATATGCAGTTGTTAGGAGGTAAATGAGTTAATGTGTGCTTAATTACACCACTTTACATTTTAAACTCGGTATTTCGCAAGGGAGATCCCAAAATATGTTTAATTTGATAGTAGTAATAACAAGAATTCGTATTATTTTACTGTTTACCATAAACAATTAAGCCAAGTTAAATCTTGGTTGTAAATTTTGCATTTAAGTTTTAACAGAACCGGCTCAAGAATGTTTTCAAAACTCTGCTTAATGGCATGTTAAAAAGGAAAGCATCTTTCGTATAAAAATACAATCATGTGTGTACATGAATAAAAATGTGAGCGTAATCATTGACGTTATATTAAACAGACCTATTATTTGTACTATAAAATTGGTCTACAAAAGACAAGGTCCTCAATAGACCTAACACTTTCATTCACCTGCCTCATTTGGCCCTGTATTTCTTTATTTATCTTTCACATATTAAAATACATAGAGCCAATTTTATATATATATATATATATATATATATATATATATATATATATATATGCTTACCAGTATATTTTTCCGAGGAAATGTCCAGTTTTTAAATTATAATAATGAGCTTCGGCTCATTACTGATATGAAAAATTCCATTTTAATAGAAAATAACATAGGTCCCACAAACAAACAGTATTAGTTTGATCCAGGGACTGGAGACAGTAAAGTCTTTTAATTATTCACCTCCCATGTTTGTATTCACAAATTGTGTTCGCCTTTTGTTTACGTTATTTATTGCGATAAACTTTGTTAAATCATTTAATATAAAAATATATTTAAATTATAAAATATTTGCGTTGCATCAACTCGACAGTGAAATCTATTTCCCAAAGCAGTTGCAATCAAGTACATGGAAGTTTGTTTAAAAATTCTTGTCGAAAGATTTTAAATAAAAATTTAAAGATTGCATTAACTACTTACAGTCCTAGTTTTATTTGCTTCCAAGAAAGGTTATCCTATTATACCCCGTCCAAGAGATGAATGTATGTAACACTATAATATTCAAAAATATAACAGAGTCTATTAAACTGATTTGAAAATAAAAAAACATCTTCTGCCCAAAAGTACTGACTTTAAAGCAAAGGTTCTTCCATTCATATATGCTATAATTGGTACTTCATGCAATACGTCAAAAAATTGTTATTATGTAAAACCAAACTAAATCTGAACTAAGTGATAATCTGTAGTTTCTATACTATTAAAATTTAACGCGCAATATTTTTAAAGAGGAAGGCAAATTCTTCAATAATTGATGTGATTTATGTGGGAATAGAATTTTCTGCTTGTAACAAAACCTCTCCAGAAATATTATTTAACAAGGTTTGGCATAGAACTCCGGCGACACAAAATTGGACCATACAGTGCCAAGAATTCGTTAGTGGTGATGACAATTTGGTATTTTAACCAACAAATTTCATATTTTTACAACTTGTACAGAGCTAAATATAAAAGTGATTAAAGGTGAGTAATATTTGCCACGCAATATCGTGAAAAAAGAGATGGAGACCGAGCTGAAGATTTTCATAACTTTTAATTAAATATGAGTACCATGACGTGCTTCCAAGGATCAGTGAAACGCTGTTATCGAGCTACATTTAGGGCGGGAATTATTTTGAAATTAGATTCTTCTACGAGATCAATTAAAATATCAGTTTGTTACTAATTAAATAACAAAATAATTTAACTTTATTTTGTACTTACTTTATCACTATTTAAAAATATGGTTTTTATTTTGTCCAATAAAAAATTAACAACATTTTTTAATTTATGTCTCATATGTTTAGAAAGCCGTATTATAGGTCTATCCAATACTAATTGTTCCGACGCAACTTCATTCCTATGGAATTTGTGTAAAAGATATCTCTAATATCTAGAGAGATAATATATTATATTTTGCTTGAGAGTATAAAGCATTCCCAATCCAAATTTCATTTAAATCTGTTCAGTAGATTTTGCGTGACTGAAGAACAAATTAACACATAGATATACAAAAAAAATCAAAAACAGGTTTTTCGGCTTCGACTATGATTCTATGGGCAAAATTAATTACTATTTTTCAAGTATTTTCCATGTATAAAATTCACTCTGTTATATTTTCATTATATGTACAAACTTCGGCAATAGAAAGCTCGGCATACACAGTTTTATGGCGCATAAAACGAAAAGTATTGTTTTAATCGCTTGTCACTGCCTCTAGCAAGATAGTCATTTGCGCCGCTCTGCGCTGTGGTACCCGCGTTGCACGGCAATATATTCATTTCAATCGCGCACCGCATCTCCTGTTACCGCACGGTTCGCTCGAGCATATTAGTTCGTCTGGTCGCCCTGCCCTTGACGTCGCATCGCCGCATGGCGCGCTTTAGACATTTCTTTACACTGGTTCTCTTCGCGCCAGTAGACGCAATTTGCGCTGTCCGTGGCACTAAAACGATGAGTTCGTGGTCAGAGGGAATAATATTTAAAAAATTGTACGTGTCAGCTCCAACCAGCAACTGAAGTTTACTCCTTAGGTACGATTGTCTTGAAATGTATAAAATAGGCAAAAAGGGTAAATAAACGCATCTCTTAAGATAATAAAAGCATATGTATACTTTTATTCATATTTATTTCATTTGTATTATTTTTATAACATATGGAATGACATCACTTATAACTGATTGACAATTGGTGTTCAAATGTATAGATAATATTACAAATACTCGCAATTAAATGAAACTACGTGATGTAGTATTATTTCCTCTTTCTTTAAATTCTTTACTACGACCACGAGGTTTCGTTGTATTACAACATCTGCAGATGGGCTGTTAGCAAAGATTACACATACTTGTATCCAGAGACCTCGTACCTTTATATCTGTCTACAGGAAAGTAGCATCGATTAGAAATCAGGGATAAATTGCAAACAACTTTTCGTTGTCTCTGCTCCAATTAATTCTCTAAATTAAAACTCTGCCCCATTTCCATTGCCACATGCCTCAAACAATTTCTTGTTAATTCAACTGACGTTAAATGAAAAATTAATTCAACTGAAGCAACTGACGTTGGCTGCAAGTGAGCCGGATATCCGATTGCTAGTGCATCTCCTGTGTATTTGTAAATTTGTGTCCATATCTAATATGGCTTCCTGCACACAAACCCTAGGCTGACCACGAAGAACATTTTCCGTTGTCTCGGACGATATTGGAAATGTTTCTGCAGCTTCAGCAAAAACTTCACTTCTACTTATTCATTGTTGCTCAGACGGATCTGTAGATAATTGGCTCTAATTAATTTGCTGTAAATTCATGAATATCACAAATTTAAAAATTTTAAAATTCAACGCATTTTAGCATATCAACAAAAAGAAAAGAAAATAAAAGTGCAATGGAAGGGTTCCTGAATTAATTTTATGATTTGTAATTTTAAAGGTGATTAGATTACAAAGTTCTCTCGTTTGTAATATTGCTTTTTCAGTATTACATATAAATTGGAATAAAATTCACTTCACATAAATCAAATCTAAAAACTTTCAGTACCCCGTTACTATGTCAGTCAGTTTCCAAAAACACTATAAATAAAAGATTAATTGAACACTTACGAAAATTCGCGAAGTTTACCTCGATAGGATCGCTGGGAAGAATCGTTTTATGGAAATTTCACAATTAGCTCGGGCGCTATTAAGAAAACGACGGGGTTAATTTGGATGTCGCCAATCACATCTCCTCTGCCGGTGACCAACCGCTTCTGCTTTTCCTTTGTCAATTCTCCTTTCTGCTTGGCTTTTATATTAAGCAAAGTCGGCACAGTTCCCTCTTCCTTTTGTCTAAAGAAACAAATAAAGTATTCGTTTCTTAGCACATTGAAAAATTACATGCGTGCGAACAAATTATTTTTGTATCAGTCAAACAAATTAATTCTGACTTCATCTTGGACGAGAGTATAAATGCTATGAAATTGAACTAGAGAGATTTAATTTGTCATCTCTAGGTACACGGAGAAAGAGCGCTGATATATTATATTTATATAAAATAATACATTAGCATGATGATTGACCCTATCTCCTCTCTAGTCAACTTCAATACTCAACTCAGATCCCGTATACCTTTACAGAAATTATTCGTACTACAAGTTTATAACAATAATACCTCTTTTACAAGCCCACAATTTGAGTGTGCCGATTGCATAAAGATATTGATTCTCATCATCCTTCCTTGAACATTGTTGAAGCAAAAGTATCAACATTTAAAAAGAAAATATAAAACATATTATTTATGAATTAAAATCATATACGATAGAATTAATATTTTGTTCATTATATAGAAAATAACATTTATAATTTGTCAACACATTTTGTAATATATTTAAAAATACAAGTAACCCTTGAAAATGTATAAATAAATACTGCAACAATTTCGTGCACACATTGAGTCATATTCTAGTTTTATACTCTGTTCTTTTTATTATACATCTACGTAACTATAATTTGTTTTGTGAGCCTTTCAATACATAAAGGAATAAATTCTATTTTCATTATAAATATGAACATTTGAATGTACTTTCCATGTTATTTATAATACCACTAGCATTATATATCTCGACATTTTTTTCATCTTCACCTTTGCTCCGTCGGTACGTTTATTTTCAATTCTTTCTTTGTAAGAGACAAATAGATGCAACAATAGCCTTTTCATTTTACTGATTTTGTTAAATGCAATACTTAAAGCCAAAACAAACGACACTTACAACCATCAGTAAATAATCCGATATGTGAATAAAAGATGCCCATAATTATCTCACAACACATTTTTTGATACTCCGAATTTCGTAGGCTCTGGATATCTGATTTTTCACTCATAAAACTTTGTACCGGTACTATAAATGAAAATCGATTCTTGAGGCATAAGCTCCAAATATTTGGCAACTCAGCGATACGAAAAATGGACATCAAACAAAAGTCTATCACTTTATTGGGTACAGCCTTGAGTTGAAGTGGTGAAGAAAAATTTTATAATGTTCTTACAGATTATTGGCAATCAGTCAAATATTTCACTTGGAGTTACAAAAAAAAAATTATTTATTGTTCTATGGTAAATAAATACTATTTTCTCTATAAATTGAACAAAAGAAACAGAAAGTAAATTAATATATTTTTATCTAAAAAATAAATCAACACAAAACACTCACGATAAATAATTAATTAATATAATTATCGGTCGCAGTGCAATGTTTTATACTTACGTGAATTTCGCTTTTATTAGCTTCATTTTAAATTTAAAAGACCATACTTTATTTAAAGATAACCACAATTTACAAATACATGGCGAAACCACATAATTTGCTCTTAGCTTGATGACTGTGTCCCACGGAATATTTATTCTAATGTATTCTAAGCCAAAGTGCAACAGTAATAATATACCAAATCGTCATATGAAATCTAAAAAAATGTGGAATATAGAGATAGTCAATGTTTCCACGTGCCCTTCATTTTATGCCATAAATATGACGAAAAATGTTGACGCTATGTCAATAGATATCCATAAAAATTCTGTTCATTGCATATTTAGAAAAATCTGTGGTATAAAATCCACTTGACTTGTAGAAAACTAATACATGTAATGATATTACTCTTAGTATGTGCATAGATATTATTAATTGCAATAAATTACGTCCAAGTTTGACTATCAAATAATATTTACTTGCCGTAGAATGTTCCATTATCAACTAATATAGACACTTCAATTAATTTCAATTTACATACATCTCATAATCATTCTCGTAATAACCTTGATGTTAATGCAGAAATGCGATTGTGTATCTTGTGACCCAATATTCGGAAACTGATATGCCAATATTCGCAAAAAAGTTGTATGAAACCTGCTCATATTCCAAATTCGGACTAGGATAGACATGAGCTACTGGAACGGTATCTATTTCTAAGCCTGTATAACAGAATTTGGTGTAAAAGTATGGAAAGATATAAAAGGATGGAAAAAATAAAGAATATAAAGAATAGGAAATATATAAAATAATACAAAAAACATAAAGGGAGAAGAAGAATACTTATAAAAAATACAAAAGATAATGAAGAAATACCATAGCCCATTTAATTTCAAGATGGCACAATCACTTTTGACAGTTAAAAAATATTTTTTTTATTAGTGTGCACATTTACACTGTGTATATACGTAACTTATATTATGTAGATTATATTTTATATTTATGAGAAATTCAGATAAGTAAGGTGAATGTTTTGAACAATTTAAAAGTATTACATAAAAAAGACATATAATAAAATAATACCAAAAATGTCGATAGAAATGGTCGTTTAATTAAATGTCAAGTTGTACATAAAATTATTACAAAGTAATCGCAAATACTTAATTTTTTAGTAATCATTAAATATTACATCGTATATTAACAGAAATTACATCGTATATCATCAATAACAATGTTCGTTCAGCCATGCCGCGGGGCTTATTAAATGACATTGCTCCAAGTAGAAATCTTTTGATATCGTTTAATTTAAAAGTAGTGTTATCTTTCGCCACATATCATTTCTTTTGTGTCTAGATCATTTTGATTCTGTTTATCTTACAGTGATATGACGGCAATCTTAGTATTTTACAGTGATATGTATTATTGAACAGCTGTATAGGCACGGTCCTTAGAAGAACATTCGTAATTTTAATTACACTCGTACTTAAAAATGTCACACATTTAACACAACGAATTTAACATTATAAAACACATAATAATATAATAAACTTAATATAATACAAAATATTTTTATGAAACACCAAAAATTTAGAGACCAATATCGGAAAATGAGATGTAAGGACATCTCCAGCCATTACCTTGTTAAATGTTGCAAGCGAGCATTGAATATACGTTGTATAAATAAGTTGCCATATGTGGGCATACAGTAATTAAACAAATAAAATTGATCTCCTGAATCTAAATGCCTTTGCACAAGAAGTGTGCCCCTTGTGAACATATAAATAATGAATGGCGTAAATAATTATATCAGCTGTGCGCTCGGATTAATTAAGATTATTTAGTCCTACGTAAATTTACATATGGCCATTTCAATACAATTGTTAGGTTTCGTATTTGTACATCAGGCGGACAGATAGATAATCATACAAACCCGCATTGGTTGTCCTTAAACCAAATACTTGTAATTTAGGTTTACCAGATATACATATCCGAATGGAGAATAAAGTTTATTGTGCGGCAAAATTCATAAGCACAAATTGAAGTTGTTATCTAATAAACTAATGATTGTTTGAAAGTCGAACGAAGGTACGGTGTCAAAAAATTAATATTAACTTAGTTTCAAGGTGTATTGACCATGAAAATGGGTATTACATTTCTTCTCTTTCTAATATCTATTCAAATGTTTTTCAGATTATTCGAGTAGTATAAAAATTATTATAGGTATGTTAGTATGATATAAATATTTAATTATTTGTCGAATATTATGAGATGAGGTAAACATTACATTTTCCGCTTATTTTTTTTCATATATTATTTTTTAAACTACTTGTACGAAACACAAACGTAGACATATGTTTTCTTTTCAGGATAATATTTCAATTATTATATTATTTTCCGCTTAGTACACTATGTTACTCATAATGCGTTTTCTTTTTGTACGACTATTAAAATGCGTCATAAGGAATCACTGCGAATATATAAATACAATCCAGGCTGAATTTCCGGGTTATTCAATATTATATGGCTTGTTCGATGAAACGACCAACCGAAACATTTTACTGTCTGCTCTATATGACGTGATCTAATATTGGTGAGCGATTGCTGCTCGAAGGTGTACGTCGCTGTATACATTTTTTAATAGAAAAAAAATATAGTGTTTTAAATTTATATATAGTGTTTTTAAACTGCAAAGTTTCAATTTACCTGAGTTTTTTTAGTACGTTGATATTTGATGTTGCAATGTAAATATTTTATTATGTTTTTACTGTTTTTTCGTTGAATATAATAACCTGTCGATAACATAACCTCAAATGGGAAAACAATTTCATAAATGGCGCTAAATTTAGATTCCGGATTAATCTTTCCAGATTATGCTTATATATCTGATAATCTTAAACAATACAGAGTTATTGAAGAGATTTTAAAGATGCTTGAGGTTCCTACGTTTGACCAGGTTCAAAAAGAACTACCACCAACCGGGCTTTTAACATAAAGATCTAATGAGGATGCTCACAAAAAGACTCGCCTTCAAAGTACCTGACTGATATGTACCCAGTTGTAGAACTGCTTACTAGCGTCGGGAAACTGTCCAAGCAAATAGCAAAGGTACTCGCATCCCCAGATTATATTAGTGAAAAAAAGGGAAAGTAAAAATAATAAGATTATGAAGAAAAATCTTAATATTGAAAAGCAAAAAAATTAAATTACATTCAAGTTCTGAAGAAGAAGAAATGATATAATTAGCCGGTGAAAATTCCCGTCCCGAAGATAATATATATGATGTGTGGAATGCGGTGAAAATTACTACGAGACTGAAAAAATAGAAGATTAGCTACAATGAATTATTTGTAAATTATGGTCACAAGTAAATTGTATTCCATTCAACAATTCTTGCAATCCTTGTGGCATAAAAATGAAAAAACAAGAAACGGAAAAGAAACATTTACACGAGAAAAAAGAAAAAGTAACGAAAAATGCAAAGGAGGATGAAAAAAGACCCAGAAATTAAGTGGCTATCTTATTTTTATATAAGTGGATATTAACATTAAAGCTTTTATAATGTTTTCGATATAAACATATTTAATATTAAGAATAATCATCAAAAATATATCGAAATAAGAGTAAAGCTCAGTTATTATAAAAACATTATCCTAAAGTACGTATACAATTTGTAGGCTACAATAGAAAATATTTTAGTACCAACACTTACTTGAAGAGAAAATGAGATGTCAAAATGTTTGTTTAATTATCTATACGCCAAATATACCATAACTATATCTGTATATAAGGTAATCAAATCTAGAAATATAGCAGCGTAAGCTGACACATGGTAGCTATCTCACTCTAACGCCTTATAAAATTTATGAATAGCATATATGGTCTAGATTTTTACAGTGTCGAGATTTTGATTATTTTCACAAAATGTTTGAAACGCCTGACTATTTCGCAAAAAAATGGAGGGTTGTCAATGTTTACCGTGTAAAATTTTAGAATTCGTATCAATAAAATAATGGTGTAACTTGTGTTTATAACATTTTTCATACTGAAACTTTGTGAAGTTAATATTTTGATTATGTATATACTTTAATGATATTCCGGGAATAATGCAATGAATTTTATAAAGAGTTGTCAGCTGATCGAATATTATATTTGTGCCAACCATACTTTAACTGTCAAATTCGGTTGTAAACATTCCATCTTGAACTTGAATGGTTTATAGGTATACGAACAAATGCAAATAATATAAAGGCAGCAACTGAATAACATTCACAAACGTAGAAAGAATGGAACAAAGGGTTGTAACACATTGATGTTTTGACACAAGATTTTAGTGACCATGAAAATATTTAGCTTGATATTTTAGTAACGACTTTTCATAAATATAGGATTTTAAAAATTAAATTATATTTTTGAGATTGTATATTCATATAATCACGTTTATAGCCAATTACTTGGAAAACAATAATAAACAAAAAAGTATATCAAATAAAAAAGTATACTCGATATTTTTTCTCATAAGTGTATAACAACACTTGAACGCAGGATATATGTAAAGTAATTGAAAAATCGATTATGAACCTTTTTGTTTTAATTACGGAAAAGTTCAACACGGAAATGAATGATTTGAACTTCCTGACAAATCTACTTAAATACTTTTGACATCATGTTCCTGGTAGAGTTAATCTCTTTGCTCATATCGCTTTAAAATTATTAACGGGTAATTTTAAATACGGCGAGAATTAGGCTATATTTCCTGTCACTGTTATACGTATAGCTGCAACCTAGATCAACATGAGATTAAATATATGATGAAAAAACAATTCGCATTTTACTTTATGGGGTTTATTAGTTTTGTAAATATCAATGTAACTTGTGTATGTCAAATTTAGTTTTGTAGATAATGAAATCTTCTAGTAGTCGGATTTTCAGGTGAATTTCCTGGAAATACCTCTGTTGTCTATACATATATATATATATATATTTATATATATATATGTATATATATGTATATATATATATATATATATATGTATATATATATATATATATATATATATATATATATATATATATATATATATATATATATATATATATATATATATATATAGATGATGGAGACTACATTTTTAAATCGATCGGTATAAAAATTGGTAGAATTATTATTTACATTGAAAACTACGTGATGGTTGCAGTATACAGACAAAACTTGGCCAATACATTCCCAACAACAGAGGCTGAAAATGTATAAAATTTTTGAATGTATTTGGCGTTAATTTTGTAGAAATTCATTATTCACAATTAAATGAAACTACGTGATGTAGTATTATGTCTACTATCTTTAATTTCTTTACCATGACCTAGGTTTCGTTTTATTACAACATCTTCAGGTGGGATATAAGCTAAGATATCTTTGCTTATATCCCACCTGAAGATGTTGTAATACAAGGAAACCTAGGTCGTGGTAAAGAAATTAAAGATAGTAGACATAATACTACATCACGTAGTTTCATTTAATTGTGCATAAAAATTTGTTAACTTTTTATCATTTAATAAAACTACTCAGATACACGGTTACAAAGAACTGTTAAAACATTATAAACACCATTTTAATTTTTTTTCATCATTTATTTTTGTGTTTCATTCTTTACATCCATAATACTTATGAAATGTCAATGGAATGTCATTAATTTTGATAAATATTTCTTTGAGAGATAGTGCATTTCATTTTATATATTAGTATAGTCATCAACTAAAACGTCCTTAATTATTTAATTAATATATCTTTACCTTCTTTGGCATGGCTATGTACACAATTTATGCCAGATATGTAAATAACGTCGTGCAATAAAATTATATTTTAATTAAATGTCTACCAAAAGTTAAGCATGTGTAATAAAATGCAAAATATTTGCCCATCATTTGTTTATCTTTAATACTTTTTCGTTAATAATATAAAAATATTTATGATGAAAACTAAATATACGCTTGTAATCGAACTATTTGACATATGATATGTTTGTAAAGGATAATTGTATTTTTGTATTTAAACAACAACATAAAAAATTGAAATATTTAGTAAAGCGTCTCATGATAAATACATCTCATGATAAAGTCTGACAGTATAAGTGGTTAAATTGTTTAGTCACCGTGTCTCTATAAAGAAATATACCGAGTATTCAATAATAAAAGAGTAAGTAAGATATTTGTCTGCACCTGTTGTATGATTTTGTCTGTATACGTATTACTCATATTAAGTTAAACAGAGTAGGATATTTTTCATTTAAGTAATTTTTAAAATAATATCCTGAAATCATTATATGATAAAATTTTAATCCATTGCGGTCTCACGACCATAAAACAAAATCACATTTATGAAGTCACAATAAATTAATTTCAATACATGACGTTCTTTATGAAAGTACTAACGAAGACTAGAGATGGACAAAAGCCAAATAGACTTTTCCACACAACAAATTGGTATCAGAGAGGAGTTAGCTCTTCTAGGATTTTTCTGCAAAATTCGCAAATACTTAGCTTCTGTAGTTATTCTTAATTAACTTCCAATAGTTCGCTTGTTGGTTTGGGATCTGAGAAAAATCTCCTTTCAATATTTCCATCAAAAACATTTTCTGTAATCTGTTTGGGCTTCCTGATTCGGATTCCGCTTTCTTCAGAAATTTATCATATATATTTCCTTTTTCAATTGTATTTTTTCCTATAGTCTCCTTTTACTTTGCATACTTTGATATATAACTTCTAAGACATTTAAAAATAATATTCCACACATAATATTAAAAAATATTATAAACATGATGTCTGCTAAACACAAATGCATAATTTTCTTTCTTGGGTGTCCTCTTACCAATATCAATGTCGTCCATTTCTTTAAATGTTTTCCTTTATAAAGTTTTTTGTAAGAAATGTAAGTATATATAACACCTGTGAGCTTTTATTCTCGCAGTGTGCATTGCATAACTTATAGTCCTCCATTGTCAAGGCTACCTAATTTGATCTTTTGTTATTCTAAAATTACCTTACTTGGAAATAAAACTTTTAATTTGCTCCGAAATGTTATTGCATTCCTTTAATTTGTACGTTGGGTTTTTTCGATACAGCAGTTTTATTAAGCTGCAATATCCGGTCAGTTAACGTCTTGAAGTTTGCCGAGCAATGATTTGTGTATGGTTATTAGTGTAGAATCTAGTTGCTCCTATTGTTATCGAAAGAAGATATTGATTTGTATATGACAAAAAGGAAATTTCTCTTCATAAAAACTGCAACCACTTAATCCATCATAACTCCATTCGATCAGAAGGATATAATTTAGATTCTATACTATCGGTTCTCTTATTGCCGTATGAGCAACAAGAAGTTGCAGGGTAGTTAGCCCTTCCGAAGTTGGATAACAAACCCGATTTCCCTTATAACAAAGGTAAATATTAAAACCTCTTTCAACTGGTTCCCTTTGCATAATTTTATATTAATTTATACTGAGTTTGTTTCAATAATAGGTCGATAATAAGTATCTTATGCGAACATCAATCCTTTTAAGTCAGGTAACTGGAATACATGAAAAACTTTAAACCTGCTAATCACGGTAGCGGTTAGTTCAACCACAACACATTTCAGAGGTTGTCCCTTTATTTCGTGCGTACTTGAGCTAAAACTAAATCTGCTTATGTTTTAAGCCAAACGGTGTGTCATGTTAGTTTAAACTTTTATATTTGGTACTGCTCTTCAGGTAGCTTATTTAATATGATATACCCTGCCCGGTGTGCCAAACAAAACAACTTGCAGCTCTACGTACCTACCTGCCTACCGTTCGCACTGATGCTGACGTCTGTACACTACTTCACAGACTTTGTAATGATCGCCATAGAATATTCCACCCTATCGACATTTTCGCTAGCTTGTTATTCCACTCGACAATAAGTCGATAACAGGTATCTTATACGAATATAAATTCTTTGAATGCTTGCGACATTACGTTATTATTAAAGTCAATATAAATTTTTCAATTCTTATTGTTTTTGGATTTTGTTTTCTCACAATCTTTCTCAATCTTTAAAAAACTCTTGGAGTTTTATTAAATTTTTTTTCATTTCTTTGTATTATTTTTGCGAAAGGTTTTTTTAAATAGTATATTTACTTAATTTAATTCACATTTTATAGATTGTTTGTATTTTTTGGAATTAATATATTGTTGATAATATATTTAATTATATATGTACGTAGTATATTACTTTCATGTGGAAAAGTTGGCATATATGTCGACCCAACATGTAAAAATACAGTCGTGGTATTTCATTGTGACTTGTATTTAGTTCTCTCCACGCACGATAAATATATAAATAAACATATTTATTGTGCCGTACTTTCGGCTGAAATAAACATAAAAAATAAACAAGAAATATTGGGATCAGCAAAATAGTCTGCAGACTTTACAGGTGGGTGAGTGCGGATTATAGTCAATTTAATTAGTGTTATTGTATTTGAAAATACTAACGTTAAAATATAAATTTTATACCGAAATGTATATTTATCTCAAAGAGATTTCGCGGATTTTAGCACTAAATGAAACTATCTGCCTCAAATGTATAATATATATTTAGAATATTATATTTAGTAAAATATCACATGCATAAAGGGAAAATCAGCTAAAATTTATTTTCATTTGTTATATTTATAGAATGAGAGAAAATCGTTTTCTGAGAAAGTGGAAAGGATACTCACTCTAAAGTGTAGACTTGACTATAAACAATATCTAGTTGGTAGAAACACTTTTGTTGGTATTTTGGTTGTCGCCTTTTTGAGAATACAAGCGGACGTTAAGTGCTCCAATTTCTCGAAATTTGACCTGTTGGCAGAAATCTATAAATATAACAAAATTAAAATAATGATAATTATAATAATAATAAGAATAGTTTATGTTTCACGTATTCGCATCAGACTTTTCAAAAACTGATTTAGAATTGTATTTGCAATAACATATTAATTAATATACGAAGTAAAATCTCAACCAGAATTTAACAAGCGGGTTATAGTTACATAAGTATATTTATTTTATAATAATGTCTCAATACGTGAGATTAACATATTTGTGGTAAGCATTAATTAGTATATTATATCATGTTAAGAAATTGCAGAAAACTGCTTCTCCATTTAACCCATCGAAATATTTTTCTATGTAAAAGCTCAAGTATTCGATTTAGGTAAATCTGAATAAATATATCTATACATCATTTATACCTCAATACTGATGCGAAAGCTAACTTGAGTTCCATAGGCGTGCTAAAGTTACTTAAGTAGACGTATTTTATGTACAACCGTTAACATATCCAATTAACATATGTGTAAAAAATATTCATTAATATATTATGCCATGTTAAGAAGGTAAAAAAAACTCAATTTTATTAGTCGAAAACATTTTTTGTGTTGTTTTTGGTCAAAATGAGTGTAAATTCTATATAAAGCATAATTTATGTAGATTCTAGTGCATATAATAAAATCATAAGGTAATAACTATTTCAAGAGTTACGATTTATGATTCATTTTAAAGATGGCAATAACAAAAACAAATTAATAACAATAATAATACTCTTTTGTTTACAGATAAAATGTACATAAAAACAAAAAGCGGTATGTACAGCAAAACAAATTCAATTACATACCTCAAATATTAATGGTGCGAAACGTTATCTACAAGAAGGTGACTAGTTCGGACAATAGGGTTATGTTGTAAACATCATCGTCACAGTCGTACATATACGTACACACATACACATATACATGTTGACCGTTTCCTTATATATCAAATATATAAAGATACAGTAGAAGGTACAAATATAATTGAGTCTTTTATAACGGGAATAAATGTCGCATAAAGAGAGGCGTTATTCGTTGACTGAAAATTAGCTGATTGTCGTTAAAATAAGGTTTATAAGATGACTTTTTTCCAGAAAATTCAAAATAATATTCATCATTATTTGTAATTTTTTTCGTATACACTATACTTACGTATATTGTTCATTACCGCTCAGACTATTAACCCATTT
Organism: Druceiella hillmani; assembly: GCA_039881145.1. Lineage (NCBI taxonomy): Eukaryota > Metazoa > Arthropoda > Insecta > Lepidoptera > Hepialidae > Druceiella > Druceiella hillmani. The sequence continues at coordinate 24,708,761 of JAYKKI010000007.1, forward strand.
ACCTACCGGGCGAGACGTTGCATGTTATAATAAGTAATTTATATATTGCGAGTATTTCGTTGAATTGATTGTTTAAATAACATGAAATAAACTATTAAAACTTAATAAATAATATTGGTAATGTACTCATTCATACTGTAGTTCTGCGGAAACCACTCAATCCGTGACTTTTTTCTCGTTTGTAAATAATATACAACAAAGTCATTTTAGTAACAATTATCTACAAAAACATTTTATTAATTTAATGTTCATAAAAAGATTATTTCAAAAAGACAAAAAGTTGAAAATGTTATAAAATGATGTTGTGCATCTTCACTGAGCGTATCTCCGACAAGTGTTTTCGGTAAGCTAAGAGACATGGCTGTCGAACGTATGCTGCGAGTAGAATATTCGGCAAATACATCAACAATAGCATCTTCAGCCACGTGACGCCTTCTACCAACTGAGCGTCATTTATCAAACGATGGCCTTATCTGACCAGTATTGTAAACCCGACAAGCCAATCTTGAGATTTTACGTTCATTTGGCTTTCTGGCGCGATTCGGATAAATAGCCAAATACCTTAAATTTGCGTGCCGAGCATTACAATCGCATGCACTCAACCACATTATCATGTAGTAATATTCCAAACGACAATAGTAAAACGTAGACTTTAGATCAGTTATCAAGACATAAATTAACAAAAACAAATGTTAATATTCCAGAAAATCGATATATGTTGAATGTAAATATAACAACTACACGATGGATTCAAAGCGTATAATCTTATAGTTTATACCATCTTTTCTCAAGCTGGAGGTCACGTTTATCATTATAGGGGGTCCCAATATGTCCAGAAAATAAGATCTTTTTGATATATTCGTTTATTAAATTTTTTATGAATGAAGTGTTACAAAAATTAAATATTACTAGGTAATAACAACATTAAAAATGAAACTTATGGTTTAATAATTGAGCCTTAATTTCTTTATAATGATTGAATTTAAATTAATTAAAATATAATCTGAATGTTATAGTACAGTAAAGGGTAGTACAATAAATTTGTAATTAGAACTTCGTTTTGCCCAAATATATTCAGCTGTTATTGTTATGCTAATTATAGAATATTCATTGCGTTTATTTTATAAATTTTTTGTTTAAAAATTACAACTTCTTATTACCTTTTTTAAATCAACAAGACATGTAATAATTTTCCTAATTAAATATTGCACAGTATGAAGACAGTTTCATATAATTATTTTATTTAATTTGCAATGCTTACATTCTATGTACGTAATAATAAAACTTAATAAAGAATTATCTTTTCTAAATATTTTCTAAATCTATGATATCTCTACACGCTATTCAAAATGCGATAAGATTACGACACAGTACTACTGATAAAAATAATAAATAATGTTACCTAGCTTTGCAGCATCTGCGTTTAAAAATATTACGTTTAAAAACAAGGAAAAATTTTTAATTTGTAGGTATATCGTAAGAGAAATTACGTTAACCATTCTAGTAAGACATAAATATGGTCAACGTTGCGTTTAACGAAGAGTAATCCAATAGAAAGTATTAGCGCTGTGGTCATGTCTCCCACACCCCGTACTTTTCAAGGTAAACGTCTCTCAGTAACATCAGTAATTGTCGAAAACAAACGCGTACGAACAAACGTATTTTTGTTATAGCTTATAGTATATTGCGTAGTTACACCAGTTAAAATAGAAAATCTTTTTCTGCTTTTAATGTTGTAAAACGCGAGAGAGTGAAGTTGGGGTAAATTGAAAGGCAGAGAAAACTAACGCTCTACCGAGTTACAGATTTGATATGGATTGATAATATTCACTTTGAATTATTCTGATCTTCATATTTAAAATATGAATACCTTTAAATTAATAAAATAAAATATAGAAATTTAAACACCTTCGTCTGGTTACATGAATTTGAAATTATTATTTTATCGGTATGTTGATCGACCTATAAAGAAACTTTACGCGAAAGGATTAGCAAAATTTCAATACGATTAAGAGAAATTTTCAAATGATTGATAACGTGATTAACTCAATAATTAGTATATCACTCAATAATTACAATAAGACGGTTAATATTTTGAATATACATGTTTAAGGCTAATCTAACATTAAATGAATCAATTTTTCAATGAACAATGGGTGAATAAAATTTAAACGAAATATTTTTTCTGTGCAATATTTTACAAACTATTTAATTCATGTGGTAAGTGATTTCCGCATAAGATGTTATTATTATTATGTTTTTAATAGTCATGTTTCATGTTATTTAACAAATAAATTAAATTCAGTATTTAGGTACGTAATGGCACGGGTATAGTGAAATAACAAGTTATCCAAATGGCGTTATTATTACATTGGTTCTCAGCTGTTCGGTAAATTCAGTAAAATATAATCTATGTGTAGTGATTGCGTACGGTTAGCGTGAGCTTGTGTGCGTACGTAGATATTTTTTTGCACTCAATTTGAAAAAGGGCGTGTTTTATATTTTATTTCAACGAAATTCATTCCTCTTTAGCCAACAAACAGCGCCTTTCTTTGTCCGATATTTATTCTTGGAAACCGTGTATGCACTTATGTAAATATATAGCACATATCAATATATGGCAAATATTAGCAAATATTACCCCAATTATATATCTAAATACGGGTATTTTATATATACTCAAAAATTTACAAACACACCATGATGAAAACAACACGAGGGATATGGGGGACAAAGAACCAAAATTCGGAAAGAAAAGAAATTATTTAAAACCAATTATGCAAATTGTCGATACTTTTTTCGAATTCTGTCTGTAAAGTTTTCTGGGTCAAAAGCCACTACGGGTCGACCTTTTAAATGTATCCATGGATGTAGATATCTTCAGAAATTACCCTGATAGCCCATTGTGTGACGTTCTGAGATTAGGAGAAGCCTCACTAAGGTGGATATGGAGTAAACGTGAATGCATTTTATTTATTTGCTCTCGTTTGCTCGCTTTATTTTTGACAAATATAAACACTGCATTATTAAATTTTAATTATTTTTGAAAATCTGGTTATAAATTACAAACGCAAATTAGGCTTAAAAATTACAGAGGCGAAGTACACCTTTTTATGCAAGTGTTCAAATCTTTATTTTATGCCATCTTTTGTTATTGACCGCTTAGCACCTGAAACACGAACGATACATTTAAAGGGTCGGTTCGTAAGTAGCTTTAGACCCAGAAAAATGTACAAACGACTGATAGCACTTTCATGTACTGAATTCACAAATTAAGTTTGTAAATATATAAGAAGTTGTTAGATTTTCTGAAAGGAAAATTTAACAAACAAACTTGAGGTAAACAATTCTTTCGATCCATACGGAACGATATTAAAAACGAAAAGAGAGCTCCCAATAAGTGCTCGATATTAATATGCCTATCAGTAAACTCTATTAATTGCAAGTATTAAAAGTGATTAATCGATGATCAAAATAGTCGACTGTAGAGAAAAAATTTAATTCCTGACAAAATAAGAAAAAAATCATAAAACGACTGTAAAAATAGTATTGTATACATGAAAAGTCCTTTTTTCGTTACACGCTATCAAGAAATGGTCAAGTAAATTGAAAACACCAAAGAAAGAATAAATATTCCCTCACTTGGATAAATAATTTAAAGCTGTTACAAAAGAAACCGTTGAATAAAATGAAAACGTTTATTGAAAAATAACAGAAATTACTAGAATTGTCCGAATTTTCATGTAATTTCATATAATTAAAAATGTAAGACAAGGGAATCCATAATCACACAGATTTTAAAATAAATGCCATCTGAATGTTTCTAAGAAATTTTGAAGCTAAAATTTCAAATAGATTTTTATTATTATTTTTACTGGATATTTTTATGTAAATATGATAGAATATCATTGGTTTCTTTTAAATAAAATTCGAACAATAATGTCGGCGAGTGAAGTGATTACAATAGTCAAAAACTAAAATAAGCAATTAAAGAAAAAAAAATGCGCAAAATTCCTAAAGTATGTATTTTATTACGACCATGTACACAGCATAAATTACTGCGGCAGTTATGTACAAAATTTTAAATTTGAAGAATTCAACCACGTTCCGTATTAGTTCGAATCTGATTTCTTGCTTTTTAAATTTAAAAAAGGACCTCTGGAGAAGTATACTGTGCGATGATGACTCAATATGGAAAATATTTTTAAAAGCGAGAAAAATCATTTAATTATCAAAAAATATTTATGAGTTTGAATTAATTACATTAATAACGATGAAATTAAAGATTAAAAACAAAATATATACAGTCTATTGAAACTACTATTAGTCTTCTAGATAGTCTATTGAAACTACTCGTATTTCGAAGACTTCGTTATAAAAAATAAATTATTCTTCAAAACAATTTTATATACATATGTGTATATATATATATATATATATATATATATATATATATATATGTATATATATATATATATATATATATATATATATATATACATATATATATATATATACATATTAACAGACAATTTCGTACCACTCACATATGTAATAATAATAATTTTTATTTAAAATCATTCACGCCCATGCTGGGTAAATTCATAAATTTTCACCAAATTCTGTACTGCATTAATTCCTTTTGTTAAGCCTAAAGCTGAACATTTAAACATTAGCGATAATAATTTTAAGTATATGACGGATCAAAGGTAATTGTTTACCTCAAAGGAATTCAATTAGAGCAAGTTCAGGAATTTAAATGCCTCCTCATTAGTGCAGGAGAAGAAAATGCCATTAGTAGAGGAGAAGAAAATGGCAGCTACAAATGAAATCCGCATTGGAATTGACTCGACAGTAACAGGGTTTGCTTCGCACAAATATCCATTAAGGTCAAGCCCCGCCTGTTCCGGATGCTTATCTGGCCTATCCTTCTTTACGAATCTTGAACCTGGACGTTCTTAAAATCCGATTTGGAATACTCAAAGTTTTTTAAATACACTATCTTTGCCAAATCCTTCGAGTATTTGTAAACAACGCGACCGTATTCAGAACGAAAAGATTTGACTGGACTGTAAGAATCAGCCACCAGTCACCACTTAATACAAAGACGACGGCTACGTTGATTTGGTCACGTTTGTCTAATGAAACCAAATAATTTACTATTCAAACTTCCCTTGAGGAAAAGACTGGTCGCCTGGAAAGCTTAACGTATAGTACTTAACAACATGAATTAGTTACATTGGCAAAGTTCCCAAAATTATCGTTTGATTCCGGAAAAAGCCAAAACCATCGCTAAAGATCGTTAGCTGTGGACGAAAATATTCAACAGGGATCAGAACTGTGCGGCACCTAAAGTAATGCATTAGCTAAATAATCGCTACCTTTCACCAGTCGTTAGTTAGGGATGAAAAAAGAAAACGAGAGAAAAAACATAATTTAACCAATACAAATTTACAGATACGGAAGGTTTGTAAAATATTGTGAAATAAATACTTATTTTGGTCCGCAACTTAAAGATTTAATTAAAATGAGAAATGATCTACTCTTGCACTGCCACAAATGTGGAAAATTTTTTTTTTAAATATTATTTGTAAGTATTTCCCAATCGTCTTATAAAACATTAGGCTTAGATTTATAATATTTGTTCATGAGTAGTAGTAACGAGTATAGATGACAATTCTCCTCGATGAGTAATACTTCTTAAAACATAGTTGAATAACTTAAAGAGTTTTGATGTAAACAAAACAAATAATATTCGTTAAAATGTGTTTATTCTATTGACAAATTTATACGATTACTTTTATTTCTTTCTACAAACTAATGTAACACAAATATTAGCTATTGCCATTTTTAAAGACGAAAAGTAAAATTATTGATTGATTCTTGGTCATATTAGGTGCAGCAAGTTTAATACTCCCATAATAAATCTCCCTACAACGAAAATGCACTCACCTTCGTGCCAGAAATGTTTAGTCATATTTTCTAACATATTTACATCGAATAAACTGACTTAATGTGATACACTTCATGCAATATAGAAAAAGCTAAGAAGCGACCAAAAATGTAACTTTAACTATTTTTAGCATTATATTTTGGTAATTTTAACTTTAGCTCTCCGGGAGAGGTTTTAGATTAACGCTATTATTGAATATTCCAATAAGCTCCATGAGTAAATAAGCTCCAATTATTTGAATTTAAAGTTTCTTCCCTGAAACGGTTTTGACAGACGGTTTCGAAAAGAAAACGATTTTGACAGACAGATAGTCGAAAAATAGGTGATATTTTAGGGGTTGCGATATTTTCCTTTTTACGGAAGGGACCATAAAAATTAAGGGTTTTACATCCTTTTAAAACAAAAAGTCAAGAATGTAAATAAGTATTTTAAAAACGTCAAAGAAATTTTCAATAAATATATTTTAAAATTTTTTATTAAGTTCCAAAAAATAAAGATTATTATTTTTTATTTTTACAGTTCTAAAATATAGCGATATCTCAAATTAGCATTGCTTTCACGCTAAACTATTCAATTAAGTACATACTTCTTATTTCATTGCTTTACTACTTATTGCTCGCAGCTTCACGGCTTAATTTTAAATACTTCTTGCCACGGGGGAAAACATTTGAGTCAAAAAGAATTAGCAAATAAGCTGAATCTGTGCTGTTTGAGAAAAGTTCAATATATTATATATTACTATGTTACAAGTTCCGACTTAAAGCGTAAATTAAATTACGAAGATATAGCTTCAAATTCTTACGAATCTTCTCCCTTTTTATAATAGAAATCCTGCGAATAATAAAATGTACCTGTATCATCCTATTACCAACAAAAATATTAACAAAAAAATATCTAAGTGACCAAATTCTTCGTTTGTTAAAAAGTTCATACTGTAGTTTATAATTAATTAAGCACATAATAGAAGAAGCTTAAATGGAGAATGAGGGAATAGATACGAGTAAATTTATATAACTACACAATTAATCATTCCGTTTGCATTGTGCGAAAATATTACATCATTATTATAATCAATGCCCCTCTGAAACTAAGAACGAAATAATAAAATATTACATCATTATTATAATCAATGCCCCTCTGAAACTAAGAACGAATAAACTTTGTAAAATTACTGGTTTATTAATTATTTACCGTTAAAATAAACTACCGTCGGAATGTTACTGCTAATAAAAATAAAAAAAACAGACTAATTTGGATTTCCAATATATTTAATTTGGTCAAAAATAGATGAGAAATCATTTTAATTATTATTTGCATGTTTAATTCATTATTCGCAGCTTAAATAATAATGTGGTTGTTTTTAAATTTTTGAAGTAAAACTTTTTTACGCACGCTTGACTTGGGGAGTAAGCTGGTGAATGCGTGACGAGAGCGTTACGAAAAGTGTGATCGGGCGAGGCGAACGGAAGTTGAGAGGGAGATCTAAGTTAGTGAAGACAGAAAGAGAGAGAGTTACGTTTCGTATATTACGCTAGGGAAAAAGAGAGAGAGGTGCGAGCACACATTTTCTTTCTCTCTTTCTCTCATAGCCAGTTATGTTTCGTATATCTAAGACACTGCAAGCCTATTGTCTGTATCACACTGTAGGAGCAAGAGAGAGCAGTGCGCGCGCACATTTTCTTTCTCTCTTCCTCTCATAGCCAGTGCATGAAATATATATATATATATATATATATATATATGCGAGTTTGCTAGCGTTACGCGAACGATGATTTTTTGATTATTTTGTGATTTTATTTCGTTCTTGAACAATTTTATAAATTATTATTTTGTTCAATACATTAAATATTCTACGTTTAAAGTGAATAAAATTGTAAATTCATTTTGAAGTTCATATTTTGTGAATTTGAAGTTTTACTTCAGTCGTGTGGTCTAAAGCACACTCGTTTTTTTTAAAATTTTTTTAATAATGTTAATAAATTTATCACAGAAAAATAAATTATTGGCAAAAGACATGGATAGCATATGAATAATACAAAAGACATGAATAATACATGGGTGTCGTAGATTGATTTTATTTTGCTGCAAACAAAAGGAAAATCCTCTTCAAATAACACTAATCGCTAATGGTCCAATTTGTATATTATTAACGAATATCCATAATCACATAATATAAGTAAGAATTTCTATTTATTCATTTTCAATTAAAACAAATTTTAAAAAAGGAAAAATTTAAATGCATAAATAACTGTGTAACTATATTAGTTTTTCTTCATTTTTATTGCCAAAAATTAATGAATTTTAATATGACCACTTAGCAAAGCAAGAGTAACTCATTAAATTCGTCTGAAAATTTTTTAAATATAAAAATTATAATTCATACCATAAAGTAAGCGTCATTTTATACAATATTTGAAAAAAAGAAACCTAAGAATATTATAAAAAAAAGTTTTTATTGGCCTTATCACTGCATAGAATAAGCATGACGCCACTATAACATATATTAAATAATATTGCATAAATAAATTTTAAACTTGCCTTAAAAAATATCCTTACCTAAAACTTAAAAAGGTCTATTTAAATTCCTAAATTCATTCTTTCGTTATAATTATAACTCATACACACGTATATTATAAGGTATTTCTATGTTATAAGAATCACACAAAGATTAAAGTCGTAGGAGGTGACAGGACATGAACTCGCGTAATTTATAATATAAGTATTAAACCAAGATTCTGGAAATACATTAATTTAGCACTTCGTAAGTTGCCAGTTGGCCAGTTGCAGGTGGAAGTCTAAATGAGTGAAGACATATCTTTTCAATGTTTACTTATGCAGGTTAATTTGTGTTTCCATTTGATAATGTCTCGAGACAAATATTTCAAAATCTTTACTTGTGTCTAAATTTCCTAATGAAAATTCCCTAAATATTTTCAAAGTGCAGAATAAAATCTTTTTTAACGTTTATAGTCAGTCTAAACTTCATTTGGTACATCATATAAATATTTATATGTAGAGTACTATTATTTGATTTACAATTGGAGGATAATATGAAACCACCCAATTCCCATTAAACAGAGAGTATCTTATGATATTGAATTAAGTTGGAATTTAAATATTAGTTTAAATTTTCAAAGAAATAATTTCATTACTTTCGCATTGGTGTCAGGGAATTAATTACATGAAAATAAAGTTTTAATTAAAATTATTAATAAGTTAGTTTAATCATTTAATTAGTAATTATTCAATTAACTAATTAAATGGGAATGTAACACTACCTATACTATATATTTGACGCCAACTATTCATCGCGCCCCAAGTTTCATAAATGTTTGTATAAACACATCGAAGTGAAATTTTTGTGTTTTATCTATGTATGCATACTTAGATTACTAAAATTTTCACATTTTCTTTTAAAAGGTTGAATTTGAAATAATAAAAAAGGCATGGTATTTCTATTCATGTATTATTTTATTCCTATGTTTTTTAACCAAATAATAAAATTTGGTGTAAATATTATTAAAAAAATATCATCATGGACTCCATAATTCTTAACTTATTCTAAACTTTATCGGCATTCATTCCAATATAATTTTCAATCTCGCCAAAACTTTACATTCACAAATTCGAACAAAGATGTAATTGAATTATTACTTGTGACCTAACTTTTGACGCATCAAGTTTTGGGTCGTCCCCGGAGCCAAACACCCACTACTTAAATAAACTAATTTATTTAATAACTTTACTTTCAGCCTTCAATCTCTTTACAAATTTATTTGACGTCATGTGATCTTGTTAGCATAATTATTTATTTGCATATTTGGTGTAAGAATTTAGAGATTTTGTAGATTACACAAGAAAACGTTTGAAAATGTTAAGGGAATAAATCAATTTCCTAGCTGCGTCATTTGTTTTGGAGAACGTGATAATATTGGTATAGTATCTGCAGCATACTTAATTACATTTGATACAAGTTGGAATGTATTTGTAGATTAACTTGAAATTATAAACCTGTAATAATAACAAAAGTTACGTATTATATCATGAATTAAACCAACATTAGTCAAGTTTTACCCATGTTCATGATTTATTTGTAAATTCCTAGTAACGGACATAATGCTTTGCCCACAAAAAGATCATTTTATTGGAATTGGCCAAAACTAAATATAACTTACTAGTCACATTGTAAAAATTTAAACACAAAATTGAGACATAATTTGAGATTCGCAAAATGTTGGTTGCGCTCGTTATATTGAAAGTTCCTATTTAATTGATATTTTAATATCTAATAAACTTTATCTACATTTCGAAATGAACAACAAATGAAGTTGACGGTAAAATGTCTCGAAAAGTTTATTTAATTTATCGAGAGACAAGGCTGGGTTCTGACCGACCCCTTCCAACTCGTTTGAACTCCAGTGTCATAATTCTGCGTAAGTTAACCCATATTCGTTCACATGTATGTTATAGTATTGAAACATTTGCCGTAATAAGGAAGAAAAGACGTTTTGATTAACATTTAAATTATTTTTCGGATGGTATTTTCATAAACATTTTAATTACCCAAACCTCATATTTATATTCATATTCGAATTATTTGTTTTCCTTTTAAAGGTGGAATTTTTGTATTCAAACTGTAATGTTTTATATAGCACTTACTTAATTGAACGTTTAAAAAATTTATATATTTTGTTATATAATTTTGGAGTTACTATTACTCACAACGATATTAACTCCGAAATTAGAATCTGTGTAAATATCTTTCTTTATATTCTATTTTTATTTCTATCTTTTTAAGAAAATTATCGAATATTAAGGAAAATAAAGTGTTATTTTTAAACAGTAATTTCTGGTACAATAGTTTGAATTACTATCAAAAATCCTATTTTAAAACTGAAATATACATTCATATAAATTTTAATTATTGTTTACATTTATTATTACTTTTATTACACAGTTTATATTTATTACTACTGCCCAATTAGAGATTAAATATTATTAGTGAAATAATTTTTTTATAAAATTACAAATTGCTCCTTAAAATGAAAGAGATTTTGTATTATATCAATCTATAATAATTTTTAATTTCATTAGTCTATAATCATATATCCATATATTGCCTGTCAAGTAAAAGAATAAGTTTTTTCGTTTTGTTGATAGGCGCAAGTAAATTCTTTATAAAAAATAACTAACTATCGTGCATCTAATTATTGTAAGTTTAGATTCTGTTAAAATTTGAAGCATACAAAGCAGAGAAACGGAGTAATTACAATTAAATTTTGTTTGCGGTTGATTTCAGTAATATTATAACATAGTGTAAAATAGCAATAATTTAAATACCTGTTCTACCATAATAAATGCAAATTTATTGTATAAAACGAGAAAGCAGAAATATATTTTATTATATAATGCAATAGTGTCTGAAATAACTAAAACATATCCTTTTCTACTTACTTACTACATATTTTGAATATTTAATTTGTCATTTATTAACCGGAATATTATTCTGTTATTGAGAATTGAGTAAATATTAGAGAGAAATATTTATTTACCTGAATAATTTTTTTGAAGTTTTAATCGCGCTGACTTTCTTCGTAGCATAGTTTATTTTCAGGTACTTATGAATTGACTCTTTGATATAAGAAAAGGTATTTTCTTGAAAAGTATTTATCTGAATAGTTTTCTTGTGAACATAGACTAAAAATAAAGAGCATAGTTTCATTGCGCTTAATAGAGTAGACTGTATCACATGTATATTAAATTGTTTCGATCAAAAAAATTTATCGCACTTTGAAATTAATAAATAAATGTACTTTTAAATCTTAACGTTCAAAATGCAACTTTGGTAGAAAAAGGGCAGAAAATGAAATTTTTTTTCAGCTTTATTTTTCCATATATTATTATCCCATATTAAAGCAGAGTGAAACAATATTTATTTATTTATTTATGTACTCAATGTATACAGTTGATACATTTGACGGACTTATTGCTAAAAGTGCAATCTCTTACAATCAACCAGGACCCTGGTCCAGCCCTGCTCCAGGTCCTGATGCGAGATCGATTGACGAAATACTGCTTAGTTTTAAAAACTAGTAACAGTATACGAAAGAAAATACGAAATGAATATATGCCAGATGAATATATATGTTTCGAAAAAACGAGCATACACAATTATTAATTATTATATAAGTATTTATATAAGTATTAATAATAATATAGTAATTATATAAGTATTTAAAATATTTTGTCATTTATTAAGGTAAAATATTATATGTTGTTGAGTATTTGTTTATTATGTGCACATTGCTTGAGATGTATTAAAAATATTTATTAAACTCTTAATTTTTTAAGCGGACTATCATATATGGAGACAACATTCTCCTTATTCTTTTTATTTATTATAAGAAAAATGATTGAATATTTTCATAAGACATACGTTCGTCGGGAGGTTCATTCATTTGTGTTGCTGATAAGATCATTGTAAACATACGTTTGAATAAAATGATCTGTTTGGACACAAGGTTTATATATGCTCTAAAGTTATCAAATTTTACATTGTGAATTTATAAAATACGATTTGCAATCAAGACTTTATCTTTTTTTTATTTTTACTCAAAGTATAGAGCCAAAGAAATAATTTGCAAATGTACCGTGCTGTTTCATTGCATATTTTACAGCTCGTATTTACAAGTATGTCATTTTATTTTCAAATTGACATACAACTCTAACAACATAAGTCATATGTAAATTTGAAATTAAGCAATTTATTTAGCCTACTTGACGTTTCTAATGTGGGGATTATGTTTGTTTTAATTATTGGTAGATTATAAAAGATATATTTTACAACGTAAAATATAATAATTCATTAGAATGGCTTCCTGCTTTGCAATCAACCCGGAGGAATATTCTCAACGTTCTCTGGATACTCGAGAAAAAGTGAAATTAATGTCACACTCGTTTTGAGTGTACATACGAGGGGTTCTGGACTACTGGAGAGTTCGATTCGGTTTGACTGCTGGAGAGTCAAACCGAACGTTTTCTCAAGCAAGCACAGTAAAATTTCATTCTCTATCTCCCAGGTATACTACTCACCAGAACCTGCGGTGCGAACCAGCAGCCAATTTAAATCAGGATGCCAAGACTGGGATGGATTTTTCTACATTTTTTGTCGAAAGCTCAATCATGTTTCCAAATTATCGAAAGGTATAGATTGTTCATATGATATATTTGTTTAGTTTCAGGATTTAGGGTTCATTAATGAAGACGGAGAAGTAGGTACGGTACGACCGGCCTCACACAAGAAGAACCAGTGGTGGAGTAGTGCCCTCCAGGCCTTGCGATGGCGGTTGCTATAATAAAGAAGTTAAGCGGGCTAGGCGCCCCCATTTTAAAAATTTCGTGACTCATATTAGTAATTCGAATGACTAAGGTATCGTATATAGAAGTGTACGTAACTTATTTTCATCGCCTTTAAGACAATCGATGGGAGTAACAGTTGACATTACGTTTCCCTGACGACGACCGTGGACTTGACACTACCGAATAGCGGCGTATTAGGAATGCAACGGGTATAGTCCTAGCAAGCAGTTCTGATGTTGCGTCATTCTGAGTTAGATGACAGCGATAAAATCTGGATTTGAACAAAACTTCAGGCAAGGACGAAATCGGTAACAGATTTCTCAGGGTAGTGTGGAGTAACGCGGCGCATACGATACATGCGGTCTTTTACATGCCGCTCTTGCGATCATTGAACGAGCGGTAAATTGTCTTATGGAACGCGACAATCATTTCGATGTGAGTCCGTTTAACTTTGAATTTTTGGCAGAAGAATCACTTGTTGATAGAAGGAGACTTATTTTAAAGATAGTCTGTGCTTATTAGCAATCTAGCTACGCTCTCCCCGACTTTCATAGGGAAAATGCTAGATTAATCTTCTCGATGTATCCGAGTTAAGTAAAAATTGTCTTGTTAGAGACTATAATATCTTGCAGTTTTTAACTGTGCATAGCGCATTTTGTGCCAGCTTGTTTAGATTTACCCTTAAAGATAGCGCAGCCTGTTCCTGTAGTTCCGAAACGCTGCACGCACAATTATTATTCAACCGTATTGAGTACAACGACGTGCGTATAGTTTTATTAGAGCGACTGCATCTTAACATTTTAATAAAATCACCCTGAGCTTTCGAACGTGGTATCATTAGTCACCATGATTTTTTTGAAAATGAACCAATCTTTGCGTCATTTAGAGCATTAGTAAAATGTGCCCCGAAAAAATGGAGGCACTAAATGACTCCGTGCGAAGGGATAGTCTTTAATCCAGTTGGCTGGAAACGAATCGATGCATTGACTATATAATGTATTTCACCCAAAAATTACTAATATTTTTGGTCAATAATTAAGAAACTATGTCCCCAGAGAGTTTGATAAATCAGTCAACTATTTCATTTTACCAAGAGAATTGTTTTAACAAGCGAATTGTTGAAATTAGACGGAATGTAAAATCAAAAATTAATTTAATTAAATTTGGAATTAATTTAATTTCATTCAATTTTTTATTATTCTCGTAAGTATTACGTGGCATATAAATTCTATTATAATTATGTCCTGATCTTAATTTACACATTACTGGAGAGTTTAAAGCTATCTATTTACTCCTTAGTACTTTAAGTATGCAATAAAATCTACATCTAAGCTGTCATGCAAAGCTATTTTTTAAAACGTCGCCATAAATATCCTAAATTATTTGATGTTAAACTGAACCTTTGTAGAAATTTCAAGCGTTCAACACAAGCGAATAATGAAACAAGAGATATAAATCGAAAGACAACTGATAACTCTCTCGATGTTTGCTCCCGTGCGTCTACCTGATGTTGAGTTGCTTGCTCTAAGAGCTTCTCCTTCCGTGCTGCGATTCCCTACGTCCAATTACTCGCCACGTACGAAGCGACAACCTCTGCCTAAAAGTAGTTATATTCATTCTTTACATTATTTAATTGACTTTCTTTACCTTTTTAAATTATATTATTTTAAGGCATAAAAATATCCCTTGTTTTTTGGGAGTAGTGGGTATAAAGTCATAATTGTTAGACATTTTTCTCAGTTATTCGCGAGACTTAGCCTGCATGCAGATTTTGGCTTTCTAGAAATATGTAATTTTTTTCTAATTATGTAAAACAATCGTCACTTCCCCACTTTGAAAGTTTGAAAGGACGAAGTTGGAGATATTATATTTTTATGCATCGTCTTTTTTTGATTTGCTTATTTTCTAAAATTACATACATATATCATCTAATATGTCATTATCATCTAAATTGTATATTTGTTCTATTTATTTAAATGGTTTCGAAGTCAGTTCTTATATTATTAGAACTTTTCAAACGTTAGTATTTTACATGGTTGTATTGGGTGTATTCATGCTGGTCGGCATCATTACAGTACCAGTACTTGCAGAGAGCCATAATCGTACGAAGCTGGTGAAAGCATTTTACCTACGAGAACTCGGCGCTGGTTTACAATAGTGATCCCATCCTAATTTTAAACGACGAGAGAAGCCAATATTATTAGTATTTAAATAATATTGTAAAATTAAATTCAAAAGATTACTATTTTCAATCAAAAACTGTTAATGAACACAAGTAAAAACCAAACTAATATATAACAAATTTGTGTTTCCTAATTCACTTTTCGACATTTTATGAAAACTACTCTCAAGAAATTGAAAT
Organism: Druceiella hillmani; assembly: GCA_039881145.1. NCBI lineage: Eukaryota > Metazoa > Arthropoda > Insecta > Lepidoptera > Hepialidae > Druceiella > Druceiella hillmani. The sequence goes on from JAYKKI010000007.1 coordinate 24,724,435, forward strand.
ATCTGTTACCAACGAAAATATGAAAATAATTTATTTTTATTATTTCGTATTTTTATATGTATATATATATATATATATATATATATATATATATATATATAGAATATGAGTTATAAATACATTGAATTATGTATTTCACATATATTGAAAGATTCATTGTTTACATTCATACTGTCAATGTCAATCACATGATAGCCCATAGTCAGTCATACAGAGTAAAGATGGTCACCAAAGAATTTTAAAATGTCAGATAGACTGAGTATCAGGCTATAAATTTTATAGGATTTCAAATGTTCCTTCTTCAATAATCTATGGTAGTGGTTCCCAAAGTAGTCTGGACTGATCAAAAAAAAATAATAGTCGGGAACCCACCCTGCCGACTGGCGTTATATTACTGCTGCGGCATACTCTTGTTTGTGCATATCTTACATATGTGAATGTTTCTTATTAAAGAAAAATAACTAATTATAATATAATTTTTTAATTACTCGAGATAACAAAATATCATGCAATGAGAAGGATTTACTTTTTTTCGATTTCTTTCCATTACAGCTTTAGCACCGGCTTCGATTTTAGTTACTGTTAATCGAATGAATTTGACACATCCAATTTATTTCTGTATTTAATTTTAATATGGACCATGCTGAAAACTCCATTTCGTATAAGTATGACGTAGTGAAGGGGAAAAGGACTTTCATGGTTTCGTCAGATAGACTGGGATAGTTGTCAGCAACTGAAAGCCAGAATTTGGGTTGTTACTTGGGATCAAAAGGGTTCTCCATCGACATGTTTCCAGATAAATCGATAAGTTCTTTACACGCTTTGTTGACAATTCAGTTGGTATGTTATCTTGAAATGGGTTAAAAATCCAGGTCATCGTGTTGAACTTTTTCATCTCTTCTCTGAAGTATATCTCAAAGTTGTTTTTTAATTCAGTTAAATATGTGGAAATGGCAGACACTATGTTGCTGTCCAGCCGCACTTTATTTTCTATAATACAACTTTCAAATATTTCAAAACAATCATACTTGCCTTCTTCGATGTATTTCTTCCACAACAAACGTTTTTTTCATGAACTGAAAAAATGTCGTATCCGTACGATCATTGCAGGTATAAATTGAGTTCGTTTAACTTTGAGAAATATCCACCATACATGAGAGCTTGAGAACGAATTCTTCGTCCAGTAGACATTCAAGATATTCATTTTTTCCTTCTAGGTAAACTGTAACTTCACTGTGTAATTCTACTAATTTTGTTGGTATTTTTTCTCTTTATAGCCAACTTACCTATGTGTGCAGAAGAAGGAATTTATAAAGGCTACCCTTCTCTTCGCACAAAATTTGAAATAATTGTGTTTGTAAGGATCGTTCTTTTTAAATTATCAAGTTATGATTTTGTAACCAGTGTTTCTCAGTAAAGGCTTACAGTGCATCCACGAAGAATTGGGGCTTCGTTCAAAGACACTTGTGATGACATTGTTCTTTTTGGCACACATAGCTTGAGCTCCATCAGAGCACCAGTACAGTTATTTCGTTGCAAATATTTTTCCATTATAAAAGTATCAATTTCTTTGAAAATTTCTTCGGTCGTTCCACGATTAATTGGTTTGAAGAGCAAGATATCTTCGTGGGTTTTGTTTTTTATAATACATGCAAGTAGCTGAGATAGGCTTTGTATATCGGTAGATTTATATAATTTTAATGAAAATTATTTACTACTTATTACTCTACGAATTCTTCTTAATAATACTTCCTCCGCCCATTCAGACGTCTCGTCAATTCGTCGTGAAATAGTATTATTAGAAAGTGGCATATGCTTGATCGCCCCAATTGCATCTTTAATTGATGGCAAAACTAAATTTTCGTCAATGGTATGGGGTTTACCCGCTCTTGCGAAGCTTATAAGATAGGAGGCATAAGTAGCATTTTCATTAATATTTGTGAAATGTGAAATAATATTTTTTAAAGATTTAATTTCCAATAAATTTTTTATAAAAAAATTCACTGGTTTTTTTTTTAAATGGGAGCGCTTAATTTCAATATGACATGTTCATTTACACGGACGTATATTTTCATTCACTAACATTTCGCAGTAAATAACGCATTGAGGACGTGGGTCTATTGTATCATAATTCCACGTAAATCCAAGTTTCAGGTATTCCTCGTCATATTTTCTCACAATTTTTTGACGTTTTGTTTCATGTATACTCGTCGAGGGAGTCAGCGGATCAGATGCTGTATCACTATTTTCATTCGAAATATGGTCTTGCCTTTTCTCACCATTCTTTACATAATCTGGTGGTATACCTTTTATCAATTTCAACCACTTGTGTATTATTTTGTTTTAAACTCATGACACGCAACGACGAATAGTACAGCATTCCTCCAGCCATTCTCCTATCATCCATCATCGTTCAGCCATTCTCCTATAGTGAGGACCGGCGAGTGACGCTCGGATTCGGGTATCACATTCGGCTACTCCGTCTCCGTCCCCGCACTCTCGGCGCGCAATCACTTAAAGGTCATGAAGCTACAAATGTCTCCCGCGCCGCCTGAATGCAGTAAGTATAACAAGGTGATATCAATTTGTATCTCCCGCAACATTTACAGCTTTTATTCAAGGCATTCATGCGCAACAAACGCTTGTCTTAAGTGAATTTGTAATCGGTTTTTAACTATTAAACACACCGAATTACGGCTTTAATGCGGAATTATCAAAACAAATTAAATTTCTCCTAGCGTATCCTTTCTCAAGCAATTAATGTAAACCCAGTTAATAAATAAGTGGGATAATTGTTAACCTCCGTATCATCACTATGCGAAGTATAACGAATAATTCATCATTCAATGTGTGAGCAGCTTTATACTACTATAGCGATGCGAACATGTTATGACTGTCGTCCTGACGGTGGGTTTCAGGGCCCACCTGAAATTTGCTTGTTTTTGCAGTTTCTTTAATACACCTGTTATTAAACTATTTATTCCTTCAACATGTAAATAATTTGATTCACTTAAATTGCTTCAATAAATATTTGGCTGATTAATGGCAGATCTCTTTATTTTATTGTGTCCAAATTGATATTGATTTTCTTTGCGGATTTGCGATAATTTTGCTGATTATCGAAAAGCAACACATATTTTTTCACGAAGGTAACAAATAAAAGAAAAGTCACGAATGCAGAAATTAATTAAGTTAACAATTTAAAATTCAGGCAAAATTTCCTACGTAATAAAAGTATATTAAAACATTATCATGTTTACAACAAAAATCGTATAGTATATATAGGTATTATCAAATGAATTTTCTGAAAAAAAATTTTAAATCGAGGTAAGCCAAATATGGCTTACTATAATATCCATCACCCTCTTGTACAATGCCCCATCTCAGGCATACTGTATAAACCCAGGAAAGACCTCTTTGAATAACGTCATAAGCTTAACATCAAAATACGTCTTGGTTAGCTTTGGATTACCACTGCTCAGGGTGAAAATGTTTCTTATTAAGCTTTGGTGTATGAAATACTTCGGAAATATGCACCATGTAAGGATTTCGTTTTATCCATTACCTCTTTGGCACAAGCCAAACGTGAGTAAATTATAATGCGATTTAATCTTGTTTTGATGCTACACACTATCCTAACATTAGAGCAGAATATTATCACTTAAAATAAATCAATATTGATACTAGTAATTCAAAAATTGTTATAGTATATTATACAATAGCATTATAACTTTTTCATTGTAATAATAAGCAATCATAAATTAAAAAAAGTAAATAAGGTAAATTAAATAGTATTCTGTCTAAGCTAAATTTATAAATAAAAAATGGAAGAGGAAATGCTGTGTCAATTTGAAGAATCTGCTTTTTCATGGAATGTGCTTGAAATTGCTCCTTTTTAGTTAAATGAATTCAGTAGTATATAAAGGACGATAATAACCCACAAATTGGAAGTTTTATTTCACAATAATCTTTCTTTCATACAACAATATTTAGTAATGTTCTTGAATGAACTCATAAATAGTATAACTGGAATTAAAATTTCACAAATTGTGTATACCACGTATAAGCTTATTTAAATAGTATATTTTTTTCTTCTTAGCTAATGAACAACAACACTTTTCTAATTTTTACTCTTACACAGTTTTGATGAATAATGTAGCCATGAGTTGTACAGAATAATCTAGAAATACGATGTTAGAGGCAGCTGTTTTAATAGCGCTAGTCAATATTTTGCTATATTAGAAATCGATCGTACAAACAAAAATGCACAAATACGTTTTTTTTATTAATGATATTTAACATTTAATCTTTTCCTCTCATATTTACATATTCTATAATTATTGTATTACATCAATTAATCAAAACTAATAGACAAAAATAGTTGAAAAATTGTCACCAATTGCGCCTTTTGTTGTATACTTAATAAAAGTAATTACAAAATTGAAAATTAAAAATGGTAAAAAGAGACGCAAGAATATCCACACAAAACGGAGGCCGAGCACAGAAAAACGATGTTTATTTTAAGATAATTATTTGTAAAAGTTGAATTATTTATTAAAGGATCATGAAAATCAACCGACTTATATTCTGAAAGTTAGACAATCTATAGAAAAAATAATGACGAAAACCGATTGGGAATTTCGTAGCACGTACATACCTATATTCCTACGGACAGACTTATGACTTATGAGACGTACGTCAGTTTCCAAACGTAAATTTAGATCATAATAAACATTTCAAAAAGTTAAAAAAGATTTTCTCTTTTAGAAAAGCTATATTATGTGTTGATTACTTTGAGATTAACCGAATTACAATTATTTTTATCATCAAAGCTCGAGGCTGACGCGCTAGTCGATATTAAGAGTCGGGAAATATTTCATTTAAAAATTCCAGGTAATTTAAACAGGTAACTTGTTCAAAGGATATAATATGCTGTTTTAAGGAATATTTATGCGTTTGTATCAACGCTGGTAAGAATTATTGTAGAGATGCCTATTATCCTATTTGGAGAAACGTTCTCCTAGTATTTCAGGTCTCACTCAGTCAGGTCTTATCAAAGATACTGCACAAAAGCCATTAGAAATCGTAGCTAATATTGTATTTAGCTAACATTCATACCAACAAGGGCATATCGTAGTAGTTCAGACAATTACGAGCAGTAAATATTAAATGATAACGAGTTCCTTTAAAATATAGTTTTTTTGTAGGCATAGCTATATCGAACGGCCATTTTTATTTACTCATATTTTGATGGTGCATACGTGATTTTATGTTTTATTTCAGCAGTTCAGGGATTATATATGAGGAGATTCGTATGCTTATAGGCTTAACTTATCCGTAACCATAAAATACGAGTACAATATATATATATATATATATATATATATATATATATATATATATATGTGTGTGTGTGTGTGTGTGTATATATATATATATATATATATATATATATATATATATACATAGTTTACAGTTTATGTGATGAGTCAAAATAATTTAAAAGTGTAGAGGTACCCGAAATAATATTATTTTTCATGTCAAGGGAAGTAGCTTATTTGAACTTTACAAAGCTTAGTCACATCGAAACTAAAATAATTTTACGAGTGGTTCTCCTGATATTTCCTCATAATAATTTATTCTAATAGATTATAAGAAATAGTTAAATAGTTCTAATGAGCTATAAATTATTTATAATTGTTGTGAATACAAAACTTAGGATATATAACAAAAAACAAACTGAAATAAAACTTATTATCTCATTGTTTCAGAATGTTTCGACAACTGAACTATTCAATTAAATGATCCTTTAGTTGTGAGATTTTCTTTGTATTGATTTTTAATAACACATGTTAATACGACACATTTTTAAAGTAACTCGTCAGAGTAAACAAATGTGAAATTTCTCAAAAAATCAATTTTTAACATGGAAATTTATAAAAATATATAAATTTCTACTTTCTTTATTTTCCGGAATCTTTAAGTAGGCCACATGCTAGGTATACATGTTTATTCTTATTTAATATTCTTCCTGCATTTGATCTCTCCTTACTGACGATATCTTACTTTCACATATTTGATGGCAAAACTTAATTTGAAAAATATTTTTAAACCTCAACGTGTTTATAATGTGAATTATCTGTCAGTATTTGGAATTTAATCCCTTAGGTAGGTTTAGGATTAGGTTATTATTTTATTATCGACACAATAAAGTATAAACAACCATATTTATGCAGAATAAAATTATAAAATAGGCCAGTCCATATATCAGAGGCATTTAAGAAAAAAATATTTAATTGAAACAAAACAAAAACGAAAGAGCACAAAAATATTGTTTTGGATTTTTGGCCTGTTGGTCTCTTTTGGGTTTGTACGCATCATCGTAAAAATGGCTGATATGGTGTTTTTGGAGAAATATATGAATTAACTAGAAGTACCATTTAATTTTTATTTTATCGCAATTGGTTCACTATATGAGAAGACATGCGAATTTGGAAAATTAAGACGATATGTAATTACAGAAATGTATATTCTATATATGTATATAAATAGATGGCATTACGTATATTTTAAATCGTACACTGAATTTTTTTACCCAGATATACGTTGGTGAAATGAGCGTGGCCAGAAGTGAAATGTGGCGCAATGAAGGTAGGGTAGGGGCGAATGCTTACAAATATATGAGGGAAGATTACCGTGTTTCCTCCACATTGTTCAAAATTTTAATATGTTGTCAATATTTTTAATTGAATACATTTGGCGTTAGTTTTTTAGAAATTCATTATTCGCAATTAAATGAAACTACGTGATGTAGTATTATTTCCACTCTCTTTAAGTTCTTTACCATGACCTAGGTTTCGTTGTATTACAAAATATTCATGTGGGCAATTAGCAAAGATTGTTATTTTTAATTAAATTACTTTAGTCAGTGTACTTATTTGGCTGTATAAATTTGTTTGTTACCTACTTTGTTAAAATAAACCTTCAGAATTGGTGCATGAAACTTGAACTTTGAAGGTATATCCAAACAAAAATGAGTTAGAGGAACATAAACAAATATTGTATTTTGTATTCTATTACTTTTGTAACTAGAGCAAAATAATAAAAGTCATAGAATACGAAACTATTTTTTATAATGTTTGTCCGGTCATCTTTGAGCCTTTTTTTTTGTTAGTATTTGACGCAAAAACAGCTTAAAAAAAGTTCGACGAAGTTTCTACCGGTGGTTTCCACGAAGTTTCTACTGTTATTTTAGGTCCGGGTAAAATTTAGGCCATGGTTTGTCGCGATTAGGCAACTAAAAAGAGAGAGGGCCGTTTAATGTTTAAAGAAATGTATACTATGGCGTTAGGTTTATTAATCTTACATATGTCGTTATATATGGCATTCGTTTCTTAATCTTACAGTTTAACTTAATTATATTTCCTTTAGATTCATACGTGAAAGAAGTCGCGAGCTCAGCTAGTAACTTTTACATTGCCTTTTACGTGGTAAATTTCTCGCCAAGACTTTTGTATACTCGTACTAAGATTTTGGCATTCTGTCATTTTTTCTTGGTCGTAAGAATTTAGCTTGATGAAAAAATCTAAGATAAATATCCCTGTCGCTTTCACACAGTGTATTTTTAATTCATGAATTTACATATACTTGAATGACTAACATTAATAGAGTGTATGTATAAAGATATTTACTCCATTAATAATGAACAACCACATACAAAAGCACATGTAACAGTAATAAATACATTGCGACAAAATTTTAAATTTGTCTGAGTTAAATTGTCTTCACTGAGTAAATTATAAAAGGTCCGGTAGTTTAAATCATAAACCAATAAGTCGAAACACAGCTTTGATGACAATAGAGACGGAACAAATAAAATTAAAAAAATAAAATCAGGTGAATAAAAATCGAATGAAACTATTTGTGTTACTGCAATTAAAAATACGATTTTATGTTTTGAAACAAAGTTCCAAATAGTACTATTAATATTCTGAACTATCACCCAAAAAAAACTAGTTCGTTCATGACGACGTAAACAATAGAGAGTAGAAGTGGAATACACTATTATTTTGGGCCATAATTTAAATTTATAACTTTACATCAAGGGCCCCGTAAACCGCATAATCGTTTGCATCTACAATGACCATGAACAAATATGTATTTTAATTACCTATGCCCTGTCAATTAACATCGATATTCCGAATGGGAAATTTACTTTGTGATGTTAATTCGATGAAATTTTTGTAAAGTGAATAAATGAAAAAATGTTGCAGGTTTACAAAAAAAGTTAAAAAGTAACATTTAAAAAAATATTACTAAAAATAGACGTAAAAATATTAGACTGAATGTTTTTAATTGGAATGAATTTAACAAATCACAAAGTATTTAATTTTTCTTAAAAGCTGTTTTATTTTTGATAATATTTTGTAAAATATTGAAACAAACTATGGAAGAATGCTAATATCGTTAAACTATAGCTGGTCAGAGATAAGTCTTTACATTTACGTCATTATTCAAAAATATTATTAATCTCTGCTATATATTATTAAGATAAAATCATAAAAATAAAAATGTTTGTTAATCCCCACATTTAGAAAAAAACAATGCAGATTCAAAAAACAACGTAAACCGACTTATGCGATTTAAAAGTTTCATCAGGTGATGTCCTATAATATACTAAACTAATAAATTAAGCGAGAAGTTCGCTGGAAAAATTGTCAAATATATAAAAATAAACAATCCAAATTATTTTTTTACACTCAGAGTTATTATAAACTTTTAAGATAAATGACTTTTGTTTGGTCCGTATTGTACCGAATTGGAGTTTCCGACCGTCGCTGTGACTTACAAATAAATTGATAAAAACTCTGCTACCAACTATGCATTCCGCTTCCTCAACCAAGTTTAATAAGAGGAAAATAATAATTTAGTGCTATTAGCTCTCGACAGAAAAAAAATTTTGATACTAAAATATTTTATTTTCTATTCTCTGTATACATCTTATATATCCATCTACATATTTATATATCCTTGTTCAGAAAAATGGGAAAGAAAGAGCAGTTAGGTAGTCTAAAATTGTCACCTTTACTTAAAATCTGTTCTCATGACCCTTATATAAAATTAACTAAAATAAAACCTAAATAAGGTTGTAAGATGTATAAGAAGAGATGTTGTTTCTAGTTCTATATAAGCTGGAATTATACTTCTCCAGATAAGGGCAAAAAAACTGAATGTAAAATATTTGTACATTGTTGGCTCGATACCTAACAGTTACCTAACAGTTTTCTTCCGTTGAAATGTTCGATTTGCATTAAAAATTATCAAGGTAACTGGGACTATGAGGATTCCTTATACACTTAGATACATTCAACTTTAAACATATACATACAGTATTCCCACTGAACTAATACAAATATTAGTTAAATAAAAATTAGTTAATAAAATATTTTGTATTTAAGTCGTTGCCATAGTGTATTTGGTTAATCACAAGGTTGACGATCTTTCACCGGCGCACCCGGATTCAAGTTCCAGTCGCTTGTGGCTAGAGTGGTTTAACTAAAATGTCACCGATCCGTGATGGGAAATGACGCCACTGGTGCCAAAAAATGAAATAGAGAGAATACAAAAGTTAAAATTATTGTTCACTCTATAAAAAGTATTGTCTAGTATATCTTTCCTAGAGAAAAATATTGGATTGCTGAAATCAATCTATCAATACAAGTTCACCGACGTTCGCATTGAAGTACTTGTTAAAACTAATTATCTTATTTTTCCGATTTATGTCTATTTAAGTTTCGCGAAAAAAAGAGTTTCTTAATAATTGATCCTAATGTGTATATATATATATATATATACATATACACATTCATACATATTCACGATTATTTTTTACACGTTTTACTTCTAGAACTAAAGTTGATGTCCATCATGAATATTATCCATTCGCAGTGTTAAAATAATTTTCTAAGAAAATGATGAGCTGATTTTTTTCAGTTCCACAGTATATTTATCATGAATACCATCCATTAGCAACATTCAAATAATTATCAGACATAGTACACGGTGACGAAATTTTATACGCAAAGTGTAAAATGCGACATAAAAAATATTATATTAAATTTAAAATAAAAATTAATTATTCAATTAATAATCACATTTCCCCGAAACTAAAACTATTCGCTATTCGCTCGAAGTCGCAACGGGCACGGAAAAGTCCGAACACTTTAATAATGTTCAGACACAATACGAACTACTTAATTGCATTTTAATGAAAAAAAACTCAGCTTTAGGACCCTAGAATTTAATGTAACTTTACGTTAATAAATCGTATCACACGCATCGACCGCTGGCGCTCATGTCAATGCGTGCGCGTGCCCGAACTGAGCGCCTCAGTGAGTGGAATGTACGGAGTGTTTGTTTATTGGTTGTAATTTTTTTTTCAAAATAAAATTTAATTGGTTTTTTTACTACTCCGAATGGGTTGTATTTATGATAGACGTCGTACAGTCACCGTATATAAGTATATATATATATACTAACATACACACGCATGCACGCAGGCTCGTTCGACCGCCACGCCACGCTACGCCGCGCACACCTACACCCACACACACCCACACCCACCCCCACAAACTCACACCCACACACCCAAAAACCCGCACATCCACACCCACACACCCACACTCACATCCACGCATCTACACCCACATACCCACACCCACACTCAGATCCACAGCCACACCCCTGTGTTAATACCTTACTTAAACTATTAAATGCAAAACTGAAAGTAATAGATACCATAAAATTAAATATTTTAATTATATAAAAATACAAAAACAGTATAAAGTAATCTGCTTGAATAATTATAAATGCAGGTTTGATCCATTTTTACACATTAAAAAAATTATACTAAATATTACCAGAGTTTACAATAAACTTCGCAAAAATAGGCGATTTTCGTCAAAGATGAAATACGCATTCAAGTAAAATTTATTAACCATATTAACATTTCAAATAATCGTTACAAATAATCATCCATACGGCTGGTGAGTTATTGACGTAGTTAATTTAGTTTTTTGATTGCGCTTGGCGTTAGCGCTAGATTATTGAAGAGAGAAAATGGCGGAGCTTGAACATTTAATCCTTCAAGGTCGCTGAGACATGTCCTCACCCTAACCTAATATCTAAAAATCTCACTCTTTGTATCTCACTATGATTTATATCTGTAATTTCAACATGTGCGGTAAATAAAAAATATATTTGAGATAAAAATTATGAATTTACATCACAAAAGTGTTAGAATTATTGTTAAATTAGAAGAGTTCATTCTAAATTTACTGACCTAAAAAGATTTTAAGAAGTTACTGAATAAACTATAAAAGATACATCAATACGTTGACGTATTTTACTGAATAATGTATGAAAGATGCATCAATACGTACGTTTAAAATGATTACACATAAAGTTTATTATTTAAATTTTAATAAAGGTACAAAATAAATTATTTAATAAATATATTTGGCGTTAATTTTGTAGAAGTTCATTATTCACAATTAAATGAAACTATGTGATGTAGTAATACTTCTACTTTCTTTAAATTTTTTACCACGACCTAGGTTTCGTTGTATTACAACATCTTCAGGTGTGCGATTAGCAAAGAATTTTAATAGAATAGAATCTGAAGATGTTGACAAAGAAACCTAGTTCGTGGTGAAGAACCTAAAGAAAGTAGAAAAAATACTACATCACTTAGTTTCATTTAATTACGAATTTTGTTAAATGTTTGTAAAGTAAATACAAAATGCCACGTTATATTGCAAACAAACTTAGTTTACAGAAAAATAACATTTAGTTATGTGGGAATAGAAACAAAATTAAAAAGTACCTTTACTACAAAGCGAGAGTATCTTTATGTCTCCCAAGAAAAATAAAATGACAGATTTCTTAATAATATAATTATAAAAGAATATAAATATAATAAATATTCTAAACTGATAGAATCACAAAAAAAATTGTTTTCGATGGTCTGCAGTTGATTAAACTATAGTATTCACTTATTAAAGCTTTCATATACAATATCACGCTCTACAATGGGAGTCGAAAACAGACAGTAAAAATTAAGTAAATAAGGGAAAATTTTTTTCTGGCACCCATTATTGAATGTGTTAATTTAATATAAATATCGTATATGCCATGAAAATCGGCATTCGAGTCTAGCACGTACAAATGTTTGTGTAGTTTTTTTTTTCAGTAGTAACTTGTGAATTAAAGGATATAATATTGATATCACAAATTTAGTTACTACCTGATTTCAAACCTAATTATTTTATGTTGTGGGACTCTTCTTTTGGGACATGAGTGCCCACAGTGCTGGCGCCTAAATAGCATCACCAGGGTATGTGACGAAATTAGAGCCCTTGTAAAATAACCGTATCACCAAGTAACTTTAAATTGACGCCATATGACAGCCACAACACTGCAAGAATTATATGCAAACCCATAAATTTTTTTCATTTATTTTCCCATTGTTGATGGTAATTTTTGACGTTCACTAATATTTACTTATTAATTAGTTGTGAATGTGCCTGTACGCGTACGGGTTGATCATATGTGTATATATATATATATATATATATATACATATATATATATATATATTTATACATATATATATATATATATATATATATATATATATATATATATATATATATATATATATATGTACAGGGTCCGGCAAATAAACTTCCCGTATTTGAAGAAGGCGCTGTGTGAGTTGTAGTTGGCGTACTGATGTGGAGGGCATATTGTTTGAAAGCGGTGTACGCGCGATTTTCCGTGTGCTTAATGGCTTGGCTCGGTGAGCATCGTGCGTTCGTTGCAGAGGAATTTATACGTAACGTTGGTTCGTGATTAGTATTCAGCGTGCATTTCGGATTCGATTCGAACTTCACCGACGTGAACGTGTTCCTGATAGGAAAACAATTCAGGTTTGGATGACAAACTTTATACAGACAGGTTCAGATTTGAAAACAAAACCTACTGGCTAATCTCGGACTGCAATAACTCCGGAAAATGTGTTGGATGTGAGACCGTCTGTCCAACAATCCCCAAGGCGTTCAGCACTTAAACATTCCGCGATGTCCGATCAGTGTGTAAGAAGAATTCTGCACAGAAAACTTCATATGCACCTCTTCAAAATGATGGTTACCCAAGAATTAAGTGATAGAGATTTTAAAACTAGCAGAACTGTGTGTGAGGAAATTCTTCAAGAACATTTCTCCTGGCGCTTTGTTTATTTCTTCGGATGAGGCATATTTCCACTTGTCAGGTACTGTAAGCAATCAGAATTTCCGCTACGGAATGTAGAGAAACCTCGGAAACTTAATTAACGTCTACAACACAGCCCTTGTGTGATAGTTTGGTGCGCTGTTATTGAATTTTATGTGCGGGGACCGTATTTTTTCGAAAAAAATGGCCTAAGAGTAATGGTCAATTTAGATCGTTACTGTCGCATGGTAGAGACCTTCCTCCGACCTAGGTTATACCGGTATGATATAGATCATGAACAGCAAGAAGTCTGGTCTCAGCAATACGGAGCCACAGCTCACACTTCTTGGCTTTCTATGGAAATGTTGTTACCTGGAAATCTTTTCACTTTGCGAGGAGACATTGCCTGACTCTCAAGGTCTCCCGATTTATCACCTTGTGATTTTTTTCTTTGGGGATATTTAAAAGCTCAAGTGTACAAACATAGTCCCACAACTCTGCAAGCACTTAAGGAGGTAATCATCCAGGAAGTGGCAGCCATTGTAAGAGAAATGACACGAAGAACTATTAAATGAAACTACATGATGTAGTATTATTTCTACTTTCTTTAATTTCTGTACCACAATATAGGTTTCGTTGTATTACAACATCTTCAGGTGGGCTATTAGCAAAGATTGATCTTTGCTAATAGTGAAATGAAAAAAACAATAAAATTAAAAAAAAAAACAACAAAAGTTTTATTACATAAAAAAAATGTTATTCATATTTTTTACGAAGAGTTATACGAGTTAGTAAAACGTAATAACCCAAGTTTACTTAGCAAGTTAATATGTGTTGTTTTGGAAATCTGCTATCCAATATAAGACTGGATTCATTATGTACAATAATAGCAATTCAAGAAGTCAGTATACGTAGTGATGAAGGAATAAATATTTTATTTTTAAATATTGAATATATTTGGCGTTAATTTTGTAGAAATTCATTTTTCACAATTAAATGAAACTACGTGATGTAGTATTATTTCTACTATCTTTAATTTCTTTACCACGACCTAGGTTTCGTTGTATTACAACATCTTCAGATGGGATATATCTTTGCTTATATCCCACCTGAAGATGTTGTATTACAAAGAAACCTAGGTCGTGGTAAAGAAATTAAAGATAGTAGAAATAATACTACATCACATAGTTTCATTTAATTGTGTATTTTATTTTTCTTAACCTCTTCTCTAGTTTTGAGTCTCATAAGTTAGAGCTGTGCTGATGTGTATTAAAATCTGGATATCTCGTTTACGTATTGAGTATACGAGAGTATGCGTAGAGAATATTTCAAAATATTTCAAAGAAATTCAGATTTATTTCGTGGTGGGTATTATATAATTTAACAAAAATCGTTAATTATTCATCGTATTATGTAAATTGTAATGCTATTTTTAAAGTACTTTATCAATTTATTGTAGTTTTATTCTATTCACCCATTAACTTGGCAGATCAAAATTAAATGTTTTTTTAATCATTGACGATACGATTATAAGTGCTCGATATGTTGTTCATAAATATAATATCGGGTTCTATTGATTGCAAATTACTATCTCATTTAATTTCATGCCTAAAATAGTATTTTAATACGAACTTTTTTATACTCCTTTTGATAGCTTCGCTTTAATATCTTCTGCAATAGATATAAAATAATATAATATCTTCTTTTTGAAATTATACATCAATTGCCAGGTTCTTATCGGTTCTGTCGAAGTCTTCATATCTGCTTATAACTGTTAAATGGATGTACTTAATTCAATAAAACGTTTAAGGAATATTTTATCATAAATCAAAATATATATCGTCGAAAGCAAGTAAGGGCTGACTTGCTGAGCGGTTAATTAAGTTATTTAAGTAGTTCTTATGAAGTAGTGATCTAAGATTTCCCGAATCGGTTGTAAAAAAAAGCCGAAAAAATATTCCAAAAACGTTCACCAAATAGGTACATAGACATAATTCCTCTATGTAGGCATAAACAAACAAAATTGGATCCATGGTATTTGAAAAATTATCATTAATATTTATTAGTGACCTTTCATTGATGAACCTTTTTGAGCTATTGGACTAGCGGTAATTATTAAAATCTCCCTTTCAAAAAATCTGCTCAAATGAATACAAAAATTTAAAGATTTGTATGTGACTATATAAATATATTTTCATAATGACGTCTCACAATGTCGCCAAAAAATTCTTTAAAACAATCTTTTTCAACAACTGAACCGCGTAATAAAGGCAATATAGTAGCAATATTGTTTGTTCTGTTTTTCTTTCATAGATTTTCTTCTTTTATCTTAGTTATTTAAATGAAATAAAATAGTTTTAGTCCACCCGTTACCTGAAATGAAAAATTAAGGGCATTATAAAAGAAGCATGTAATGTTTGGCAATGTAGAACAGCATTCAACATTGCATGAAAGCAGAAACAGTTTTTTTTTGTTTTGCGGCTATAGGAAATGGATCACAACCTACAGATCTAATATCTAATTTGAAAGAGCACATAGTGTAGAGGTTTTTTTCTTGATGACACCGGTTTTTTCCTTTTAAGACCATAAATTTCCAACAACATATCTTCATGTCAAATCGGTTCTTTGTATAAGCATACCATTACAGTTTTTGAGTTTGTAACATCGTGAAACACTAAATAGTATGTTCTAGCAAATATTTGTTATTATTATTAAAATATCGGAAAAAATTAAGATGTGTTTATGTATAACAAGTAAATATCGATTTCATGGAAATATCGGAATAAAGAAATAAATATCATTTCACTTCTAAATGCAATTTATTGGCAAAACATTTTAAAGCATATGACGAACTTAATATGGCTAAAGAAATATTTTTTAATTAATTTAAAAACATATTATTTAAGTACCACGTTTTAAAATCATTGTAGTTTTAAATTCACAGAGCGAAAAATTAAAAATAAAATGAAAAATTACTATACTGAAAAGTGAAAAATGCAATGGTTTTCTTATAAATATGATAGAAAATAACTGCCGTTACTTGTACTTATTTCGTACATTAGATCCATATTTGTCGTTTATTAAAATCAAATTACGTAGCAAAGTGCAAAGGTGATAGCAAAGCATGTTCCAATTCATTTGTAAACAGGCCATGGCAACTGGCAAGAGTCCCGACTCCGTACAAATAAAGACTAAACTAAAGCCATTCATCGTAAAAATTATAACTGTAACTTGAGCCATACAAAAATAAAAGGTATCATGTTTGCTAATACGTTTGACATTTCTTGTTATGAACTTGTCTAGTTTACTTTTGTTTAGTCTGCTTAGCATGACCGGATGGAAGTTTTTGAAGATTTTTAAACCGGGTAGTAATAAAATTCGCATCTATGGTTACACTTGTCTTGAGAATAGGAATTATAAAGGGTATTTTGTTTGAAATTGGCATCATTTTTAATAAACATATTTTTAACAGTACATTCGCAATGCTAAATTTCGATATTGGAGAAATAAGTTCAATTTCCAATAGCAAAGCATTTCATAAAATTTTGTCTTTATTTAATTGTTTATTTCGAAATGTATTATCTTCAAATTATTTCTAAGGGTAGTTTATTAAATTATTTAGAATCCAATTCGATAACCTGAAAAGCGATTATTATCTACGGATGAGCAGGTATAGTCTCCTAAGATTATTTGTGATAAAAATGTTTTATTAAAATACTATTTTACATAAGTAGTGTATTGGAAAACGACATGAATTAATTAACAATATTTTTATCCAGAAACCGAAAAATTAAGCAAAGTAATATCTAAATACGTAGAGAATATTCCAAAATAGTTATCTGCAATATATACGTTATATATATATATATGTATATATATATGTGTGTGTGTGTGTGTGTGTGTGTGTGCGTGCGTGTGTGTGTGCGCGCGCGCGCGCATGTGTGTGTGTGTGTATGTGTGCGCACACACACACACTTTATTAAAAGAGCAATAAACGATGATGCAAAAATTTATAAAACAATAAAAATCAATTGCGTTATGTTATAGATAGGAAATTCGTATTTAATTTAAAATACATACAAATAAAATTACAATTGTGAAGTCAAAGTTATAATGCAAAAAGTCACGGATAATTTATCACAATTTATACGAATTTGGCATTTATTTTCAAGTGCATATTAAGATAGGTAAGTACAAATTGCCTATTTTTAAGTGGTATATTCTATTGGTTGAATAGGTGGTTGAAAATAAATATTAAATATTTATAAATCGTAATCAGTAATATTTATAAATATTTATAAATCGTAATCAATCGTAATCGTAACCAATGAAAATCAAATACCAGGTAAAAACTGTCTTTCCCTGTGCCCAATAGTATTTCCATCCAAGAATCATTTATTCTATTTTTTTATTTTATAAATGCTAACTTTACACTTATTAATCGCAATTAAGGTTATAGTGTCGACATTTTTTTTTGCGTTATTCATAGGTTCAGCGGCCAATTTCCTGGCAATTTACGATGAGATATTAATTTTAAATTCAAATGATTATATCTTTTTCTGTGATATTTATTATAATTTGCGTTAAGTTTTATGACTATTTCTGTGCTTTTTTGTTTAAACATGTCCTATCCATTAATCGTTTGTCATAATCTAATATGAGGTATTTAAGAAATAAATAAATTTATTTCGAATATAGAGTACACACACAAACGAACATATATATGCATGTGTGTGCGTACATAAATAAATCTTTCCTTTTGGTCGTGAGAATTGACCCTTTCATCCGTAGTGGTCACTTTCATCCATAGTGGTCTATTTCGATGGTTTTGTTTGAGGTGTTCGGTCTAGCGGATCGACAAGCAATATTCTACGTTGTTCGCTTCGGACCCCTTTATTAAAGTTTTCAAGTCATTCATTATAAAAAACTTTAATGAATCTCCTCCATTAAAGCTATTTTTATGATAGATAAAAATATAAATTTAATATTTACGTGCTCGTTCTTATCAATTTATATCATATTATTCTATACACTGGATATACATTATTTTGATAATTCGCTGGTATTATTAATATATGATCTATAGGTTTTTAATTCTGGGGAGTTTTAATTGATGAAAAAGTTATTTACGAATCGTTTTATAATTAGAAGTACTTTCAATCATTAATCCTAATTTAAACAATCATTTACACAAGCTTTTGTTAAAAACACACACTCCTGACTGTTATACGAAATAACAAAATGATTATTTATTTCTGCTTATTTATTCCATTATTCACTCATCAAAAGTTATCAAATCCGAAATAAATAGATAGTTGGCATTACTTGTGATGAAACTTGCAAATTAAAATGAACGTATATATTTAGGATATTGAGGAATGAATTTGATACAAATAAAATTCAAACAACCGTCATTAAAACCAAACAGCTATTATAAAGCGACGTGTTTTTAAGAAAAAAGTTACTAATATGACTAATATGGGCATTCTGAACCAATTATTCCGAAATATATTTTGTGAAATGAGCAGAGTGAAGTACGAGTCAGACTATTAAAGTACATTCTGAATAGATACACTTTCTCATGCTCCGTTATCCGCCATTTATGTACGTACAATATGATACTCTCACAAAGTACCATACGGTGTTGGGATGATAACACAATAAAAAATTCTTATTGGGTGTATTTTCAAGGTTGTTATTAAAAGTATTTTCTATTCCCAAGGGTAAATTCTCATGACAAACTTATAAGATGAATTATCCAAGTTTAGTCCCTGTCGTCCTGTGGCACTGCGCCCTGTATCCTTGTGCCATCTTCGTAATGTACAAATGGATGTCTAGTTATGTTCACGTATAAATTGGAGAAATGGCATTATATTCAAATAATTTATAAAAAATGTAATTCAGCAGATTTCCTCAAGTATATTTTATCAGAGAAGATAGTTTTATTTCATTCGTAGCAGTGGGAATATTTATATTCGATTTAAACAAATATTTAATTAAGAAAAACATTATTTACCCAATATTTTGAAAACTTTTTTTTTCTATGGATGCTTTATTTTTATAGGCATTGTAAAGCATTAATAACGAACCAAAAAATTAAATTAGGAATATATAGATCGAATTAAAAAGATCTTAAAAAATTTCTTAATTAGTTGATTACATAGTACATACCATTAAATCAAAGTCGGCCGAATTAAAAGCTATAAAGAAACAAAATCAATTTTGGATGAAAAGTAATTCGGTGGTGAATATTTCAAAAACTCGAGTAATTCTTCAGTTGTATGGATGTAAGTAATCCTCAGTTATTTGTAAATTATGAATCTATAATTATAACAATTATACATAATAGTATCTGAAAAAAATGAGACTTATATCCCTATTTATAAATGTGTAAGTTAAGATAATAATTTAAGCTTAATCTCTTATTCATAAGTAATAAGGCTTGTCGCTCAGTATTCTCAGCAACTCTCATCCAAATTTGATAACTTGATACATGTTATTAACATTCTTCCACGGCTAGGACTTAAGTAGTGAAGAATAATTGTTAAAAAGCAATCTTGCATTTAAATCTACGTCATTAAGTTTGAGAATATTTGCGGTATCCGAGATCAATTATCGATTTTATGTTCCATCCTCATGCGAAATTTACTTATTTATTTATTATAATTTCTGTACGAACGGCGCATAAACTATAATTACATTTGTTTAATTCTTTTTTTATCATTGATTTATAACTAATAAATCATTTCACACTTTGCAAAAAAAAATCAAAGTGAGTTACAGAAAAACTATGACTAAATCGTAAATAAAAAATGAATAAATAAAAGGATGCGGTTTCAAAACTGGCTCGATCCAGTGTTTAGGAAAAACGCCTTTTGCCTTCTATAAAGGTTTTAAGCCTGTTTTGCATCCCAAATACATCAGTTTAAATTCATCTCCATCCCACCTAAAATCATTTAAAAACTCTTTAGTGTAATTGTATTTGATTTTAAAGAATTTATTATTAAATTGAAAGCCTGGCAACAAATTCAAGTACTTTTTATATTACTCTATAATTTCCCAGGATCGCATAAGGATACAGCTATAATTTCAACTCAAATTAATTTTAGTAATTTCTTGACATTCCCGGTGATTATATTGAGTAAGTAGCATGATATGTGTATGTTCATTCCACTTATTTACCTTACGTAATTAATAATTACCTAATTATTACTGCAGATGTGTTATAGGATTTTGTTTGATCAGGTTTGTTAAATATTTTTTCTATTTTTTTTTGCATTATATTTTACAGTCCAATTCAACTAACTAAGCAAACATCACAAGTCACGTGAAAAATATATTTGCCCAAGGATGGATAATATTTATTACTGCACCTTATGGTTTCGATCGCTATATCAGGACGTGGATGCATAAATTCTTTGATTTATCGTTTTCACAATTAAATGTTTCATGTATATCAAGTACTTTCTCCTTCAATCCACACTATGTTTTAATATCACGATCATAGTATTTAATATATAAAACGTCAGCAAGTGTATATATATTTTAAAATTTGATTACCCATTTCATATGCATTTAGTACATTTCTTGAAATATACCAAAGATTCTATACTTCATATAAAAATTCCCAAAACTTACGCCCAAATATACATGTCATACTAGCAGATCGATAGCGATTCATCTGGATATTGCCATCCAACTAGCCGTGAGGCGTGTTCCAGCATTTATTACATTGATGAAATTTAGCGTCAGCGACACAATATAAATTTTAAGACAGTTAAAGTTTAGTTTAGTCTATTTGTGGAAACACATAGATATTTCCAAGTCATATTTTTAATCTTCCTGCCAATATTGGAGCCACATTTACGTCATGATTGACATCATGCCTCCTAACGAAGTACCTAATAATAAAGCCCCTAACTTGACTGTTGCTCTATTGCATGTATTTAAATCCATTCAACTTTGCCATGTTTTGTGCCATGTTAGTTAATATTAATTGTTAATATAACAGAGAAATATAATACTGGGCTTTCGTTATTTCTTTTAACCATAGAATTTATTAAATATGCATATTGAACAGTCACAACATTTTAAAGAAACGGAAGTAATACCCTAGGGCAACGACACAAATATTATTCCTTTCTATTTCATTTAAATATTTATAATGTTTTATACGAAAAAAACAAAGAAAAAAAAGGTTAATGGAGTGTTTTCTCCGCCTTCTAAGCGTACGTATATAGTAAAGGGCGATGGCATGATCAGAGCAGGTGCAACTCCATACAGTTTTTGGAACGAAGTTCCTTAGCGCTTTGCGAAAGGGGGCTAGACGGAAAAAATTAAGACCAAAAGTTGTAACGACACTTTGCTATAGTTGCTAGGGGGCGTGCTGCTAGCCGTGCGGCGTGCGCGTGTTTCTCTGTCTGTCTCTCTCTCTCTCATAGAAAGCAAGCCAGTTATTTTTGTTTCGTCTTTATATTTCGCATTGAACAGTGTGGTGTCGCGACGATTATTATTGTTGAGTATATACAGGCTTTTTGTACATAATAAATAATAAAAAATAATAACAATAATTATTATTATAACTTAAAAGAAATACAATTTTATTACAATTCCTTCACTAATTAATCGAAAGGAACTTCGTTCCATCCGGGTGTCCCTTAACACCTCTCAAGTTTTTTTAATACACCATATATTTCATTATATATCATTGAAAATAATTACATTATATCTCGGTATGGAAAGGAAAGTGGTGGCAGGGTATAAATACCGGACAGTAAAGTTTATGCAAATTATCTTAAATAAGTCTTTTAATACAGATCAAAATTAACTTAATTTTCAGTTTAATTATTTCATGAATGTATCCATTTTAAATGTAGAACACCGCCAAAAAAGTAAAATAATAATTTTTGGTCCATATTATTAGAAACAATTACAGAGTTACAGTAAATTAAAAGCGAATCCCACACTATAATTTATATATGTAACTTATGAAACTATTGATTCTCTTCGCAGGTTATCATTGTTTTTTGGTATGTTATTAAATATGGACCAATTCATCACACTTTCAGATAATTAATTAGAACTCCGACGACAATAGCTCATTCCGTTTAACAATTTATAAATAATGTATGTGTAGTTTTCAAGGCTATTATCGATTTAAAAAATCTCCTTTTCTTATATTTAATTATTCTGCAAATTTTTCAGAAAAAATTACTTCCATTTTGTTATTAAATTTTTAGTCTCCAAAATTAATTTCCGGAAGTGTTGGATGGCTTTATACTATTATCTAAACCAAACTAGTTATTTTAAAAAACATTTTTAACGCCTGGTGCATCGGAAAATGCAAGACATTTTTAAGGTTATATATTTCAAATGGTGATGCCAATAAGGCTGCGAAAGTCGTCGGACAATAAGAAACAGGATTTTGGGTTTATATTAATGATTGTCAACCTAATTTTAAAGTAAGAATTTTCGTGAGGCAATCTGTTTGCATTTAGTTACATTTGTAACTGTTAGGACAATAGTAGTAGAATATTTATTATAATTTTGGGCTTCTTCGTGCACTAAATATGCATATTAATTTCCCTTAAAAATTAATTATCCCCAAAAAATTAGTATATAGGATATTTATATTTTTGATTTGTGTGGATATCCATTACCAAGTATCTATAGGATATGATATTTTTAGAAATAATTTTGAGAGGCATATTTTTATTTCCATGACCTGCATAGTATAATGATGATTGGATTTACTAAAAGTAACAAGCTTCCTAGTGAAATGTATAACATCATAAATAACTGTGTTAAGAATATGTTTCTTGATCATGTTTATTTAAAAGCCAAATATGGTGCTTCAATGTTTTTGTTAATCTCAAGTTCTTTTTTGACCTTATTTAGTTAGATAAAAGCGTACACTGCTCGGTGTTATTGCTATTTCCCATATGTTATTATAGATGTATATTCACAGTTATACCTTTAAACATTTCGTTATTAAACTGAAGATATTTATATATTAAGAAATATTCCATCAAGTTAATTGAATGAAGTGAAATGTTATTATCTAAACAAAAAATAATCATTTCTTGACGTATCAAAGTTCTCGTGTATGATTTTATATATTTCATAAGTAATTTTTCATTATTATTGCCAAATGATCTCGCTTCTATTCGCAGATTTTCGTCATTGTTTTGTAACGTTATGGAATATTAAACAAATTTATGAAACGATTTTTTTGAAAATAGCAATATAACTCGGCTTAAAGAGTTCACTTGATTTAGTAGCTTTAAATGTCCATAGAATTAATGACGTCTTTTAAGTCTTAATAAATTAATAATCCTTTTAATAAATTAATTTTTTTTAATAATTTGAAGCCAATGAACTGAAATTTAGTTTTGATAAATTAAAAATGTCGTTGCCGTGATGTTTTTGATTGATCACAAGGCATACGGTCTTTGACGGCAAGGCACACAGCGGGGATCCTGAAAAATATCTGGTGAAAGTGTCAGCCCCGGCGTTGTCGAGCGCTGTGGCTTGAGGCGATATCACAAACTTCACATTTATGCGATTATGTATGATCAAAACAATGAAAAGACCAACGTATCGCATTTAATGTTTTTTACCTTAACCGTAGTTGAAAGTGAATAAAAAGGTATTTATTTATTTGTAGATAATAAAAGTTTCCAGTAACAGAATATATTATGATTTCATTTAACATCGGAACTATGTTCCAACTTTTATCTACAGATTACTATTAGAGACTATTGTTTCAATCAATCGCAGATATGAGGCAGTAAGGTAATAAGACAGCGTTAGTGCTGTGCAGGGCCGCTCAGCGCATGTGCTAATATCGATATTATCATTTGAAATATGTCACAACTGAATGTTATATCAACATTTTTAAAGGTCATTATTTTTCTCACTTTTCCAAATTATGGCAAAATTAAGGAATACGTGCTATGGAGAAGAAATATACTTGCGCGTACAAATCCCTATAAGTTTTTTATATTTTAGACCCTTTTTTTATTTAATATTGCATCAAAAATATGTTACGGACAGATTCTTTTTTTTTCTTGGAAAGTGTTTATGAATAAACATTTGTAAACAACAACACTACCCGAATTTAATTTTCCTCCAATATTAATTTTATATCATACTTTAAAGGAAATAATAATTAATATTTCCACACATGAATCAAATATTTGCGATATATTTAAAATATTGAACTATAACTTCTTTACCTGCGCAATATGAATGGTTCATATGTAAAATTTAATGAAGTCATTGAATAACCTTTTTTCCGTCCGAATGTGTTCTTACTTGGACAATGAAACATTTAATTTGGAAAATATCTCCATGTTACAATTAAGAAACCACCTGACGTCAGCCACCATTACAAAAGTTTCATATCCAACGTACGTGGAGTATGCATCGTTTACTCATATATGTATTCAGGTTGTATTTCTTTGATTAGAAAATTATTTAATATTTATGTGTGTTATAAAACATTACCGATTGATGTTTATTAATTGTGAGATACATCACAATAACAGATTCATTCTTGCCACAGAAATAATTTTTAAATAGAGTATTGACGATTAAGTACTTGTGATAGTAGAGATGAAAAAAGACATTATTTCTTAAATGGTTATAAATGGTACATTAAGCTATTTATATTACTTGATATATTATTGTACTACTGAAAGAATAAGTTTAACATTTTAGAACTTCATCAAATTTTTCCAATAGTTTTTATATTTTTTGTGTACTAATAAAGAGACAAAATTTTTGAAAATAATTATTTCTTTAATGCTATTCTGTATTATTCATACAAAGACATTGAGCTAATTATTTTCGAAAATATTTTGATTCAACATATTTCCCTTCCTGAATTATTTTATTACTCGAATAAACAAAATTTCATCAATTTCCACGTACATTCATTTCGTATACGATATGGGATCTTGCTGTATTAATTTGTAACGTACGGGAATACCTCAAATAACATTTAATTGAAGTATAAAACTATTTAATGCATAAATTTCTTAATAAGGTACCTTTATGTAGGTTAAGTATTTATCTCGTCTTTTGCATATTTTTAGCAGATTACTCTTCAGAACACTGAAGTATAGGAAAACGGACCACAAACGCGTTAATTTTTGAAGATTCAGTATAAAAGATTAAAGGAAATAAGAAAGGAGAGCAAAAACATGTGGCCGTTTACTAAAGAGATATTTGTTTTTATTTGCTATTAATAAAAGCAACAAACTATCCCATTTACATTCATTTTGAAATAGGTCGCAATAAACGACGGGTACTTTGATTCGATAAAGTTAAAATAGAAATAAAAGAATTTATCTAGCAACATTATTATAACATTATCTATAGGAAAATGTACTGTTCAAATATTAAATCTACAAGTTTTACAGTCATTTCGTTGTTTAAGTTACAACCGCGCATTTTTAATTAAATTGATAGGAATTCAGAAAATAAAATAGAGTTTTACAAATCTATTAGGAAGACTGCAGTTTTTGATAATATTTTAAATTCAGCTATTCATTATTTTGTTACTAGAACAAATACCGATTGCAATATTTTGTATGAAACCGCATGAAATTGTTTGTAGTATAATGAATAAAATTCAATTCCATTCTTATTTAACATAACTAACGTCCGCCATTTGTCATGTTTAATCTCCATTGATGTTTCTGTTTTTTTTTCACAAAGATACCTTATCGTAATGCCCATAAACTATGTTGAAAATGCTGCATGAATTAAAAGACCCTGACTATTAGTCGGGGTCGGGGTTAGTGAGTGTAAGACCGGACGTTAACCTGATTAATTACCCCCAAACACTAAATCACTATTTTCATTGTAGAACCTAATAAAGATAGTTGAAATATTTGTGTTGGTATTATGCAAAAACCAACAAATGGTTTATTAATGCTTTTAGTTTTACTTTTTTCAATAATGTAATATTTTTTTTATTTTCTCAACTCCATTTACGCTTCCTCATAATTTGGAACTTGTAAGGTAATTCGTTTTAACGAAATTGACTTTCATTATGCAATGTTTTGTATTCATCGCTCCTCAATGGAAAAAAAATTAAATGGTGATAATATAAACACGAGGAGTTGTCATTTCGATTTTGTTACCATCCTAATTTCTTTTGCTCATATTTATATCCAATCATGTAAATATGTAATTAACATGAAGTTTTGACTAAAGGTTTTTTCACTGCTAAAACAAAAGCAACAAGGGTGTAGGCAGTTAGCTTCGTGATAAATGGTTTTATTACATAGTTATTGAATCAACCTTAAACTAGTCTATTTTCGTAAATTATTTATTAAACAAATAGTTCTTATTTCATCTAAACTATTAATTTGACTTTGTCTTACTTTTTCTTTGTGTTTTGAAATAATAGCGTTCAAACACTAAGTTGCAGAAAGTAACAACTTATTTTGTCATAAACAGTTAAAATTGAATTTGAGTTTCTGATCTACGTTGAAAAGGTCTGGTCTGAATACCTGAAGCGGATAGTTGAAATTAATTTTATTGTATTATATAGTCTATCTAATGCTATATATTTCATTGTGAAACATTACTTTGAAAGATATGAAGGTTTAAACCAAATAGTATTTTATTGCATTGTACTTTAGAAATAACCCTTGACTAATGTCTGGAAAGAAAAAAAAGAAAGTTACATAAAAAATAGCAAACGGTGGTCTGTTGGCTAATGATGGCAGGCACAAAACAATCATTAGAAAAAAATATCCATACATAATGAGTTCGAACAAGGCTAATTAACATCTATCGACGAGAAGCCAAGTGAGAGTTAATAGTTGATGATATTCAAATTTATTTTCTCCAATGGTATATATGAACATTACTTTATAAGAAGAGAGAATGGTAGGTATGTTACACTTATTCAAAAACATGCTGTCATACAAAACTCTTATAGTGTTTTGTAATTAATTAAGCAGAGAATAAAGAAAATTTGACATAAGTATAATGAAATAAAAACGAGTATATATACAGCTAAATAATTAAACATTACGTTTGCATTATGTACTAAAATTAACAACGAAAAAAGCTAGGCCCAGAAACTTTGCATTGTTTTATAAAATGTTACCCTAAGGCTAAGGCATTGATAATGATTTTGTTTAATATTTTTATCCTTACGCGATGATATATTTTACAATATTTTAATAAATCGTTATATACAATATCATTAAATTTGTAGTATATTATTGCAGTTTTAGTCACGGTTAACAATCATGGTAACAGTTTCAACCAACGTGGGAAAACATATGCACGTATAAATTAAGATATTTTTTTTAAATCCCTAATTATTAATATATAAATTTAAAATAAATTCCTGTCGAAATTGAACCAATAATAAATTTACCAAAATTAAGTTAAAAATAAGTTGTAAAATTAAAGGGTCCATAATTATTTTTGGACACTATTATAAGTTGGTGTTTTATTCTGATTAAAATAAATTCATGGGGAGCATTTAGAAAACTTTCTATTTTTGGAAATCGCACTGTTATATTTTATATTGTATTATGTTACTAATTTTTTATATATTATGTTACAAAAAGCGAGTTGGCTACTATTTTAAGGAGCTAGATATGAAAACGTGTGCAAAGTTTTGAACGATTAGATTAAAGTAGCTGTAAAATCGATCGCAACATTTGAATCAAATATATGCGAAACGTAAAGCTAAATTAAACAATTTACAAATAGGCTGCGGTAATTTTTTGAAAAGTTTTGTACCTAACTGAATCAATCTTAGACACATTACAATTGTATGGAAACGTCAATCAGTATCAGTATCAATGCCCTTAACTTCTTAACTTAAACAACTGGATAAAATTATCATATATGTTTTATCTGTTCTGTATCTACATATTTACTCAGTTTACCAAAAGAAGTTGCGCTTAAATTATCGTCGTAAAACTATTGGTTAAGTGTGTGAATCCGTAATTTATTTGCATAGAAAGTAGATTCAAGTTAATATGATGGCAATAGGGCTGCCACTTTTGTCAAACCCAAAACCCGGAACGTTCTGACTTGGCATTTCAACCAGTTGCTTTCGTTTGCCTATACATTCCCCATCAAAGGAAAAACTCGCTCAACAAAAGATTGCTAATAAGGATATACAATATTTCCCCTATTATTTTAAATAATTCAGTAAAATTAGTGATTTTCAAAAATTCAACCCGTAACAAAAAAAATGTTGAAAAATCTGTCCTTAGGAATTATTGATTTCCATTTTATTTACTTAGTCATAAAGATAATCATCGTCGATGTTTTTCCATCGAAGCACTTCGACCGCTTCAGTAGTATATTTTGTAAATGATTGCATATTTTAGGTAAAATTTTGAGAACATTTTGAAGATGAAATTATTAAAATCATAGTTTTTATTTCAAGATATCGAAAGTATTTTATACACTACAGTAGGTTCACTTTTTAAAAAATTTAGGTCCAAATTTTGAAATATTTTTACGCCATAAAATGCATCATTCAATCGGCTTTTACATTTGTTTTATTGTCGTATTAATCTGTGGATATTTTAAAAATATGTATGTATTTCTCTGATACTTTAATATTTTACAAACGATAAGAAGCAAAACATTACATAAAAATAACTTTTTCATTTGGGTACTGCAAGAAAATATCAAACGAAATGTAAAATAAT
This sequence comes from Druceiella hillmani, assembly GCA_039881145.1. Taxonomy (NCBI): domain Eukaryota; kingdom Metazoa; phylum Arthropoda; class Insecta; order Lepidoptera; family Hepialidae; genus Druceiella; species Druceiella hillmani. The sequence continues at coordinate 24,753,405 of JAYKKI010000007.1, forward strand.
TTGACAAATTTTTTAATTAACTCAGTATACCATATTCTATATTGGTAAGTACATAAAAAATTTAATTATTTTTGAATTGAAACTATATAAAATATGAATATTCTGTTTGACTTTGAGCACATAGAATAAATTTCACGCATTTATAGATACCCGTAAGCCCCACGAAAGGAATATTTCTGGCTTTTTCTACATAAATTCCACTGAGCTATTAAACCTCTACAAACTTATTAAATTATTTGTAGCCCAGACCCTTTGAGAGTTTTAATGAGTGTAGTTACAGGAAAATCTACTTATACACGGAACTATAGTTTTCTTGATGGGATAAAGTTAATTTATTATTAGCACATTAATGTGGCCATCTTACAGGTGAAATTTTATAAAAGAGTTAAAATGTAATAGTGACTTTTTAAATTTGTGTTTTTTGCTATAGATTAAATTTCTTTGCAAAATATTATTGCTATATTGAATAAATATTTTAGATGGAATAAATTTTACGCAAATATTTGATTCGTTTTGAATATGCGTTTTGAATGCAATAATATGGTTATGTATCTATATATATGAATGTATATTTTATAAAGCATAGGACAACAATTCTACAGTGCACGTATGGAAGTATGATTTTACCGGTTAATAAAAACCGGGACCGTAAACAATTGGGTATTTGACTAAATGTTTTTTATTTAATTAATCATAATTTCAAGGTACAAGCTGATGAAAAGTGAAAAATTTGTTTAATAATGTTAAAAATTGACCGAGTTATAAAAGTTTAAATTTAATCTTTAGACAAGGACGGGAATACTGTGTTGTGAGGTCATTTTTAATATTGCACATTATATTCTACAAGAGGAAAAGAGACAGGAATATACCCAACCCTATCCCTATCTTCAAATTTAGAAGCCTATAACTGGTCTATTTTTTAATCAATATTTGAATTTATGTCAAGACTGGTTTTTAATTAACTTATATTTCATAATATTGTACGAATAATATCAAAATTTAAAATGAGTCAACTACCGTATTGCAGCATATATATATATGTGTAACAAAAAACGTGTCTATTTTTTTACAATCGATACTCTGCATCAACTTCAATCTAACTTAAGCGAAATAAAATAATATGAAAATTTATAATTTTGTCAAAAATATTAATATTTAATTAAAGTGTTTAATTTAAAACAGGTACCTCAAAGGGTTCAAAATGCACGCCGCCTACGCCGCGCTGAAATATTATCATTATAATTTGTTTACGTTTAATATACGCGACACGTTTATTTTAGCGTCATACCTTATGGAAAAATTAATATAGAAATAAACATGCCGAAAGTACGCAAATATAAAAAGGAATAAATGTTTATGCACTTATATCAGTGCTCATATGAAGACAAGGTCAATGTTTTCCTTGGTGTGTTTTAGCAGTTAGATTTGTAGTAAAAAACTTTTCCCGTATACAAACATCATTGACGCATTGTGTCGTCTCAAATTATCATTGTCCCTCAAAGACTAAGCTGCAACTAGAGTGCTGACGTTGATTAGGGAAACGTTGGCGATATAGTCGAAAACAGCCAAATATTGAGCGTTAGTAAAATTATATCCAAAATACACAAAAACAAAGTTAACAAAATATAAATCTAATACACATGCACAATGCACAAACTGAATATAAAAAGATAAGGGTTAAACTAAAAATAAGAGAAAATATTTTTACAATAATAAATGTTGCTTAAATATTTACATCATATCACGTAATACGTAACAAACATCGCGTTCACACGTCCCCAGTTTAACGGACACTGCGGCTTCTAAAAGTATTCAGATTCTCAAAGGCAACTCGGCCGAACAGTGACTAGCTGGTTTACGGCGTTAACACATTAGCGTTAATAATTTTGAATATATTTGGCGTTAATTTTGTAGAAATGCATTATTCACAATTAAATGAAACTGCGTGATGTAGTATTATTTCTACTTTCTTTATCTTTGCTAATATCCCACCTGAAGATGTTGTAATACCACGAAACCTATGTCGTGGTAAAGAAATTAAAGTAAGTAGAAATAATACTACATCACGTAGTTTCATTTAATTGTGAGTAATTGTGTTAATAATTTTGTAATAATATTTTGTGATGTTGAGAATGTGTTAGAAAGTTTTTAATATCTTCTTTTTTTTAATTATGGAACCAGATTTATTCAACATATGGGTATATTTGAAGCACGTTTGAGTAAAAAGTGGAAATTTTTTCCGTTGGAATTACAAATTTGATAGTATTTTTTAAGAAACGATTGATAATTTTGCCTAGGTGCCTCAAAATTGTTTACTCAGTTTGGTGCAGAGAATCACCTGTATAATTAATATACACGTTCTTTGTTACACCTTGTCTAAAAGGCATATTGAAACTATCGTAGTTGCAACTTAATCTCCTAGTTTATTATATTGTGTATAGTCTTAGTAAAGATAATATTATCTTTAATATTTTTCAAAATATATTTTCTATATTTATCATTCAAACCTTATGTGAATTTTCAGAATTTGGTCAACTACATGTTTCAGGCACACGCTAAAGTGGCATTATTTTCGTCAGATCATTTTGCATAACGACATTTGAGATTTCTTTTTTGTTAGCCATTTACAGTTAGCGTACCGTACTTATAAACATGAACTGTAATCGAGATACTAATCAGACTACTAATTTATTTTCACGGAAATATTTCTTTGTAACTTTTGTCGAGGATGGAAGTATCTTGAACGTTGACCTTCTCATGTCGTTTTAAATGTTGTCTGTTTTTTTTTAACTGCTTATTGATTGTTAATAGCACTATTATACAAAATTGTAAACAAACTTAGAAACGAAGTTAAGAATGAAAATAAATATTCAGTCTGCCCGGAACCAAGAATATATCCATCCATTAGCTACTGTTTCCATGTGTCTCTTGGGCAAATTTATATTTTTTTTTCCAGAAAGTTTTGCTACTGCACAGAAAGTTTTAAAAATTGTTATCCATGTAAAGTCCATTTACTCATATCATACACTTATATGATACATATGTTATGATTATTTTATTAACATAATAATACAATTTGAATTGCGAGCCTTTATTGTTGCACAGCAGCTTCATCTTTATATTGTGTTAAACAACTAACAAAGCAATGAACACTGTCTGTGGCTCTCACTCGCTTTGCTGAAAATGGATTATATAAGTTTGGATAGTTTATTCGATAAACCAATAAGGCTCTGATAGCATGCTCGGCTTCTGCATTTGGTTGTTATAACTACAAGGAAATAATATGAGGTGAATTAAAATTGAATGGCTTTTATAAGAAAGATATAACCAGTTTATCAAAGTTATGTAAAATATTGAAAACCACTAGAAAATTCCAAAGTGATATTTTGTACACCACCGTATGGCATAATTGAAGCATCATAAAGTTTTGTAACTAAAAGAGACTGGAAAATTGGTGCCACAATATCACGTTTTGCACAAAAAAATGAGATACCCATGAATCAATAGAGGAAAACAAAATATATAAAAAAAATAATCGGCACATAGAAGCTAAAATCATTAATTTTCCAAAGTCATGGAGTTTAGAGCAGAGGTACGGCTAAATTTGTTAGATGTTCTTTACTTTTACAGTGGGGTAATCTAATTATCGTTCACCCCATACCTTTCAGTTATTTAAAATAAATACTGTAGCAACAATGATATTGGTATTTAAAATAAATAATAGTGTTCACTAGATCTTTACTAGTTTACATTTAACACATTAATAATGCTAAGTGAATTTCACCTTTTCCTCCTAAATTTAGTACGAAAATTTATATTTTGATGTTATTTCGATGAAATAATTTAAGACGATAAAAAAATATTTGAGATATTTTTATTGCTCAGAATTAATGATAAATGTTTTAAAAATATTAAATTGAATATTTTTAACTGAAACAAAGGTTTTAAAAGTAGAATTAAAAAAAAATTACGTGTCTACTAATTTACACAGTAATGAACTGAGGGATAATATTATTATCATTGAACGATACGTGATCAGAGATAAGTCTTTGCTACTACACAAGTATTCAAAAGATTTATCAATATCTATGCATCATTGCATAGTTTGATAAATAATGATCAAAATATATCAAATTGTGTTAGTCATACTCATTTAGAAACAAACAATATTCGTAATATAACATAACCCGACTCAAAGTTTCGATAGACAATGCCCGACAGTAAGCTAGACAGAAGTTTTACAGTAAAAAGTTTCAAATATATGAACAGATATAATCCAAATTATTTCTTTGTGGCCAAAGTTATCATCAACTTTCAAGATTAATGGCTTTAGTTCGGTCCGTGTTGTCCTGAACAGAGGCATCCTCCGGTCGCCGTGACTTATAAATAAATTGATACAAACTTTGCCATTAACTGTGAACTCCGCCTCCCCATTCAGCTTTAATAAGTGGTATATAATAGTGTAGCTATATTACTTTTCTACAGAAAAAAAATTGCTTTTTGTTTTTTAAGATATTTTATTTTCAATTATTCTTTAAAAACCTTCAGTAATTGATGCAATTTGGAGTTGGTAGATGACAATAATAGAAACGGATACATATTTACAAATAACGTGGAAGTCAATAGTATTTAAATATATTATTAATTTATTGATTTACCATTTTTATTTACATTAAGCATTCACATTGATTAATATTCAAATTTACATGTAAAGGAATTATACCTGCATCTCTGAAGGCAAAGTTTACTACTTGACAATTTCGATTACTTAAAAATTTTATATCTTCGCGATCTTATAAAGTATTGTGTATTTAAGAAAGAAAACCGAGGAACATGTTTTAATATAGAAAGGGAAAAAAAATTAAAAGAAAGTCATAAGAAAATATGGTTATTAACACAAAGGTAATAGTCTTTATCAAAATATTTTATCAGAAATAGGATAAAACATTTTAAAGTAATTTCTCTAAATTTAATGAAAATACTTTCCAATATTTTGCCTTTTGCTTAATATATCCTTATTTATTTTATTACTGAGCTTATTCTGAAAAAAAAAAATATTTTGCCTACAAAAAGAGTATAAAAGAAATACGTAGTATACATTTTCCATAGATCTAATCTTCTACGCCTTCATTTGCTGATTACTTAATAGTTTGTGTTTATTTGCTGATTAGTTTGTATTTATAGATGCTCACGTTTTAATAAGCCAAAATAAGAAATGCGTAACATTTTACGTAGGTGCATTTTATTTCATATTCACGACTTGTTCCAATTCCTCAGTATTATTAATTACTAGCATTTCGCTCGCGTAGACGATTCGTTTTCTAAACTTCAGTCAACTTTTTAATTAACCTCAAAAAGGAGGTTATAAACTCGACCCAGATGTATTTAATATTACTAAATAGTTAGTCTTTTAAAGCTTCTAAGTATATTACAAAATTTTATTTAAATTACAAAATTTGTAAATATTTGTATATATGTTTTTTCATGTATTTCTCAGAAACTACTAATCAGATTACAATTATTCTATTTTTATCGGCTTAATTATCTTTCAACTTAGAGAATAATGGCAATTTTATAAAAATCGGTTTTTTACTTTAAAATATAAAACAAATAGTGGGTTTCATTTGTATTAAAATAGTACTTGATGTTGTTAACACTATTGTTTATTTATAAATCAACAAACTCTACAAACAGTGTGTACCTAGTGTACGCAAATAAAGTGGCAGAGAGGAAGTTAGAATTTAATACAGCTCTTCCTTGTGTACTACATTGGTGGTTGTACTATCTGATATTAAAATCATGTGAGAAGCAATCCTCCTCTAAGTACAAGTCTATCACATTTTATAACTGGCCCTAAGATTTATTAATCGATGTTGCGAAACAAACTCTAAGGGAACATTGAAGTCGCTTGAATTCAAAAACATAATAATAAAGCGGTATCAACGTTACGAAAACCGATTGCTCTTAGTTACTTAGGTACTTAGGGTACTTAATTACCAATTTTCATTTGATTAGAGATTTAATCTCGTGAAATTCTTTAATATTTGTTACATTATTTGAATTCAAAATATTACTACTAAATTTTAAGTAAAAATAATCAAAACAATTTTCTTCCCATACAAATGTAGCAACCACTTTTAAGGGCTGAATATCGGAATATGCTTGTTAAATTATTTGTTGTTTACGCTTGTTAAAGCATTAATACAAATTTTTAAGTAAAAATGATCATAACAATTTTCTTGACATACAAATTAGTTACTTTTCACCCACTTAGGGGTAGAATATAGAAATATGCTTAAATACTTGTTTAATATTTTGTATTGAGAAGTGTTCAAACAAATTTTTAAGTAAAAATTACCATAAATTTTTATTTCCGTAAAAATTTGACAATCCCTTTTCACCCCTTAAGGTTGAATATAGGAAAATGGTTTTAATGCTTGTTTAATTACATGTACTGAAATGCATTAATACACATTTTTAAATAAAAATGATCATAACAACTTTTTTAAACATCAATTTAGCCATCCCTTTTCACCCCTTAGGGACTGAATCGCGGAAAATGCTTAATGCTTGTTTCATTATTTGTATTAAAAAGCATTAATACAAATTTTTGAATAAAAATTACCAAAATAATTTTTCCTATACAAATTTAGCGACCTCTTTTCATCCCCTTTGGGGTCAAATGTTGGACAACGCTTAATACTTGTTTTATTGTTCGTGTTGAAAAGTATCGATTGTAAAAAAATTGGTATTATTACCAATTTTTAAGTAAAAATTACCATAAATTTTACCATAAATGTCCGCTGAAAACCATTTGTTAGCGTGCTTGTTCTATTAAACTATAATTAAAACAAATAATTAGAATTTAACAAAGTTTAGTACTCCATATATTCAATATTCTTTGTGATTTCTATTATACTTTATATTGCCACGCTTTTATACTAACTATTATACTTTATATTGTTAATAATAAAAAATGGGAGTTTTCGTGAAATTAAAAGTATTTCATTTCGCAAATCTATTATTATGAAAATTATTTAAAACATATTAACATGGCGAAATATCTCAAGATGTAAACCTTAGTGTTAATTTAAAAGAAAATAACTTGAAAAACTATGCAAGTAAAATTTTGTCGGACTCTAACCTTGATATCAATTTACAATTCCACAGCAGGGTTAACAATAATAAATATTTTCCTGTTAGTCACATTATAGCTCAAAACGTAAAAAATCTCGAAGTTTAAAGTTGATTAAACATTTTCCTTTGTGAATAATACCGATTTGATAAATCATATGGACTGAGGAAAATCATAAATTTTTCTCAAGTTCTCGAGGATTTTTAAGATATGAAATGTTATGTCACTTCATATTTAAAATGACTTGTCAAGTACGAGTAGAGCTCGCACTATGACGATTCCATACACTTTACGACCTTTATAAAGATTTAAGGATAGGAAGCGTTTCTGATGAATATTCAGAAATAATAATTTTTTACGACTCAAATATATGCCTATTATATTCTTTACAAGTGTTATATTTGGCATGTTTAAAAAAAATATGAAAATAACGATAATCGCTCTAATTTCCTCTTATATTCCAATAAGATTTAATCAGCCCTATTTTTCTCATGATTTTTGGCTAGTTTTGTTAGATTCATCGCCAAATTTTATACATATATATATATATATATATATATATATATATATATACATATACACACACACACATATATGTATATATCTCTGAAGATAAAATACCTAAAGTTATGAAAATATATTTTGTAATTCTTATAACTAGCCTTTCAAACGATATCGCGAAATTAAAAAAAATCGATATTTAATTTGAGTCCTACCAACAATTTCCAAACTTTTGAAATATAGGTGGTAAAATATGTTTTCTTACTACGCCAAAGTTAGAAGTTTTTGCCAAGTGAAGAAAGGAGGAACACGTGAGTGATCATACAAGGGTACCATATTCTGTTTTATGATTTGGAACCCTAAAGATATTAATAATAAAGGTCTCAGAGACAAGCCATATTTATTATGATCCCATTACGTAATTACTTCTGATTTGCATATGAAATTAAATTTTAATTGAAAACCATTGATTTTTGATTTTTTTAAAATGAAATTTACTATTCACGCCATAACATTTGTTATAAAAAATACATAACAACCTAAAATGTACGAATTAGGATCCAATTAAATTTTCGGTGGTAAAATCTTGTAACTAAGATAAGCATCTTAGTTGATAACTTTCTTTCAAATTTTGTTCCTCGTAGAATCCTAATTAAAACTTATTTAGTGAGAAACCGTAATTTTATATTTTAATCTGACAACTTATGATGGATGCCATATGGATAGCTTGTTTGAATATGACCCAGAAGCATACGGTACGAAATGTAACAATATAGTGAAAATATTTAATTTCGTTAATAAGAAGAGAGTTTAATTTCATGCTACTAATTTAGGCATATGCTGAAACTTACTTAAACAGCTCTGTTAGTTCGAGATTAATTATTTTCACCATCATAGACACTTAAATTAATATAATTACTACAACAGTTTAAGTAATTAAAAAATTGCAAAATTACAAATATATTGCCTGAGGACCGATATAAGACGCAATGAAATCGTGCCTGTGATGCTGCAAGATGATAGTGATCATATCGAACAAATTGTCTAACAATGCCTCATTAGACAATCTGTTTGACTTCTTTAATAAATATTTACTCTTAGGTGAAATAACAAAAGGACCGGAGACAGGTCAATAAGCCTTATTGCGCAAGTGTATATATATTATCCAAATTAATCAAACAGACTGACCGCCAAGTTGTAATTTTACTAACCTAAACAGCAAGCAGGCTCCAGATAGGGCTTCATTACGTTGGACCACATTCTGACTATGAGGTCGCTTATTTTAAAAGGTACAGAGTACCAGTTCTCATTTTGGCTAGCGTACCATGACTACAAAAAATATTCGGCAATATTCTATATATATGGGCGGCGCAAATATTAATTAGGAACGCAAGGGTAAATATACTGAATAGCCAATATCCATAAGCAGGTTACTTTGGAGAGTAACACCACCACATAACAAACAAGGAGACACTTTATTACGAAAACTCACTCCGCAACGCCACCCTCGTCGTAAAAGATGTTTTTAAACAACTGGATTGGGAAATAGAGGTCTTGACATATAAGGTGTGTCTATATAACTTGAGATCTATGCACGATAAAATGCTGTTTGCTAATAACCCAAAAAACTATGGATTGTGATTCAGAAACTGCATAAAATCTTGCTGTCATTTTGACTCAAAATGAATCTGTACAATACAAAAGTTATGTGGTCGGCAACCGATAGCTCAGTGGTCATAAGTGTGGACAGTACAATACTTGAACGTGTAGATAAGTTTGTGTACCTAGGTCAAGGGCTAGGCATGGGTAAAAAGAACCAGAGAAACGAAGTACACAGATGTGTGATGCGCACAAATGGGTTGGAAAGCTTTTTGAAAAACCTGAGTGCACCATAAAAATGAAAACCAAGGACCACTTAGAAGCGCGCATTTTCAATTAGTGAAGCCTATTATTACATACATTCTCGATAGTTGGTAATAAAATTTATCGCATAGTCAAAATATATTCTTAAATATAATTTATTAATAAAGATTTACCCAAAAAACTGACCATAGAACAAAGACGGTTAGTGCGATTAAACAGAATTTATAAATTAATTAAATAAATGTCAGTTTGTCTATTATGTATTTGTTATTGTTACGAAATATTTTGCAGCTAATAAAAATAATTAAATTTAAACTACTAAGAATTAATAAAATAAAAATAAGGCATTCATTATTAAATTATCCAGTAAGTTTAAATCACATTTATAAAATGGAATTTTACGTCCATTACATTTCTAAACGCTGTTATACACTTTAAAAATTAAACTATTTCGGCTAATAATTTTAACTAATTTCTATAAACGGTGTAGACTTGATGGACTCTCTGTCAACCCCTAGCAATAAGTATAAATGGCTGTGTAGCCAATTACCCTAATATTAATTACCTTAATAATTACCCTAATAGTAATTACCTTAATAATAATTTAAGACCCCTGACATTAAAGCGGGACATTAAAATAATACTGATTATGATAATAAAGAGTTTACCGGATTATCGTGTAAGGCAATGTACGGCCATAAAGCTAAAATTAATCAGCGTATTCCGTTTATTTTATCAAAATTAGAAATTATGGATAAATTGCAAGAGTCTCTAGAGAAAAAAGAGAGAAGGGAATCTAAATTGTACAGAACAACTCAAAAATTTAAAAGGACGAGGAGTGGGAAAAGTTTCAGCTTGAGATTCAAATAAAAATTTTCCAAAAGTAAGAAATCTTCAATGAAGAAAGTAATGAATATCAAGAAAAAACAGATTAATAAATCGTTTTAATTTATATTCATGTCCAAGTCGTCATATGATATAGTAAAGAAACAGGAGAGTAGACAACTTTTACCATGGACATTTCGAGAAATATAGATAGACAAATTCAGGATATTAAATCAGGAAAGAACAGGAAACGAAAATCAAAAAGAAATGAGATTGTGTAAATGTCCAGTATGAACAAACGATATTTTTGAATGATGTAACAATAATCAATCATAGGCTCGGCAATAAAAAGATGTCTGAAATGCAAAAATCTTTAACCCAATGTATGCATCATCTCACGATGGCGCGTTTTGCTGTTTGTGACACCGAGAATTTTCTATTGAAGAACGATAGTAAAAGTCAGGTGAAAATCAAAGAACAATGGAAGGAGTCACTGAAAACATATACGTGATTTCTTATATGTGATTCTAAAAATATACATACCTCGGCTCTAGTCAAAGTTTCAAAGTATGCTCGTGATTTTTAAACAGAAATATTACAGGGACAGCCATACATATGAAAAATTATTTTTATCTTTCCGGGATTCAGTCAGTGTGATCAAAGATTCATAGTCATAAAATGGTAATCAAACAACCCCACTGACTCATTTCAATGGTTTTGAAACAAAAGTCAATAAGTGGAATGAAAAAAGGAAACACTTCAAAACTAAGGTTATTTTCTGCCAAAGCTACAAGCAATGTAAGTGTAGATAGACTAATATTGAATTTCAAAGGAAAAGTTTATAAGTTAAAACCTATGGGCTCTTTGCAGTTAAAATGTCACAATTCTTTTAATGGTTTTAATAAATTCAGTTGTGTTTTTTACTTTGAAAGTAAAAAAAAATTATGGTTGTTTAACAATGTAATTTTGTCAATTACTTTAAAGTATTACTTTTATTATTTTTCTTTCCTCTAAAAACTTATTCTTCGGTAATTGTAGAAGTATTAAATCAGGTTACTGCTTTTGAATCACTTCACAAAATAATGTTAACCTGTTTCATTTTAGAAATATTTGCCATATATATGGTATTACATAAGCATCCTTATCGTCATACATATTTTATTATACTGAAAAAGTATGAGTTAGTTTTATTTAAATAATCAGAAAAGTCAAAATTGGGTAAAACGTAAATTTGAAAAGTATTGGAATTACTCAAAAATTCTTTAAATTTTGGAAAACTACATTATTTTCTATGTATATACATTTATTTTGTTTTCAAAATCCTAGGGTTTAATGAGATATAATAAATCTAAGAGAACAAATTGACTTCTTACTGGGCATACGCTGAATAAATGGCAAGAACACAATTTCACACATATTTTTTGCGAACTATGTCACCAGACATAAGAACATTTTGGTTTTAGAATATACTGCTTTTTTCTTGTTAACCTCTATTACTGAGGTATAACAAATATTTTTTCCAACAAAAACTTTTTAATAAATAACGCTATGCCTGTTATTTCCTAGCTGGACTAACTCAAAATAATTTACTTAAAACGACCGATTGAAGTATAGAACAAAGTTGCATGCATAGAATGCTCAGATAATCCTATCAGGGATCACCATTTACATTAATGCTGAGCAGGAATGATTGTAGGCAAATTAATGATTAACAAGTTAAAATAGAATAATATTATATCGATTGTTTCTCATTATTCAACCTAAGTGTAAAATGACCTTAGCTCAAGTATATAAACAATTTTTAGAAAAGTTTTAACTTTTCCACGTGTCTTTATTTTCAACTGTCGTATCTGCTTCGCTCTGTATACTTTTTTGTATCAAAAAACTTACGATTTACGGAGTCCACGTAGGTATATAGAGGATCTTTACTTCAGGCCTTTCATAACTTTGATACCTTGATTTTGGAAAGTATAAAATGTTACTTTAAAAGAAATGTTATATTAACCATTAACTAATTCTATATTTTTAGATTTTTGTTTTCCACAACAAAATAATTCGAGTTATATGTATGAAATATGCTTTAAGTGTGATGTAATATATGCTCTTAATTGAACGGTCAAATATAATGCGTAATTTTAAAAATCTCATTAATATTAAATATCTTTAATTTTCTTATTTGCAAAAATGATTACATCAGTTTTAACTACCTGACATTAAACTAATATGTTTTATAGAAAGTACGAAATAAAATTGAAATTTGCATATGAAATATTACCTGCAATATTATGTGTTATAATTAAAGCACTGTCCAATTCTTGGTAGAGATATGTAATAAAATATAGGAATATTTACTTGTTTAGGCAACAAACAAGGCAGCATTTCAAGGCAACTAATTGTTTAAAACAATTTCAACGTAGAAGTTAAAAAGGCAAATTAATTTAACAAAATAAAAGTTTGGGCAATTCAGATTTTATAAGCGGAACGAGCAAAAAACATTTGTTCACGTCCTGTAGACTCTTTATAATAAATATTTCAAAAACACCTGAAAGTACTTCGTTACCATAAATACATACAAGACATTTAAAATTTCTTAAAAATAAATTTATTCGATACATATAATACATTCATAAATTCTTAAGAATAAATTTATAGACGTATTGTTCAAGTATAAATATATCGTTCAGTTATAATATAATTACACAGAAATACTCAAAACGTAAAATAAAAGTGTTACGGAAAATTATTATCTATTGCGAATATCGGCATAATTTTATGCTATTTTGCCATAAAATTATAACATTCCATCATCACTACCTATTATACTTCCAAAGTAGAAACAATAAGTAGTTAATTAGATAAAGCCATATGAAAATTTGTTATATTGTAAGATATAATTTCATACGTTTCTAAGCCGACAATTTTTTAATTAATTTAGAAAACTCATTATTACACAGGTTGCGCTGAAGATTTTTATAACTGGCCATTTGCAATAATGCTAATGAAATAAACTAAAATTTAGAAAATCGAATATTGTTTTAGGAATTTGGTTGAATTTGCTAATTTTTTTTTAAATTAGAAACCATTTGAAAATTGTCTGTATCACGTTGAATCAAATTTAATACGACAAAATTTTTCTTACATGATTTTTGTGTCATTTCTTATAATATACATTAAATTAAAGTTACGATCTAATTTGAATGGATTTATTTTGGGCGGTACGCAAAATAAATTAATCCAATTTATTTATTGTGTTTAAGGGGGGGCTCTCAAGAGCGATTTCTGAAGATTCTGAGACAACAATTCTATGCGGCTGATTGGAAAAATTGACAAGCGGGTAACTTTTTAGTAAATTAAGGTAAATTTAGGCATTGGTATGATTCAGGTATTGAACATTTTTCTTGAACATTCAGCCGTCAGGAAGCTTTGTACTTATTTGACCGAAGCACAAAGATATCGCTGCGTTAATTAACAAAATGTTAAAAAAATTCGCCGGAGATCATTTAAATACTGTGTTCGATATCGCCGCTACTAACGAAAACTGAACATATCATTACAAATTCGATGTTAAGAGGCAGTGTGCTCAGATATTTTCTTCTCAAGAGTTATCCACAAAGAGAAAAAAAGAACGAAGTGCTTGGAAAAAAAATGTAATTGCTTCATACTTCGGATAGACGGATTGTTACGTAACGATTGTTCTGGAAATTATGAGAAAAGTTATTGTAGATTATTATACCGACAATTGTTCGCCAGTTATTTTGGAAAATCTTCTAGAGCAACGCTCTTGCATTAGAATCCCCTTTCATAACGACAACGCTTCGATACACTTAGGCTAGACGAACGACTGAATATCCGAATGTTTTTTTTTCGGTATGGACCTATTTTCAAGAATAAATGTGAACTAAGAGGGTGAGTGATTACTTTTGAAATTGCCACGGGAAAGGAGGTTTAAGTAAGAGTGGGCCTACTGTTTCTCTCAGTTGTTCCATAGAATGAAACGATGCGTAGGGTTGTAGATTATTTTGAAAAACCATAAATATATTACAAGTTTGCTAGTTGTTCCATTTAAGCTATTCTACAAACTTTCAATATTTTGTTTTCTAAATTAAATAGAGCTAAAATTTTACCATCTTCTACAAAAATAAGCAGATTTTTGCACCTTCAAAATACGTAGACAACAGATTTAGTATACAAGCTGTATTCTTCATTAGGAAGTTGTATTACTTTATTTTAATTATTCAATAAAGATACGTCGTACTATAATTATAATTTCGAATGCGCGGGCAACAGATTCTATATATACCCACACACACAGTAAGCGTGGGTTTGCATGTATTTAATGAAAATTTCCAGCTCTTTAGGAATGATCCATAAGAAGAAACATCCAAACTTAATTTTTGTGGTATTGGTATTTCACACAAGTGTGGCCACCACTCCTATAAGATCTTACATATTGGATTTTGTGAATTATACACACACCCTTCATAGCGATTCATTGTTTGGTTATGTAGTAGCATTAGGAAATTTTCAGATAAACCAGGTTTTAGTCGAATCAGATCAATTTTTTGTTAATGTACATTTGTGTTTTCTAGAACCTGCGGTATACAAAAAATAAAATAAATGTAATTGTTTCATTCGTCGTCAAAAGTTAAGTTAAGTTGTCAACAACTGAAACCGGATTACAATATTGTATAAAAAGCAGCAGTAAAAATGGTTCAGGAAAAAGAAATCTTTGCAGATTGCTACACTAATTACGCTGATTTTTTTGACGAAATGTATTTGTAATTTGAAGTTCATGATATCCATTGTTAACAATGAAGTTACTTTTAGTAAGACAATCTTTCTTCAGACTTAAGGATGTAAACTAATAATGTCAGTTGTGATGAATCCATATAACTTCATTATGTTTCTATTTGTCTTCTAAGACGAGAGATTTCAACAGTCATATCTTTACTTTAGTTGAAAAAAAATCTTAAAAACACACGTAAAGAAGAGAAGGTAATTTTATTACTTTAATTACAGTAAGACTAATTCTGAAGGAATAAAGTTTACTCTAACCTGTCGTAACTATTTTAAATAAATTAACTTAACCTTATATAAAAAATAATCATTACTCTTATAATACTCACGATTTAGTAACAAAACCAAACGACAAAAGTCGTATAGTTTTTAAAGCGAGATTTCTTTTGCCACTCTGATACTAGTTTACATATTATGAACACTGGAAAGAGCGTGTGATGAATAGAGCTGAGGGAAGAGTGAGGGAAGAGGGAGTGGGTAAGGTACGGAAAGAGGGTGGGAATGAGGGAAGAAAAAAAAAGATTTCACTTATATTCGAAAAATAAACGTACCAAATTTTTAAGAAAAATATGTTAATTAAAAAATATTTTTAAATTTATGGTTTTCTGTGTTTTTTGAACAACATGCAAAGAAAATATGCGGGTTTAAATTGCCAAACCCTACCTACGATAATTTATTAAAATTAATTTTGTTAAAATTGTTCCTTTATGTATAGGTTATATATAAATTGAAAATTAAAAAGCTGATAATAATAGTTTTCGATATAACGGTTAGTGATAGTTTTTGATGTATATTTTTTTGTTATTTATTATATTAAGTACTAAAGGTAAAACAAGAAAGAATAACGTAATTCAAGATGACCTAACAATATTTTGTATAACCCTTGAAGTATATTGCGACAGAGTCGTAGTTCAAAACTTTTTTCTTTTCATGTGGCTAAGTAGAATTTTAGTGTGATCTTGACTGGGTCCGTATGGTTCTATCTATCTTACAGTTTGTCCATCACAGTAAAGCAATAAACGTATTTTTAACTAAAACGTAATAAAATGCGAGAAAAAGGTGCACGATTGACGATAACATACCTTAGATATGTATATGTAGACGGAAAGTATTATGAAATATATAATTTTCAATTTTCTATTAAGATAATTTCTGTTCTTAACCTTGACTTTTCCATTGCATTTTTGTTAATGTACATATCGGCTATTACATAATCGTTTTACCAGCACCGACAAATATAAATGTTGTCGGGAAAGGATAAAAAATATAATTTACTGCCAGGTTTAATTTTAACGAATATTATATTTATTTGCGTATCCCTGTTATACTTGTGTTCTAAGAAATGTCGCAGGTGTACATTAATAATATACTTATTATTATTAAGATGATCCGCAAACATTAAAAAAAAATTTTAAAATAAGGTATTTAAATGTATGTAACTCCGCAAGTTTTTATTTCAGTTTACTTTTTATTTTCACATTACACAAGACGGCATTTTGGCATAGTCATATAAATTTTAATATTTTCGTCGTATAAAGGACAGTCAAATAAATCACGTAATAAATAGCCGCCCGATGCAGAGAATAAATTCAAACTGATTGCCACATAATGAATTGGAGACAATTAAGTTACCATAATTACACGGATTTTGAATAGTTATTGACATGTTTACGTAACGCCATTGTATCTATCTATGATAATTGCCTTTTTTCTATCTATATTTTTATAATTGCCTTTTAAATTGAGTTCCAAATTTCTTTTTTCATTGCTTCACATAAATTCCAAGTAAATTAAGCATTATTTTATCAAAATAACAGCAAGTGAATTGAGAACTAGATATTTATTTTAATTTGGTTAAAAAGGTAATACAATAATACCTACACTACGAGAAGGCTACATTAGTGGACGCATACAGACGGCCATATGACTGACAAAGTAGTTCCGTTTAATTGTAATGGATGGCGCATATTAACTGCCATCGTAATTTCTATTTGGCTAAATGGCCCTTTAACCGGACTTTGACATTTAGAACAATGTTTAATTTTTTCGATACTCTTATCACCGGAATTATCAATAAATTTGATTGTAAAGTGGGCAATGAATTATCGTAATTACATTTATTCAAACTGGCTAATAAATATTCCAAGAATATTGTTCTGTCCGACATAGGAAACGTTTTTTCATGATTCATAGTAATAAAATTGGAAATGAGAGTTGATATGGCGATGTTGATTTCATTTTCACTGTTCACGTATCACTCATTAAGTAAATTTGGAAGGATAAATATTGGAACATTTTCAACGAAGAGTGGTGCGAGTGATTAAAACATGATAACGCGCGTCTACTTAATAAGCTAACGGACGATATTTTGGTAACATGCCATCCAATGTAAGTGGTGTATAGTTTATTGATATTATTATTATAATAGCAATTCAAAAAGTTACTAGACCAAGCAATGAACGGAAAGTAATTTTATTGAATTGCATTT
The DNA here is from genome assembly GCA_039881145.1 of Druceiella hillmani. Taxonomy (NCBI): domain Eukaryota; kingdom Metazoa; phylum Arthropoda; class Insecta; order Lepidoptera; family Hepialidae; genus Druceiella; species Druceiella hillmani. The sequence continues at coordinate 24,771,014 of JAYKKI010000007.1, forward strand.
GTGTTATACGTAAATCGGTATATAGTATTCGGAGAAATTTAGATTTATATTGCGAAGACTATGTCTTATACATAGTAATAACAAAAATATTAAATCACATACTATATATAGAAGTAGATTTTAATAATATTTTCAGAGTAATTTATAATTATATTATAAAATATTCTTTTCGTTCGACCACTTATCTGTTATATTGGTCACAAATACTCGTCAGGTTTGTTCGTCGGGTCTCAAACATAATTATTTCAATCACGTTAAGTCTGTCACGTGTGTACATTATAATTTGTTTATCAATAAACACAAATTGAAGGTGTGATTGTTATATATGTTTATTTTCAGTATATTTAACTTAAGGAGTATTAAAACTGACATTAATTATTTGGTGATTAAAAAATGTTAAAAATTGTTACGGTAAACTTACGCCGATAATTATTATGTAATATTCCTTCCGTTCGACCACTTATCTTATATATTGGTTGCAAATACTCGTCAGGTTTGTTCGTGGCGTCTGAAATATAATTACTTCAGTCACGTTAAGTCTGTCGCGTGTTTACATTATAATTTGTATACCAATAAACACAAATTGAAGATTTAATCATTATATATGTATTTTTTCGGTATATTTAAATTAAAGAGTGTTAAAAGTGACATTTATAACTTGGTGATTTAAAAAAGGTCAAAAAGTGAAACGATAAACTTACGCCGAGTATTGTTTTTATAAGAAGATACGGTAATTTTATTTTAAAACGACAGTGACATATAAAAGAACGACAGTGCTATATTTTCAGATAAAAAACTTTAATAAGATATTCCCTTTCAAACGGTGTATTAAACATGTAATAAACAATGGTGTATTACATCCTGCTTGTTATTCACTTCGTAGAGCAGTGCCATGAAGAAACCTGTTTCAGTTTTCCTGGCCATATTTTGCATTGTCTGTTTTAGGTTACCTAAAACTTAGATGACGTACAGATTAAGACAAAGTTATTTTATATAAGTAAATAAAATAAATAGATAACATAAATTATAATTTACATTATTAATTATTATCTCATTTGATTACATACTGAAATAATCTCACCGTTAAGAAATATTCAATAATTCTTTCGATGGCTTCATTATAATATAATTTACGACCTCTAGGTTTTTCTTCAATATTATATATTAATTTAAAAGTTCTCACAGTAAAGGCGAAAGTTTGTATATTTGGCCATAAATTTTAAATAGATTATTTTAATCTGACAAGGACATTTACGTATTGTATATGTGAAAAAATATTTTTTTCTTATCATAAAACAACATAAATATCATCGCAAGGCAATAAGTACTGAGTAATTGAACGGCTAATAGAAACTTTTAAGTACTTCTGCTAAGCCTTACGACCTGAGATTCATAAACAATTAAAAAAGAGTTAAACAATTTCAATAAAATATTACAATCTTTCATCCAATGGACAGAGGATTTCAGAATCTAAACATAAACGGCCAGAAATTTTTCAAAATAACAACTGCCGAGGTCCAAGTGATTGGGAATAATAGTTTGTCTGGGTTTTAGTAATGACTGAATTGGAAGCGGAAGGCCAATACCGTCACTTACTGACCTAATTAACACGTTTAAACAACTTCAGATATGGCCATGAAAATTTTCTGGAAATAGATGTAGATCATCAAACTGCAGCCAATGGAACTACACTTGCATTGAAAATTTCTTTTCAAATTATATTTGTTTTTTGTGAAAAGATTTTCTTCCTTTAGTGTCATTTTACGCAAATATTATCCAGATTATGCATGTCTCGATTATCTTAATTTAAATAAAATACTATTGTCTTAGATCGTACGTTATCTAAATTGTAAGTTTGGGGGTATTGCAAAACAGGTAACGTAAAATAATGTAAATACTTACAGTAAAGCAGAAACAGGTTATTTTGTATATAAATTTTATGTCATTTGAAAGGGCATACATTACATAAAATTTTAAATTGAAAAGGGAGGGTTGTTGTTCTTTTCAGATAAAAGTTACCTTATTTTCCTATAAAACCATTCTTTACGTGCGTTTACATTACATTTTTTGTATCACTAAACATTAAATGGAAATTATTACTATTTTGGAAATATGGGAATGGGTAATTAAATAAATTAATTGCAATGACTTTTACCCGAAAAGCAGGTAATGTGTTATAAAATTAGGCAAAATGTGTGTTTAAAGAATTAAATATAATATTAACGATCATAATAAACCACAAGATTTATAGCATTTAACTCAGTCAGATGTGAACAATTTCTATTTAACTATTTTTCAAGCTTTATTGCGAAGATTATATAACGCTAACAGTTTTTAGCACAAACGGGATGAATTGATAACATTTCTAGTATTATCGACAAGAAAAAACTAATCTGCATTGATTAACTTTGTATATAAAAAAATCGAGAATTATTTAATCAACTTGGAAAACGTTAAACGGAGCAGCAATTAAACCATTTATTTACTAGACTAAAAATATCATTAATTACACCATTAAAGAAAAATAAAAATATTAATTAATGAATCAAAATTCTTTGATTCAAGTCTTTGAAAGCGTGAAACTGTCATTTAATTTAAAATTATTCATAACATCACAGTTATGAAGTGAAAGTATGAAAGTATGATGCAAAATTTTTTTTTCAATATAGAATTTGATTCGTAAGAAGTTATCACTATATATATATATATATATATATATATATATATATATACATATATATATATATATATATATATATATATATATATATATATATATGTATATATATATATATATATATATATATATATATATATATATATATATATATATGTATATATCTTCTACTTTGTACCTTTAATTTGACCTTGTCTAGTCTTTCTGATTGACATTTGATAACCTATGATGACTTAGCATGTGTGTTGTAATATGCAACACGATATAGGAGTACATAAATCTTTTGAGAAATTCTGTTACTTAATTTTGCCATCGTGCGCAATCTGTAATAAAATTTAGATCTATAATGGATAAATATCTAACAATTCCTTTAACCGAGAGCGATTTTTTAAACCGAACTAACGGCATTTTATGCAATAACAGACTTAAACCGAGCTAACAGCCATAACAGCGACTTAAGGTTATAGTTATATGAAGTGGAGAAACAATTTTAGTATTCGATTTTTGTCCTAATTACTAGACTTCGCCGTGCAGCACTTTTATCCCGTCTGTATGTTATTCCATTTATTTCGCACTAAGTTTAATACAAGTTCGAGTATATAACGACTAAATCCCTCCATGACAGTATCAGCAATAACAAAAAGAAACAAAAACTTGAGTTATGATTATTTGCTTTAACGCAATTTCAAGGTTTACATCGGTCATTTTTTAATGGCAAGTGCTAGCGATGACCGCAAATTAACCTTCATTGAACTTAATGGCTTTTGTTAATAACTTTACTCACCTTGGAAAAATTAAAAGGTTAAGTTTGGTTAAGATGGCAATCATAAATATTTAGTAGATAAAAGCTTTTGCGAATAACTGATTTGGGTATATAAGTAAGACAGTAACCAAGAACTTTTAATATATAAAAAAAAACTGAACGTGGATTTTTAAAATAATAGCTACTATTTGCAGGAAACATGTTTGAAAGATTTTAATATTCATGTTGGAGTAAATTTTTCCGTTGGTCATTTTTTTCGATTGTGTATTGAAATTAAGCCTGACTGTGGATATGCCTGTTACGATTAAGTTTTTGTGTCAAGGCAAAAATAAACTTTAATTTTGTTAATATTTGAAATCATATATTTAAATAAAAAATCAGTAATTATTTGATGATAAATAAATCGAATAACGAAATTGAAATTAATCAATTTGACTAAAGTTGACTATAGTAAAATATCATTTTTAGCTTAGAAAATTTTAACAATTAACGTAAGTTTTTGATCTACAATCTGCTTAACTCACAATCTGTGTAAAAGTTACACGGAGATATTTATACTGTAGCGGTGGGATTTAAATTTGCACATCGTTATTGACCATACACATATGATGATTCACAACAGAAAACTGCAGTTATTTCATAGATTGCTTTAAATAAATCATACATGACGTCACAGTCTAAACTCTCAAGTTGAGTTATACCATGCATTTATGTGTATAATGAACATTAAGGGAAAAATATTCAGCGTTCCACGTACAAATTTTCAATAACCTGAAGCGATAAAAGATACCTTGTTTATCTTTGTTAGCAATGCATTTAATAGCCCTTTATACGGATAAATAAAGGTCATGGATGAATTGCTTAGTGATGTAAGTCTTGCAGGAGCATGCAATTGTAGTGGGATTTTGAAATATACTATTAGTTTAATGTGGTGTAATTGCAGTGACACTAAATTTTATGTAATTATAATTATGCATTTAAACGGTAATATTATGATGAGATTTACAATAATCGAATATCTCTTTTCCTTATATTTCACAATTAAATGAAACTACGTGATGTAGTATTATTTCTGGGATATTAGCAAAGATTAACTCTTAGGAACATCCAACAGCATTTGTATTATTCAAACAATAGCGGAAGCCGGGTTTGTGCGGGTGTTACCACTGCTTATGTTAATGAGTTTATTGCAGGGGCGCGGTGTAGGTTTTATTATATTATAATATCCCACCTGTAGATGTTATAATACAACGAAACCTAGGTCGTGGTAAAGAAATTAAAGAAAGTAGAAATAATACTACATCACCTAGTTTCATTTAATTGTGAATAACGAATTTCTGCAAAATTAACGCCAAATATATTCAATACTTATTACATTTTTCAATATTTAGTCAAATTGCCTACCGTCTAAATCAGTATCTTTCTGCTACAATTAATTTTAATTATAAAATTAAATGACTGTCATTACGGAAACTTATACTTGTTTCGACATATTAACACACACAAAGAATCGATCTTAAATGATTCACGCTTCGGAATATACCATCTACATAGATTAATTAATAATACTTTTGGTACATCTAGAAACTTGTTGTGACATTAGATCTGACGAAATTTGAGAGTATATTCATGGTTAGATTGCCCAAAATAAGGAAAGCATGAACAGTGCTCAATATCAAACAATATTTAATTTTTTCTATATATATTATATAAAATTGATCGTGTGTTTGTTTATATTCCTGTCTGCAGTTACATACATATTGCATACGAATGGCATTTGCGTGTTGTAGTTGCCTCAATTCTTACATCGTACACCATGGTGGTTCCGCGTCGATAACTAAAAGGTGTGGTAGATATGGAGGTTGTAAATAGTCGACCTCACAATGTCGACGACAATGTGTGACTTCCAATATTTCAGTTTTTTTTCTTGAAAGTTCTAGAATTTCAAAGAAGTTTCTACAATGTTCTGGGACAATTGAGGGAGGGTCGAATTCCCACACATATTCATTGTCCTCACACTTTTTCATCAATCCCGCAATCCAATCCTTCAAAATTCGTTTAAAAGTATTAATAATCTACAATATATACATGTATATATATATATATATATATATATATATATACATATATATATATATATATATATATATATATATATATATATATGTATGTAGGTAATTTGTAAGATGTTTATATAAAAATGTAATAAAAAGGAAAAGTTTTTTAAAATATTTTTTTAATCAAAAATAATATGAGACGTGAATAAATGTGTGACCGAAAGAACTCAGTGGAAGGGTTATTTGTTGCAAGTTAAAAACATTTATTCGGATGACATAAACGTAACATAAACGTCAGAAAAATATTTACAAATTTGCAAAACATAGAATAACTGATCTAATATTAGTAAACCCTAACATCTGTTTATTTATTTGTTTCTATTTCGCCTGTATTATTCCTATTATTGAAAGTATTTTTGTGAGATGACTAAGATAACGACGTCGATAAAAGGTTATATAGTTTTCTCGAAGGTTGACTAAAAATACTCATAAATATTATAGCGACGATAACATGGTATATATATATATATATATATATATATATATATATATATATATATATATATACATACTTCATTATCTATGACGATTAGTATCTGTTAGGTAGATGAAACACTATAAAATTGATTTATACGACATAGATTTTTCATTATTCATACAGTACCTCACACAAAGATATCGTAGCATTGTATATTAAAATTCATATATGCAAACAATATACATAATCTAGATTATCAATCAGTGAATTAGCTTGGTAAATATACATTAGCCTAAGAATTAATTGTTCGCAATTAAAAATGATTCAGCTAGTGTAAAACTAGCATTTATAAAAAGAAACTCTTATTATTGAAAACTAATGCCTGATCAATACTTCGACTATGATTGGACTTTAAAATAGTAATGAAAGTAGAAAAAAAGAAGCCGTTGAGTTCATTGATAAAGGCGGCAAAATTATAGTTATTTACCATCACCGTTATCCGCACGTTGTTTCGGGTCATTGCACCTTAAGAAAGCAAGTGGCAAAATCTAAAAAAAAACAATAATGCAAAGATTTTTTGCGACAGAGAAAGAATTTTATTTGCGGACTTTAAAAAGCCTAATGTTATAATAAATGACAACTGTTTTACTTGGTTACCACATCACGGGACGGGTGAGTTTTATAGCCTTAACCTAACACCGAGTGTCTATTATTTGTCCTAAAAATAGAAATTAGACTTGGAAAAAAAATGAATACCGATAATTAGGGTTTTCTGAAAACAAAATTTCAGAAAAAAATTTGTTAGAGGAAAAAAGCGGTTTTTTACGAATTGTAAAAACTGTATGGAAATTCACGAGAACTCCATTGAAAAACAATACTAGTTATTTTCGTTTTCAGTCGTTATATATAAGCTGGTTACGTTTCTACATTACCGTCTATATGGTGAACCTAAATTTTTATTATATATAAGCTGGTTACTTTTAGACGTTATTGTTAGATATTCCACTGAATTAATGTAGAGGTTTTCGTCATAAGTTACGGAGAGCCTAGATAGGGTGACAAAATACAGAAGGGGATAGCTTGGTACTCGCTTATTTTTATTTTTAAAATAATCAATCATTAAACATATATAGACATTACTTAAATATATCCAAAAAAAACCTAAGATTTCATAATTGTTACTCCGCTTTTAATATAATATACGTAACATTTATTCATCTTTACAAATTTCCTAAAATCAATACTTTCTTCTCTACTTTTACTAGATATCACTGGAAAAGTTGGATAATATATACTCGTGAAATTTGTAAACCAGTGATAGAAGTGTGTACATTTTAAAGTTTAAAAAAAAATTGTTGCCTACTGCATTCAGGCTTTTCTAGCAGTCTCTATCTGTTTACTGGTTCATCCATTTATTTGAGTATCACGCAAAAAACTACTGAACAAAATTAAATGGAACTTCCGTTAGAATAATCCTCGTTGTTCAAATTAAAATGTTGACCATTTTGCAGATTTTGAAAATTTCTAAGGGATATTTTTTTTGTCTAACGTTTTTATTTATTTGTTTGTTTCAGCATCATGAAAAACTACGAATTAATTTGAATTAAGCTTACACTAAAACAAAGCTTAACATACAAATGAAAGTCTAAATTACCTTATTCATCCAAAAGATTTTGCTGACTTTGAAATTCAATTATTAGCATTCAGACAAACACACGGAGTACTTTTTGATGAAAATATTATTCGAGGTAAGATTTAAGTTATTTTAGATTGAACTTACAAATATTCTACCTGAATTAAAAGGGAAGAGTGGGGGAGGTTAGTGGGTTATTCGACCGTTTCTAGGACCCTCCCTCCTCCTCTTCTTTCATACAAATAACACAACAGTCGTTACTTAATTTGCGGTAAAATTTTGAAGTAGGTGTCTATAGATTTAAAAAAGTATATTTTTTTAAGCTGAATTAAGAAGAGTTACTACTACAATACTAGGTTATTGGAAAACGTTTTTTGAATCTATGCATTTCGTAACTTTTAATTCAAATAATTAAAATAGTGCCTATTTAAAGTGAAATATCAATTCTATAAGAAACTAGTTTCGGTAAATATGTTGATTGTTTGATTACAGATATACTTATAAATTGGTGTCGAAACTTTGTAAGGTATAATTCCGTTGTTGTCTATAACTCTTGAAATTGTTGATGCAAATTAACGGATACATTTTTAAGTACAAAAATAATTTGATTGAAAAGTTTAATCAATTACTAGGGGCTAACATTTTTCTCCGATTTTTTAAAAAAAGTAGAATATTTTCGTAAACAATTTTAAGTGGTAGCACATATAGGACATCGCTTTGAAGCCTAACAATTTAAATTGTAAACATGAATTAATTTTATTTTAATGACTTGTCCAATTGGGATCTCATCTCATGACGCATCTGTACACAAAATACCAAGCTCATAGGTCTCAAATTGTAGGAACTCTGAAGTGAGTGTGAAGCTGTGAAAGGCAATGGACGAGTAAATGGCTGAACGCACGAATTGACATGAACTCATATAAGTTTCCCTTTATCACCATGGAATCCTAAAAATAAAATGAAAAATATGTACTCCCCCTTTCAAGAATGAATGGAACTCTACAAAAGAAGTAATAATGAGTGAGGTTTTTAGATGAAACACAAATAGTATGGTCAAAATTATATTAAAAAATATATATTAAAATGTACATGTTAGTGACTCAGATAATGCCGAGCGTGGTTCGCACGAAATTATAAAATTGAAAAATTATGATGTAACATAAAGAGTATACATACAGAGGCAAGAAACCTAAAAACTGAGTTATATTTGATGAAAAAAAGGAAAATAAATATTTTAATTTGTTTGTAAATACGAGTACGAACAAATCTGCTTAAGCTTCCATAAATATATGGATCTCAAATTATATTTGCCGAGTACCTCGCCTATATAGTATATAAGAAATCTGAAGGAAAATTAAAATAACAGTTTTTGGTTTGTTCTTCAAGGCAAAATTAATACAACCCAATTTCATAATTAAAGAGTTTAGAAGAAAAACCAACTTATCGGTCTTAGGATTGGGAAAGTTGAACTTGATAATAAAGTGAAAAGGGAAATATTAATGTATAGTAATGTAGTTCTAATAAACTATATAAATATTAATATTTACCTTTTACTATGTATGGCGATTTATTAATGCGTATGATTTGAGATAATTAAGTTAGGTTCAAAATTATTTCTAATAAGATCACTAACATTCTTCCTCTAAGTTTTCGTGCAAAAACTTGACAAATATTGAAAAATATTAAATTAAAGTTATTTAAGTCAACTTGAATCCATAAGTTCTAGTAATACTTAATTTGGTACCGCGATATTATATACATAGATCATGCCAGAACCATACAGAAATGTAATACAAATTACTTTCAATAATATCATCATTAATGCCTGCATTAACACCGCACGGTGTAATATTAATTTTTACGAGATATGTATTAGATTATTTGCTTTCTTGCTGGTTCCATTTGAAATTACCCTAACAACGAGGATGTAATTATTATGGGTAAAATACGCTCAATTTTGTTAATATAAATCAGAAATTTATTTAAATTGCGATATCTACAAATTCATCTTAAACGTCGATTAAAATTATTTTGAAATCATTAGTTACAACTGAATTTTCTTCGGAATAATAGGCATAAAGTAATTCTTGACTGTGTTGTGGTTATTCTTGATCTATTAATAAAAAGAAAAAGAACTAATTTAGAAATTGCAACAGTAAAACTAATAGATATAACGAGGTATTTTAAAATTTAGGTAATCCCTTACAAAAAACTTTTTGATGCAAAATTATCATTTCACAGAATATAGCTCGCATCCTTATATATATATATATATATATATATATATATATATATATATATATATATATATATATATATCACTATATTGTCTTAAAATTTCTTCTCATATTGCGATTTGCATCATGTAGACGCAGATACATCACGACACCCATACATTATAAGGATCGCATAAAGAAAAAGCGTACAGGCACCGCAGGGCGACAGGACCTGAACTTGAGTAATTCATCTTATAAGTTTGTCGTGAGAATTGGCCCTCGAGAATAACAAACATTTTGAATTACAGTTCCGAAAATATATTCAATGAACACTTCACGTTAATTTATTGCCTGAAACCGCCGTGGCGCTATGCACAAACTTTCCGCTTTTATATATAGAGACGCAGCCAATAATTAAGTTTAGATTTTATATTAACTTGAATTTTATTTTCATAACTTTAAAAAATAAAGAAACAAGCATTGTCATATTTATAAATACTTATTCTCGTGCAAATTTCTAACGATTTTACACAAACTTTGATTGTAAATGTGCAACAGTTTAAGATCAGCTTGAACGAAAAGCGTTACAACTAAACTTTTAATTTTAAGGAACAGAGAAAAGTACTCTCAGAAGTTACTTTCTAAACTCCCAAAGGAGATAACTTTAATTTACATTATATTTATAATTGAGTACAGAATAACCCTCATTACATATATTGAATTTTAACTTTTAATATAGAAAAATACATATATTTATGGTAGGAAACACCGTACATACATTCTTATAATAAAAATTAATATTTTAAATAATATGTAAAAAAATTACTTTTGCTCTGGTAAACATCCATCGAAGAAGGAATCACTGCAAAAAGTGTCAAATAGTATAAAAATTATGACATACTTTATTCTTTCTGTTCAACACGGATCTTTCCGTTATCAGAAACGGATAAAATAAATGGCTTTCCTTTGGTCCTTACTGTACTGAATCAAAACTCTCGCAGGTAGCTGCGAGTCATATAGGAATAAACCGAAACAAATTTCGTCATTAACTGCGCTTTGCCTTATAAAATAATTTTAATATTAAACGAGTAAATTTTGTGGTTATTCTTCACTAATAACTTAATCGTATTTAGTTCTGTATTATTCGCTAAATGTTTTATTTTCTTTCCATTTTTTATAACTTTACATAAATTAGCATCGACATGGACATGGTCTTGAAAGCTCTAGACTAAAATGGAAGAAAATAGTTTTTAATACAGCGTGTGCAGTGGCAGATTTCAAAGTTTGAACAAACATAGTTTCTGAACGCAACACATAAGAGGGGCGCGGGGGGCGTCGTTAGAACCGCAAGCGGTGCGGATGTTTTAGTAGCCATGGAACAGTGGAGTGGAGAGCACCGCGCTTTTGCCGTCGAGGCGTACATTTCGAGTGAATTTTCGCTGTCTGTAGCACGCCGTCGATTTAATATTCGTTACAGTATTCGTCGATTACGTGATGGACCATCGATCAACCTCATTCAGTCACGGGTAGCAAGATTCAGAGCTACAGGATCAACATTAAATAGGCCCAGGCCAGGACCTACACCATTGGTAGCCACGGATGAAAATGTCGAGCGTGTTATGGTTTCTGTCGTTGAAAATCCCCGTTTATCACTGCGTGCACGTTCATCGATATTGGGAATTCCGAAATCAACTTTACAGGTAATAATGCGAAAAAAGCTCAAGTTTCATCCATATAAAATTCAAATTGCTCAAGATTTACACGATTCTGACTTTGAATTAAGAAAAACTTACGCGGAGGTGATGTTGTTGAGCTTTCGTACTGCTACCCGGATGGGCAACATATTCTTTAGTGACGAAGCTCAATTTCACATTGGAGGATATGTGAATAAGTAGAACTTTTGTTACTGGGATGTCTACAATCCTAGACAAATGCATCAAGAGCCTTTACATAAGCCTAAAGTAACAGTCTGGTGTGCCATGTCTGCATCTGTAATCATGGGGCCTTATTTCTTTGAAAATCAACGTGGCCAAACTGTAACTGTGAATTCGGAGAGATATGCCCAGATGCAACCCAAACACATGGTTCCAGCAGGACGGGGCCACAGCTTACACTGCTAATGTGTCCATGAATGCAGTGCGGCAGTTATTTCCAGAAAAAAACATATCCCGAAACGGTACCGTACCGTGGCCATCTAGGTCACCCGATTTAAGCCCATGTGACTATTTCTTATGGGGATACTTAAAATCCGTTGTTTACAAATCCGAGCACTGTGACACAACTTAAAGAAAATATTCGAGCCGAAGTCAGTAGGATACCCCAGTCACTCTGCACACACGTTTTTGAAAACATGCGTGCTAGACTCGAAGAATGTGTCAGACTCGATGGCCGCCATTTTGGAAAACGTGGTTTTTAAAAAATGAAATCCGCATTTGTTGTTATAAAGTTAAAATAAACCTACTTTGTATTAGAGCTGTAGTTCTTTTTTTTACAATTTTTCAAACATTGAAATCTGCCACTGGACAGCCTGTATTAAACAGTAAATTAAAATAAGCTCCGTCGATGATTATTTCTGACTTATAAACAACATATTTATTTATGGCATAAATTGGTAACTGGCAAATTATCACAATTGTTTAAAAAAGAAAATAAAATAGAAAGATTGTTGGGTACTAGTAGGCACGGGTACAGGTAGTACCATAAGAAATAATTCGATTATGAATTTATCTTTATATTAAACGACTGTAAACGATTGATAGAATAAATGTTACCGAAGTAAACGGATTGAAAAATGTGACACTCAACGCATATGTGAGAAAAAGTAAATGTTATTATTTTATCCTTCTTCACAAACACCTAGATGTTACATTGGCTCAATATTAAGCAGTTAAAAGATCAGGGCTTAATTTCCCCTTGAAAAATTTTAGACTCAATATTTATTATTTTCAAAATTATTATACTCTGTTACAAAAAAATTAATATTTTCAAGTTAAGTTAACACAAAAATTAACATCCGAAAAATCTATACGGTTATTTCTAAGAATTATTTTTTGAGTATTTACCACAAAATCTTAATTTTTTTGGTTAAACAATTTCTGAGCAATAAGCCTATAGAGAGGCAGAAGAACACGTCAGCGATCTTATAAAGGTATATATTTTTGAGATATGGGATCCTAAAAATTGGAGGAAATTTCATTCAGTTAGCTAAAATAAATAAACATAAGGAATATTAAAATTTTCAGTAATAATTAAAGCTTGGAATGGAGTAGTGCTGTTTTAATTATTGTATAAGTTTCGCTATCTAAATAAAGTCAAATGCACAAGAAAAGTATTTTACACAAAAAAACTGCTACTAATTCCATTGACATAGCACGCCAAGTTATTTATATAAAATTTCACCACATAAAATCATTTAAAAATCTGAAAAACCATGTTAGCAGAAAGTTGTAATAATTTACGTTGAATAATCAATTAATGTTGTCCGATATCCCTTATAAGTATTTAATTTCGAACAATTAATAATTCTTTTTAATTTAAATGTAACCAAATTAAATGAAATATAAACCAACCGTACTATTACAAAACACAAAATAGTGGCATTTATGGGCATTTTTGAAAAATTTATGTGTGAATATTGATTTTTATTATTAGTCAATAAAGTGCTCCTAGTATAATATTACAATTTACTACCTTTCATTCAATGATTTATACATTAGTCCAAAACGTAAGCGTCCCAATATAAATCCAAAACAGACATAATTGAATTATTATTTCAGACATAACTTTTGTCGCGCCAAGTTTCGAGTCGTTCGACGAGATCGAATACCTACTAGCAAACTAAACTCATTTACCTAATAACTTTACTTCTTATATTTAGTCTATTTAGATTATATTTAACTTCATACAAATTTGTTGAGACCTATTTACTGTTTAGAAATTTTAAAAAGTTCCCTTTTGTAGAAGTTTTGATAGTAATTAAAGAAATAAATTAAATCTTTCCTTTGACACGAATAAAGTGATGCAAATACAATAAGTTAAAAAAAGAGCGTTAACAAATTCATTTATTTAGATAATGGTAACAGCAATTATATATCCATATATAAATTAACTTAACCAGCCCGGTTAATTTCCACATATGTTTTGAGAGAAGTGTTAATAAAAGCAGTCTCATCATGCTACGTTTTTAATGAAAATAATTCCAGATCTTTATAAAATTATCTTCATGTTGCCACTTTAATTGGAACACCCTATTCTTAACAACAATTATTTACTTCTAATTCGCATAGAAGTTCTAATGGAATTGGTAAGGTGATACCCGGAACAATGAATATCATTCATTTGCTCTCGGCGAAACTCCAACTTTCGTCAGAATCTTCTCATTGGGCGTTCTTCTTTCGCTCATGTATATTATTATTTGGGCAATATTCTTTAAAAAATTGGCAGCTAATCGTTTTGTAGCATTTCAAATACTACAAAACAATTGGCTGCCAATTTTTTTTAATTTAATCAAAAGTTTCGTACATTTACTTCGTCTTCGAAAATTAGTGCATTCCATATATAAATAGCATTTTATCGTAGTAGGATAAGACATAAGATCTCTCTGAACACAGATATTTTGTCTCAAACTAAAAAATAATTAAAACATTCCATTCCATTCTATCAAAATCACCCTTAATTTTAAAATATATCTCTTTTTTATTTATATAATCTTAATCTGTATATACATACACACACACACACACACACACACACATATATATATATATATATATACATATATATATATATATATATATAGTGCATACTACTTTACCCTCTTAATTACCAATTTATCCGTCACACGACAATTTATATTTCTTATGTTTAAATATAGATATCCTTTTAGTGCCTAGTTATTATTTTACAAGGTTATATAAATAAAAAAGAGCTGTTATAAAAGTTACGAACCGTATTTGGAAAACTTATTAAACCAGTCAACAGTATAAATTTTAAAGGTGAAACTATGATTACCGTCAGATTTATTCAATCCTCGACTTATCAATAATTGCCGATTTGTCCTTCGGTCAGCTTTCATTTCTGTGTTTATTAAAGAATTTTATTAGACTGTCCGTATTATTTTTGGATTGGTATTATTACCGTAAGGAATAACCGTAATATTTGGCATCTAGAAATGTAAAACTTGACTGAATAACTGAAGTGAAACTGAAGTGAATAACATATTAGCGGTACACAATATTTATAAACTGTTTCTTTTCATCGAATAGCTTTATGTCGGTGTCCTTTAAAAGTTATTACTGGTTAACGTTTAAACTTACTTCTTTATTTATAAATAAACGTTTGATATAAAGACAAACTGACACTAAAAAAATTATTTCAGGCCTGTTTCTCGTTTTCCATCTCATTTAAACGACCATTTACAAATTTTCACTTTATGAAATATTTGTGTAAAGCAAAGTATTGAAAATAATTTATAAAAATTTATTCACAATTTTAAAGAATCTCACAACTGGAAAAGCATTGTTTTATTAAAAACATTAGTAAAGTTTAATGTCAAAAACTCAAGTCGTAGTTCTATTGAATATTTAAAAAAAATATTTTGCTCCGTTATATTAATAAATATTTATACACAAAATAGAGCTTTTAATAACATGAAGCTGTTAGCTTACGGCGAGATGGTTTGCAAAAGATTCCAAGATTTTCCGTTGCTCGTATGTAATACTAATTATATAATTATGAATGATAATAACATCTTCATATCAGTGTTACGTAAAAATATATAAAATTATATCAAGTTTGTTTTTAATATCGGCATACATTCAGCCATGAAACTAGCATGCCATCTGGTCTGTCAAGAACCTAGGGTACTATTCGTAACTTTTAACTGTCAAAACGAAACTAAAATTTGTCGTTAAATAAGTTTCAAGATCACTAAAAGGAAGTTTGCCGAATAATATTTTACGTTTGTGAAGAATCTAAAATTATGATAAACTTTCTGACTAGGATTGAAATGAATTTTGTTTGCTTTTCTTATAGCGTATTTTTAATTAATTTAGTTTTAATTAGCACCATTTTATTTTATGTTGCTTACCCTTCATTGCTGAAATTATCCAATTTTAAACTTAAAACCGTCTAGGTATAATTAAACAACAACCACATTAAAATGTTGTCCGAGACTCTGCCTGTATTTTCCTTGTTTGTCGGTTATGGAATTCATATTTTTGTTAACATAAATGTATATATAGTAAAATTTTAAGATTAAATGATTTATATGAATATATACCTTTTTGTTTTATAAATATTCTGTTAGTAAACAAACTGGTGTATTATAAACAACAACTATTTTACACATTTTAGTTATCGCCCATATCATTCACGTTACATCCAAATTTCATTTGATTATATTCAAGTCTTAAAAAAAACACATTGTCTTATATCATTGTGAATGATTAAAATAAAATTTCAATGGCCATACACAAAATTGAAGACTTATTTAAATCCATCGAGGGCTAATTTTCCTATAATCTATCTTGTTTTTCCATTCTAAGTTTTCCAATAAATAGTAATACCTGCAAAAATAACCATGGATATTTGACAGAAGGAAATTATATTTTAGTAAAATTATTATTTTAGCATTTTGAGATACGTATTTCAGTTTATTATTTGTTAACTCATTTGTTTCGAAAGTAAATCTGTATCTCATTAGTAAATCAGTTTCGCTACAATGTTGAATTATTGTCACATCAGCTTAGTTCCCATGTGCAAGTAAAGTTGAAAATTTATGATTATTAGGGTATAATTTAGAATCCTTCAAAATATTTAAATGATGCAAATAATTTCGTACACAATACTCCCTTTTTCATAAAGGGTAAAATGATCAAACCCAGTATTTATGTCATAAGTAACCAGTAATATTCTAAAACCACCATAAATCACTTCAAATCTATAAATCGACTCTCGATGATTTCTACCTGATATACACATTAATCAATTTGACTTATTATAGAAATGAAGGTATAAGGTTTATATCAATATATCCAATGAATTCAAGCACTTAAGTTTTGGCAAAATAGAGTTTTTCCGTTTTGTTAACAAAGTAATAAGTGTTAAGTGAAATTGACTGCATTGGAAAGGATTATTTAAAAATATGTATGCAATATTACAATTACTTCAGATTTATTTACCATATGCATCAGAATATTTAAAAATGATATTCTACGGGTACAATTAAATTATTGGAATAATTTTTTTTTTCTTTTATTGCCGTAGTTTTGCACTTTATTTTGATAAACACAAACGTAACAACGAACAGCAATATATTGCACTTGCGATATTCAAGGTCCAAGCGTGTCCGTTTCCCTTTTTCTCCCCCCCCCCCTTTTTCCTGTACGAATAAAATGCGTTTGAAAACCTTTTAATTCAAAAGGCTTTGAATTTCTACTATAATGATTCAAATACATGGTATACAGAACAATTTTTAGATATAAAGTAGCCGAACCCAAGCACAGGTATATTGCACAGGTGTATTTATATAATTTTTTTAGGTTTTTTTTATGTATATATATTTTTTTTTCTATTTTTATGTATATATATTTTTCTTTTATAGTCCTACGCATTATTCTAATAAACAGAAATATGATTACGTGTCACGACATCATCCGCTTTCAATATTCCGCGTTAAGGGCGCCACTATTTTTTTCTTTCAAAACCTTTTAATTTTTTTTAAATCACTAATCTAAATTATAAAGTGTAAAGATGATTTTTTATCAAAAACGCATAACTACGATATTTATTTTTGGACTAATAAATTATCTTAAACTATTCTACCCTTGTCCCAAACACATTATTTACTTAAAAATTCAAATAAGCGTTGCATCATACTACTCTTTAAACCTTTTTGAGACCTATAATCCCCTATACAAGGTATATATATATATATATATATATATATATATATATACATATATGTATATATATATATATATATATATATATATATATATATATATATATATATATATACAAATACATATATATATATATATACATATATGTAATAATTTTATCGGTTTAAATCGCGAAATAACCCAGATCAGATCAGAAAAATCGTACAATATGTGTAACATATTATAAAACTTGTAATATTTTTTCAATAACTTGGTTGAGGCTCGACATTTCTTTTCCTTCAATATTTTCAAGGAATGGTTGGAAGTATATATTAATATATTAGTAATATAGAAAGTATATATTTTCCTTCTTAGTGCTCGTTCGTTTTAAGATGGACGTTTGAGGTTAAAAAACTTTATAGAATTTTTGGTACTAGTACCATTTTGCAACTATTTCTCTAATCTCAGGAATAAGGTGTTTATCACCATTTCCTTTTGTTTAAGTTTTCTTGATATTAGATGGACTGTCTTTAAAAGTTTCACAAATCCTAATTTTCTTTAGAACGTTAAACGGCTTCTGTTTAAAGAATTGGTATAATTTTAACATTTTAGACTATCTACTTAGACCTATTGCAAAGAGCATGTAATTTAGAAAAGTATTGTTCTGTTTTTAAAAATTATCATTCTGTTATGTTAGAATATTCTATTCTAAACTTTGGCTCCCTGAAAATACAAATTCATGACTGGTTTCAGTCTAATTTATACTAATAGCATTTGGTGTAAAAATATAATATGATTCTTTTATCTAAATAATATTTTTTGTATTATGGTTAACGAGTTAATCTTGCATGTCTAAAAATTAAATTTGTTCTGAAATTATACGAATAAGAATTATGCGGGTACTTTAAGTATTTGTCCACGTGAAAATGTTAAAGGACATATATGTTTTTGCTTACTCGTCTACAGATTTGTCTATGAATTAAAAAAATGGATATATGGAGTTTTTTGTATCCAAGCATACTAGCCATAATATGACGTTTAATGAAACTGTAATGTGACGATTATTGAAAAAAAAAACAACGATGATGGCATATGACACGCTTATTCACGTAGATACCTTATGTACGCAGATACCACATAGATCCTGCTGAATATCTTACTTATTTTGAGGCATAGCACGAAATATTTAACAACATTTTTGCTTTTGCAATATGCTTATACATGGTGAAAACTATTTCCAAAATTTTACGTAATTTGTAATTCAAGCTCTTGAATATTGTAAAAATGCTAAAATTTATTAAATATATTTTACCAGCTTATATTCAAAACGTTACCCGTTAAAAATTAATTATTCAAATTAATTCAATCATTTGATCTTACGCAGCATTTTCACTTACGGCTAAAGGAAAAAAAATTATTTCCCCAATTCCACGATCAATCACATTATGTTATATTATACACATCAATCACATTATGATAACAAGAATTTGCTCTATAAAAATATTAAGAATCGACGTAATAAGTCAAAAGGTTTTCAAAATTCGTTGGAAACGATTGTTAATGTTAATCATTTTATGAAATAGATGTTTATCAAATTAACGGTTGTATTAACTAACAAAACGTAGGAAAAATATTTCTATTTCCATTTCGATTCTCTTACCATTATTTTTTGACATCCGTAGTTTTATAAAAATTAAAATATTTCAGTGTGGAAAACGAGTAGTGAAGCTTTTGCTTTTCTAAGCAAATAGACATTCAGAATAAAACACAATTTTGACACTATAAAATGTATGTTTAAAATAACTAACTCGATCGATTTTTATAATTTGAGCCTTTACGAATATAGCTAATTCTAAATTATAATTATTAGGATAAATAATTGTAAATAAGTTATTTGAACGGATGTATATTCGGTCGTGACAATATTTACATTATTGCAATATTTGGAAAAGAATTAATGTTGGAAAAATCATTACTCAATAAGCCTCAGTTTAATAAGTGAAATAAAAATTGCACTATTAACGTATTTCATAAATATAACTTTGTGAAGCGTTAAAAAAAATTACCTCCGAACTACGATAGCGGTAAAAAATGCTTCAGAATACGTTCAACTTATAGTGAAAAAATAAAGCAAATATTCAAATGAATTTTTTTGCAAATTGTTTCCACATTGCGCCCTGAGCCGCGGGGGCGACCATCGAACAAGCAAACCATCTGATGTCCGCGGCATTTACAGAACCGTTCATAAGTTCCAACTGTCAAAACAGAATTACGGTTTCTGGTTAAATAAATTTTAATTGTAAGATTGTGAACAGCGATATTCGACGAGAAGTTTGTCAAATGATATTTTCAATTTGCAGGGAGTTGCAGATTTTACCACCTGATTTTTTTTTCGTTTACCTTTTAATTTGGTTTTCTTTATTAATTTCTTTTTTGTAAATTAGGTCGACAAAAAAATTAAACTATTTTGTGGTATTGACTATACCGCGGAGTTTCAATATTTTGAGAGTCGATTACACCATGGAGTTCCAATATTTTGAGGAAATATTTAATACTTATATTTTTAATACGAGCAATATTTATCAACTTATTAGAAGACGTAATTACGAACTTTTATATTATATTTATTTGATAATTTCAAATAAATCAAAGGTTTCATAGCTTTTTATTTTGTTAGTATTGATACAGATTCTTCATGTAGATTTATGCATAACTTTACATATAAAAAGAACTTTATTCCGGGAGTATGACAGAGTTGGAAAGAATGGTGGTCAATAAAGAGGTTTTTTTGCTCTAGGCATTTGGTGTCTTAATTTAGTACTAGCTGAGTTCATGACTTAATTGACGAAAACTTTTGGAAAATATAACTTAGTTAATTGTAAGATTGAATTTTAAAATACACGTAAAGCGATCTACAGTCATTATAGAAATAAACTTTTCTCCAATTAATGGGCAATATAAATAAATGAATAAAACCTGAATAAATATAACTGATCAAATATTTCCTACTGAATGCACCTTCCTACTGAGTAATTTATTTCGGCTTTCAAGCACTTCCTGGGATTTTGGAGTTTTTGGATTTCAACGTCTAAAGGTATGAAAATGAGCTTGAAAGATTGGACAATTGAATTTAGATTTGACAATTATATTCAACATTTTTTTTTTCTTCATTCCATAATAACGAAACATATTTTTCATGCGAAAATAAATTTAAGAAATTTCCGGTTAGCTTATTAAATTTTCTAAAAGTGTATAACGCAAATCTTTTGAACATTATTGTGTGACATTTAAAACGAAGCCAAATGATTGAAAACTGAACTAAATGTGTGACGTTTAAAACCAAGCAATTTTAATATACATGTTTGCTTTGATAAATACCTTTGCACTTTAAATGTACACTTGTTATAATTTATCGCGGAATGAAGTCATATTCTGACAAGTTGTAGATAGTATCACAATGATTCTGTTTTTATTCTGACATTTTATTGCATACCGTGTCATATATGTTTTTGGATAAATTCATCCATAGATAAATGTGATATATTGTTTTTTTAAGTCATAGTAATTTTTTTTATAAAATCTGCAAAGTATTTAAAAAGCGACTGAATAGACGGAAAAACGGGAGGACAAGAAGTTTTAACTTTTACTTTATACATTCTTCAAACCCTAAATCGTGTACGATAGTTTTCGGATAGTGCCATTCATAGAGAAACGTCGTACATTGATATTTTGATAAACGTTTTTTTATAAAATCTGCAACATATTAAATCGTTTAGACTGGTAGAAAAAGACGAACGTAGAAAGATTCGGGATTCGGAGAGAAAAAAAGGTCCTAAGTTCAAAAACTTTTAACCTCCTATAAATAATCAAATTCAGCACCTCAGCAAACCACAGAATGTAATAATTTTCATAGATAACATAAATTTTAAAAGAATTTTCTCTGTATTACTTAAAGAAGTAACTTAATTAACCATGTACAAGTGACAGCATCATACTTTTTAAATTATAAACATATGAAGAAATGTACTAATTTTCATCCTAACATTAGGTTTTTTACAGATAATGTTAATTTTGTAGTCATTTCGTTGGAATATTAAAAAAATAATTTATGTAAAATAGTCAAACGCCGCCCAATTTTAATTCATTTTGTTCTTTTTTGTTCTGCTAATACGATGAAATGAAATACTTTTAGACTGCTTATGAAATTTATCATATATTTCAATTTGAATTATCTGTCAATTTGAATTATGTGTAGAAAATTTGTTTAAATTGAATAGAGTCAGGTAGAGCGTCACCGAATAATAAATGAACCCTGTAAAGAGCAAATTTGTTTTATCATAAATTTGCTACTTTTTCAAAAAGAAAAATTGCATTTTAATAAAGAGCCCTCGTTCGACCTATCAGTCGTTTTGTAGTAGATGGACTACAGCAATATGGCACACGATGACCCTTTGTGCTCAATGTAATAGTTTAAAATGCTTTATCCAAATACAACCTGTACGAAGGTGAATAAATTTGCTCCGCTCTCGTACGAGGGCGCGTTAAGACAGGTCCGTTGCAGAAGTTGGTTGAAGGAATGGCCTTTCAACTTAGCTATTTTATTTACGTTTGTACGTGAATATATTGGAAGTAGGAAAACATTGTATGCATAAAAATCGTTGTCGTCGTCGCCGTGGTGTGTTTGGTTGATTACAAGGCATACGGCCTTTGACGGTAGGGCACACCGTGGCGACTCGGGTTCGATTCCCGGCCGCTCGTCCAGCGGGGCTGGACTGGTGTTATGGTTGGCTGTAAGAGATTGCTTTTGTAGCAATAAGTTCGCCATATGTATCAATTAGAGAAAAATATAGTGTTATTTTTGTAAAGTTCTGCATATAACATTTCGCAGAAAATTATAGTTTCTTATCTGCCTTTCTTGCTTAAAAATTACTACTCATTCATGTGGTTGGTTATATTGTCTTCAACCGTCTGACTTTCAGCAGAATTTATCCAAAACCTATTTACTGAAATGCCATGTCTAAATTTAAAATACAAATGGAGAAATCATATATGTATGTATATGTATTTGTACATATGTACTTGTTAAAAATTAAACAAGGTGAGTGTCGTTATTTATTACGCTAAAAATATCATATAGTAAATAATAAAAATATGTCTTATATTATTATTTTTCCCCACCTTTACATTTATACAAATCGAGCCTTAATTATATTAAGTTCATTTTATTCTCAACAATAATTAGTTTATTAATTTCTTTGACTCAAAAGAGGATTCATGACGAACAAAATTATTGTCCATTAAAGTTATCGTTGGTACCATTTACACTATAATTTCTATAAGAGCAATATTATAGATTAAACTTTTAATTAGTCTGTTTAAGAAATTACTAATGCAAACTCCCGACATAGCTATAAACTCCTCAAGACTGGGTCGTAAATGTTTAGTTATACAACTATAGATACGTTTAAATATATGACGATTAATTTAAGGTTTATTTCCAGATAATACATTTTTTGCAATCATTTTCCAAAGAAGTAATTTTTGAAATAATTTTTGGAAGCAAAACTTTTTTTTACAACTGTTATATAATGCTGATACTTACCTAAAATATACAGCTCCTTAACAATATTCTCGTAATTTTGAAAATTTGTCTGATTGAGACTTAATGAAATCTTCAGAGGGTAGAGAGATTTATAACACGCTTATAATAGCTTCACGTTCATGTATGTAGGTATGAATATAACGGAATCTTTCAATGAAATTTTTACCCACTTCCAGGCGTCAGAATTATTTAAAAGTTTGCACTCAGTTCTGTTATTGATACGGCGATATTTAAGTTATTAAAGACAAATAAAATTATTCACAATTAAATGAAACTAAGTGATGTAGTATTATTTCTACTTTCTTTGATTTCTTTACCACGACCTAGGTTTCGTTCTTTTCAATCTTTGCTAATATCCCACATGAAGATGTTGCATACAACGAAACCTAGGCCGTGGTAAAGAAATCAAAGAAAGTAGGAATAATACTACATCATGTAGTTTAATTTAATTGTGAATAATGAAATTCTACAAAATTAACGCCAAATATATTCAATAAATAAAATTATTGTAAACACCCTTAAAAAAACCTTTTATCCTCTTTTATGTATGTGCCTTTTATGGCGATGTATATATATTTATATATATATATATATATATATATATATATATATATATATATGTATGTATGTATATATTTGTATATATATATATATATATATATATATATATATATATAACGAGAACGAGAATAATAATAGGCAGATAAGTATGTGTATATACATATAAACTAAAACAGGAAGTCATTGGGATATTATTAGACAGACATATAGTATATACCGGGTTGAACACTGGCTGGTACCAAAGAGAGAATGTGATCTATATGCCTATACGTATGCGTATGTGTGTTTGTATACATGCATGTATGTGTTAATATATTTAAATTCATTAAACACCGCCAAAGTCTCTTCCGATTTATCTTAATGAGATATTGTTGACAGTGAATTCATCGTAAATTTGTGATATTCTGACAAATAAAACTTTTTTCCAAAAAAAATTAAACCAATTTCAAGTAATCACTGAATGAGAAGCGGATTTAAAATTATAACAAAATAAAAATATATGTACATACTTGGAACTTTTGCATTGCAGTGCAATATTGTTTCTAAGGGTAAATGAAAAATGCTACTACTGCTGTAGATTGGGTGTCAAAGAGCTCTAATCTGTGTATGTAGGTATGCATGTACGTGAGAGGGAAAGAAAAGCTCGATTTGGCATTTTTTCCGAACGTAAAATAAAAAAAAATAAATTTTCCATATTTCAAGAAGAAAAAGGGTTATAAACTAAAAGTCTTTACAAAATATAATTTGTGTTACTGCAATAAAAAGTAAAATGAATAATTAAACTTAAACATAAACATAAAATTACTTATCTTAATAAAGAATTATCTTTTGATTAAGTTTTTGTGATTCAACTTAGTATTGTTCGCAAAATATGACATTGAAAGCAGCAAAATTAAAAAGTTACTGTAACCAAATAAGATACTAAAAAGTAAAAGAATTATTTGCATAACAATCCAAGCCCTTTTTGCAAATAAGGATTAAAGAAATTATGATTAAAGATATTTGAAGCACTTAAAAATTTCCGAACGTATTTTGCTTATTTAGGACTGAAAATATACCAAAAATATTATATACCGTCGTGAAGCTATAATTTTTTATGAAATAATCTTTCTAATGATATAGAAAACTAAAAATATTGCATACAAAATGTAAAAAAAATGAAAATTTCAAATTATTAAATGTTTATTGGGAGTGACAGTAAAATTTTGCATGCGTCAAATGCTTATACAAAAATATAAATAAATACGAACGCAAATAATAATTAAATAGTATTTCCACCTTTGCCTTTAATTTTTTTATTCCTTATTTGCATAATTCAATAATACTACCAATATCTTTCATAAATCAAAGTTATATTTTTGCACCTTCCATCACATACTTTGTCAGTTTTAGACAAAAATATTATTTTCTTAAAAAAATACAAGTATAAATACAAAATAAATATTACAAAAATAATATGTACGCACCAATTAAAAGATAAACAGTTACATTCATTCCACAATTTTACCCACATAATTAAACGAACAAATAAAATTGCATATAACTTTCCAAAAATCATGCATATCAGTGTATTAATCTTTACTATGATTCGATTCTTCATTTTGTCCTCTTTTTTATGAAGCATATTTCTTCTAAGTTTATTTTATTTCAACTTGGCTATTCAGTTATGAGTTGTGTTTAGTTTAGTTTAACGAGTCACATATGATTTAGGGAGATTCGAGGCGTTAAAATATAAAAACTAAAACAAAACGATAGTTAAAATATTTAAAAGTTTTTAAAAATTGCGCTAATCTAACCATAGATTTAATATACTACGAATAGACGAACACACTCTATAGGCCTTGCATCACCAAAATTGAATTGCCTTTGTGTGCGTAATTCTATATATGTGTGAGTTTTAGTGATAGCCTTTAACTAACGATGTTATATTGATAATATAAAAATAAATGTGCACGTATTTGATCAAATTTTGCTAACGATTTATTTCCCAGATTAACATATTTTCCAGTTTCATATATTTTTAGGAAGGATTAAATTCTATAAGAGTAACTCCCGTCTCAAAAATAATTATTCAATACCTCTTATGAGTTATTCCCTCTCTTATTATTTAACCTAATTTGAATATATGTTTAACTTCAAACATTTTTTGCACGTTATTCCTATTGTAAAAAAAATGTCAATCCGATCGTATTCGTATAAACATTGAATATCACTGCCAGAAATGCCGCAAAAGTATTTAAGTTTAGGCTAACAATTAAAACAACTACAAAAAAATTAGATCTATGTAGAAAATATATACAGTGTGAATGTAGAAAAGTAGAAAATATGTATAGCTATTTAAAAATGAAATACGTAAAATATTACCTAAATAAATTTTAAGTACCGACTACAAAAAAAATTGTTTTCAAAAGTACTGAGAACGCATATTGTAGTGATTTGAATTACACAATAAAAATACGAGAAAAAATTATGCAATTAAATATGAAAAAGTATTTTCATTATAGTTCCTCATATAATTATATTACGGCATCAACAATTCAATAGGTATTTCTATGAATTTAAAAAATCCTTTTGTTTGTTAATATATAAATAATTGGCTTTTTAATAACATGATCTCAAAGTTTCTTTTGACAATTTTTTCAGAGTTGTTTCGTAACTTTATTGTCAAATAATTTTCAATGATGTATTTTGTTATATATGTGACTATTAAGAGGGTCCTGCTTATATGAGTGATTAATTAATTTATCAAAAAAATTGAGAGTTTAAATAAATTGTTTAATTTCTAAAACCGTTTTACTAAAAGTCGTTTTAATATAGTTAAAATTATTTCTAAATGTTCCCTAAAATAATATTCGCATTTTAAATATATACCAAATATAAGTTTTGGTTGATAAGTCAAAAAGCCCTTACCTTATTTTTAGAAATCTTTACGACTTAAGAATTAGTCAGTTCGTGATTGTTTCAAGGAACACAAACTTCACGATATACATATATTTTTATTTCTTTATTCACGAATATTCGAAAATCGATTTTATAAATTTTGATAAGTTTTCAGAAGACTTAGGTAGTCTGTCAAATAATATCGGGAACACGTCTTTAATATCTGGACTGTTTAATACCTGGACTGTTATTTAGAAAATTATCGCTTAATCGAAATTTCTTTAAAATTTCGTCATATAATATAGCAGTATTAGTGCGTTTTGCGGTGGAAACTATATCGGAAAAAATGGTTATGTTCACCCAATTTTATCTCCGCATGACAAAGTAACCTTTTGTATGCAGATATGTCTTATCGTTGGCTTACTATAAAAACCTCCTAACCCCTCCCTGGAACGTACGGCACTAAAAATGTTTCCAAATGGTCTTGTAATAGTTTATAAAAAGGTAAAAATTGCAAGTAGCTGCAATGTCGATGCCTCAGATAAAATATCTCTATTTATAAAAGAAATTGTTTTTTTAGTGTTAATTTTACCTAAAATAAAAATTATGTTAATGTGAGGGACATTTACCAATTTTATTATAAATACTTATATATCATAGAAATCATCTAAATAGTTATAATAATATATTAAAGTAAATAAATATGAAACTTATTTTCTGTTTTAACTAAAATATATGCATGACATGAATTTTCTATAGAGTTTTGACGTTATCCAGATACGGAATAGAGTAAACGCATGCTTACTAAGCAGTGTGTAGCTTGCCCAATATTTGCGAAAACACTAAAAGTTTATGAGGCTTAATCATAAATGATAAAATATAAATTAAAATATTGACAAACACACTGGTAAAAATTCTGTACGCACTGAGTCCTTTGTCAAAATACGTCGATGTGCTCTTTGTACAAAACAACTTCTATCAAAATGTTTACTACATAACACAGGATTTTAGGGGAGTCTAGTAGTATCTATTAAAAATTTTTGTCCATGTTTCTTATCGTACAAAATTCATTGAAAACCTAAAAAACACATTTTTGAGTAATATTTGGAATTATAATATAGATACCATTATTAAAGGATTGAATGCAAATTTAATTCTTTAATAATTTCCAGATTGTCCTTAATTTTTTTATTTACCGAAATTATCATTGTCATCTCTTATTTTAGGTACTGAATGATTTAAATACGTTCAATTGTCTCAAGCCTGGAAATATTTTTCTGATCCGTATTTGATTTGAACCCTTTTTCGGTCACAAATATTACTAAACGCTTACATTGTAAATAATATTAATATTTTTTTTTCGTTTCACAATTCTATCGCAATCTACGTTTATTTCCACTCTAGAAAAAATCAATAATCTTTGTCGATAAAAGAATACCAATTCCTATATATCAATCTGTAATCTGTAATTTTTCATGAATATAATATATTTTAAATATACACACAAAATACAAAAACAAATAATATAACATAAAATGGAACATATTAACTACAATATGCATATTTGACCAAGTCTAGTTAAACAATATTTTAGCGAAAAATGAGTGATAAAAAAGTAAGTACGTGCATCGAATTTACCTGCGAAACGTTTCTTTATTTGGATTATTCATATATGTTACTTCACAATTCAATACTGAACAAGACACCATTGCTTACTCTAAAATAAATACAAAATATGGCGAGACGCTATCGAATCAAGAAACTATCGGCCACTTTTATCTGCAAAAATAGTTTTATTTGTTCTCGTATTGACATCTCTTTTCCAATCGCAGTAATATCATAATAAATATATTCTCGCTAGCACGCTTTGTTTGTATATTGAGTATATAGACCTAACTCATCATTGATAAGCTTGTCACTTTTTGTTATCTTTCGACAATTTAGCATATCAATAATTTTGTCCTAATTGTTACCTTCCACTACGTATGCAGCCAAACTGTTTATAGCATCTAGATACATCTTTAGTGATTATTAATCTGACTAAATATGGATATTAAAATATTTCCCCAGATCCATCATGTTTTCTATTGCGAGTTGGGATCAACGTAAAATATTCATTCTTCCGAAATATGTAAACAAATTAAAAAGTTTTGCCACTGCTGTCCGTTTATTATTAACTATTTGAGCCAACTACTTACAATTACCCAATGTAGAATTATCACGATAAATCAATTGATACAAGGATAGTATGCACTTATCACGACGTCAGGCTTTAAAAATATCAGGTAATATGTTAACTAGGATTGATTTTTTTGTAGAATATATCATTAAATAGTCGCTTTGCTGCTGAATATAATATGTACACATAATCATTAATTTGGCTTTTATTTTTCTAAGAAATGGCATAACATCAATTTATTTGTGGACCTTTTTATTGAAATTGAGTTCCATTTGTTCTAGTAGTATAATGGTCTAGTAGTATACTAGTCATCAACATCATGATTTTTTTAAAGTTCAACTTCGAATTTATTTGAAATATTAAAATAATCTTTGAGTAATGGATTCGTCGAATTGATAATTCTCTGACAATATAATTCGTAATAAATTGTGAAACTTATCTATTTGAAATTTTGGCCAAATTCATTAAGTGAAATAATGATATAATCTTCGAAATTTAATTTATGAAAATAATATTTAAATAAAAGCAGATCGATAAAAGTTCAATAAAATATTCGCATAACAAATACTATATAACGTAGTTACGAAATTGACTATAATAATATATGTACATAAAATGATAAGCCTGTATTTTAATAAATCTAATAATTGTTGATTTTATTCGAAATAGCAGAGATGAAAATATGCAATATCAAAATTTTTACTTTATTTTTGAGAAGTATCTGTTATATTTTTTATTTTATAATCTTTCATAAACAAATTAAATCACTCTTTTCAACGGATTGAATACTGTAAATTTAACAGAAATTTGATACTAATACTGCATTTCTTTTTCAAATTTGGAAAATATTCTATTACTCATTTATTTAAAAAAATTACTCTTTTACGCTTTCAGTACCAAATATTTGATTAAAATAAATAAACTAGAAAAATGTTAAGAAAGTAAGTCACAAAAATCCGGTAATATACCATATCGTTTACTGAATAAATACAGTCTCTGCAAAAGCAATTAATTTCTTCCGTAAAGAGGCTATCAAAATCGATAAAATCTACACTGACTCGTTCACTTTAATCTTATATCTGACACTAATTGCCTTTTAAGATAAAATGCCCCTAGATTAAAGAAAAATTAGTTACCGGAATGAACCGTTCTAAGAAGAATTTAACCTTAGCAAGATTGAAACATTTTAAGGTTTATGAAGTAACGAGTTTCGTATGTAATTGTGTATCGACTCAATCATATTTTATAAGTAATTATTCTTTTTAGATTTTTTTCGATTATTGGAAAAAAAATTGTTCTTTTCCAAAGGAAGTAATTTAAAATAGGTTAAGTGTTTTTGTGAAATCCTGATGAAGTATTTTTTAGTGTTTTTTCCCACGAAATCAACTCATTTGGTTGACATAAAATTGTATTTACTATATTATTTTAATATACATATCCTGATGTTATAAACAAAGAGTATGTTTTTAGGTTGTGTGACTAATATTAGAGTAACGAGTCGAGTCGAGTAACAATTATGCGAGTGCAGCTAGTAGATTAACTTAACGCAATGTTATTTACGAGTAATTTATTATATGTTATAATATATTTGAATATATTTATAAGAATTGATCGGTTATTGGGTAAAAAAATGTTTAAAATTACAATCACGCAAGGTATAAAATATCAAAATGAAATAGGCATTCTACATTTATATTCTTATTCAATTTATATTATGGTAGCGTCGGTCAGAGTAATGTATACTACGCATCAATTAAATATATAATTCATATATTTTTCAACAGCGTCGAATAAAAAATGTTTTGTATTACATCTAATCGAATGCATTAAGCAAATTATTATAAGTTTCGTAAATTTTAGAAAACTTGAACTCGGTTTAAATAAGTGATGTGTCTGCATGTGAAAGTTGTTAGCTTTAGTTAAATCAATGAAATGATAAATCTAGATATTTATCAAGTAATATCACCAGCTATCTATTTAGAAAATGTCGGCATATAAGAGTATCAATCAACAAATATAATCAGCTACTTTACTAGACGTTCTCTTTATCATTTAGTGACATGCACAATTTCTTTTCGTGCATTAACGATTTTCATATAATTTATCCCAATTATACCAAATTAATAAAAGTCTCCGATAAAATATTAAATTTCCGAGAAAAAATGCAAGTGTAAAAAAAATATTATTTTTTTTGCTCAAACGTTACTTGATATATGAAATGACGTATTTCAATGATCTTATATGAAAAATATGTGCACATATTTATAATGATGGAAACTGGTGTCATTAATACCAAAAAGTGTTCAAAATTTTTATTCGAACTATCCATTTTTCAACATTTATCTAATTAAAGGACGAAAATTTTCATAAATATTAGGAAAAGAAATTTAGGGAAACCTTTGTCGCCAACTGTTGAAGAGTGCAATTTCTTTTGTTTTAATCTAGTAATAATTTAATACATCAAACAAATAATAATAACACTGAATCTATTTACAAAATGGAAGGTCTGTATTACTATATTTGTTCTTGTATGTATAGTTGGTATTCACGGATTACGTACGTTTACCAATTGTTGTTTCCTAAGCTCTCAAGAAAGTTAACTATATTCTAGGAAATGCATGAATAATTTTTCTATCTTCAAAAATCGAATGGTAACACAAAAATATAGAAAATGTTTAATTCATTGTTTGCATAAATTGATATTTATAATAAATTAATGAAAAATTTAGAAAGTGTAAATAATTTCATGTTTTATTTACGGTATGATGGATGTTCATAAAGGTACTCCGAGCAATACAGGATTTTGAAAAATTCATTCTACAATAAAATTTATCCTGAAGCTAATATCTCCTCAAAATTAAATTTAATACCAAAATTGTAACTTTGTGTCTGCTATGTAGATTATATTTGACCAATTTCTTTAAAGTAAACTTACAAGATTTTTGTTTTGAAATCGGACCATAAAGATTTTTTAGTTTAAATAATCTAAACTTTTAAGAGTTCGATTTAGCCGTAGATTTAATTTTTAAAAAATAGGAACAAGTAGTAATTTTTTTTAGTGTTCTGTACCCAAACTGTCTGAATGGAACCCTATTATTGTGGTCACTTTTCTATCTTTTATGTCTCTACATTAGAGGTTTCTGACTTCTAAATAAAATTAGAATTGTTATTAAATAATATTTTATATTATGTTTCTAGCGAGTGCAAATGTGAGAAAGGATTGGAAAAATGTCTGCATAAATAAGCATTGAAGTATCGTCAGAAAAAGCTATCTCTTATACTAATATTTCTTATGTCCCTAAACAATAAATTCTAAAAAAAACAATAAAATAGTTATGAATAGCAAACCCAAAAAATATTTTTGGGCAACTTACATTATTTTTTTTGCACTATCTTATGAATTATATAGTACACAATTTATTTATTTACATAGGGGAAGACAAACTACGTAACATGAAATATTAAAATGGTTACATAAACTATAGTGCGTACGAAACACGAGAATTCTACTCATAATTATTAAAAAATTTTAATACATTCATACTAATTTCATGCAAGATTTAAAATTTAATTGTTTGTTTGCTGCTTTTTCAGAGTTCGGCGTAATAACGACTTTTTTGATTCACATGCACTTTCACAAAACATAGCTAATAAGTATACACATAGTCACAGGGTAGTAGGTATAATATATTTTTAGAATGTGTGCATAATAAACCATACATTTTCGAACGAACGAAGGAAATAATTTAAAGCAAGCAAATTTATATGTTATAACTACATCAACACCATCACTATTTTAAACCAACGTATAAGACGATGAAATCCACAACAAGTAGCTGATTATTATATTTTGTTCGTGTTGTGTTTTTTTACAAGTCTTTAATCGAATATATATATAAGTATAGAATACCTAAGCGAATACAATTAATAAATTAACGATAAATATTTATAACTTAAAAGAAATAAAATAAAGTAACGTGCAGTACTTTTAACTTCGTTACCCAGACTTTTCCCAAAACAGACAGCTAGTCATTAATATTGTCACTAACATTTTATCTAAATGCAGCTACATAAATAAATTACGTGTAAATAACTCATTAGCAGTGTTCATAAGGTTTAATTTTGGTACTACTTTATTGGTCATTACTGACTCATATCACCGTTAGTGGAAGTACAATAACTTATTACGTACATATAATAATTTAAAATCAACTTACGTCACATTACAATTGAAAGGTCAGGCTATTATAAGAAATATTGATTCCCGGTTATATAAAGCTTCACACTTATTTCTGACGATACATTGAATATTAGAAAATTAGTCAATTGATTTATTTTATGAATTTTGATTACTGTCAAAATTGCTTATAAAAAAAAGGAGTTTTTAAATGTTTCGTATCTGGTTGAATGAATAAAGCGCATCTTTCTTCTTTTGTAGTTTTTTGTAGAATTATTTCAAAGTAAACCAAAATATTCGTCACAAACAAGATAAAAGAGTAGGTTTCTTCAAGTGACTAATAAGGCAATGCCAATCCAATACCAAAGCTAGCTTTCCACTATAATGCGTAAGGCGCGATATAAATTATACTGCGGTTTATAAGTTTTAAGACTCTTATATATAATTTCTCTCTCTCTCCTTCTCTCTCTCTCTCTCTCTATATATATATATATATATATATATATATATATATATATATATATATATATATATATATATAATGTTGGTGTTTTTGTTTTAAAATATGTAATTAATTGGTATTAATTAATGAAAATATTGTTCTTATAAATTATAAAAATTTAGATAAAATTAGAAAATGATATTTTTTTCTACATTTCAATATTGTTTCGTTTATTTTTACTCTTCCGATCAACAATTATAATACACACAAAATGTTACATATATATACATATATGTATATTTATATACCATACAAACACACATATAATTACCATATACATTCTTTCATATTACCGTATAAGAAAGCTACGATAACAGTTATACTTGATTAGCAAGAGTAAAGGTTTAATCACAGTCGATAAAATTTATGCATATCTTTTGCACAAAATCAATGCTTGTAATGTCGACCTGTTAGTTCATCGTTGATAAGAAACATTCATTTGCATACGTTTTGCATTCTGTGGATTTCCTACCAGTGTGCATGATGCAACATGATTCTTAATTATGACGAATGAGATTCTAATTCTTAAATAATTGTAATTTTCTACTTTTCAGAGTCAGTAGCCGTTGTTGCTCCATTGTAATTCAGAACATAAAGTTTTATATTCCTTGAATAAAACAAAAGAACCACTTTCTTGTTTTTCTATTGTTTTCTCTCTCTGATATAAAGAAATAAACAAATGTTCTCTACATTTGTTTGTTTCTTTATATCAGAGTTATATTTGAATGCGTCAAAATCGCTCAAGTATTCATATCTGTGAAATGAGTATTTCGACTCAGTGATTACTCACTTTTAAGTCTATTGTATATGTTAGATATAATCTATGACCCTGTTTGTGGAACTTAATAAATCGTTGGAGCTCTCAGAAATGTAGTGTTTATTTGATGCAGATACAGACTCACACTTGGGCTCCTTTATGTACAGCGGAACATAATTCGTTTTTATCGTAGGGTACTTAAAGACTGCCTCCCTTTTTATTATAACAGTCTTGGATGTGCGAATTGTGAATCTATAACCTTTAGTGTTTTTCCTTTATACAATAAAATTGCTTTTCCTGATCTAGGAACATGTTTCCTTACTATTTATATCAGTAAATGTGATATCGCTTTACAGGGAAATACTTTTCAACGACTAATATCTAATTTTTTCCCCTACCACATTTCTTTCGGAGTATTATATGACAATGCCTGTGTTAGAGTTCTATTGTCGAAGTAATCAGCTGTGTGTCTGCTCCTGCCCAATATTGTTTAGATAAATTAGTGTTAAGTGGCACGCACTTATATTTACTTTTTCGACTAATATTCTATTCATGCGTTTTGCAACTCTATATTCTTCAGGCGTATATTGTCTAATTGGTGGTATGTAATACCAACACATTTCAAGAATTCAGAAAAATATATATTTACGGAGTGGATAATTTCTAAATTACAATTTAATTTTTTTCAATTGTTTCTTGGTTTCAAATTCTATGTAATATTCTGACTTCTTATGTAAAAAATAAACCAAATATTAAATATTTATAAATGAACATTTAAAAATGATATATCTTTAAATTGTCTTTAGTAAATATTAGGTAGTATTTTTCTTCACCTAACGACGTAGTTTCGATCGAAATATGAACGTACGAATGCATAAATTTGGCCAATTTCATAGCATTTGATCCTTCATATTTGGAGGACAATCGCGTCTGTTTACCTTCAAGGCTTTATCGTTAATATTTTCCATAATTATCTCACGGTCATGAAAGTTTGTATTATATAAACGCAGGTGCTATATGAAAATGTCCCCTACAAAAAAATTCGATTTATATGAATGACTATTACACATTTTCAGAAGATAAACATTACTGTGTAGTCTTATAGCTTTTGTTACATTAATTTTAATAACGATTAAATAGTTTCGGTTTTTAAACTTTACTTAACCATCATTGTTAATAGTTTGACTAAGACATAATTTTACTGCAGTGAACTTTATAGTTGCAAATATGGTGACTAATTTTGATTTCTAAGTTACGGCAGCTATACCTTTCTTCTAGCAGTAAATTTTTGTGTTTGGTTATTTGTATGAAATCGTCGGAGTCTACATACCAAACTGCACCATTATTTATCAAAACTGTAAATGCGGTAGCACAGTATGAGCTTCCGTAAAGTCTTCAGTTGTTGTTTTAGTTTGATTTTGACTTGTACTCTGTACTTAACACGAACATGGCTCGTATTTTTAATAACGTAATATAATTATTTTCTATTTTATTTTATTTTTAAATATCAATTAGTTGAAAAATCTGTGTTGTTCCGTTTGCTCATCCTGACATCTTATCAGATTTTTTGCTTTGACCATATCAACGCTTATTTTAAAACCATAACTTTTCATACAGTATCATTGGTGTGATTGTTTCAGGCAGAACAGAAAAAAAGCAATACACCCCCATATAGCATAATATCCCCTTGTCATCTAATTAAAATGCTGAATTTAATTAGATGACAGCGGCTTACACCTTGTCGTTACTGTTTTTCTTACGAATTCCCGATATTCTTTATATCTAGCAAGAATCGTTGTATTTAGGTCAGAAAGTAAACATATTCAGCTTGTTAGTCTTGAATCATCAAAAGCATCTGTTAGGATATACCACAGTTCAGGCTCTTGTATGTGAACACAGTTAGAGCTATTTATAATTTATAAACTAAACCTATTGGGTTCATATTGAATTATAAAAAAATGTAGAAAAGATGTAGAAGATTCCTGAAATATTTATTGATTTTGGACGTGGTTCATACACTCAACGTAAACCTGTTATTTTTCTGAATGGAAAAAAATAAGGAACAACAGTTATTGTGTGATAGCTTATATATTCTGTCATTTTGCTAACATATGTTTCAAGTCATTCAAGCTTCTGATATTAGAAAACAAAGTAGTAAAACCCTTCCTGATCAGAAATTTTGACAACTCTAAAAAGTTGACAATTTCGTATGATTTTGCCAAATAAATTAATAAACATGCACAAAAGAGTTCACAACTTAATCTATAAATGAGACAAATAAACATTTAGAAAGGGACTGAACGTGGAAAGGGAAGTTATTAGGTAAATGAGTTTAGTTAGATAGTAGAGATCGTTCTCCGGCAAATAAACCGGAAATTGGAGAGACAAAAGTTACGTTACGAATAATAATTCAATTATGTTCGAGTTTGTACATGTAAAGTTTGGTGGCTTTTTCCTCCCAGAACTACAAATTTGTACTGGAACGAGAACCGGCGAAGTTTTGGACAAATCATAAATCACTGAGTATAAGACTACAAATTTATGTATACGTTGTATTCAGAATATATTATTAAGTATTTATTATATATTATGTGTGTTTATTTTCGAATACTTGAGTGAGGTTAAAGCGTAGTATTTTCTTTTCATGTTGCATTGCTTAATATTTATAATTTTAATTTTCTGACTTTGTTAATTACAAAGTAATACACACACACACACACACACACACACACACACACACACATATATATATATATATATATATATATATATAAATTGCATGAAATGTGAATAAAATATATTTATATTTTTACCAAATTTACGTACCGGATGTGTTCTTTAACTTCGAATACGGTTGTAAATGGGTTCAATACGATTGAATAAAGTACACATCGTTTGCTAGCTCCGGAGGTTTTTACTACAATTTATATTCAAACGAAAAATTAATCGAACAATCATATATACCTAGTCAATTGGGGCTAAGTATTAAAATTACTTTTGTTTATTTACTACAAACGATCAATGATTTAAATATGTATATTTAATGCAATGACATTTGAATGAGTTTATCTTGGATAATTCATCTTAGAACTTTTAACATATTATTTTAGTAATATGTTCTAAACATAAATAAAAATAGAAATTCTTCTATTTCCTCGCTTTTGTCATTCTTATGCCAGTAGTTAATGATAAGGATTTGACTAGAGTTAGCATTCTTCATATTTCATTTATTAAATTTTGTGTCCTCTATTAGTTGATATTTACTTAATTAAATTTTCAATTTTTAAGTATCCTTAAAAATTACAATTAATTTAGAAATAGGAATGTGTGAGAATGAAAAAGTTATTGCTGATTTATTATTTATTTCGTTTCCACAAATAGGGTTTCGATGACAAATCGTCACATGTTAATTATGATCGGAAGTGGTATGTTATCATTCAAGAATAATACCAATAATGATCCCTCATCTCTCCCCCTCATTAGAATCTTGAAACTGTAAGACACATTGCTAATTTTTGTAAAATATTTAAAGGAAATACTAAAGCCATTATTAAAACTAAAAAAACAAGGTGGAACAGAAAATGCTTAGTGTGTGTGTGAGAACTAAAGTAAAGCCATTTATCTTATAAGTTTACGATGTCCTTGGCCTGAGGGAAGTTATTTGGATTATGGATGATATTACAGAGTATTTGATACTTTTCATAGTGAACTTGTTTTCTACTTCATTGCCCAATTTTATTATAAAGAACTTTATAATATCTACAACTCGAGTCAAGGTGTGTTTTATTATAAATCAGCAAGTGAGTTTCCCTAGACTACGATTTAGAAATGTATTATTGTATGTAGAATACATAAGTGTTTTAAGTTTTTTTTATATGTTATACATGGTTTTATATTTCAAAACACCATTTAAATAATTTGAAAGTTACTCTAGCTGAACTCAGTCGTTATTTTAAGTTTAAGTGTATTTTCATCTCAGTGATGATTTAAAAATGTGGTCAAGAATTTGTCTAAACATGCAAACAGCATAAATCATAATTTATTAGTAGTCTATATCTATTAAAATTGTCACAGCCAGTCAGTTACCTGAACTATTTTTATTATATAATAACATAGATCTCCATGTGAAGCATTTATTTTTCGAAATGCAATGACTGATTTCCTATATTTATCGTCTAAATCCATAGAAACTATAAGCTGTAACAGATAAATGAATAGGTGGGCGGATGTTAGAATACATGAACATAGACGGCCGTACTTCTTTATTTATTAAACTCAAATAGCTTCTGATGTAAGAATTATTTAATAAATGGATTTTGATATAGAGTCAATAGGATATTTATATTTTTTATACTGTTAACGTGCTAAAGTCTTTCAAGTATTGTTATTTACCGTATTATCAATTTATTGAAAGGAAAAATTGAAGTCAGACATGAAGAAGAACATTTAATACTTAAATTTATGATTTTCTTCGTTGGTTTATGACACATTACCATTTGACGGCCTTATGATTTTTGTTAGTAATAGAATTTCAACATGTGTATCAAGAACTATACTACTGTGTATCTATGCTTGAAATAGATATTAGGAAATATTAACAATAATAGAGACTCATAAAAAAATTTAAAAATGTACTGTAAAATTAAGCAAAAATGAAATAAAAACCAAGGAAATTAAAAGATTAAAGTTGGTTAGGTTACAGAAGATTATGTATCATTATGAAAAAATATATCCATTGATGAAATATACTTCAAAGATAGTAAAAATTGTAGGTTTCCAAAATTTTCTTACCAGACAGGTGATCGAAAGACTAATTATCATCAAGTAAAGCTACCATACTGGAGAAATATGATTCAAATCCATTTACAGACTGACCTAATTCATATTGGGTAGCTCATATTCGACATAAGAATACACATTAAATTTACATAATGGTGGGTATAATCTTTTAAATTATAACCCATAACTTACTTTTAGTCGATAATTTTGAAAAATAACAATATTATCATTACCACATTGACCAACACCGACTGTAAATAAAATGTGACAAGAAAAAGACGGCTAATAAAGATGAAACAATTATCATAAATATGAATGTTCCTTTCTGTAGTGAATTCTTTAAAATGTTATGAATAATGTCGTATAATATTTTTTGAAGTTCACGGTATTAACTAAAAAGAACAAAGTACAAGAATTATAAAAATAAATTCCAATAATCGAAATCTCCTCATATTTGGCTAATAGAAATCTCGTCCATGGCGCCGTGCGGGTTTCATGTAATAAATTTGGGTGAAGTACTTGTTGGATATATTTCCAAGGTCGTAATTCAAAATATTTTTAATTAACAAGGGATATTTCGCACGACAAACTTATGAAATGAATTACACAAATTCAGACCCTGTCGCCTTGTGGCTTCGGCACGTCGTATCTTTGTAATATACGGGCACCTCGATACATTCGCGTGCACGAGAAACAAATTGTGGTATACGGGGATTGTGGAATGTAACATTACGAAGCTCACATAAGCATCTGTGGGAGATGAATGAGTTGAACTAAATGATGAATGAGTCGAAATGAATGAGCTCTACTATGCCAGTTTGCCTTTTAAGTGTATTTAATTACATAGTATTCAATTCTTAATTTAATTAGTTTAGTTCGATAGTAGTAATAATCACATTTGTTTGTATTGCTTTATTGTTCATTATAAGAAAATTAGGTTGTCTTGTTTAGATTTTTTTTCATTTAAATAATATCGATCATGCTTAAAACTATTTTTCGCGCAAAAATGTGTAATATAAGTCTACAGGTAAATAAACATGTGTCAGCAAAATCAATGGTTTGGATTGAATAGACATATCATTACACGTGCTTTAACATGCATTTGTAATGATATGTCTATTCAATACCATATCATTACTTATTCTTACCATTGACATATACTCTAAAAGTGGGCTTCAAAGGACAATGTCTTTATTACCGCTATCGCTTTCATATAAGTGCTATGTTTTGTTTTTCCTTTTTTTACATTCCGCATTTGAGCACTATGTAGATTTTTTGTAACATGTTTAGGAGTTTAATATATCTATTCAACATAATATCATTGTGCGTAATAAATATTTGTAAACATATTTACGTGTACCTTAATTTTTGACATTAATATTAATTTTTATTTTGTGACATATATTTTCGTCTTTTTTAATTCCATAGCATTTTGTTATCCAAGTTTGACTTATACCACACTTATCTTCTTCTTCGACAGAAACACTTGATGAAATTAATCGAGCAGTATAAATTGTAACAGAGGTGATCAAGTGCAGTAAAGACTTACATCCTGATATTATCCGACACCTCATTAGCGTAAATCTATAAAAATGTAAAAAAAGCGAAAAGCAAAAAAATATGTGTGATATGTAATAATTTCAAGTACAATCAGAAAGTAATTTTTTATTTATTAGAAAATAAATAAATAAGAAACCTTATTTTAAATTGATATAATTTTGTTTATAATTAGAAACCCTTTTTTCTTAAATTTCTTTTCTTCGTGTCAAATTTTAAGATCCCAGGTCAATGGGTAGCACCTTATAAATTTGGAGGAGTAAATCAGTAAATCGATATCAAAATACCTGATACCTATTTATATTTGAATATCGCATCGCCACCTTTTTATCTCCGAAATTTATAACAGCATTGGATTGAAAACGATAGTGATTTTATTGTTTCTGTTTTAATAATTATTTGACTATCTTACCTATATTATTTATTTAATTAATCTTACTGTATCCATATTACATATGACTTTGAACAAAAATAAATCTCCACTATTTTAACCTAGAATTAAAGATAACTGCTTATTGCACTGCTACCATTATATGAGATACGTTAAGAAAAATGCATACCTAAAAAGCTGGCAACCAGACACGGGGATGGCGACGAAATTATTAACTTTGAAAGTCTATATTTTCTCCTTAACATCAATGTACTGATGTTTTAAATACCACAAAATCGATTTCATCTCTTAATGTCGATATTTTGACAACATTAATCATCTCTATGTAAAACATATTTAGTTTTTTCGTTGATTCGACGCGGCCTTTAATTAATTTTGTCTTAAACGAAGGAAACAAGGAGCTAGGTATTTCACAAAGTGCAGTGCATTGCGCTAGGTGATTTGCAACAGACGCTTGGTTTGCCTCAGTTTACATTCAATACATGATTATACTCTAACGTGATATGCTGGACGTTTCATCTATCAGTATTTTAAAAAAAGTAACCAATAAATGCATTAAAAACTGCTAATTTAGTTTTAATATTATTTTTTATCCGTTATTGATAAAGAATGAAAACCTTGTTTAGTCTTATGACAACTATATGTGAGTAAAACTCACAGCATTTTCATAAAGCGGCATCATATTTTATAAACTTTTTATTTAGGAAATGGTACATTTACTTTATTTCTTCGTGTATTCATCAACGAAAGTCTCGCTAAGATAATTTTTTTTTGTACTTATGTACGCCATATAAACCAAATACGTAGATAATGGCTTCAAACAATATTAAACATTATTAAAATTTTTATTAAAATTGGGTTATGTTGTTGAAATAATAAAAGGAGTATTAATTTTATTTAAAAAAATAATTACATTTCTACTAGAAATCAATTAGGTGACGATATACTTTTAGTTAATATTCATCACTGACAATATAAAATACTATGCGTGTATATAATGAAAACCTTTTCGAAATACATCTTATCTGATTGGCCTTATAAAATAATCAAATAATTTATTTGTCTTATTTTAAAAATAGCATAAAAAACTAATATAGCAAGTAGAATTAACGTACAATATGTACATTCTAATAATATCTGAAATCATGAGTAGCAAAAATGTTTATCCAAAGTGTCTTCACAAGGAAATAAAGTTATGTCAATAAATAGCGAGTGAGTCACCCTGACTTCGTACAATTAAATTATTTGAATAAATTCTTAGTATTCTTAAAATTCGTGGTAACAAAAAATATATATTAAAGATCTTTTGAAATATTTTTTTTGTTATTACAAAAACAAAAATACAACAATACATATAATACAATAATACATACAATTGCCGTAATATGATGCATTTCTTATATTCCCATTAATTCAAGTTACAAAATGTGAATATTTTGTTTTTATCTATCGAAAACTCTTGAAATCACCATATTTTTTTTAACGAGGATTATAAACTGAACTAAAGATTGTCACTTATGCACAACATGCTTTCTAACTTAGATACAGTTATCATAGCTTATTCATAAGAAATTGAAAAGCACTTGTGAAGACTTTTCATCCGATCTTTTTAAGTCCCCTAATTAATCTGTAAAACTGTCATATATATGCTAATACGGCGAAAATTTTAAAACAGAAATAACTAAATTTTAATGAGTAACAAAACATTCAGATATTTACGATATTTTATGCCTATTAACGATATACTGGACGACTACTGGAACTAACGACTAATGGAAGACAAACTATCTTCCATGAAATGTTAAATTGTTATATAAATTATAATGTGTGCAAAAACATTACAATGAACATTCCACTCGTAATCAATAAATTTATTTTTTATATTCATAGTAATTTTATTCCTCATTCAAAATTTCTTTTTTCTGGGTATTTAGAGTTTGGCGTAGTCTGATAGATGAGTATTTCCATTGAGATGCACTTTCACAATCACATAGCTAATAGTATACGTATAGCCATAGGGTAGTAGGTATAATACCTTTATAGGATGCATATA
Source organism: Druceiella hillmani (assembly GCA_039881145.1). Lineage (NCBI taxonomy): Eukaryota > Metazoa > Arthropoda > Insecta > Lepidoptera > Hepialidae > Druceiella > Druceiella hillmani. Next base: position 24,814,159 of record JAYKKI010000007.1, read on the forward strand.
AAACAAGCCATAACTTTCGAACGAAGAAACGAAATGAAGACAGTCAGAGTTACCGGATATAAATGACATAAAGCAAACTAGTGTGTTATAACTACATCAACATTTAAAAGAATTATATAAGACAATAAATCTCAGAAAAAAGGTGGCTGATTACTATGTGTTGCTTGTGTTGTAATTATTTTGTTACAATTTTTTTAATCAATTAAAGTAGGGAATAAATAACTGAATACAATAAATAAATTAACCGTAAATATTTAAAACGCAAAGGAAATAAAATAACGTGCAGTACCTTTACCTTTATTACCCAGACCTATCCTAAACAGACATCTAGTCATTAATATTGTCACTAACATTATATCTAAATGCCGCCACATAAATAAATTACGTGTAAATAACTCATTAGCCGTGTTCATTAGTTTTGATTTTAGCGCTCTGTAAATTATCATTACTGACTCATGTTGCCGTTAGTGGAACTACATATAAAGAAATAATGTCAACTTACGTCACATCACAATGAAAAGGTTAGGTTATTATTAGATTATAAGATGTGATTATTTAATGATATTAAAGTTCACTTATTACTGATGATGTTAGAATATTAGAAATTTATTCAATTTATTGGTTGGTTTTATGAATTTCTACTTATTGTTAATTGTCAAAATTGATCACTTTGTTAATTTAATTCAATGAGTAAATCGACTTTATTTCACTGTGGTTTTTCGTGAAATCATTCAAAATTATACCATAATATTCGTTAAAAATAAGATGAAAAAAACTTACTTCAAATGATAAATGAGGCCAGGCCATTTCAATACTAAAGAGAGCTCTCCACTATAACGTGTAAGGCTCCAGGTGAAATGGTAGTTTGACAGTGGAACCTATAATAGCCCAAGAGCTGACTGCAAAACTTTTTGCCGATCAAGTAACAGAATGAATTATTTTAAAACAGTTAGTATTTACAACGACAATGACGAAAATCATTGTGTGCCCGGGCAGAACTTGTACACTAGTTTTACATGCACTCTTTCCGGTACTTTTCCGGTACTGTAGCTATATCAATGGAGTAACAGTTTGAAATTCATCTTGAAATGTAGTATTTGCAAAGTGAAAACAGATTTTATGTTTGTGCCTTATTGGCAAAAATTTTTTTTAATTTTTTCATTTCATTTCTTTACTTATCCAGTAACCACTTCAAACTTAAACCGAAATAAAGTTTAAACATTTCTCTATTGGAAAATTTTTTGTTCCACGCCTGTGCCTGTTAGAAATATCTGGCACAAAACTTTGTATGTTTTATTTTCTTTGTAAAGAACAATTTGATAAGACAATAACCTTTGTCTTATACATACAGTAACAAAATTAATAAAAAATTACATACCTAAAAACATATTAGGATATGCGTATCCATTTCTATTGCTAAGAAACATCAACATAATTATTGTCATGAACATCGTCAGCATTATCGCTATGATTAACATCGTCATTATTACCATTATCAATTTCATGATGTTCTACTTTAACTAATTCTACCGCAATAATATCTTCAACTAGAGGAGGTGTTGGATCACCTTCAAACCAAAGCGGTTCAATTTTGTTATTATCAACTGTCCATGCGAATTGTTCGGATAAAAAACTGATGCAGTTTGCTTCTGTAGCATTTTGCCACATTGAAGTAACATAAATTGCACTGAATTTTTTTGTTTCAGTGATCAAAATGTGGAGTTTGTACAGAGTAAATTTTTTTTTTACATTTTTCATAAAATATTCCGCGACAGACGTTGACGCGAATTTATTTTAAAAGATGAATAATCTAACATCGTTGACATTATTTCGGTTTATTCTGTAAAACTTACAAGTATAATTTTGTAATATTTTTATATTTTTAAAGCTATCAATTTCATAAATACTATTTAAATCAGCGAATACTTGTTGAACGTGGTGATTTTTAAAATTTTTTTAAACGGCATAACATTTCCTTCTTATAAAAACTAGCTGTATAATCACACCCTCTTTAGGCATGAGAACCAGGCAAAGCACGACACAAAAGATCACCAGGTGTTGTTGCTAGTTGATTGCAATGGGTATAATTTATGACATTAAGTTTTGATGCTATTGCACTTAATAAGTAAAATCCATCAATTACCTCAATATTTACTCGGGACGATGGTGAATATTCAGTCGAAGAGCGTAATACTTCCGTCAATGCTGATTTGTCTGTTTTATGCATTTCACAAATACAATGAGCCAGAGCATGTGGAGCTGAGGATATTGGACATGATAAACATTGTGCTATACCTATATTTCTTTTCTAAATAAATTGCTAACACAAATATCATGTCCCTAGCAATTAATTAGACGCAAAATTTTTAATGACATTCCTTTTTATTATTATTTTAAATCAATCAGGATTATAATTATTAGCTATAATGAAGGCTTTTTTCTGTTTTTCACCTAAGTCTCATCAAAAACAATTTCATCAAATGCAGCCCGACCGGTTACAATATTAAATAAATTATCATCATCAATTTCTTTACTAAATGGATTCACATTTCTGTTTATAGTGTTAATTATATTCTCTAAGCACCTTCTGTCTTTATTTATTCGATGTGAATCTAATTCTTTGATGGTATCATTTTCTACCGTCAGTCCTAACTTCTGTAAAACTACTGATATTATTTTTGTTCTTGTGCAATGATTTAATGCCCAACGTTGTCTTGCAGTGAGAATTAGTGAAATAACTTAATCCTGTTAAAGAATTAGCTACATCGGTATTAATCGTTTGTTCTACAATTAAATCAACTGGGTCCTGAGAAAAATTATTATTAGTCTTTTTAACGCCAAATGCTCCGTTCTTAAATTCTTGTAATAATCGCGAATTATTACTCTTTAAATACAATAAGTTAGTAACATAGTAAATACATAGCATAGTTTGGCTGGTTGATTGCAAAGAAAAGGTTCGCCATTTCATACAAACTGAGTGTATATAACTCAAAATCACTATTTTTAATACAAAATGAAAGTGAAAAAATAAATTTACAAAATATATATACTGATTATGAAACATAACAGTTTTTCTGTGCACTCCACTTAGCGTTAATTGGGCGTGATTTTAATAGTCATCTATGACGATATCTAACGATGGCCGCACATTTAAAGGATTAATATTGTCTACAGGATTATTCGAAATGTTTATTAAATCGTCTAACAAAATATTAAAATCTATTTCATATTCACAAACATTATTTTATGTGAAATATTTGAAGCGCTGCAGAAAGTAGTGGGTGTAATCGTGTACAACGATTAAAATATTTCCCATCAATAAAATCATCCCTAAAGCTTCAGATTGAGCAAGTACATCGACTATTCCAGAGGAGTCAATATAATTCCCTACGGTTTTAAAAAATACCATTTTTATATGGAATGCTCCAAGATTTATAAATAAATTATCAAATTTAGGTTTCTTTGTCAATTGGATTCTCATTGCTGTCCTTGCAATAGCCAAATCATAAGATACAATAATATTTTTTTAGTGGCATTCCTCAGCAATTTTTAATGCTTGTTTGTTCGTTTCATGTAATATTATATGTGATGCGGGAGACGAATTAATTTGCGATAAATAATCTACAGTTTCTTGTTCTAATATTTTCAGCTGTTATTTTATTGTTAAAGCCAATCCACATTGGAGCAGAAGGTATTTGAGATACAGAAAGAGCCCATATAATTTTTTTTTATCTGAGTATAATTTATGCTTACGGAAACCTTAAAGTATCGGTATCATATTATTTCATGGCATTCAATTCGTTTTCGCCGACGGCTTATTATAATTAAGCTTATATATTACGATTGATTACTTCAAATTTTCGTATTATTTTTGGTCCTTTATTGCTAGAAGTACTTAAATGACTACTGATTGGAATATTTGGTACTTTAACAGATTCATTGCTTTCTGACACTTCAGATGCGCATTAGAGTGTAATTAGATTTTCATTTTAATTTTGAATAAATTCGTAAATATTACCTACTGATACAGTGCAAAATACCTTTGCCAGATAATATTTCCACGAAACGGTTGAAATAATCGTATACAATATGTGTACTGCCATTGCTAATAAGAATGATGCCAGACGGAATTATTCGGTTTTCATTAATTGAATAATAAGTGACTTCTGTCTCCAATTCTTCAGCTAAAATGTAGATAATAGTATGTCAATATTTATTTAATATGGCCAATACCTTAGCGATTTTGGCACTAAACCTAACGTTAAATACTTAAAGATCTTATGCGACCTTTAATTATAATAAAAATAATATCAGAACATAATTATTTTATTTTAACCGGTATTTCTAACAGACACAGGCGCCTGTTAAAATACGTTTTGCCACGTATTTCTAACAGACACAGGCGTGGCACACAATTTTTTTCTAATAGAGAAATGTTTAAACTTTAATTTGATTAAAGTTTGAAATTGTTACTCGATCGATAGCTACAGAAATGAAAAAAAAGTAAAAAAAAATTTGTGCCAAAGTATTAACACAGGATTTGATAAAGCACAAACATAAAATCTGGTTTCACTCTTCAAATACTATATTTCAAGACTTTGTTCAAACTGTTACACCATTATGTATATATATATATATATATATACATATGTAAACACACACACACACACACACATATATATATATATATATATATATATATATATATATATATATATATATATGGCTTTGCTACCAATGTGCATGTCCCATTTTTATTGCTTTATTATGTTGCGTGAGATTCTAATTTATAACTGGTTTACATTTTCTCCTTTTCGGAGACAGTAAGCTATGTTGCTTCTTATGTTTTTTATTGTAGTTGTAGATTTATTTAGGAATTATAAATTTATCCCATTTCTTTACCATTTATTTTGCTAAATCCGTCGTCACTTCACATGGAAATATTTCAAAATGACTAAGAGCTATTTCCTGATCCGGTCACATTTTTTTCAGAATTTTATATGACGATGCCAGGGTTTTAGTTCTATTGTCAAAGTAAGCAGGTGTGTGCACTATTTCTGTCAAATATTATTTTGACAAATTAGTGTTAAGTGGCAGGCATTAATATTTACTTTTTTCAAATAATATTCAATTCTCGCATTCTGCAACTCTATTATGTTCAGGTGTGTGTAGTCTAGTCGTTGGTGTATGATGCCAGCACTTTCAAGGATTCAGAAAAATGCAGAGCTAATAATTTTCCACATTATAATATAATTCTTTTTGCCCGAGTTAACTACTTATAAAAATATATATAAAATATTAAATTTTTACAAACTAATCAATCAAATATTATCAACGATCGTTCAAAGATAGCATATTTTTGAATGAGTGGTTGTCACGTTATTTCTATGGAATATGTACGAATGCAGAAATTTGATCTTTTATGTTTAAGAGTTTAAGAATAAAATCAGAAAATATTGACAAGCATCAAAATTTCTGTAATTACCTCACGGTCATGAAAGTTTAGATTATCTAAACGCCGATGCTTTAAGAAAACACTAACTAATAAACTCCGTGTTAATATGAATAACTATTACATATTTTAAGAAGATACCTATTATGGACTAGGCTTGCAGCTCTTTCTATATTATTTCTAATTACGATTAAATAGCTTCTGCTTTTAAATTTTATATGACTATAATTTTAAATAGTCTGACTTACTGACCAACTTTGTCACTATGGAAAATGTTTAAATTTAATTTTATTGTATTGAAGTTTGTAGTTATAAATGTCAAAAGCTAGAAATTTTTATCAAAAAAGTTTCGCCAACTGCGACTTAAATTGTCTTTTTGAATGACAATATTTCTGCTCTCAAGTTGCAGTGTCTATTTGTTTCTTCTTGCAATTATTTGTTGTGTCTAGTCATTTGCATGGAAACGCTGGAGTCTACTTACCAAATAACACCCATTGATCATTGAAGCTGTAGGAGTAGTAGTATAGCTTAAACATCCTTGATCTCTTCGGTTGTTCTTTTAGTTTGATTTTAACTTGAACTTTGTAACTACATGGACATACCTATCGCATTCGTAACAACGAAGTCCTTTTGAAATTGTTTTCTTATCAGGTTCTTTTTAAACATCGACTATTTGTAAAAGCTATTATGTTACTTTCGCTCATCCGGACATTTCGTGAGATTTTTCACTTTGACAAAGTCAAAGCTTCTTTTCACACCAGAACTTTTTAATTCAATTATCATTGGTTTTTTCTTTGTGATAAACTAGAAAAAAGCAATGTTCTGTACTGTTTGTCGTCTAAAAAATCTAAAATCCTATGTTTAGTAGTTTAGACTTTATTGTCATGAACTTCCTTAAATATTCTTCTGCATTTTTGATATCCGGAGAATTTTTATAGATAGTTAACGAAGCAAAACTACTCAGCGTGTTAACCCAGAACCATCAAAAGGCACCTGCAAGAATATTCCATACTTCTATTGTCGACTGAGATTCTTGTATGTGAACATAGTGTGCAGAGTTTATTAATAATATAATTTTTAATTTAGCGTTAAAATCATTGAGACCTTTAGTATCGGTACTTATAATGCCCTTTACGTTAAAAACATTTAAACTAAATACTTCTAGTTTGAATAATTTCACAGACGGTAATTTTTTTAGTTAATTGCGGAGGATTATTTGTAATCTTCTTACTGATTGTAAACAAAATGTCGATTGTCTAAAAATTATGTTGCAGGTTAGATTTTTGACAGTTTCTATATTTCCCTACTTTATTTTTTAAACTAAATACGATTTGAAGCTACTGGGTTCATATTGAATAATTGATACATCGTAAAATGTGTGGAAGTTTCTTGATATATTAATTGATTTAGAATCTCATTCCTATACTCACTGCAATTCCGTAATGTTCCTGAAAAGAAAAAAAATAAGGAAGAAGAGTAATTGTGTGACAGATTATATACCTTCTGCCACCTTCGATAAGGATCGCACTGGATGGGGTGTGATGTGATCATAACAATTAATTTTCTAGCATATATTTCAGAACCTTCCAATTTATAATATTAGAAAACAAGTAGTTACACTCTTTTGATCAGAAATTTTGACATCTCAAAAAGGAAACTCCTTTTCATATGATTTCGAAAAACAAATAAATAGAAATGGTTCACAACTTAATAAATAAGGCGAGACAGTCATCATTTAGAAAGGGAAGTTATTTGGTGAGTGAGTTTAATTAGATAATACAGATTGTACCGGAAAGTAACCCGGAACTTGAAGCGGCAAAATTGACATCACGAATAATAATTAAATTATGTTCGAGTTGGCAAATGTAAGGTTTGGTGGCGTTATCTTGCTAGAAGTACAAATTTGTATTGGAACATTACCGATAAAGTTTGGGGAAAATCGTATATCACTAAGCATAAGACTGCAAATTTATGTAGTATTCAGAACATATTACCAAATATATATTATAAAACAAACATGCGTTTATTTCCGATTATTTGCATGATAGGTTAAGTTGTGATAGTTTTCTATTCGTAATGATAAAATTATTAATATTTGTTTGCGTTGCTTAATGTTTCCTATTTTATTTTTGTAACTCTATAAATTACAAACTAGTACCACGTTTAATAGATTATTGTTAAAAAAAACTACTCTTTTAATCTTTTCGCCATTTTGATCACTGGAGAGAAGATAATATTGTTATTGCATTGTGTTTTACTCTAAATTTCAACCACTATACACACACACACACACACACACACACACACACACACACACACACATATATATATATATATATATATATATATACGGTGTTCGGCAAATGTTGGAAAAAGAAAGACGCAATTCGTTGGCTATAAAGGAATAAATTTTCGTTGAAATAAAACGTAAATATCGCCCTTTTTCCAATTATTAATACACCCAATACTTGCCTAAAGAGTGCGGTGCTTACCTGGAGTGGCGATTTGGCAAACGGAAATCACTTATCACATGATTTAAATAGTTTGTAAAATATTCCACATAGGCATTTCAGTTAAATTTTGTACACTTAATTTTCACTAAAAATTACTTCAGTTAATATTTGATTAACCTTAATATGTATATTCAAAACATTAACCATGTTATTGTCAACATATTCTCTTAATTATCGAGTTAATTATCTTATCAATATCGCACTCTCTTAATTATTGAGTTAATTACCTTATCAATCATTTGAGTATTTCTCTTAATCGTATTACAATTTTACTAGTCCTTTCTTGTAAAGTCTTTCACTTCAATACATAAAAATACAAATAATTTTCCGATATCATTCTATATTAGGAATAGGATAGTTAGCTAGGCTCATAGATTCATAGGTAGATCGATTGATTCAATAAAATTTAAGTCTGAACGAGTATAAATATTTATCTCCAATTAACTTCTCGCCTACACATTAACTATAAAACCAAAAACACAATAATTTCATTTAAATGGTTTAACAGACAAGGGTATATAAATTTCTACATTCTAGTTGTGTAGTTTCTTTTCCTAATTAAAAGTTTTTCGTACTTGAAATATTAGACCCAGAATAACCCAAAGTGAATATTACCAAACCATATCAAATCTGTAACTCAACGGAGTATTATTTTTCGATAATTTAAAAACATTCCGGTATGTTAGACACAAAAATACGCTTAGAAATACATTACAATATATTATTATTTTTATCAGTAGCATGATTAAAAATATTGAACTTAAGTATTAATATTAAAATTAAACTTACCGGTTATAATCAACCTTTTTAAAATTAATACAGACCTACATCGCCTATGTATATTCTGTCTATATTATGCAACAAATGGTATATTCTATTTATAGTGCAATAATTGTTTACCATTTTGCTGAATACATAAACAAGCACATATTTGAATATTGTCTTTCAATTTATCGACTGCGTGTTACGTTAGATAACTTCAAAAGCAGAAAAAGCTTGTCTGTTTTAACTGGCTTAAATTACGCGATACAACAATCGATAACAAAAAATGCATTCGTTGCAAAAAAAGAAATTACGTTAACCTTACTAGATTAACGTAATTTATTGTACGACATACCAACAAATTCAAAATTATACCTTGTTTTTAAAATGTAAACAAAATAAAAGATGCTACAAAGTTGCGTTACCTCATTTTCACTTTTTGTCAATAGTACTGTACAGTAATCTCTTCGCATTTTGAATGTTGTGTAGAGATATATAAGACTTATAAAAATATTTAACTAAGTTCTTTACTGTTTTGTTATTACCTATACGGAATGTAGCCTTGAATGTTATATGAAACACTTGTAAGGAACTGTTTTCATACTGTGCAACGTTTAGTTCGAAAAATTATGGAGGTATCTAGTTGACTTCAATAAAGAACATAGAGTGGTAATTTTTAAAGAATAATTTTATATTTGTTTGGTTTTGTCTTTGCTAATAGAACAAAAAATTCCTAATGCAAAAACCGTAATAAAAAATTAAATATTGGTTTTTGAATCATACGATAAATGAAACGCGTATTGAATTATTTTTATTTTATTTTTGACAAAAATTGCGTAAAGTATACATTTTTCTCTTAAACATATGTTTTGTATGATATTAAAAGCTCTACTTCCACTTTACTAACTACAATTGCATAATACTTTTAATAATAATTAATTTAATTACAAACAAACGCAATAAATATTCTGTATCTAGCATAACAGTAACAGCTGAATGTTTTTGGAATAAACAAAATTCTAGCTAAAAATTTAGCGATTCATCTGACAAAACATTGAACAATGTAAGCTATTTTTCCTCAATCATTTTTATGTCACGAGCCACGAAAAAAGCCAAACAGTTAAGTAAAAAGCCTTGCAACCTTTATTAAACTATGAAATTAAAATAATGTTTCAATTAATTTAACGTTAATCATTTTAAAGAAATTAAAGCTTAATTATTAAGCTCTATGTTCATTTTTTAATGTTGTTATTACCTGGTAATATAAAATTTTGTAACACTGCATTCAGAAGGATTTTATTAAACGAATGTGGTCTTATTTTTTGGACAGATTGCGACCTCCTTTAATAACAAGCCCGACCCCCAGGAGAAGGATGGTGTAAACTAAGTGTTTACGCAGAAAATATGTATTAGTTTATTACTGGCTTTGTAAACAACAGTCAGTCAAACGCCGTCAGTCAGTATCGTGTCGTTTTTAAATTTACATTCAAGGTATTTTGATTTTCTCTAGTATAAGCATTGCTTTATATTGTTTTCATATCTTTTGTAATGTCTACTGTGCGCTATTCCCATTCGCAATATTATCACATGATGATGTGTTTAGGTGCATGCGATTGCAATGCTCGCCAGGAGTATAATGTATTTATTTGGCTATTTATCCAAATCGCGACAGAAAGCCAAATTAACGAACCATTGCAAGATCGGCTAGTCGAGTTCATAATACTGGTCAGGTAATGCTCTCCTTTTGATAGAGGACGCCCAGTTCGTAGAAGACATCATATGGCTAAAGATGCTATCCTCGATGCATTTGCCAATGATATTACTCACAGCATACGTCCGACAGCCACATCTCTTAGCTTACCAAAAACGCTTGTCGGAGATACGCTCAGAGAAGACGAACGACATTCGTTTTCACTATTGTGCTGTACAACAATTGGCCGAAGAAGATATCACCCGTCGTCGTACTTTTTGGCAGTGGCTCATTAGAATGAATAAATATTTACCAAAATTTGTTCAACGTGTTTTATGGTTAGATGAAAGCACATTTACGTGGCATGGAATATTTAATGTGCATAACGAATACTATCGGAGTAATACGAATTTTATGTATAGATGGAATTTGAATCTATGAGCCTAGCTAACTATCCTATTCCTAATATAGAATGATATCGAAAAATTATTTGTATTTTTGTATATTGAAGTGAAAGACCTTATTTCAAATTGGCCTTTGGGCGTAGTCAGAGATATGTGGTGGCAGCAAGACGGAGTGCCCGTGCACTTCGATATTCGTATATGTTAGTATTTAGACGAGCAATATTGTCGCCACTAAATAGGGCGCAGTGGACGGTTATAAGTCCACTCCTGGCCTCATTTTTTTTCGAGATTTTCATATTTTACACCACTCGATTTTGTTCTTCGGTGTAGTATCAAATCCGACGTATAATCAACTGAATGCCCGGACGAACAAACTTTACGAGAAAAGAGGTTTACAGACAGTTTTAATAAAATTAGGTAAAATGCTCAAATAGTAGATAATGTTATTATAAGCAGAGCGCGATTGTGCATAGAATAAGACGGAAATCATTATGAACGTCCCTTTAAAACTTCTAAAACAAATAAGTGAAATAATTTTTTATGAACATTAAATTAGTAAAATTTTTTGTAAAATAATTTTTTCCAAAATAACTTTTCTGTGCAATAATTTACAAACGTGAAAAAAGTCATGAATTGAGTGGTTTCCGCAGAACTATAATATGAGTGGGTATATTAATAATATTATTTATTAAGTTTTTAATAGTTATATTTCATATTATTTAATCAATTGATTAGACGAAATACTCGCTGCGTATAAATAACTTATTATAATATACAATATCTCGCCCGGCATATTCGCAGGCTATTCGACCGAGCGGCGATAAACAATGTATGAGCGAGTGTCATATATACGAAAAAGATGACAAATAATTATGAAATTTTTTCGCTTTTTTGATAAAAAGTCATTTTTTCAATTTTATTTTAACGACAATCATGTATTTATCATTCAGGGAATAACGTCTTTATCAGACACTTATTCCCGTACACCGTGTATAACAAAATACGAAAAAAATATATTTTCTTTTTAAATCAATTTACGTACCAGACATGTTTAGTAACTTCGAGTACGGTTGTAAATAAATTTAACAAGACTGAATACAGTACTCACAAATTCCTGGTTGCGATAGTTTTTACTACAATTTAATATTAAATTGAAAATATGAACGAGTTATAGGTGTAGTCAGTCAGTTAGGGTTAAATATTAAATTTACATTCTATTATTTATGTACTATAAACCACACATACCGAACAAAGCTTTAAATATTTAATTCTTATGCAATTAAGCGTGAATGAGTTTGTCTCGAAATATTAGCCTTAGGAATTATTAGCCGTTATTAAAATATAGCTTCTAAATGTAAATGGATTTTCTCTATTTCCTCGTCATTCTCATGTATTGATAAGGATTCGATCAAAGTTAGGACTTATCCACATCCTTTTCTGCTATTATTCTAGTTCATGTTTATGAAGTCAAACTTAGTACAAAACGATATAATACCTACACGTTTTTATATTTAGTGTTCTTTATATTTCATTCATAAAATTTAGCGTTCTGTGTATGTCAATATTTATTTAAATAAATTTTAAATTTTAAAACAACTTAAATATCACAGTTAGTGTACAAAAAGGAATATGTTAAAATAAAAAGAAAAGTCTTCTCTTTTACTTTTCGTTATGTTTCTTCAAAAGGATTTCGATGGCAGAGCGTCTCGTGTTAATAATTATTGGAACTTATATATTATTATCTAAGAATAATGCCTCAAATTTTCCCTCATCCCTCCCCCTCATTGGAATCTTGAAACTATAAACATATTGCTAAATTTTTGCAAAAGATAGAAAACAACTATTGAAGTCATTATTAAAACCGGATAATTGTTCTAACTGATTGCAAAAAAAAATATTATACTTAACTCTTTTTAACACACCTAATATCGCTGACATACGCACATGAGCCCACAATAGCCGCGCTAGTTCGCGGTCATTGCCCCGAGCGGTGGTGATTGACTTGCGAAAGTATCGTGTGTATGAAAAAATGGCAATTCATTATGAATATTATTTTGAATTTTCTGAAAAAAGTCATCTTTTAAATTTTATTATGACGACAATTAACTATTTTTCAGTCAATAAAGAAATTCTTTCATTGTCCCACATTTATTCCCGGACACCATGTATATGTAATAAATTTTTTTTCGAGTTTATAGTTTGCCTAATATTTACATGTAGAATTTTTGTTATGTTAGTTACTATGTTTTGTTACTATACCAACTGGTTACTATGTATTATTACTATGCCAAATTTCAAGTTTCTATGTCAAGCCGTTTCTGATAAAATAATTTTGATAGAGAGATAGGGACATGAGTGGTCTTGTAAGAGTTCTGCTTTCCCTTTTTGAGGTATGGTACCCTAAAATGTTCAAGAATTAAAATTATTCTATACCATGGCAGTGCTTAAACTCTTCCGCCATACTATTAAGATAACGAACCTCTTTGTGTACCTCGTAGTCTTCATCGAGTACCTTACTCAGTCGTTTCAACGAATGGAAACGGAGGTCGATTGTAGTAGAAATTGCTTTGAAAAAGATATAATATAATTTAAAATGCAAATAATGTGAAAACATATTTGAATCACCATTTTAATAATTTAAAAATTAATCTGGTCGAATTAAGTCGTCGTTTTAAATTCAGGAGTATCTTTCTGTTTTAAGTTTTGTTATTTAAAATCTGGCCGAGAAATTTTCTAAATTGAAATTGTCTATATTGTCTTCACCACATAGGATAACAGAAATCGTAATTAAGATGTGATCATAAAACAACTGCTGCTGAAATAGATGGAACCATTAATGATAAATATCAATATTTCTTTCTGTAGGAAAGGCCTTGAAATTTTATGAATACTGTCGTATAATATTTTCTCAATTTTACGTCATTAACTAAGAAGAACAAAGTATAAGAACTATACAAATAAATTCCGATAATCAATACCTCCTCATATTTGGGCACAAGAAATTTTCTACCCGCACGGTACTATGCGTCCGGGTTTCAGGTAATAAATTAACATGAAGTGCTTATATTACATTCCCAATTTCGGTCTGTAATTCAAAACATTTTCAAATCGGAAGGGCCAATTTTCATGACTAATTTATGAAATGAATTAAACAAGTTCAGACCCTGTCACCTTGTAGCCCCAGCGCGCTGTATCTTTGTGCGGTCTCTGTAATGTATGGGTACCTCGATATATTCGCGCATATGAGACACAAATTATGGTTTATAGCGATTGTGGAACATAACATTACAAAGTTTACATAAGCAGCTATGTGACATTAATGAGTTGAAGTGTACGCCAATTCGTCTTTTAAGGGTATTTCATTATGTAGTTTTGAAAACTAATATATTTAGTTTGATAGTAGCAATAACAGGGTTCGTTTATATCGTTGGCTTTATTGTTCATTATAAAAAAAATTAGGTCAAGTTAAGTCTTGTTTTGAATTTTGGTTCATTTAAATAATTTCGAATATGCTTAACGCTTTTATGTGTACAAAAATAGTGTATACGTGCATAAAAATATGTCAGTGATTTCGTATCAATGACTTTATATGGAATAGACATGTCTTTTAACGTGTACTCTAATTATTAACATAGAAGTACTCTGGAAATAGGCTTAAGAAGACAATGTCTTTATTTCCGCTATCTCTTTTGTATAAGTAGGTACTCTGTTTCGTTATTTCTTTCTTTACAATCCGCATAAGAGCACTATGTGAAATTCATTATACATGAGACATATTTATGTATACATTTTTAGCAGTTTACATATTTTATTTTTTTGCGATGTATGTTTTATTTTGTCTTAACTTGCACAGCATTTTTGTATATAATTATTTCCGTAGCACTTTTGTATCAAGTTTGATTTCTTTTCATTCTTTGACAGTAACATTTACCGAAACTTATCGAACAGTAATGTAGTAATGTGTATTATTTAGCACTATTTCTAACTAACTACAGCAGACAGTCTTATATTACATGTAAAAAGCAAAAATTCCGGCGTGTAGAACATTCGGTGGCGCCATCTTTTGTTGTATGCCATAATTAATTCTCGCGACGAAGAGAGAGACGTAATGTGGACTTTGGCCTCCCTGCAATTGAGTCGCGCTCGACTCAATTCACCAATCTTCTCTGAAACTTTATCATAAATACTGGAATTAGCTTAATTATTTAACAACCTCTGTATGGGCGGGTAAGTGATTATGCATCCCGAACCTTTCCCAGACAGAGTGATCAGTTCTATTATGGTCAGCAAAACCCGTGATAAAATGATTACTTTTCACGTCTTTAGGAACAGGTTTAGGATAGAAATGGTTAATCCAGCAGTTTCGTCAACCAAGATGTCATTGCGGAGGTTGTTTTACAGAACGGATTCTCACCTAGAACTTATTAAAAGGATCGCTAAAACCGAGGACAACTCAGTGGTGACCATCACCAATTTAGTCTGTAACTTGTCTAGCTACAGATACGGTTCCCCTTTCAAGGAAAATTAGAAGCATTACTATGGTATGACTCTCTTTAAGGATAATTATAGAAAATACTGATAACAAGCGTCAATTATTGATTATCTCACGGTCATGAAAGTTCAGATTATCTAAACGCTGGTATTATAAGAAAATACTCAGTATATACACCCCAGGTTAGTATGAATAACTATTACACATTTTCAAAATGTAGAGATTATTGATTAGGCTTGCAGCTGTAGTTATATTGTTTCTAATCACGATTAAATATCTTATGCTTTTAAATTTTAATTGAACATAATTTTAAAAAGTCTGACTTATTTTGCTACGTGCAGCAAATTTTTAAACACTTATTTTGCAGACTCAATTAACTAGAAAATTTTACTAAAAACGTTTTGTCACCTGCGATTTTAATTGTCTTGTTGAATGACTATATTTCTACTACCAAGTTATAATTGCTATTTTTTTCCCCTTGCAGTGGATTTGTGTATTTGGTTATTTACATGGAAGTATTGGCGTCTATATACTAAGCAACACCTTTTTTCTTGGAAGCTGTAAATGAAGTAGCAGCAGCACAGCTTCAGCTTTCTTGATGTCTTCAATTTCCCTTTTAGTTTGACTTGTAGTCTATGTTTACATTTAATTGTTTTCTATATATTTTTTTTCAAACATTAATTAGTAGCAAAAACTGCTACGTTAAGTTTGCTCATCCTGACATCTTGTCAGATTTTTAGTTTTGACAGTGTCAGCAATGTCGTCTATTTTCGTGCCAGATTTTTTTTTAATTCAGTAATCTTGGGCTTATTTGTTACAGGTAGACTAGAAAGAAGCAAAGTTCTAGGCCATTCGATTTCTATTTATATTTAGTAATGCTTTTTACGTTAAAGACAAGTTAAAAATACAAATTTCCATTTAGAATAGTTCCACAATCGATTAATTTATTTATTTCCGTAGAATTATTTGTAATTTACTTACCGTTGATCACAAATTGTCGATAGGCTAAAAATAATGATTCAGGTTAGATTTTGGACAGTTTCCACATTTTTACACTTTAATTGTTAAATTAAAGCTGTATTGAAGCTACTGGGTCATACATGTGGAATATCCTTGAAATATTAATTGATTTAGGATCTCGTTCATCGTCCATAGTTCCGTAATGTTCCTGAATAGCAAAAAAAAATAAGGAAGAAGAGTAATTGTGTGACGGATTATATACCCTCTGTCACCTACGATAAGGATCGCGCTGGATAGTGTGTGGTTTGCAAGTAACGAATATTTTGTTTTAAAATCTTCGCGCTAATAACATTAGAAAAAAACGAAATCAATATTGTATTTTTGATCAGAAATTTTGACATCTGCGAAAAGACAACCATTTCATATGATTTCAAAAAATAAATGAATGAAGTCGTATTAAAGTTTCACAACTTAATATATAAGAGGAGATAAATATAATTTAGAAACGGACTGAATGTGGAAAGCGTCGTTATTAAGTAAATGAGTTTAGTTAAATAGTAGAGATCGCTCCCCGGAAAATAAACCGGAACTTGGACAGACAAAAGTTACGTTACGAATAATAATTCAATTATGTTCGGCGAAGGGGCGAAGTTTTGGATAAATCATAGATCACTGAGTATAAGACTACAAATTTATGTATGTGTTGTATTCAGAAAACATTATTAAGTATTTATTATATATGTGTGTATATTTTCGATTACTTGCATGATAGATTACGTGTGTGCAAATTAAGTGTATTATTTTCAGTTTATTTTACCAAGTATATATTAAAAAACAGATTTGGCTTATTTTCGAATATTTGCATGACACGTTAAGTTGTGGTAGTTTTATATTCGTTATGATAAAATTATTTATAATTGTTTGCGTTGCCTAATATTTTTAATTCTATATTTTTGCTTTGAAATTAGAAATATTAGCCAACGCAAACAAATATAAAGCTTTAAAGCATTTTTTTACTCTATCGTCTATCGTTTGATGTCAAAGCGTGTTAAAAATTACTGTAAGTTAAATATTATTATCCAAGAATAAAGAAAAATTGTCCCTCATACCTCCCCCTCACTAAAATCTTGGAATTGTAGTTATATAATGTATATAAGTGTTAACTCATTGCTAATTTTGGTAAAAAATATAAAACAACCAATGAAGTCATTATTGAAAACGAATAACAAGATAAAACCCAAGGACTGCTCTGCAATATGATAATTCAACATTTGATACTTTTTGCGGTGAACTATTTTACTGAAAAGAATTATCATAAATCACTTTGTGGTACCTACTTATTAAATCGGGTTTTATTGTTTCTCTAATAAATAAGTGAGTTTTCTTAGACTGGGATTTTGAAATGTATTATAATATGTAGAGTTCTTAAGTATTATAAGTTAATTTTTTCAAAAACATTTACTATTTCTAACTTATATTTGTGAGAATATTTACAACATTTAACATTTTTAAAATTTTTAAATTACTATCGTTCCAAACTTAAAACAATAAATTATTATAGCTTTTTAGGTTTTCCTTAAAATAGCTTTTTTTCTATATGTACATTTGTTCACATTTATAACACATGCTACAAATGAATAATTAAATACTAAACAGATGGCTCCAAAAGTTTCTTAAACTGGTCTATTAGCTCTAAGGAATATAAAAATTATTGTAATTTAAAAATTGTCCTCTTCTGGTTTCGCCATTTTCTGAAACAGGTTGTCATGTGCACTAAAACTTTGTCGACAAGATATACAAGCGTATTCATACTCATTTAAGTACTAATATTTGAGTATGAAGACTTGCTATAAAAGAACAACCATAGAATAGTGGAACATAAAGTCAAGGTTGTGCAGGGGCCACAAGGAATAAAATGAGATAGGTACTCCTATTACTGTCCCTATTTTTTAGGTTTTCGCTTTCATTTTAGAATTTAACAATCGGTCTAAGCAAGATATACTTTTATAAGCCTGAAATAAACTGATAATTAACAAAGTATTTCCTTTTAGGATACACGATTATAAATATATTGAAACGGAGCAGTCGGGGGTATAAAAATACTATCTTTGTTTGAAAACTCGTGACGTCATATTTGTTTTACTACTGCGTAGGCTTATAAAAAACCGTTTTTCCTAATTTTATGTTGGGCTGTTTCGGAAATAAGAAGGAAAAATGTATTCTTTTGCATATTTTGCAATGTATTTCTGAAGATATGTCATCTAAAATTAAGAAAAAAATATTTAAAGTTTTCATCACATATATACATATATATATATATATATATATATATATATATATATATATATATATATTTCGTTCTAACATGTGATTTCTGTTTATCAGAATTTTAATATATTTGTAAAAAGCACAGTACTACGTGTTTGTGCTTGAAATAAATATTAGGAAATATTAATATTATTAGCAGTAGAGATATATGGAGAAATAAAAAAATATCTGTCTCTAAAGTAATGATTTTAAAGCAATTTCTCATATTCCAGAATATTATATTCATTAGAAGGCAATATGAAAACATCTATCCATTACGGTAAATATAGTTTAGAAATCGTAAAACGTGTGGGTCTCCTAAATTGTCTTCACAGATAGGATAGACAGATAACCAAGAGAACAATTCTTATCAATAAAGCCACCATACCGCAACCATATTATTGAAGTTTATTAAAGATTAATATATTTCATACTAGATAACTCATATTCCATGCGGGAATACTTATTCAATTTAATTAGTGGTATACATAATCTTCCAAATTACAATCCATGCCATACTTTATTTGTAAATGCAAGAAATTGAAATATTATCTTAACCACATAGGCTAATAGAGATTGTGATTAAAATGTGATAAAAAAAATGGCTAATATAGTTGGAACTATTATTGAACAATATCAATATCTTTTTGTAGGGATTGGTTCGAAATTTTTTGAATATCGTCCTATAATTTCTTAAGTTTACATTATTAACTAAATAGAAGGAAGTACATAAAAATAAATTGAGAAAATAGATACCTCCTCACAATTAGGCACAATAAATCTCATACATGGCGCAGTGCGTGTTTCAAGTAATATATTAACATGAAGTGCTTATTGGGGCCGTAGTTCAAAATATATTTAATTCACAAGGGCCAATTCCCACGATAAACTTATGAAATGAATTACCCAAGTTTAGACCCTGTCGCCCTGTGGCATCTGCGCGCTGTATCTTTGGGCGGTGTTTATAATTTATGGGTATCTTGATACATTCGCGCGTACGAGACACAAATTGATATATGTGGTGATTGTGGAACGTAATATTAGGAAGCTTACATGAGCACCTATTGGAGGTAAATGAGTTGAAGTGCACTCTATTATGCCACTTTGCCTTTTAAGGTTATTTCTTTAAATAGTATTGAAGTATTTAATTTGTTTAGTTCGATAATAGTAATGGCAAGATTTATTTGTGTTGCTTTATTGTTTCTTTTAAAAGTCTTGTTTGCGATCTTTAATTTAACTAATTTGGAATCTGCTAAACGATATTTTTCGTATAAGAAAGGTCGTTTAAATAAACATTAAAATGTGTCTGCATAATCAATGACCTTATATATACACATATACACTTTGAAAGTGGGCTTCGAAAGACAATGTCTTTATTACCGCTATCTATTTCATATAAGTGCTCTGTTTTGCTCTTTATTTCATTATATTACTCATATGAGCACTATGTGGATACAATTGTTTTGTTCGATTTTACGAGTTTAATATATCTTCAATATAAAGTGATTATACGTGATACATATTTATGTATTTACTTGTTTATTCTTTTTTTATCAATTCCATTTTTGTGTCCAGTTTGACTTCTTGCCACTACCCTTATCTTCATCTTTCAAAGAAACACCTGACGGAACTTCTGAAGTAGTGTGAATTGTATAAAAGTGCGATAAAAACTCACGCACTGAAAGTATCTAATGATTATATCATATGGCAGCCAATATTTATAAAAAACAGGGAACGAAAAGCAAAAAATGAATTTGCCACGTAATAACTTCATGTAAATTGTGAAACTAATGATTTTTTTCATTTATTTAAGACTTGCCTTCGTGCCAAATTTTAAAATACTAGATCTACGGTAAGTACCTCAGAAATATCGACGATTGAGTCAGTGAGTCAATGTCAAAATATCTGATGTATATTTGAATATTTCTTATTGCTTTGTATTTGAAGCTTGAACTTTTTCTTCGGATTATAGGGCTGTGAATCTTGGTAATTGATATTAATTTCAACTTGATACCTCTAGATATTCCTGAGAATGACAGCAATCCTGTGAGGGTTTAGTTTTTTTTTCATTCTGCGGTATGGAATCCTAATGAGATAAAATTCATAGAAATGTTATAGTAATCTAATCCAATGCAAGGAAATAAATGAGAATATCTTAAGCTGGTCGTACTGAATATAAAATTATTTCTTTGGATGCATTGATGATGACAGCATCCTATCCAAAGTAATTACTTTATAAACACCTTGCCCCAGTTTTGACCCCTGAAATTTATAACAATATTTAGATCCATAACAATAATTGTTTTATTGGTTCCGTTTATCATTAATTATTTGACTAACTCACCCATGTTTTCCATTAAAAATAAACTATAAACTAAATTTTTAAGTGGCAGATAACTTGACGTTAAATGTTATTTTAATTTACGTGAAATATATTTAAAAATTGGACACCGGCGTGCGCGTCACGAAAGTTATTGCGATAGTCAAGCGCAAATTTTTTCACGCGTAGTATCATCAAATATTACTTAAAACAGAAATAAAATATAACTGTATCACTGAAAAAACTGGTTATGTTAAAATTCCAAAGTATGTCCTACCTTCGTATAAGATATCTGCTCTCTTAATGAAAGACTGGTAAAGCATGGTAAATACAGTTTTATTAAAATAAAAAAAGGAAAGCCAAGTGAAAAAAAAACTAGAATCCATTTAATTTAAGCCTGATATAGCTTTTTGGTCCTAATTATTTTTACAATTCTTTGAATTGGATACAAATATATTTATGTTGACCTTATAATAAAGTCGACACTGCAAACAATAATAAAAAATTGCAAATTTGATTGCCAAATAGGTTTCCTGTTAAATTAAATTAATTACGAATGTTAGTTTTAAATTAATGATATATGGCACTAACTGCGCTTCATATTTAAAATTATTATAATTAATTAATTTTCATAATGTCGACAACTTAGTGCTCATTCTATCACGAATTTATCGCATGCCGATATAGGAACTGCAAAATCTAACAAAGCATTCCATTGCACCGCCCTCGTCATACAGCCTAGACTAGAGATGAGCGATGTCGATAAATTATTAATGTCAATATAGATGACATAATATCTGTGATTTATAATAATGGAACCCAAAACATCGATGTCCTTTAATATCGGTGATATTCTAGATATTAGTTTCATAAAAAAATTATATACTATGTACTTCTAAAGCCCTCAAATCAGCTAAACAGAGACTCAGCACACCATCTAGGCTTAAAATTAACTTCTCATTGCACTGTTACTATTGTATGACTTGCGTTAAGAAAATCATACTTATGTACTTGCATATGTAAAAAGAAACCGGCAACAAAATGTTACTGCCAGCAACTGAATTATCAACATCGAACATCTATATTTTGTTGTTAAGATCGATGTACTGATCAAAATTAAATGAAACTATATGATGTAGTATTAGTATAATTTTTACTTTTTTAAGTTCTTTACCACGACCTAGGTTTCGTTGTATCATAACATGTTCAGGTGGGTTGTTAGCAAATATATCTTTCTAACAGCTATCTTTGCTAACAACCCACCTGAACATGTTTTAATACAACGAAACCTAGGTCGTGGTAAAGAACTTAAATAAAGTAGAAATGATACTACATCACGTAGTTTCATTTTATTGTGAATAATGAATTTCTATAAAATTAAGGCCAAATATATTCAATGTAGTGATGTTTTAAATACTACAAAAAAGATATTTTAGCTCACAATGTCGATGTTTCGACAACATTAGTCATCTATATGTAAACACATCCAATGCTTCCATTGATTCGACCCGGCCTATAATTAATTTTACCGTGCACAAAGGTAACAAGCGCGAGGTATTTCACGAAGTGCAGCGCGTCGTGCTTGGCGTTTAGCAATAGACGCCTGTTTTGCCTAAGTTTACATTCATTATGTACACTATTACACTATAAAGTGATAAGTTGAACATTTTCAGTATAGTTACATTTTGTAGGGATTTTAATTTTTTTGGTTAAAATGCCCAAAGATTTTAATTTTTATAAGAGACACATAGTCGATAATTTGGTTTTATTACCTACTGCCACTCGAAAAGCGGAGGTAAACTAAGACCATTGTGTAAAGTAATTCTGCCAGTATTTCGGCTTCAGGAAAATTTCGCAGAAACCCACGTATTCTGGAGATTTCCTATTTTTTAATTTCCAGGTAATTTTGCTATGTTTTCATCAAAAATATTCCTCAGGCAGCAAGTTCAGTATATATGTATATACACATACATATACACACACATATACACACATATATACATAATATAAACTTAAAAATACTCTCGAGATCACGTTTTTTACTCGATCGATCCAAATCTTTTAAAAACTGCGAAGAAGAAGCTTAGATTAAAAAATGACCTTACATGGACATAATATAAAACATTTTAAACAGCAGATGTTTAAAATGCACAAAAATTGAGTAAAAAAAAAATTGTTTTGTGAAGTTTGTTAGTTTTAATAATTTTAAACAATTATTGAAAAAATAAAAACGTCTTAAACCTTATTTTCACCTATATGTCCATGACACTCGCAGCATCTTCATAAAACGTTATTATATTTCGAAAATTTTTATTTAAGAAATAGTACATTTACTTTATTATTAATCAACTGAAATTTCCTTAAGATGAATTTTTTTGTCCAATTAAGTGCGCCATTTAAATTGAATAAGCAGATAACGTCACAAAATTAAACGTTATTCAAATTTCTATTTGAAATGGCAGCTATATTACTTAAACAATAAAATGAATTTGTGTTGAACTTAAAAATAATTATTTTTCTACTATAAATATTTTAGATGGCGCTATATTATTTCAAATAAATATTATACTTTTAATTAGTATTTTTTCCTTGAAAATAAAAAAAAATACTTCGCGTGTAGATAAGAAAAAATCCCCTAAGAAATACATCTCTCCAATAGGCTTCGTAAAATAAAAAATAATTTAATTGATTTATTTTTAAAACCGCGTATACGACTGAAATAGCCAGTAGAATTAATATATAGGATATTCAAATATCCTAATGATATTTGAATATCCCAGTATTGCAAATTTTTGGTCATAATGTCCTCATA
Organism: Druceiella hillmani; assembly: GCA_039881145.1. Taxonomy (NCBI): domain Eukaryota; kingdom Metazoa; phylum Arthropoda; class Insecta; order Lepidoptera; family Hepialidae; genus Druceiella; species Druceiella hillmani. The sequence goes on from JAYKKI010000007.1 coordinate 24,837,871, forward strand.
AGTAAACAGAGAGTTTTGTTAATAGCAACCTGCCCCGACTTTGTACAATTAAATTATTTAATGAAGACTTTTTGATATACTAACCAGTATTTTTTGATATACAATCAAACACCGTATCATGATGCACTGATGCATGATTCACCTTTAATTCCAATTATAAAGTGTAAAACGTTTATTTCTATCAACTGAATACGGTTAAAATGACTGTGATATTTATTTTAACCAGTATTAATCCAGTGACCTAAACTTAGTCACTTCTGTGCAACACGCTTCTTTAACTTAAAAGCAATTACCGTAACTTATCTATAAGAGATTGGCAAAAATTTGTGTAGACTTTTTAAGGCCCATAATTCCTGTATAGATAGTAGTGTATCTATAAGAGTATTTCCAATGTTCGTGACGAAAACACCCAAACCAGCGACTTTTTCTTCGACTCTGTTGATATTATTAGCTATATCAGAAATTGCATACTATATTGTATAGTTGTAAATGTTACAGTTAAGACTGGTCTCTAGTTAATAGTAAATATGTTAAAAGTAGTTTTTACTAGGTGCGTTTGTTACAACTAGAATTTACTGCTTAAAACTGGTTCTAACTAGACGAAACGCATTTTGACGAAATGATTCAGTTAAAACTTTTCCGCCCGAGGCACACTATAGTTCATCGTGCCTTATTCTGATTGGTCGAGAGACGTCATTTGATCGGCAAGTGAGGGGGGAGGGGGGAGGCTCGGTCGAGTGAAGCGTCCGCCCGCGCTCTCATTCCTGCCTAGTTATTATTCTGGTAAGCACGTATAGACCGACTTAAAGGTCGCCTCGAGCGTAACTGTTATGGCAAACTTAAATCAGAGAACGCGATGGAAACAGAATTTTTTAAACACTTTATTGGCGATTGGTGAATACGAAAAGAAATAAAGACCACTTTAATATTATGAAAAAAGAAACTTTCGATAACTTAGTGGACGAAATTGAAGAAGTATAATTAGCTAATAAGAAAACTCAGGAACAGTACAATAGATTGAACCGATTTAAGGTTATTAATATTTGTGGAACAAGAAAATTAGTGACAAGAAAAGAGCCCATGAAATACTATTTGTATGTAGGTGAAATTTTTGATATAATTGGAGCAGCTCATGTGGGCATTAATCATGGAGATCGAGATAGACTAAAAATGAAACATCACGAAAATATGTGAATATAATATTAGAAATGATAAACATTTTTCTGTCTATGTGCGAAGCTTGTCAGCGTAAAAATGGTATGAAGAAAAATGGCTTGTTTCAAAACCCACACTACATTCTGAAATGAACAGCCGTTGCCAAGTAAATTTGGTTGACATGCAAACTCAAGAAGATTGCGGATTTAAGTTTATAATGGTGTACTAGGATCGCTTAACAAAATTTGTTTTATTACGTGCACTGTAAAGCAAAAGAGCTGAAGAAGTGGCACATCAATTGACTGATATATTTTTGACATTTGGTGCTCTTTGCATTTTACACTCGGATAACGACAGAAAAGTTGCTAATTGTAGTATAAAGCGAGCTCGCTTCATTTTGGCTCGAGTGTAAACTGATTCACGAAAAACCTACGCATAGCCAAAGACAAGAATGTGTTAACAGGGCTAATCAAAACGTAGAAAAAATGTTGGCTTAATGGATGCACGATAAAAACACTACGAATTGGGTAAATGGTCTTGGGTTCGTACAGTTTATGAAAAATTGGGTACTTCATTCTGATATTAAACAGTAACCATATAAAACGATATTTGGTATAGAACTGCGAGTAGGGCTTCAACTTTGCCTCTAGATGTTATTAGGAATATACGAGATGTAGATGATCTCGAAAATGCTTTAAATGAAATAAATATTATAGAAAATGTGGATTCTCAGCCTATAGCTAGTTTCCGTGGACAGTCTCAGATTATAATCGCAGCCAGACAAAAACACGCAGAAAATTTAGCCAGTATAAGTGGACAGTCAGCAATTATATCAGAAGTTAGTCAAGATGATTCTGAAGCTGTGGCTTCTACATGTATACACATGTACTCTAATAATTTCAACAAATGACGAAAATCTCAAAGTTAGTTAAATAATAGCAGCAAGAGAAATAACTCATAAAAACTTAGAAAAATAGGCCAAAAGAATGACATTGGCTTTAGATTCAATATATGTCCCAGTAGAAATCGGTGATAATGTAATTATACAAACTCCTAATGTCGATGGGGCAAAAGATCTACGCAATATTATTGTAGTGATTCTTGAAAAGGAGGAACATGGCTTTCCACAAGATTGGACGAAATATGGAACACAACAAATTATATAGCAGGTATAAATTGCTCAATAGCTTTTTTTAATGAAATGTGCTTGATGAGGTTAGAATTCAATAAGTCCAAAGAAAAATTCTTGCAACTAGAAGAAGTAGATACCAAAGACAAATTTACCTTTGATAACTGTTGCTAAAGAAACTGTCATGGGAACAGGCCAATGATTTATTTGCTGCGTATGTAAGAAAGGGTTTATATCAAAAAGGTGGATATTTGTAATTCAAAATGTCACGACAGATTGTCTTGCAATAACAAGTAAATAAATTTATCTCATTCTTATTTTGATTTTATGTTAATTTTCTTCTAAGCTATTTTTTATGTTTTTTTTTGTATGATTACATATTTTAATAAATTTAAACTAATATTGTCGCCTTGGCATAACTATTGTATGTTGATGTTTCTTAACAGTGTTCCTTGGTGTAAGATTTTAATTTTTGAATGAATATTTTTAACAACATAAGTATGTGACCAAGAATTATTAATAAATGTTTTAATAAACAAGACCCCAAATTTTCAATCCCAAATAAGTTCTTCTAATACTAGTATTAACTAGGAAAATCTAGTTGTAACAAAGGCATCTAGTAAAAACTGTTTTTAACTAGCGAAAACGCGTTAAAACTAAAAACGGGTTTTAACTGTAATATATACATTAAACATGAGTTATTCCAGTTTTGTATTTTTATAATTGTGCGCATTGCTGGCTTTATTAGAAATAGTATATGGTATATGTACATAATATTTGGAAATCTATGAACTATATGGTAATTTGAAAAATATAAGCACTCATGCCGTAAAATTTAAAGCTGCTTTACTATTTTTTGCATGAATCCCTAAAAAGCAAAATAACGTTTCTTTTTATTATGTTAGTGTAATTGTAAGCGGTTGGGTTCTAAGAAAGTTAGCAATAAGATACTTACCTCCAACTGTAATCATTTTCATATATATATATATATATATATGATATCATAACAATTATTGTCCTATCTTGGTACTGAATAGCACTATTTGCCTTTAATGTTAATAAAATATTAGTAAAATGTCGCATTCACGGCAGCAAAGTTGGATAAAATATTTTTTGTTAAATTTTTTATGAACTTCGATTTTACCGATTTGAGAAAGAACTTGTGGTACATATTCATTATGTACCCACTCTATTGTGTCAAGTTTTACTTCGTCTTTATTTTATAAATTCACAAAATACTGTATATCTTTTGATGACAAGTAAATATTTTGTTCTCTGTTTTTAAAATTACATAGTGAAATGAGAAACCTTTATAATATTGTCACGTTCGCCTGTCAGTCCGTTCGTTCATCCACAGCTACGAAACTTTAGTAAGCGTACGAAATGTTTTATTGCAGTTCTTGGGAGAGGATTCTTAATGATTATGTCTCATATATTAAAAAAAAAAATCTAAAAATTGGGAGTGGGATTTTATTTCGTGTACCTCAGCGAATTTTATAACATTAAAAATTCTATCAAAGTAAAGTTTGGTGTACCATTTGCGATTTACAAATTTTTTTAGCCCTTCTGGAAAATTTTAAATTTCAAATTGATTTGTAATATGTCTAACTTTTTTACCCTGTTTTCCAACAGTAGGTTTCGAAAACCTGCCGCATAAGAACTAAATTCTCAATATAAAATGTTTGATATCAAGAAAAAATAGATAATTTTTGTCGGTGAGGTTTTCATTTATTTTTCATTCCTAACGTATTTACGAGTACATTGAACGATAACATTTATCATAATATCTTTCTTGCAATAGAAAAAGAAAATAAATTACGATTTGCATATACAATGATACACGTTCACTCTGATTAAGCAGGAAACTGTATCACATTTGCTATTTTCTTCTAATAATGATAAATTATGAAATAATACAACTTATCTTGTACCTACACTTCATCCATTAACTTTTACTAAGAAATTTAGACAGTTTTTGTTCTATTATTTAAATGTTTCCCACCACTGGAAGATCCATTTATTCAATACCAAAAATAGTTTAAAAAATACAAATAAGACGTTCTTCTTTGAAAACACCTTATCAGTGAAAAATTTAAGCTTTTTGCTTCATTTTTAATATAATATAAAAAGAACGTAGTAGCAACTGTGCCGCAAGTTGCGATGTAAAGTTATGCCGCTACGGCATCTCTAGTAATAAAAAACGTATTATGAAAATATGATTTTAATTTTTGACCAATCTCATTTCCTTTTTGTAATAGAATATACTGCTATGAATGAATACGGAAAGATGGCGATAGTTTTTTTATGACTCGATTTGTTTTTTTTTATAATGGAGAACAAGCCATATAAATTTTACAAGTTTTGCAATCATTCGCTATTAAAGCATTAAGAATAAGAGAGTTGAAACGTATTTTGTTGTAAATATCCAAAATCCAAGTTGTTTTTCCAAACTATGTTGAAAAATATACATTGACTAATTAAAGTGGAGAGTTGAAACTTATTCCATTGTACTATAAAACCTATCTAGCGTTATATTTGGATAGTTGTGCGAATATTAGCTCCAGAGTTATAAGCTCTCTAAATGGGCATATTTCATTCTATTGTACTCTAGAAACAACTTTCATCTAAATCTAAGAAAGCATAATTCTACATCAAAAAACAATTACCTCTTCGGTGTAATGTAATCATTACTAAAGAATATCTAAACACAATCAAAACGAACGCAGCTAATTAATATTTATAAAAAAAGAGACAGGAAGTTTACAAGAGCACTTCGTGTTGCTTTTACGACGGTGCAAGTTATCGTTATTTCATAAAAAAGAAAGTGATACATTAATTTTTCTTATTTGCTACATGCAAAGATTTTCCAGTTCCAAATAATACCAACCGGAAATGGTATAATGTGTATATTGCTAACTGAAATCGATAATCACCTAAAAGGCAATGAAAAATTATAATAGATGAAAGTAATAATAAAAAATACTTCATTTTGCTATTTTGTACTAAAACAAATGGCCTAACACGAAGAGAAATCGCTCTACTTAGGCTCCTACACGTTTAGGTATTTAGAAATATTTAAAGTTATACAGTACTTCTAATTAAACTGTTTATAACTATTAATTTTTGACAACGTAAATATATTGCTTATTATATCTTTCACTGACGTAATATAACTGATCGCAAAAGTATACAATTCCACATAGAATTAATAATAATTTATTTTGGGATTTTTTTCTTTACTTGTGTTATAAAACGACTTTCAAGATTTTAGGTAAACTCGAAGTACCCTTTTAGTTTTTAATGATTAATGAGTAAGATCATCACAGGGAAAAAAATTGCTTAAAAAGATCATATATTTTTACTGCTTTAGCCAAATCTTCGGAAATTCTTACGACAATATAAATCTATAAGTCACGGTATAAGATATTAATTTCAACGTGATATCTCCAGCCTTTTCTGAAAAAATGTTTTGATAAACAGACGGATGGACAAAAAGACGGGTAAAGAAGATTCCTATGAGTGTTCCTTTTTTTTAATTTTGAGAGACGCAACCCTAAAAACTGTAAAGTTGTGATTTGTTCATTCGGTTAAGGCAAGTAATTTATGAAAAAAATTTAAATATAAAAAGAATAATTAGTATATTAAAATCACCGCAATTTATATCAATATAAAAAAAATATAAGAGTGTTATAAACAATTGCTCATTAAGACTTATTACATATTTTAACCATAAAGAAAACAACCATGGTATTGTCATAGTTTTATATCTAAAATAATACTGCCTAAATAAATCCTAAACATCCTTGTACAAAATATCCTTAACGTAAAGCAGCCTATATGACGTCTAAATTCATTAATTCATTCTAACTATAACTCATAAGCAGAGATATTATGAAATATTCTTACGTTACAAGAATTATAAAAAAGGTAAAAGCGTAAAAGGCACTGGACTTAAACTCCAGAAATTTTGTATTTAATTATTAAACTCTGATCTTGTAATATATTTTAATGATAAATACCAATTTTACACTAGCTGAATTATTTTTTACCTATTCCAAATTGTTAGCCCTATGTTTGTTCTATATATTCTAAGATAATTAACTAACTGAAAGTTTAGGCAAAGCGTATTCCTTAAATTAAATTCAATGCTATAGTATTATTGTATAAAGAACTAAATGAATAATGGACAAGCTACATTGAATAAGTCAATCTCATGTTGTCTCATCTACGTTATTGGCACTCGTTGTTTATAACTAATGAAGTAAATATATACCATATATACCAGTTTGTCGTTATTACTCGTGTAATATACAAAGGTATTCCTCGTCAACTTTCAAGAAAACCATATATTCTGAATAAATTTAAATTTGTATCTGCAATGAACGCCTTTAACATTTTTTAGAATTTCATGACAAAAACATTATTAATAAATGTAACAGAAACGCAATAAATGAAGTAGAAACCGATATATGAATATATGCTATGTTTTACCAATATTAGATCAGATAAAGTATACTGTAGAAGTTTGGAAAGTTTGGAAAACTTTTCGTGAAGTATATTATATATATATATTAATACGTGAAGCAAAAACTTTGGGCCCCTTTTTACGAAAATTGCGCGGATGGAGGAGTATGAAATTTGTAAGTAAATATTACGGCTACATCAGTTTGAACTGAAGATATTAATAATCAATATCTTCAGTTCAAACTGATGTAGCCGTAATATTTAGTACGGTTGATGGTGAGCCACCTTTTGAACGAAATATGATTTATTTTTCAAAAGTTAATAGTGTAATTAAAAATATCTCAGTTCTGGATTCATCATAAGATCCTTTAGCGTACCCACTACTTTTTCCCAACGGTGATACTGGGTGGCATGTCAATATTGCACATAATGCACCAACTACATCTAATTCAAGAGCACCCAGAAATAAATTAGCCATGCTTCAGTATGCAGCCTATCGACTTGCAATTAGAGATGATTTCAGCATATTACACCATTCGCAAAAATTGTTTCTGCAGTGGATAGTTGAAATGTATGTGAGAATAGAGGGCTCACGATTACCTTTCATTCGACAAAATCAAACAATTCTTAGGTCTGAAGTTTGCAACAATTTAACAGACTACTTAGAATTGAACATGAATGCCAGGAATGTTGGTCGTAGAGTAATTTTACCATCTTCATTCAATGGATCTCCAAGAAATATGTATCAGAATTATTTAGATGCAATGTCAATTGTACAACATTTCGGAAAACCGTCTTTATTTATTACAATGACTCGCAATCCAAGTTGGCCAGAAATAGTTAACAACATTGGTGTAGGTGAAGCTGTTAATTTTAGACCTGATATTATTGTGCGTGTATTCAAGTCAAAGTTGAAAGTATTCATTTATACAATTGAATTTCAAAAAAGAGGATTGCCTCATGCTCCCATTTTACTCACTTTAAATGAGCAAGATAAAATTGTTAATGCTATAGATATTGATAAAGTTGTATCTGCGGAGATTCCTCACATTGAAACACATCCAACATTACATAAATGTGTTGCAAAACAAGTGATGCATGGTCCATGCGGAGTACTTAATCCTAATTATGTATGTATGAGAGATGGAAAGTGTATAAAAGAGTATCCAAAACGATTTAATGAAACTACATGTGAATCGTTAAATGGGTATCCGTTATACAGAAGACGTGATAATGGTATTAATGCAGAAGTTCGTGGTAGTTGCCTTGACAATCGGTATGTTGTACCGTACAATCCATATTTACTTGCTAAATTTAATTGCCATAAAAATGTTGAAGTATGTACTACAGTCAAAAGTGTCAAATACATTTATAAATATGTGTATAAAGGTTATGACAGTGCATCTGTTGAACTAGAGACTGGTTGAAATGAACAATGTCAAAATATAGAAATTAATGAAGTTACCAATTTTTTAATTGGTCGTTATGTCGGATCAACAGAAGCCATATGGCTCATCTATGAATTACCAATGCATTTTCAGTCACATACTATAATCAGACTTGATATTCATTTACCGCGTCAACAGAATGTATACTTCCGAGAAGGGCAAGAACGTCAAGTAATTGATAATGAAAGACAAACAAAATTATTAGCATTTTTTGAGTTGACTCGATCAGATCCATCAACACGAGAGTATAAATATACTGAAATTCCTATGCATTATGTGTGGGAGGATTCCGGAAATAAATGGAAGAAGAGAAGCCGTGGAGGTGATAAAATCATAACAAGGATATATGTAGTGTCCCCAAAGGATATTGAACTTTTTCACTTACGATTGCTTTTATTACATATCTGTGGTCCGAAATCATTCGAGGATGTTAGAACATACAATGAATTTTTATACCCTTCTTTTGTTGAAGCGTGCCATACTCGCGGAATAGCTTCAAATCATAATGAATGGCGGGAATGTTTAAATAAATCAAAAGAATTACATTCACCAAAACAAATGTGGAATTTATTTGGTTACATTTGTGCACTAAATGTGCCAGCCAATGCATTAGCGTTATGGAATGAATTTGAAGTATATCACAGATCAGGTTCAATAAATACGGCTATTTAGTAACTAGTAGATTTTCTAAGACTTTACAACGAAGAAGTATCCTTTAATAGAGCTCAATTAGAAATTGATGCTATTTTTAATGTTCATAATTTGTCCTGTCAAATTCTTGGTGTACCAGTTCCCACATACTCGTAGAGAATAGAAGAAAAAAATACTATTGATGCTGTTTTGTGACTATTATGAAAGTGCAAATATTGAACAGCGTAATCTCATTGATCAAGTTATTCGTGACATTTTCTATTATGATACTGGGTCCAATGTTTTTTGTTTACCCGCTCACGCTGGTTGTGGCAAAACATTCACTCAAACAGCATTAATTCACAAATTAAATTCGCTTCATCTTCGTTGTATTCCAACTGCGTTCAGTGGCATAGCTTCAACTTTATTGCTTGGAGGTAGGACTTTACACAATGTGTTTAAATTGCCTATACCCATTTTAGAAAATTCTGTATCAAATATTACTGCAAATAGTAGCTACGGTAGTTTCATAAATTCATCATCATTGATAATTATTTATGAAGTTTCTATGTGTTCTTTGCAAGTATTGAAAATCATAGATAGATTATTGCGTGATCTATGTGATGAAAAAGATAAACATAGTTTTGTGTTTGGAGGAAAAACTATACTTCTGTGCGGTGATTTTCGGCAAATCTTACCAGTAATCCCACATGGATCACGTGGAATTTTACTTGAAAATTGTGTTACAAGTTGGCATGAATTTCCTAATTTTCATAAAGTTACATTTACTCGAAATATGAGAGCTTTACTAAATAAAATAGAATTTGTAGAATTCATGAAAAAAATTGGTAATGATAAGGCCCCACAATTCCCTCAGTTTAGTATAAATCAATTAATAGGGGATGAAAACAATATTATTGATGAGGTGTATGGAAATATTTCCAATAACATACTTTCAGAAAATATATTGAACTCTGTTATTTTAGCACCTACAAATGACGATTGTACTTTGATTAATACTGATATACTTAATCAAATTCCTGGTGAACAGCGAACCAATCATAGCTATGATAAAATAATTTGTGATAATGACAATGACATCAATAATTATCCGGTAGAGTTTTTAAATTCTTTGTCTATTAGTGGTTTACCACCGCATAAGTTAGTATTGAAAGTTAATTGCATAGTTTTATTGAGCGGAAACTTAGATACTAAGGACGCATTAGTCAATGGAACAAGAATGCGCATCAAATTTATGCATCAAAATTTATTGCGAAGTTTTAACTGGGACCGCACGCAGTACGAGAATTTTGATTCCACGTATAAATTTAACGTATTCTGGAACTATTTTACCGTTTAACTTTCAAAGAACACAATTTCCTATAATACCTGCATTTGCGATGACAATAAATAAGTCTCAAGGACAAACATTCCGAAAGGTTGGAATTTTATTGAATCGGCCAGTTTTCACACATGGGCAATTGTATGTCGCAGCAAGTAGAGTCCGTTCATTCGATGGTTTAAGGTTTTATATTTCCGAATATAACGGTCAAGGACGTTTAGAAAACGATAAAAGAGTTTTTACAAAAAACATTGTTTTCAGAGAAGTTTTAAATCGTTAATTATATTATCGTAATATGCGATAAAAAATGCTATTCAATGGAGAGCATTTTTTACCACATAATTTTTTTATTTTGCATCATCTTACAGCATATTCTGTTTCAATAATTTTTTTTTAAAATAGGTGTTCTTTATTTTTCTCCTTTTTGAATTCCATATAATTTATTTTTTTTAAATATTAAAATAACAGCGTTTGCGAAATCTGTAGTTACAGTAGTATATAGTCTTTGACAATAGAACCTTAATAATGTTTGAGTATTATATTTTCATAATTTATATTAAATAACTTATAATTTAAATTTGTTATGGTCGAATTTCGACCATTGGGCGACCACTAGTAAGTTTTTAACTCTCCATTCATCTTTTTGCTGATGAAACTTTCGAAAACATTTACCTCGTACTAAAAACACCGCCTAAGGTTGGGTACAGCTTATAGAAATGTTAAATAGTTTTTCCATGAATCTATCATCGAATTTTGTCAGACCTTTCTTTATCAAAACAGACCAACATATGTACCAAAATGCACTACATATTTAGTCTATTTCGACAGTAGTTTTAAGAAGCAGTTAAGATCGTTTCGTTATGTGTGAATAATTAAAAAGAAAAATAAGTTTTCGAAAGAACCAGAATTTAATTTTATAATTAAAATAAACTTAGCAGTTTTGTACTGACTGAGGTATGAGCCAGATTGACTAGTTACTAAAAAGATCTAATATAAAGCGATATTAGATTATTACTAATTAGGTTGTAATATCGCGATTATAATTAAAATTTTATTTCAACTTAAATTTCGCTGCAATGATATTGCAAAAGTTTGGCTGCACAATTTCACAATGCATTTAATTTTGCCGTAACGTTTATCTACGAGTAACTAAGCATTTCGTCCGTGACCTCGGTTTATTCGCAGCAAACAGAAATTAATTGCATTGCTCACAGAGACAAACGAGGTGTTTCATAAATATTCGTTCATTGCCTTTGGCTGTTGAAAACTGGAGCACATGGAGCGCTGTGCGTTTTGCTCTTTGTATATATTGTATAGTAAATTGCATGGCGTATTTCATACGGGAAGGTATATTCAAATTCTAAATGTTTTCGTATTATCTATGGACAGTTAGTACTTACATTAGATATAATTTATTTAAAGCAATGTTTGAAGTAACTATAATTATATGTTGTGATCAAGGGACGCACGTTATAAATAATCGTGAGCGTATGGTCAATTACAAAGTGCATATTTAAATCACATACGAACTAGTGCACATTAAATGCAATTTCTAACATAGTTTTTTTACTAATCACAAAACGAATGTTAATATTAGAAATCAAAGCAGTGTTAGATGATATGTGATGATGATGTTAATATTAGAAATCAAAGCAGTGTTCTCTTTTTAGTATTATCCCTTTAATATTTGTGTAATTTATGTTGCAAAAATTAAATGTTTTATGTAGTTTACTCCAACAAAATATTTTATATTGACATTTTTAATTCAACCATTTATGTAAATGTTTTCTTATTTGTATTAAACGAATTAAAATTAATTCTCGCCTTAACGCAATAACTTGATCTTAGCACATTACCAAAAATGCACAGTCAGACCTATTTTCAAAAACAAATGGATAAAATTATTGTCCGTAAAGTTTGCTGTGAAACAAATATTTGAATCTTTCTTAAATGTAATTTGTGTCATAATTCAATATTTTGCATCACGATAAAAAGGGGCTTTGTTTCCTCTTTATATTATTTTAAAAATCCATACTCAATTTATTAAAAAAAAATTAATAAAAACTATTTAATTACATATGCGAGACTAAAGTTATTTCCGGAAGGTTTAGTTAATAATTATTTACACTTGACATGTATACCGCGGAAAATCTTGTAATTTTCCCAGTGCAAGAAAAAGTTTTTAATAAAGGATATTAAGCAAAATGGAGCAAAATCTCAGCTTTCATTATTCCTCGCTGTTAAAAAGATGACTATCGTAAATCTAGTCAAATAATAACATAAATTTTGTTTCTTTTCGTTATTACGAATAGTGACATAAAGGTAAATAGTCGTGTAGAAATGAATAACTTAAAAATGAATTAACTTACCGTAGGAATAAAAGTGTTATGCGGGAAGGTCGCTACTTCTAGAAATGTAACGCAAAAATTGAAAATAAATTCATTCGCAGTCCGGAAAGTTATTTTCCTTTGTGCACTGTGAATAATTTTATGACATAAATTAACAAAAACATTTATATTCAGCCTTATAATGTCGAGTCACGTAACAAAAATAAATTGGCTAAATTACTGTTTAAGTCTTTACGCCGTTTATTTTTAAACACAGATTTCAAACACGTATGCATAAAAATTATTTCACTTGCGAATTTGTTTCATGTAAACATGATCAGGATCTGACGATAGACATACCCTAAGAATCCTTTGTTCATATTTTAAGGATGATATTACGAGATCACTTCTAGAAAATTGATATCAAGTTTTAATTTATTTGACCTGATATTGTTATATATTTCAGTTCGTTTGACTTGTCTTGACGAGTACTTCGGCCGCAATTACTGGTCAAGTTCTGTTAAGTAAATCGGCAAATGAAACTAAGTTTATCAACAACGAACCGATACTTGAGTTAGCAGAAGCAACACGGGAATTGGGATGATGCATTTCTATTGCATATCGCAAGGGTAGACTATTTCAAAGTTTGGTGGGCATTAAAGCAATTCCAGTTAAAATGGTATCATGGTCCTGGTAGTTTACTCCCGTACTTAATCAAAACTACTGAAACATTTTAATTAAACCTATTACATTTATAATAAATCTTTTACAATTAAATGAAACTACGTGATGTAGTATTATTTCTACTTTCTTTAATTTCTTTACCGCGACCTAGGTTTCGTTGTATTACAACATCTTCAGGTGGGATATTAGCAAAGATTAACTCTTAGGAACAACCAACAGTATTTATATGTTTCAAACACAATAGCGGAAGCCTGGTTTGTGCGGATTTTTCCATTGTTTATGTTAGCGAGTTTATTGCAGGGGCGCAGTGTAGGTTTTATTATGTTACCGAGAGTTATACAATATACCAGTATTTTAGTGAGGGTAATAAATTCAATTGTTGTTATTATGTGAGGTTATACAATTCAAACTTTACGGTGTATGTAATAAAATTAAATGGAAGTTATTATGGGTAATATATTTATACAAAAGCAAGGGTATTTGAAAGTAAGGACAAGGTAATACACTAATTCTACATATCGCCGGTTTTGTGTATTCATATATTTATTTATTTATTTCCTTTAATTTTTTTATTTTTATTATATATACTTATATTTATATGTGTATTAGTGCTGAAACAATTTTCAGGGTACTGTAGTATTAATGTATATTTATATTATTTCTAGAAGATATTAAGAATGGGTGATGATATTATATTTAGTTGTTCATTTAACATATTAACCTTGATATCTTTTTTATGTCTGTTTATTTCTAATGTTTCTAGGATATTAAGTTTATTACCTTTTGTATTTATTTGTAATATATAGAGGGCATTATCAGTATGAGGGTGATGGTTATTTTCAATGAGATGTTTAGCAAAGTGAGATGTCTCTGGTTTATTATTTCGCCAACTGACAATGTGTTCTTTATATCTTGTATTAAAATCTCTTCCTGTTTGACCTATGTATACATTATTACAGTCGTTACATTTAAGTTTATAGATACCACTCTTTTTATGTTTGCCTATTTTTTCTTTATTATTAATAAGTGCTTTACCCAAGTTATTTAAAAGGTACTATACGTACATGTTATGTTATTTATATTTTTATTATTAGTTAAGAGTTTTCCTAATTTGAGTGATACATTGCATAGATTTATAGTAAATATTATTATTATTTGGTACGACCGGGTATATTTCTTGTATTAGTATTTTTCTTAATTTATTATGGTACGGTTTTGTGACAATTGATGGGTCATAATTATTATTTGTTGCGATTTGTTTTATAGTTTTTATTTCTTTATGTAGATTAGGTTTTTCTAGAGGGATGGTTAAAGCTCTGTGAATCATGGAACGGAAGGCTGTTAACTTATGGGACCAAGGGTGTTGAGATTGACCATTAATTATGGAGTCTGTAAATGTGTCTTTTCTAAATATATTAAATTTATGTTTATTATTATTGCGTTCTATTGTTATATCTAAAAAAATAAGTTTATTATCGGACTCTACTTCTAAAGTGAATTTGATATTATTGTGTAGGGAGTTAGCAAAGGTAACAAACTGGTCTAACTGTCGCGGTGTACCTTTCCAGCAGATAAGGATGTCGTCAACGTATCTATAATAGTATAATATATTGGTCGCTAATTTACTGTTTAAGAGGCTGGTTTCTAGATGGCCCATAAATAACTCGGCTAAAAGGGGACTGAGGGGGGAGCCCACTGCAAGGCCATTGACTTGTTGAAAACATTTTTTATCGAATAGGAAATAATTTTGGTCTATGCATAATTTAAAGAGGTCTCTAATTTCCGATGCTTCAATGGGGTTTAACTTTTTCTTATATATATATATATATATATATATATATATATATATATATATATATATATATATGTATATATATATATATCTGAAATGATATTTAGGCAATCTTTTGGTGATATATTAGAAAATAAGTTGGGTGTTAGATGTATATTTTTAATTTTATTACAGAGATCAACAGAGTTTTTAATGGTATGTTTAGACGCAAATCCGGTTTTATTTCGGAAGATCTTATTCAGGTGAAAAGCTAATTTTTTTGTGGGTGCGTCTATGTATGAGATAACAGGTCGTATGGGTACATTTGGTTTATGAATTTTAGGTTGGCCGTATTTTGGGGGTCTAGGGTTCGTTTCTATAACTTTATGTTTCGCGAATTCGTTAGGAAATATGATGTTACAGGTTTTAATTAATTGTTTTACGTTATCTGCAAATGTCGTTGTGGGGTCCCTTTGTAGTTTTGTGAAGTCATCTGGTTTAAGGAAATCGTACACTTTATTTTTATATTCACTTTGGTCTAGAATAACTATAGTGGTGCCTTTATCTGCTTTAGATAAGGTGAGTTTATCTTTATTAATTTTAATTTGTAAATTACGTTGTGTCAAAATTTCGTCATTAATGTGTGTCTTGGTTTTAGACTATTCTTTGAATATTATATCAGCAGCTTTGTGTTTAGTAAGTGCGTCCTGGTTACTGAAGCAATGGTGGTATCTACTACTAGTGATTCTATGTTTTTTCTTGATGGTGCGGTAGGAATATTATATTTGAATCCTTTATTTAAAAGTTCTAGATCTTTATTATTAAATGTTAATTGTGAAAAGTTTACTATTCTGGGATAAAACGTCTGCTTGCGTGTGACTTTTGGTTTCTGAGTTTTGGCTTTTAGTTTTTTAATTTAGTTTAATTGTTTATGTGTTATGTTTTTTATTAAAGCACTGACATCATTTATAATTTTATAGTCAAAAGTATCAAATTCTATAGGGTGAAGGAGATATGTTAGAGACGAGTGTATTACCTTTAGACAGAGGTTTATGTTGTTGTCCTTCAGCCAGGTGGTGACGGCTTTCGTTGTTGCTTTCTAGGCTGCTCGAGTTGTTCCACTAATCTTTATGTTCACGTGACTTGGTATAAGATTGCACTTTACGCACATTTTGTTAAACCATATGCTTTGTACCGCCTTACGAAATTTAATTCGGAGTCGACGGTACAATATCGCCAATGTAGCCAAATCGGCTGTTTTCAAATATTGAATATATTTGGCGTTAATTTTGTAGAAATTCATTATTCACTATTAAATGAAACACAATCGAATTATGGGGTAACAAAAAAAGGAGTTATTCGTACTTGTAGTACAAATAATCTATGTAATGGTATATGGGATCCGAGTCGACTGTTCAAGTTGACTAGAGAGGGGAGATTGGGACAATCATCACCCGAATGTATTATTTTACATAAATATAATAGATCAGCGTTTTTTATTCATGCAGCTAGTGATGACAAATTAAATCTCTGTTGTTGGATTTCATAAGACATATACCCTCATCCAACATGAAATCAGATTTAATTTGCTTAATGGATACGGAATTAATTTGTTTGCACAAATGTAATTTTTTTTTTTTAAATAATGTTCTAAGAAATTAATGTTTTATTTCTTTCTTTAGGTAAAAAGGAGTCAACAGTACCGGCTTTGGCTTAATATACAAGCCAAGCAGAGAAGAGAGTCATCAAAGTAAAGGCAGCAGTGGATGGCTACCGGCGGATGACACGTGATTAGCAACATTCAAATTGACTCCATCGTTTCCCTAATAGCGTCAGGGCTAATTGTGGAAAGTCCATAAAACGATTTTGTCCAGCAACTTAATCAAGGTAAACAACGTGTATAATATAATCGAGATAAATAAGTGTACAATTAACGTTATTTATAGTGTTTTTAGGAATTGGTTAATATAGCATTTCGGCAGAGAAAGTATTTAGATTAATTTATTTGAAATGAATTTTATTCGAATTCATGTTTAGTACTGAAAAAGTAGTACTAAAAATAAAAGTAATTTAACCACCATTAAAGTTATAAATTGTAAAATTCATTTAGGAACTTTTCATTAGACTTTTATTTTATTTCATTTCTATTAATATGCGAAAATGTATTGAAATAAAAAATTTGTAAATGAGTCATATTCATGAATTAACATTGAATTAATTAGAGTCAATTATTTATAGTTCCGCGTCAGCAACAATCGACGAGTAGAAGTAAAGTTTTTGCTGAAACAGCGGAAATTTTGCGAACATCGTCCGAGGTAACGGAAGATGTTTCTGCGGGTCAGCCTAAGAGTGATTTGAATTTAACTAGTCACAGGCTTATATCATCTAATTCAAAATAATTGGATGCACATTTTATCATTCTGGCTGTAAGTAAATTGAGCCATCCACTGCCAAATAATTTTAATGTACATTTTATTATTCTAGCTATAGGCAAAGGAAATCGTGTCGTTCGTTAAATTGAATTTAAGTAATAGAATTTTACATCTTCAGGTGGGCTACTAGAAAATTTACCCCAATGACAAATATTAGCCCAATTGAAGACATTGTAATACAACGAAACCTAGGTCGTGGTAAAGAACTTAAAGGAAGTAGAAATAATGCTACATCACGTAGTTTCATTAAATTACAAAGTTTTTATTTTGTTGTAAAAATTTGATCTTGTTCATTTGTGTTTTATTAGAAAATAATTATGTTGCTAGCATTTTTTTATTAAAGAATTTCTTATTTATATTTAATGATACTGATATTTATATTCATACACAGTGTTACTTATTTTATACATTACCAGATAATCGTATTTAACGAGTAAACTCTAGTTATGCACCGGAGCTGACGCGCACAATTTCATTTATTCCCATAATAATAAAATTTAATTTTATTCCTTTTAATATAAAGTACACTTTTTTCATTAATGGAATCAAATATTAAAGAAAAATAATTTATAATAATAAATCTATAAGTTTAATACCATCTCTTTGGAATATTGGAATTGATGTTATTAGGAATACTCGCCAAAATTAAAGGTTCAACAATTTTTTTAAAATATTTATTATGTTGAAATGCATTTAACTTCATGGCAAGTCACACAATTTAGCTTTAAATAAAGCAAATTTTAAAGCCAATATCTTGTAGTTTCTTATGCGTTTATTTAATCTTTTAAACTTCGTATTCAGGCCGAAATATAATCAAAGAGAAAATTAAAAATTTTCCACAGTTTGTAAATATTTTTCACAACATTTTCTTATTTGCGTCTATTAATTTAAAAGATTATTTTGGGTTATTTTTTACAAAATTTTGACGGCCGATAGATCAATATTTTTCAATGTTACATACATAATCATCTTTACAGAAATGAATAAAAAAATAAAAATAGTAAAAAATATAACCAATAATTTAACCACAATTGAATGAAACTACGTGATGTAGTATCATTTCTACTTTCTTTAAGTTCTTTATCACGACCTAGGTTTCGCTGTATTACAACATCTTCAGGTGGGATATTAGCAAAGATACCAACGAAACTTAGGTCGTGGTAAAGAACTTAAAGAAAGTAGAAATAATACTACATCAAGTACTGTCATTTAATTGTGAATAATGAATTTCTTCAAAATTAACGCCAAATATATTCAAAATCCTTTAAAATTTCGTAAGTTTAAAACTGATCATATTGCTTATTTTAATAATTGGAAAGAAAAAGAATAACAATTGGGATTTCATCAAATATTATTTCTTCTCATACACAAAATCAGTGAAAATCATCTTGTTTAACAAATCAGGATTTTTGGAATTTAAGGATAAAATATTTAAACAACTTTTAATGAAGTACCTTAGTAAATTATGTGGCTCACAAATATCAAACTTAAAGCGCCAGTTAAATATTTTTACACCAAATCAATAACTTATACACCTTGTATATAACTTATATATTTTATATGTAATTATATCATTTCCTCTTTCCGAGGAAGAAATGGACGGATATGACGGAGTTAAAACGTTTCCTTACTAGGTTATTAAAAGCTGATACGTATAAGTATTTCCATTATTTGATAATTATTTTAAAATATTTGAATTAAATTTCATTTAAGCTGATGTGTACATGTATTTCAATTATTTGATAATTATTTTGAATTATTTGAATTAAATGTCATTTAACCGTTACCGAATTATTAAAAAATTCAAATATCAACGAAATGTAGACGTGTCCCTAATTATTCAATCATTCACATGCTACCCTTTTTTATGTTTTTGTAATTTACTGAAACAATCGATTTTATAAATCGAATTTAAAAGATAAAAAAACCATCTTTAGAACAGAACTGTTTTGTTAAGTAATAAAAAGTTAACAATATTCTAACCCGCAAGTAAAAACAAAAGTGAACATCTTTAACAAGTCCTTATAGGTACCTATGACACAAGTTATTGAATACCTCAAGTAAGTACTGGGATAAGGATTGATACTGATATTTTTTAAATAATAACTCATTTTTTTTGTTCATATCAAACCCAAGTAAAAATGAACGTATATAATAAGTATATATATTATACAAATTATTGAATACCTCAAGCAGGTACTAGATTAGGGATCGACACCAATATTTTTTAAATAATAACTAATTTGTCTTTAAATTCATATAAAGTCCAAATAAAAATGAACGTGTAATAAGTCAAATGCAAAATCCGTTTACAAACCTTTAAAAACTGTTTAAAAACTACCGATACATCGAAATTTAAAAAAAAAATTTTGGTAATTTTTTATTATATAAGATGGTGATGTATTATTTTAAGTTCCCCTAAAAACTTATTCTATCTCTGAGGCGTTGCTTTTCGTAAATTTAGTTTCCTAAAATATTATGACAAATAATTAGAATTATGAAAGTATAGTACTCTATAAAAGAATTAAAATTGTCGCGAAATGATTAGAAAAAATTAATTATTTTATACATGTATGCACTGTAACTCATTAACGGTATGAAATCAAGATCACATTATGAAAAATACCCTATATAATTGCTTACGATTCTTTCTTAGTAATAGTTAATAAAAATTTCAAAATGGTTTAAGGTAAATATGCTAGTTTAAAATTGATTAAATATTTTCCTTTTTGAACTATATCAATTTGTTTCTCACATAATAGTAAAGTTTTCTCAAGTTCTCAATAATTATTAATAAATATTTTTTTAAGTGCAGAATATTTTTGGAATTCATTAATAAACAATTATTTTTTATAAAATTCTCCGATAAGCTATATTTATTATTAACAAATTACAAAATTATTTTCGGTTCGTATTAGAAATTATGTATTTTTGGTTTATCGTTATTGCTAAACATTTTAACGCTTCAAAAAGTTTTAAAATTTAAACTTTCAAGGAGTAAAACTCATTTATTTCTCACTTGTCCTTCACTATAAAATCTATTAAAACCATGTTTTAAATGTAAAATTTTACGCTTATGGCACATCTAATCCCTGTCTTACGCTTTAAAATTTAAAACAATTTCCCACAACAAATATTAGGAAATTGCTAAAAGATAGAAAAATTCTTACCTATTTAAAAGTTACATCGAATATAAATGTTATTAGAAATAATTCTAGTGGGACAATAAATAAAATGTTTTACGTACGAGAACTCTGAATATTTTCAGATCGTGCAAGATTTGTATAAAAAAGAGTTACCTAAAAAGGAATCATCGTTGGACCAATTATTTTTAGCGCCTAATGGAGGCCGGGGTAGGGGTATTGACCTCGAGCCAAAAGTACAGATGGCTATTAAATTATCAGGATCACCTAAAGAAATTTTCATATTTAAGCTCACTGATATCAAAGCAGACCACAAAACTAACTTGCGAGCGTTTCAGAATCTTTCCATAGTTTGCTTACTTTAATAGTTTTAAAAAACGAGAAGAGAAAAATAGTTTACTGCCTTAGTAATTATGTAATCTGTAACTTTATGGCATGCACATATCCGGTCGGAAGATGAAATGTCTGTCAACAACTCAACTTGTTGGTTATGTACTTGCTATTGCACACAGTTAAAAGTAAATTATTCTTATCATAAAACTGCAACGTGATTAATATGCTTGGAAATATTTGACTGCACAGCTGAAATTGGAAACATTCCCGTCCATTTATCTTCCCAATGTTAGCAATAAATATGAGTGGCAAGTCTCTAGAGAAGAAAAAATCAGAAATTCCTAAGAAAATCGAACGTTGAGGTGGAACGGGATAGGGAAAGGTTGAGATTCAAACAAAAATTCTCAAAAACAAGATAATTACAAAAAAAAAAATCTTAATTTAAATTTAAAAAAGAAATCGTTTTAATTAAGACTCAAGTACAAGGAAAGTCATATAATAATAATGAAATAGGAAAGTCAGGAAAATAACTGCTTGACAGCAAATTTATGATGGAAAAATCGAGAAAGAATGAAAGGAGATGGAATATTCAGTACGCACAAACGATATTTTTGGGTAACGTAAAAAAAACACTTTGGACTCAAAAATACACAGACGCCTGAAGTGCAAACCAATGAGTAACGTAATGTTTTGTATCATCTAACGATTACTTGTTTCGTTGTTTATGCCAGTGGGAATTTTTTATGGAAAAATAATGGAAAATTTCAATGAAAAATGAAAAAATAATAATTAAAAATGTATCCGTGATTTTTTCTTAAAAAATTAAAAATATGGCTGTGGATGAGGTGTGTAGTATGTACGATCAAGCGTCTTTAGAACACAAGAGTATTACTTTGAAAGTCATAGAAAGAAAATTACTTGTACGTTATCTGAACTTCAATCTGTATATTCAACAATTTGTAGCCGAGCAGTGATATTCTACCATCGCCAAATATCAATTCCACTGATGACGTACCAATATAATTACATAAGTACCATAATTATAGAATGTACATAATTCATTGTTAAACGAAAAATAGTATCTGTTAAAACCAATGAACTATTTGCAGTTCAAAATATAACAATTCTTCTAATTGCCAAAATAAATATAGTTGTATTTTTTTATTTGGAGTCGTAGGTACGGGAAGTAGTAGTAGTCGTAGGAAGCTTTAAAATCTAGTCTCAACGTTTTTATTTATTATGATTAGCCAGTATTGAACACTAAATCACAACTTTTAATAGTGCATTTATATTGTTATAGCATCTAAATTATAAATAATCGCTTACTGTTATAGTTTTTCTGGCTGAAGTTTAGTAAATTCATCATAGCTACGAAAAGGTAAGTGTTTTTTGGAAATATATTTAATTCAAAGGGTTTATATTTTAACATAAACTTTATAAATATATTATATTTATTAATAAATACCAAGTGGACAGTGGGCAGATAAATAAATATTTTCTCTGCATACTTACATTGTAGCAAAACCATTTCGAAAAAGATATTTCCGGCAAGTGAGGGCGATCGAGGGATTCAGGAACATTTGTCAAAAGGGATGCAGAGAGAGGTAGTACCGATTTGATAGCAGCGGTGAAGAACTTTGGGTTCTTCATCGCCGGTGCTCTTTGGGTATAAAAATTGGATGCGTGATAGTGCCGACGACCACTGCTACGTCATTGACATTTACTGTGGCAAAGTACAAATAACTTATTGTATCGACAGTCAACCATTAGGTACAAGGGCCGTAAAAAGCCTGCTGAGAATGCTCGATACAGATTTTAATGACTACATAGTGTCCTTTGATAATTTTTACGAGTTTCTCTCTATTTTGGGATTTATAAAAATCTGGGTACCGTGCCATTGAAGCTGTTTGCGAGAGAAGAATCAGCAAACGCCCTCCTTTTGACTTTGACTACTAGCTTGATAAGGCTAATCAAATATTTTTTATCCGCTGGCTAGACAATAGCGTTTGTACACTGGGGAACAACTATGATACTATCCTCTCATTAGGTAAAGTGAAACGATGGAGCTCATTGGAAAAGAAGAAAACGGATATTGATATACTGCAAGTATTTTTAACTTACAATAGAGAGATGGGTTAAATCGACCAAACTGGTCAGTCTATTTTGTTGTATTGTACTTCTATTCGTGGCAAAAAGTGATGGTGAGTGCTGTTTTAGTATATGTTTGATTCATCGTATTGAGTTATCAGCAGCAGCACTGCCTGGTTTCTGTACATGCTATATAATCACTTGAAGATTGACCAACTTCAGTTTCGACGTAGTATTGTACGCCATTACTTACGACAAGGTATTGATCGACATTCACGTCCATCAGCTTCTCTGATGCCAAGTTTACAGTATGATCGTATAGACTACTTTCTATGAAAGCTAGTGAAATAACTGCAATGCACTATTTGTCACACAAAGCACGTTGGCGGTGTAAAAAGTGTACGAAAGGACTGTGTATTGAGAAGCTATATTTTGAAATTTTTCATACCGAATGAGCCCAGTGGCCCATTCGAGGACGACAATAATTCAGTTAATTTAATTTGTCTACAGCAAATTTTGTGGTTTGGAAATTTTGTTATGATATATAATTTTAAGGTTAATTTTATTTATTTTCATTACTAAAAACTTATTGTTTGGTAACTATATGAGTAGTGTTTAATTTGATTACTACTTACGAGTTATTTTATATAAGAAATCTCGTTTAAAAAATGCTCGTAAATTATTTGACATTTTATTGAAATTATTTGACTATTATTTGATATTTAATTTTATGACATTTAATAAGTATTATTATCCTCGTATCTATACTAATAGCATACAGAGAAAATGTGAATTTCTTTCTTTTCTTTATCCGCAGGGAGTAATCTCGAAAACTATCGTATCAATTCCGACAATTCTTTTACTGTTAGAAATCTATATTTTCCCCTAAGCATATAATTATACATAACCCATACTTCATTCTCAAAAGGGTTACACGTGTGTATTCTTTCCTAACTCTACTGCCTACAAATAGTTTATTTAAAATGACTAATTAGAAAAAAGAACAAAAGGCTGCGTGTACGTAACGTCGGCATGTTTGAATATTTGTTGTAAGTCTTGAGGATTGTAAGCAATTTAACTACAGATACGGTAAAATGATAGAGTACTGTATTGCCAAATACTTCACCAATTTAATAAAGAGCTCTAAAATTAGTGAGTACCTGCCTAATAATTAGATTATTAGGTAGGTACTCTTACTGATTACCTACTTAATAACTCTTCAGAAAAATAAAATATTCGTTGACTATGATAAATAATTCCTGTGTTTTTGTGAAAAAATGTAACCCAAAAAGTGCAATCCATTATTTTTTTTTATAACTTGATAAATAAACTAATTTTTCATAAAAATTACAAAATATGTCATTTGCATAAGCAATTATTTAAATAAAACTTTTTAAGATCTAATTACATTTATTTTTCTTTTAGTAAGGGTGTTCTCATTATAGCATCTATGCTCGACATCATTTGATTTCGCTGGTCCCTCATAAACGTGAATAAAAAAAATAATAACAGTATAAATAATAATTTATCAACCTTTCTTTCTTTTCCTAAATCATAAAATACATTAAACAAAAATAAGTCATCACCCATCTAGACAGATACGAAACCAGCTGAGACAAACAAGAAACTAAATTAAATCAAACCATTCGCAAGTAGACCGATGGCACTTGTCATATACGAATATAAGTACAATAGTCCATTATAAGTATTAGATTCAGCAATGAAGCTACAACTAAACTCGCATTTGATAAGTTTCAGTCCCACCACAGTTGTTCCCTTATTAAGCTTATACTTGGCGCCGCTATCGTGTTGATCAGTAGCTGTGTATTGAATGATACTCTCCTTTACGGAAAAATTAAACGAGGTTTAAATCTATATATATTTTTTTATATCATTTAACGTGTAATTAATGAACCACGTCTATCGGAATGTACGTGGTATCGGAACTGTCTTTTTCTTCGGTATCCGAAAAAAATGTACGTTCAAACTGGTTTTAAAATGTCACATTCAGACGATTTAGGATCTGATAAAACTGTCCACCACAAAGACACGATTTTGTTAACATTGGCCTCTGAATTACATGATATAAAAATATTCAATTATAAGAAAAAAACATTAAACTTACTAAACATGGGATCTAATTAAACTAAATATACTTGATATATGTTTCTTTGTTGGTTGAATGTTATTTAAACGTTAATTCATTATTATTGATTAAGGAAGGCAATATTTGTTGTTTTGTAGCGTGATGTAAAACCAAGCTAAAACCGGCCAAGTACATTCTATAATACATACAACCTCTAGTTATTTAGATGCTATTAAATTATTGACACAGATTATTGATAGAAAAATGAATTTAAAAAGAGATTGTTAAAAAATTATAAATAATGATACGTATTTTGAAGCTTAATACAGCAAACGCTAACGTGGAATAAATATTAAAATTGTTGGATAGAACCTCAATTCTATTTTAAAAGCTCTACCACAAAACACCTCATTTGGGATAGAGCTTTTAAATGGTTTATGCAAAAAACGACATTTGCACTCCCATATTGGATGTAGGAGGATTTACCATAATTTATTTTTAATATTTCTCTACATGTTAATATCCGTATGAAGCATAAGATAGCAAAATTGTATATTCGTTGAAATTATAGAAACTGTGACGCTGTGAAATAAGCACGGGTGGACATGACGGAATTATAAGGATTTCTTATTTTACTAGTAACACTTTATTGTCAAAAAAATTAAAGAAAATAAAAATAATTACCCTTTGTAACTTTCCATTCCCAATTTTTATTTTAATTCTTTGACGAAAGTCTTTTTCTATATAAAGACCTCTATTTTTCTATATAAGAGAAGTTACATTAATCCTGTTAGTTGTAAATATTTAGACCGCTCAACCCATAAGTTTCTAAAGTTAATATGATATAGTTATAAAAATACGAAACATTACTTAAAATTGTATTTATATTAAATATTTTTCCACTTTAATTAAAAGGATGAATATTGAATATATTTGGCGTTAATTTTGTAGAAATTAATTATTCACAATTAAATGAAACTACGTGATGTAGTATTATTTCTACTTCCTTTAAGTTCTCTACCACGAACTAGGTTTCGTTGTATTACAACATCTTCAAGTGGGCAAAAATCTTTGCTAATAGACCACCTGAAGATGTTGTAATACAACAAAAACTAGGTCGTGGTAAAGAACTTAAAGAAAGTAGAAATAATACTATATCACGTAGTTTCATTTAATTGTGTAAAAGCATGAACAAAATTAAAACGTAAGTAAAAAATAAAATCGGATATACTTCAAAACTATAAATTAAACTAATATACTAAACTATACAGATTTTTTTAAACAAAATTAAATTTTTTTAACAATAACTGCGTTTGCATAAAATTTATTGCTTTCTAATATATAAAAATTAATTTCAATTGCTTATTTCACAATTATAATTTGATGTGTAGTTTTTCGATATTACTTTAATAATTTTTAACCTCTAAAAATTTAGGAAGGTTGTTGAATAATTTTTATTTTTTACAATTTTCTTTCCTTTGACATTGATTTGTCTTACTTTAAAAAAACATACTTGTTTTTGTACAAATTACACCTTTCGTTTGACCTTTTGTTTCTTTTCCTCAAAAGTTCTAAAAATTCTCATAACTTTCATAAATTTTTGGATAAAATCGATTTATTTAATATCCATTATCTTTTATGGTGACCGAAATTCATTGTAAATATTAGTTTCAACAGACATGACATTTTAAAGAAAAAATATCAAATCCTTTCTATCTATCGCTTCAAGAGGAAAAGCTTTGGTCAACGAGATCTTATTCCCTTCTGTTTGATATAAACATTCATAATGCTTTATCCAAATATAACCTGTAAGGAGAAGTCTGACATTGTGTTTGCTCTGTTCTCGTAAGCGTTCGTGTACGAACGTCACATAATAAAAGGGTGAAAGCCTTATTGGGTCAGGTGTTGTTTCATTAATTTATTTAGTTCAAGTTTTTTGAAAGAATATTGAAAATAATACATTATTTCTTGGAACTGAAATAAAAGTGGTGACCAGGTACAAATATTGAAAAGTTTAGAGTATGCCGAATATTTTAAATATTCAGTCTATTATTTCATTTGTCAATTAGTTTGATTTATTTATGAAAGTATAAACATTTTCAAAGCGTAAAAAATGTCAAAGTAGCAATGTAACGGTTTCATATATATTATTGTAAACAGTTAGGGAATTAAGTTCAGGTAAAAATGTGAATATCTAATACAGTAGTTACGTATAAGTTATAATATTAATGTATAAAATTATATAGATCCCCTTTGCTGGTTAGTATATTTAACCATATTATATAATGTAACATAAATTCATGAAAATATTTTTTCTTGAACAATAATAACATAACTGCAGTGATAGCAGCTCATTTAATATATTAGTTTTACAATTTTGTACAATAAATTTTTATGTTCTGCATAATTTTCCTAGAAATATCTGGGAAAAAATCGATTCGAATTGATTATATTCTTCTTTCGCAGTTCGAAAACTTCAATTCCATTTATTTTTTTGAGTCCATGATGGAGCAGAATATAAAATATTATTTTGAAAAGCGTTTAACACCTGAAGCATCAACTAATTCCGGTATTAGTTGCTGTAATGTGAGCATGACATCATAGTTAAATTAAGCTTCAATAATAGCGGGACAATAAAAAAAGTATTCCGTGTTATATACCAATTCAAATAGTTTTTAGGCGCCATTGCCTAATTTAAAAAAAAATATAACATTCCTTTGTTCAATTTTTTTTACCTTATTTTGCTTTTGAAGTACCCAAACGGAAAACAACCCAACAAAAAATTTAAAAAAAATGTGTATTTGCCGACGCGCGATTGGAGTTTACTCCTTAATTACGACTATCTTGGAAGGTATAAAATAAATAACATTGTATATAGATATACATATTAAAACCGTTAAATATAAATGGAAAATTTAATAATTAAAAAATGCGACAATACAATTATTTTTAATTAAAACACAAATGAACACGAAAAAATTAAAAACCTTTAGTAATGTCAGACTACGAAGTTAAAATTGAAAGAGACTTTTAAATTTTAAAGGATAAAAAACACCAAATATTCACACATAACGACATTTAATGATTACAATTCAAAAATACTGCTACTGAAATTCAATCTGACTAGCGACATGTTTCCCTTTGCCTATATAATAAAATATGCATTAAAATTAGTTTGCACTGAATGTTCACGTTACCTATAGCCAGAATGATAAAATGTGCATTAAATTAGTTTGGATTAGATGATATAAGCCTGTGACTGATTTAATTCAGGATGCTATCAATATGTATTCATTCTTAATATCTGGTAATTTAACAAATACTTGCTAAAACTTATTGTATTCTGACAAATTGAATTTAAGTGCAAATGATGATAGAAGCTACATTAAGTAAAAATTCTGTTATTGAAATGTAAGGTACGGTTAAATTTACCCATAACTAAAACAAAAACATGCCTTAAATTAGTTTGGACTAGATGAAAAAAAATTATTTCATAGGGTTTCAATATAATAATCCCATTTTATTAAAGATTTGTTTCACCATCCTTTTACCAAATTGTAATGTATACATATAGACCCTTATTAAAAAAGCTTGACAAAATAAAAGCGACTTTAATAATTATTAAGGTCAAAAATATAAACATTAACATATTTTAGTTTTTAAATGTTTGAAACAATGTGCTATACTGCCTTTCTACACACAAAAGAATAATGACTATATGATTTATCATTGAAAATTTAACTGTCTGTTGTGAAATTTAAAAAACATAAAATGAAACACAATATGAACAGAAAAAATGAGGTGAACAATTTATAAAAATAAATGTAATGAATATAGTAAAAAAATATATGAATATGGAATATAAAAAATGAAAACGAAATAAGAAAAAAACAATATTCAATAACATAAAATAGGATAAGAATATATTGGAAAAAATTAATGATTTAACAATTTATTTCATTTATTTTTCTATTCCCTCTCTTAGCACGAGCTTCGCTAGATTTTGACTTAAAAAAACTTCCTTGTAGATTTCATGGAGCTCGTCATCTCTTCGTTGTTTCTGCTCCATTCCATGCCTCATACAATTTCTTTTTAATTCTTCCGCCTGAAGTAACTGACCCTGGCCGAAAGCAAACCGGGTATCCGAATACTGGCTACTGATCTCCTGCGTTTTGGTATCTCACCCCTAGGCTGACCTGCAGGAACATCTTCCGTTACCTCGAATGATGTTCGCAAAGTTTTCGCGGCTTCCGACAAAACTTCACTTCTACTCGTCGATTGTTACTCAACCGGATATGTAGATAATTCACTCTAATTAATTCAATGTCAAGTGCTAGGCAAAATCGTTTTATGAGACTTCCACAATTTGCCTTGGTGCTATTAAGGAAACGACTGGATCTATTTCGATGTCCTTAATCGCGTCTTTGCTACTAGTGCCTTTCCTTTGCCAATTCTCTTCTCTGCTTGGCTTTTATATTAAACCCAAGTCGATACAACTGACTTCCTTTTAACTAAAGAAATGAATCAGGTACAGATTTCTTAAGCACGTTATTTAGAAAAAAATAGAAATTATATTCTTGTGTGTCAATTCTGACTTCATCTTGTACGAGTGTATAGATCCTACGAAATCCAACTACAGAGACTTAATTTTTCATCACCAGGTGCACGGAGAAAAAGAGCTGATCTATTATATTTATATAGAATTATACATTCGCATGTTTTTTCCGAATCCCCTATTTATTTGATTGTCCCTGTCCCTTCTCTACTCAACTTCAACACTCGGTCAGATCCCACATATTATTCATACTTCAAGTTTGTAACAATAATATTCTTTTATAACCCGAAACAATAATATTCTTTTATAATTCGAAAGTGTCGATTGCATAATGATATATATCGTTTCTCCACCTCTGTTCCCGGACATTTTTCAACCGAAATTATTAACATTTAATAAGGAAATACAAAATACATTATTTATAAATTTAAACCGGCTACAATATAATAATTGCTTTGTTAAGTATGTAGAAAATAATATAATTCTAAGTTAAACTGAAATAAATGATCAATACATTTTATAATATATTTATTAATACAAATAACCCTTCAAAATATATACATAAAAACTCTAACCATTTTGTGCACACATAATTAGAGTCAAGGTATAGTTTTATATTCTGTTTTTTTTTTGTTATACATCTACGTGACTGTAACTTATTTTGTGAACACATCAATAAAAAATTCTATTTTCATTATAAACGTGAATACTTGACTGTACTTATCATTTCATTAATAATACTTTTGGTAAACTCAATAATTCCAGTTAAACTACTACGCTTACATAATTCAGTATGTCAATTACAATCACTTAAATAATTGAGTATGTCAATTAAAAAAATGTCGGAAATTAGTAGATTACACTTTTTTAACGCTCTGAACTTCGTACGCTCTAAACTTCTGATTTTACTATTCATAAAAGTTAATACCGTACGCTATCTATATAAATCGATATTTAAAGAGTAAATTCCAATAAAAATGTCGTTGAATTGAAATCATTGCTGTCCTGAATATGGAGAAACAAAACAAAGGCACTCGACATACTTCCGATTTTCTAATTAAAACTTATTCGATGATGAGCTGTAATTGTGTATTGAGGATCACACATTATGAAATGTTTTCCGTGTTGCAAGCAGCAGATGGTTCGTGGGTTCGATGATCTTATCCACGATGAACGCTGCAAAAAGTGAATGTAAACTTCAAAATTCTCTCTTTCAAATGTTTTTTTTCACTGAAATGTATACTGGGCATATTTAATATCTAATCTCGCAGTTTCTTTAGAATTATCGCCTCTTTACAGTATCCATTTTAGGAAATAAGTATTAATGGCATACACTTGTACTTACTATAATTTTTTCTTTCTTCTTGCCGTGCTTTCTTTGCAACAATTTATGACAAGTCTCGTACATGTAATATTTATGACTCTATTAATAAGTGGTCTATGTCTTTTCTCAGTAATACAAATACTATACATTTGATGAACTTAGAGTAGTGTTTTTATTCCTTTTATTTAAATTAACATTGGGAAATAGCAAAATCAGTTATCTTAATAAATACACTGATTGACGCAACCTTGACAGATCATCAGTCATAAATTAAACCAATATCCACACCTTTAATCACAAAAAAATGAATTACCATTTTTAATAAAAAAAAATGTACTTATTTTTATATTTAAAATTTTTCTATTTTCTAATTTTTATTTTCCTATTACCACGTTAGACCACACCTTCACTTACTTTTGTTCAGTAACTTTAGTATTAATATATTTTATTAAAATAACTACATAAAATTATTATTTTATGTAGTTATTATAATATATATAAGTTGCAAAGAATATAACAATTATTTTGTAAGAATATTTTCAATATAAAACTTGTTATATATTATTATATAACAAGTTTTATATTGAAAATATTCTTACAAAATAATTGTTCAGTCTAGTTTAGCTCCATGCTAGAAAATATTTATATTTCTGCAAGTACATAACGCATCAAAAATTAGGCTTGAATATATTTTAAGTACGTTTCGTTTCGAAAAATATTCCTGCATGCCAAAAAAATATAAATATATGTTGGTTAAGGTAATAAATTAATTGTGTATATTTGTGTTTAATCACCTACAAACACAGATTATATTTCCTACAACGTCATAACTTCAAAAGTCAAAACAGGAAAGCTTTTAGTGCCGAATGGACCAAAACAACTAGGATAAAAACGGTTACTTCAAGGGAACATCCGTTAGTAACTGAGAACTGCAAGTAGAATTAGGCATTACTCTCATCATTACGCCGCTTAAAATGAGTTAACTGTCGAAAAAAGAATTAAAGTTTACGGCTGAATTTGACTTTCATTCTTGACCGTGCTAAAATATAATGGCCATTTAACGGGTTTATGAAATGATAATTTAATTACACAGTCGTTTTAAATTAATTGAAAATGAAAAAAGGGAAATTGGATTTAAGACGTGAGTTTGTAATATTTAATTATAAATATCTCAATTTGTTTTTAATTTATTTATATTTACAAAAATATGACAATTGGAATCTTATGAATTCAATATTAGTATTGATATAAATTTTACAAAACTCATAATTTATACATTTCAACTAATTTATATTAAGTACCTACCATCTTTTTCAATATAAAGTTTATTTCCACAAGAAAATGATTGTTTATGAGATCGTAAATAAATAATATAACACCAAGGAAGCTTAAGAAGATTGGATATTTCAATATGAATTCATTCTGTAGTATCTAGAATGTAGTGTTACATGTGTAGTGTCATAAAAATGGATAGTTAGAAAAAGATATGAAGTCAATGGACAAAAAAAACGAGAATCCTTCCAAAAAAACATAAGAAAAATTTTTCTCGTGAGTTGCAAAGAATATAACAAAATTTAAACAGAAAAGCTGATAGCAAAGGCAAAAGAAAAAATTACTCTGTCATAGTACGCACACAATTTTTTCGTTTTTAGTTTAGGTTGAGTCTCGTTAACCTCCTATTTCGTTAAAACCGATAAAATATCCTTATCGACAAGATCTACAAATTTGCAAGGTTCCATACTTTACTCATGTGTTCGTCACGTGACTTTCCGTCTCCCGGAGCCATTTTTCTCAGTAACAACTTGACGCAGCAACATGAATTTTTACAACAAATTAAGTTATATGGTGCAAATTGTGTTAAATTTTTTTTTAGATCCCGTACATAGTTTTATATGGTTTGAAAATTAATTATTTTAGTCTAAGAAAAATTTTTTCATAATTATTTACAGTATACCTTTAGAAATATACTGAAAAATATGCAAAAGCCATATTCTCCCTCTTATTTTTGAAAGTACAGAAATTAATTCTAAATAACACGGGATTTTAGAAGCCTATCGATAAAGTTATGGGAAACCTCTAACAATGGTCCAAAATGGTTAAATTTTTTAGATTTTTACATTAATATATATTTATTTAATTATATCAGATATTAAAAAAATGTTATTGCGCTTAGAAGTATATATTAGTCATGCAAGAAGTACATGAGATAGGAAGTTACTTTGTAATATGTATTTCTAAGATGCGCTTAGAAATACATATTACAGAGTAACTTCCCTTCACACAAGCTATTGCACCCCATATTCACAAGCCATATAGGTACTTGGCCGGTTTTGCTGGTAATTAGAAGACACTTTATAAACGTGATACATAAAATCGATAACTAATGAGGTGTACAAGGTTTATGACCACCAAACGTTGAACGCAAATCTTACGCCACTTATCATAAATTTAAGCTAACAAATGTTGAAATTTAAATATTTCATAATTTGGAATAAAAATAGGCTACATCCCAAGAACATATTTACCAAAAACATATAAAATATAAAAAATTTGTCCAAGGCAAGTTTCGTAGCGGCGAACATTTACCACTTAATATTAATATTTTAAATTTACCTTTAAACAAATCTAGTGCCAATACTAACGTATGCACGTACCCAGTCAAATAAACCCGTTCAATCGATTTCTTTAGTTTGGAAATAATGATAGATCGGTATCCTGTGGGATGTCAACGGCGGCACCCTATAATAAAAATGTGCTGCCGTCGATACAAAATAGACTTAAAAATACACATTCATCTGGAAATGTCTGGCAAAAGCTTCAGCCGCCATATTTTAGAGCAACAGAGGTAGCGCTACCGCTTAATATGACATCACAGAATCCATATCTGATACTCCGTGCATTTATGTACTATTAAGATAGTGAACATGTATCATGAGGGATGTATCGTATTAAATGTGTTTTTTTTAACTTTAGCAGAAATTGAAAGTGAATAAAAATATTGTAATTACTTTATGAAAAGTAATAATTTTCAATAACAGAACACATTGTGATTTCATCTGATAACGGAACTATCGTTTGAATTATTTAATTAAACTGTTAGTGTAGAAATTGTTTAAATCAATCGCAGATATAAGTAAGATTGTTGATAGAATCTGCAGATCTATATAGAAGATATAATTAAGACGAAGAGATAAGAAGAGATAATTAGTTAGATAAAATTTGAAATGTTTCATAAGTTTCTTATTTAAAAAGCAGTTGTGTTGAAATTTTTAACTTTTAGTTTTTTATTGTTTTTATATGGTGTAATTGCCGATTAATTTACATAAAACAAAATGCTAACTCCAGCGCAATAGTTATCATAAAGTTTGTAAAATTATTCATTATGGTAATAGATTGAAATTTGCTTGAAAAATATTCACGTCTGCAGAAAAATGTTTTTTGATACAAGTCTCGTTATTAAAATATTTTAAGTTTATTTGAACTTATTTTATTGATTTTGCTACTTATATTCGCAAATCCTTTCCTCTAATACTAATTTCTGTCTAAAAGAAACTGAGGCATTTTCTACTTAAATATTATGAAAAGAAAAAGACAACCAATTAACACATTTTATAATCCTCAAAACATTACATGGATATGCTTGAAAATTAATTCGATTCATTATGCGAATCTTCGTTCTCGTAAAATAAAATAAATGCCACAATGTACTAATTTGACACTTGAAGAGTTTTAAAAAAGAGATTGAAAAATACTAATTTAGGAGGAGTTTAATTTATTATTGTATAATTCATTTATATCAAAATTATAATCATTGTATGAAGATATGTCATATTTGTATTCAATTCAATTCATTTGTATTTCATTTGGCAAAAATATTATACGTTAGATTACATAGATTTCATAAATATCCGTGCGTAAATAAAATACATATTCTTTAAAAGATACAAAATTAAATTTTATGCGTTCCTTAAATTTAATTAGGACACGGACATATGCAATGATAATTCATAGACAAATATATATACATATATATATATATATATATATATATATATATATATATATATATAATTTTCTACAAAAACATGGTTAAGAAAGGGAAAATTAAGAATATTTTTTGGTATAGAAATCTACGCACCATACCATCCTAACCAATCAGACACAAGGCTGAGAAAGGTAGATATGTTTATTTTTGTAAGATTAATAATCGCTTGATTAGAAATAAAAGGTAAGTAAATGTTTTGTAAGGTGAATACCTAATTATATATCAATAAATAAGGCGGTTGTTGGTAATAAACTAATAGAGTTTTGTGTTACAGTAATAGTATATAAATTTCATAATTACTAAACGACCACGATCATATACGCTTAATAATATGCTGACCGCTTATGATCTAGTCTCGAACTGAGTTAGTTAAACAAACGGGCTTCTGTTAACGTAATCTATGATCTCATCTGAAATTACATCGAAATTGCTCTGCTTTACAGAAACAGGATAACATATGTCACTTTCACTCTAATGGGTTTCCATAAGGGTCTTTGACAGGTTAATGACATATGACATTTTGCGCCAAAGTCATCACGGTAAACATGTTATTGTTTAATTGATTGATAACCAAATCGTACGTAAGTCTTTTACTTGCTAATTTTGAGGCAAGTTTTATGAAAATTTTGTAAAGATAACTATACACCTTGTAAAGATAACTATACACTCGGATGCTCCAAATAAGTAACTGTTGATCAAAGACAAACTTGAAATAATTGATGCTCAGCGATCCTTCATAATATCTTCTACGTCCTAAATCACAACTAAATGTAAATAGACGAATGACTGGCACCCATGAAAATATAGCGAGGGATTCGAGTTTGTAAAACATTTTTATGAGAACGTAATATATATCTGATCATGTGTTATCTGACCTGTGAAAGTTCAACGCTGGAAGAGAAAAGTTTAGTTCTGGAATCTTTTGATACTCGTTTGGAAAAAAAGGACTGTGAAAGAGTGTTAAGAGAAACAGGTGACCGTTGCAAAATAGATAACAAGAACAAAATCATTGTATCTGACCTGTAAGCTACTCTGCAGTCGCCTAGAAGAGACACTTCCACATTTTACTACAGATCCACACTATAATTAGTGTAATTAATTATAATAGTAATTAATTATAATTAGTAGCTATAATTTTACCATCACGTTTCTAGACAAAAAAGTTGAAGGCTAAACTAAAGAGTCGTATAGAAATAGACACTGCTTTAATTAACACGAAACGGGATATAATGTTCACGGCCTCATCGAGAATGATATTAAAAAGAACCTAAATTCGGGCCCAATATGTTCTCACCACCAATATGTGGCTATAATTAACAATTCTAAAAAGTCTAAAAAGATGTTTTTTGTCCACGAACGTATGTAAAAATCATTTTTTTACTTATAAAAACTACACGAAAATTGAAGTACAAGTTCAATAAAACCAAATATGGACTGAAATAAACATGATTAAAAAATGCAACCTTTTAATTTTTTGTGAAAACTTCGTATAAGGTAGAAGAATTCAAACAAATGTGTATCATAAATAAACGGAAAAAGTTACTGTCCTTGTCTAATGCGAGAAGTCAATGCTCTGCGTAGAGAACCAAGATCTCAGTGAAAATGAAAAGACAGTTTTTGAGAGCTGATTGCTAAGTTTTAAGTTCCAAATTTTTACTTCAATTTTTTAAACTCTATTTATTAAACTTAGATTCTTTTAACATAAATGGGATCATCTTCAGTTTAAGCTAACTGATAAACTTTTTACTCAGGTACTATACTATAAACATGCCCTAAACTCAATTTTTAATAAGTGTTGATGTGGCAATTGTAAAAAATTTATTAGCTAAATTGGTTAATTAGCTGTCATGATTATTATATTAAAATTATTTAAGCTCAAGATGGTTTACATTACAAAAGTGATTTAAATATAATGGTAAGCGAGTTATTTAAGTTTACCTTTAGAAGTCTACTATTGTTTTGTTATAGAGCCATTATGTTAAGTTTTATAATGTACCTACTATACATTCGTTTGATTAAAATCTATCAAATTGAAGAAGTGTATTATTTCATTACTCATGTATAAACTTGAAACCGTCTTAAGTCTTTAAGACTTATTATTCATTGCTAACGTCACATAATTAAATAAATTACCCCAACTGTGCTGAACCTTATTTGTTTTACTTTCTGTAGTAGATTAACCTTACACAAAAACATTTTTGAAGAAATTAAATTATTCAGAAGAAATAAAAATTTTTTTATTGATATTCACCTTTTTTTTAAATTGTTCTACAATACTTGATATATTTGCTAAAAACTAAATCAGGTTCTGATGGCAAAATAGTTACTCGCATTTTCCGAAAAATCTACTTTTTGAAATATCAATATTATACACACACACACACATATATATATATATATATATATATATATATATATATATGTATATATATATATATATATATATATATATATATATATATCTATAAATATATATATATATATATATATATATGTATATATATATATATATATATATATATATATATATATATATATATATATATTATTAATACTATTATTAAGCGTGTGATAGGACAGAGATGATTTTTGACATTACCCGGTAACCAACCTCGCTAAATAAAATTATATATAAGAACCAGTAAACTAGTCTTTAAACACCTTCAAGCCATTTTGTGAGACGGAGGGGAAAAATCCTAATTTATTTTTTTATTACGGAGACACTTTTAATGTTTTCAGATTGTCAATAAATATTGTCCCATTTATGTAACATTGCAATTGAAAGCCAGCAGTCAAAGTTTATAATTTAAACGTAATGTTGTTAATAAGCACATGTCTATTCAAATACAATTAAAAATGAAACGAAATATTTAAAATTTGTGCAATAATCCTCAATCAATAGTGATTTGCAGACTTCAAGTTATCCTCGTCGTATCAGAATATATGAGAATAAGAGAAGTAAATATGCTAATGTTCCAAAAAAGGGAACTTTCGTCGTTCGGTCACTTTATGATATATGCAGCAAATACGTACACAGATTCTTCATGAATAAAATATCTTTGCAAAGACTGAACATAAAGACTTTATTAAATTAGTTTGGCCAAGTTATTAGACCCGGAAAAACGACAAGAAATATGCCGATGTAAAAGCTATGTGACAAATAATAATCTGATTACGTATTTGTTTACAAATATAGAATTTAATGACTTTTTTGCCTTGAAAACTTAAACTTTTAAATGCATACTGATGAATTTTGGAATAAAATACAAATTATAAAATTAAAGATGACTTTAAAAAAATATTTTGCGGCGCCGTTTCATATATATATTTTAATAGTTTCATGCGGGTTAAATGTGTCCGACGTACAGTGCAGAGTAAGATTACATGGGATAAATAGGTCTAAAAGTCAATAAAATGACACAAAGATCCCCCCTATTTTCAGTAATTTACTTGACCACAAACAGGTGCACGGATTGTGACGATAACTCATGCATGTTGCTTTAAACGAATGAGTGAAGAATTTTGCCATAAATATTACTTTTTGTACAATTTTCGTACGGTAGTCTGTCACATTTCAATATTTTCCTTCAAAATGTGTAATTTTTATATTAAGTTTACTTTAAGCCTTAATGTAAAAACTACACAACCTTAAAATAATCAACTTTATAACCTGTAATCACTGAGTTGATGCTATTGTTTAATACTGTCAAAAAATAATGATTTTTTTTATTTAGACTCTACGGGATGAAAGCATACACAGTACGGACGGGATATAAATTCCCTTACCGACAACCAAAATAACGTTGCTTGTAATACCTACAACATTGCAGGTATCAAAAACATAGTGTACCAACAATGAGCACGGTGCTTTTGTATGCAACCCAAGTACTAATCAATAATTAGATCTCTTTTATCGCATGCATCTTTCAGTTGATCGTTCAAGTTTCTCTGATTAATATTTTATAGCCTTCGATATCTCGGTATATGGAGTAGAATACAATACAATATTATTACTATCTGAGCCTTATCAAAATGTAATTTTTAGTTTTCTCATCGTGAGCACACTTACCTAACGCACTGCGTCGGTTAGAATGATCGGAATTTCAGACCCTTTTATTTTTTAATATGACATCAAAAGTTAGACATTTGCACTTAATTTTTGATTTAGAAGTTTTTCATGAATAAAAAACCTTTTGAATATCAGTCTTTTAATACTTATGTTATTTGGGTAGTAATAAAGAAATTAATAAACATTTGAAAAATATTTATTTTTCCCTATGGCTATTTGTGGAATTATAGTCCTCGAATAAGTTTTTAAAAAATATTGTGGCGCAATCAAATTGTTTCCTATTCTTACCGTTTTAAATTATGAATAATTTTTGTTGAACCCATTTCGATGTACCTCCATTCATATACGGTTGAATTATTGTATTAATTTCTTACGTACGTGAATAACCCAAATGTCATGTATTTATATTATGCATTTTAATACTTTTGCATAAAATTATTTCAAAGCATAATTTGCTTAATAAGACAGATTTATGGGAGTTAAGCAATTTCCTCGCTTTTCGTACATTTTGAGCGATAATTTTTTTCCTCTTTTTATCCTTCACAACCCAAAAATGATGTGAAACTATCTACAAATGCGTTAATTTCTGAACTTTCAGTAAAATATAAAATTAAATAAGAATGGGACATAGAAGACATAGCTTTGTACTGAATATATATTAGTTATCATTTGTTATTTATCAAAGTAACAAACTTTTCCAAGGTTTGGCTACATTCGTTAGTATATAGACGCAGCAAACGGCTGGTGCTTCGACTTGGTGTAATTGAAAAAGGAAAAAAAACATTTAGCGAACAATATTATGATAACATTGACTTCAGAAAAACAATCTATATTTCAGTAATTTTATGGTCTACTTTATAACCATGCATTTTTTGACTTAAATTTATAAAATTTTTAAATCGACTTGGGCTATTCTAATGAAACTCCCAAAACTTCAGTTCATGATGATATTTTAAGTTGAGCTATTCACATTTGGTTTGAAACAGGTAAGTCCAATAATGTTTATTTTAATTTACTAATTGCGATATGAACTCCAGAGTTTCTTTCCGTAAATAATCTGAATAAGTGAATCAATAAATCTTTCCTCTTACTAGAACAAACACAATTTATTTTTCATACTAGGTCCATACAATTTTTTGGAAAAAAATTATAAGATATTCGTTTGCATGCTAAATTAATACGTATGATATATTGGGCAGAGTAACGGTATAGAATAGCTGAACCCAGTAAAAACCACCCTTGAAATTTAAAATTCCTAAGTCAAAGGAAGTGAAATTTTCAACCCACCTTGCGGCCTTTTGAGACCAAGCAACAACGATCATCCGTATCTAGAATACATAATGGGATTTGCTCTAAACTTTTGACAAAAAAAATGACGCGATGAATGAAAGGATAAGAGTGGTGTCGCGAGAAAATTGATTTAAATAGAAAAAAGAAAGAAAAGAAAAAAATTATTTCATTACCCGAAATTCAGGAACCCCGAAAATATCAATAAAAAATTTATTAAATAGCGTTGATATATTATGAGAGCCTTTTTTGAATAATACTTAAAGGTTACATATTTCATTTCGGATGACGTTATTCGGAGCAAAAAAAGTATTTGAAGGTAAATTTATGCCTACTTTTAAAGGTGAAGGACAAACATGCCATTAAATTGGCAGTACTACTCTCACCCTCATACCAAAGTTAATTTTATATTTTACACTTTTAGCTTTTGTCAGTTGAAACATGAAATATTACAATTTGTTTTCATTTTAATTACCGATACAACATATATTTCGTCAGAGTATTTTCACAAAATGTTTCATTGTTTTGTAATATTATTATCACCGTATATATAACTATTATATATATTTCCAGGCTCAAAAGATTATTCTCGGTTAGAAAGCTCGTAATATTAAGAGGCTATATATTACTCTACAACTCGTAGTTTGAAAGTATTGAACGAAAATGTAAGAGAAATAGGAGAACACTTTAAAACGGTGCGTGGTAAAGACAGGTCGACTTATTTATTG
Source organism: Druceiella hillmani (assembly GCA_039881145.1). NCBI lineage: Eukaryota > Metazoa > Arthropoda > Insecta > Lepidoptera > Hepialidae > Druceiella > Druceiella hillmani. Next base: position 24,878,911 of record JAYKKI010000007.1, read on the forward strand.
ACTGCTGATCTTGAGTATTACAGACGATATACACTCGACAAAGATGACAGATGTTGTTTCTGGAACGAAGCAAAAATTTTTGGCGAGGGTGGAAGGGGAAAGAATAATTATGTTATTTCTATGGGAGTGGAATCGCGTGGCATACTAGTAAAATAATACGATGTGAAAAATTCATATAGATTAGAATATGTTTATATGCAAGTAATATATGAAAAATATATCGAATTTAAAAAAAAAGTTGCATTATTAATTGAAAGATTAAAACAGCAACAAAGGTTTACTTACTAATTTATAATGATCATGCATGCACGCATGCACACTTGCACACGCATACAAAAATGTACGTATGTACACATAAAGACTCACTAAGTCGTACTTACAAACGGCTATTATGCTGTTAAGGAGGAATTTATTACCCCAGATTATACGAATATCAAAATAGAAAGCTTTTCAAGCGTTTTCAAATAATAAAATTATCATTATCTCTTTTTATCGAACAATAGTTATCTGTACTCGAGTAACATCTGCTTTTATTAAGTTTTTGTCGTTTTGTCGATGGGAATTAATTAGTCGCGTTAGTTCTGAATTTGCTTGAAAATAGGTAAGTAATTATGATCCTTAAAACCATCTATTATTAACCAAAAGGCCACCGTTTATTTTTTGATGTAAAACTATTTGATGTATTTCCAGGCATTAGGCGGAAGTTATTCTGGAGAACAATGTAAAAAAATACATCGAACTTTTGCCGTTACATCGTCGAAATTAATATTCGCACAATGAAAAATATGACATTAGATGGAATACAAAATACTAGGAAATGAGTGGAAACTATCGACTTCAGTTAATCAAAGTTGTTTGTTTTAACATAGAACAGAAGTTAAAATTTAATTTTGACACATTAAATAGTAAAACTTTTTCTAAATATTGAACCGATGTCAAATAATCACTCAATGAAAAATGCACCGAAATTTATAAAGAATGGAAATACGATTAGTCAGTAAGAACTTTTGCGGTAAAATAAAATTTCCAAACATAAATAAATTTCCAAAACACTGCTACAGTTGGAATTTGTTTGAATCAGTCACAAGTCAAATACGTACAAAGATGAATACTGTATTCACTTGGCACTTGCACCAAAATACGATACGATGTTGTACCCCTAAAATTCCAGCGGAGCGTGCCTTCACGCTTACTTATCTACCTACCTAGGTATTAATATTTAGTCACTTCACGCATTTATTTATATATGTCCATATTTATCAGTATATACTTAACCATATATTTACTTTGTTATTTTCTTGCATACGTCAAGGCAGATGAAACAGTAAAAAGACAGTCCAAACTCGGTGAGTTTAGTAATCATCAGTGAAAAGTTCTTGTCACCACCTTCTGGTACCATCAAAAAAGTTGGAAAAGTTGAAATCCGGGAGTTAATGGCAACGTTTCAAGCGAAGACTTATGTAAGAAGAGTAGATCGTCAAGTGTAATACCCTTGAAACAAAAGGACTGAGAATCTGGAACCCGGATTTTAATCATAGAGTTTTAGTTGGAAACTCATCAAACTAATTAAAAATTAGTAGGTCCTCACGTGTCACTATGTAGGTAGGCAGTGTCAGACTGAGGACTTAGAATCCGAAGTTCACTGACAGAGTCTCTACTTAAGACCCAATACTTATATTAAAGTAGTAAATCTTGATGCCTTACAGTCTAAACAGGCAGTAATTCCACAGAGTTTCGATTGACAAGTTGGAACTCTGTACAGTAACTGCTTAAAATCCACATTACTAAAATAAAAACGGCATAACTTCAATTCTAACTATTTAAAGAGATAATGCCCTCGCAGCAGCAAGATTGAGGAGCTGGAACTATAAGATTAGTTCATAGTCTCAATTTGAGACTTTAAACGCTAATTTAGAAACAGTAGATTTTTAAGTCTCATGGGTTCAAATCATAGTACTCCTACATCATTAGAACTGAAAAGTTGTTAACTGAACGTCAATGACAGAATTTCTACTTGAAACCTACAATATCATTTCAGAAAAAAAAAATCCTCAAGTCTCACGATTTAAACAAACAGTGTACTACAGCATCAAGACTGTAAAGTTGAAAACCGAAGATTAACTGTAGGGTTCCTGCTTGTGACCCACAACATTAACCTAAACAGCAGATCTTCATGTCTCAGAATTTACGCAGGCAATATCCTCACAGCGTCAAGACCCAGGAATTTGGACTTGTAGTTCAATGGCTGAGTCTGTGCTTGAAACCCGCAATAGTAATTTAAAAATAGTAGATACTAAGGTCTTAAAATTTAGGCATGTAGTATTCCTATAGCATCAGATTTAGAAGTTAAAACCAATTCAATGACAGAATCTCTGTTTGAGACCTACAATACTGTTTTAAAAGAAAAGAGCTTCACAGTTTAGGCTGGTAGTACCTCTCATTAGATTTAAGTAGTTAGAACTGGAAGTTCTAACTCTGTTATCAAACAGATTGTCTGATTAAGACCCATAAAACTAACATAAAAATAACTGATCCTCAAGTCTACAACATAAGCAGGTACTATCCTCACAGCTTTAACTTTAGCTTAACTCTTCTACCCTCTAGCCTAACTACCCTCACAGCTTTCATTTTAACATACAGCATAAGCTTTAAGAGGTGTAAAAAGATATCCGATTTGGTTAAGAAATGTCACAGATAAGAGGTAAAATACACAAAAAAATACAGTCCAATTGATATCCTCTTTTTTTTAAGGTCATTTAAATATTATTGTAAGTCCATTAAAAAAGAAATTGTGAACGTGTATTATGGGAAAGAAATTATATGCCAGAGTTAAAAAGTATTAAAAAATTGCAATTTTAAGCTACTTACAGTTGAAATAAGCTTATTTGAAGAACTTTGAAAATCGATGGTGGATGAGCGGTCAAATTACATCTCAATTATATGCAAACACTCATCGGGCCCCAAATTCATCGGGCCCAAATTCATCGGGCCCAAATTTCTTAACTTGAACGACTGGATAAAATCATCGATTTCCACTTTCTCTATTTTTTCTCCAAATACATTCAGTTTGCTAAAAAAATCATTTTAATAATCATTGTAAAAATATTTGATAAGTGTTTATTTTGAATATATAATTTAATATGATGAATAATTCAAAGTATCCATATTCATATACTTTATTAAACCTAATAACTTTTTAAATTAATTAGTAATATTAGATGGATATTATTAAAATTGTAATATTCATCTAATATTAATTGTAACATTGTGGATATTATTAAAATTTACCATCATGGACTTTTAATTCACAATTTATTACAAACTTGATCAGCACTCATTCCAATATAATTTTCAAACATACCAAATTTTACATTAAATTCAAACAAAAAATATAACTAAATTATTACTTTTAACGTAACTTTTGTCCAAGTTTCTTGTCCTCTCCCCTGGACCAAAGTACTTTTTACTTAAACAAACTCATTATTTTAATGATTTTATTTTCAAGCTTTAATCTCTTCACAAAGTTTATTTGACGTCGTTTGGTTTTGTTTGTGTACCTTTCGTTCGCATATTTTGTGTAAGAAAACATTTAAAAATATTATTATATTAATCAACCTATTAAGCTCATTCATATATTTCGGAAGATGTGATTTTATTGATAAAGTATTTGCAACAAAATTATGTATTTGTTAACATAAGTTGGAACATACGTATAGAGTAACTTAAATTTACAAATTTATGACGATAATGAGAGTTATGTAATATTGATATTATAAATGAAACCAATACCAGACCAGTTTGCCAATGTCAATGAACTGTAACTTAACACTTGTTTGTAATTTGTCACAAAATAGGAGGAGTACCATATTATATTATGCGGCACTCCATTACTGTTTACTCCTTTCTAGGTATATGCAATTACGGTTGAATTTGTACGAAAAATATTTTAACGGCCTTAATTTTTTCTAAATAATTTTAAAATCAAAGTCAACGAAATTAACTTAAACATTATTGTTATGAAAATCAACCAAAAATGTTTACACATCCAACCATCTTGGCTGGGTGTGCAAACATTTTTGGTTGTAATAAATAATATTTGCAATTTGATTGCTTGCCCTTCTTTTATCAGCATATTAAATTTAATTAACATTTTAACATCAAACTAAGCCTTATCTACATTTTATAATAAATAATAATCTATATTCATGGTAAACATGGTTTAAAACGGTTTATTCAATTAATCGAGCGCGGATGCAGAGTAAAAGGCCGAGTATTGACTAATCTCTTTAAACTCATTTGAAGTCAAAAGTTCCAATGCTTCATAACCATTGGAACTTTTGACTTCAGATGTGTTTAAAGAAACGGTTAACTCATATTATTTTATGTATACGTGATGGGATGCAAATTTTGCCTTAATATTAAGTAAAATATACGTTTATTAATGTCTGAAAGGCTTACCGGATGGCCTTTTCAAAAATATTTCCAGTCTATACTTAATTTTATATTTAAAATAATTTTTTACCTACTTTAAACCACGAAATTTCTGAATTCAAATCTTTAACTTTTTTTTAATTTTTTTTTTATCTAGTATTCCTAAAATATATAATTTACTTACAACAGTAAGTAAATAAGACATTTATAACACAAATCTCAAACATGTTTTTAGAACCGTCGATGATTTTGAAATGAATACACTAGAGGTTCCAGTAAAATGTCAAAAAATATTTTGAAGCTGTTATTTTTCAAGCAATTCTGAATATCATTTATCACTACTCTTGCAAAATCAAAGATTAAAAAGTAAAAGAAATAATAAAATTCCTAATTTTCTTTTCAATTTTAAAATATTTTAAGAGGGAACTAAATTTTTCTAATGAAATACGTTAATTGAGTGTTAAATTGCAAGAGTTTCCTTTAACTAATTTACTTTTATAAAATTACTTATTACCGTTTTATTTGTTATTATTTAATTAAACTGTCTTTTTTCTCTTAAACTATTGCTAACTCGTGAATTAAATTACAAACCTGATCGAATAACACACTAAAAAATTTGGAATATTGCCTTTAAGAATGTGTAATTACATATTTTTTGTGTTCCATTTTTCTTAGTCTAAATACTAATTTTAAAATAAAGTTTTTAAACTATGTTGCTTACCTCAAGAAAAAATGTAACTTTTATGAGATCATACACGTATCTATAGGTCTATTGCAGTCGTTTTCTCAGAAACCACCTGAAGTAGAAATTTGAGATTTGGCAAAAGGACAAAACATTTAACCCGCATATACCTCAATAGCTATTACACAAAATACTCATATGGAAATTGTTATGTGTCGAAAATAAGTACTCCACATGTTGCGCGTAGAGTATTTAATTTGCCACTCCATATATATTGTAAGTAAGCCTACGTACATATATTGTGAAATTCTAACAACTAATAACGTTTGAACGGGTTACTTAGAAGAGTTTCATAAATATTTTTTTCAAATTGTAATTTCTGTGTATTACATTTTCAGATACACCCAAAAATATGAAAAATTATGTTGCCAGGCCCCTAATATTTATTTTCGAGATTGAACCTACAGTTATGCAAACCGAATTTTTATAAGCATACCCATATTTATAGGAAAACTATAACAATTATTCTAAATGATAAATTATTTAAAATGCAGCTTGTTTTACGCCTTTTCCTATAGGATCTAAACTGCGCTAAGGCAAAAATAAATTAAAAGTTTCATCGAACTTTTCCTAAAATATTGAAAAATATGTAATCTAGCTTTCTAGTAGCTAAATGACAGTTTTTTATTATTTTTCTAATTAAGATATGATGCAACTAAATTGTGTGAGTATTGTAGTTCGCTTTAAAATATTCCGTAAGCTAGGCTCGGTTAAATTTATCCACTTTCTAGATGTAAAGTTCAGTCTGTTGTGTATTAACTGAAATACTTTACTGTAAAACAGAATTGAGCAAATATTTCATTACGTAGATAGGATTCAATTTACACCTACGTGCCAGCTAACAAATATTAAGTTGTAATCGCGCTCAGTGTGCATATTACACAGGGAAGTTCATTCTAGTTATTTACTAATTTATTTTTCTATATGGAAACAGACATTTTCTTCAAAAATATTGACTTTGAATCAAAAATATAATTTAAGTAATTGATGTATATTTTATAGTATTTAATTTAATTCAATTACCTCAATCTAACGTTGATTTTGGTTATTTTGATAGTTCCGTACCTTAAACGAAAAAAAAACCATATAAGATCACTCACATGTCTGTCAGTATGTCCGTCAAAGCCTTTTTCTCAGAAACCGGCTAAAGAGAAAAAACCTATTAACCTCATAGTGATAAAACCTATTAATCTGCACATACCTCAATTGTTAAAATTCAAAAAGATTTATTTGGAAATTTTAGATAAATTATACCAAATTTATCGATTTTTTTAAATTCCCCCTATAATGTTGAGTATCTTTTGAAAGGGTTAGTTACACGGGTCTTAAAAATATATTTACTTACTTTATTTTTAGATTTTTAGATAGTCTCAAGAAATATTATAAAAAATTGTTAAAAATATGTTACCCCACCGCTTCATTTCTGAAACTGCTCAATATAATATCTGAAACTGCTCAATCTATAGCGATGGTTTTTGTAACTTTGATTCTTTGAAACTTTTAATTTTTTAAATTGTCACCATACTACTTGTCAATAAAAAATACAGTAGGCAACATTGCACAGTTCTGTTAGTGTACAGTTATAGAAAACATTTACGTTTTTTTTCATACTCAAAACCGATGGTGTCTGAAACCATGAAACTTAGAAACTTAAAATTTAGCCTAGTAATACATTTTATTGAACCACTGTTTTGCTAAATTTTAAACAAAATTTATTTTGGTATTCAAAAGAGAATAAATAAAAGTACTATAATTTTTTTTATTTTATAAATGATATGGATTATCATTTGAAATTATTGCTATGATAAGTACAAAAATATTTTTTTCAGAATCTTAAATTTCATGTATGCAAAAACAGTGCATTTTCTCCCTTATTTCCGAATTTATTTGGTTAAAAATCATGGGAAAAGCATGGTTGAAAAAATCTGTCTAAAAATTATAGGGAAACTGTAGCAAATATTATATACTTAATGTTTTTAAATGGTGCACACCATGTTTTTATGTTTGAAGAATAGAGTGTATATAAACATATATATATATATATATATATATATATATATATATATATATATATATATATATATATATATTTAATGTTTGTAAACAGTTGAATAGAAATATTATTTATCCTTAAAGGTTTATAAGTACCTACTCGTACATGTATTCGATGCCCTAATAGTGCAAGTTCTCCTCGTGCTGTACACAATTTTTAAAATTGTCTTTTGTTATATTTTTTTGCATTGATCTTAAGTAAAAGAAACATGTAACAATTGCTCGAAATATATTTTTGCAGCATATGATTCCAGCCATTAACATTAAAGAGCACAGCTTTTTTGCGTTTAACATACCAAGTCATATTAAAAATATATTTGATAATATCTTTAAAAAAGACTTACATACCATTTCAAACGAATAAATAAAAATATTCCTTAATCAAAGCTTTCAAAAGATAGGGCAAATCAAGAAAAAAAAAGTGAAAATATAATTATTATTATTACTATATTTAATTATAAATTTCAAAATACATTTTAAAAATAATTAATTATTTTATAAAACCAAATAACACTTTGAGTATGTATGTATTATTAAAAGATATGTGCAAACAATGAGAACACTCGCATTTTATTATTTAGAGAGTAAAATTTTCCATATTTTATCTGAATTTATGTCTTTGTGTTTAATATTTTGTACACGTTACTTGAGATGTCTTTATAAAATATTTATTAAATTCATAATTATTTAAGCGCATTACCATAAATAGAACAAATATTTACCAAATCTTCTTTATAAGAAAAACTAATGAAAGTTTTTTTCCACATACTTTGCATCTTTAACGAAATTGTTATATAAAAAGTGTGGCTCTGAAAATAAAGGTTCGTCCATAAAATCCATCATCAACTTCTTCATTTTATACTTCAGCATTACTCTCTTTGAGTTTAGATTCACAGATGTTATTCCAATGGTATGACATTTTCAAAATTCTTACCCATTTTAACAATTACCTAACTCCGTTTGTAGTGAAAAAAATTATGTCATCGAGATTGAACTCACATGTACGTAAATGCTGTTCTAAAAATTGAATAACTACATCAGATCTCTTGAAACGTTTATTTTCAATAAACACAATTTTCTGTGCTTGATCCGGTCTAGGTCTTCATTGTGAATGTTTATAACTAAATTCCTTCTTTTTCGGATGGAGGTCCATCCGTCAAAAGTAGTAGTGAACATTTGATTTGGAATTACATTTCTTAAAATTTTTGATTTAATTTTTTTTCTTTGATTACTCGATTCGAGAACTATTTTGGCTATGGTTATAGGGGCTTTAATAAATTATAGCCAATCTAGCTAATATATATTTTAGGTCTTACGTTCTCAGAATAATGAATTAGGTTCTCAGAATAATGAATTTCTACAAAATTAACGCCAAATATATTCAATATTTAAAAAATAATAGAAATCGATCTTACGATATTTTAACAATCACAAAATGTGCCTAATTCAAAGGTATAAAAGGCGTTCTCTACTTAATTTTATTTTTTCACTACATTTAAACAAAATTTACGATATTTATTTGTAATTATTGTAATCCTGTGGATACTGGTATCCGACCCGGCATGGATCTTGTCCGCTTGCATTGAATTCAATACGGATAAGCGGACGTCAATACAGTCTCGTTGGCTGCCCACTATACCCGCCTTGCTTTTATTCAAGGTCAGCGCACAAGATCCATACAGGGGTCGTATAGGATATGCCTGAAGAACCCCATTTATTTGGACTTTTATTCTTAATCATACCAACAATTCATTCAGTACAGTAAAGTAATAATTATTATTTTTTCTTGAAAATAAAAAAGCGTTTAACTCTTTAACCGAATAACTAAAACCGCATGGAATTTTGAAGTTGGATTAATAAAATTATAACTAACTATGGGATTCCCTACTTTGATATCCCTTAGTAAAAAAGTTCAATATTTGCCATTTTATTAGTTCTTTTTAACATGTAATTGTTTTGCCTCGCCTAATCGCAAAGAAGACTTTCTTTTGTTATTATTTTATTAATTTTTCTCTAAATTTGAAATTATTTTACCTCTCATTGCAAAAAGGCTTTTTTTGTTTTATTATAAGTTTAATACAGTATATTTTTAAAAGTCAAGTGATTATATAATCCTAGTCCACATTGGTTTTACATTATTTGCAAGGAACAATATTTACAATTTACAACAAAATTTACAATTTCCGAGTTTCATAACAGAACGCTTAACAACATCAGATATATTGCAATATTTTATTCTCGTGATGGCCAGATTGTGAAATGTAAATTTTTTTCAAAATTATTAAAAACTGTTGGTGAGACTACTATCAGTTTTTACACGCATATGAATTCCCTGCATTTAGTCAAAGTGACTAATGAAAGTGATTATGCTGGACAGTCTTCATCAGCCGGATGTAGTCAAAAGATGCCTACATTTACAAAAGAGAAAAGAAAACTAACCAACTACTTTCAGTCTACCGATTCAATGGAACAGTTGAGGCCAGAATGGCAACACGAGATATTGTTATTTCAGATTGCTTACTGAAAGTCAAGATTATGACGGATTTTCAAAAAGGCGGTTTTGAGTTACCTAAAGACTCACAAACAACTTCTAAATTTTTAATTGAAACCACAAAAACTAAGATGTGTAATATAATTTTGATGTTGATACCAAATTGAGAGAGGTTCGCATTTCTCTCGTTGAAAAAGCCTCTTTAAATAATAAGATATATGAATTTAATCTACATTGCAAAGCATTTGGCGGCTTTACCTTCAAAAATCTTGAACTTGTAAAAATTTCGGTGTTTATCTTCCTGAATTCAACGTTTCCTTACAAATAAATCTTGCAAACTTCACAACCGATAGATCCAGTGCCATGATAAAATGGGGAAATACTTCGATGAATATCGTCAACTGTGCCTCATCTACAGGGCTCTACTTGCTGTAATTAATACATTATACAAAACGGCTATCAAAGATGAAGTCGAACCTGTATCACCACACATTATAAACTCAACTTAACATGAAGCCACGGAATCCTTGATGAAATGTGGAGGTTTTGAGACAGAAACTCTTAGAACACAGTATGATCCTGAAGTCTACAAAGATGTTATAGGCAATGTACCACGTGTGGCAAGATTCATCAAACAATTTCATGAACCACTGAAACATAAAAAATGTTAGCAAAAATATTCAGCTTCAATTAGACTGAAAGACAAGATAATTAAATATGTCTGATATGATTGGTTTAGTTTTAAAGTTAAAAATCTTCAAACTGCTCATTGACATGAAATCCGACATTACCTTCACACAAGTTAAAATTTAGACCTTAAAAGAAATTCATAATTGTTTGAATGTAACGAAGTTGACGGTACTGTTCTTTTGTCGTTGTGACACCACGCTCCTTACAGCAGATACTGTATTGCAATTTTTATTATTTAAACATTACAAACAAAATATTTTATTAAGTTCAAATCTCGCCAAAAAAAACGGGTAGTCGAGCTAAGAAGGTCGTTATTAACGGGATTACTGCATTATCTCCACGACGCCGAAAGCTTTTACGAGACTTCTGCCAATGACATGTCTCTCAAGCCGCTAAGTGATGAAATATGTAATATAATAGCAAGTTTGCTGAAACACTTTATGTATAAAGAGACTTGTGAATTTCAAATGCTAGAATCTTCTAGTTATGCTGGTGCTAGTACCTTCCAAATAACTAAAACAAGCCAACTTACCAAGAAATACTTCGAGATCCAATGAAATATCGAGAAACCAACAAAAAAGACTGGGTACAAGTCTATTAATGATTTTGATATAACGGGATTTATTTTCGCAGGAAAGTTATGTAAGATAAAAAGGAGAAAGGATGATTTATCTTACGTAGGCCTACAAATATCTAAAGGTTATTTTACTGACCAGTATCGAAAGCAAAAGAATATTCTTATCTGCAGGAAACTTTTGCAACAAGATTCACAGTTTTTTATCGCAGAAGATGTTAAAAGGTTTATCACTTTTAAAAACAGACTTTTAAGAATAGCGATCTCTAAAAAATAATAGTCTGTATTATGATTATTAGCAGAAGACCTTATTAGAAAGAAATAATGACTTGTTTAACGTTTTGTTCAATAATTTTTGTTATTTTCTATTTTGATAATTAGGCTGTGCCTTATTAAAAAGAAATTATGATACACTTAAACGTTTTATGGGCTATAATTCCATGATTAAGATTTACATTTTAAAACTATGTGATTATTTATAATTTAACGTAGCTATGCATAGCTAATAGAGTTGCCCGTTAATATTGTTGCGATATAATCGTATTAAAAAATGTTAAATAATAGTTAAATTTGTAATTTGTACAAAGCAGTTTATCTTTGTTGATTAATAAAAATGTTATATTTTGATTTATTAAAATAAGAAGATACATACGTATAGTACGTATAGCACAGTTAACAGCACAGTTGTTAATATTGCTGTGTTTTTATCCTGTTGGTAATTTGTTAAATATAAATTCTTAATAATTAAAAGATTTGAACTTCTCTTTTTTATTCTTTTCAGTAACTACCAATACCAGAAACAATATTGGAATTCGAGAATTGAGCCTCAATTTCAAACTCCAGTTTGAGTATTGACAATCGACTTGATTCTCATGTCCTGGTTTCAAAATGTATATTTAGTTTATGATTCAAGCGAAGAATTAAACATGTAGGGTATATCGTTTATACCTTTGCTACAATGGAAAATAACTTCACAATAATAAATCGCAACACATACTAAAAGAAAACCTTTAACTGGACTGGAATAGGTTGATTGAGTTAATTTGAAATGGATGAGTGACCATCGAACAATGAATAAACTTACTTTTAATTTTTAAAGTTGCACCATGAATACTACTTCCTTAGAGAATTTCCCAAATGAACTTACCCACACTTAATAACATTTTTGGGGATTCCCTTAAATTAGTTCATTAGATAATATTGAACTTTATTTTTTAATGCAAAGGACTAATGATCGCTCAATATTTATCATATCGTATGTGAACTAACAGAATTTCATATAAATTACGGGGAATTGCCCCATCTTAACTAGCTAGCTAGCTAGCTATAGACAGTGCTGCCCACTATTTTCAAAGATACTTTATTGTAATCTATATTGGTATGTAATTTGATGCGTTTTAGCAGGTAATTCGAAGTAAACCCGTAATAATTAGATAGGTATGTTATTTTTATTTCTTTTAAATTAAGATACCTACTGCTCTTATTACCGACTTTTACATTTGAGTTATGCATTTATAAAAATTTAAAATTAGTTCGTAATTATGTAATTGTGAATTTACATAAATACGGGATGGGGGCCTAATATATCATACTATATTTATACACAATGCTATTTTCTATTCCATACCTGTGACTTCCATACCTGTTTTTCACGTATCTGTATTCAATGTGAATACGAGAGACTGGTCGGAGCAGATTCTGCTGCTTATTTAATTCGCATTTATATGATAGTACATAATTTTAATATAGCTATATAATTTAAAGTTTTGAAACAAAATTATTAATAGAATACAATTAACAAAACTAGGGGGTTAATGAAAACCAAATTAATGGATCCATACATTCAAGAAGCAAGCAGATTAGATGTATTTTTACTACAAAAATAATATTCGAGCTAGTATTTGCACATTATTATTTTATTTTGATTTGACAAAGAAATCTTCATTTTAAACTTTATTGTATTATTATTTTTTAGGGTTGGTTATAAGATATTACAACATGATTAAAATGAAAGAAAGTCTTTTTGTAATATCGTTTATTTTTTCAAACTTTTCATCGCGTTCACAAATCCTAGCTCCACAAAGTCTTAAAAAATGTTTGTATGGTTTTTTAAAAAGGTATTTTCGCAGCAAAATAAATTAACATTATTTAGAAATCTGTCATGCCGTTAAAAAGAAGCCTCGCGATAATTTTGCTCCGAGATGCAGATCAGTTTAAATTGATCTATATACTGAAATCAACAATCGAATTATCGGGTGCTGCTCAGAACCCTTACATCGTGAATAATATTAATGATGAAATGAAATACCATATACAGGCATTTAATAAAATAAAAATATATTTTAATGATGGTTAGAATCAATATTTTTATTTAAATATATTAATGATGTGAAAAAGCAAGTAACGTTGAAATCAAAATATGCTGCTGGGCTCGAGTTACTTTTGCATACGAATTGGGGATATAATTAAAATATGTTGTACATAGAATACATACACGCCGATCCCCTATATTAGTTATATGGTGCTCGGATCACAAAAGATGACTTTATACCAAATTTTGACGTTATTGTAATATGACACTCTAGAACTGCTGTTCATGTCGCCTTTCGGGAATATGGCAAAAAGGTTTAAGTCTGTGACAGCCTGAATTCATCATCATCTGTGACATTCTTCCTCATAATACACTGTCTATCCTTTCCTTTTTTCCTTGTTGAATTACTTTCAGGAACTGCCGATAAATCTGGCTGGTACATAGAACATAATTTATTACATTCAATAATAGAGGGTTATTAAATTTTGATGCTGCTAAAGACAATATTAAAGGGATAAATTCCACTTACACCTGATATTATTGAAGGCACTACTTAGACCTGTCCCTACGAGAAAATAATAACGCAATATATATCAGAGTACCTACTATTTTAATTAAACCTTTGGCTTTTATGGTGGAATTATTTTTCATGGTATTACAGCATGTGCAACGGAAATTGCATAAATCCTCTAATAATTCTGTCCAATTTCGATTTAACTACTGCCAATTCATGTTTCAGAATTTGAAATTCAGGTCAATGCTATGCATAATTATTATGTATATATTGTTGCCTTGTTTTTATCTTTCAGAACATATTCTATTTCAAGACCTGCTTCATACATGCATTTTTCTTATACTTGTTATACATTTCGTAGCTCCTTTTCTAAGATATTCAGGATATTCAAAACTGTTGTTGTAAGTTTAATCTGCGGATGCGAGATGGTCAGTAACGTGACTTCATTATCCAGCTGACAAATATTTCTTATTAGTAACAGTGGACTATTTTCCAGAGGGTTTGACAAAAATATTTATTATTTCATGTTACCTGTTCAAGTTAGAAAGAAAACTTTCTGACAGTATACTGGGGTCTTCTGGCGTAGCGATTCCTACTCTGTAGCGTTTCTTCAAATCTAGAATCCTTAACTGCTCCGTATTTTATGTTGGGGGGAATAGACTCCCAGAATGGGGATCGCTTGCTGACACACTATGGTAAGTGATTCTGTCTCATATCCCATTGCAATTTTTTCGTGTTTTTTAAACGTATTTTTGATCATAAATATTGAAGCATGTTATATCCTAATTATGTAAGAACTTTAATTTGTTACGTTAAAATTCCTCATATTTATTTCCGAACGTGGTAATGTGAAAAGTATAAAAAATAACGATTGATAAAAAGATTACCTGCAATTCACCGAAAAATTAAATTTCCCAATTTTTACAAAATTTACGATGTTTAAAATCAGTGGAAGTAATTTTAATTAAAGGAATTATGTAACAGAACATACTATTATTTGTCATAAATACTTTGGTGAACAATGATATACGCCTATATATATATATATATATATATATATATATATCTCATATTGCGTAAATATAACTGATAAAAAATGCATTACGTTACTCCAATTTATGCAATTTCGCAACACACATACGGACATGTTTGCAGTGCGATGACAGCGGAGAAGATTATAGTTTCGACACAGGCACCGCCAAAATCATACCGATACGGGAGCCGTCTATTTTAATAAAATGTGTTCATATGTTGTCATATGTTGTTGCTTCCACTACAACTGTTGTACTGGATTCGCGTCGGTGCCTGTCAGTGTAAAACGTCCTTGTAATATGAATTAGTATCAATACACAATCACATTCGTCTCACCGGTAACTTTGAAATTTCGCCTCTAATTTGCAACAAACGACAAAAATATCTAATCACAACAGAGTATCCGAAATATTACATTAAACATTTCATACGTTTTACTTATTTCATTGGAAATAAATGTCTACAAAAAATCTATCTATATCTAAATAGAAAAATCATGTATAATAGCATATAGCAGAACCAATGAAAAGAATGGGCTATGTAAAATAAAATAATATTATGTTAATACAACCCGAGTACGAGACGCAGCAGCCCTATCGTTCAGATAAAATAGAAATATATTGCAATAGTCCATCAAAATATACAATTGAACAAGACGAAGATATAATGAAGCAAAAATATCTTACTTTCATCTTAGGATTACCAAGATTATTTCGAATTCGTTTCGTGTTTCGAAACGAATTCGGAATAATCAGCACCAAACCCGGAAGGATCAGTAACATAATAAGTCATATTTCATTTGTACCTCTGTACATACCTTTTTAATACAAAGTGTTCCCTAGTCTTCTCCATCTTTAATTTTGTATTTATTATAAAATGAAGGAGTCAGATAACTGTTATGAAAAAAAATATCATTGCATTTTGCCATATCAATGATATTGTTATCTTGATATTACTAACCTTGGGATGAAATTACAGGTATAACAGATTAAATAAATGTGTTAGTTTCATTGAAGTTTACCTTATTTTTACTTTGAGTTTTTTAATATAGCCCGTAACAAAAAGTGAAGTAATGTGATATTAAATAAGTTGCATAAAGCAAAGAGTTTGTTACTATAGAATCATAATGTCGCACAAAGGAATTACACAATCACTTGCCAATCAGTCCTCTGTCTCAGAGTATCTCTTCGTTGAGTCTCCTTTTTCTCATTCAAACCATGAACAGGAGTCCTGTACTGTCTACCGGAAACAAACTTTTTCCGTCAATTTGAAGAAATTATTGAAAGCTTATTTCCATCTTATCCGCATTGTTTATTACTGGGAGATTTTAATACTTGTTTCTATAGAGATGGCTTAAGAGCTAATCAACTTCGTGACATATTTACATCTACAAACCTTATTAGATTTCCTTCCTTTTCCACACAGAATCTTTTCATTCTCTCGTCGACTTAATTATCACGTCGAATCCTAAACTTTGATCTGCCTATGGTAAACTTACTGCTCCAGACTTTGTTCATCATGATCATATTTAAATCTAACTCTCTATTAAGAAAACGCAGCCTTCATCTAACATAATATATCGTCGATTTTTGACATTTCGATTATCGACAATTTTAGCCAAATAGACTGGTCGTGTTTACTTGAGGGTGACAGAGTGTTGATTGGAATGTGGTCTCATGTTTAAATAATGTAGATGATATGGTGCAGAATTTTACTTCTGAGATTACTAACCTAAAGGATTATTACAGCGACTCCCTGGTTTAATGATTCCATAAAATGTTTCATGCAGAAACGGGATAGGGCCAAATATAAGCATAAAAATGCAGAAAAATACATAAATAAAATAATTGCAAAGTTCTGAACTTCATTGCAGTTAAGAACTATTTTTTTTGGGCCATAAAATTTAATGCCACTTTGCTGGCAAGTCTTTAGGTAATTTTATACAACAAAAAAATAATGAATATTAATTAGGATTCACTGTAATAAACCTGTTTAAATTCTCACTATGCGTCTAGATTCTGTTGTACAAAGTGTCTCGATGAAAATAATTTTTTTCCAAATGAAAATTTCAAATAATTCTCGAATTGTTTTGGACAATAATTTTTACAACGAATCGCGACGAACACTTGTAAATCAACGACGTGATACCTCATGCAGAGGATTTACTGCTCATACCGTTGTTTTGGTTCCGTAACCAAACTGACAACATTTATAATTTCGTCTTGTCAGTATGCCATACCCATTTTACTAGCAGACTGTTAGTGCTTAAATTTTTATACATATATATATATATATATATATATATATATATATATATATATATATATATATATATATATAAATTAAGCACTAACAGTCTGCGAGTAAAATGTACGTACACACACACATATATATATATATATATATGTATAAAAATACACATATAGGGTACATCATGAAAATTTTGTTGGTAAAGGGATCTACTTGCGAAATATTAAGCTTTAAAATGATAATTTTTGTCTGAGTTTCATATCCCCACCCTTACCAGATAAGCGACTATTTTTGAATATCTAACCAGCATTAAATATTGTGAATGCTTTTATTATATATACTAAAATTAGAAGGAAAATCACGGGCCCTCGTTTGTGTGCGTGAGCGCGCACGCGCGTGTGTACGTGTTCGTGTGCGAGTCCGAGTGCGTGTCCACGTGCTTGTACGTGTGTATGTGTGTGCGCAGGTGTATGCGCATGTGCATGTGCGTGTGCGTATGCGCGCGTATGTTTGTGCACACACGTCTTTATATGTATGCGTGAGTGTCGCCTATTAGATGAATATAATAAAAAAATTACGTTTATTAACAACATTTTCATTTCGACATCATAAATATAAAAAAAGTCGGTGTAAATT
Organism: Druceiella hillmani; assembly: GCA_039881145.1. Taxonomy (NCBI): domain Eukaryota; kingdom Metazoa; phylum Arthropoda; class Insecta; order Lepidoptera; family Hepialidae; genus Druceiella; species Druceiella hillmani. The sequence goes on from JAYKKI010000007.1 coordinate 24,896,634, forward strand.
GTAAATTCATTAAGATGTGTTTCCAAAATTCTCCGTCAGGTTTTTATATTTATTTCATATTTACTACATTATACATAATTTCTAATACACGTACAATTAATTACTTAATTATTGATTGCCTAAAAAGTTTTTAATACCGAGTTGCTGTCGACAATTTTTATTAAAAAATTTATATGTTACGCTAAATTTTATTAAAGTATGCGCCATTATTATCTATTATTTGTCACCGTCTAATTGGCAGTGACACTATGCTTTTCATGTAAAATTCCGGTACTTTGATTCAAATAACTGGACACGATAATTTTAGAGATCTTTAAACATTGATTTTTTTCATGTAAATGGTTATTTAGAGCCCTGAGTAAATGATAATCCAAGGGCGCAATATGCGGCGAATATGGTGGATGAGTGAGTAGAGCCTAGCCGAAATCCTCTCATTTATCACGAGTACGTTTTGTAACATATGGTCTAGAATTGTCATGTAGAAAATAAACTCTATTCCTTTAACTACTTAATGAATTAGCTAATCGGTCGAATTGTTCATAATAAATATATGAATTAATTCTAAATCCCTCTAAAAGGAACCCAAATTAATAATGTCCTTGAAATTAAACCAGTAGCTTAGTATCACCTTTTTGGTACTTATTTCAAGTTTTGATAATGAAACTCCTGTTTTTCCGACACCCTGCCATAGACGTTTGCCTGTTTGATTAACGTATAAAACTCACTTCTCGCCGCCAGTTACTAACTGATTCAGCCAACGTCGAAAGTCGAAGTTACAAGTCGAAGTGACGTTTAAATGTCAATAAATTTTGACAAGTAATAACTGAAAGTGATATTATGACAATTCGTCGTAATTGTCGAACATCCAATTCAACAGGACTTCCGGTACGGGGTTCATCCTCAAGATCATAGTCTTTCTAAACCGAGTTTTCCGTCCAAATTCACCCTAACGCAGCACATGTATTATTTGTGGCAGTCTTTGCATCGTAACCCAGAGGAAATTGGTAAAATAATAGAATCCGTATTTCATATAGATTTAAATTCATAATCTTTTATGCAATTAACTTAAAGCTTTCGCAACGAGCGTTGGCAACTGACTACACTTTGCCTATTTATACTCTATAGCGATACCTGGAAGATTTGAGAATCTTTCTAGAAAAGTCCCAAAGTTGTGGCTAAAAACTTACTAGTCAATCTAATAAAAATCAGGTACGGTTGTTTTCGGTCAACACAACTGCGACATCGTCTTTATAATGAAAGTTAAATTTTTTGAATTTTTATACCAGTATAATTGTCTTTATGTTATTCTACATTTGATTCGCTGGATAGGTATTGAAGATATTGGAAGTTTAGAGTTTCAAAATGGTCGAATTTCGAATTTAGATGCGCATAACAATACAAATATTCACCTCATGCCAAGGTTTCATAATTATTTCGTTTACCAAAATATATTGTAAAAAACGTAATCAATATACGAGTATTTTCCGGCATTAGAATATTTTATTTATGAATATTTCTAACCCAAAAGGCAAAGACATATTACTTTATATTTCTGATTTGGGTGGTTGACGCAAAATGTGTTAGAACCAGCTGTTACTATTTTAATCTCTTAATATTTAATTTTTTATATATTTAAACTTGATATTCATAAATCAAAATTATGAGAATTACGTATGGAGCAAAAATAGTATTAGTTGTTGGAAAATATACTTTAATAAAAATGCGACTTTTATTAATTGCACTTGGTGTAAACTTTGTTTTACTTTATTACGTGGTAAAATTCTCATCCAAACTTTTGTATATTTATACTAAGATTTTGGCATTCTGTCATTTTATTATGGAGATATACAGGGGCATATGTCTGTAAAATATATTAGATAAATATGTCCATCGCCATTACATTGTTTATTAAGTTAAAAATCATTAGTTTATTTAAATAAATAAAGTTAGGACAGTGTCTCTAAAAATATTTACTACCCTAATAAGCACAAATACGGAAAGTGATATACTGAATATTTTTAAACGGAACGAGGTTCAAAAACGATAAAATTAGAGATTTCATTAAACGCACTTATGTAATAATCTACCAAGTAATGACACAAATTACGAAACAACACTAATATCGTAAGACGATATCGGTTCACAGGGAGACCTTTGCTAGTGCACAATTTTGTCAATGTAATCATCAAAATATGTGTAGTTATTAAACCCACTATTTTAGAAAAAACAATACTGATTTGAAAAACAATATACTTCAACACAAAGACTTCACAATATTTAATTAGACAATGATCGACATTTAATTAAGCAGCAAGTTTATAGTAAAAAGTATCAAATATATTAACAAAAATAATTGAAATTATTTCTACATAGAAAAAAGTTAACATGAACTTTTAAGTTCAGTCCGAATTGTACTTAAACGGTAGTTTAGTTAAGTTCGAATTGTATTGAAACGGGGCTTCGGCTAGTCGCTGTGACTTACAAATAAACTCATACTAACTTTATCCTTCATACTAGTCGTTCATTTTTAATAAATGATATAATAATTAAGTAATAGAAAAAAAATTAAGCACTATTAACACACGGCATATAAAATTTTTACTTCTAAGCTAATTTCATTTTCTATTATTTCTTGAAAACTTTGAAAAGTGGTGTAATTTTAATGACGGTAGATGAAAATAATAGCATGGGAGTGAGATTTACAATATAATCATAATTTTCAAGTATATTTTTAATTGTATATACACTTTTAATTGTATATAGAATTACATTTTATTAATATTAAATATTAAATTTAACTTGATACTATCAAGTTAAATTTTTATCTTTATCAAGTTAAGTTTTAAATATATATGAAAATAATTTATATACCCAAATGTAAAAATTTCCGGTTGTGTGGAAAAATTTATAACAATAAATTATTAGGGTATTTAAACAAAATATACCAGGGAAAATTATAAAAGTATGAAAGCTGTAGCACAAATCTGAAAGGGAGATAATAAATATAATAATAATAACACTATGAAAAAGAACAATCTTAAGTTTATCTGATTTGTTTCCCAATTAGACTGATTAAGAAAATTCACTTAAGAAAAAATTCGATAAAATCGAGATAGAATTCGGTAAAATAATTAGAGTACGTAATATTAAGGAAAAATTTACTGACCATCCAACTTCTTTGGAAATCCCAAAGAATACGTAAAACAATTTTATTTTAAATTACCTTTTTTGATTAATTTTAATTTATTTCTCTGCTATATCCTAAGAAAGTATAAGGTATACATCAAGTGTCGATAATTTTCTTATAAAGACTTGTGAAGACAATTTACATTATTTGACTGTAATTTTAATTAAATAAGTAAATTTCCATATTATAATGGTCACCTTTTATAACTTTAAGATCAGTTATAAAAGTGCAATTTGAACGGATTATAGGGAAGTGTTTTGTTTAATTTTTTGTTAAATATCTCTCAAATCCGGCAATATATAAAATAAGAGTTGATTAGGTTTTGTGATCAGTACCACCTCCCAAACATGTTCTCAAAGTTGTGATGGACCTAACGAATATTTTTTTTTTGATGAATTCCGCTTGAATTTTAAAATCTAACGAAAAAATTCATTTCAAATTATAACAAGCGAGTTAATTGTGAATATTTCAAAAACTCGATCAATTCCTCCATCGTAAGTATCCTTCTAATGCTTAGGCACTTACCATTAGACGCTTAATCATATTGAAGAAATTCCGATGGATGCAGAAAGATTGGTCGCCTAATTGTAAAAAATTGCTTCAATAATCGGCCCATTATCATAATTAGACGATCTATCGGTCAGTATTTCTTCAACATGATTGACTGAATAAAGGGTACATTACTCTATATTATAAAAAAATTAAAACATATGTTTTATATGTTTTATTTATTTTATAAAATTTTATTATATCGATACAACAATAATAAATATTAAAATGATTTCGATTAGAAATGATATAGGCTACTTCTCAATCAGGAATCTCTTTCAAACTCATATTACAATCTCAACTATTATTAAAAACAGTTTTCTAATTTATGAGCTATTCTAACTTGCAAGGTTAGGATTAAATTAAAAAGAAAAAAAAGCGATTAGCGTGTTTATCTTTCTCCAATATTAAACTCTGCACATATCATGTGAACCAAAAACATGACATGGACCATTTCTCAAATCTAATTTCAGAAACCTTACTTTTTTTTCACAAAGCTATCTAAATTTTTATTATGTTCACTTTGTCTTTTTATTTGTAGCTATTTTCAACGGCCAATAGGTACGGAGCCATATTTATTTTCCGTTTTTTTTTCAATTCACTATAATATTTTGATAATAAGAGATTACTCCATTTAATTTTTCTTACATAAATACTTGTGCCGTAAGGCATAGTATTTCTAAAGGCATTACATGCGCTGCTCACCTCACCACCAATTAGCATATAAAATTTCAAACGATCAATTTTTATACTAGTTTTGAAACCTTCTTAAATAGTACCGGTTTCCATTTCTACTGATTAACCTATCTAATTTTTTAAATATCTATGGTTAGGTATTTCTACTTTACAATTAGTTGCCACTACACAAACATAACAATCTGAATTCTTTACCCCGATAATTCAAATCACTCTTGTTCTGTGCACTATTACGTAACCCACTCCTGTTTTCATTATAATTTCAATTATATATTTCAATTATAATTCGTGCTTTAACTATGCTTAGCTTACGATCTGTCTGTAATAACAGTTATATAAGTTATACCATTAGTATTTTTGTCATGGTTTTCTATTGCTAGACCCTTTTCTTTTCCTAAATTTAACTGCGTATGTGTTTGTCTTTATATAATATCTCTCAGACATATTTAGAATATTGATACTGGCACAAATTTCGTCTAATTATAAATATATGTTTCCTGTTATTGAGATTCTTTCCACTGCTAATGGGAGCTAAATTGATGATTGCGAGGAATACGTCCACTTTATGTTTCAATTACGTTCACTTTATTGCACAATTTACTTTTAAAATAGAAAGTAGAAAAAACGCTAATCTCCTATTTATTCTATAAATTCCATATCGGAAGAATAGCATTGAAAAGGAGGATTGATATTTTTTACATGTTTGAATAGGTAAGAAATATCTGTAATCCTATTGTCTGCTAAAATTTTGTTATGAACACTAAATGTGTCATTTAAATGTTCAATGTCTAAGTCTGTTTCAGATGAAGTACTTCTAGTATATTGACATCATTAGAAGATATTGATTTTAGTGCATTTCGTCTTAGTCTCATTGTCGTCACTTAAAAATACGCTCTGGCTATCTTTTATTTCAATGTTTATTATTATAATTTCTATCACTCTAAATGGACCATTGATGTTAGATCCCAGACTCTAAATGGACTATTGATGTTAGAGTTTGATTTAGACATTTTGAAATATAAAAATGCAATTCCTAAAATTTTTGTTCCTTTCTGTTAGTACTCTCATTACGCAAAAAATACTAAATATAACTAGTAAAGTGCAATAGATTTCATGGTACAATAAAGGTACGAACAATATATAACTGGTGTCCCTTCGTTGGTTTATTTGTTATCTCATAAAAATAACTCTGATTGGAACATTTAATGGTAGTAGGTATATGCGTCATTTTACTTTACATGTCAAAAATAGGGTAAATATCAAAAACGGGGTTGAGGGTTGTGATGTGGGAAGAGTGCCGTCCGCCGCTGAAATGTTTAATGCGGTTCTGACAAAACGGAGACAATACAGTTGAGAGATCGTTACTCAGTCATAAATTATAATTATTAGCATGCCGTTTATTTTTATAGCACATTGTTACAGCTTATTAGTTATATTATCATTACAAACTACTTACGGTAACTTTGTAATTTTTGTGTTTGAATTATCAACATTAACTTGATTATTTAATAAATCAGTGCAATATTTCACGCTGGGCTGATTTTCCGTCACGTACAAAACATTTTGTTTTCAGATCGATTTGAAATCGAAAACAAAGTGTAAAATTAAAATAATATTAAAATAATAAACAAAAAATAAACGATGCATGTGTTCGTGTACAGATATAATATGGAATTACGTCTGCTGTGATAACGCGATGAAAGAATTAGTCATATTCTCGTTTCCAAAATTTTCAAATTCTTGAGAATGCAGCAGTTGAGACACCGATCACGGTTAATTATGTCTGGAACAGTTAAGATTGCCACGTTTTCTTTTTTTTTATATAATCTAAGGACCTAAAAATAGTTCGATGTTATTTCTGATTACATTGCGCAATAATAAAGATATTTCAGTGGAGAATTAGAACTAATACTGTTCAATTGTTTCACCAATTCATAACCACGGAGGGAAATGAGATGGACTTGTCTGTCTGCGGGCCGTCGAAAGCCGCAAAATTTTCCTCTACCACTTCCTTTGTTTACTTGAGAATCTGAATTTAAATACAATATTGACTTTAAGACGAAATAATTAGTTTTAAATTCAGTCAGATCAGTTAAATAATGTTTTAAGATAGAGCATAGTAATCACAAAATATGATAATAGGTCAAAGTAAAAACTACCAGTAGCAAATACCTTGAATCACTGTTAAGAAGAAATCTAAAATTTGACGCGAATTTTTAAAACACATTTTCGTAATAATTACTTATATCAATAATTTCAAAATATAACACAATTTTTTTCCGCACTTGGCTTGAGTTTAGTTTTATGACCCGCTAAAAATAAAAAAATAATACTTGCCTGAATCGATAACGTTAAACAATCTCAGACTGATAGTCAATAAAACAATATGAAAATCTCATAATATTGTTTTAATAATATTCTATTCTCCCTGGGTTCAATACTTCCTCTCAGTGCTTAATATATTTTTCATCATACAAATCAGAGAAAAAAATTTAAACGTGGAATTATTTGAAATAAAAACGAGGGACCTGGTACATTTTACATTGGTTACGATAAGTTTATTATTATTAATTATGCGTCGACTAATATCCATTTCGAATACATATTTGTCACAAAAGGCGTTCATTAAAAAATTTAATTAGCATTTCCATAGCCTCTCTACACTATTCAGTACCGATCAATACGATAATATGGCGGCCCCATTGTAAATCTAATAATGAAACAACTGTGGCGAGCCTCAAACTTATCAAAGGCGTGTTGAGTTGTAGCTTCATTGGGGAATCGAAGCCTTTATAGTGAGTCATTGTTCGTATATAAAAAGCGTATTTAAGTACCAACGGCCTACTTGTGAATAGTTTGGTTTAAATTAGCTTCATGTCTGTCTCAGTTGAAATTGAATGTTTTATGTTAATTAAATATTGTTGAAATAGTGTATATGGATTATTCCTTTTTTTAATTTATTTCGTTATTTTTACACAGAGAAGAAAAGCTGAAAATTCATATTCAATCACTCCTAGTTTCTTTTAATTATGTACATAAGCAGTGACATTTAAAGGTGGTGTTAAAGTACGAAAATTAAAATAACATAATGAAACCTTACATTTTTCTCTGTAAATAGTGACTAAGACCAATCTTGTATATTTTAAGAGAAGCGAGATTATTAACATGGTTATAATTTTTATAATAACAATGAAATTATCCCCTAACTGCAAATATAACGTAAGGTACATCAAAGCATTAGGTCTTTTAAAGCACCGGTGTGTGTAGGGATCGTTAGAATCATCGAAAAGTAGGTCATCGAAAAAGCTATGTAAACCAAAAATATACATGCCACTGTCAGCAATAGTTAATTTTATATTCAATTAATAAAGTCCTACACAAATATATGCTGTGTGTGTGAGGAATGTTGTTCTTTTCATTGCTTTCAATTTTGTAACGTTGATTTGGAACTAGAAAAAGTATTAAGACCATCAGTGAAATGTAGAATACGTTGATGAGTACATTGAAAGATTATGCTTAATTGAAATTAAATTTACGTGATTGCCTATATTTTAATCTTAAATTCTGTTTGCACTCTGGTTGGCTGAACAGATAGGATGCCGTGCTGTTGTTATTATTTATAACTTGTTATTGATATATTATTATAATTGTATATATTATTCACGCTTAATTTCGAATAATGTTTTTGTTAGTGTGTTCACATTCTTATGTTCCATTAATATACTGAGCTTATTTAAGTTTTGAAAAGTATTTCATTTATCCAACTGATACCATTATTTTAAAGAGAAATATGAATTAAAATTATATTACATGTATTAAGTTTTACGAACTGTAAGATTTTACGAACGCAAAGTATCTTTTCATTGTTATTATATAACGTTATCGATTCTATTTGGATATTATTGTCTTTACTTTATCATATTATCGAGTAATACACATAGTTGAAAACTATTTTTAAATAATGGTGACATAACTATGCAGTCAATATTGCCTTCTTAATTAAAGGAAAAATATTACAATATTCTGTTTTCTATTAAATTTATTTTTCGGTTCTGTACATTCTGCTACTGTAGCACTCAAGATAAATTTCCATGTGTTTTTGTTTTGTGTCGAATATAAAGTGAAATGTAATGAAAAATACGTTTTTAATAATTACATAGTTCCTAATCTTTGAAAAAATTATTGATGAAATTTTGAGATTTATTAATTAGTTATTTTATAATTACAACTAATTATGACGATAGTATTTGACAAGAAATAATTAAACCAACTCACAAATAAGTTATCTCTCGCCATTTTCCGGTCAGTGTGGATAAGAGCTACGACAAAGAAAATATCGTGTTTCTAGAAAACAAACAAAATAAATATTTTCTGGATATTTCATTTATAGCGGTTTTGCACGCCGTGTCGAGACGAACAATATTGCTCATTGTGTAAGTGCCGACATTCGATTGTTGATAAAGTGTTAAACGTATTTAGCTTTGTGAAGTGAAATGTTTGTTGATTAAATTTTCATTTGCTTTTGGGGAAAGATAAATAGAATTGTTTTTCTTAGAAGTAAAGTTTTCGTAGCGATAACGCGTTTTTTGTTGGATTATACTGCAAAAAATATAAATTTTTATTTATTTTGTCTTTCATTAGTCTTAAGTTTTGTTCTCCACACTAATGTTTTCATACATAATTCCACAATCTACACAATTCCTTTTCCACTCTAATATTAATATTAAAAAGTGTATGAGCTTGTTTAAGGCAAGAAAAATCAGAATGTTTTATCTGTTCGGTAGAAAATTATTTCTTTTGGGACATACACTATTAAACGTAACTAATTATAACAGAACACAACAAAATAATACAATTAATATTGTATTGACGGAGATTTTGTTATAAATGGATTTTCTAAGTGTCCAAGTTGTAGGTGCACAAAAAAATATGTTTTCTGGTTGGTGCCACAGAATAAAACTTCTCCCATCAACTATTTAAAAAAATAGTTCAGGGCGGACGAAGTCGCGGAAAAATGCTACTTGATAAGATGATTAATGTTATCGTAAGAATAAAATAATACATATAAAATTTACTTTCCATCTACGCACAGATGAAATGATTATCTTACCAGTGATATTTTTTTCGGATTTATTTCCTTTGTTCCCAGATGTCTTTATAATGTATTATAATAAATCTGTCCCTGGTACCTAACTCCACTTTTACTTCTCAATGTTCATTAATAGTAAACGTGATTTCTAGGATATGTTTATTATTGTTTTATTTTATTGAAACAGCCTCTCCCTAAGTTTAAATTTTTATGCGCACTATAAGTAAAAAAAATACAAAAAAAAAATATTTTCATCTTATAATCAAAATTGATTTTACTAGAAGTTCTAATTTTGTTTTGATGGTTACAAATTATAATGGGTTCTTCACATTTCTACAATTTAGATGTTTTCGTCATTGACCTCAGAGCTGAATAAATATGGGAAGGGATAGCTTCCAGATCCTCTTTCTTCTTAATCTTCCTAATTTTATCAAAATTTAAAGTGAGAAGTGGGAGAGGTTAGGGGTTTTGTTGGATTAAGTTAGGATTTTACTTTATATTAGATTGGATTAAGTTACATTAAGTCTAATCCAGAGATCCAGTGTTAGTTCAGATTATTATTGTTTGTATAACTGTACCGAATATAGTATTTTATCGAGTACAGCAAGGAAAGGTTAAAAATTAATTTTCCCCTAAACTGCAAAATTTCCGCTCTGTAGAATTTGTAACACAGGGAATCGCGTCCCCCTCCGCCTTTTTTCCTTCTCATTCTCCCACTGAACTCCGACAGGATTATTTTAAGTTTTATCGTTATTTTTATTCCAATCACGAGTAAAAGCTATATATATATATATATATATATATATATATATATATATATATATATATATATATATATATATATATATATATATATATATATATATAACGTAATATGTTACTTTGTTTACGGTGAAGTTTTGAAGTGGTGGTGATTTCATTTGACATAAATTTGAATGTCACTTAATATTTTGCAAATGGGATGTAAATGAATTATGTCAATTGTTAGCGACGCCAACTTTGATTTTCAATATGTAAGATTTTAAGACCACATTTGACTAGGAACGTTACAAATGAACTTTAATATTCCAGTGACATGGAAGAATTTCTAAAGAGTGTAAAATTAAAGTTATTAAGAAAACTTTTTGATGAGTTGAAAATTCTGAGTATATCATTAAATAAACAGCATTTTAGTTTATGTCATAGTCTTGTTTGTTTACACAAAAACGGTGATACAAATCACTGGACAATAGGAATAATGTTGCTGTTACTTACTACAAAATGAGAAAATTTTTTATTTCCACATTTCAAAAGTACACACGATAATTTATTTTGTATTTTGCCAAAGAAAATGATTTTAATTATTGTTATATTTGTAATTGAATATACATAAATTATTTTAATTTTTAATCAAGAAAAATGTATCACCGAATTATATAGTTAATTATTATTGTAAAGTGTGATACTGTTATTTAGTAGGTGTGTAAACGAATTTTTCAAAAGTGAGCATGATATATAAGCGTGTGTGCGTGTGTATATATATATATATATATATATATATATATATAATTTAATAAATCTTCCTGTTATAAAGCAACACACAAATTAAACTAAAAGAGGTTGTATTTATAGTCCTAATGCATGTAGCATTAAACGAATAGCGTTATTATTTACATCGCACCGATGTAATTTATACAAGCAAATGCAGATGAGAAACTGAATGAGTGATGAAAACAATTATTTATGATTAGATAAAAAAATCACTTTTGCTTCCGTACACTGAAGAAAGTTGCTAAACGTCCCTAGAATGATGAACCATTGTAAAAAGCGCCAAATGTATTAAAAAACATTAAACGCTTTGTTATTTTCATTTAATGTTGCCATAAAATCTTAAAATAAATGGCTTTACTTTGATTATCACTGTACCAGATCAGATCGCCCGCCGGTCGTTACGACTTGTTTATGAATAAACTGAAACTAACTTTGTCATCAAAACGATAAAAATTATTACTTTGCATTCAAATGATAAAAATGACTATTTTTAATATGATTAAAAAAAAAATTTCGCTTTTGTTAAATATTAAGTTTCATTGTATTATCCAAAACACAACCGCGTTCAAGAAAGTTGATAAATATTACTCGAAAAATGAACCATTGCAAAAAGTGTGTAACATATTAATAAATATAAAATACTTATTCCATCCGGTCAAGTTATCAGAAACTTATAAAATACATGGCTTTACTTTGGTACTCACTGTACAGAGTCAAAACTTCCGCCAGTTGCTGCGACGTGTTTACGAATAAACTGAAACAAACTTCGCCATTAACGTTACACTTTGACTAATTATCCAATTTTAGTAAGTGGCAACTGAAAATTAATAGCTCTTTCTCACTAATGATTTATCTGTATTTTATTTTATAATATAAAATAAATATTTTATTTGCTTTTTCTCTTTTGTAACTTTACATAAATTAGCGTCGAAATGGATGTATTGAAAATTTTGAACCGGAATAAAAAGGGATTATTTAAAATATTAATGATGATTAATTAATATTTCCCAGTAGTAAGTTAAAATATGCAGCATAAAATATTAAATTCTGAATTGATAGTAAGTAATATAAAAAGGTTCATTTGCAAATTAATTAAAAATATAATACTAAAATTAAAATTTAATTTTATTATTGAAATATGCACGATATACAAATAAAAGACAAACTGGTGACCCGCGACCTGTCCCAATTATTTATACAAGGAAATGCAATAAATAGATCTGTCAGTTATGAGTAGAATTCGCACTACAGTGCTTTCGTACACATATGAAAATATAAATTAGCGGCTGGTGATTATAAAGAGTACTAAAGGAAGCATTGGATTATGATCTCGAGGTTTCGCTTATGATCATCAGTAATTACGTATTATTAATGGACAAAGACGAACAAATGAATGGCAGTGACCGTTTGATATAATACATATTAGCAATATGACTGAATTAAAAAATGGGGCACTGGACACTAATGTGGTATAAAAAATACTACGGTCTAATCTTTCTGCACAAGCACCTAGATATTTCTTTATTAAATTGGCTCATATGTTGAACTGCTTAACGATCGGAATATTATTTGCGAAATTTTACGCCTAAAATGTTTTCAAAATAATTACACTAAAAATTAACATTTTGAAGTTAACATGCAAAACAATTACAATTACATTCAAAAAATTTATAGAAACTTTGAAACCTGAAAGTTTCTATAATTTTTTAGTATTAACCTCAAAATCTTCATTTTCCAGGTCAAATGGTCTCTGAGACAAAAGAATCTGAGAGATGGATAGGCGGAGGAGTGTGTGAGTGACTTTATAAGTGTCCGTTTCCTTTCCTTTTGAGATATGGTATCCAAAGAACTGGAAGATAATTTATTAAGGTAATTAAAATACATAAATACATAAACACAGCAAATGTTGTATTTGCAAGTACGAATTAAAGCTCGGGGGAAGACTAGTGCAATATGCGCAACAGCATAACTCCCGTCCCTTTGGTGGAGACTAACGTACAAGCATGGAATTTTAGATACCACAATATTCTACATTCCAAGTCAATCAGTATATGAAATTAATAGGAATCTATTGAAACTTCGTATCACAATAATTTAATGTACTAAATCAATTAACATCCCACATCTAACATCCATTTTTGTTTTCAGTACAATCAGAAAACGTACTTAAAGAAGAGGTAGCTAGTTATATCTGGCCAATAATTCTCATACCTAATACAAAATATCACCGCGTAGTAATTTTTAACAAAATCCGTGTTAGTGGATGGTTGTAATAATTATCTTTGAATAATCAATAAAGTTTGTGTCATTTGATATTGCTTTTAAATATTTCACTCCAAACACTTTGTAGTCGTAATCCTATGTTGTTGCATCATTACGCACACACACAGATATATATTATACATTCATGCCGTGTGTGTCCATGTGTATATACACACACACACACACACACATGTGTGTGTATGTGTATATATATGTATATATATATATATATATATATATATATATATATATATATATATATATATATATATATATATATATATACATACAATAAGAAGGATAAACGCATGCATTTCACAGTGGCATCAACAAAAAAATATTTCTTATACGATACGTTAATTCTTGATAACTCAAACCAAATAAAATGAATAACCAAATATTTTAAATTACAAAATATTGATCCGAAACTTTTTGGAAAAATTAACGTGCGAATATTGATTTTCGTTTATTAGTTATTAAAATATTCCGTGTGCAACGTTAAAATTTACCGCCTTCCACTCAATGATTTACGATTTACCCAAAACCGTACGCGTCCCAATATAAATCGGACACCATGCGAAGAAAATGATATTAAATTTGTTTACAAACTCCTACAAAGACTTAATTGACTTATTATTTGCGACATAATTTTCGGCGCTCCAAGTTTAGGGTCGTTTCTCGGGGACCGAATATCTACTAGTTAACTAAAGTCATTTATCTAATAACTTTGTTCTCCATAGTTAGTGTATTTAAATTATATTTAACGTCATATGAATTTACTGATACGTATTTACTTTTCAGAAGGATTGAAAAAATTTCATCTTGGAAAGCTGTAATAATAATTAAAGAATTAAGTTAAATATTTTTATTAATACAAAAAAAGTGGCGCAAATGCAATAAATTAAAAGAGGAAGGTAAACAAAAGAATTTATTTAGATGATCCTTTTATGAATTAAATATCCATGTCCAATATATATACAATCTGGTTATTACCCACTAATATTTTTAAGTTTGGTTTTATAAGTTTTATTTTCCTGATTTCTATGTTGTTTGATGATCGAGTTTTCAACCTGCAAATATTTGATGACCAAAGTTACAGAAGAAGCTACTCGTAAAATAGTATTTGAATTCGTTTGGTTCGCGTTGGAGTCGCGGAGTTTATGAGCGGACCTCTCATGGATGATGGGTTACTATTTGTGTAATCAAATCGTCTTTTTGGTAGGACGAAGACAGCAAAGTCCTCTATCTAATCTCGTGGAATATCATATATTCCTTTCGGAATGTGGTAACATCGTCTATGCTGATGACACATAGCCTATAGTATGTACAGTAAGATATAGAGAACTATAGAAGCTAGCAGCACACTATTTTGTCAGGGTACTTAACTGGGGTACCAAGAATACACTTAGCTTTGCTTTCAAAAGTTGGAAGCTGTCCTCTTTAAGGTTTGACTAGGGAGTGAGTCAACTGTTAAAATAGGTGATTCCAGGATTGGTGCACAGGATCAAGTCATTTACTTAGGCGTGGTCGTCGAAGCTATGCGTAGTTTCATGCCGTTAGGTTTTTACAATTTGTTAGATCCAAGACTCTTTACATGCATCCCCGTCGTTTGTCGGGTAAGGAATTTATATTATTACTAACATAAATCTAAATAGAGTAGAATTCTAGGCATAGATGGTTTGCCTGAATATGTATTTTTCCAGTTTTAAAAACATGATGTTAGTAAACTGACTGGTGTCGTATAAACAACCTATTGTTATTGTACCCGCTTTGGTAATAATCAGGTGTATCATTTAGGTAATATCTGGAATTGATTTGATTTATTCGACAAAGAAGCTTGTTGCAATATTATAATTGTGAATTAATGAAATAAAATTGTAATGACCATGCACAACATTTAAGTTAATTAAATCCTCGTTTCAAATTACCTATCTTTTTTCCATTACAAGTTTTCCTTTAGATATAACGCCTGTAAAAATAAACATGGGTATTTTACAAAAGCAGATTAGATTTTAGTAAAATTATTATTCCACAATTTTGAGTAACAGGTATTAGTTATTTATTTATTATTTAATTTATTTCGAAATTAATTTAATCGATTGAAAAAGAAATCGTAACAAGTTTTATGTGTCTACCGGCTTCACTTATAAATTAAATAAGTCGTAATCATTTCATGTTAAATATAAATACATATTTGACATGAAATGCCTACGTATATTAATTTTATAAGCAAAAAGTAGGAGGGGTGAAAAATACAGTATCGAAATATGATTATTATTTTTAAGTGGAGTTATTATTGATTTCGGTATATTTAATTATTCTCTATCCCATTTTAGTAAATTCGTTTTCTCTTAAACTCAATCCCGGTTTAACACCTATGTAAAATTAAAGTTGAAAACTTATAAGCACTTGGACATATTTTAAAATCTTTCCAAATATTTAACTATGCAAATCAATCAGAGCACAAAAGAGCTGATATTAAACAAAGGTAAAACCATCACCTTTATTTATGACTTGTATATTCGATATACGTCATAAATCCTAAAACCACTGTAACTCACCCTAAATCTGTATATAATTTCTTTACGATTTATATCAAGTACACACCTTAATTAAATCCTATAATTATTATACAAATGAAGGTTTAGGGCTTATTTGTACATTTATTATAAACTCAAACCTAAGTTTGATAAAACGTAGCTTTTCCGTTTTATTTCCTTTTAATGGAAATTAACTTCATTAGAAGAGGACATATCCCAAAAAAAATTAATGTAATATTAAAATTACTCCAGGCTCGGTACAACCAAGATAACAATGTTTAAAAACATTGACTTAGCTTGAATTTTTAACAAAGACCGCTTAGTCCTTCTCTGCTTGCATTTGTGATAATTGTCATAATATGCTAGCAATTCGAACAGGTGTAAATTAATTAATTGAGTAAGTTTTTCGTATGTGAATTTTTTTCATTTATGAACGTATTCCTATCCTTTATTTTATTAAAAAAAATTATAATGTACCATGATATACTAATCTAAATTGCAAAATTCAAAGATCGGTTTTTAATAAAATCACTTAAAAACTTACTAATAAACTGACTTACACTTCGCCTATGTATAGGAAATGTTATATGTTACTACATTTCCTTTACTAATAAACTGACTTACACTTCGCTGTATGTACAGGTTATATGTTTCCTATACATAGAGTATTCTGTAACATTTCCTATGAAAAAAATAAACGGTTGCTTATTCACGCATACACTTATCACTGAATATCTTTCTTAGGCATAGCATGAAAATTTTAATAAGATTTTTGCTATTGGAATGTGCTTAATATATGGTAGTAACTATTTTAAAAGTTGTACGAATATCTGTACTTCAAGTCGTTAAAAAGTAAAGAAAAATTTTAATATATTTCCGAAACGTATCTTTACAATATGAACTATTAAGATTATTTATTCATTAAATTAATTTAGTCATTTGATGCCACTTATCTTTTTCAAATATCATGACTGATGCTAAAGGGTAAATTACTTTTTTATCAGACTATTATTCACTAATAAATGATTGTGACAATTGACTGATAATGATTGTTATGGACATTTATATTCATCATGTAATGTCATTTGTCCCAAAATTCCATTATTTCGCTAAAATTTTATGCTTGGTATTTTATGCCAAGATTAACAAAACAGAACATTTATTACAAAACGGAATCATTTTATTATCTGTTCTTCTATAATAAGCATTTTCTTCAGTCTATTTGATACATAAAGGTGTCACAGCAACATGAAGTGGCGAAATATTAAAAAATGAAGCCAAAACCATAGAAGTAATATTTTAATTAGGCCATAAGGGTTATGAACTTAAATTACTGGAATTTTGATATTGTCTTTTGGTTTGCGGTTTGAATTCTTTTGTAGTGTAATATCATTTTTGATTTCGAATATCAGAAAAAATTAACCGAAGAAAAAAGTAAACGAAGTACCTCTATCATTAAGAATACTTAATTTGGTCCAATGCGGAAAGGTTTTCTTATTTGTAAGGTAACTAAAATTAGCTCTATAAAAATAATAAAAAAGACGTCATCAAGAAAATTGTAACTATTCCTTGGAATCGACAGTTAATATTGGAAAGTATATGGATTAAATGGTCTTCAAATTAACAGTTTGTATTAACGTTACTAACAAAACGTTACAAAAATATTCCATCTCTATCTCCATCTCTACGTAATTTCCCTTTCTTTTTCATATCCGTGGTTATATAAAAATTGAAATGTTGCAGTGTAGAAAACGAGTATTATAGTTTTTACTTTTCTGAAAATACTATTGGAATAGAAGATATTTTTTCTCTGTCAGACCATCAAATTTGTATTCAAAAACATTCCCGACAGTAGGTGTGTAAAAAAAACTACACAATTCATTTATTTCGTAAACACGGGTTTGTAACGAACTACGAGAGATGATAAAAAATACTTCAGAGCATGCTTCAATTAGTACGAAAAATAAAGCCAACATTCAAATAAAATTTGTTGCATTTTGTTCTCACTCTGCCGTCGGTCGCAGGGGCGGCCACCGAACCAAGGAACCATCTGGTGTCCGCAGCATATACAGACCCCTTCGTAAGTTACGACCGTCAAAATAAAATTACAGTTTCTCGTTAAATTAATTTTAATGATAAGATCGTGGAGGGGGATATTTGAAGAGAAGTTTGTCGAATTATATTTTAAATTTGCAGGGACATACAGATTTTACAATAATAAATTCTCTTGTTTCCTTTTTAAGTCTGCCTTCGTCATCTATATTTTTAGAAATAAGACGAAAACTATTTTTATAAAAAGTATTTTGTGGGAGTCCACATTACAGAGTACCAATATATTGATCCAATAATACATCATTAATATTTTTTATGCGGGAAGTATTTACCAACTTGTTGAAAAGGTCATCACAAATTTTGATATTATATTTAATTTATCATTTCAGATTATTTGAAAATTTGATAGCTTTGAATTTTTATCACAAGAAGCTATTTCTTCATATAAATTTATGCATAAGCTTACATGTAAAGAGGAATTCTGTCCAGGCCTACAATATTGCTCCCATTAGAAGAAATTGAAAAAATTACTCTCTATAAGAAAATTTATTTTTTTCTATAGACAGTTAGTGCTTTATTTTAGTACTAGCTGGGATTATAACTTCATTGACGTAAACATTTAGGAAATATTACTATACATGTAATGCCACCTAATGAAAGTAAATTTTCTCCATTTAAGTGGGTTTTGTCTTAATTGACATTTTTTTTCAAATGGACTGTTTGTAATAAAACCTAAACCGAAATGAAAAATTGAGTTTTATCAGAATCTCGTTAGTGGTTCTTATCCGATGCGTCAACGAATAAACATAATAACGGAAAAAATAGACAACAAATTCCAAAAACACAAATTTTTTCGTGTATTTCTTTTATAATTTCTTCCTAATTCATTGTTTCGCATATATTTTTAATTTGCGGGCATGCTAATTCTACATTTTTATTATGTAAGTAGATATAAATTTATAAATCATAGCCACAATTAATAATTTCGAAATGAATCACCTCAAAAATGTATACCAAACACCACTGACTGAAGAACTTATCGCGAAACCTCCAGAACTATAATGCCCAAGTAATTAAAATTTAGCTTGTAGGTTTTTCTTGACTTTTAGGTGCTTAGTGAGAATGGTTTTTTATCATTTCAACCCCTAAAGGTACGAAAAAGGGGGCAGAAAATTGTATGGGAATTTCGATGTTAAAATTAAAGAGACATGAATATTTTATATTCAGAATATCAAACAAAAATAAAAAGAAATATCTATCTCTGCGTTTTTTGGAAAATCTCTTACCACAAATATTTGTTTTGTATAAAAGCGAATTAAAACAAAATCAATCTAAGTGGAAGATTTTTAATATTTTTATTTCGATAAAATTTTATGTCTGAGAAAATTAGAAATTATTTATTTTATTTATTTAAATATGTACTTTAATGTATCTAAATGATACATATGGCAAACTTATTGTTACAAAAGTAATTTCTTACAGCTAATCATAAGATCATTTCACTGACTAGCAATGATGTAGCAAAAAGAAAAGCAAACACGTATGAAAATGTTTAATTAATTATGTTTTTTCACTTGTCGAACACAGCAACAGCGCGATCGTTGCCATTTTACTTGTAAAGTTTTCCGCCACATCGGTGCTGTCATACCAACTTGTACGTATTACGTAGTTAAAACTACACAAGTGATAACATGTGTGAGGTGGCGGGTAACGCAGTGTGGAACAACCTTCTGTACATATTTACGTATTTAAAACTTCATGCCGTGAGAGATTATGTCAAATTGCGTATTTAAAATACGCGATTTGATATACTCTCTCACGGGATGAACATAGAGCATGGACAATCGTTCCAAATTTTTTCAATTTACGTACCGAACTTCTAGTTGCAAATTGGCATACCGATGATTTTTTAAGCAGCTAAGTACTTACACTCGTGTTGAACTGTTGCATTTTACCATGTTTCGCTGTCTCGATATTGTCGATAGAATTAACGAGTGTAGTGTAAAGGTGACCTCAAATTGAATGCTACCCAGAAAAATTATAGTCATCTCTAATTTATGGTCATGTTAAAAACTCTTATCAGAATTGAAAGAGATAAACCGAAAGAGACTGATGTTTTATAAGGATAATACAACATGGGTGGATTTTATCACCGAATCTTTTTAACATGTATTCAGAAGCCATCATAATGGAAGTTATGGAAGACTTAGCCCGTGGTGTTAAATTCAATACAAACTTCTTCGTTTCCATAGTTTCACAATCAAATGTTTGGAAAGAAACGATTTCTTGGTTACCTTACTATTGCAGGTCCATAATATTACATCTAACTCATATCATCTGAAAGAGCGCATCTAAAAACAGGGATCATGTAAAAAGTAGAACTTTTATTTGTTTTTGGGCACTCCATTCACAACATAGATATTACATTCTGTAATTATATTATGGTTCTGACATAACGAGACGTCGTCCTCTAATATTATCACTTAGATGAGTTCGATTCCAGTTGTGTGAATTGTTAAACTTATTACACAAATGATAGCTTCTTTTGAAATAATGTCGAAGCTGAAATGCCCCAATTTACAAATCAATCATTTTCATATTCCCCAAAACTAAGACGTAAGTATAATAAAAATTAGAGCCATTTGTAAGGGCTTCTACTACATATGCATAACTTGTATATTAATGAAAATAAACGGATACTTCAAAAGGCAAATTTCACCAATTTTATCACTTAGATGTGTACGATGAGGATTTCTACTACACATGTATAACTTGTGTAATAAATGTAAATAATCGGATGTATCACAAAGAGGATTTTCTAATAATTTATGTATGTAAGTGTCAAGCGATTGTATTCATATTATTTATCCACGTATATTTTATAGTTTATATACAATGAATATTTACTCGCTTGCAGACTCTAACGACAACAAAACCCGATCTAATAAGTATCATAAAGTTCCGTGTATTAGTTCCGGGCAGTAAATTAGATTGAAAGTTCACCACAAAAAGTTTTCAATATAGTGTGTCATCGTATATAATCCAAATTGTTTCTCTAAGACTAAAGTTGTACTAAATTTATAAGATAAATGGCTATAGTTTACTCTTCACTTTACAAAGCAGGCGCTCTGAATGGTGGGTGTTTCCTATTTTCAAATAAACTGAAATAGACTTCGCCATTAAGTTTGTACTTTACTTTGTTATTTAATTGTAATTGCTTGAATGCTTGGTTTATACTCTTCTCAAAAATTAGCAATAGATGTTATAGTTAAAGATTATGGGAAAGGGAAGGGCAGGGGGAGAGAATCACGAGGAATTTTTTTTGCAGGTAGTGTTACTTTTGTGTAATAATTTATCATTTCCAGTCATTATTAACACTTGACGAATAGTCATAACGACCCTATTTGAAGAAGCAGAAAAATAAAAAAGACTTAATTCTTTTTATTTTTAAGCATTACTTTTTAAAAATTACTATTTTGAAAATAATTTGAAAAATGAAAACTTAATTAAGTAAATATCAACAAACACTGTAAAGCAGATTTAACATTTGAAATGTAAAGAATACTAAATTGGAAAATTCATGGGCCTTAAAACGTTTTTTATTTAGCATTTCTTTTAATAAATATCACTATAGAAAAACTTGTCTGAATAAGGCTTAACTAGAGTAGTTTAATTCTTATGAAAAACTATAATTACGATAATGAGGAAGGCAAGTGAAAATGGAAGGAACCTGTTTGTTTTAGAAGGTATATTTAAATTATAGTGTAAAAGTTCTAAGGTTAATTATTTGAGATAAACTTATTCAATTTGTTTGCTTAAAGGATAAATGTTAAAAGCGTTGATCGCTTTATGAGTTTCATAGAACAGAAAGAAGAGAATTTTGTTTTTTTAATTTGACAAGCGATATAACATTTTAATTACAATGCAATAAAAATCTTCAGCATTAGGAAATTATGAGTACTGTCTTCAATCGTAATAAATTGATTTACAACGGCATCGAAGTTAACGAACACGTCTGGTACGTAAATTGACTGAAAATATATTTTGTTTAATTCACATTTTTTAAAAAAGAATAATATGTGAGTATAACTATAAGTTTCAATTTGAGTTAATAGTGAAAAAGTCTCTCGGAAAACTCCGTTTTGTTTTATATTATTGAAGTAATGTTTACATTATACGACAAGATATAAAACGTTTTTGATTTTATTCTGGACCTGAAGATTCTACTAAAATAAGATAGAGTATTTTCTAAAAAATAATATTTTAAATATGTTACTACTCCTGATAAACACGGTCGAAAATTTTAAACTAGACTTATTAAGTAACACCAAAAATATTTAGAATTTTATTGTCACGAATAAGATATACCACCAAAATTTAAATTATGACGCAAATATTCGAATACAAACACACATAATTATTATTATATGTATATGCTTATTAATATATTCTGAATACAATACGTCAATAAATTTGTAGTCTTACATTCCGTGATTTACGATTTGCTCAAAGCATCGCCGGTACTTGTTAAAATACAAATTTGTACTTCCGAGCAAGAAATACCACCAAACTTCACATTTATACACTTGAACAAAGACGTAATTGAATTATTATTCGTAATGTAACTTCAGTTGCTCCAAGTTCCGATTTATTTTCCGGAGAACGATCTCCACGATTTAACTAAACTCATTTACCTGGTAACTTCACTTTCTTTATTTACTCCCTTTCTAAACGAAATTTGTCTCCCCTTGTATATTAGGTTGTGAGCTATTTTGTGTGTGTTCATTTATATATTTTGCGGACTTATATGAAATAGTTTCCTTTTCGGAGATGCCAATATTTTCAGTCGAAAAAAAGTATTACTACTTCTTTCTTTTCTATTATTGTTATAACTCAGAGGTTTTAAATTATATTCTAGGAAAATTTATTATATATTGTCACACCTCTTCCAATGCTACTCTTAATGTCGATGCCACCTAATCACTATTTTTCTTTGTTTGATTTTTCTGCTCAGGAACATTACGGATTGCAGTGAGCATTTGAACGACATATTAACGCGTTTTTATTACTTTCAGATACTCAACGACTCTTCACTTTATTTGCAAATAGGAAACAAGAACCATTCAGAGTACCTGCTTTGTAGCATAAATCATTATCCAGTAATAGTCTATATCCATTGAAATCGATGTTGCTAGTCGCCTGAAATAGTTTTACTGAATAGTTTATTAATATATATATATATATATATATATATATATATATATATATACATATATATTTGAACATAAAGGGCCCATACCAATTGCTGTAAACGCTAAGAAAGAAAATTTAAATATTAAGGAATAAAACGTTGTTGAAAGAACAGGTATTTATGTTGGAAAAGAATTCCCCCTAAAGGTTACGAAAATTAGAGACGAATCAAAAGTACAACAAAAACAAGAAACAGACATAGGAAACAAAGTATTTATACGTAATAATAAACACGTAGTAACAGAAAACGATAGAAATTCTAGTAATGAAATAGCTCAATCGACATCTCCACCCGTCATAAATTACACCACGAGTAAAGCAACTTCCATAAATATTACGACAAAGAAAAAGGTTAAAGCAGTAACTGAATCACGACCTATATGACATTCGCAAAGAAACTGGCATATAAAATCAAGAATTAGAAAATAAAATCAAAAATTAGAATTAGGAAATTTAAAAGCCCCCACATAACTAAC
Organism: Druceiella hillmani; assembly: GCA_039881145.1. NCBI lineage: Eukaryota > Metazoa > Arthropoda > Insecta > Lepidoptera > Hepialidae > Druceiella > Druceiella hillmani. Next base: position 24,920,265 of record JAYKKI010000007.1, read on the forward strand.
CATGAACACTAAAAAAATATTCACAAAAGCTTCTCCCAATACAGTTGGTCCTGTGGGAGATACCAAACAAAACCTTAAATAGGATATAAGAAAAACAGCGCAAATGAGGAAATCATTAAGCATAATATTCGATCCTTATTATGTAACATTAGAAAGATTGAATTGACACACGCTACGCATGTAGAAAAGATGGGACATTCTGAAATGAAACTGGCAGGTACAGAGATAAGAGAAAAATATCTAATAATTGTTATGTACATAGGTAATAAAACTCAATGTAATGCAATGGGTTTTATGGGAAAAGACCATAGTAAATCACATTTTGTTGAGTTTCAACCAATCTCAGATATGGACGCAAAATTAGACATATAATAAGAATAAACCTCGTTCAAGTTCATAAACTTGCTTACAGAAAAGTCTAAGTAAGAAGTACAACATTTCTACAATCATCCTTGGCGAGCCACAGAAAAAAATAGCAAGCCATGGAGAAGGCCTTTATTCGATACCGAGTGTTCCAATGAACGAGTATAAATAAAATCTTCTTATTGTAAAATTGTTTAGTTATTGAAATTAGTTATTTTGTTTGCAACTAATTAAGTCAAATAATATATTTAGTTTCTTTTGGAAAATGAAAGGTTAAAAATATATTTATCTATGTATTTATGTTTATAATGCTAAAATTTATATGTAAATATGTTTCATGTATAATGTTTATAATAATAGCTATTTTAAACTCTGAAAATCTAACAAAAAAATTAGAAGGGAACCTAATCTTTTGAAGCCCACTTTTAGAGCCTATGTCAGCGAGTAGAAAACATGTGATACAGGTTACGCGGATACAGATTTATATACATAAGTTTTTGTTGGCAAGCAGTTCTATATTATTTAAAAGGAAAAATTATTCCAACAAAGACTTAACTTCAGCCAGTTTCTTTATAATAAACAAGCAACACAAAAAATTCTTCTAAATTCTTCAAACTATCAAACTAAACTAGTTACTAGTATTTCGATAATACCTTACGAAATAATATTAAAAGGCGAACTGACATAATGGAATGTGCTTCAATTCATTGTTGAAAGCTGCTCATGTAAGCTTCGTAACTATACTTTCTACAATTCCCATATATCGTAATTTGCGTCCCGTAAGCGCTAATGTATCGCGACACTCATATTTTACAATGACCACATAAAGACAGCGCGCAGGCACCACAAGGCGACAGGGTCTGAGCTTGGGTTATTCATCTTATAAGTTTGTCGTGAGAATGGGCCCTTGAGAATAGAAAGCATTTTTGAAATACATCCAATAAGCACTTCATATTAATTTATTACCTGAAACTCGCACGGCGCTATGGACGTGGTTTCTTGAGGCTAAGTATGAGAAGGTATCAATTCGGAACTTATTTTCTTAGTTTAACTTGTATTTTCTTCTCCTTAATTGATAATATAAATATGAGAAATTATTACATGACGGCATTCATTAAATTTTAAAGCATTCGCTACAGATATGAACATGGACATTGATCAATAAGTGTTCAATCTCTATTATCTGTATCTTGTGACATTGGATCACAATCTCTATTGCCCTGTGTGATGATCATAATATTACAATTTTTGTAATTACCGAAAAGTATTGGATAAAATGTAGTTTGAACGATTATGTACACTATTACACCATAAGTTAAGGAATTGTATATTTTTATGTGGACTATGAGGTGTCTAGTTTGAAATATATCAATATATAATAAATAGTCTTCCATTCCATTGCGATATATGGGCATTGTGGAATATAACGTTACGAAGCTTATTTATCTACTTTAATATATACATATGGCGGACTTATTTCTACGAAAGCAATCTCTTACAGCCAACCATAACCAACGTTACGAAGCTTACATGCGCAGCTTTCAACAATGAGTTAAAGCGGAATCCATTACGCCAGTTCGCATTTTAATATTATTTCGTAAGGTATTATTTCTTATACTTAAATATTCCGACATGCAAAATTTCATAGTTCCAGGTCAAAGGTACATCACCTTATAAGTTTCGATGGGTAAGTCAGTGAGTCAGTGTCAAAGTGATGGAATCGTTTTAATATTTGAATATATTTTATTGCTGTGAGCCTAACTCCATTTTTCTTTGGAGTGTGGGGCCGTAGACGTCAGTATTTAATATTAATTTCAATTTGATACCTCTAGATGCTCCCGAGGAAAAGGATCTTGACAGACAAACGAACCGCAAAGTGATCTTATGAGGGTTCCTTGTTATTTCATTCTGAAGTAGGGAGCCCTAATTAGATCAAATTTATAGAGCTTTTGTAATAATTTAAGACAATACTAAGAAACAAATTAGAAATATTAAACAGGTTCTACATAACATAAAATAAATCATTCGTTTCAATGGGTGTAGAGCATCTTAACTTTACCTTAAACTGTAATGTAAGTAAGAGGGCATTTTCGGTTGTAATAAAATATGTGTGGTATCTAACACCTCACACAATATTTTCATAAAGACTTAAGTTGTTATTATGTGTGAAGAAAGATTGAAGTTGTCATTATGTCATAATATTTTATAAACTATTGTTTTTCTTTATTTTTATTCATTTAGTTTCCGATGGGAAAAACAGACACAATGGGATGGGAAAAGCTTGTCGCGATCATTACGAATTTTGCATAGTGATACGCGGATATCGACATTAGTACGAATAGTAGGAAGGCAAAACAATGCAGATCTGCGGGTCGATATATTACATTTTTTATACGGAATCATATCGGTCATGATAGACATTGTACAGCACTGCTGATCTTGACTCAATAAGTCCACTATGTAGTGTATCGTAGTTTAGAGCAGTAAATTTAGGCGTATTGTTATGTGCGTACATGCCCACTTAATCATGTCAGATATTTAGTACAGTAAGGATTCCAGATTGCCAGATGATCCTTAACTCAAGATTGGAAAAGAGCTGTGTAAAGGATGTGATACTTTCTCATCTTTCTGAAAAATTTTGACTGCACTCAACAAAAAAAACAGCAGTGCGTAGGTCCACATGTAATTGATTGATTATACTCTGAAATCAATGTATAATTTGGAGTCGAATGTAACCTTAACATTGTGTATATTATGGATGGACTCTAAATAAATACCATCAATATTTTAGAAATGGGAAGAGACCATCGTATTTGTCGACATTCAATTGAGAGTTATTATAATTTAATTGGGTCTTGTTGGTATTATTGCATGCATCAATCCTATTAATACCCATATATAACTGAATGCGATCGGTATTGTCTTTTTTTTTCAAAAATATCTTAAGATAATTAGCATTCAATGAACTTGTCATATATAAAGCAGTTACTGATATCATTCATAAAAATTTCAAACTAAAAAGGACTCAACACTCCGTCACAATTCTAATAATATATAGAAATATTACGTTCATTATGCATTAAATAAATAGTTTAATCGGAAATAATGAACCGATGGCTTTGCATTAAAGTGCTAAAACTATGCAAGAAATAAGTGTGTAGTCCGAGTGCATACATATAACTGACGGCTAATATATTTATTGGAAAATACGAAAAAAAAATGAAAAATATTAATTCATCGTGTAAATGAATCGAATCGAATCCAACAAGTGTTCACTTCTAATATGCTATCTATATCTATGACTTAATTGAATTATATCAAAATAATGAATAGATTTCTATACCATAAATGCGCGGACCGTTCGGCTTACCGGTGGTAATGAGACATGTACTGCGTATTCGTTCTGATGGTACTGGCACATTTCTAGATGTCGCGAGATTCGACACTACATTCAAAACAAACATGTTTTTGAAAACGGAATTGTAAATACCTAAAACAAGTACCATTTTTAAAGAATTTTTTTTAAGAATTAAAGGTTTTAAATTAAAATTCGCTCTGGACTGTAAAAGTCTCATCTACTTTTGTATATAACCAGTGTTTAATTATTTCGCTTAAACCTGCTTTGCTTTTAAAAGTGGTCAAGAAAAAAGAAAAGCTTAAATTTATCAAAAACACAAAATTATTTAGGCAAATGAATATTAATACATTATAGGACATAATGTTTACAATATAATCTCAATAAATTACCGTGGTTTAGTTTATATTATAGTGGATTTAAAAATAGGGGCGTTCTATTTTTGAAGGTTTGTGCCTGTCATAGTTTGGAAATTTCATGTTATTTTGCATACACAAGTTTTTAAGTCTTGAATAATAAAAGTAAAAAATAGATAATTTTACAAAGAGTAGAAATTATTAAGGTACATTATAAACATTTTCAGATCATTTTACGACCACATACCCTTTGAGGCCTATTTTTGTACGAATGGATTTATTGACAAATGGAATGACGGGGCAATCATTGAACGAAGTAATGTATGGTTAATAAAATTTCAATAATGTCTACTTCATCTCAAAGACATTACGGTTTATTATCAAATTTGATCAAATAAATAATCGGTCCTTATTTTTTTCAAGAAGAACAAGGATAAGGTATATACGCCAGTGACAAAAGGGATTGAATTATAAACACTGATTGTGTTTGAACTGAACTGGAAAATAGAGACCACAGAAATATGGGTTTCCAACGAGATTGTACTACGTGCCATACTACCTGTAAAACAATCGACTTGATTGCCGTATTCAATGTCCGGTTTATATCAATAATAAGTAAACCATTGATAACTTAAAGAACTATATCAAAGAATTTACTTTATGTGAAATCGTCATTAGAAATTGGACAGTGAGGCACCAAACTGAAATTTTGTTACGTTTGTAAATTTTGTTTAATAAGAATAAAGTACATTATGAAAAGTACTTAAAAATAGAAATAAAAGTAAACTGCATCTCTGTCAACATTTGTTTTATTCATATTCAAAAACATATCCTATCTTTATACCAGATATGTCCTCCCTTACTTAGTCTTTTAAGGTCATGTCACGTACCATTTTATTTAATTTTTGGAAAGATAAATTAAAAATTTTATTAACATAAAATTTGAACATCATATTGCTTTTAACCCTAATTTTTTTATTAAATTTATTGCATAAACACTTATCACAAATCCTTATGTTAACTTTGTATCAAAGTCGACATTTTGTAAACAAAAATAAACAATTTAGAAAGTCGATTATCAACTAGATTTTCAGTTAAAATTAAATTAATTACGACTGTTAGTTTTAAAATAGCAGGGTAATATATGAATATTGTGAGTATCTTCAAAATTATAAAAATTAATGAAATTTCATAATACCATCACCCTTGCTCTCATTCTACGATAAATGCAACACATGGCTGATATAGGAGCCGCAAAATCTAATAAAGCATTCCATTACACGGCCGTCGTCAAACAATCAAACAAGGGATGAATAATATCCACAAATTAACAATGTCAATATTGGTAGCTAAAAATCTATGATTGATATTAAACGAACCCAAATAATCGAAAATATTTAATAAAGGTAACATTCTAGAAATTAATTTTATAAAGAACATGAAAAATTACGTACATGTAAAACCAACAAATTGGCTAAACAGAATCTAGGCTCCAGGCTAAGTGCTTATTGCATCTTACTACTGTTACAGATGCCTTAAGAAAAATATACCTTTATACATATACTTGCACACGTAAAGAAGCCGGCAACAAAGCGGCTGTGGTATATCGGCGACAGAAATATCAACGTTGAAAGTCCAGGTTTTGTTTTTAACATCAATGTACCGACATTTTAAATGCTTCAAAAGCTAAGTTTTATTTCATAATATTGATATTTTGATAATATTGGTCATCACAGCGTTCATTACATTCGTTATTTTCATTGAACCAAAGCGGTCTATAATTAATTTTGACGTTCACAAAGGTAACAAGCGGGAGGTATTTCATTGCGCTTAGCAACACAAATTTAATTCATTACGTGCATAATTACGGTATAACATGTTACGTTGTAAATTTTCAACATAGTTATGTTCTGTGGCCATTTTAATTTGCAAATTTTGCCTACCTTTATCTTCATGTTATTTGACCGTAAGTAGTAGTGAGAATATTTATGGAGTAATCTTTAAAAACGTGATAATTGTAGGTCAAGTTAGCAATTTTATATCATTTCTTTCTTGTTTAAATATTTTTTGGGACTGAAACTTACAGTGGGTATATTTTTGTCGGTGAAGACACGAAATATTAAATTTTGTTACTAAAACATAAATTTAATATTCACATTTTCATATGCTTTCGGGTACGCTTAAGACGACATAATAAAAGTAAAAAATTACTAAACAGTAGTACTTACTAATAGTAGTAAAAACTATGTATGTTAGAAATTTTGAAAACTAAATAAAATTTTTCATAATAAATTTTACTTCTGAATTCTTGTACACATGTCCAACTACTTTATAAAAATTATGTAATTATATACAAAATACGCCACAAAATTAGTAACTGATTTGTTTAACAAAAAAAATAACTGTGATAATATGGATATTACATTTTTTGTTTAAGTAATGTAGTTTAACTATTAATACATTGACGGTAATCAACTAACCATTATTTACAGTGCCATATAGGTTGACATAAATATTGAAAACAAACAGAAATTATAGAAGTAAGCGATATTTTTTTGTAGGTGGTCCATTTGGGACGGTGTGAAGTAATTTTTTTTGCGGTATAACTATTTTAAAGAGACTATTTTTATACATATGAATACATTTTTTCAAAGCGTTTGACGTATTTTAGTATTAAGTCGCGCTATTTACCTCCAATGTTAACTTCTAGTTTAGTATCGCATGCACTTTAGTAAAGTTAGTTAAAATATTTCTTGTTAAATTTTTGGATTGAGAGAAAGTATCTATCATATAAAGTCTAAGTAAATGGAAGGGATACTCGCCTTAGAGTGTAGAATTGGCTTTGTATAATATCTCACATCTACAAGCTAACACTGTTTTTGCGAAACATATTTATATTAGGTCAGATAGAATTAGATATAGAAATCGAGTCAGATAAAGTCGAATGTACACGAACCAACTAAACAACTTAATATTGACTTAAAGACAAAGCTTGAATTACACCTGCGTGCTATAATTACATAAGTAGACTTATTTCGTAATTAATTATTAATGTATCGAATTAACATGATTGCCCTAATTATTAATTGACACATTATGCTAAGAAAATATTCAAAACGATTTGATAATTTTAGGCGTTGAAAATTAGTTTCGTTTCGTTTTGAGTTTAAATTCTATCATCGACATATCCGGTAATCTAATTAAAGAATTTAATACAATGGAGAGCATTTTATCGAGCATTTTAGTGCAGAAAATAAATGGAGATAAAAACGATGGTCTAAAAATTTTTAGATCATTGATTTATTACAATGAATATATAGAAGAAATATAAACAAACTATTTAATTGACATTTTGGATCCATACTTTTAATGAAGTTACAATTTTTAAAGTTGAATTAACATTTTTATTAAATATCATTGTTGTTAAGTGATATATAATCGAGTTTTATTTATTAACTTGACAATCACATTAGAGTGCAACATTTATAGTATTATTCATATTGAAACAATTTAAAGTAACGTTTGAGTAAATGTTAGCTGAATGTAACAAAATTAAACCAAAACAGATAATTGCATGAAGTAAAATTATTAATTACATGTATAAACGTATATACATATAAAATACACACACACACACGCAAATATAAATATATAAATATATTTATATATATATATATATATATATACATATATATACATATACATTCTGCTGCTGCTGGTATATAAAGAAACAAAAAATTGAATATTATTTTCTCTCTTGTATCAAACTTTATATTTCTTTACTACTTTTTATTTTACTAATTCATAGTATTGCAGTCATGAAACCAATTTTTTATGGTTGATGATAATGAAATGAGGTGAAATGAGAAATAATTATATATTAATATGTTCATCTCTCTGTCCATTTGTACGTCACAGATTCAGACAGGGAGCTTGATCAATATACAGTAGAATATATCTTAAATATAAATTAATTGTATATGGTTGATGATAAATAAATATCGTGTTCTCAATTTTTAAATTTACAAAGTGAAACGAGTAATAATTATAATACTCATATTAACATGTTCATCTCTCTGTCCATTCGTCCGTTACAGATCAGACATGGAGTGTGCTCAATATGCGGTAGAATATACGAGTATCTTAAATATTAAAGTTGCTGCATATATAGTGAAGATAATTTTATTATATGTACTTTAACGAATTTTAAAACATTCAACAATTTTTTTAAAGTAAAGTTTGAGACAGAATTTACCAATAACAAATTTAATTTTAAAATCATCTGCGAAATGATTAACTTCTAATTGATAAGTAATACGTCTCACTATCTTTTTCAATTTGATAAGCAGTATATCTAACTTTCTTTTCTCTTGTTTTTCAATAGTAGATTAAGAAAATTCGCCGCACAGGAAGTACATATCAAAATAAATACACTCACTCACAATTTAAGCTCTTTTAATACCAAGAAAAAATTTATGCTTTTGTGTCGGTCAGGTTTCGACTTCTTTTTCATTTCTTACTTATTTTATATAAGGACGAGATTTATCATGATATCTTTAGTGAAATATAGAAAAATAAATTAGAATGTACTTTTCATTCTAATTAAATAGGAAATTGCATCAGCAGACATACCATGGCAGTTATTTGTACACTTCGTTCATTAATTTCTACTAAGAAATATATTTAGTATGTTTCTTTAAATATCATTTGCAAACAGGAGAATTATTTACCTTATTTATTTATACTACGACGGCGGTCTCCTTGCATACGAAGCAAAAAAAACGTGAGAAAAACGGAGCATATTGCGCGAACACTCGCAATCACAGGTCTTACAGTAACAGCTAGTGAAGCATAACACCACTATCGTAATGCTATTGACAAACCACGTGCAAAATTAAGTTTAAACTATATAATTTAAATATATCTAATTTTCGTGTAAATATAAAACAGAGTTATAAATAGGTACAATAATAAACATTATGATACAGATTTTAAAACAAAATTATAAATATTTTAATATACATTAAGAGTAAGTAAACATTCATATCTAATTCATTACTTAACTATAACAAAGTAAGTGATAAATACTTATTATTAACTAATTCATTACTAATTATAACTGGCAATATAACCCTTGGCGTGGGCCCATGTAAAGTTAATTTGTCAGGAAATTTGAGAAAGTCACACGGAACAAAAAAATATTTACTAATTATATCGAATATATCAAAAAATGGTCAAAAGGAATCGTCATTTAAATTTTTTAAACCACAACTTTTTGCAGCAAGTTTTCGCGTCTTATTAAAATAAATTTCTTTTAACCGTCTTATTAAAATAAAGTTATTTTAATGTCATTAGATCTTATTTGATTTCACTCCAAATGTTAAGACATTGTTGAAAAAAATAACATTGATACAGATTTAATACTGCTTTCATAAAAATCGTCCATTAAATTAATTAAATAACAAAAATATTTAAAAATAATAAACGATTGCAGTTAACAAGCCAAGTTATGATATAAAAGTCCATTTACTAGCCAGGCTGATTAATATCTCTCAACGAGTAGGTGAGATATTGATACGAGCACATTTCATTGAAATTTACTTCGCATTGCTTATACAACAGTGCAGGCTATGGTTATTTGTAAGTAAATAAAATTACACAATCATTTTTTGTATAATAATATATTCAGACGACATGTAGTTATGACCTGCTCTTTATTAGCATCGCAGCAGGTTGACAGTACTTGTGTGAATGCGTGAACCAAGATGAATCAGTTAAGATACCGTTGCTCGTTGAACCGGTGATGCAAGTAACATTTTGTTAACACCTACGTATGTTTCATATATAACTGCAACATAAGTGTTCTTCGATCCATATGTAACTTTGTTATCGTATCGTCTTGAGATCCCTATCAAATAATTAAGGAATAAACGAATTATTTGGCTTGTCAATATACATATATTATTACATAATGCCATACAATATTATATAACAAATGAAGCAAAGAATTTAGGGTATTTTACATAAAAAATAAACTACAAATACGAATACACTTATTGTAAAATTAACCATTACCTTTGCATTGGGTACTCAACTCAAAAGTAAAAAATACTGGCACGGAAAACTTACAATCCTATACTCCCTACACGTTATTAATTGTTATATATCATATTGTTATTTTTATTATTAGCTTAACAAAATATACAACACTACTTTATTAAATCATTATTATATTACATTATTAGGAAGTATGGAGAATATTATTGAAGTTTAAATGTGGTTGATAGAATTTTGAAGGAACGTGCAAAAAATATATTGGTATACAAATTCAGATAGTTTTATTTTTCTTAAATAAGAGAATTCATTTATTAGCATTTACCAGTTATAGTCGACATGCAACTATTTTCAATATTCTGGGTCCAATTTGGTTTCAAACGAATAAAAATTAATTTGAATTTTAATATTTTGATTTACCTCTTTATTATAATTAATTTCTATTTTATTTTTCTTTGATTTTGTTTTAAATATTTGTAATGAATTTATCGTGAATTGTATATAAATTATTTACAAAAGATATGGCTGCAATGGAATATTGCAGATTAACTTTATTTTTTTGCATATAAACGAATATGCTGTAAAAAATTACGACAATCACGTCAGATGCAAGAAAAAATTAAGAAGTTATTGAAGGAAATAATGAACAAAATTCATATTGCGATGATGTACGATCTGGCAAGCGTGAGTAGAAATTGCACTGCGAGTTCTGGTTCTATAAACGTTTGGGTACTTATAAAAGTTTAAGAGTCCATAATATTTTTATACAGACTATTTACAAATATTATTTCTTCATAACGTAAATATATCGTAAATATTTTCACAGACAGCTATATATTTCACAAACTAACTAATGATAAAAATATGCAATTCAAAATATAGTTTTTCTCCTTGCTTGTAATATGAGATCCCCAATTACGCCGACCTTTAAGATTATAGGTCTATCAAAATTATAATACAGATTTTGATTATCAGTGAGCAAGGCTATTGAATAAATAAAAGAAAATATACTTTTTAAAAAGTCATATATTTTTCCTGCGTCAACAAAAATCTTGACATTATACAGCGTTGTAAATCTATAGGCCATAGTATGAGATATTAACTTCAACTTGACATATCAACCTTTCTGAAAATAAGGGCTTGGGCAGACGGTAGGACTAACGCAAGAACGAACAACCAAGTGATCCTATAATGATTCCGTTTCTCCATTTCTGGAAAAGGACCCTAAATATAATTATAAAATTGTGATATGATTACGGAGTTAAAGAAAGTGTTATTTACAAAATTATTTGGGATGGTTTGCAAACATAGAAGGGATAATAATTAAATTAAACCAACGCAATTTAAACAGTATTTAAAAACGAAAAGAATATTGTGACAAAAATTGCTGGTTATGACTTCATAACTACATATCGTATGCTTTATCTATAAATAAAACAAGTCTATTACTGGCACCGTCATATCTTAAATAATACTGCCTAAATAAACCCAAAATATACTTTAACAAAATATCTTTAATGCAAAACCTAAAGCGGTCTATTGAAACATTTACATTTATTAATTCATCGTAGTCGCACACAGAGATATGTTAAGATACTCTTGAATTATTAGAATTGCTCAAATGTTAAAAGTGTAAAAGACGCAGCACTTGAAGTCGAAAAATTTATCATATATATATTAAACTGTGATTCGTGTACTATCATTATTATGATAAATACCGATATGACGATAGCGGAATGATTTTTTAACTACGTCGAAATTTAAGGCTAATCTATATTTTCCAATGTAATTATTTAATTGGTTGCTCGTTTAGAAAACCTGTATTGCTTACATTTAAACTTTGAATACAACGCTGTAATATTATTTTGCTTCACACTGGATGAATAATTAAAAAGCTATGTCAAATATGTCTATCACTACGTAAATAGTACTCACCTTAGTCACTAAAGAAGTAAATATTTACAATAGCACCCCTTTATAGTCACTCTAACATTTTTAAGTATTTTTTGTTGTCTGTCGAGCAAACTATATAGACTTTACACCATTAAATTTATATTTACAATAAACATTTACATGTCTATCCTATAACAAAAATATTATATATTAGCGAAGTATAAACGCAAAAAGTTGCAAGTTTGCAAAACTTTCCTCGAAGTATACGTAAAATAAAATATTTTGTCTTTATGCCATTGTTGCGATGACAAAGTTTTCAAGTATTTTTACCTCATGCGAGTAGGTACTACTCATTATTGAGTATTGCTTTTCGAAAATATTACACAATTTGTCCATGAATATACCTTTCAAGTCTCGCCAGACCTAGTGTCGAAACAGACTTACAGAGGTAGCAAAATGCATTAGTATTTAGTCTACGTGGACACTATGTTCCGAATCTAGAAGCATTTAAAATTTAATCTATGTGTTTGTTTGTTAAAATGTCAAAAAAAAAATAAAGTTTTGAAAGAACAATCACTTAATTTCAGTATTTAAATTAGTTGTAGCAAAATTGTACTGACGGAGATATTAGGTAGATTAACTAATTGCCAAACATACATTAAGAAAGAGATATTTTCTATTGTTATAAAATACGTTTCAATATTGTAGTTTATTCGCATAGTTATAATTAAAATGGTACATTAACTGTAATATCTTTGCAATTATATCGCTCGTAGTTGGACTACAAAATTTCACAAAGCATTTCGTTCTGCCGCAAGGTCTATTTCACTAAGCATTTCAACCGTGACCTCGGTTTTTTCACGACAAAAGCATTGCTCACAAAAATTAACGAGATTAAAAAAAAAATTCTTTATCTCAAAATCTTTTGTAAGCCAATTTTAAAAATAATTGTACAGAAAATTGCGTAGTGTAACTCAGATAAAAAGGTTTAGTGAAGTTTTAAATGTTGTCGTGTTAGCTATGGGCAGTTAGCTATTAAATTATATATTATGTATTTAAATCAATGTTTGAAGTACCCAACTGTGGTTATATGTTATGAATAAGGAATAGGTGTTACAAGTAATCGCAAGCGTATGGTTAATTATAAAGTCTAAATTTACATTTCGCCCCAACCAGTAAATTTATATTCATTGTAATTTTTAATTCTAGTTATAGATTAAGAACAAAATTTATATTACCATCACAAATGAAAGAATAGTCAGATAATGTTTCTGTTAATTTGAATGACAATTTTCGTGCTACAATTTGCGAGATCATTAAATGTCAAGTACGAGATTTGTTGGTAAATAAAATGTAAATTAATCTAAATATTACATGTCATTAAACGGACATTACAATTTTGTTAAAAACAAATTGTGGGCAGTAAACTATACTCCTTATAAATAGATTTTATTTTTTTATTATGTTTTTAGTTATTTACAAATAAAGATAATTTTTTAAATCGCGTTTTTAAAACGCTCAAACTCGATAAAACGCGAGATTTGTTATATTTACCCAATTTTAATGCATATATACGTAGAGTTTTTAGCATTGCAAATCTATTAAATTTGTCTTTCTCCTTCTATTATTTGAACAGAAAATGCTTCTATGTATTTTCTTTACACAGAAAGTAAAAATAGCGATGTGCCCGTTTGAGTTTCTCACATCACCGCATATGCAGCACGTCGTTGCTCCAGTCTCCAGACAGGGCTTTAGATATTTATGAATGCTTATTTGTTGTTATTCTCAAGAGGTTATTTATTATTAATGCATTCATTATAAATAATTTCTCTCTTTCAATCCTGTAATAAATATGTTTATTATGTACATTGGGAATCCTGCAAAGGAGCTCTCAACAATGACTCCACGCATGGGTTTTGTTATGCATATTTATAAAATAAATAAATACATATATTTGTATATACACCATGTAAGCGACCCCTTTGTGAATACCAATGAATCTCCTGGTTGTATGCAGATCATTGGTGAAAACTGGAATTGATTATCTCAAGGGGTTTAGAAATTATAACACGAGGCACGTAGGGAATGGCGTGCGCTCTGGAACGCAAAACAGCGCGAGCGTTAAAAGCTTAGGCTATCTTCACAATAGACTTTTTGTTAAAAAAATGTGAACTTATGTTTTTTGCAATTGTTTGAAAAACTTTACCGAAGTTACAAAAATCACTTTTGTCCGAAGACTAATCCACTATGGTAGTATAATAGTAGGTAGATAATCATATGAAATTTGATATTTAAGTAGAATAATCATGTAGAAAGAGAGTTTTTGTTTTTATTCTTAATTTCTGCTATTGTTTAAAAACTGCATCGATTTTGTCTGTTCTCAAAAAAAAAATTTAAAAAATTATTGTCGTAAAATCTGTACAACTAAAGATTTGCTTACAATTTCAAAAATTACCTTAGGATATGGTTATAGTTTTGACCAAAAAATGGTAGGGATATAACTATTGCAACATCTTCAGACATTAACGTCATTTGCAACATGACACTAAATGTTAAATTTCTGCCATATTCGCAATTTTATTAGAACCGATTAAACTTCTTTTAAAAATGTATTAATTCAACTTAGGTTCATCAAAATTATTTACAAATTAATGTTTATTAGTTTTATTAATCGATTTTTAGTTTATTTTATTAGTCGATATTGTGCACTTATCAGAAAGGGAGCGCCGTACCCTATGTTATTGTTATAGTTTGACCAATCGTCAGTCGGCCGTCATTCAAACCCACATCAACGGCACTCACTAGTTATTATTTGTTTGTTGCTTGTGCTTACTAAGCCTATTCCACGGTATTAGTGATTTTCTTAAGGATTTAGGCTCGCTTATGGACTGATTATTGTTAACTTGATTACACGGCTAACGTGACATGAACTTTTTAGCGTGCTTAGTGATTGGGAAACTGTTTTCCCATACTGATGACTGAAAATCAACGTGGGCTTCATGTGCCCTATACATCATATGAACATCCCATGATGCATTATGTTTACGGCATTGCAAGAGGCATTTTGTAAGAAGCTGGGATGCACCATCGCGAATTTGCTGAAAATTAATCAGGCCCAGCAAGCAGCTGCTTTCTCATCCACTACGCTCTTATTAGACTACACATTTCGTTATTGAAAGGAATGGTTTCTAGCTTCCGTATTCGAAAAATTGTATCCGTTGACTGTGGCCGCCATCTTACTGGAAATATATAGTGATCCGACCACTAGTCCAACACGCATTGGAAGGCATACTGGTATTCAGATATCGTCACTTCAAAGAATTATTTTTATTTGCTAAGGATCTACATGCATACCATTACGAAAAAGGTTTAGTGCGTAAACAAAAAGATTACCTAAGAAAAGTGGTTTTTATCGCGCAACGCTGGCAAAAACTGAGAACATTCAAATTTTTTCAGAAATTTTTTGTGGTCTGATGAGAGCCGGTTTGAGCATTTGGTTTGAGCAATTTGGCTTTTAACACTCATAATTATCATTACTCGTCAGTTGTAAACTCACACTTGATAAGAGGATGAAGTTCTGCATAGCCCTATAGCGTCAATTTATGGAGTAGCGTAATTAACAAGGCGTTCGTGGGCTATTTCGAAATGTTATTGTCGTCGCCGTGATGTGTTGGGTTGATCACAAAGCATACGGCCTGTGACGATGCGGCGCACCGTGGAGACTCGGGTACGATTCCCGGCCTTTAGTCGAACGGGGTTGAACGGGTGTTATGGCTGTAAGAGATTGCTCTCGTAGAAATAAGTCCGCCATATGTATCAATAAGAAACATTAAAGTAGATAAAAAAAATATTGTGGATATCTACCTAAACATTTTACAAAATAAGCACCAAACTTTCTCCACTGCAACATCTAAAATTTAAAAAGTGATTTGGTTACGAAGAACTAATTCAGCCGATCGCTAATATAACTAACACCCTTTATTGCTTTCAGTTATTGTGTTGAAAATTTTCGAATTGTTTTCCGAGGGTGTTTAAATACACATTTAAAGAAAGTTTTCCTTAAATAATGTTTTTTTTGTAGAAAATACGAAAACCTACTTCTTGTGCCATGTTATATATATTTTATTCAGATTTAGTATGTTCCTGATCTTGGTTATTTAAAGAAGGCTATAATGTAGTAATTATATGTAGTTTTTATATAGTAATGTAGCAATATAAATCTAAGACGAAAAGTAATTTTTGAATAAAATTAATAAATTATTATTAAACTTTTAATTATTTTAGCAATGAACAAATTTTATGTTAAACGTAAGAAAATTTGATATGACTTAAATAATCTCTGCCAAATAATTTAAAAAACAATAATGTTATTGACAACATTGAAAGTTTTAAATTTACACATTGACAAATGAAAAATGCAATGAAAAATTACTACAGCCATTAGTATTTTTCATGTTTCATACATGAAAAATACTAATGGTTTAAAATAACAATAATCTTATGAATAAGGCAAAAAATCACTATCATTACTGGTATTTATTTCGTAAATGGGCTTATTATTTTCACTGTTAAAATCGAGCTAAATAGTACAGAACGTAGGCAGTGGTAAAGTATATTTAATTTTATTTGTAAATAGGTCACAAAATTAAGCTGTGGAAGTACATTTCAAAAAGCAAAACTTTCTCATACTTCACTAGACACCATTCCTACATACAAAAATATACTCGAATACAATACCATGCGGTATTCGGTTGGCAACACAACATGCAGTACTTAGAAGATGTGTTTTCAAGGCTGTGATTCAAAATATTTTCTGTTCCCAAGGGTCAATTCTCACGACAAACTTATAAGATAAATTACCCAAGTAAGTCCCTGTCGCCCTGTGGTACTGCGCGCTGTATCTTTGTGCGATGTTTGTAACGTATAAATGGATGTATTTTTACATTCACCCGTATTGGGTTCAAATTGTATTTTAATAGTTCAAAACAAATTATTTAAATAGGTTTTTCTGAAGGAATTTTTTCAAAGATCTTAGTTTTATTTCATTAATTGTGGTGGAAATAATTATATTCTGTTAACAATTTTGAATCACAATTAGATTTACTCGGAAAATGTTAAAATTTTTTTGTACATGTGTCATTTTCATAAGTATACAGAAGCAATAATAATGTAGCAATAAATAAAATCATATTCATAAAAAAGTTTAGATCAAATTTTGAATGTTTAAAAAGATAAATTTACTTGACTGCGTATGTCACAGTCTCGTGATTAAAAATCGCTCGATTTAAACTAAAGAAATAAATCCAGTAATTCAATCGTAAATATTTCAAAAGCCCGAGTAAGTCCTTAGTTCTTTGGCCGTATCTACTTTTCACTTATTTTTGAAGAGTGAATCTACATTAAATATCTACTGTATGAAGATATATGAACATAAAATCAAAACTTACTTTCAGATTTAAGCACATATAAATAAATACGTTAACTATTATAATCTAAGCTAAACCTTTTATTCATGTAAATTTAAATATTATTCTTTTTGCTCTCAATAATCCTCAAAACTGAAACCGATAATTAATATCCTCCAACAGTACGATTTTTGTATTGAAAATATTTGTTGAAAAGCAATCTTTCAACAAAATTAAGATTGTTAACTTTATGTACCCTGTACGACTAACGCATAACAAACACATTATTAGTCAAGTATTTTCTTATCGTTGATGGCAAACATTTCACATTTCGTTTATAAAAGAAAATAATATCGACGAGGATTCTGTCGCAAAATAAAATATTCATAAATAATAAGATGAACCGTTTGGTTTCGTCGTATTATGTAAATAAAAAGTATTCTCTCAATTCAATCCCCCAAAATAAACGTCATAACTTCATTTTATGAAAAAATTGTAAAAACCGGAACCGCTATTAAATATACTATTTTCCACCATTAAATAAGTCAAATTTGTTGAAGTCTTTCAGTTTCCTATAATAGGAACGCCAAATTTGGCCATTTCATTAAAATATCAGAGTCGAAATATTATGGGCTTCTTAAACAAAAACCTGGAAACGAGCCAAACATTAAAACTTTTAAAGCTTTAGTTAGATTTTTATTCTGGTTTTTCTAAACTTTTTTACTTATAAAAGAACATACATTAACTGTGAAAACCAAATAGCTAACTAAGGGTCATATGTTTAATCTTCCTGCCATTATTGCAGCCATATTTAATGATAAGGTCATACCTCCAAGTGAAAAAGCCCATGGATTTGACTGTTGCTGCATTGGAGCCGTTCGACCTTTGTTGTACAATTTAATGGGCTCAATTATTTAAAATATCATTATGTTTCGTAAGAAATATTAATCACAAAAATTATCCTTTAATTTTGTTAATAAAAATTACCTGGAACAGAATGGAACGAGGCGAAGTGTTATGATTTTATTTTTTTTTTATTTATTTGATGTCTCCGTCTCTAAATGTAAAACGTATGTTTCGTTTTTTCAAAAGCTATTACATGTTTATATATCCTAATTAATATTAATGGCTTTTATTAAGTCACGAAAAAAAGTAATACGTAGCTACTTGGCATCTATTCTAGTAACCCTAGAAATTATCAAAGTTAGTAAAAAAATGGTTCTGCGCTTCATTCTTTGTGTTTTATTTTAAAAAAATAGGATTTATTTTTTTCAAAGATTTCACCTTTAACCTTTTGTAAATTTACATTAAATGTTCTGAAAATCTCAAAAACGTTTGTGGAAATAATCGATTTATTGAATATTCAATATGATTCGTGATAATTGAAGTATATTATAAATATTATGTAATAACTCTTTCAATAGTCACGACATTTTATAGCAATAAAAGGGCATAATTCTTATTATTTTCCCTACAGTAATACTCTAGGGTAATGACACAGATTTTATTCCTATCTGTCTGATATAAACATTCATAGTGCTTTACGGCTACGCAAACGTAACCTATCAATAGGCTAATGGCGTGTTTGCTCTGCTCTCGTAAGCGTCCGCGTATAGTGAAAGGGCGCGAGCCTGATCGGAGTAGATGCTGCTCTATTTGGTAATCTAATTCATGATTTTCAAAAGCGTTTCTAAACTAATACCTAAAATACGTTATTTCTAGATATAGAAAGCAATGTAGTGGCCGAGCAGAATACCGAATATTTGAATATCTGCGTATTTCATTTAATTCATTTATGAAAATAATCCATTTTTAAATGTAAAAAACTGTCAAATATAATGTAATATTTTCGTAAGTACTCACAGAGTTACAGTATGGCAAAAATGTAAGAGTTATAAGTATAATGTTTTATGTATGTACCGTATGTAAAATATGATATATAAAAGTTGTTTTAAATCGATAATCGATTATCTTTGCAGGTTATCGTCGCATTATTTGCCATATTATTGAATATTAACCAATACTTTAAAATAGTTTTTCTAAAGTATTAATTACGTAACTCCGGGACAAAAGCTAAATCAATGTAACAATTAGTTAATGATATACACTTTGTAACGTTATATTAATTTATTTAATCTATTTAATTTTCCTGTAAATTTAAAAAAAAAAAATATTGCGATTATATTAGTTTTCTTCTAATTTTGTAGCACACAAAATTAATATTTGCATTTTGTTGTTAATTATACGTTTAAAAAGATTTTAGCAAGTGTCAATTAAAGAGTGTATTTTTTTCATTAATGAATTGTTGGAAATTATATTGCAAGGAACGTTATGTCCGTATGGTATATATTATAATGTCGATTTGTAATGACAAAAAGTAACAAAAACTCCAGTGTATTGTATAACACCATGGATAAGTGTATTAAAGTGCGTAGTATGCAAGTGAACTTTGATGCTGTCATATAGTTTTAAATTTTACGTTCTCTGTTGATTCTGTTAGGCAGAATGAAGAGGGTACTTTACCCACAATTATTAATGATTTTCATATGCTGTTGTTGGTATTTGTTCAAAATTACGTCTTTCGTTCTATTTTGTTAACGTATTTATACCTGAACGTGTTTATTCACTAAGAAGTATTTCATTGAATGAAGCCAATTGAATGAAGTAACATTTTATTATCTAAACCAAAAATAATATTTTTTTCACGTATCTAAATTTTCCTGTATGACTTTGTGTACTTTGTAAATAGTTTTTTATTATTATTGCCCATGGATATCAATTAGTAGATTCTAGTCGTCATTTTATATTAAAAAAGAATATTAAACAAATTTATGAAAACATTTTTTTAAGAATAGTAACACAACTCGTCTGACAACAGTTTGTTTGATTTAATATATTGAAATGTGCGGAGAGTTAATAATGTCTTTTTAGTTTTAATAAATTTGTCAAGTTCTATTTTGTTCAATTTAGCTTTTCTTCTCTTGCTATAGTTTGTTCAGTTTAACTTCCAATGTTCTAATTTTCTTCTATTGTTGTTGAACCCAAAATTGACTTTTCCAAATTGTGGAATCAGAAGTGCAAATTACAACATATTTTTACTATTTTATGTAATATTTCTAAAGGTGTGGAAAAAATTGCGTTGCTCATCTGTTTATAATTAATTTATTATTTATAATCTATTTTTTTAATTTCAAGGAATTCATTTACTTGTTTTTTTTAATATAAATACAATTTATAGTTGCTAATAACTTATCAGTAATTATTTTCCAAAAGGTTTGATTTCTTTTACTCCTAAATTTCTTTATGACATAACTAATTAATATGTCTCTGTGCCTAACTGAATTTTTATTACTTCCGGTCTTTAATAGTAAATATATTTCCCGGAGGATTAGACATGTTCTTAAAATGGATAGCTAATAAAGTACTTAATATATAGACTAAAACCCAAAATATTATAATAAATGAAGGAACATCGAAGTCGCTTAAGCAGTGTCCTATTATAGGTACAAAAATCAAATTGATTCAGTGGAATCTGGAACGTGATGTTAACAACCGAATCTGGTACTGATGGTCCTATATCTCAGAAGCCTTATGCAAAGAAAAAAGAGGTATAATAAGTAATCAAATACACAATAGGATAATAGTTTTTCCATAAACTTCTCAGATCCAGGAAAAAATTTACGCAAAGCAATGCTATTATGTTATGTATATCTTACGAAAATACAACCGAGTAATCTACCGAGAATATATGGGATTAGATAAAACACCTTATCCTGTGCACTTGTGATAGTATTTTTGCACCCAGGTACAACACAAGATTTATAAATTATCTTCCAAGATTCATCCATCGCCTAAACGGTTACAATTCCGAAAAAAATTTTTGCTGAGCATTGCTTGTGACGTCATTAAAGACGCCGGAAAATAGCGGCGTTTAAACAGTTTAAATTTATTCACTGTTTCAATATATATACATATATATATATGTATATATATATATATATATATATATATATATATACATATATATACATATACAAAAATGTTATAAAAAAAATATGTGAACTATTATAAAATTGTTATAATTTAATTTAGAAAGTCATGATTTATTTTATACGGTATTTAATAATTATTTATGGGTAAAGTTTCTTTAATTTTTTCATCGAGAGCACGCGATTTTGGACTTAAAACTCTTAAATTTTAAAATATCTAAAATCAATATTTTATTAAGTTAATGTTATCAAGCGCAATATAATTTTTTTATTTATATTATTTATTATTATTTATGTGATTTGCATTTTTAAATTTGTTTATAATTATATTATAATATATATATATATATATATATATATATATATATATATATAATTTAAATAATGTTTATAATATAATATTAAAAATTATTTAATTAAGAAGTCTACAACTTTATAATGATGGAAAATGAAATGATACCATTTTAAATCTTTTTAGTACAAAAATGTTGATCCTTTTCCAATGATGGTCGTTTCGCACAAAAATTGAGAATATGTGAAGTTAAAAAGAATCATGAAGATTTTTTTAACCAAACATTTTTTTAAAAATTAGTGCTATACTTATAAAAAAATTAAAAATGCTAATTTTAAAGTAACTAAAGAAATTGTATTGTAATGTACAAAATAAATTTAATAAAAACAAAATAAATTTAATAAAATATTGAGTTTTAATATCTTTAAGTTTCGGCTTTCGATTTACTAAAACGCTTACTCTCGAAGAGAAAATCAAAATAATTTATGCAAAAATAATCACCAAACACCGTGAAATATTTTGAAATTATTAAAAAAAATCTATGACTTTTTATTATTTTTCATTTTCTGCTTTTGTTGAAGTTACGGATAAAAAAATCAATAATTTGAGAAAAGCTGCATGAGTTAATTTTCAAATTTCCTTTGTTTATTAACATGAACACTCCATCGCAAAATTACGATTATTTAAAAATAACATTCGAAATTTTTTGATGATATATTAATTTTGTCGCGTTGTGTATATGTTGACCATATTTAATAATTATGAAAATCAACTCATTTAATGATATAGAATTTTCAAAATTATAAGTAAAGAATTCAAAATACTTTTTGCGGAGTAGGATCATTTATTAAATGGAAATTATATGCCTGATAAGTCCAAGAAATGGAAAGCACCAAAATATTGTTTAACGCCAGGGAATCAAAACGCGTTATACGAGTATGCCTTTATACGAAGGAATAAGGGAAATTCTTATTTCATTGTGAATACTTTGTTTTATTTCTAGGTAAAATTGTAATTTAATATAGAATATTGGCATATAAAAATTCTGATTACAATGAGTAAAACACTGAGCAAGTGTGCATCAGAACATATACAAAGTAGATTTGTTGAGTTACATGTATCCCTTGAAGTTATTAACCCAAGTTAACTGTAATAATTTTTATTGAGATTTTTAATCAAGTCTTTAAAAAATATAAATTAAATCTAAGTTACTTGGCCTATAGTTTTTCAGATTTTCCGAATTCCTCGTTGAAAAATGATGGAGATTGAAGAACACATTACACATAAAACTAAACTTAACACCTATTTTATGACAACTCACTCGATACAGAGTGTGCAAAAAATGTCATCACCATTTTACATTTACGGAAATATACATATTTTTATATGATTTGTAATATATTAAGTAAAATGTCTTTCTAAAGCATATACGTCCAAATTCTCATGCAAATAAGTCTAATGGTGTAAAAATTGAGAAGCTGTGATAGATGGAGAAACGGATCGACATGACTAAGTTATAATGGTTCTTTGTTTTTCTATGAAACCCTGTTATCAGTTAACATGTATATGCATTTCAGTTGTTTGATTAGTGTGGAATGTTAGAATTTTAATATCACCTACGAATTACTGAACTACTAACGAATTCAACCTTTGACGAAATTCAAACATATACCTGTTGCTTCAACCAATTGTGCTATAGTAGTAAATTACCATTTTATAATTTACTAAAGTTTTTTATTTTATAAATTTAAAATAAAATATTAGAAAAAAACTTTTATTGAAGAACAACTTTTTTATAAAGTACCGAAAGGTTAAAATATTTTATGACTTAAATATGTGAGTACTGTAAAAGAATTAAGACCAGTGTATTTTAAATACGTATCATTTATTTACGTTTTATTATTACTCGGTACCAAGTTCATAGAAGTATAATAAAAAATATAATGTAAGGTTCGTTTTATTTACGTTTTTAGTTCTGTTCTATTATAAAACTGACTTTATATCGAATACAAAGATTAACTGTAGATAATTTAATATTAGAGAAGATGACTACATAGCGTTTTTAAGTCCTTTAAATATTTTTTTACATTTTTCCTGTTAAACCATCAATTTTAGAAAATATAATGACAAGTAACTAGAAGTGTATGAAGCATAGTGCTCTAAAAATATTTTTAATTAGGAAAAATGTGGTTTCTATAATATTGCCGTTATATATTTCAACACCAACTTTGCATGAAGTAATTTAAAGGAATTAATTTTTGTAAAATTTAACGCACTTTAACGCGATAATGACCAAACGGCAGCTAGTATGAAAACGTTTATGAGATGGTTATATGTGAAAATTATTAGAAAAATGGGAAAAATATTAAAAAAATAATTCAACCATTTTTGTCATATTACGAATGGAAACCAAATACATAACTTTTTAGTTTTTCTAAAGTTGATGGATTTAGCATAAGATCGCGAAAACAGAATTACCATCAATAAAAATTTCACAGTTAATCAATAAATGACGGAAAAATATATTAATTTAAGATTGGTCAAATATTTTAATGTGTTAACTTTTCCCAGTTTTATGAAAAATATTTGTATATAAAAAAAATTTAAAAGATAATTCTCGAGAGCTTGAGAAAACTTTGAATTTTTTTCAATCTATATATATAGACTGAAAAAAATTCAAAGTTTTCTCAAGCTCTCAAGAATTATCTTTTAAATTTTTTTTTATATACAAATATTTTTTACCTTAATGATTAAAAAATGTTAGCAGCAAAGAAAATTTATTACGAAGCAGATTTTTTTTCGTAGTAAAATTTAAATCGAGTGAGTAGTGTTTGCAACATTAAAATGTAATTTTCAATTAATTTTTTTTTACTAAATATTCTTGTCACAACACTCTTTATATATCAAATACAAAAAAGCGTAAAAAATACGGATGAAAACTCTATTAAATTTAGAGTGGTAAAATCTGTATGGTCCTTGTAAGTTAGAAACGTAAATTGACAACTTCCCTCTAAATTTTATTCCTCGTGTTATCCCAATTAAAACTTATTTAATGAGAAACCGTAATTTTAATTTGATGCTTGTAACTTATCAAGGGTTCCATAAGTGCTACGGACGCCAGATGGCTCGCTTGTTTGAGGAACGCTCCACGGCATGCGGTAATAAATGTGAAAACAAACTGGAAAATATTTCCTTCATTTGAGTGTGTGTTTAAATATTAACTCAACTCTTTTTGTAGTTCAAGATTAATTATTTTCAATATTATAATAGTGGCCTTAAAACACTATTGATTACATAGATTTTTCAAATTGGTAATAAATAATCATAGATTTAATTTTTTTTAAGAAATCCTAACTGTAAATTTTATTTCTTTGCTGGATTTATGATTTTAATGTGAAATCTCACATTATTAGGAAATAGTAAATAATAAAAAAAATATTGAAGTATAGAAGATTAAAAATAAATACGTTGACCTGATATTTAAGAGCTTTCAAGTCAGAATCGGCTGCGAGACAAATAATTGTCGACGATGGTGAAGAATGATTAGAAACTCAAAAGTTATGCTTTTATTATATAATTGATATATATTTAACGTATTTAAAATAGTTTTTAGTATTGAGCAAATAATTTTAGTAGATAGTTACATTCAGTAATTCAAGTTATCCACGCCTTATAAATGTATTTATAAACGTTAAATATAAAATTCATCATATTCATTAAATCTGCAGTTAATATATCAATACTTAAATAAATTATTCCAATACTTCCTTTGAGTTTTTCGACAATTGCGGTTTTCTAATTATGTATCTTAGGTTTAATTAGTAAAATATATAGTTTACGTCTAGAAAAATGTTACTTTCTTATACATTTACACGAAGAATTAAGCTTATTCAACGTATAATTTCAGCATATAAATAAAATTAAAAAGTCCGTATTTTAATCTTTCTAAATAACATTCTATAAAGGGAGAGCATATTAAAAATCTACCGAAAATCGTCTACAGAAAATGAAAATTCGAAAAAGTAACTTGAGGCTTAGTTAGTTAGAGTTATGCTTCACTAACACTACTTAATAAATCGGATGATACTTTATTTCAAATCTTTTGACATTTCAGGGACTGATCCCATATTAGAGTGGAAATATATCCCAGGTAATGTTAGTAAAGAAGTACTTATTTTTAAGCTCTTAGAAGATTGGTTTACGTTAGAAAAAATGAGAAATAATACCAGAAATTAGTTTGAGCACAAAGTCCATTTTCACATTTATGTCCATTAGTAAATAATAAAATGTGTCGCTTCGTGAAAATAGGCCGGTGGATCCAATTTTTATTGAAAATTTAACGTAAAAACATGGCCATAGAACAAAGACATAATTAGGGGCTATCAGTAATTATAAATCAATTTATAAAAAAACTCTACTCCATAAATCTATCTTCTATTTATTAGCGTTACGAAGCTTTAAAGTTTCACAGAATATTTAAAGTTACATTTGAAACAAGTAAAGACAGTTTTTCTTAATTAACTTATTATTTAAGATAAAATCATGTTCCTTATTTCATATTTTAAATTTAAAATCTTTTAGAAGAGTGCTTTCCTTGAAAGGAAAATAAATTATTTGCGTCATTAAATATCAGAAACCTTTTCAAAAAAAAATCATTTTTATATCTTTAAACCTTACTTATTCCAGGATTTAAATCTTACTTATTAAGACGCACATAAATATTTAAGCATTAATTTTAATGAAATTTTGATAACACAAAAATGGTTAAAGCACGTTTGAAAATTTCAGAGAATTAAATGTAAAAACAATTCAGATTAGATTTACACCTTAATGTTTATTGCGCTTCTGATTTACATAAATTTAAAGTTCTATGCCGATATTCGGTATATTTAAACTCGCTGAAGGTATTATTTGTAGCCGCCGTATCTACAGTATATTTTCTGGGTGTATATCAAATTATTATTAATTGAGATTGTTTGTAATATTGCGCATTTGTACAAGACATTTTATATGTATAATGTGACATTTAAAATTTTCATCTTTACGATTATGAAAAATGTAATTTAAACCCTGTAACATTTTTAATGTCTGCGTAATAGATATCATATATCCTAGAAGGGAACAGTGTAAAAATCAATAAACATTTAAATTGTCCATTGATAATTTTGATAGTTTTGTGATATTATCAATGAAACGGTAATTTTATATTATTTTCGTGTGAAGTGTTAGTTTCAAAAAAATTGTTCACCGAAACGCGGAAAATGACATGTGCTCGGTATATAGGCATAAACAACAGGTTAGAGGAGTTGCAGTCATATTAAGAGATGTCATATAAATTTATATATCTTGTTTTATACGCTTGACAATATAGTCGCATATGTATACTCCTACTTTCTGATTACATCACCCATACTCCAATTTAATGAATTTACCGTCTACTTATTTTGGAATAAATACATACGTAAAATATTCAGCCAAATTTATATATACAAATACAGAAAAATGTTATCAATTAGAATATCTCAAAACTTTTTACATAGAGTATAATTCCAAAAGAAGGATCCTTATCAAAATCATAAAAAGATTGCGAATATACATACAAAAAAATGATTTTATGGTAGTCCAATTTAATTTATTTACGGTTTTTTTAGAACGAAAAATTTTTAAATGAATCGCGTAAATTAATTGATGATTTTCATGAAGGGTCTAACACTTGAATGTGATTGGCTAGTTGTTTCTGCCTTATGCAATTGTTATCGCCTGACGTGGTTTATAATTTAAAGTTCGAGTGTTTGTTTTTACCCATTCGCATTTTAACTAAAAATACTGGAAAAAAATATAAGACACAGAAAAAAAAATTATAATATAGAACTAAAAAATTACAAAGACTACAAAAACCGAAATGTCCAAAGTAATATGAGACCGGAATGAACTTCAAATAAGATTAAATGTAGGACAAGGGTAACAGAATGATTAAATTCTATTATTTAAGGCCGCGATTTAAAACTTGTCAGAAATATTATAGTTCCACACCATATGACATAATGTTTATTGGTTTATTTCCTATAAACCTTGAATATGTTTGGCGCTAATTTTATAGAATTCATTATTCACAATTAAATGAAACTACGTGATGTTGTATTATTTCTACTTTATTTAAGAAATAATACTACATCATGTAGTTTCACTATAAACCGATAGAACCACTCATCACCTGTAGTAAAATTATTACAAATGAAACCTTTTACGACTCCTTTTAACGGACGCCCATATCTACTGACATGCGGGCTGAGACAACATGCTACGTGCCCTGAAAATAAATATTACTAATAAAATGACAAGATTTAAAATTTAAACATATTCAAAGGAACACTATATGAATTTTTCCATAAATTTATTATTTAATGTTGGAATATTAGAAACTTGCTAACGGAAAGACATAATGCCTAAATCAAGCCGATACCGGTGTTTGACTTTCATGAGATGGAATTGTGCCACATAGATTGCAATTGTGTACTATGCTGACACAAGTGTATGCCATGTCGGCACATAATTTCAATGTTTTTTCCAACATCACTATTTATCCTACTTCTATATGAAACAGAATAAAGCAATAGATAGAAAAGTAAAATTACCGTTTTATGACGATTAATTCAAGTCTTCCTAACCAAAAAAAATCTGAATTGGATTTAAATAACTACGTTAAAACTGATGTCACTTTAAAAATGAAAAATGAAGCACTCACAAAATACATTTGGATTAAAGGAATAATTACATGCTCACGTTATCAAAATTTCCATCACGGATATGCCAAATTTGTATAAAACAAATATCATTTTAAACTAAAAAAAATAGATGTAGGAAGAACTTTGGTTAAGATAAGAATGTGTTTCATCATTGGTTTAATATAAAAAAAAAATACGGGCGTAAATATTGATCAAACGCAAGAGAAAACGTGAAGAAGACAACAACATTAATATTGCAGAAAAATACTTGAAAAGTCTAAAAATAATAATCGTTAATGTGGGTTCATATACGTAAGCTTCTTCCCTGTGGAATAAATACACTTATGGACTATTGCATATGAATACATATTTTATCTACTATACAGAATGCTCGAAAAAATGCTGGAAAAACCGATTCCGAATAGAGAGTAATGTTTAATCTGTTTTACTACAATATATTTCTTGACAAAAAAGATACGGTTCTGTGATATTACAAAACAAATAATTATTAGTTTCTCACATTTAAAAGTAATGTAGCGTTATGAAAAGTCGCAGATTAAAAGTTCCGCAAAAATCTAAAAACTAAATTAAAATTTTGGGGTGTATTGTAAAACATATGAAAGCAAGGATAATGTTAAACAAAACATACCTCAATATGAATTTAATTAGAAACTCTATTGATTTGACTTATTCGTATAATTACTTTGGTTAAGTACCTGTTTACGTGTTATAAAACTTGAACTCATTCATATAGTCATTTCTATTTACAATCCTAAGGAAAGTGGTTTATTTTAGTCGATATTTACTTTTATATTATAATAAGAAATATTTATAAGGCGTTTTAATATTTTTATCGTCGTTTCATATTTTATTTTTGTTATCAATGTATTTTAGAAAGTTAAAAATAGATATTCAATTAAAATCTTGTTATACCAACAATAAACTGACAAATTTAATTACAAAATGTACATTCTGGAATACTCAAACCCGTGTACATATGACAGTCAATTAACTGCAATATATCTCAATATACTCGTTTTTTCGCGCTTGCATTCTTGTTATATGTACGACAGAGATAAGCATGATAACATTTTTTACGTAGATATATAGATGCATAGATACAACAAATATGGAATTTGTACGCTAGACTTTTGAAATAGAATGGTGGAATTATCATTTGATGTTTATACTATCGGTGGAATGGTTAAATTGGTAATCTTCTCTGAAATAAGCGTTTCGTCGGTGTTATTTAAATATTTCGATGATATTTCGAATTATCAGAAAAATATCATCATTAATTGCCCATTCGCTCTACCGGAGTTCCTTTTTTTTAAATATGATCCTTACTAATTATCTTTCACTTGTTTTATTGTGCGATTTTTAGGATTCAGTACTTATTTCAAATATAACAAGTATTTAATATGAACGTTTTTCAAGTACAGCGATAATTTTGCTGTCTTTAGTTTATTTATTAATGAGATTGAACTCACTAACTTCAAACTCACATTTATGGTAATTTCATGTGATTAACGTAATTATAGCCGTTTGCATTTGACTTAAAACTAGAAGTATTAAAACTCATCTAATATTAGTTGCTGCAATCACACACTTCAGTACTACCAGAGGAAGATATTTTTAAATAATACCTAGAGTATTGACAATAATAAATTTCTAGTATAGCAGAAAATAAATGATTTCCTTAGTTTTAAGAATAGTTTCCTATGGATAGTAGATTTAGGTTATAAATAATCATGATTTCAGTTTGATTCTTCCGAAATGTTCAATAAAAATCACTCGTATTGTTGCCTTAAACTAAGCTACATCAAAATTTCTATAACGAAAATTATAATTTAATTATATAGTAAAAAGAAACAATATCCTAATATTTTTAGTTATAGTACTTAAAAGGAATCGTTTGAGAAAATATGGGTGAAACAAATATTAAATAAAATTTATATTATAATCGTGATTTAATCTACGTGTAAAATTTCCACAAGAAATAATTATTTTTAATTATTGTTAATTGCTCCTGCTTACCTTGGAGAAATTGGAATAGGAGTTTAAATGGAATGTGCCAATAATACTTTTAAACAATGTAATCTATACTCGTATATAACGATATTTGAACGATAAGGAATTATAAAGTTACTTCCGATTGACACAATACTTTAATTAACTTAACTATATATTATTTTAAAGGAAAATAAAAGGACCAAACAACTTGCAACTTGTGAGTAAGATAAATAAGAGCTGGTAAGCAATCCCGAATATTACAAACGTGAAACTAACCTTTTTTATTTTAATTTATTTTATTAATTTTCATTTATTTCCCTAATATATTCAAATAAATACTAAGATATATATTAACTATCGATATAGACCGGTGCGCTGTGTTATATTTATTAAGTCAATTGACGCTAGTTTTAAATAAATAAATACGATTCCCTATAATAACGTTTACTATTCGTGAAAGGCATTTATATAATAATAATATAAGACTGAGATTTGATCGAACTAACAATATTTGGTTCATTTTTTGGTTTTCGTTAAATATCTCTTCAACTTTGTTATATATGATAAGAATAGAATAGAAATTTTCACTCATTTAGAATATACTCTTATGTTTATGATAAGCCTCAAGGACCTTTTTTGGAAATACTCCACTATCCGTTATTCTTATTAGGTAATAAACACTAACATATCAATTTTTTATTTATGGTAATAGCAAGGATTTCATTGTTAGCATTCGACGAAAATAAAAACATAATTCGTTGTACATATTTTAACGTTTTCTGATATTAAATAAGATTCGGAAAATGAAACGTATTTAAATAGTTATGCCTTATATGTTGTAAATTTGTTTTGTATCTGCCCATATAAATATTAAAGTTCAAGATATTAACGCTTAGAATAAGAAATTTACGATATTAATTATATCTCATGTTTCTAAATACACTAACTTCTCATTATATTGTTTTACATACAAGCAAATAAATATCTGTTTAGCACAAAATAAATTTAAACTCTAAGTATTAATACGTACATAGTACACAAAATCTAAACTAAGTTTTGATATTAAAATTTTGTTAAATTCTAAAAAAATTATTTGTTCTATAGATAAGTTATTAATTTAAGTATCTGAAGAGGCAAATTAGTAGTCTTAACATTTAATGCAGAACAACGCATCTATGGCATTTCTTGATTTTTTAGATAATTATTGCAACAACAGATTGCTTTTATTTCTTTGAAATTGACTTTTTTTATTTTTATGATAAAACGTAGTGTGTGTAATATAGCAAATCTAATTTTAGTTCTTATAGGTCAGTTCGTTTGTTCTGCAGGAAATTATATCATAAAAAAGCGTGCGTTTAGGTAGTGTCGCAAATTAATTTTTATAAATTTGTTTTATTTTCTATTGAATGACACATTTATTACCTTCATGTTTTTAATTAAAAAAACCAGAAAACTTAAAAAAGTGTAAAAATTGCATGTTTACATTGTAATGTAACTTTATGAATACAGACACATTTTTGATTGCGAGACGATGTTAGTCCTTTTTAAATAGAACGCTACCTGTTATTTCATTTTAGGGGACACGCATACTTAGTTTGTAATTAATACACTACGTTTAAACTAAGTCTAAGCTTGTCTGCTAGACGTGATATGACGACGATCGCCCGGTAGGGAGTAAGGGAGCGACAATTCTGTGTGACTTCTCACCGCGCCTTCCCAGAAATAATGTATATAACTGGTTTATTGTAAACAAGTATTTATAATCAATAAAGTAAAATTCAATTAACAATTCCAAAACGATGATGATCTGCTTCAAGACAATCGCGCTTTTGTAAAATCAATTTATGAACAATGTTCATAACAGGTTTAAGAATTTTGATGCACCTTCGACATTTTTTATTGCAACCATTTTGACAACGAGACGATATTATGTCGTCCTTTCTATCGTATACTATAATTTATAATTTCACATTGCTCCTTTTCATATAGATATTATACAAGTCCTTAATAGTTAAATCCCATATTTAATTTGTTTTCCTTAACCACGCATCGCATATAAATTCTCCAATCCGTATGTCATTTTCCGCAATGTCTTTTTTAGAATTCCGTACGTTAAAAGGAAAAACCCACTTCGTCGAAAATAACACTTCGTCGTTCATCTATCTGTCTGTTTGTCAAGACCCTTCTTCTCAGAAGTGTGTAGGGTTCCAAATTGAATTTATTATCACTTTGGTCTACGGTCCCCTGGAGATATAAAATAATCAAGCTTCTTACTCAACACAAAAAAAAACCCTAAAATACAGCCGTTTATTTACAATTAAATCAATGAAATAATATTACCTCGACATTGTGGCTGCAAATAGTTGAACGTTATCCTGACATACAAAAGTGCATATTCCATTTGTTAATAAATACTTTATAACGACTGAAATAATTGACAAATGGAAAGGAAGCAATTAGTAGTAACCCCATAATATCCACAGCCAATACTATCTTTGTGTAAGTAGAACGCCCTTTTTCATTAGCTTTTGGCGGAAAAGGCATTGATACTAGAGGGCAACGTTTGCACAGTTTTTTGCATCTTTGTTGATACTGAGGCATTAAATTTAAAGCATAATCTTGGTTTCATGGCAACACGGCCTATATGACATTCGGACTGCCAATAGTACTTTATACAGAAACTTAGAAAGAATAACAATTACCGCTCCACGAAACATGACATTACCTTGAAAAAAATGTCTTGTTCAGAAAGTTCGTACTTGTTCACGCTTTCAATTCGATTATTCCTCTGAAGCTATTTTTAGCTCCTAATCTACTTCGTAAATTTCCCTGTCTGTTTTTCAAGGCACTCTCGTGGGATAAGAATGATCGATTGGCATAATAATATTTATCGACACGATACGCAAATTTATGGAAGAACAGACGGTGTACAAGTTTATTTAATGCAGTCAAATATATATTAAATGTTAGTAAACTACAAATTATTCACAAAATCATTATGTATAATTTGTAGAATATTAACATTGAATGTATAATTGACTTCATTAAATAGACTGATATTCTGCTTCACAAAGGTACACATATTTTTAGGCGTGCATTACGTTTAGTCTCTATGTCCCAAAAAATACAAACATAAAGTTTATGAATCCAATATAAAGAAACGGCATTCTCTGTTAATCTTCTAGAAGCATTATGGTATATTTGAAATTCAAAACATAAGATGTGTGTTTATATAGAGACATCTATAAGAATTAAACGTGGTGATATCTACAATCAACGATAAATTTGATATGGTGGAAGGCATCTTAAATATGTCATTTTGAAATAATTTTGCATTTTTATATGTGGGATTCCTGTCAATGGGTGTATTTTTTTAATTACTAATTAATCTATATATGTGCCTTAAATCTATATAAATTCGAACGTCTCCATCACTTTTGAGAACAGGCTCCACAAATGTAAACCGATATAATGGTTCAAATTCTGGTTCAATGTCGCCATTTCTTATGAAAACATCTATTTTTGCATTTATTTTACATTGTACAAAGATACGAACTTTACGAAAAGATTGGTATAAAAGTTTAATTGACCTATGCTGAGAACTAAAAGAAGACTAAAGGTTTTTGTTCATTTTGGAAAGTAATAATATGAATTACAGCTATACCAAAACCTATCTACAGAATACAAAGAGATATAAACAATCCTAAGTTGGAAAAAGCTTTAAAATGACGAAAAACTTTGATTAATCTACACATGAATACTTTATTAAGTTTTTCATTCCATAATTCAAATAATTCCGGGTTGCATTGTAAATAATGTAACATCTATTTCCTAAGTCAATAAGCATAACCATATTGAGACCTTACACATGATAATATGTTTGGTTTACTACCCGTACAGAGTTTAGTTTTTTCACATGGCTATTTGTAACATTATTAGCTTTGAATTTTCTTGAACTTGCTTAGCATTGATATCGACAATGTCCAAGAAATCCAAACTTGCAGTAAGTGTGGATTTCATTTTGTTGCATATCATACAAATTTTGTCACTGGAATGTTTTCCTACAACGCAACGACGATAAGGCTTTCGGTTTGTTACAGTTTTTTATTTTCTACTAAATTAATAGTATAATTTTTAACTGACTTACCTTTTTAATACCGTTATTTTCGGATTTTTTTATTTTTCAATTTTGTAAATACTTTTATTGCCAGTGTTTTGGACATTAGCGGCTGGTAAATTATATAATTTTTTTGCAATGCTAGACTTCAGCATGCTGGAGTGCCGCCCTCTATATCTCTGCTTAGTCCATTTGAGTGGTTATCATGTATAACTCAAGTCTTCTCTGCCACTTCTTCAGACGGAATTAAATAGATGTGGGTCTTCCTCGCAACCAAAAGTTTTGAGAGACCTTGAGACATTTTCGAGCAATCTTTAAGGAGAAAATCCTTCTTGTTTTGGTACAATTCAGCCTTCACCAGACAATGCGTTTCTCTTTAGGTAGGTATTATTCAGCAAGAACTGAATTACCGCTTCTTTTATAAGAAAACTTTTGATACCAAATTTTAGGATGACTCGCAAGGGGTGATTTTGTTTAATTATTGTTTAACTTTTACCAAATTATCGGTTACTCCTTTTTGTGGATTACATTCGACCCAAGCTGAATTACATTTACTTTTAAGGAAATGAAAGGAGGGCAATAAATTCGAGACGACAAGTAAAGAGATGATTATAGGAGCACTTATATTTATAATATTTTTGACATCCAATATTATTTTTGATAATATATAAATTCGTAACAAAAACTCAATCGACCGACAAGAGGTTTGCTTAATTAACTTAACCAGTAACTTAATAGGCCTAATTAATAAGTGAAGCCAAATTTTTCTCACATTTTTGAGGGAATTGTAGCTACATAAATTACATTATATTGGTTTTAGTAAAATAATTTAAATTTTTAAAATTTCCAACAATCCTAAATAACTTTAATCAATAATAATTTACAAAGCAAATCATACTTCTTATATAGTATAACAACGAGTAAACAATGTTAAAATGAATGCAGAAAATGCCAATAAATGATTATTAAATAAACACCTCGGATTTATCAACATAAATTTATTCGTACATAAGTAATGCATACAAATATCTTAATGTTCGTTGTCAGTTTTGGTGGTTATCCAGGTCCAATAAATAAGATATAAGCTGTCAATTTCAGTCTGTCAGATATGTCTCGGCGACTATCCCTCTCCACCGCGCGCTCCCATCACATCGCTTATAACTGGTTTATTGTATCACATTAAGTATTAAATCGCATTTGGATTGATAAGCTAATAAGAGAATGAAGTGATTACTTCCGGATGTAAAACGTGTTCACGCCTCCATGACAACTAAATTTAAATAAAATTCAACTAACAAAAGAAAAATTTTCAAACCAAGCGGGTTTTAGTCGAGTAGAAACTTAATATTGAAATATATCTTAAAAAATATCTCAGTTTTCTCTAACAATAAAAAATGTGACAAAAATTAACGGGGCAGAGTAGCATCTGTGCAGCAGTATTACATCGATATTACGTCGCTTTTAATAGTGTTTATCAAACCAGGAAAATATAGAGTAAATATTTTGCTACTGTTTTTGATATTTATTATAGAAAGTAATGAGATACATTATAGAAAATGGGATTAACTAAGTTAGCACTAGAACTCACTTTATTATTCGGTTACCTTAAAAGTGGGTTTGTGGATTTCTTCCCAGTAAATAATTTCTTATGTTTCAGTTTAAATAATGCAGGACTAAGGCCTGCTTGCAATTTTATTGAATTTTATGAAAAATATCACAAGCCTCTATGGAAAATAACATTTAGTTCTGTGACTTGCATAAAACCAAGATTGCTGTGAAATTAAACACTTAAAAGTACACCAATTTTCCAAGCGTATTAAATGTCCATATATCGACTGGTATTATTTTTTGTAAACTTTAATATATTCAAGAGTTTAAAATAGAATATTCGAAACCCTGAAAACATTTATTTCGCTCTACTAATGAGATTATCGGGTATGGTAATATCATATTTTTAATATTTATATAAAGAAGTATGCCCATAATAAGAGATTGAAAGGATTCGGTCAAACATTCTTTTATGTTTGATGTATTCTAACAAAAAAATTAAAGTGTAATTTTTAATGAATATCAAAAAAAATTAATATACGAACAGCACATAATCATGGGTACATTTAAGGCGTGCATCTATTAGGCTTAGACTTGCATCTGAATCTCACCTCTTTTTTCAAATAATTAATTTTAATGGTAATGTAAAATATGGATGCTTATTCATTTTTATTAACTACTAATATTTTTAAGAAGATTTTAGAATTCAATGCTTACATACAATGTTAGTCAAAAAATATTAGGTCTAAGTTTATTTTAAGCCCGTGTTCGAATTTTGTCAAAGTCAGTAATGCAATTAACGGTAGTTTATCACTACACTTATTCAAGCATTTTTTACGTTGAATCTAATCAGGACAATATATAATGCAATGAAAAGGTGTATGGTTTAGTGATTTTTTTTTTAATTTCAAACTTTTCAAATAAATTTCCTTCGTCATATAATTAGCCTTTCGACTTTTTAAGAATCTGTAGAATTAAACGAATGCATTTTGATAAGCAGAAATAAATTTAAAAAACCGTGAATAAATATAAGCTTAATTAGTAATATTCTAAAAGTTTTAATGCTTCATTTGAAAACATATTTAAGTATTTAGATACCAATTAAAAATTAATTAATTAAAAAAACTTTAATAACGAACGAAGAATCGAAGATGCGTTAATAAGTAATTTACGATATACTTAATTTCATTACGTATGACTATAAATATTTAAAAGCTAATAAGGATTAAAAACAAGTTATTTTATTTACCTAAAGTCTTAAATGCATTAAATATTACTAAAATAAATACAAAATGCATCTAATATTTCCCACAGATTACAAAGAAAATAAATTCAATTAAAAAAGAAGAGTGAACAAGTTGATTTATCACATAGGGATGGAAACTTTAAGTCTCCTCAGAAATGTAAACGAAAGATTTTGTTTCTTTCGGATTTCTAATTAAAATTTCTAATCTAATTGATTTTTAATTTTCTATAATATCTGTGATTTTGTTTCGATAGTCATAACTTATATAAGTCTTTTTAACCACTGAAGACATAAAATGGTAAAAAGAACTCAGTGACCATTTACGACAGACTTTAATTTAGAATTATTCGGATCAACGAATAATACACACGTTATATAAAAATAAAATTACGGGCGTGATATATAAATTTGTAAAATGGAAAAGTACACACGCATTTATATGTGTGTACGTATATGTGTGTGTGTGTGCGTGTGTGTGTTTATATATATATATATATATATATATATATATATGTATATATATATATTTACATATATATATACATATATATATATATATATATATATATATATATATAATATACACACACATACACACACACACAGAGGAAAACTCGTGTGTGATATCAATGTCAAAATTAAGAATAACAACGCTTAATAAGCAATTGATTAACGTTTGTTGTTATTCTTTACAGGTTATTTTTTATTCATTATTCCATTATAAGTAATTTTTCTACTTTTGATTAAAATAAATACCTACATCTCAGTCAGTCGGTCGCGTTCAAATCCATAGGGGACTGGAGTAACAAAGCGATGCGTGCGCGGTGAGGAGAGTGACTCGAAATGTCATACGCGTGAGGGTAGTGGGCGTCTCTAAATGCTCTTGACTTCAGAATTATAGAAGTAAATCATAATTTTTTAAGCATTATAATGAATTTGGTTTTATATTTGCAGAATTCACGTGTTTTATGAAATTGAACAGAAAGGTTTTTTTAATTTCGGAATTGGTAGTAAGCTTTGTCGTAATATCTACGTATCCGTTAAAGAAGAAAGCCGTAAATAAAACAAAAATGATAATTATAGGTCGTTACTAAAAATATATAAATAAAAATAGTAATAAACAATTATTTGAAGAATGAGAAACAAGACTAAGATATAGGATTAACCTTAAAATAAAGAAAGAGAAGAGTATTAGACTTGTGGGTTAACGATACCCAACGTTATTTAAAATTATGTATTATATGATTCACACCAACGTATCAATAAAATGGTCCTTGTTTCGTTTTCAGAATATTTGTTGTTTCGTGCCTTTCCATATACCCTTCAATCAATTCTTTACAATTTTTTTATGTCAAGACAAGTCGAAAATTTAAAAACTGTATTTATTCTTCATTCTTACTGAATTTCACTGGCCACCATTATTGACGAAAATCCTGTGAAGACAAGTCAAACTCTATTAATATACTCCTGGCTGTCAATTTATTTAAGCACTTCTGCCACTACCTGTGACAGAAGTGCTTAAATAGATAGGAAAAATAAGCTCAAACACCGTCTCAAATTATCCTAAGTAACCATATTCTCTTAGCCGTTGTGGAGTTCTCGAGAATACGCCGGAATACATCGTTATTATTGTATCATGTTTATATGGGATTACTTGGAAGATATACCCTACCGTTTAAAAGAAATGGAAAAATCGGTTCACCCAACGAAAAGTTACGAATGAACGTATAAGATTAAAAAAAATATACTTGTCGACTAAACAAACTCCTCCTTTTTCGGGTCCAGTCTCTTAAAATGAAAAAAAAATGGAACCCCCATACGATCACTTGGTTGATCATCCGTCCGTCTATCTGTCGGTCAAATCCATTTTTCTTTGAAACGGCTTGAGACATTAAATTGAAATTAATATTAAATACTGAGGCCATAGTACACGATTTCTAAATTAGCATATCTATCTTGTTAATAACGATCTATATTAATCATTTTTATGGCTTAAAAGAAAGCACAGACACGTGGGCATTACGAAAAAGCGTGCGCCGTGTCCTGAAATTGGAAATAAATATTTCAATAAAAATCTCTAGGTCTTTGTACTCAATTTTTGAAGGGTTCATATTTAAATTCCTTAGACAGGTTTTTATCTATATTTTTTCATAAATATCTTCATAATCAACTATACAGACTTATAAAAGGAAAACGTTTGCTGTGTTAATAACATACAGCTAAATTCATTAAAATACTCCCTAGATGTATGATTTAATTATGATTAAATTCATATTTCTGAACTGAAAAGCGCACATATAGATACAAGAATGTGTGTCCTCACGTGTATACCTGTTTAATTTTCTAACGTCACCGCACACGCCACACAGTTGTTACTCCAGTTCCTGTGGATTTGATTGTGAACGCCACCGACAGTGTATATTTGAAATCCTCCAAACGAGTACTTGGTAATGATATCACGCCTGCCCATTTGATTACATAAATAAATGAAAATACTCACACACAGCACAGCACAGGAATAAATTACAAATAATCCCGCTTTACTAAACGCGAGATGGAGATTTAATAAAAAATTACGTTTTTTTTCTTTTCTCACTTTATGATTTATTTGCCGATTCTCAGTCGCACCTTATAATTGGGACCAAATTCTGTATAAATATATATATATATATATGTATATATATATATATATCTACACACACACCAACATATATATATATATATATATATATATATATATATATATATATATAATTGTGTTGGAAATAAATTATCCATTTTAAGGAGCACACTGACCAATGTCATGATTATAATTGTAATAGCAATCCAAGAATTTGCTAGACCCAATGACAACGGGAAAATAATTTCATTTTTATTATCCTCTCCCCAAGTTTTGAGTTCCTTGAATTTCAACTGTGTTATGTGTAACAAAATCGGTCTTTTATAGAAAAATACCGATTTACATTGAAACGAGTACGATAACAGTTTCAAAAAAATTATGAATCATGTAATATAAAAACAAATATTTTGTTGTTTTCTTCAGACATCTTTCACGAATTAATATAAAATTGTTATTTCATTCTACTATTTATCTAGCGCATTAAAGTAAATGTTTTCTAAGTCTCTGACGGTACGGTTATAAACATTAATTGTGTTGCTCGTAATATCAAATTATATTTTGGGTTATCTTTATTGAAAATAATTATTTATTTTCATTTCATGTGCAAATAGTCTATTAGTTAAGAAATTTTAAATATTTCTTCTAATATCATCGAAAATAATACTTTTCAATATTTTTATCCTATATGCGAAAGTTTTAATATGCGCCTTTAATATTTTAATGAATTTGCCGAATCCAATAAAAATTTACGTGAATATCCGCATTTTGTTATTATAAATTAAAATATATATTGCCGGAAGCAAGTGGGTGTTGACTTACTGAGCGCCTCACCAAAATGTTCAAATATTTCTAATAAAGCTAGCAAGATTACACTTTTTTAATAAATTTTAATGAAGTATTAAAATAAATTTCATAAATCTGCTCGCATAATATCTCCATGTAATATATATATATGAGGGAAATTGAATGTATGTATATATGAGGGAAATTGGATGTATGTATATATGAGGGAAATTGGATGTATAGCCTTTTTTATGTTATCTTAATCATTTATTTTTTATGCAAAACAAATTTTATTATTATCGTAATAACTTATTAATGATCTGTTGTACATAAACCTTTCCGACGGTTTTGAAATGAGAGTAACTATTAAAATGTTCCTCTCAGTTCCTATCAAGACTTGCCTAACCTACTGCAAGGAATTTGAAAATTTGAAAGGAACCAGTGAATAATGTTTATAATGACGCGTTTCTTACTCCTGCCATGTTTTTCTGAGAAATTTCTTATATCAATAATTTTTAACAAGTGAATTGGAAACATAGGACTAATACAGTAGCTTGCTGATCTAACTAATGCCGTCAGGTACAGCCATGAAAATTTTCTGAGAGAAAATGAAGATTAATAAAAACTACTTAAGAGAGAACTTGCACACACTTTTATAAAAATTCCCTTTGATTATATTTTTTTTTGTAAAAGATTAAAAAAAACCATAAAGCCCCCGAAATTTCTTATGTTTTCATTTTATCGAGTTTATGCATATTCCTGATCTCAGTTAATTAAAAAAATAAGAAAATAGTGGTTTTTTATCAGTACACAAATTTTATCCTGAAGTAATCTCATATAATTAATTAAAAAAGGGAATTATCTAAATTCAGAGTTATTATATAAACGTACGAAAGATTTAATATGACTGAAGTAATCTCATCTGATAAATTAAAAAATGAATTATATAAATTCAGGGTTTTAAATTCCCTCCAGTTTTAAATACATATATTGACGAATTCCAAATATAATGAAAAATTACTGCATCGAAGTATGGAAAATTCTAACGGCTTAGAACAACGATAATTTATAAACAAGGTACAAAATAATTGCCATTACTGGTACTTATTTTGCATATTAGCTTATTATTTTCACTACTAAAATCGAGCTAAACAGTAAAGAGCGAAGCCAATAGCGAAGTGTATTTCATTCTATTTGTAAATAGGTCAAAGCGACCAGCAGGAGTCTCGACTTCGTACATGTAAAGACTAAACTAAAGCTATTTGTTGTACAAATTATTACTGTGACATACCACAACCATGTAAAAATTAAAATTATTATATTTGATAATACGATTGGCACTTCTTGTTATGAACTTTTCTTGTTTATTATGTCGCATGGTTGGAAGATTTATGTTTTAGAAGATTTATGTGTTTCGGCTTGTTATATTGTTGTTGTGTGACCACGGATTGTACTCCCTCGAGTCTAGAAAATATAGAACTTATTTGGTATATAATTGGCGTTAGCAAAATAATAAATTTCATGCTCAAATTCATTTAGAGAAATAAAGAAAGTTTCCAAAAACATAGTATTTTAGAAAGGTTTTGACTTTGCAAACGATTGGATAAAGTCAAGTGTTCAACGCATATAACTATTTAATTCTAAACTTAGTATATTAGCTTCGAATTATTTTTAAGCGCAGTTTGTTAAATTATTTAGTAATCAAATCGATAACATAACATGCGATTGTAATTTACCGATGAGAGAAATTTATCTCTTTTCTCCTTTTCTGTTATAAAAATTCGATGCCTATATTAAGCATTACGAGAATTCACGAATTTTATTTATAGAATTAATAAATTATATTTGTTGTTTTAAACTTGTCTTGTATTAAAACATATATGCTTTGATTACTTTTTCATTAGTGGTGGAAATATTGGAAATCGTATCCATTTATTATTTTTTTTACAATAACTAAGGGATGTATTGTCAAATTAAATAAAGCCTTTATTGTAAAGTATTCGAAATGAGTTTCTTATATTAATTTTAAGACTGAAGGGTACTGAATTTATGATATATAAAATTTATAAATTATAAACTCATTAACAGCTCCAAAATTGTGACTAGGTTCCAGGTTAGTTTTTGTACCCTAATAGTTTTTAAATAACTGTCTCTCGTGTTTTAATTCTCAACGAATATAATATAGTGCTAACAGGTTTTAACAAAAAGAGAAAATTTTTTGACATTTCTAGTATCAACGATAATAAAAATGAACCTATATTAATTAACTTGTTAGGTCATTGTTTTTTCAATGAACTAATATAATCATTAACGTCAAATCACTTCATTGGTATAAAAATAAAAGGTAATGCAGGAATGGATGAAATATTAAAAAAAACATTATAATTAAGTAGTATTTAAAGAAAGAAATTTATATTTAACTTAAAATTACATAAAAAATTATGATTAAGAAAGTACAATTGAAATTTTTTTTTAAAAATGAATAGATTTTCAGCTAATTGATCGCATATTATATGTATTTATTAAGCATTTAATATCTAATTTACATTCAAGTAATTAGGTATAAATTGCTTATATTAAAAAAAAAATACATTATGAATGTGCACTTGAAATTGAAAAATAAATA
Source organism: Druceiella hillmani (assembly GCA_039881145.1). Taxonomy (NCBI): domain Eukaryota; kingdom Metazoa; phylum Arthropoda; class Insecta; order Lepidoptera; family Hepialidae; genus Druceiella; species Druceiella hillmani. Next base: position 24,963,650 of record JAYKKI010000007.1, read on the forward strand.
TGTATGAATCGTAATCAATGAGTCATGACAATCAAATATAAGACAAAAATTCTTGTTCTATGTGCCCAGTCATGTATTTTTATGTAAGAATAATTTGCACTATATTTTTTTTGTTTGTTTAATAAATACTAATTTTATTCTTACTTATCGCACTTTAGGTTCCAGTCTCGACATGTTTTCTGTTTTATTGATTGCTTCAGCAACCAAATACTAGGTGATTTACGATTAGTCATCCATTTCTATTAAATGACTATATGTTTTTAGTTATTGTTGTTATTATTTATTTTATATTTCTGTATTATTTCAGTTATATTTATACATGTCCCACTCTTTAGATCTGTTTGTGCATTTGTTAAGAAATAAGTTTATTTTGATAACAGGGTCAGAAGTCTTGCATAAAAACTTTCGTGAAAACAAAATACCTGTCAGAATCTGTTTTTCTATTCGCCCATTTACGTAACTATGTACGTATGACCTTTGTTCAAATAACGGATTATATTAAGGCTTTTAATCATAAATAAAAATTTCTGACTTTTACAGGAGAGGACAAAATCGTAACTTATTCCACCTGCACTTACTCGAACAAATTTTTATATATAATTAAAAAATTACAAATAACAAATACAAACTGTCACAGAATGTGTGATATTAAACTTGCTAATTAAAAAGAATATGTATTGCATGTTTAGGATATTTATAATTTACGAATAACTTTAGCACAAAGGAAACTCAAACAATCGCTGTTACCACCACGATAACTCTCTTTGATAACCAACTATTTATTATAAAATGAAGTATTTGTAAAAAATTAATGTTAGCATTCAAAACTAATTACTTTAATAGTTATCTTGTTAAAAATAGGTCAAAAAAAATTCAGTTAAACTATGAATATACATTCCAAAAACGATACTTTTTCATATTCCTCTACCCACCATTTTTTTATATATGATTGCAACAGTATACGCGAACATAATACCATGCGATATTTGGTTGACATCACAACACGAACTACTTACTTAATGTATTTTCGAGGCTGTGATTCAAAATATTTTCTATTCCCAAGGGTCAGTTCTCACGACAAACTTATAAGATGAATTATCCAAGTTCAGTCCCTGTCGACCGGCGGTGCTACGCGCTGTATCTTTATGGGATGTTTGTAATGTGTAAATGTACGAGGATGTCTCTTTATATCCGTCCATAATAGGCATAAATTATACTATATTTATATAATTTCAGTTTATAAAAGAATTGTTATTTGAAAAGGTCTTTCTAAAGATACCTTTTCATGGATCTTAGTTTTATTTTATTAATTCCGATGACAATTATTATATTTATTTCAAAAACCTTAAATTGAGTTTAATTTAAGTTATTATATTATTAAAATTTTTATTTCTATCCATGTTTTGTTTTCATAAGTATTGGCAAACAGTAATAATATACTAATAATTAAAATTAATAGATTTATAAGAGATATTTAGAACAAATCTAAAAGCTTTTTAAATTTTCCAAAACTTGATAGTATTTATTTATCTGTCACCTTTCAGTGAGGAATGTTCCTTAAATTTAAAATCCAAATGAAATGAACAAATTTTGAGTAAAAACTGGTTAAACAGTTGTGAATTTTCAAAAGCATTATTTCAAAAGCATGATTCTTTATTTGTTTTGTCGCTAGTATTCCTCTGTTACTTCTAAATTTTGAAACTACATTAAATGCCTATTTTTTTAGTTTTTTAAATTCGTAATGAAAATTTACATTTAGATTCTTGTTCTGTGTGGTTCTTAACCATCTCCAAAACTGATATTTATAACTAGTATTCTTCCACCCGTAATATATCATTATTAATTAATACTTGATGGGGAGCAATCTTTCAATAAAATGAAGACTCTTAACTTTGGTCTTGATAATTTACGTGAAATATAATATGTATTTACATACATTTATCTCATATCAATTTTCGATTTCCCATTCTGTTTTGATACTAAATTGATATATCCTCTGTGACAAAAAACAGTAATATTAGTCAAGTATTTTCCTATAATTTTTATATTATTAGCAAATTATCTCACACATCCTTTCTAAAAAATAAAATGGGGAAAATGGGTCACGTATAAACGAGGAGCAAGTCGTAAATATTATATGTATATATTAAACTCATTTTATACCCGAAATCCATCAGTTCGAATCCATCTCTATCCCGCCTAAAGTTATTGTATAAAATCTTTCTTCCAACAATTATTGCAAACTATGCATTTCATGCTGCAGTGATTTAGATTTTTTTAGTGTAATTATAATTGGTTTTATCCAGTTTGCAATTATTTGTTATTAAGATGAAAACCTGGCGACAGATCCCAATCAAATTAATTTTTGTGTTTTATCTAATTTTGTGGCCCACGCTTTACTTTTTATTTGATTACCCGTGGTAATTTTTTTGCTTCGCCAAAACCAATAAAATTTGATTACAGGCACGACCTCAAACTTTTTAAAATTCCGTACCTGTTTCACGTGTTAGGCACGTGAGATCACTCATGACGTTTTTATACGATTAATTATAATAGTTTTAAAAACATTTTTTTTATGATTTTATATAGTATGCCTACATTGTATTGTACAGTACAGTAGATACATTGAAAATATGCAAAGTTAATAAATATATTTTATCGAAACATATACGTGAACTTTCATAATTTATAGATACCATAGTTAGAGTTAAGAAAGAATAAACCAATCATTTTAAGTAAAAAATTTGGAGATATCACATCGTCTTAATCGATAACGGAGCATAACGGGATGAAATTGTTAGTCGTTTGATTAGGAAAAATATGTAGGTATGTATAATATATTATAGACAACTAATGATATAACGCCTTTGTTCATAATACAGTTTAGTATTACGATAATTAGATGTCAATTTCATAATTCATAAACGACAATTAAATAAGCTGTGTCGAGGCGTATAAAGGAACACCAACGTCACTTGGACAAATTAATACTGACCAAAAAATAATAATTAAATTAAGTTAAATAATACCAATCTAGCCTTAAACAAATGACTATTATCTGATTTGATGAGTGACTATTGAGATTCTAAGTTATACGGAATATTTCTGTATATTAATAACACTCTCACTCCAAAAAATTATCATCACCATTAGGTAATTTTTAAATTTTAAATTTATGTCAAGGTATAAAAATTAAAGTAAATCTAATTATCGATTAGTTGTTTATTCCTTCTTCGCACCAAAAAGAATATTACAATGTTTAACACATGAAACTAAAAAGGCTTTTTTTAGTAATATTTATCAACGAATATTTTCATAAAATTTGACTTGTACACACTTTTATATAAAGTTCCTTTAATTATATTTTTTTTTGTAAAACATTAAATAACCAGGAAACACCCCAAATTTTTTCTGTTTTCATTTTATCGAGTTTATGCATATTCCTGATCTCAGTTACTTAAAGAGATAAGAAAATAGTTATTATATTTATTTATTACGCAATAATGTAGTTATTTAAGTTTAATTCTAGAAGCCTCCCCCAAGAATAAAATTAATAAATCTTAATAAAACTTTTATTGTTTTTTTTATCAGTACACAAAATCTATTTTAAACACTCGAAAGATTTAATATGACTGAAGTAATCTCATCTAATTAATTAAAAAAGTCATTATCTAAATTCAGAGTTATTATATAAACGTATGAAAGATTTAACATGACTAAAGTAATATCATCTAATTAATTAAAAAATTCTTTATATAAATTCAGAGCTTTAAATTCCTTGCAGTTTTAAATACATATATTGACGAATTCCAAATATAATGAAAAATTACTGCGAACGAAGTATGGAAATTTCTAAGGGTTCAGAACAACGATAATTTATAAACAAGGCACAAAATTATTGCCATTACTTTATTTATTTAGCATTTGGTTTCTAGTTCACATTCAAGTAAATAGGTACATTTTAAATGTAAATAGGTGTATTTAATTGCTTATATTATAAAATAAATAGTACACTCTTTGAATGTGCACTTGAAATTGAAAAATAAATATGTATGAATCGTAATTAATGAGCCGTGACAATAAAATATAAGACAAAAATTCTTGTTCTATGTGCCCAGTCATGTATTTTTATGTAAGAATAATTTGCACTATATTTTGTTTGTTTGTTTAATAAATATTAATTTTATTCTTACTTATCGCACCTTAGGTTCCAGTCTCGACATGTTTTCTGTTTTATTAATTGCTTCAGCAACCAATTACTGGGTGATTTACGATTAGTCATCCATTTCTATTAAATTACTATATGTTTTCAGTTATTGTTGTTATTATTTGTTTTATATTTCTGTACTATTTCTGTGTCAGTTATATTTATACATGTCCCACTCTTTAGATCAGTTTGTGCGTTTGTTAAGAAATAAGTTTATTTTGATAACAGGGTCAGAGGTCTTGCATACAAAGTTTCGTGAAAACAAAATTCCTGTCAAAAACTGTTTTTCTATTTGCCCAATTCTGTAACTATGTCATTGACCTTTATTTAAATAACCGATTATATTACGGCTTTTAATCATAAATAAAAATTTCTGACTGTTACACGAGAGGACAAAATCGTAACTTATTCCACCTGCACTTACTTGCACAAATTTTTATATATAATTAAAAATTTACAAATTACAAATACAAACTGTCGCAGAATGTGTGATATAAAACTTACTAATTAAAAAGAAAATGAATTGCATGTTTAGGATATTTATAATTTACGAATAACTTTAGCACAAAGGAAACTCAAACAACCGCTGTTACCACCACGATAACTCTCTTTGATAACCAATTGTTATAAAACGAAGTGCATGTAAAAAAACTAATACCAGCATTCAAAATTAATTTCTTCAATAGTTATCTTATTAAAAATAGGTGAAGAAAAATGCAGAAAGCAACACTTTTTCATATTCCTCTACCCACCATTTCTTTATATATGATTGCAACAGTATACGCGAACATAATACCATGAGATATTTGGTTGACAACACAGCACGAACTACTTACTTAATGTATTTTCGAGGCTGTGATTCAAAATATTTTCTATTCCCAAGGGTCAGTTCTCACGACAAACTTATAAGATGAATTATCCAAGTTCAGTCCCTGTCGACCGGCGGTGCTACGCGCTGTATCTTTATGGGATGTTTGTAATGTGTAAATGTACGAGGATGTCTCTTTATATCTGTCCATAATAGGCATAAATTATACTATATTTATATAATTTCAGTTTATAAAAGAAATGTTATTTGAAAAGATCTTTCTAAAGATACCTTTTCATGGATCTCAGTTTTATTTTATCAATTCCGATGACAATTATTATATTTATTTCAAAAACCTTAAATTGAGTTTAATTTAAGTTATTATATTATTTAAATTTTTATTTCTATCCATTTTATATGTTCATAAGTATTGGCAAACAGTACTTAATAATGTACTAATAATTAAAATTAATAGATTTATAAGAGATATTTAGAACAAATCTAAAAGCTTTTTAAATTTTTCAAAACTTGATAAATACATCTGTCACCTTTCAGTGAGGAATGTTCCTAAAATTTAAAATCCAAATGATATGAACAAATTTTGAGTAAAAACTGATTAAATAGTTGTGAATTTTCAAAAGCATTATTTCAAAAGCATGATTCCTTATTTGTTTTGTCGCTTGTATTCCTCTGTTACTTCTAAATTTTGAAACTACATTAAATGCCTATTTTTTTAGTTTTTTAAATACGTAATGAAAACTTACATTTAGATTCTTGTTCTGTGTGGTTCTTAACCATCTCCAAAACTGATATTTATGACTAGTATTCTTCCACCCATAATATATCATTATTAATTAATACTTGATGGGGAGCAATCTTTCAATAAAATTAAGACTCTTAACTTTGGTCTTCATAATTTACTTGAAATATAATATGTATTTACATACTTTTATCTCATATAAATTTTCGATTTCCCATTCTGTTTTGATACTAAATAGATATATCCTCTGTGACAAAAAACAGTAATATTAGTCAAGTATTTTCCTATAATTTTTATATTATTAGCAAATTATCTCACACATCCTTTCTAAAAAATAAAATGGGGAAAATGGGTCACGTATAAACGAGGAGCAAGTCGTAAATCTAAGAATTAATAAATAAAAAAAATTAAAGGCTTGGTTTAAAACTTGGTTCGAATTAGTTGTCAAAGAAAATAATTGTGTGCCTTTTATGTATATATTAAGCTCATTTTATACCCGAAATCCATCAGTTCAAATCCATCTCCATCCCGTCTAAAGTTATTGTATAAAATCTTTCTTCCAACAATTATTGCAAACTATGCATTTCATGCTGCGGTGATTTAGATTTTTTTAGTGTAATTATAATTGGTTTTATCTAGTGTGCAATTATTTGTTATTAAGATGAAAATCTGGCGACAGATATTAATCAAATTAATTTTGGTGTTTTATCTAATTTTGTGGCACACGCTTTACTTTTTATTAGATTACCCGTGGTAATTTTTTTGTTTCGCCAAAACCAATAAAATGTGATTACAGGCACGACCTCAAACTTTTTAAAATTCCTTACCTGTCTCACGTGTTAGGCAATTGAGATCACTCATGACGTTTTTAAACGATTAATTATAAGACTTTTAGAAACATTTTTTTATGATTTTTGGTAGTACGCCTACATTGTATTATACAGTACAGTAGATACATTGAAAATATGCAAAGTTTATACATATATTTTATCGAAACATATACGTGAACTTTCATAATTTATAGATATCATAGTTAGAGTTAAGAAAGAATAAACCAATCATTTTAAGTAAAGAATTTAGAGATATCACAACGTCTTAATCGATAACGGAGCATAACGGGATGAAATTGTTAGTCGTTTGATTAGGAAAAATATGTAGGTATGTATAATATATTATAGACAACTAATGATATAACGCCTTTGTTCATAATACAGTTTAGTATTACGATAATTAGATGTCAATTTCATAATTCATAAACGACAATTAAATAAGCTGTGTCGAGGCGTATAAAGGAACACCAACGTCACTTGGACAAATTAATACTGACCAAAAAATAATAATTAAATTAAGTTAAATAATACCAATCTAGCCTTAAACAAATGACTATTATCTGATTTGATGAGTGACTATTGAGATTCTAAGTTATACGGAATATTTCTGTATATTAATAACACTCTCACTCCAAAAAATTATCATCACCATTAGGTAATTTTTAAATTTTAAATTTATGTCAAGGTATAAAAATTAAAGTAAATCTAATTATCGATTAGTTGTTTATTCCTTCTTCGCACCAAAAAGAATATTACAATGTTTAACACATGAAACTAAAAAGGCTTTTTTTAGTAATATTTATCAACGAATATTTTCATAAAATTTGACTTGTACACACTTTTATATAAAGTTCCTTTAATTATATTTTTTTTTGTAAAACATTAAATAACCAGGAAACACCCCAAATTTTTTCTGTTTTCATTTTATCGAGTTTATGCATATTCCTGATCTCAGTTACTTAAAGAGATAAGAAAATAGTTATTATATTTATTTATTACGCAATAATGTAGTTATTTAAGTTTAATTCTAGAAGCCTCCCCCAAGAATAAAATTAATAAATCTTAATAAAACTTTTATTGTTTTTTTTATCAGTACACAAAATCTATTTTAAACACTCGAAAGATTTAATATGACTGAAGTAATCTCATCTAATTAATTAAAAAAGTCATTATCTAAATTCAGAGTTATTATATAAACGTATGAAAGATTTAACATGACTAAAGTAATATCATCTAATTAATTAAAAAATTCTTTATATAAATTCAGAGCTTTAAATTCCTTGCAGTTTTAAATACATATATTGACGAATTCCAAATATAATGAAAAATTACTGCGAACGAAGTATGGAAATTTCTAAGGGTTCAGAACAACGATAATTTATAAACAAGGCACAAAATTATTGCCATTACTTTATTTATTTAGCATTTGGTTTCTAGTTCACATTCAAGTAAATAGGTACATTTTAAATGTAAATAGGTGTATTTAATTGCTTATATTATAAAATAAATAGTACACTCTTTGAATGTGCACTTGAAATTGAAAAATAAATATGTATGAATCGTAATTAATGAGCCGTGACAATAAAATATAAGACAAAAATTCTTGTTCTATGTGCCCAGTCATGTATTTTTATGTAAGAATAATTTGCACTATATTTTGTTTGTTTGTTTAATAAATATTAATTTTATTCTTACTTATCGCACCTTAGGTTCCAGTCTCGACATGTTTTCTGTTTTATTAATTGCTTCAGCAACCAATTACTGGGTGATTTACGATTAGTCATCCATTTCTATTAAATTACTATATGTTTTCAGTTATTGTTGTTATTATTTGTTTTATATTTCTGTACTATTTCTGTGTCAGTTATATTTATACATGTCCCACTCTTTAGATCAGTTTGTGCGTTTGTTAAGAAATAAGTTTATTTTGATAACAGGGTCAGAGGTCTTGCATACAAAGTTTCGTGAAAACAAAATTCCTGTCAAAAACTGTTTTTCTATTTGCCCAATTCTGTAACTATGTCATTGACCTTTATTTAAATAACCGATTATATTACGGCTTTTAATCATAAATAAAAATTTCTGACTGTTACACGAGAGGACAAAATCGTAACTTATTCCACCTGCACTTACTCGCACAAATTTTTATATATAATTAAAAATTTACAAATTACAAATACAAACTGTCGCAGAATGTGTGATATAAAACTTACTAATTAAAAAGAAAATGAATTGCATGTTTAGGATATTTATAATTTACGAATAACTTTAGCACAAAGGAAACTCAAACAACCGCTGTTACCACCACGATAACTCTCTTTGATAACCAATTGTTATAAAACGAAGTGCATGTAAAAAAACTAATACCAGCATTCAAAATTAATTTCTTCAATAGTTATCTTATTAAAAATAGGTGAAGAAAAATGCAGAAAGCAACACTTTTTCATATTCCTCTACCCACCATTTCTTTATATATGATTGCAACAGTATACGCGAACATAATACCATGAGATATTTGGTTGACAACACAGCACGAACTACTTACTTAATGTATTTTCGAGGCTGTGATTCAAAATATTTTCTATTCCCAAGGGTCAGTTCTCACGACAAACTTATAAGATGAATTATCCAAGTTCAGTCCCTGTCGACCGGCGGTGCTACGCGCTGTATCTTTATGGGATGTTTGTAATGTGTAAATGTACGAGGATGTCTCTTTATATCTGTCCATAATAGGCATAAATTATACTATATTTATATAATTTCAGTTTATAAAAGAAATGTTATTTGAAAAGATCTTTCTAAAGATACCTTTTCATGGATCTCAGTTTTATTTTATCAATTCCGATGACAATTATTATATTTATTTCAAAAACCTTAAATTGAGTTTAATTTAAGTTATTATATTATTAAAATTTTTATTTCTATCCATTTTATATGTTCATAAGTATTGGCAAACAGTACTTAATAATGTACTAATAATTAAAATTAATAGATTTATAAGAGATATTTAGAACAAATCTAAAAGCTTTTTAAATTTTTCAAAACTTGATAAATACATCTGTCACCTTTCAGTGAGGAATGTTCCTAAAATTTAAAATCCAAATGATATGAACAAATTTTGAGTAAAAACTGATTAAATAGTTGTGAATTTTCAAAAGCATTATTTCAAAAGCATGATTCCTTATTTGTTTTGTCGCTTGTATTCCTCTGTTACTTCTAAATTTTGAAACTACATTAAATGCCTATTTTTTTAGTTTTTTAAATACGTAATGAAAACTTACATTTAGATTCTTGTTCTGTGTGGTTCTTAACCATCTCCAAAACTGATATTTATGACTAGTATTCTTCCACCCATAATATATCATTATTAATTAATACTTGATGGGGAGCAATCTTTCAATAAAATTAAGACTCTTAACTTTGGTCTTCATAATTTACTTGAAATATAATATGTATTTACATACTTTTATCTCATATAAATTTTCGATTTCCCATTCTGTTTTGATACTAAATAGATATATCCTCTGTGACAAAAAACAGTAATATTAGTCAAGTATTTTCCTATAATTTTTATATTATTAGCAAATTATCTCACACATCCTTTCTAAAAAATAAAATGGGGAAAATGGGTCACGTATAAACGAGGAGCAAGTCGTAAATCTAAGAATTAATAAATAAAAAAAATTAAAGGCTTGGTTTAAAACTTGGTTCGAATTAGTTGTCAAAGAAAATAATTGTGTGCCTTTTATGTATATATTAAGCTCATTTTATACCCGAAATCCATCAGTTCAAATCCATCTCCATCCCGTCTAAAGTTATTGTATAAAATCTTTCTTCCAACAATTATTGCAAACTATGCATTTCATGCTGCGGTGATTTAGATTTTTTTAGTGTAATTATAATTGGTTTTATCTAGTGTGCAATTATTTGTTATTAAGATGAAAATCTGGCGACAGATATTAATCAAATTAATTTTGGTGTTTTATCTAATTTTGTGGCACACGCTTTACTTTTTATTAGATTACCCGTGGTAATTTTTTTGTTTCGCCAAAACCAATAAAATGTGATTACAGGCACGACCTCAAACTTTTTAAAATTCCTTACCTGTCTCACGTGTTAGGCAATTGAGATCACTCATGACGTTTTTAAACGATTAATTATAAGACTTTTAGAAACATTTTTTTATGATTTTTGGTAGTACGCCTACATTGTATTATACAGTACAGTAGATACATTGAAAATATGCAAAGTTTATACATATATTTTATCGAAACATATACGTGAACTTTCATAATTTATAGATATCATAGTTAGAGTTAAGAAAGAATAAACCAATCATTTTAAGTAAAGAATTTAGAGATATCACAACGTCTTAATCGATAACGGAGCATAACGGGATGAAATTGTTAGTCGTTTGATTAGGAAAAATATGTAGGTATGTATAATATATTATAGACAACTAATGATATAACGCCTTTGTTCATAATACAGTTTAGTATTACGATAATTAGATGTCAATTTCATAATTCATAAACGACAATTAAATAAGCTGTGTCGAGGCGTATAAAGGAACACCAACGTCACTTGGACAAATTAATACTGACCAAAAAATAATAATTAAATTAAGTTAAATAATACCAATCTAGCCTTAAACAAATGACTATTATCTGATTTGATGAGTGACTATTGAGATTCTAAGTTATACGGAATATTTCTGTATATTAATAACACTCTCACTCCAAAAAATTATCATCACCATTAGGTAATTTTTAAATTTTAAATTTATGTCAAGGTATAAAAATTAAAGTAAATCTAATTATCGATTAGTTGTTTATTCCTTCTTCGCACCAAAAAGAATATTACAATGTTTAACACATGAAACTAAAAAGGCTTTTTTTAGTAATATTTATCAACGAATATTTTCATAAAATTTGACTTGTACACACTTTTATATAAAGTTCCTTTAATTATATTTTTTTTTGTAAAACATTAAATAACCAGGAAACACCCCAAATTTTTTCTGTTTTCATTTTATCGAGTTTATGCATATTCCTGATCTCAGTTACTTAAAGAGATAAGAAAATAGTTATTATATTTATTTATTACGCAATAATGTAGTTATTTAAGTTTAATTCTAGAAGCCTCCCCCAAGAATAAAATTAATAAATCTTAATAAAACTTTTATTGTTTTTTTTATCAGTACACAAAATCTATTTTAAACACTCGAAAGATTTAATATGACTGAAGTAATCTCATCTAATTAATTAAAAAAGTCATTATCTAAATTCAGAGTTATTATATAAACGTATGAAAGATTTAACATGACTAAAGTAATATCATCTAATTAATTAAAAAATTCTTTATATAAATTCAGAGCTTTAAATTCCTTGCAGTTTTAAATACATATATTGACGAATTCCAAATATAATGAAAAATTACTGCGAACGAAGTATGGAAATTTCTAAGGGTTCAGAACAACGATAATTTATAAACAAGGCACAAAATTATTGCCATTACTTTATTTATTTAGCATTTGGTTTCTAGTTCACATTCAAGTAAATAGGTACATTTTAAATGTAAATAGGTGTATTTAATTGCTTATATTATAAAATAAATAGTACACTCTTTGAATGTGCACTTGAAATTGAAAAATAAATATGTATGAATCGTAATTAATGAGCCGTGACAATAAAATATAAGACAAAAATTCTTGTTCTATGTGCCCAGTCATGTATTTTTATGTAAGAATAATTTGCACTATATTTTGTTTGTTTGTTTAATAAATATTAATTTTATTCTTACTTATCGCACCTTAGGTTCCAGTCTCGACATGTTTTCTGTTTTATTAATTGCTTCAGCAACCAATTACTGGGTGATTTACGATTAGTCATCCATTTCTATTAAATTACTATATGTTTTCAGTTATTGTTGTTATTATTTGTTTTATATTTCTGTACTATTTCTGTGTCAGTTATATTTATACATGTCCCACTCTTTAGATCAGTTTGTGCGTTTGTTAAGAAATAAGTTTATTTTGATAACAGGGTCAGAGGTCTTGCATACAAAGTTTCGTGAAAACAAAATTCCTGTCAAAAACTGTTTTTCTATTTGCCCAATTCTGTAACTATGTCATTGACCTTTATTTAAATAACCGATTATATTACGGCTTTTAATCATAAATAAAAATTTCTGACTGTTACACGAGAGGACAAAATCGTAACTTATTCCACCTGCACTTACTCGCACAAATTTTTATATATAATTAAAAATTTACAAATTACAAATACAAACTGTCGCAGAATGTGTGATATAAAACTTACTAATTAAAAAGAAAATGAATTGCATGTTTAGGATATTTATAATTTACGAATAACTTTAGCACAAAGGAAACTCAAACAACCGCTGTTACCACCACGATAACTCTCTTTGATAACCAATTGTTATAAAACGAAGTGCATGTAAAAAAACTAATACCAGCATTCAAAATTAATTTCTTCAATAGTTATCTTATTAAAAATAGGTGAAGAAAAATGCAGAAAGCAACACTTTTTCATATTCCTCTACCCACCATTTCTTTATATATGATTGCAACAGTATACGCGAACATAATACCATGAGATATTTGGTTGACAACACAGCACGAACTACTTACTTAATGTATTTTCGAGGCTGTGATTCAAAATATTTTCTATTCCCAAGGGTCAGTTCTCACGACAAACTTATAAGATGAATTATCCAAGTTCAGTCCCTGTCGACCGGCGGTGCTACGCGCTGTATCTTTATGGGATGTTTGTAATGTGTAAATGTACGAGGATGTCTCTTTATATCTGTCCATAATAGGCATAAATTATACTATATTTATATAATTTCAGTTTATAAAAGAAATGTTATTTGAAAAGATCTTTCTAAAGATACCTTTTCATGGATCTCAGTTTTATTTTATCAATTCCGATGACAATTATTATATTTATTTCAAAAACCTTAAATTGAGTTTAATTTAAGTTATTATATTATTAAAATTTTTATTTCTATCCATTTTATATGTTCATAAGTATTGGCAAACAGTACTTAATAATGTACTAATAATTAAAATTAATAGATTTATAAGAGATATTTAGAACAAATCTAAAAGCTTTTTAAATTTTTCAAAACTTGATAAATACATCTGTCACCTTTCAGTGAGGAATGTTCCTAAAATTTAAAATCCAAATGATATGAACAAATTTTGAGTAAAAACTGATTAAATAGTTGTGAATTTTCAAAAGCATTATTTCAAAAGCATGATTCCTTATTTGTTTTGTCGCTTGTATTCCTCTGTTACTTCTAAATTTTGAAACTACATTAAATGCCTATTTTTTTAGTTTTTTAAATACGTAATGAAAACTTACATTTAGATTCTTGTTCTGTGTGGTTCTTAACCATCTCCAAAACTGATATTTATGACTAGTATTCTTCCACCCATAATATATCATTATTAATTAATACTTGATGGGGAGCAATCTTTCAATAAAATTAAGACTCTTAACTTTGGTCTTCATAATTTACTTGAAATATAATATGTATTTACATACTTTTATCTCATATAAATTTTCGATTTCCCATTCTGTTTTGATACTAAATAGATATATCCTCTGTGACAAAAAACAGTAATATTAGTCAAGTATTTTCCTATAATTTTTATATTATTAGCAAATTATCTCACACATCCTTTCTAAAAAATAAAATGGGGAAAATGGGTCACGTATAAACGAGGAGCAAGTCGTAAATCTAAGAATTAATAAATAAAAAAAATTAAAGGCTTGGTTTAAAACTTGGTTCGAATTAGTTGTCAAAGAAAATAATTGTGTGCCTTTTATGTATATATTAAGCTCATTTTATACCCGAAATCCATCAGTTCAAATCCATCTCCATCCCGTCTAAAGTTATTGTATAAAATCTTTCTTCCAACAATTATTGCAAACTATGCATTTCATGCTGCGGTGATTTAGATTTTTTTAGTGTAATTATAATTGGTTTTATCTAGTGTGCAATTATTTGTTATTAAGATGAAAATCTGGCGACAGATATTAATCAAATTAATTTTGGTGTTTTATCTAATTTTGTGGCACACGCTTTACTTTTTATTAGATTACCCGTGGTAATTTTTTTGTTTCGCCAAAACCAATAAAATGTGATTACAGGCACGACCTCAAACTTTTTAAAATTCCTTACCTGTCTCACGTGTTAGGCAATTGAGATCACTCATGACGTTTTTAAACGATTAATTATAAGACTTTTAGAAACATTTTTTTATGATTTTTGGTAGTACGCCTACATTGTATTATACAGTACAGTAGATACATTGAAAATATGCAAAGTTTATACATATATTTTATCGAAACATATACGTGAACTTTCATAATTTATAGATATCATAGTTAGAGTTAAGAAAGAATAAACCAATCATTTTAAGTAAAGAATTTAGAGATATCACAACGTCTTAATCGATAACGGAGCATAACGGGATGAAATTGTTAGTCGTTTGATTAGGAAAAATATGTAGGTATGTATAATATATTATAGACAACTAATGATATAACGCCTTTGTTCATAATACAGTTTAGTATTACGATAATTAGATGTCAATTTCATAATTCATAAACGATAATTAAATAATCTGTGTCGAGGCGTATAAAAGAACACCAACGTCACTTGGACAAATTAATACTGACCAAAAAATAATAATTAATTTAAGTTAAATAATACCAATCTAGCTTTAAACAAATGATTATTATCTGATTTGATGAGTGACTAATGAGATTCTAAGTTAAACGGAATATTTCTGTATATTAATAACACTCTCACTACAAACAATTATCATCACTATTAGGTAATGTTTAAATTTTAAATTTATGTCAAGGTATAAAAATTAAAATAAATCTTATTATCGATTAGTTGTTTATTCCTTCTTCGCATCAAAAAGAATATTACAATGTTTAACACATGAAACTAAAAAGGCTTTTTTTTAGTAATATTTATCAAAGAATATTTTCATCAAATTTGTAATTCTTGCGATGGGACTTGTACACACTTTTATAAAAAGTCCCTTTAATTATATTTTTTTTTCGTAAAACATTAAAAAACCAGGAAACACCCCAAATTGTTTCTGTTTTCATTTTATCGACTTTATGCATATTCCTGATCTCAGTTACTTAAAAAGATAAGAAAATAGTTATTATGTTTATTTATTACGCAGTAATGTAGTTATTTAAGTTTAATACTAGAAGCTTCCCCCAAGAATAAAATTAATAAATCTTAATAAAACTTTTATTGGTTTTTTTATCAGTACACAAATTCTATCCTAAACGCTCGAAAAATTTATTATGACTGAAGTAATCTCATCTAATTAATTAAAAAAGTCATTATCTAAATTCAGTGTTATTATATAAACGTATGAAAGATTTAACATGACTGAAGTAATCTCATCTAATTAACTAAAAAATTCTTTATATAAATTCAGAGTTTTAAATTCCCTGCAGTTTTAAATACATATATTGACGAATTCCAAATATAATGAAAAATTACTTCAACGAAGTATGGATTCTAACGGTTTAGAACAACGATAATTTATAAACAAGGCACAAAATTATTGCCATTACTTTATTTATTTAGCATTTGGTTTCTAGTTCACATTCAAGTAAACAGGTACATTTTAAAAGTAAATAGGTGTATTTAATCGCTTATATTATAAAAGAAATAGAACACTCTTTGAATGTGCAATTGAAATTGAAAAATAAATATGTATGAATCGTAATTAATGAGCCGTGACAATCAAATGTAAGACAAAAATTCTAGTTCTATGTGCCCAATCATGTATTTTTGTGTAAGAATAATTTACACTATATTTTGTTTGTTTGTTTAATAAATACTAATTTTATTCTTACTTATCGCACTTTAGGTTCCAGTCTCGACATGTTTTCTGTTTTATTAATTGCTTCAGCAACCAATTACTGGGTGATTTACGATTAGTTATCTATTTCTATTAAATTACTATATGTTTTTCAGTTATTGTTGTTATTATTTGTTTTATATTTCTGTACTATTTTTGTGTCAGTTATATTTATACATGTCCCACTCTTTAGATCAGTTTGTGAATTTCTTAAGAAATAAGTTTATTTTGATAACAGGGTCAGAGGTCTTGCATACAAAGTTTCGTGAAAACAAAATTCCTGTCAGAAACTGTTTTTCTATTTGCCCAATTATGTAACTATGTCACTGACCTTTATTTAAATAATCGATTATATTACGGATTTTAATCATAAATAAAAATTTCTGACTCTTACACGAGAGGACAAAATCGTAACTTATTCCACCTGCACTCACTCGCACAAATTTTTATATATAATTAAAAATTTACAAATTACAAATACAAACTGTCGCAGAATGTGTGATATTAAACTTACTAATTAAAAAGAAAATGTATTGCATGTTTAGGATATTTATAATTTACGAATAACTTTAGCACAAAGGAAACTCAAACAACCGCTGTTACCACCATGATAACTCTCTTTGATAACCAACTGTTATAAAACGAAGTGCATGTAAAAGAAACTAATATTAGCATTCAAAATTAATTTCTCCAATAGTTATCTTGTTTAAAATAGGTGAAGAAAAATACAGAAAGCAACACGTTTTCATATTCCTCTACCCACCATTTCTTTATATATGATTGCAACAGTATACGCGAACATAATACCATGCGATATTTGGTTGACATCACAACACGAACTACTTACTTAATGTATTTTCGAGGCTGTGATTCAAAATATTTTCTATTCCCAAGGGTCAGTTCTCACGACAAACTTATAAGATGAATTATCCAAGTTCAGTCCCTGTCGACCGGCGGTACTACGCGCTGTATCTTTATGGGATGTTTGTAATGTCTCTTTCTATCCGTCCATAATAGGCGCAAATTATACTATATTTATATAATTTCAGTTTATAAAAGAAATGTTATTTGAAAAGGTCTTTCTAAAGACACCTTTTCATGGATCTCAGTTTTATTTTATTAATTCCGATTACAGTTATTATATTTATTTCAAAAACCTTAAATTGAGTTTAATTTAAGTTATTATATTATTTAAATTTTTCTTTCTATCCATTTTATGTTTTCATAAGTATAGGCAAACAGTAATAATGTACTAATAATTAAAATTAATAGATTTATAAGAGATATTTAGAACAAATCTAAAAGCTTTTTAAATTTTTCAAAACTTGATAAATACATTTGTCACCTTTCAGTGAGGAATCTTCCTTAAATTTAAAATCCAAATTAAATGAACAAATTTTGAGTAAAAACTGGTTAAACAGTTGTGAATTTTGAAAAGCATTATTTCAAAAGCATGATTGCTTATTTGTTTTGTCGCTAGTATTCCTCTGTTACATCTTAATTTTGAAACTATATTAAATGCCTATTTTTTTAGTTTTTTAAATATGTAATGAAAACTTACATTTGGATTTAAGTAAATATAAATAAATATGTGGTCTTCTATGATCTAAGCTAAATTTGTTCGTTGTCTGGTGAAATTATAGTGTGGTTCTTAACCATCTCCAAAACTGATATTTATAACTAGTATTCTTCCACCAGTAATATTTCATTACTAAATAATACCTGATGGAGAATAATCTTCTAATAAAATTAATAATCAACTTTGATTTTGATAATTTATATGAAACATAATATTTATTTATATACTTTTATCTCATATCAATTATCGATTTCCCATTCTGTTTTGATACTAAATTTATATATCCTCTGTAACTGATGCACAAAAACAGTAATATTATTTCAAACTTGGTTCGCATTAGTTGTCAAAGAAAGTAATTTTATGCCTTTTATATATATTTTAAGCCCGTTTCATACCCCAAATCCATCAGTTCAAATCCATCTCCATCCCGCCTAAAATTACTCTATAAAATCTTTCTTCCAACAATTATTGCAAACTATGCATTTCATGCTGCAGTGATTCAGATTTCTTTAGTGTAATTATAATTGGTGTTATCTAGTTTGTCATTATTTCTTATTAAGATGAAAACCTGGCGACAGATTCATATAATTTTGCAATTATTCTCTGGTTTTCAATGAAATTAATTTTTGTGTTTTATCTAATTTTGTGGCACACGCCTTACTTGTTATTAGATTACTCGTGGTAAATTTTTATTTCGGTAACATCAATAAAATGTGATTACAGGCACGACCTCAAACTTATTAAAATCTCGTACCTGTCTCACGTGTTAGGCGCGTGAAACCTGTTTGACTGTCGTTGCCGTTTCTATCAGTAACTGCTTGATGTGATTTTTTTAAAAGTTCCGTACATAGTGTGATTTTTTATGATTAATTATAAGAGTTTCAAAAATATTTTAGGTTATACGCCTTCAGAGATACATTGAAAAATATGCAAAGTTTATACATATATTTTAGTGAAACACATACATAAACATTTATAATTTATAGATAACCATAGATGGAGTTAAGAAAGAATAAACCAACCATTTTAGTACATAATTCGGAGATAACATAACGTCTTAATCGATAACGGAGCATAACGGGATGAAATTATTAGTCGTTTGATTAAAAAAAATATGTAGGTATGTGTAATGTATTATAGACAAATAATGATATCACGCTTCTGTTCATTATAAAGTTTAGTATTACAATGATAAGATGTCAATTTTATAATTCACAAAGCATAATTAAATAAGCTGTGTCGAGGCGTATGAAATAACACCAATGTCACTTGGACAAATTAATACTAACCAAAAAAATAATTAAATTAAGTGAAATAATACCAATCTAGCTTTAAATAAATGCCTATTATCTGATTTGCAAAACTAAAAAATAATATTTAGGTCCTAGAAATTGACTAAATCGACAACAAATTGGAATAATTAAATCGATAACGAGATTCTAAGTTATACGGAATATTTCTGAATATTAAGAACACTCTCACTCCAAAAAAATATCACCACCATTAGGAAATTTTTAAATTTGAAATTTATGCCAACATATCAAAATTAAAGTAAATCTTAAAAAAATAATATTACATCGTTTAACACATGAAACTTCAAAGGCTTTTTTTAGTAATATTTGTCGAAGAATATTTTCATAAAATTTGTAATTCTTGCGAGGGGACTTATATACACTTTTATAAAAAGTCCCTTTAATTATATTTTTTTTTCGTAAAACATTAAAAAACCAGGAAACACCCCAAATTTTTTCTGCTTTCATTTTATCGAGTTTATGCATATTCCTGATCTCAGTTACTTAAAAAGATAAGAAAATAGTTATTATATTTATTTATTACGCAATAATGTAGATATTTAATTTTAATACTTGAAGCCTCCCCCAAGAATAAAATTAATAAATCTTAATAAAACTTTTATTGGTTTTTTTACCAGTACACAAATTCTATCCTAAACGCTCGAAAGATTTAATATGACTGAAGTAATCTCATCTAATTTATTAAAAAAGTCATTATCTAAATTCAGAGTTATTATATAAACGGATGAAAGATTTAACATGACTGAAGTAATCTCATCTAATTAATTAAAAAAATCTTTATATAAATTCAGAGTTTTAAATTCCCTGCAGTTTTAAATATATACATTGACGAATTCCAAATATAATGAAAAATTACTGCAACGGAGTATGGGAAAAGCATTAAAAAGGATATTACATTGTTTAAAAACACACGAAACTACAAAGGCTTTATAACTAAATTTGTAATAATATTACCTTGACCTAGTAGTATTGATCGAATAATACTTTTATCAAATTTTTAATTCTTTCTATCCAAGAGAAATCGTAGAAAACTGTCTCGAGAACTCACAGAAGATTTTTTAAACCAAGATACTAATTGATATCCAAAGGTTGAGGGAACTCACAGGAAACTGTCTCGAGATCTCACAGAAGACAATCTAGAGCAAGATTATAATTGATATGAAAAGGTCGAGAGAACTTGCAGAAAACTGTCTCGGGGACTCACAGAAAGCAACTGAACTGAAATTATAACGAAAAATATGATATTTATAAAACAAACTAGATAGTTTTATTGCTATGTGCATTTGTAAACTGTTCAAAGTGAAATTAATAATTACGACGATAAAATAATGAAAAAATAACTAATTTGAAATTAGAGTAAAATTCTATTTCTTCAAGAAAACTCTACATAAGAAAAATTATATTCTATAAAGGTGCAGTTCAAAATATGGCATTCAATTGATATTGAACTTCTTGTACTTAGAAAGAAACTTCTCAAAAATAACATAACACAGTCTTCTAAAAAATGTAATGAAGTTACATGAACGGCGGTAAGTCGAGACTTATTTTAAATGAATTATTACTCGTTGTGAAATTGTATATATATATATATATATATATATATATATATATATATATATATATATACATATATATATATATATATATATATATATACATATATATATATATATATATATATATATACATATGTATATATATTTACACATATATATATATATATATATACGGCATAGATGATTTTTATATTAATTTCCCGGTAACATCCCACGAAAATTGAAATGGAATTTGAAAAGAACTAAACTATTCATTAAGAGCTCTCCATTTTGGCGTTCAGATTGGTTAACAGGATCATTGCAAATTTACTTTTCATTACTAAGATATTACTAGTTCTCTCGCACTATTAACAAACATCATCTGAATTACGATACAATGGCAATGATTGGGAAACTGGAGTTCAAACCATTATCACGATGGAATCTCCTCCCACGTTTTTTATATCGGTTAACTTAATAATGTGGATAATTTATTTAATTATTAGACAGGTCGTCATCGGTTTAATGAAGTGTGCTCAAATGTATGAATTTTTGATAGACCTGTGTATTGATATTTACATTTTCATATATCTATAACTTTACCCGCCTTCAATAGAGAGAATGTGAGTAGTTATAGAGAGCAAATAAAACACACCGGGGTAACATGTATTTTTAAATACACCTCACGACTCACTATGCTGTCAGTAATAGGTAAATTTGTAATATAAACGTGATGTTATTAATGGGCATATACCATATTTTATATTATATATGGTTGTACGATCACCTGTCGGTCAAAGTTTTTATTCTCAGAAACAACTTGAGATGTCGAGTTTAAATTAATTTGCTGTACTGATGAATATAGACTAACGTTGTTGTAAATATTTCAAGTTTTTGTTTCGCTTGTTAACCGAAATATATGAATTTTTAATGCATATTTTTTATTCACACAACAGACTGACTCACTGATTATCATAACTTATAAAATGGTACTTCTGATTGAGATAGAATCTTGATTGTCTGCATAACTAGAGATCTTACGGTAAAAGTAAACGAAACTTTACAGAACCCTCGCGATAAGAGTACTACTTGTGTTTCCCAGTTCTTTAAGTACATAATCAAGATCAATTTTATCTGTTATTTTTTTCAATTTTTTTTTTAATGTTTCCTTGCCTCAATCCTAATTGTCGATTATAGTTAAATATATTTCGTTAATTATGCCATTTTTAGTTAAAATTGCTTAAAACAAGATTTTGCTTCGTATCAAATCCTTCAAAATAAATTTAATCTACGATATCCGATTGTATTCAATCCGATTGTAGCAAATAATGATGTAGTTAATAATAATTGTAGCAAATAATTATGTACATTTTGCAGTGAATTTATTACAAGTATTTAAAAAACATTAAAATAAAATAAATTAAACCTTACATCAAGGGGCGAATAATAAAGTAAAAATACAAATAAAAATTTATTTTTATTTGTTTTTAACGCCGAATTTTGAGAATCCCTGATTGCCAATCGACTATAGTTGGTTTTGAACGGTAAATGCTAATCAATTTTCGAATTCATTTCAAAAAACTATGTGAACTTTTACTTGAATATATTTCTTGCGCGTTATTTCATACTCAATAAATATTGACTAAATTGCAATAATATGCTATATATTTTATAACAATGTAATATAATAAAGTATTATTTTATATTTAGTTAATTTAGTCATAAAGAAAAAAAATAAACATTTTAGCGGTAAGGTTATTCTATTAGAATGTAAATTATCCATAGACTTAAAACGTCCTACTAAAAACGGTGCTAAATGGCGAAATTAGCACTGTTTCGTTTCAGTTGATATCTTGATTCACGTGAGAATGTTTATCCTAAAAACTGTCAAAAGCCGGATTGCGTAGTAATGATGTGTTTAAATCAAAATTCGTGAATTTTAAAGAAGGTTGATGTATCTAACAATCGATTAATATTCGTGTTTGATACAAATTTTATATTATCTATTCAATAAATAGTTTCATCTTTGGTTATTACATGAATCTCAACCTTGGGATTTTGTTGGGGTATGTTATCATACATTATATTTTTAAATATTAATTTTTCTTTCCTTTGGCATTTTAACATCTACTGATGAGTAAGGTGCCGAAAAATATATTAAAAGCAAAATGAAATGTGTCTGCCACTTTAGTAACTCAAAACTACTAAACCAATAAACTCAAACTGAAAACGTAAGTATAAAATGTGTATACGTGTGAGTCGTTATAGGATTAAATATAGCCAACGCATTTACTTTTTGACATAGTCTATACATGAATGACACGCATACTTACATAGACGTTGTCTTTTTAATTATTGTAAACAAAATCGACTATTTTGTAGGTTATTAAAATCCTGTTACAGTTGGTTAAGTAGTGTGGAATCAATAAATTGAGACTGCTGATTAATAACAAATATAATAAAGCAATAGCGTTAATGTAACTAATTTTCGAAACCACTGCTTTTCGTTACGTAACAAAATCGACAAATATTCTGGATAGTTAACCTTCCATATAATAATTATTTTAAATATTTGGAAACAACTGAAATTTTTCTAAAGGTAAATAAAATATGAAAGCATAACGTAACTCAAGGTGATTTAATATTGTTTGGTGTAAACTTTGAAGTGAATTGCGAGATATTTGTCGAAAATTCACGTTTTCTTATGTAGACAAACATAATTTTGAAGTAGTTCTGACTAAGTCAGTATGTTTCTGCATATTTTACGCTTTGCCAATTTTGCTTTGATTTGATAAAAAAATATTTTAAATTGGAATAATATAAAATATGAAAACAGGGTAAATTATTACGGGAAACATGCTGTACATATGCATCTATATGTATATAAATATATATATATATATATATATATATATATATATATATATATATATATATATATATATATATATATATGTCCATGTAAGACGTATTTGTACTGAAACTTTATAATTCCTTTAAGTTTTGTAAGGTAAATTTCATTTTTTTTATCTTAACATTTCCTTCACCATGTAAATATATATCGGTTCTTCTATAATTGTCTTATAAACTTATAACTATAAGAAAGTTTTGAAAACGAATCAGTAAAAAAAAACAAAATTATTATCTCATTTAATTGTGGCATTTATATTTGTTACTCTTGTGTTCTAAATAATGTGTCACCTTTGTACATCTAAAGTCAACCTCTAAAGTGTTACCATTTCACCTTTACTAGTAGCAGAGACAGAATTTATTGATTTTTACATGGCACATAATGGAATTTTAATGTTTTCGTGTAAAATAAAAGACAATCAAATTAAACAGTTGAAAGACAACCTCTCGATGCAGGGAATAAATTCAAACTCATTAGCATATAATGAATTTGAGATAATTAATCTTAATTTCGAATCATTCTTGGCATATCTGCGTAATATCGTGCCATTGGATGATATTGGATCTACTTATTATAATTATTATTATTGATAACCTATATATAATTATTATTGACAACCTGGTATTTCTTAAATTTGTTTGAAAAGTAATAAAATAGGATATCTGTCAGGACAAAACTACGTCTACGGTCGTATACAGACGGCCTTATGACTTAGTTTCGTTTAATTGCAATAGATGGCGGACATGATTTGGTGTCATCTTTTCTATTTGGCCTAATGTTCCTCTGACCGTATCTTGATATTTAGATACGAAATTTCCGTGTTAGGAATTTTTCTCGTTAAGTTGATTACATAATGCAAAAGGAGCATACCTTAATTTTGCAGCTAAATAAATACCCTTTTTTTCCTTCATTTTCAATGCAAAAAGTCATAAATTCTGTGCTTTGTAATTTATATAACACTTTATGTTTAATTATTTATATAAAGCTCCAAATGTAATACTCAAAAACTTAAGCAATACCCTATATGATGCAGCGAAATGAATGTAATTGAAAAACAGGGATCGCTCTTAAAAACCTCAGATCAAAAAAAAAGAGTTACTGGAAAACAGACACGGATAGAGAAAGCACAAGATCGAGAGGAATGGAGGAAAAGAAAGAAGAAGAAAGAAAAATGTATGCCATTATATAATAATAATTAGTCAGTCAATGAATAGGTTTATTTAGAAATTTGGTAGTGATTATAAGATAATACGATATATATATATATATATATATATATATATATATATATATATATATAGATTAGAGACTGCTAATATGGTAGTACAAAAAGCCAAAAAAAATTCACTTGTATTACTCGTTTAATGAGTAACGGTCTACTGACTGATTCACCCTAGTTTATCAGCATCCATATATTTATGTTTGCTTGCGAGCGCACGCACTCAATCACACACGCACTTACGAAAGTCTGAAAACTTGGTGCGATGCAAATAAGAAGCAATTAATATATCGTCCTAGCCATCCTATCCCGTCATATGTCGTCCAAATATATCATTATACGAAGAGTTGAGGTATCACTTTCTTTTTTATCAAATAACCTGCGCCGTTATATAGGCTGCAAGAAGCAAACTTGAATAAAATGTGCTCGTGTCCACTTTTAGTCATCTCGTTGATAGATATTGATCAGCCGCGTTCTTATTCATCGTATATAGATATTCTATGCGACTTACTACATAACACAGGAGACGTAATCGTTTATTTTTTTGGTTTAGAACTATATCTTTCCTGGCTTTAGACTTTTTTTTATTTGATTCCAGAGTACGATGAAATCAAATATGTCGCTTTTCAAACGTTTATACCTCTGAAACTAATATTCGTCCAACTATAAAAATTAGGGCTTTAGATAGATTACATATTACAACGACATAAGTTTTAACTCTTTGCTTAGTCAGAGTAGAAGTTTCATGTATGGCGCAATTCAACATTAATCATCAACAAAAAAACAATGTAATAGCGCAACTCAACTCCATTTTACAAAATATTAAGTTGATAACGTAAAAAAAAATATTACGCATTTTTTCAAGAACAATTATCATTTACTACATAGGGAAATTCATATTACTACATAGGGATATGTAGTAATATGAAAAATCGCTCTTTGAATATAATACAAATCGGGTTCTTAATTGATGATATATACAGTAAGTAAAAACATAGTAATAAATATAAGTATGTAGGAATTTCCAATTATTGACGTGAAGAAATAATTTCTACCTTACGTTTAAATAAAACTTTGAGTGTCGTTTCTTTACGCAGTAATAGTTAATATTCTTTGGTAAAACCCACAAAATAATTTTTTAAAATATAATTATTTCATGATTTTCGGAGAGGTAAATTGGGCCGAGATTTGTCAAATAATTACTTTGGATGCGATGCTGTCACCATCAACACATCCAAAGTAGTTATTTTACTTTCAGAGTTGAACCTGATTAAGATTTTTCCATTTTGTGCCTTGTATTGCATTAGATTAATTCTAAAGTTCCATGAATTTAATCTACTCAGGGACCCGTACCGCAAAATGTATATATAGGATCATTTTGCAATTCCTCTATTTATAAAGAGCTTTTTCGTCAGGGGTATCTAAAGGTATCAAATTAAAATTAAAGTATTTGACTTTAGTCTATAGGACTAAAGTCTGCAAAAATATCCTTTAAAAGTTTTCATTTTATTTAAAAAGAAAACAATCCAACAAAAACTTGGCCTATTTTGTTTAATAAACAATAAAAAAACATTTATGTCAATGCTAATACAAAAGTAAAAAAATCACTAATTCTGAAGTATTATCTTATAAATAAGTATTATCGAATATTTCATAAAATAACGTAAAAACGCAAAGTGGCCTAATGGAGTGCACTTCAACTCATTTATCTCCCATAACTACGTACGTTAGCTTCGTAATATCACGTTCCATAATCACCATATATCACAATTTGTGTCTTGGGCGCGCGAATGTATCGACATACCCATACATTACGAGCATAAAGACCGCACCAAGATACAATGCGCAGGCACCAGAAGGCGACATGGTCTGAACTTGGGTAATTCTTCTTATAAATTTGTCGTGGGATTCGCCCTTGGGAATAAATAGAAAGCATTTTGAATTATGGCCTCGGAAATACATCCAATAAGCACTTCATATTAATTTATTAACTGAAACCTACACGGCGCTATGCACGAAATTTCTGGAGGCTAAGTGTGAGAAGGTAACAATTCGGAACTTATATTCTTAGTTAAATAAATATTTGGTTCTCCTTAATTCAATGTATAAACATAAGAAATTATAAGGCGACTATATTTATCGAATAAAAAAGCATTCACTATAGTTACTGATCAATGAGTTTTCTATTTGTATTGACCATTGTTTTCGTATCTAATTTGTATAATATTATTAGATGATAATAATAATATTATCTTTTTATCAAAGTTGTCTGTAAGTATTGCGTCAAAAGTGACTTGAACGATTACGTACATCATTAAGTAAAGGAAATGTGTATTTTTATGTGGACTATGTGTTATGTAGCATGAAATATATCAGCCTATAAATAGACTTCCATTATATTCCTCTGGTAAAGTAGCTTCACTTAATAAAAATAGCTCTCATGATAATGTCTGTAAAGAGAATTTTGATGATGTACATTTTTACTATCTCTGAATTATATTTTAAGTAAAATATAGATTTTTCATTTTTATGAAACTTGGAATTTTTATTTCCCCACACATTTTTATTAAAAATAAAGTTAATATTTTGTAATACTTATTTCATGCGTAATTATACAGTGATGCCCTTTTTCACAAACATGTTGAACGTCTGATATCACTAGGCCGTTAAATGTAATGTACCATAACCATAACATGATGGAGACAATTGTAATTAAAAGTACGTCACTTTTTCACGTTGATAACTTTTTAATACAGCAAGTAACACAACTTGAAAGACTTTAGCATGTTAAGAGCATAGAAAAAAAAAATGTCCTGTCGACTGCATATACAGATAAAGAAATACAACAGATACAGAAATACGACCTTCTATGTTCCAAATGAAATTAATCTAAAACCGGTTAGAATGATAAATTTGTATTTTAATGTACATAAATTACTTTAAAGATTCTGTAGCGATACTAACATCCGCCCGCCTATCTGTCCTCCGTTCAACTGTATGTCTGCTGACTATAGTTTTAGATGATACTGATACAAATATGGTTATAAAATTTTAAAATAAATGCATCAAGTCTTTGGGACATTCTTTTTGTATATTATATATATATATATATATATATATATATTCATGTACGCAGACCGTTCATTTGATGATTTCACAATATTGATGTAACTTTCCATTATTCTATGATGATTATGTCACCACGAGACGTCTTTCTCTAATATTATCACTTCAATGACTACGGTCGCACTTATATAAATTACTAAAATTATTGCAGAAATGACAGCATGTTTCAAAATAATGTCAAAATCAAAATGTTCTATTCTTTTTTTAAATTTCAGTCATTTGTTTGTGAGGAGTTTGTAATAATTTATTTCTTTAAGTGTTAGGCGACGTTAATTTTCAAGTCTCTTGTATTGATAATGCATACTCAAACACATAGTAAATATTTTATAAATATTTCTAAACAAAACATTTCCAAATCGCAGTATAGGAAAACTCACTTGCAGTTTCTAACTACAACATAATCAGATTTAATAAGAGTCCCAAATTTTCATGTGGTATACTTGGCAGTAAATTAGATTATAATTTCAGCACAAAAAATCGTCTGTAATATATATCGTCGTATATAACCTAAGTTCTTTCTCTAAGATCAAAGTCATCATAAACTTATAATTTAAATGATTATGTTTTATTTCTTACCTTGTAACAACATGTACAATTGTTATAACTTATCTGCAATTAAACTACAAGAAACTTCCACACTAACTTTATACTTTGTGTTGTTATATTACAATTGCTTGACTGGTGGGTTTGTGCCTTTTTATTAAAAATAGCAATTGACTTTGTAGCTGTAAGATTCTAGTGACAGGAGGTATGAGAAGAAATTTCTTACATCTAATATTATTTTTAAATATGTAACTTTCCCTCAATATCAATACATGATGAATGGTCATATAGACACTATTTTAAGAATGACAGCAAATAGTAAAATGCATTATCTTCTTTTTATGTTCACACAATGTTTTTTATAAATGAATTGTAATTGTTTAAAGCCATTTCAAAATTGAAAATTTAATTAAGTGGATATCTACAAGTTAGCAAATGAAATGAAAGGAAATTGTCAAAGGTATTAAAAGGTTTTTCTATATTGTATTCTTAATATTAAAATTGACTTCATTTATTAATAAATATGTATTAGAAAAGCTTTTATGAATGAGGCTTAAATAAAATAGTCGAATTTTTATCAATGACTGTGGCCGTGACAGTTATAAAGGCAAGGGAAAATAAAGGGAACCCATTTGTATTTAGAAGCTATATTTAAATTACACTCTAAAAGTTCTAAAGTTTATTCTGTATATATATATATATATATATATATATATATATATATATATATATATAAATCCATAATTTTCCGGTCAAGAATATTACACATTATAATATATGCTTGATACTGAATACAATGTGTACATCATTCGCAATTCCATGCTCTGTGATTTACGATTTACTTAAAACTTCTCCATGTACTCGTTCCAGTGCAAATTTGTACTTCTGAAAGGTAAACGCCACCAAACTCTACATTTGCAGATACGAACAAAGACAAAATTGAATTATTAACTTTTGTCGGTTCAAGTTCCGGTTTATTTTCCGGAGAACCATATCTATTATTTAACTCAACTCATTTACCAGGTAACTTCACTTTCTACACTGAGTCTCTTTCTAATTGGTATTTGTCTCCACTTCTATCTCAGATTGAGCCATTTTGTGCTTGTTAATTTACATTTTTGCGAAATTACATGGAACAGTCTCCTTTTTAGAGATGTTAATATTTTTGATCAGAAAGAGCATTACCACTTTGTTTGCTGATATAATTATTTCAAAGTTTTTTTAAATATATACCAGCAAAATATTTGTCTCGTTTGAGTCAAATCTCTTCCAGTGGGATTTTATTTTAAATAACAGAGGGTAAATAAAGCGTCACTTAATCACCGTTTTTCCCATTTTTTTCCATACATTATGGGTTGCTGTGAGCATTTGAACGAGATTTTATGATAAAAGATATATTAAGAATTTTCCACGTGTTTTCTACGTTTTATTAATAATTCAAGAAACTATGAATGCAGCAGTCATAGTTCATATATAATTTAACCAATAAAATGCAGAAATATAGAAACTGTCAAAAATCTAATCTAAACGTTGAGTAGATTACACGTGAGCCTCCGGCAGTAACTGAAATTAATCGGCTGTGTAACTGTACTACATAGAGGTTTGCAGATATAACTTAACTTCAACATAAAGCGCCTCAGGATAGCATTCTAAACCAATACCGTAATCCTCAAATATAATGGAAAGACTAAATCATAAACAATGTTTTTAATAGACTCAACAAACCTTGTTCACACAAAAGAAGTTCGATGTGCAAAAGGTCTATTGAATGATCTCGTATGTGCTCAAGATGACTAATGGCTAACAGGCTGAGTGCGTTTGTTTTGTGATTTACCTCGAACAATTCTCTATGGATTTCAAAATGTCAAAGAATACGTCAGAAATCAAAGCCATAAAATTGCTGGAATTTTTCTATTTATATGTTTACAGTCAGATAGAGACAACGTTATCTTCTGTAGAAAAATACATTTGAATATTTACAAAATGTGACTAAAAAAATTTCTTATCTAAAAATCTGAGTTCATAGAAAAGTTTTAAGAGTAATAAGAGTGTATTTGCTTTATAAATTATCACATTTCTGAATTCTTAAAAGTTCCGGGAATCATACATCAAAAAATTGAATCATATGTAACTGACCAGAGTGGGGTCTACGAATGCATGAATCAAATATTAGTCGAAAAAGTAAAAATAATAGATTATATACTAAATAATATTGGAAAGAAATAGTACATACAACTGCTTATATCAACAATAGAACTCCTATACAGGCATTGTCATATAAAACTCCTAATGAAAAATGGTCTAGACGGAAATCGGACGATTGTCATTTAAAAATATTTGGCTGTAAAACAATGATTAATTTACCGAAATATAATATAAAGAAATTGCATCCTAGATTACGAATACTAATCTAATTATATATTGTAACAATACTTAAGGTTTAAAATTAATAGAAACCAAGATACAAAAAAAACCAGCTTTTACCGAGTCTATTGTGAAAAGTGATCACTTTCTTCTAGATATCAATAGAGGCAAAGTATGAATCTTTATCTGCATGAAATAAAAATGTATTTCTAAGAGCTGCATATGGTTTTAATGAACATATTAATCACTAGCTGTCTACTAAAGATACGTCCATACAGAAAAGAAAGAATGCCTACTAGTTATTTTATTTTATTTTTTACGCCGTAAATATATACAATTCACTTATTAATTGTATTGGTTTTATTATTCGCTGCTTTAGTCGATTACAAAAGTATACCGTCCAAATTTAAAACAAAAACACAGCAAGTCAAGCAGTTCTTATTATTAAAAACTGCTTGACTGACTGTGTTTTTGTTGATTTGCTGTGTTTTTTTCAGACACACAATTGAATGTTTTTTTATGACCTTTAGAGTCTTAAATAATTCTTTCAAATTATTTTGATTTTGCTATTACCGGTTAGCTTGTTTGACTTAAAATTACACCCAGTAACTCCCACTCACTCCATTTTGTTGGCTTCTGCAAACGGTTCTGGATGATTATTACAAATGACCTGTGCTTTGTGGCATAAATTTATCTTAAAAAGGTATTGTACCTACCACCTTCAGCTACGCGAAAATTAATTTTTGTATAAAGAGCTGTTATTGCGTGAAACCCTGAAAAACAAACGAACAAACAATTAAATCTTAGATATTTATAAATAAGTATGAATGTAATAAACAAGGTTATTAATTAGAGTAGACCTTTCATCACGAAGGTTTTGTTTACACTTTAGTATAACAATTATAATACATAGTGCTTCTATTATTCCTAAAAATTAATTTCGTTTTCCACTATATAAATAAAGAAATTGTCAATTAGTTTATTTTCCAGGCATGAAATATCGTGAATTTATACCCAAATATTATTTCGCTTAGAAGTTAGAAACGTCTAGGATAGAGACCAGAGGACGGTTATAATAATAGGGCTCCGTCCGGATTCTTCCGATATGGAGTCCTAAAAAACAAGCCGTTTGTTCCCACTCTGCTTTAAAATTACACAACTTTGTACAAAAAAAAATTTAAATTTTTCTTTAAACTTGCATTTGTTTTCTGGAAATTTACTATTTTATTGGACACCTGGGTAAAATTACACACTAATCGCGATGAACGTAGAGAGATTAAGTTGAAAACTAAAGTTTAAAGAACAAAATTCAGTTAAGTAGCTGATTATATTAGTTGATAAAGATCCAGAATTGTTATTTCTGTTTTTTTTTTAAAGTTATATCATCAGAAACACCCCTAATGCAGAATTCGACTATTTGAAAGGTACAGTAATTTATGTATTTCGATGGGTTTAAATATTATGCATTTTTTTCTTTGTAAAATCACATATGTTCGGTTCAAGAACCTTTTAGTAAGTAGTCGGATAAATAAGTTCAGAGGTTCAATTTGAGCTTCTGGAATATTTTTCATTCAAATAAATTGTAATATTGTTGGATTAAACAAAGCGTAGAATATTATTTGTTAATATAAGTAACTAATTGCTTGCTGGAGTTACAAATATTACGTTAAAGGGAATCTTTGAACGGCATTTAAACAGTATCCATTATCTCACGAAACATCGTTCTGCGGTGTGTAGTAACATACCGATAAAAATAAGTTTACAACATAGAAAATTAAATTGAAACCAAAGCAACATTTTCCGAATTAAATTTATAATTTACATTCTTACTAATAATATAAATTATAAAGTCTGCAGGGAAGGATACATCTAGGTTTTATCTCTATAATTCCATGATTCCTGGACAGGCCTACATGAAACTGAATACGCTAATAAATTTCACCCTGGATTATAAAATAAGATTAATTTTTGTCTCAAAAATGAAGTAGTGCCTGAGAGACTGCATCCAACTTTTATCATGTTCCTTAGATTTTTATTTCACGCAGTATTATGTGTCAGAAAAATTCTATTACTTTGATTTTAACATGTTTTGATTCATGCCGTGGTTCTTATAAATTATTATTATATTGTATAAATTGAATACGATATTACTGCTGAACATGAATGATTTTGAAAAAAAAATTGAAGACAGATAAATTTTAGTATCTTTAACTGAAGCATAGGATATATGAATATAGTTCACTGGAACGAAGTCGCGAGTTGCAGCTAATATAATGTAAGTAAATAAGAAATTAAAATCTGCCTTTTTTCATATTAACATAATACTTGTTGCGATTGTTTTCATCTAATTATTTTATAGCCAATTTCATAAATTACTAGTATCATAAAATTATTAAATAATAATTTGCTTTTATATATAATAATAATCAACAATGGTAGCGTACACAGTGATTTATTACTGGGAGGGTGAGATAGTACCGACGTTTTTCTATTCAGTCTCCTCCCTAGTGATAAGACCCTTGGGCTAGAAAGTAGTTCATATTGCGAATAGATTTTGAAAAAATATGTACAACTAAATACATACTAATGTATAATAACACATTAAATTACTCGTGAATAATGTAGTAAACGAGTTAGTAAACTTGTAAATTTTAATAACTTAAATTCACCGCCCCGCATCACTCACATGATTGTTTCCCGTTAATCGTACGTCCTATAAAGGTATAATTTGTCTAATAAACGAGAAAAATATACATAACATATTTACTTGTAAAATATTATTGAAACGTTATTCATTTATGTTGTAAATTCATTAGTAAAACAAACGCTAAAATAAAAAAATAAAATAAAAAATAAAATAAACCCTAAAATATTTCAATACCGTTGAAGGTGAATTTTTCAGGTTTTTATTCCGATCATTAATTTTTCCATTAATGTAGGGTTATTTTTACTGAAAAGCAATTAGGGTCTTGGAATTGAATAAAAACTGGAATTGAAAAAATCTCATAATTTTTCTTGAATTTTATTGTTATGGAGTTTTGAAGTCGACAAATTCATTAAATAATATGCAACCAACTTTAATAAAGACGTCATTAAATGCATTGTGCACGTAAAATTGCTTATGACTACAGAAATACAGTAAATTACTATATGTATCTTAGCTGAACCAACAGACGTTGCCCTGCGTTTAATTTTTTTTTTGTTTTCACATATACAAAATTTGTAAAAAGTGAACATTTAGTCCAAGAAAGCCGTTATATACGTTATAATACATTCAATTACATTTTATATCCAAAACTTATTTATCATTTATTGTTTAGTTTCAGTGAAGAAAAAATTTATTTTTCTTATGTGTAAATACGATTAAATTTAAACGAAATGATGATAATTGCATTAGCTAATATTTAAAATTTTTCATATACAAAGATAGAAGAATTTTGTGTCTGAATTCATTCGAAATATTTACAAACGGCATTAAATGTAGCACCAATTGAAGAGCAGTATAAAATAGACATGAACTTTTTGTTTAATAGATGTTTTCAGTGATAATTTTATAATATTGTTCAATATTGAAAGTGAAAATTTATGTTTATGAAAACAATGATTTTCAGTGACATTTTATTTAATTACATCTATTTAAGTATATTTCTCCACAATATTGATACAAAACTGGTCACTGAATTATTAGATTTCGGCAATATTATGAAGCATATTGAATCTTCCAGATATTTACAATAGGCATTACGATGCCGATTATTTTTGAAATATAACAAATTTCTGTTAAATTCTAAAACTTTGAAATAAATGTAATATTTGATTTGAAATGAAAATCAAAGTTTATAAGTGTTGAAAAATATAATATTTTTTACTTCATGTACAATATTTCTGTTTGTGCATCTGGTGCATAAAGAAGTAGGTTTGATGGTTTCCTGACCCGTGAGCAGGCGACATATAATGTTCATTGTTTGACCAAATACGAATACAAAACAGATAAGAAACTGAAATCGTTTGAATAAAATTGCCGAATCAGCGGGTATCATTGATATATATGGTAACAAAACATGCTTTACCCTGAGCTTTCTTTTACCACTATTCTTGATCCATTTCAATGCCTGTTACAATGAGTTTCCATTTATAGTATGAAAATTTAAAAAATAAATCACCAGTCATAACATACTCCTTGGAATCAAAGAAATTTCTTCATAAATATGGTTTAAAAATAACAAAATGTTGCTGAGAATATATTAAATTTAATGTAACCATGTGGAAGATATTTATAAATATTTTGACACATGTATAATAATGCTGCCGGGAGGCAGACTGTTGAACACAATATCGTCGTTCATATTCATAAATAAAAGTTTTTAAGTGAAAAAGACAATCTTGAAACTATAATAGTGTTATGAGAATTTTAATATTGAAAACAATTTAAAGAAATGTATATATATATATATATATATATATATATATATATATATATATATATATATATATATATATATATATATATATATATATATATATATATATATATGTATATACTTTATTATTATTTGGTACAAGTAATGTTTCCCCACTCCTACAATATTCACTGACAAGCGTAAACGAACTAGCTAAATAGAAAGGCAAATTCTTTTACTAGCCTCTGCAGTCTCTACAAGCCTCCCTATACGCGCAAATGTACGAAAGCAGAGCAAACTTAACCGCCCTCGTCCAGGTTGTGTTTGGATAAAGCATTTTAAACGATTACATTACGCACGAGGGGCGATTGTGTACCACGTTGATTTAGTCCATCTACTACAAAACCATCGATAGTTCGGACGAGAGCTTTCCCTTCAAACTCAATTTGGCTATTTGAAAATGTTGCGATTTTGTCAAAAGAGGAGTCTCTTATTTGGAGGGTGCATCGATTGTAATAAATATTACGTGGTGCCGATAGGCCTAGTCCGGTTCGAAAAAAAACTAATTTGGCTATTTGAAACATATTTACATGACATATAATTCAAATTGAACGCATTAGAAGCGATCTCATCTCATCATCAATTTTTTATTTCATCAAATTAACAAAAAATTAAATCTTAGCTGAATGGGAATTAAGTGATTTTTCATTATTATCTTTAAATTATTTTTTTGCTATATTTTTAGAATAAAGCAAAATGACAAAAAAATGGTATCATTTGAAAAACTATTTTGCAACGTGATAAAAATGTATACAACTCTCATATACTTATAGTTGAAAATGCTTTAAAATTTACGAAAATGTCCTTTTTATATAGTTAACTAATTTGACATAATCCTAAAAAAATAGTTTTTAAATTTGTATTGTCAATAAAAATAATTAAATTCATTGGTATGTTTAGGAAGTAACTTTAATTGTTTATAGATATTTTCGGACTTAGAATCATTTTTTAAGTCCGAATCCCGAATACTTCTTTGTTGGCCGATTTAGTATTTCAGAGATTTTAATGAAAACAACTTTAATTAAATTAACAATCTAACAGCGCTTCTAAAGGGATAGATTTATCCAGAAATTATCATATAAGAAACAGTATTTCAAAAATGGGTTCTTGAGGTCCTATTTTTCACTCTGTTAAGTTGGTTAGTAAATATTTTGCACACTTTAATAAAAAAAGACTCAGCAAAAATGACCAATGAATCATAATTCTCAATGCATATATTTGTCCGAATAACGATAAAGAATAGTAACGATAAGAAATTAATTGTTTAAAAAAGTTTAAACTGTTGGGTTAAAAATTATTAAAAATGATTATATGAGTGCAGGAAATTGTTAGGTATGAAGATTGAAAGTTTACTCAATAATAAAGGGTATGGGATTTTTTCTTTCAATACCTGGACGATAAATTTCATAATCGCAATGTCTCTTCTGAGTTGCAAGGAATGGAAATGTAGAATATTCAAGAGGAAATCGGCAGGAAATAGAAAGGGGAAGTAATCATGCTTTGTATATGAGAAATAACGTAGGTACGTTTTTTGTGCACGTTCAATCATCAAGCTGTTTTTTGCTTAGTATTGGCCCCAAATAATGAAGGCACTAATGAAGTATGCAGTTGTCTGTAATATACCAGAATATGATTTTATCTCCTGCGAAATTATTTCAAGTGTATATGGGACATTTAAAAAATTTACATCATTTACTCATTGAGAAATTAATAAACTAGAAGAAAAATTTATTGATTTGTTTTTGCATGAAGTATTTGGTTAGTTAGTGGGGAATTTATAACTGAAATATTTTAGAAAATATTTACTTTTACTGACTCAATTAATACAAAAATCGCATATTCAAATGCAAATTTTAAAAAAGTAGAGGTACACAAAAGATCCGTACTATGTTACCTACTAGCTCACACAAGCGGATTCTTGAGTAATTTATAAAACTACGTAATAAGTGAAAATTGGCGGATGGTGCCAGTGCAGTATGGAACTTGGTAAGTAAAATGGCAACGTGCCGACGACACGACGTTGCCGAATTAAACCAGTGTAGATAATTTACATTACAGTGTACATAATTTTATATTGCCATTTATTTTTTCTTTTTTTATTACTATTTAACCACTGCCGGTGGAAATATGACCATATTTTTTAACAAAACTTGTCTGTTTGTGATGTTAAAGTTTAAGCTACAGATAAGAAAATAATAAATATAACAAAAAGTGTTCTTTATTATGAATATAATAGGGATTTTTAAACGAGGAAATTAGTTAGCGTGCTTTCTTTTGGAAGGAATTTTAGATGATTATTGTATATTTCAGACTTTTCGAATAATATGGATATGTTATCAATCAATCTGCAGACAAATCATTTCATTGACATAAACGCCTTGTGAATAAGTGTATCAAAAATGTTATTTATGTTGGAAATGTTTAAGGTATGTAGGATCGGTAATACGTGTAATTAGTAATACAATTCCAAAACAATTCCAAACAACCCTTAAACGCAATGCAATAACATTATTATAGGAAGAAGAAGTGCTTTTAAAATTGGTGCAAAATTGAATAATTGCCAGCAAGAATTATTCAATTTTAATTTAGTAATTGTTGTTAAGCTCATCCTTTTTGTTAATTGTTTTTGATACTAGATATAGCATAATTGTCTTTGGTAGATAGTGAATTTTATGTTAAACTGGCTGCCTGTCTGGGATTTTTCCGAGAAAAAAATGGAACGCGAAATTTGCGATTTGTCGTAATTTGCTTTTATATAAAACTATTATTTCCGGCTTTCGATTTTCCAGAACGCTTCATTTCTTGATGGGATTCTACAAAAACCTAAACTTTAATTTCAAAATCAAAACTCCCATACAATTTTCCACTTAAAATTTTATACCTTCAGAGGTTTAAATAAAAAAATTCTGTCTTAGTAAGTGCCTCAAATTCAAGACAAATATACGTGTCAAATTTCAAATACGTGGGCTTTCTAGTTCTGAATGTTTCGTGATAAGTCATTAAGTCATTGTGTTTGGCTCTTATATTTATATGTACAGAATTTTTAGATAATCCTTTTAGGGTTTTTAATTATCGTGGCTCTGATGTACAAACTCATATTTACGCTTAAAATAAAAGTGCAAAATTAGCATGACTATAAATTGAAAATATTTGCGAAAAAGCAATTTAGAAGAAAGAGTAAAAATAACAGAAAATAAAAATATCATTTGTAGATTTTTTAGTCAATTCGTCCGTGAGCATGTTTATTTATTTACGAATCACATAAGAATTGCTCATGAAATTCTGATGAGACCTAATGAACTTTGTCGGTTTAGGTTTTATCGAATTCAACCATTTAGAAGATTGTAGGTTTTAAATATTTTTTTTTAAACCGACTACAAAAAAGTTAGCACTAAAAAGTAAAAAAATTGTTAACTCAAAATGATACCTAAGTAGGTATTTGTAATAAATAACTAAATTACTTATTTTTGAAGTCGTTGATATTACTTTCGGTCAACTTAAACAAATTTGTAATTTTACTTAATTTGTTATGTAAATTGAAGGCCTTAATTTCTACTCTACTCTTAACACGAAATAGTTTCATAAAGGGCAAAGGAATAATTTAAATTTTTTCATTTCTACGGTGTCAAGTCGACCTACGGTGCTGGCACAGACTTCAAAAATAGGTAAATTATTATTTTTTTGCGAATAAATAGGTATCTGTTTTCAGTAATTTTTTTTTAATCTTTAGTATCTACTTTCCTTGAAGTCGGTTTAATAAAAAAACACTTTATTTATAAATGTTTAGTGATTAATAGTGTAAATCATCACATTATACTAAATATTCAAATATTTTCTGTTCCAGAATATTGTATAATTATTAAAAGTTACGGGCTAAAGTTAATATATTGGTAATTTTCTCGTTATATAAAGTTGTTTATCAAGAACACCTAGAAGTGAAGCAATAGTAGTAACGGCCAACGTTAACTGCTAGTCGTTGAGTAGTTCCGTTCTTTATATCCGAAATGCAATATCAGATTTTGCAGAGTAATAACCATCAGTAGGAAATATCTTGAATCACGTATGATTTACTACCATCCGATAAGAAGTCGCATTGTTCATCTCTAAAACTCATCATCCGACCCTGATCTTATCGATAATGTAGTATTTTGCAGAGGGAACATACCAGTAGCTAATATCTTGAATAATGGTTGATTTACTACCATCGGATACGGAGTTCCATTTTTTACTTCCCAAATGTATTATCACACTATGAACTAGTCGAAGATGTTATTTTGCAAAACAATAATCACCAGTAGCAAATATATTGAAAGACGGTTGATTTAATAACATCCGTTAGGGAATTTCATTGTTCATATCGAGAACTTATCATCAGACCCTGACCTGGTTAGTGGTGTAGATATTTTGCAAAGTAATAACCACCCGTATCAAATAGCTTGAATCGTAATTGATTTACTGCTATTAGTCAAGGAGTCCCATTATTCATCTCCGGATTTCATTATTAGGTTATATTTATAACTATATGGAACCACACCTAAAGTACCCCCCTTTCCAGAAAAAAAAGTCATCGGTATCGGTTTACTTGGTAAACAATTCTCGCTGAACATAAAAATAAAAGATAAATAAAAATAAATAGTAAAATAAAAACTACCCTATATACTATTAACATATTATTTAATCAAATGATTGAAACTCTGTAGTATACACAATACCACAAGACACTTTATATAATTTTGTCGTCGATCTGATTTCTAAAAATATATAAGAAGGCACGATTAAAATAAAAGGAAATAATAAAAATTCATTTTTGCAAAATTTGAAAATATAAATGTAATTTGACAAACTTCTTCAAATATGTCTCTCCTCGGTGTTATAATTAAAATTTATTTAACGAGAAACTGTAATTTTATTTCGACGGTCGTAAATTTGAATGAGTTTTGTAAATGCCGCGAACACCAGATGCTTTACTGGTCGCCCCCGCGGCCCACGGCACAGGGTAGAAACAAAGTGCAACAAATTTCATTTGAATGTTTGCTTTATTTTTTTGTATTAATTGAAGCGTGTTTTGAAGCGTTTTTTCTGCCCTCGTAGTTCGGTTTGAGTTTTTTAACACATCACAACGTTGTGTTTACCAATTACCTGAATAGTGTAGCTTTTTCACAAATATTGTTGAGGAACGTTTTTTCTATATTAGTTTCTTTTACGAATTGTATTAATAAAAATATGCATCAACCAAACGTATATCGTTTAATATATTTTGTTTATAACTTATTATCGTGAAATTAATTATTCAGATTCGGATATTCCCTAAAGATTCAAATTGCAAAAACCTAACAATTATAAGCAGTGCTTGCCTAATTAGCGTTCCAAATGAGTAATAAATTTTGAAGACAGATTTTATGGTCCAGCATGGAAAAAATGTCTATTATTCCGATAGTGTGTCTTTAGAAATGTAAAAACTACAGAACTCTTTGTACACTACAATATTTTCATTTATACCTAAGGGCGGATTTCAAAAAAGAGGAGGAGGATAGAGACACAGATAGAAATATTTTTGTAAAGTTTTCTTACTTAATGCAACTTGTAACATTTGATTACCATCTATTCTGTAAAGTTGTCAATATTAAATAACAGTTTTATGGAAATTACATTATAATACAAAAGAATTCACGCAAACATTTAAGACTGCAAAACAAAAGACGATATTAAAATTCCAATTTTTAGTCCATAACCTCTTGTGGCCTAATTTAAAAAATTATCCTAAACTATTGATTTATTTTTTTAAGGAATTCTTAGTATTTTTTTAGGGAGTGGCGAAATAACTACTTCTACCAACTGCGCTATTTTTCTTTGTTTTATGTTCTAAAAATATGTCTGTATGCCTAGAATATAAAGTATCCATGTAATTTTAACATGAGTTTTCATTACATAGTAGTAAACGGTGTATTTTTAACATTTTTACACTTTGTCAAACAAGTTCTCATAGTATGTACATGTGTTTGAAATTAATAACGTCAATATAGTGGGAAATAATGGATCTTATTTGTATCCTTTTGCTACGAACAACGGTGAAACGAAAACAAATAAATTAATACCATACTGCGATGAATA
Source organism: Druceiella hillmani (assembly GCA_039881145.1). NCBI lineage: Eukaryota > Metazoa > Arthropoda > Insecta > Lepidoptera > Hepialidae > Druceiella > Druceiella hillmani. Next base: position 25,005,344 of record JAYKKI010000007.1, read on the forward strand.
GTAGACCTTAAAAATTTAAAGAAAAGTCTGAAACATCACTTGTTTGTATTTCATAGATACGCCACGGTAACCGGTTTTAAGGTAAAGAGGTGTGTGTAAAAGAAAATAAAAAGTTTTTCAAAAGAAACAGAAATAGCGCACTTAGTGGGGAAATATTATAAGCGCATTATATCGTGGTACATAATTTTCCATGAGTTTAAAAAAACTATCAAAATTTTTAAAAAATTTTAGTCAAATAATATATTTGCGCTCCTGCTAGTAAATCTGTACAAATATTGTGCATATTGTGCACCAGTGGCTGCCAGCATATCATAATGATAAGTGTCACAAATGAGAGCGAAGAATGACTGAAACATAGGTGTTTGTTGAAAGTACAAGCTAAGTCTATGTTATAAGTAGATTGGGTTCCAAATTAAACGAAATATGAAATAATTGTAATATTAAATTAATTTTTTTAGAGATTCGTCCTTTTCTGACAAAATTAATTTCAATTAAAACTAAATAACACGGGGAAAGCTTTCTTCTATCAAATTTCAGTTTCTCGATGCATTATAAATGTATACACAAACCTTTTAATTCCTATACTAAACATAGGTTTTTATTAAGATGTTGGCTAGGTAGAAATAATATTATTATAATTATAGCGGTTTTAAGATTTTACTCATTATTTACGACGTATTTATTCGATTTGATATTTTTAACCTTGATGAATATCAGCACTTCTTTGCGCAGATATTTTTGCATCGTTAAATATTAAAAAAGATTCTAAAATATGTCCAAATTCTTATAAAATATCCACTTATTTTGTGCATAGAAATTAAAGGGTACTTGAGTTTAATGACACAAAAAATTAAACATTGCAAGAAAACCGATTTCCTGAAATGAGATAGATAAAAAATAAAAGCAGAAAAATCTTTAATAAATACATTTACAAAAAAAAATCATATTTAAAAATAATACGTCCTCTCCCTATATTTTGCTTTAAAATTTATTAGACGAAGGCATTTCATGTTAAATGTATAATTTTGGAACTATAGTTTAAAATATGATTTTTTTTTCAATGGATTAAATTACTTTTGAAATAAATTAATTACCAAATAATGACTTAAAACCTATACGTCAACATTCTATAATTAACATTTTATTAAAACCTAGCCTTCTTCTCGTACATTTGGATGGATCGTTTATTCCTGAAATCGTATTATATTTATATTAGCAACAATATAAATTCCGTAATCGACAAACAGAGATAAAACTGTAGATGAAACTGTAGATTGGAGTCCTGGGTAATCTTTTTTATAATTGGGGTTTGGTTATTTGATTACACCTACATTTATTTATGTTTTAAGTTCGACATTTTAAGTAATGTTGTATTATAACAATGTAATATAATTGGTAAAAGTTTTATTAGAAAAAATTATCTTAATTATAAGTCCCTTAGAAGCGTAAAATATTAATTGCCAAACTTTCTCTCAAATAACGCTTTCGATGACCGTGAACCTTATTTAATGGCAAATTGTAATTTTGTTTTGAGAGACATAACTTACGAATCTTGGTCTCAAGAGGCCAGATGGCATACTGGTTCCATGGCTGACTTTGTGCCGGAATACCTATTTAAAAATAAACTGCTAATAATTTTATTTAGGTATTTGTTTTATATTATTTTAATTTATTTATATTCCAAAGTTTTTTGATACCAATACATAATATGATTTACCGTAATTTTATTACCAATACCAATTTATTTAGTTTAACTGGGCGCTTTATTACCAACAGAAGTATTTTATTATTTCTTTAAAAAAAATATTACACTGGGATGATCATGTTACTTGATGATATTGTTCACCATTATATAACTAAAACAACATTACACTAACACAATTGGAAAAAAAAAATTGTGGTGTTTTTAATTTTTTCGAATTGATTGAATTGAAATCTTATGCCAATGATTTTGTCGTAATTTACTCAGTACATCCCATGAAATTAGTTTTGGGTATAAAATTATTTTAAAATAAATTAGAAAAAATGTTTCGATTTCATTTTAAAACTACTGTTTCAATTTGCAACATTAAACTTTACTAGTATATTTAATAACACAATGCTTTTCCAATTGTAAGACTTTTTAAAAGTTTGAGAATATTTTCCACGAATTTTATTCAATTCACTGCTTACGCAAAGTTTTCGTGAATTGAATATCTGTCAATATTCTTTAAATGAGAAAAAGAGCAAGAAAAAGGACTAAAATAGTTTTCCTTGTTTTAGATCTCACTTCGGTTGTTAAACGTATGTGTATCTCAAACAATTATTGTTATTTAAAAAAAATGTAAGTTTAAGAGCTAACCAGTAATTAATTTTAACGGTATTAGATTATTTGATGAAAGAGGAGAGATTTTGGAGAAATTTTCTACTTTTAAAATAATACTAATTTCATTCGGTACATACGGTAATCGATTAAAAAAATAACCTTCTTTTTTGGGAGCATCCCAAACAATAAACTTTTACATTTCTAGACGCCAAATACTATGATTTTTCCTTACAATAATGTTACCAATTCGAAACTAATACGGTAAAATTTGACAAAATTCCAATATAAACACGAGAATGAAAATTGATCAGAGAATGAACTGACAATTCGAATTGAAATATCATATTTTGCACAAAGAGAAGATTCCGTCATGTTACGCCAAGAATCAGACTAAGATAAATTAAATTAGACCTGTAGACATCAGTATATAATCAAAAATTAAGAACAAGTGTGCTTATTGAAGTAACAACAGAAAAGTTATCTTACAATTTGAGATTGTAATCATAAATGTCGAAGCCTTATGGAGCTTTACTTTTGACCACTATTCCCAACACCAACCGGGTTGTCTCAAGCTTGCTCCAGTAACCCGTTATGACTTAATTTCGTACAAAAAGGGGACATTAATAGATAAGTTTTCAGTGTCATGAATCGGCCCGCAAAAGTTCCCACGGTTGAAGTTTGAAGACTATCCCTTCGCAATAAGTCATTCAGAACATCGTTTTTTAAGGAACGCTTTTCGCAAACGCACTAAATGACTAAAGGATTGATCTACCATCAGTAGATTCACGGTGATTAAAAAAACCTGTTCTTATAAGACGCTGTTGTTGTTACTTTTTTTGACGTATGCTCATCAATAAACATCTATAAACTTCAACTTGATGACGACGGCAGCCTTGCTTGTCAGTGAATAGAATTGGTCACAATAATGAGACACTTTCTGGTACAAAGGTTCATCTACTAGGGAATTAAAATGCAGGATGCATGAAAAATCGATGTGACCGATGCTTGAATGTGTAACCGATTTTTTAAGGACGAAATGAATACATCCTTTTAAGTAGATTTTTGAAGATATTATATTACAGTATTAATTCGCAACTATAATAGTGTAATTAGGTTGAAATATAGCTATTTCAGGATAATGTATGCTTTATTAATTGACATTGACATTTTATAATTATTTATTAATAATAAGTTATTGCACACAGTTTTATCAGCATTTTCATGTTACCCTATTTTACCGTGGTGTGGGCCTTGCAGACTGTCTCCCCGCGAGCATACATGAATGTTATACACTTTTAGTGAATGAGAATCTGTTAAAATTTTGCACAATAGGTGTACAAAATTCTAATTGTTTAGATATAAAGTTATCAGTTATATTAAAACTCTAATGATTTTTTTTGTTTTATTTTTTTTTTATTTTCTTGTGATTTCGAGCTGAAAATCTCTAATTTTTTGATAAATATGTGGCAAATAAAGAAATAAATAAGTTACGTGGTGCGATGTACAATTTTGTCCAAAATATTATGTTATATTGCACTTTTTTCATATAAAAAAATAGTCAAGTACGTATGGAACTTGCACTATGAAAGGTCCATATACATTTATTTACTTCTAAATATTTAAGGGCACATATTATTTTTATTAATATATAGCCTATTACATCTTTAATAAAAGTAGAACATGGTATATATTTAAGTATTATTTCTCACATTGTAAATATTTAAATATATATTTTACACTTTATAATACAAATTTATATTTGAATTTAATTTAAGCCACTTTTATATTAGGTGATCTAAACCACTTTTATTTTCCGTGGCTGCCATAGTCACTAAATATGTAGTAAAAAGACCCATCAGAACTGGTATCGTATCCCTTGAACAGGTTCTCTAAGTTTTGGGCTGAGAAATAATCGGCACGCAGAAGAATCTCAGTACGACCCTTCTAATCCACAGCTCCCTTATGACACGAAACCTACATACACGGTGCACAGGCAATATATTAAGGCATATATATTACTAGTTCAAGGCCGAGAAGATCAATCCTTGCTCTGTTCCGGTTACCCGAGCCATAGAAAGCAATTCATCCTGGCACTCTGGTTTACGTGCCGGCCCTGGGACACGAGCTGCACTTGGAGTTGACGACCATGCCTAAGTACGTGACCTGTTCCTACACACCAATTCTGGAACTCCCCATTTTAACAGCTGGCTCTTTTACTAGTCTGGCCTTAAAGAGGACAGCCTTAGAATTGTATCAATCCTATAAAAAGACAACTCGAACACAAAAATTGTTACTCTTTATCCGGCAGAAGCCCGCTGATACTCCCCGCAACTTCAAGGGGGAAAATTATTTCGAACAATATTTTACAAGTAACTTCTTTTGTTATTTTAATCATCAATATTTTTGAGACTGAAAGGTTGACGATCTAACCATATAAGAGTTGTCGGGAACAAGAAACTTAAAATCACCACCAAAAGTATTAGTGGAAAGATAATAGATTGGTTATTTAAATCTCAGGTACGAAAAATTTATTAATTTAAGCGTCATCTAAATAAATTATTTTGTTTACCTTCGTTCTTTTAATTTGTTGCATTTGGATAAAATATGGATAACAAAGTTAACAGGTAAATTATTTTAGTTAGTTAGTAGGTATGGGGTCCCGGGGAAACAACCCGAAACTTGGCACATCAAATTGACGTTACAAATAATAATTCAATTGTCTTGGTTGGAGATTGTACCCATACAATTTAATTCCCAGACATTCCGAACTATATTGGGATGCGTGCGGTTTTGGGTAAACAGTAAATCATTGAATGTAACGTGGAGAATTTTAACATTGTGTTCGGAATATTTTATTCCCTAATAACGGGAATTAAGAGTCGCACATCAATTTTTAAAAAATATTCAGGATCAATATATTTCAATTCCAGTTATACGGTTATTTCAGTTAATTTAGTTAAACTTAGTTTAACATTTCGTATATAGCAATATGATACGCATGTATTTATTCTGTGGGTGTGCATACATTTACATACACAGATAAATGTTAATTTTTAGTGTAATTATTTTGAAAATATTTTCAACGCAAAATTTTTCAGGGGAAAAATAAAGTCCCGATCATTCTGCACTTTGACATATGAGTCAAGGTAATAAACTGAATTCTAGGCGCTTGTGCGTAAGAATAGGATAATAGCATTTTTTATTACACTTCCGTGTCCGGCATCGCATTTTATAATCCAATTATATCGCTAATAGGCATATTCTATAAAAATGTTCACATCCATTAATTCGTGCGTATTTGTGTTTTATTAATAGGTAACTGCTAATGATCGTAAACGAGACCTCGAGGTATTTCCATAATCGAATGATTCCTTTAGTGTACTTTATAATCGCCAGTCGATAATTTGTATTCGCAAGTATGAAAGTTCTATTCATAACCGATAGATCTTTTATTACATTTCTTTGTGTAAATAACTGTAGCGGTTTTGCTCGTTACAGATTTGATTTGATTTTGTGTGTCTTGTATAATTTATCGATTATATAGAAATTAAAATTTTGCAATTACATAAATATACTTTCAATTAATTTGCAAGCGAAAGACTACATTACTTGCCATCAATTTAGAATGCAGTATTTGGTAGCAATACAATCGTTTAATAATTTACGGGACATACTTTAACTTCTCAGTTGCAAAAGTTTAATCTATCATCATTAAGTTAATATTAAAATTTTTTTCTTTCATACCTTTTCATACGAAAAGTAGAAAAAATATTAGTTATTATTATAAAATAAGAAACGACTAAGTTTCTTAGTCACGAATAACTGTTCATTTTTACTTGCTACTTATCAAAATTAGATAATTAGTCAAAGTGTAACGTTAATGGCGAAGTTTGTTTCAGTTTATTAATAAACAAGTCGCTGAGACGGGCGAGAGTTATGGTTCGGTACAGTGAAAACTGAAGTAAAGCCAGTTACTTTTTGAGTTTCTGACAACATTGAGCGGAAAGAACAATGTTTTAAATTAATTAATATATTTTACACTATTTATGGTTCACCTTTCGAGGCACGTTTATCAATTTTGTTTAGCGCAGTTGTGTCGTTGATACTGTTTTGGTAGTTTGATAATAATACGTTTTCGTGTGTATAAATTACACCGAAGCGATATATACAACATTACTATTCTATGTGGTATTAGAACTGTAAATACGACCCTTTGCTATTTAATTTTTTTAATGCTTTATAACAGAAATATTCTTTTATAATTATATATATATATATATATATATATATATATATATATATATATATATATATATATATATATAGACACACACAATATATATAAACTTATACAATAATTTTATATATAATATTCAATATTTTCGGCTCATGCTCACTTTTGAAAAATCCACTTATACACCTATTAATTGAAAATATCACAATTTGTTTCCATTATTCCTTGAATGATACATTTTTCCTGCTTGAAAATTAAAATGATTGATGTAAATAAAATTACAACTACAACAAAAATAGGAATAATTTCCTCTGGGAATTTACGAAAGCAATAACTTTGTATAATTTTTTTTTGCATAAATACAAATATACTTTATTTTTCGACAAGTAAGGAAAAAAAATTATTTTATTATTGGCGTTTCACGTAATAAAGAGTAGTTGACAAATTTTTTTTTTTGATGTGCTTTGTAATCCGATTTTCTTTTCAAACCCACGTGACAGCGGAACATTCTGTAAACACCGAATACATGACGGAAAATAAAGTACCGCTTATTTTTAGTGTTAAACTAAAGCTGTTTGCAGGAAATCAACTCAACAAACTGTTTTTTATTACTTTACATAATCTTAAATTTAACACTCTTTAAAAACTGTTCCATTTTACTAAAATATTAAAGTTTGGTAGGCATGTTTCGTTTGAAATCTGATAATAAACTTTTAGATATTTAAAATCAAAGTTAGTGTCACTAACAATTTACACCAGCTTTTTTTTTTTTCACCCTATTTTCAGAACATTAAGCTTCGCTTAAATTTATGTCAAATGAGATCACCAAAAAGTTCAAAGTTTCACCGTAAACAAAGTAATAGATTTTGCGTTACAGTAACTAGAGGATATTTAGATCGCTTCAATCTAATGTCAAACGTGATATCTACTGTCAATCGTGAATCTCAGAGCTGGTTATATTTATAATGTCATACTGAATTTAAAAGACAACTATGAGACGTTTTAGTCATAAATAAGCACCCAAAAAGCTACGACTCCCGTTGCCTCGTTCGATGACCGACGTTGCTTCATTCGATAGCGCAATTGTTTGTGATCCGGCGACACTCGAAGCCTTCGGCAAACATGTTCGATGAGTGTGCAGTACGAAGATTCCTTAACTAGATTTTACAGCAGCTGCTTTTTGCTCCTGCGATTACGGGTTCCTGGAGGGGCCCTGAGACAACCCACTATACCCACGTTTCTGGTGGAAATATTGGGACCGAACCGACATTGATGTCGCATGTATCTTCACTAGCGATCTTCAGCTTACTTTCTCGAAGCTGAGGAGATCAATTTTGAGGCCGTGCTTCAAGCATGTGTCAACAATTTTATCGAACCGTTAAATTATATATATATATATATATATATATATATATATATATATATATATATATATATATGTGAAGTATTTATAACAACTAGTATTTATCCACCTCGTAACAGACGTCCTATCTGTGATAAGCAGTATAGGTATCGTGTCGGATATTTGAGGACCACGACTCTATATATCTCCTTGACTATATTCATTACCATGTTGACGTATCTACATGCACTTCATTTCTTATCGTTACGAGTATGTTACCTGCAATAAATCTGTCAATAAATATGTCTGTGTGTAAATATATAAAATATAACAAAAAATAAATGTGGCAATGTAAACCTATTTAAAATACTTTAGCAAATATGGATAAAACTAATAGGAGTATATATTTTTTATGTGAGGCCAAGAAACAGTTTGTTAACAGCCATCATAAGTTTCCGGATGGAAACTTAACTGACAGATTTTTAAACTTTGGGAAAGATTGATTGAAAATGTGATAAGTTTTTATGATAATGCCGGAGCAGGCCTTGATTAAGTACGAAGGCTATCGAAATTTAAGTTGAGAATAGTTTACGCTTATGAGTGTCGCAAAATATTGAATCACTTTCTGATCCTCTCTACAGAACTTGGCCACTACTTATGATCAAAGTTTTCGTCAAAACAAATTAAAAGGGTTCAAATAAGCACAAAACATATTGCAATTAACTTCAAGTTTGGTATAAATTTTGTTATGTTAGGATATCTCAGTAGTCAATCGATAAATTCTGCCCCTATTTACAAAGAACTAATTGAAATCATTATTTTTCAAACAAAAATTATAAAGGAAATTGTTTAGTGAGTCTCCGAGTTACGGCTGTACGTATGAATATCTATAAAATATAGAATGTGTAAAAAAATAATATGTACATACATACATATATATATATATATATATATATATATATATATATATATATATGTGTGTATATATGTATATATATATATATATATATATATATATATATATATATATATATATATATATATATATATATATATATATATATATATATATATATATATATATATATATATAAAAATACATACGCATGGAATTGATAACCTGTTTTGAAATCGGTTTAAAATGTAAATATTATACGATGCTATTTGTTGAACGGGTAAATTATTAGTTGGGATATTGAATATATTTGGCATTAATTTTGTAGAAATTCATTATTCACAATTAAATGAAACTACGTGATGTAGTATTATTTCTACTATCTTTAATTTCTTTACCACGACCTAGGTTTCGTTGTATTACAACATCTTCAGGTGGGATATAAGCAAAGATCTTTCTTATATCCCACCTGAAGATGTTGTAATACAACGAAACCTAGGTCGTGGTAAAGAAATTAAAGATAGTAGAAAGAATACTACATCACGTAGTTTCATTTAATTGTGTATTAGTTGGGAGTTAAACTGACCACAAACCTACTTAAAAGCAGTCTATGCAAACTTAACTAAGATAAAGTCATAGGAAGTACTAAAAGGATGTTATGTTCGAATTTATTATTTAATTTCTATAGGTAACAACCGTCCTGCATAACGTTTTGATCCCCATTTTATTCCGTTTGTTGTGTAATACTCGCTTAAGACCTCTAATTTTCTCCATGTTGGTATCACCAATAACAAAAATTCATGATTACTTACTTTTTCGCAGTAGCAAATAATAATAAAAGCTATAATTTTAGTTCATCGGTCTTAACGGTTTATAAAAACATATTTTTCTTGCTATGCAATAATTACAACATTTTTTAACTTAAATTATATTTCCACATCTGTTGGCAAGTGTAAATAATTATTAGCTAATACTTTCCGCAAATAACTCTAGTCTCGCATATATAAGAAATTCGTTAACAATGAACTTTTCTAACAATTTTTAAGAAATTTGGGTGTGCGTTCCTAAAATAATAGCTTTTGTTGACAGAGAACCAATCATATTGTGATCTTGATGTAAAATAGTGTATTTAAATGACAGAAGTTTTTATGTTATAAGGAAGTTCCGAAATATTCAAATATTTATTTTATAGCAAATTTTGAAATTATTTATTTTTTCGCTGTGTTTCTAAACATAGGTCTAGCTTCACATTTCTGCTTGTGTTCTAAAATAAAGTTATTGTGTTAAGGCGAAGCGTATTAATTTTCATTCATTAAATTTAAGTGTGAGATCATTATTTTTAATATTTGAAATACTAATAAAGATTAATTATTTAAATTCTGCTAAAGTAAACCAAATAAAAAATTAAATTAGTACCTTTAAAACTATAAACATTAACAAATTTCATTGCATTCAAAGCTATAAGTACATAAAAAAGACCCATAATATTTGTTTGTTTTCCGCACTTGACATTTGGTGATACCGCAAATTGTAGCACGGATATTGATTATCATTCAAAGTGACAGAAATATTGTTTAACTATACTTTCATCTATAAGGGTAATATTAACTTTGTCATTAATCTAAATATAACCAGTTCAGAAATTGCAATAAATGTATATTTACTCTTCCGGGTGACATTTAAATTTGCACATTTTATTAGACAATGCGCTTACGATTATTTATAATACGTTTTCTTTACTTACAATACATAATTATAGTTATTTCGGACGTTGCTTAAAATAAATTATGTTTAATGTAACCGCCCATACCCAGTACGATAACATTTAGAACTTCACTTAAACTTGTCATTTCCATTACGTTATGCAATTTTGTTTACCATAAATATAAAGAGCAAAACTCGTAGCGCTCGACGCGACGTGCAATTTTTCATTCCACAAAGGCAATGAACGGATATTTATTAAACACCTCGTTCATCTCCGTGAGCAATGAAATGAATTACTGTTTACTGTGAACAGATCGAGGTAGCGAGATGGAACTTGCGGCCGAATGAAATGCTTTTTGAAATCTTACCATCAAACTACAGTAATATTATCGCAACGATAATACATTTGGTGTGAAATTTTAATTATAGTAGAGTAATTAACTGATGTCGATATTTTTTGTTCATTAAATTGAGAAAGTTATCATGAATTTAGTTTCCACACAAAAAATGAGAAATTTATAATATCCAATGTATAACTTAAACGCATTATTTAACGAGATATTAGAAATATTAAATAAACTCTCTTCCAATGAATGCTAAATAACAGGCCAGTGACGTCATAAGCCAGTTGTGTTTTGTATGGGCTTTTTCGCGGGAATCGAAAATCATCAGTTTTTAAATCGTTATAACTTTGTAATGAAAATTCTAGGTGCAATATATTTATTTAAACTGCTTTCAATGTTATTACTTAATTTGATTTTATTAACAACAAAAATATAGTCAATATGCCTAAAGTTTTAGCCAGTACAACTATGTTACAATTAATTTGAATCATAAAATTAAGGGACTGTTCTTTGGGAAATTTATTTTTCTATTGACATAATAACACGGACTAACTACTAATACATTTTGCTACATACGCAAGTATTCGTTGACGATAATACTGGCAAAATTCAATGATAAATTCATGGACAAATTGTATGATATTTACCATGAACAGTACTTTCATTAAGCAGTACTTAATCGCATGAGGAAAATATGCTCGAAAAATTTCGTCAGTAAAAAGTTGGACTAGGAGATAAAATCTTATATTCTATTTCATGAAAAGTTTTACAAATTAGCAAAAGTTTTACAGTATAGTTTTCCTGATTTCATATTTCTAAAATGTGAAATCAGTCCATTTTTTTGTTTCTATTTCACTTAATGATTTCTATTTCGTTCATTCATAATATTTTTTTAATAAGATTGGATGAATGTGTTCATTGCGAACGTATATTTTAGAGTGTTAAGAAATACAGTTGTCTAGAAAGTTGACACAAAGCACCTATTATTATGATAGTAAGATAGACTGGTTCCACGGTATATATCATTTGTTAAAATAGAAACAATTTACATACCTAGATGAAGTACTATGACATTAGCACTTTCAATATAATTTATCAATTTCTTCGTACAACAATATCACACACTTTTATTTAAATTTGCTTAAATGTCAGAACTATACATTTTCCACACTACCCGCCGGTCAATTTCCTTGGGAAATATAGAATAACATTGAAGTTAATAATTCGACCTATGTGAAAAATACTTCAACTAACGTAGAATCGATATTTATCATTAAAAATATATTACCATCACAGTTTAACATTGGCATGATCAACGAGTTCAAGAGTTAAAACTTTCGTGTAATTCCAGTAATGTGAGAAATAATCTCATTGTATGAGTGTAGTTAGGATGAATTAACAAATTGTTTTATTCAAATAGACAGCTTTATGTTTTAGGTTAAGAATACTTTAAAAATACTTATGATTTACTTAAGCATTATTATTTAATATATGTGTATTTATGGATGAAGCGCGTTGTATTAAGTGTGTATATTAAGCGTGTTATATTTATGGATGAAGTTGATAATCAATAATAATCAACAATTTTTTTATAATAGCCTTTCGGTAATGAAATATTAATTAAAATTTTGAGGATTTAATAGTTTTTTATATCTATAAATCCACCTAGATTTATAAATTATACTAGCCTTAAATCAGTGATCATATCGCAAGTTTATAGTCGTTTACCAGGATTCTTTTTCTCGAAATGAAAAAGAAAACGGTAACCTTATAGGATCACTTGATTGTCCATGCATGCATCTGTCCTCTGTCAAAGCCCTTTTTTTCTTCAGGTAACGAAAATTGCGTTACTAAATTACACTATGTGCACAAAAAATGCATTTATGACGTATTTTTAATTCATTGAATAATTTTACTAACTGATCACCAAAATCTTTAGAGTAGTTCCAATTGACCTACTGTCCTGAAAATCGGCATAGTTAGAAGTCTTATAGTATAAAGAAAAAAAAATGTTTATATTCCTATGTAAGATATAGTAGGCGATATATGTACGTTGTGAAGAAACACAAATTATAAATAGTTTAAATAAAGATACTATGCATCTTTAAATATTTGTATAAGCCTAAAGGTTAACAGAACCCTCGTGGTACGCCTTCTATTCGTGATTTCTTTTAAGCATTATGTATTTTATTCGTCATTCCATTCGACTCTTTTTTAATTATTCTTTACCTCAATTATGATTGTCGATATCAGTTAGATCGATTTGGTTATTTGTGCCATTTTAGGGTTAATATTATTTAAAACGGGATACTCTTTTGTATGCAGTAAAATAAAGTAAATATACCACATTGAATTAACCACGCTTTTTGCGAACAATTTATATACATGTCACGATAAATTTATTACAATTTTATAAAAATGAAATAAAATAAGATTGAAATAAATCGTAAAAACGTATAACGTAAAAATAAAAAATTAATTTTTATTTCTGGCTTCGAGAGCAGCTGCAAGTTTATTCATATGTACACACACACATATATATATATATATATATATATATATATATATATATACACATATATATACAAAAATCTCCAAATTCTCCTAAATGTAGAACTCCTGGCAGAATTACTCTACGTATGGGTCTAGGTTACGTCCAAACTTTAAATGGCAGTATCGTGGGAAGTATCGTCTTTATCGAAAGTTATCTGGTAAATAACGTTATTTGATATGACAATTAAAATCTTTAGACATTTTAACCAATGAACCAAAATGTTCACAGAACATAACTACCATGAAAATATTCAGTATATCATGTTACAATGAAACGCGATATCACGTTACGTATACGTGTTGACTATAAATTTGCATTGCCAAGCACAATGCGCTTTGTGAAATACGTCACGTCTGTTAATTTTGTGAACGTTAAAAATAATTAAAAGCCTCCTCGAATAAATGGAAATCACCAATGTCTGAACTTAGTAATGATTAAGTTTATTAAAATGTCGACATTGGGAGATAAAACCTTTCAAATATTTGAAATATATGTTCAAAAAAATATAAATTTTTAATAGCTGTTTTGTTTCCAGCTTCTTTACGTAAGCAAGTATTTATTTGTTTTAATGGATCCCATACAGTAGTTTTCCTTTTATTTTAAAAATAATTTTACAATAATATTATGCAGCAAGCTTTTGATTTAATGGCTAATGGGTAATTCACAATATTAACCAGTACAAACAATACCACAATCATATTTACCGACTGAATGCACTGCAGTATTGCAATTTTACTGCATACAAATTAACTCATGCTTTATCTAACAGTTGTGTATGTGTGTGACTGTATAACTTCTAATCCAATAATAATCCATTAAAAATAATTTCCAATAAAAATTATTTACATTTATAAACCAATCCTTATAATATATTACATATCTACATTGTTATAGCCAGATTATATCGGATATTTATACATTAACCATTACGTATTATATAATAATAAATTTAATAACTTATATTATATAGTTTAATCTTTTACACTAAGCTAAACACTCGTCTCATTATTTGTAGCATGTAATTTAAAACCTCGTAGGAATTAGTCTCAACTTTTATATTGAACATAGTCGTATCCTTGTGTCGGGACGCGCTGTATTGCCTCCTCCCCGTGACGCGTTCCACATAAATGTCCCTGTTCCATTGGATCGCGTCTGTGCACATGAGTTTCCTCATCAAGTGCGCGTATCCAGGGTTTATACGCGCACCGGGGGTTCCAAACCGGGGGTTTCAACCCCCGAGGGGTCCCAAGATGAAGGCGTCTTGTTTTCTGAATCAATCCATGATTCCCGCATTTTTGGCACGTTTTTCCTCGCGTGCTGCTGCGAATGCTGTAAGGCGATTTTTGAATGGCATTTCCACATGGTAACAGTCTTACTTATATCATTCGTCGCCCCAAAATCTGGTCTTATGTACCTACAAAAAGAAGTTAGCTATAAGCCTAGGTGGCATGTATGTAGTTTTACATGTTGCTTTATAAAACCCATTTTGGGAACATCACGGAATATATTAAAGAACATCGATATTTTCAGTTCGATTATTATCAACCATATATTTTAAGCCACAAATATTAGATATCGATAATTTCTCAACATCCTTCATTCCTAGTTTGGCCGTGTGGCGGCAGTACAATAGAATGCTTGATTAGATTTTGCATCTCCTATTACGATTTATCGTGGTATGAGCACAAGTTTGCTAGTATAATACAATTTTATCCATTACAATAATTTTGAAGAGACTAGTAGTGTACAATTATCGCCATGCTATTTTAAAACTAGCAATCGTGATTATCTCAATCTTACCAGGAAATTTACGTGACATCCACCTTTAAAAATTTGGTTGTTTCCAGAGTATCGACTTCATTACAAAGTTAACATAAATATATTTGCGTTTAATGCAGTGAAATTGTTAATAAAATTTGGTCTCTAAGCAATAAGTTGTTCATTTTGAATGTATATGTAATTGTTGGTTTGACTTTTTGACAGCTAATTAAAACAATAAATGCTATGAGTTTAAGTCTAGGGCAAGTTAAGGGAAAGTACAGGGAGATATACATTACACAAAAATGGAACATATTTTTGAATATGAATAAACCGAAGTCCTCCAAGGATATAGTTTAAATATTATTTCTGTTTTAAGTTAAATTTTATTATTGTATTAATGAAAAAAAAATCAGCCAAATATCCCCAGAGCTTCGCCTGTTAATGCATAACTCGATGTCTAATTTTGAATGATGATTTCAAATATAGTCTCTTTTTCACTCGCATTCATATACTCTCCTCATTCTTCTTGAAAGAAAGGAGAACTGATTATTTTGCTACATCAAGTTCCGTACTAAACAATACTGTTTTTGGGACGAAGTGGACATTATTGAACCTTATTTGGACACCCATTACTACCTTAAACATAGCATTTTTAAAAAAAAAACCCATTCATTGAGAAATAAATCTGAAACCACTTTCGATCGCAAAATACTTTTAGAAAGTTTTTGTTGTACACCTTAACAATTTCTACCCTTTGAGGAATTGTTTAATTTTTACTTTATTTTTCTAGACTACTTGAAAACTCGCGTGTAAAATATAAATGTAATTCCCCAACTATAACCGTCACAGGTTTTCAAGACTAGAATGTCTCTATTTATAAACTCTGTATAATGTAAATTACTAAAATGATAGTATATTTCTTGCGATTATATTCTGAATCGATATATATATATATATATATATATATCGTATATATATATATATATATGTATAAATATATATATATATATATATATATATATGTATATGACGTATTAATTATTTAATATAATTCATAAGTCTACTTAATTTTGCATTTTAAATGAATTCACAAGTCTTAAAGCTTATCTTTTTTCTCGACCCCTTCTAAATAGAAATAAAGTTACAGCGGTTCATTTAGAACCTGGTTGTATACTCCTTGGATAGAATAAAAATCAAGGTTTTATTTGAAATTAGAAATTTCCAATTTCCAATGTGGGGAAATAATTTAACTTACACTTAATTAAAACTTGCGTTGTGATCTTGTACTTAATTTAAATGTAATAATATTTATAATAACTCTTTGGTTAATTTAGACGTAATGTCGTAGAAAATTTTAGTTTAAATAATTTTATTTTTAAATAGTTGCTTTCTTTATAATTCAAAATTTATATATCCTTAAAAAAAACAGGTTTATAGCTTGCTTCTCCCAAAAAATATGGATGAGTTTTTGAAACAAATATTGAAATGGAATCAATATAACCATTACTGTTACCATTAACGTAACTAAAATAATTATTTTAACCTGTTTAAAAGTTTTCCATTTAGCTCCTAGTATCGTGTTTTACTATGATAAGAGTCCCACGAATTTGATTTAATTAGGGTTCCTTACCGCAGAATGGAAAAAAGGAATCCTCATAGGACCATTTTGCGGTTCGTCTGTTTGACGAGAGACTTTTCAACGGGAACATGTAGTAGAGGTGTCTGGAAAAGTGGAGTTAGACTTTATTGAATGAAAGAAAATTTAAATTTAAAAAAGATCATGTATTTTAATACTGAGTCGCTGACTCAGTCATTTCAACTGATAAAGTAATTAATTCCCTTTGATCAAGAAAGATGTAATTTGGCACGAGAGAAAATGTCAAGTATGAAATGAAATCAACTTTGATACAAAAATAATGTAGAATTAAGAGAGAAAAGAATTTATATCATAAAAGTATAAAAATTGTAATGCTTAACTTTATGTGTAAATATATGAAATATATAATGACGTCATATTAAATAGCTGTATTTAACTCTTAAAATCAAAGAAAAAGGGAACATGTCATCATATGCTTAATTAATACAAGGTCATTGATTATGCGGACCAAGTTCTATGAACATAAATAAGAATTTTGTTTCATATGAATATTGTCATTAAACAGGTTCCATTTCATTTCAAAGGAAAAAAATCCAACAAAGACTTGAACAGTTTCAACAAAAAACATTTTTGTCATCGCATTAAAGAAACAATTGCTAATACTTCAATGCTACCGTAAGAAATACCCTTAAAAGGCATAGTGGATGTAAAAATCCACAATGGGAAAGGCACAATGAAGTCCACTTCAACTCATTTACCTCCCATAGCTGCTTACGTGAGCTCCGTAATGTTACGTTTCACAATGTCCATAAACCCCACTTTGTGTCTCTTGCACACGAATATATCGAGTTTCCCATACGTTACAAATACCACATAAAGAAACAACGCGCAAGCACCACAGGGCGACAGGGTCTGAATTTGGGTAATTCATCTTATAAGTTTGTTGTGGGAATTCACCCTTTGGAATGGAAAGCATTTTGAGTTACGGTCTTGAAAATACATCCAATAAGTACTTCATATTAATTTATTATCTGAAACCCGCATTGCCCGAGGTATGATATTTCTGGAGGCTACGTGTGAGAAGGTATCAATTTGGCGATTATAGGATTTTCTTTATTTTAACTTGTATTTTATTCTCCTTGACTAACACTGAGACTATAAATGTTACAAATTTTTATTCGACGGTATTTATAAAATTTTAAAACGTTCATTACAGTTATGAATATTGATGTTGATCAAAAAAAATTATAACGGTAGTGATTGTTGTATTTGCGTCTAATTTAGATAATATTATTATGTAATTATAACAATATTATTTTTTTGAAATTATCTGTAAAAAGTTTTGTATGAAATATAATTTCAACAATGAAGTTTATCCTAAATTAAGAAAATGTGTATTTTAATGTGTGTGTATACTTCCAGTATATTTCTCTCTTAAAGAAGTTTTACTTAATGAAAACTGATGTCATTATCTGCTTGTAAAGAAAATTTGGGTGAAGTAAAACTGATAGAAAGAAAGGGGGCAAATTATGTACTCCAATTATTCTTTAATTCCCTATATAGTTTGAAAAGGCTATGAGTAAAAAGTATGAAAATATTATGTTTCATAATTATAAGTGGTATACCTTCATTACTGTATTGAAAAATATGTAAAAGGATATGCACTTTGGGAAAGGGAGAGGTGTTTACTTCCAAAACTATTCAACCTATAATTATGAAAAAAAACAGTAGAAGACGAGGCAATGGTGGTAAGAAAACTACAACAACACAATTTTCTAAGAAAGATACTACTTTTAGTTCTATAGACTCCTTCCTTTCCATAATATTAACAAATATATGGAAAGAAACGCTTTGATAATTGCTTCTAAATTGCAAGTTCATAACATTACATCTAACTCAGATCAACTGTTAAAATCTAAAATGAAAGAGCGTATCTAACTGTAGGGGCGGTATCGAAAGCACCCCTTTTATTTGTTTTTGTGTAGTCCATGCACAATATTGATATTATGTTTCATTATTCTATGACGATAATGTTATCATGAGAGGTCGTTCTCGATGAGGTGAGAGGTCGGTCTTGATGATTACGATTGCACTTTTGTGAATCACTAAAATTATTTCACAAACGACAGTTTGTTTCAAAAGATTGTCAATACCAAAATGTTCCTTTCTTATTTTAAAATTACAGTAATTTGTTTGTCCCTTGGATCCAAAAGGTCAGTATAGAAAAAAATAAAGCTATTTGTGAGACTTACTTCTAAATATGTGTAACTTGGATAATAAATGTAAATAAATGGATGTAGCACAATGAGTAGTTTCTAATAATTTATTTCTTTAAATGTTAGACGATGGTAATTTTCAAAACTGTTGTATTCCCAATGCATATTCAAACATAGTTTATATTTTTAAAATATTTTTGAGTAAAAAATTTTTAAATCGTAGTATAAGGAAACTTACTTGTAGATTTTAAAGACAACATAATCCGATTATATTAGTACCCCAAATTTCCGTATGGTAATACTGGGCAGTAAATTAGACTGTAATTTCAGCACAAAAAATTCTGTGATATATATTATCGTATATACTCCAAATTAATTCTCCAATGTCAACGTTATCATAAACTTATAGTTTAAACGGTTATAGTTTATTCTTTACCTTATAAAGCAGGCAACATATTCGGCTGTCCTATCTTATTTGCAAATAAGCTAAAATAAACTTTAACATTAACTTTATGCTTTGTGTTGTAATCTTATTACAAATGCTTGCTTGGTTGGTTTATGCCTCTTTCAAAAATTAGTAATAAGCCTCATAAGTTCTAAGATTCTAGTGAGAGGAGGTATGAGGAAAAATTTATGGAGATATGAGGACTTACATTTAATTAATAAAATAATCCATGAACAGCTGGGAACATTGCTTCTCATCTTGCATTATGGTGTTCTAGTATGAAAATAAGAACCGATTCAGATAAAACGAAAACCTGAATAGATAAAAGAATTAGCAAAAATAACAACAACTTTTGAAAAAATCAACATTTAAAGAGAATGTGATAAAGAAAACTCTATGATATAGACCTCGTTGTTACATTTGCAATATGCAAGTACACAGTGCAAGTTGAAATACGATGTAAAAAAAACTGAAGGCATCAAATAAGCTTAAGTTATGCTTCTGCATTTGCAGTTTTGGTGAAAAATAGTAATACTTAGCATGTGAACTAGAATGCTTCCATGCATCCAAACCCATAGGTTTACTTAAAAACAAACCAATAACCCCATTGCAACTTAATACCAGAATCATTTTCATTCAAGGAGACAGTTAAAGTTGCAAACTGCTACACCTTGCTAGCAAAAAACATCTGGTCAATTGAGTCACAAAATCTGTAACTATAAAGTTCATTGCCATACATTTTTTTTAAAACCTTGCTATAGCTGCCAAAACTAACGAAAAATTAAATAAATTTGTAGCCAAATTATATTAAAAATTGTGTTAAAGTAAAATTTAGAAGCAAAGAATGTTTAACCATGACTAATATATTGTAACAACAAAATGCAATCCTAGTCGATAATACGTACTTTTTAAAAATGTACAATAGTCACTCATGTAATTCCGATATTTTCTATTGAGAATTTTCATATCGTGCCAGATTTTGGAAAGAAATAATACATACTGCTTGTTTCAACAATGAAACTCCTACACAGGCATTGTCATAAAAAAAACGGATCCAGGTAAAAATATTTGGCTGTTAAGCAATGATTCATTTACCGAAATATAACGTAAGGAAATTGTATCCTTAAGTACAAAAACAAATCCTATATTTTATTGTAAAGATACTAAACGTTACAAATTTGTAATACCTACATCTAGAACAATGATACAAAAGAAAGACCTAGCTTTTACATAGTCTAATGTGAAAAGTAATTACGATTTTCTGAACATTAACAGAGTCAAGATATGAATAATTATCTATATCAAATGAAAAATATATTTCTGAGAGCTACAATGACTTATCAAGTTTCACAAACACCGCCATATCTTATAAATCTGTAATGTTATATGAAATCTGTAATGCTGTATGTATGACGCATCTGAAAGTGAACACCCACCAAACCGAAGTACAACTCTGAAACAAAAAACAAATAGATGTTTTCTAAAAAAATAGGAAAATAAGAAACTGCTTTTTATATGATACAAATGTAATAAATAATTTTATAATTACGAGTAGACCTTTCGTCACGAACGTTTCAAGTACACTTTAGTTTTTATAGCAATTATAATATATAATGCTTCCATTAAATTATTTTAAAATATTTGCTTTTTCACTACGTAAACAAAGAAATTGTCTATTATTTCTTTTTTCGGGCATTAAATATCGCAAATTTCTCAATAAGACTTTGGTTTTGTTATTCATAACTATTTTAACATTATATATTTAACCTTCTTAATATTTTTTTTCTGAATATGAGAAATATTACGACCGATAGAAAAATACAAAATATTAGAAATATTAAAGCCGGATCCAAGAAAATTTTTAGTCTGACGATACTCTAACGCTTATATGAATATTTTTTCTAACCCCACCCTCCATCTTATATGATTTTGAATCATGATAAATGTTGTTTCTAATTTTGTGCTGAGGAACTTCATTTTGCGTGTTAATTTTATGCCCAAATCTCAAATCAAAGTATTTCATTTAGAAATTAGAAATTTCTAAAGTACAGAAAAAAGGACGGCCATAACAATGGGGCTCCGTCTGGATTCTTCCGGTACGGTATTGTTTGTTCCTGTAAAATAATTTTTGTTCCTACTTTATCCGGGCAAAAAACGTGTATATATTTTTGAACTAATGTCGTTATAAGGGTCATTTGGTAAATCACATACTTTGTAGGAAAATAACATTTAAATTTATCTTTAAACTTGCATTTATTATCTGGAAATTTATCTCTTTTTTGTATACTTGGATAAGACTACATAATAATCCTTGATAAATGAGGAGACATTAAGTTGAAAACTAAATTATTAAGAAAAATTCCAGTAAAGTAGCTGATTATATTACTTTAAAAATAGAGAATTATTATTTATGTTCTCGTATTAAAAGTGAGAACTTAGATCAGCGGAAAAATCCCTAATACAGTGTTCGATTTTGCAAAGTTATAATAATTCATGTAATTCGAAAGGTTTAAATATTATGTATTCGTACCAAATATGTTCGGTTCGAGAATCTTCTTACCACTAATCTGGTTTCATTACAATGGTTCATTGAGGTTTCATTGATAGCTAGGAACTTTTTGAAACTTTTTCATCCATCATAAAATTCTTTTTAGATTGAAACTATTTGGTTCACAAATATTGTTTAAAAATATAAAGTATTTATTGTTTAAGATAGATTGAACTCAACATAATCAAGTGGAAGATACTTTGAAATATTTTGGTATATATATATATATATATATATATATATATATATATATATATATATATATATACATATATATAAATTTAATGGCGTCCGGGGTAAAATGTTGAACACAATGTCGTTCAATACGATTTTTAGGCGGAAAAGACAATCTAATAATTTATTTTTATAGGAAAAACTAGGAAATAGCCAAAGAAATTGACTTTTTAAGTCAATTTCTTTGACCAGCATCTGCACCAGCCCTCCCTAAACGTATATACGAGAGCAGAACAAATTTAATCGTCATCGTACGGGTTGTGTTTTGACGAAGTATTTTTAATGATTACATTATGCACAAGACGCCATAGTGTATCTCCTTACTTTAGTCCTTCTACTTCGAAAAGATCAAAGTAGATCGGACGAGAGCTTATTCTTGAAACTCAATTTGGCATTTTAAAAAAGTCGCAATTTTATCAATAGAAGAGTCTGCTATTTGGAGGGTGCTTCGATTGTAATAAATGTTATGTGTGCCGGTTTGCCTCGCTCCGTTCAAATTAAAACAAAATTATTTAGACTATTGCAAACATATTTACATGAAAGAAATGTAAATTCAAATAATTTACTTTAATGCGTGTCATGCACGCATTAAAGGCAATCTAATTTCTTTATTTCGTCATATTTGCAGAAAAATAAATTATTAGATGAATGTGAATTTGGCAATTTGTATTATTTAATTTAAATATTTTTTTGTGATCTCTTTAGAAAAAAGCAAAATGACCAAAAAATTAGTATCATCTAGAAAACCATTTTACGTTAGTATGAAAATTAGGGTATTTATTTATTTATAGTTCAAAATAAACTTAAAATTATAGAAATATCAATTCTACATGGTTAACTAACTTTATATAATCCAAGGAAAATTGTTTTAAAATTTGTATTTCCTATAAAAATAATTATATACTTTGATATGGTTAAGCAATTCCTAAACATAACAAAGTACATAATTATTTTACTTTGATTTTATGAACATTTTCGGACTCTCTTTCTTTTTTCTGTCCATATCCCGAATATTTCTATGTTGATCGACTTAATATTTCACATATTTTATTAAAAAACTTTGATTAATTTACTTATATGGGACGTTTATATATGGATAGTTTCGTCTTAAAGTTATCATTTAAAACACAGGGTTTCTAAAGTGTTTATAGTAAAATACAATCATTCTCGAGGTCTTGTTTTTTTATCTTTTAAGTTGGTTTGTAAATATTTTTCATATTTTACTAAAAGAAGATTTTATTAAAATAAAAGTATATTATATTTCTGTACACATGTATTTATCGGAAAATTATCATATCCAGAGCATACTATAAAATGTCAGAAAAAGGCTCTGTTTTAAATGTGTGATATTTAAAAAAATCAGAACAAAAACATGAGGAAAAAAAAACTGTTATTTTTGATGACTCAATTGATGTAAAAATTGCATATTTTAAATACAAATTTTAATACCTGGAAATAGGCGGAAGGTCATTTTGTACTATGTTAACTCCTCGCTCACACAAGCAAATACTAGTGCATTAAATCTACGTAATACTTACAAGAAGAGTAAAATTATCATGTCGGGAAATTGATAATATTTGCGAAAAAATTATTTAAGGAAAATAGTAAACGTAACAGAACATCAAATAATTATTTCATGATTTTTTTGTCGATTTGTCCGTGAGTATGCCTATTTGTTCACGCATCATGTTACAATAATTGAAGAGATTCTGTTGAGACCTGATGAAATTTGTCGGTTTAAAATTTTATCGCAATAAACCCATTAGAAAAGAAAAAAAATTCCTTTTTTAATGATTTTATGTTAAAAAAACTTTATTAAAACTTGTTTAATGATTTTATGTTAAAAACTTTATTAACAATTTATTACCACAAATTAGGTATTAGAAAATAAAAAATCATTAATTCACAATTGTTACCTACTTATTTGCAATGAATAACTAAGTTACTTATTTTTGAAGCCAGTGCCAGCACTGTCAATGAAATGAAACAAATTTATAATTTTACTTAATTTGCAATATAAATTGAAAACCTAATGTACTCATGATACTTCTAATGTACTCATAGTATGGAATAGTTTCGTAAAAGGCAAAGTATTTTAAAATTTTTCATATGTTTAAGTCGATCAGCGGTGCTGATAACATCTTCAAAAATAAGTAACTTATTTATTGCGAATAAGAATATACTCGCAATAAATAACTAAGTTACTTATTTTAATGAGTTAATTAATTATTTTTTTGAGTTACTTTTTGTACCTGCTTTTTTGAAGTTAGTGTTTTAAAAAATATTTTATTTAAGAATGTTTAGTGATTAATAGTGTCAATCATCACGCTATAACGAATATTAAATTATTTTCTATTTTAATTATACAATATTTGTTTTAGAATACTGTATAGTCAATAAAACTTACGGGAAAAGACTAATACATAGACAACTTCTTCGTTGTCTAAAGGTGGTTATCAACAACACATAAAAGCGAATCGATAGCAGTAGCCGCCAGCGGGTTGCTGCTAGCCGTTGAGTAGTTCCGTTCTCCCTATCCGAAATCCAAAATCAGATTTTGCAAAATAAGACTGATCACTAGAAAATAAATTGAATCGGGATTGATTTACTACCATTTGATAAGAAGTTTCATTGTTCATCTCCAAAAATCCTCATCAGTAGTTGACCTAGTCGATGGTGCAATTATATCGCAAAGTAACAACTATCAGCAAAAGACATGCTTGATTTACTAACATCTGTTAAGAAGTGCCATTGTTCATCTCAGAACCATAATCTGGTGAGTGGTGTAGTTATTTTGTGAAGTAATAACTACCCATAGCAAATAAATTGAATCGCAATTGATTTGCTGTCAATCGTTAAGGAGTTCCATGGTTTATTTACAGACTTAATCATCAGGTTGTCATCATATTTATATGAGTATGCTCCTAAAGTACCCCTTTTAAAAAATCATCAAAATCTGTCCTCTTGGTAAAGAAATATCGCTGAAAAGACATAAAAAAAACATTCCGATGAATTGAGAACCTTCTTCTTTTTTGAAGTCGTTTAAAAATACATAAGGTTAAAATGCCATTACGGGTATTTTAATCTTCAATCTTGCAAGTAATTAAATATAATTTTCCAAACATCACGTCAATTAACTCATGAACAGAGATAGCATTAAAATAAAAACAGCAAATATTTAGAGAAAAAAATTCCTTGTAACAATTTTTTTTAATTCCTTCTAGTAGTAGCTATGTTATACGCCTAGAATTAATTCCTAAAAAATAATAAAAAAAATAATTTAAAATATTAAACTGCCAATTAATTTGGCACAATCAAACATGCAGGCCACGCTATTCTGTGTCATTAATACTGCACTAATGATACACAATTAAGAGTTCTATGGAGGCGCTCGACTTTCCCATTAGCGTGGGGATGGTAAGTAGTCGCATGTTGCAATTTAGTTCCACACTTAAATATCAAATTCGTAAGAACATTTTTAATATAAATATTATTCACAAAAATAAAATATAAATAGTAAGGTAAATACTACCCATATAACATATTTTAATATGGTATTATTTAATAAAAGTATTAAAACTCCGCCGTGTAGACAATACCACATTTATATATATAAATATTTTTTTGTTAAGCTAATTTCCATATTTTTTTGTTAAGCTAATTTCTAAAAAGGTATAAGGAGATAGAATAAAAGGACAATGAAAAAATTTCAGTGTTATAAACCTGAAAACTAAAAATATAATTCCACAAACTTGTCTTCAAATGTGGCTCACCGTGGTCTTATAATTAAAATTTATTTAACGAGAAACTGTAATTTTGTTTTGACGGTCGTAAGCTAGGAAGAGTTTTGTAACTACCGCGGACACCAGATGGTTCGCTGGCCGCCCCCGCGCCGTACAGCACAAAATGGAAACAAACTGCAACAAATTTAATTTGGATGTTTGCTTCATTTTTTCGTAAAATTGGAGCGTGTTCTGAAGCGTTTTATCTGCCCTCGTAGTTCAGTAATAATTTTATGAAGGCATCACAACGTTGTTTACAAAATACGTGTATAGTTTAGTTTTTTCTGAAATATTTTTGAGGAACGTTTTTTCGATATTATTTCCTTTTCAGATATTGTATGAATAGAAATATTTTGGGCAACCAAATACACATCGCTTAAAATAATTTGTTTATAACATATTTTAGTCAAATTAATAATTACCATCCTTTCAATAGTGAATTTAAATCCAATTATAACTGTAATTTACATACAAAATTTTTGAATACATACGATTAATTATTTATAATTTTAATAACAACCCATTATGAACCACAGAATGCGAAAAATTTGGGAACAATTATATTCTTAAGGATCGGTTGACGGTGAGTTTCCGCTCCTTTATAAACGCTCACGAAAGATATATTCGGTAAAGTATCCGTATTAAGTATTTTAGTAAATTAAAAAAATCGTTACTTAAATATTTTCAAATAGAGTATTTTAATCAATATGACACGACCTGATCGACTGTGGAATTAAGCAAAGGGGAAACGAATTTTTTTCTTTATACTAAGTTATGACATCCGAAAAAGGTAACGCGTGGTGTTATAAAATATTTAAACTATATTAATTAATAAATATTTATATTTCACATTTTAAACATATGTTTTAGGAATACATTTAATATATATTTTTATAAATTGAGTTACAGATACTTTTGTATAATTTCCAAATTAATTATTACTACATATTAGAACATTGCCGTAACAAAAACCTTGTTAAAACTATTGTGCTATGCCCCAGAATAAAAAAGATTTTCCGTCAAAAGTATCTGCGTGAATAAGCAAGGCCCATACAGTATGATGGTTGTTTATTATTTCGATAGGAAATCTCATCGTCTACATGTTAATAGGTAATACATATATATATATATATATATATATATATACATATATATATATATATATATATATATATGTATATATATATATATATATATACATATATATATATATACACACATATATATATATATATATATATATATAGATATATATATATATATATAGAAAACTGTATGTTTAGGATATGAAGTATTCATGTATTTTTAATATGAGTTTTCGTTAGGTACGTGATACTTTATTTTACATCCCCAAATAAATACCATAGTTATTTTAAGCGTTTTTGATAAAGATGTTTTGCATTTGGTAATTTGGATTAACATTTTAAGTGGCACCCTTAGTAAGAAAATATTACAAGCGCATTATATTGTGGTTCATGAAAAAAAAAGTAGATGAACAAAAAAATCTTGCTTAAATAATTTAATGTATATATGCAACATACGGGTTGCTAACATGTAATAATGACCATAAATACGAGCAAAGAATTAGTAATCACAAAAACATTTATACACTTTTCTACGTATTTAAGCAATTTTCAAAATATTCTTAGTCCGTCATTTAGGTGAATTGTTCTATAAAAATGAACATAACTGGAACATTTTAGCAAAATCATTTAATATGAATTGAAATAAATTTAAAATATTGGCACGATTCGAAATATATCAAAAAAATATTTATACACTTTTCTGCGGATTTAGGCATTTCTCAAAATAATCTTAGTCTGTAATTTTGGTGAATTCTTTTATAAAGATGAAGATAACTGGAACGTTTTAGTGAAATTATTTAACATCAATTAAAATAAATTTAAAATACTGGAACGATTAGACATATATCACAAAAATATTTATAAATTTTTCCACTCATTTAAGCATTTCTCAAAATAATTTTAGTCGGTTATTTTGGTGAATTCTTTTATAAAGATGAAGATATCTGGAATTTTTTATTAAAATTATTTAATATCAATTCAAATTAATTTAAAATATTGGAACGATTAGACACACATCACTTAAATATTTATTAGCATTGTTACTGAGTTAAACAGTTCTCGAAATAATTTCATTCTGTTATTTTAGGGAATTGTTTTATAAAGATGAAGATATCTGGAACGTTTAAGTCAAATCATTTGATATCAATTAATATAAACTTAAAATATAGGAACAGTGAGACATATATAAAAAAATACTTTTACAGTTTTCTAAAAATGTAAGTAGTTCTCAAATAATTTTAGTCTGTCATTTTGGTGAATTGTTTTCTGAGGATGGTAGTAGTAGATAGACGTTTGAATAAAAATCTCATTGCAATAAATTTAATGAAACTTTGACTAGGTTTGAAATAAAACATTTGGAATCATTAGTTATCCTTTTTTTCCTCTTACTGATGATTGTCCTAAGAGATCACCTTACTGTCTATAATTTGCGATTGATTGGAACAATACATGTTTGTAACTGCAGAATAGTTAATAATTTATTTCTGTTACTGAAAATAATTACAAATTCGCAAGTGACTAAGTTATTTTAGTCATTTCGAGTTTCTGTTCATCGTGGAAATAAAAATGTTTATACGCAATATATCGTAATGTTTGTTGTTTTGATTGTTCACAAATACACAAAGCAAAGCTTCACCAACCATTTCCGCTCGGTATACAATCCGAATGTTTATTATTTTTGTCGACCTCGCATCGATAGCAGCATTTTTTTTACAGGTTTTTTTCAAACTGACGGAAATCTGTTGAACCTATATATGTTGAACCACTATCAAACATTTTCTATATAATTCCTACTTCTAATTTACGTTTCCTGTTGGTAAGTTTTCGCTTTCACCGTAACTATTTTTTGACTTATTTTGAAATAGTTCAAATTGATTTCCATTACACAATCTATTTATTTCCATTACACCATCTGTTACTAATAGTTTAAATTTAAAGCGAACAGTATAAGTTTTTCACTCATCGTTGAACCATATAAGTCTCCTTGGTTGTAACGAACTTATTTGTAAGATATATGTAGTGTATTTCATCTACTAATAACAATTCAATCGAAAAACTGGCTTGCGCATTGAGGGTCAGACACTTTAAAGTGGAAATATTTTATTTATCATTAATTATCTATGTGAAATTTCTACTGTAACAAATGTTTAAATCTAGTGTAACTAAGTATTTTGACATATACATTATCGTAAATACCTCAAAAACAAAAATGCCTGGAATTTCACTTCACGTGTTTTAGTTATTTTTTAAATCATTTCTGTAGGCTTATAAAAACGCCTTTTTTTAATTTTCAGTAGTTTCAAAAATACGGGCGACGGGGACCAATTAAATATCTCGAAAGAATAAGCAAAAGAGCCCATTTCCCAGCCCAGAGCACCCAGGCGTAGCCCAGCCCAGCCTAGCCCAGGGCTAGGCAGGGCTGGGCTAAATTGAAGTAATCAACAATAAATATTATAAATATAAAAAATTGTATTATTAATTAAATTATTAACAATATGATAAAAATTTTAAAAAATATGTGCTTTTAAAATAAATTTAAAAATTAGGCAACAACAAGATGAAAGAATACAGTTTAAAAAAGAGTAAAGTTTAGGTATTCCATCACAAACTAAATCGTCAGGTACGATTTTTTTTTATATTGATTTTTTTTTTATAAATAGCCGTCAGCTGCATAATTTTCTTCAGATTTGCTGTTTTTTTTAATGTATATTCTTTCACATGGTATCAAAAAATTCTCAAAAAGTTCGTTGTGCTAAACCGCATTTATACCTCATTTTTAATAAACTACTTTCAACACAAAAGTTTGTACAAACTAATGTAGAAACATTTTTAATAAAACACAAAACATTAAAATTTAAAAAAAATTTCCTACAGGCAAAAAATTATTTTTTTTCAATGTGGTGATTAATTTATTGTGGTCATATTTATTTCACCTATCGTATTATCCATCCTATATGACATGACTTGTGTCATTGTCAAGTCAGTTCTATCTTTTTCTTTGGTAAGACTGTCAAATTAATACTTTTGCAATATAACTTTGATGAAAGTAGTAATCACACTGTTATAATATAAGCAAATGGATTACGGTTTTTATTGCTAAGGAAAAAAATATATACCATTTATTAATAGCAGAATACATAAGCATGATACCTATTATAAAATAGTACAAAGAAAGAGGCACGAAAAAACAATCAATCTCTTTGAAAAGTAGAAAAACAAAAGTGTACACGCTTTTCACTTGCTTTTCTAAAACATATAGTACAATGCCGAGATAATGCCAGAAAAAATTGATGAGTTACATATACCCGTATATATTTCATTCAAAGAGGAAACAATCCGACAAATATCAAAATGAAATATTTTGAAGTTTACATTATTTCTTGTTGTGTGCACTGCAGACACGAACATCGAACCCACCGAAGAACTCTTTATAATTTGCGGCCATCAAAATAAAATTACAGCATCTGCCCAAATAAGTTTTAATTAGAAGATCGGAAGTTTGTTGATTTACATTTTTTAGTGCTCATAGAGATTTCAATTCAATTAATTTTTTTTAACTTTTTGAGGGTTTTCAGTCAATAACGAAAATATTATCAGGGACAGATGTATTAGAATGGTATTAGAAAAAATTATGGGTATAAAGAACTAAATCTAAAAAAATTATCGTTGGTAAAATAATCAATTGAGTTGTGCATATATTGAAACAAAATACGTACATTATTTTTTCTTACGCTTTCCCGCAACTTCGTTGACGCCGAACTACGTTTTAAATAATTGGGAAAACTTTTCGAGGAGGGCTTCTATTCTATGATAGCAACAAGGATACAATTTTTTGGACACCTACAACTTCTACATTTGAAAAACCTATTTACCACCAAATCTCTTTAAAAAACTATATTATTCGTAATATTTTCTTTTGTTCCTTTAAAATTAGTTACATTTAATAGTCTTTGTTCGAAAGTAAATAGTTTTCTATCGAACAGACTGAACCAAAGATGTTGGTAGAGATGCTCGGCCTTTTCTCCTTAGATATGCCATATGTACGAAACCCTGCGTGTCATTTAGTTGCACGCACTCTAACCAATATAAAATGTACACTCAATTTTTACCTACTAACGCAATGACCTGTCGCATGGTCGTATGCGTAAAAATCCAGTGCATGTACATTCACACTTCCTCGCTTGAAGTGTGCCTTTGCACAATTCCGTGACACAATGCTTGAATAGACATGGCGTATCTAGTAAAGAGTGGGCCGCGCGCGTCTTCCAACACCGTTGGACTGAACATTTTTAAACCGGTTCTATAGTTTCTAACGTTACAGTCTATAAACATAAGCATACATTTGACTCTTTTTAACATTAATACTAGAGTGGACAACAAATTGGGTAGATAAAGGAATTATATATGAAAATAGTTGGGTGGATAAGAAAAATTAATACTAATTAAATAAATGAAAATTACTGTTTCTTGCAACATAATCTTACAAAAATATGTTATCACTACAATAAAACAATTTATATTTGACATACAAAGAAACTCGATTTTTATTTCGCCAAAACACACCAAAAACCAATAAATAAACCTTTTATTTGCAAGGCTAGACACGTTTAAAGTCGAATGCCGCTCGTTCTTACAGGTATGCACGTTTCTCTGTTTTCGTTCCGCGCGCAAACTGGTCTTGCAATGAAATATCTAGAAAATATATATTTTGTTTATTTTATAGAAACGCCATGTAGTCCTTGCCGTAAGTTTTAAGCCTACTGATGGCAAAATGGCGAGATAGAACTTATTTGTGAATTAGTGTAATTATTTCTAGTGAAATTATTATATTCATGTTTAGTTGTAATAAACACAGACACAAGTTACAAACTTTTCTTCTTTATAATGTTTACGTAAAAATAAATAACATTGTTTTTTTACAGATTAAGAATGCCATGTAAAATTTTATAAACGCGTTTTTAATTGCATTTGACTTTGGACACGGCACTATTATAAACAAGAATACAAAAACAGTTGAGAAAATATCTCTTGTGCAAGAAGCAGCAGAAGGAATTCAATGAAATAGAAAATTAATAAAAACATTAGAATATTAAATTTTTATTAAATTAAGGAATCGAAATGATTTTACGTTTTACGTGTATTTCATACTACTATATCAAATAAGCTATTGTGAGTTACGTCATCATTTATTAAAAAAAAATTTGTTTTCAAATATGTGTATTAGTTAATAACAAGATAAAGACAACAATTTACAAATAGAATCGATAACGTTTTGTAATAACAATTAAAAAATACTGTACGTTCGTAAAGTCGTTTGATTTTGTATATGTGAAATAATTTTAACTCATAATTCTCGTTAAAATAAGGATATCTAACTTTGACCAATTGGGTAAATGAAATACTTTTTATAGTTAAATATACCATAGAATAATATTCCAGAGAAAAAGTAATTATAAACTGTTGAACACATATTTAACATCGAATCATGTCTTCGATAGATCTGCCACTATTACAGCCTTTTTTAATATTGATTAAGTTTTAATAAACTAAAGGGTTATTTAAATAAATAAGAAGACAATTTCATACGTAGCTTCCTTATAACATTTTCTCTACGATGAAAAAAATGAATGTTAATTATAATAAGGGAAGACCGGGTAATAGCCCTAATTTTTTATAATTGTAAATAAAACGAGCTCTAGTTTATTATTTAAAAAAGTCTTTTATTCAGTTTGTTTGACATTTTAAATACAAACTGGCATATGGAAAGTTTTATAAGAGTACAAGGACACATAATTTTTTTACCCTGAGGTAGAGCGTTTAGCCTGACTACTATTGGGTAATATTCCTCGCAATTTATAAAATACCCCAGAATACAAATCAACATTTTTAGCTATAAATCAAGCATAACCAATTTTTTAAGTAATAAAATAACAATCGATGGCATTTACTTACGATTAATAATAATGTCTCAAGTTAAGCCTGATATAATTTTAAATAAAAAGGCAGTTTTGATAATTTCTGCGTTAATTCTACTACATTAAAATAATAATAATATACATCTCGACTAATATTCATTTCAAATAATTATTTACCACAAAAGGCGTATGATAAATATTTTAATTACTGCTCTCCGCAGAGAGGTACATTATTCAATACCGGTCAATACGATAACATAGCGGCCCCAATTGTAAATTTAATAACGGAACAACTGTGGCGAGCCTCAAAATTATGAAAGACGAGTTGAGTTGTAGCTTCATTGGGGAATCGAAACCTTTATATTAAACCATTGTATGTATATAAGACACGTATTTAAGTACCAACGGCCTATTTGCGAATTATTTCATTTAATTTAGTTGCATATCTATCTCAGTTAAAATAAATTGTTTTATGATATTTAGACGTTTCGTAGTAGAGCAGATGCACTATTTGTTTTCCTAATTGATTAATTGTTTTGACGCACAGAAGAAAACCTGAAATTTTTATATTCAATTATACTTATATTTCTTTTATTTATATATGAGAGTTCACATGGTGTGGGGAGTCCAAACGCAATGTGAATAGCACGATTAAAAAAATAATAAAACCTTACATATTTCTATTAAAGTCGTGAATACTACAAATATTACATTTTTAAGAAAAGTGTGTTCTTGTGTGGTCATAGTTCTTATATTAGTAATAAAATTATCCCACATGTATAAGTAGAACAGTAGGTATATTAAAATACTAGTGAATATACGCACCGTCAGAATGAACCCACCTAACCAAGGTCATTAAAAAAGCTGTATAAAACCTAAAAGATGGTGAGAAATCGCACATTAGGGAATATATTTAATCGCGTAAAAAACAAATTATATGTCAATGTCAGCAATAGTTTGTTTAAAATTCCTTTCAAAGGCAACTTAGAGTGATACAAAAATGTTGGCCTATTACAGGGGTCCAAAATTTTGTTTAGGTGGAGACCGTCGTGATAAGTTATTTAAAGAAAAGATTAGTTCCGCGAAAATCAGTAGTTTAGAAGTTATGCTATTTTTTTCCCTTTGTTGAAACATTTTTACTCCATTCATATAAATAATTTGTTCGAAATTTGTTTCACTAAATCACATAAAATTCGGTATGGAAGAAGAGTAATAATGTAGTATGCATGCAATGAGCAATGTTTGTGTTTATTTTTAGCTTCTGATATTGTATGAACCTTTGTGCTGATTTTTTGCTGTTCTAAAAAAACGCATTGATAAAATCTGTGTAATGAAATCTGTACAAATAAAGAATTGGTAATAATCATAAAATTATCTTAAGATACGGTGATAGTCTTACCAAAAATTATAATAAAGTAATGCAACATTTTCAGAAATTAACATTATGTGCACTTTAATCACTAATGGCCAGTTTTCGAGTACTTTTTATGGAATAGGTATCTATCTCACATCTCTTTTGTATGACTAATTTGAAACAAAATAGCTATTGGATATATATCTATTCCACAAATAATACCAAGAAACCGGCCTTGAATGAGAAATTTCTACCAAGAGAAATTTCTACCGAAGGTAAGTGTACTTCTTTTAAAAAAGCAATAATTTAACTCAAATTTTAAATTATTTCAAATATACGTTTATTGCTTTAACATATACAAAATGTGTTCAGTTAAAATGACTTTGTTAGAGAGAATACTTTTATGTTGTCAGCGTATAAGAGAGTGACACAGCCTATTTTATTGTTAGCGACACAGCCGTTTAATTAGTTATTTAAACAAACAATAAGGGTACTCAATAGTTATTGTTTGTTTGTCGCATGCGGTTACTACGTCTATTTAACCATATTAGAGACTTTCTTTACGATTTTGGCTTGCTCATCTGATTACACGGCTTGAACTTTTAGTGTGCTTACTGATTGGAGAACTAGTTTATCGTACTTAAGCTATGGTTGAAAATCGATATTTGCTTTGTGCGCCCTGCCCTATACAGCAAGTATACGCCATGATGTATTATTTTGATAGCGTTGCAAGAGGTATTTCACATGAAAGTCTCCATAGCAAAATTTGCTAATAATCAACCAACGGGTTGTAACGAGACTAATTAATCCATTATTGAAAGGAGTGGTTTCTGGCAACCGTGGTCGATAACATGGAAAATTTAACCGTGGCCATTACAAAAAATAAGTTGGGATCTGACCACTAATCAAAGATGTACAGCACGGTGTACTTCCGTATTCCGATATCGTTAATTGAAATAATTATCCTTTAAAGAAGTATCGCTTTCTTTCCGTTATGTACACAATATTAAAGCGCTCTGTCTAGAAATTATTTTATCTAAACATATTTTGTGTATGTTACGACCAAAAAATATTGATTTGCGAATAATTTAGTTAAATCTGAGTTGAATTAATGCTTTTTTAAAAGAAACAAATTTAGTTTTGCTAAAATTATTTTTTAGTTTATAAAAGTTTACTTTTATAAAATATAGTGGTGGAAATTTCACCTGTAGTGACTTTGTTATATTAAGTTATTTTCTGAAGATATTACAATATCTACATCAATACGATTTTGTGTGAAAACTATCATCACATACTTAGGTAGTTTTTAATATTATAAGCAAATCTCTAGCTGTACAGATTACATGAAAGTAAATTTTTTAAATGTATTATTTGTTTGAAAATAGAAGAAAATTGATCAGAAGTTTCAAATAATAGCAGAAGCTAAGAAATATTACAAAAATCACTCTATACCTACTACTCTATTTCCATATAAAATTTCATGTTATTATTTGAAACGTTTTTGAAAAAATAGTGATTTTTGTGACTGGAATAGATTTTTAAAAAAATATAAGAAAATCATAACTTCCAAATTTTTGATTTCTGCGGAACTAAGGTTTTTTAAATGACTTGTCACGATGTAGTATAACTAAAAAAGAAATTCGATCACTATAAATGGGTCCAAGGGATATATATATATATATATATATACACACACACACACACACACACACACACATATATATGTATATATATGTGTGTGTGTGAATGTATGTGCGTGTGATCGTTTCTAAAAATTAATTAGTTATTTAGTTTAGGTTTTTCTTTTATTTTTATTTCTCGTTAAATAATTCTTTCGATTATATGAAACTTTTCATTGAGACTTGAGTCAAAACTTCACATTAATTCATCTATCCCCTCACGACCTTATTCATATTTCTTATAAATTAAGTAGCCCTAAAGCCCGTCCGTAAGCACCTTCCTCTGTGACTTCAAACATGTCGATCTACCATTTTTTCTTATGGATGCCAAATCCATTGGTTGGGATAAGATTGTGCTGAATGATACTTTTGTTTTCAATATTATTGCTTTCAATAGCTGTACCACTAAACTGCTCGATAAATATGTTCTTTAAAAACCAATCAAAATTGAACGGAAAACTGATTTTTTTGACCTGAAAAATGATGACCAAACATGATCGCGCTAAAGCGAGGTATAGGATAAGTTCCAGGTCCAACCGGTACAAGGATTTTAGAGTGCTTAGAAATCAGTGTTCCCAAATATGCAGAAAGGCCAAAAAACACCTAATTTTCAGATAATTGCGATATTGCACTCATAGTAACATTTATGAGTTTCTGGATATTCTAGATGTTAGAAGTTCCCTGGCTGATTCGTGGAGCAGGTGATTAAATCTCTGTCAATTAAATTCCCATTTTTTCTAAACCACCCGTAATACTCATATCCTAGCTATTAGGTCTGCAACTGTGAATAGTATCTCGCCTTAATTTCTATCCAATGAATCCAAATATATGCTAATAGATACCTATGAATTCAAAAAGAATGTTAGTATTCCCGCAAAGCAAATCAGTGTGAATTAACGGCTTAACTTTTAAAGCTCTTAAATCAATTATAGATATTGTGGCTCCTTTCATTGCTGATATTTATGTACCTCTTTCTTTACTGCTTCTTTTCCTATGGGGTGAATGAAACCTACCCGCACTACGCAACCAATGGATTTTCAGACAATATCGATCCTACCGCATCTACTTAGAGATCTATTGAGCATGGTCAATTCGTTACCCTTTTCAATACTCTTAAGTATCTAAATCCAATTCGTTGCTGGTCACAGAACTGCTCTTGTCCATCATGTTCGGTCTCACTGATTTCAGCAATTCATTTGTTTTCGTTGACTTCGACATTCTTCTAGCTCCCAAAATTCAGTTTAGTTGTTTAGCTCATATCTTTCTGGATACTGTTAAAATATCAGAGACGTATTCTGAGTGAACGGAACTCACAGCAAGTGGGTTCCAAGGAGGAGTTCTATCTCTTTTCCTCTGCTAAACATTTAATAATGATGTTGCTTAGAATTTAGGTAATTTAGGTATTATCTCTATATTGGTAGTATTATCTCTGTATTGATCTACAAATCTATTTTAATTCGGACATTCGTTCTATAAAAATACCACCGACAATTTTTCTCAGGATCTTGCTTCCATTGGTCAGTGGACTGAGGACTCAATCGGAGAGTGACCTGTTTCCGTAAGGTGTGACGTAAGCCAGGTCCTATCTGAATAGGTTATTACTGAGATCGATTAAGGCGCGGTATAGTAATTTCGTAATTTATTTTTGGTAAATGATGGTAAGAAATTTTTTCATTTTATTTATGCAGTTTTATTTTGAAAAAATTGTTAATATTTTTTTTAATAACTCCATTGACATTCGCGATTTTGTTAAATATGGACCAACACCAGATATCGTCACAGTTTACACATATACATACAAACTCACGAACCCTCGCACGCACCTGCGCACGCACTCATGCACCATTGCACATGAGAGCATTCCTGCGTGAATTATGACGAATTCAATATCAATAATAATAATAATCAATAATATTTCATTATCATGGGAATTATTTATGTGAACTAACTTTTGCAGCTGAATAAATTTATATGTATCTACGTACATAAATACGGACATGTAAATTACATTGTCTCTTTTCACTTCACAATATTTAGTTCTTCAAGTTTTATATACCTTTAAATAATATATAACTGCCTATCAACATTATTATTATCTAATCTATTGTATATTTATGTATATAATTACTGACAAGCCTAGTAATATTTTAATTAGTATGCGTCTTGTAATATTTTTCTGACTATTTACTTTCTACTATACTTTGAGTAATACTAGTTACCTACGTACCTAGATGTGCTTATACTCACCTACCTGTGTAACAATGTTTAGTTATTTCATCCATTTGTTTTTACACGTACTTACTAACTGATAACTGTTTCTTCATGTCTATATGCGTACCTGTATGTACTTACTCACGTACTTTTTATTTTCTCGCTTACATCAAGGTAAGTGAAATAAATTCAAACTCAATTAGTTCACCACTCGTTGCTTAAAAGTGCCTGTCATCACTTCCTGGCTCCATAATAACACCCCGATTTTTTTAAAGGGCGTATTTTTGCTACCTTTTGCGGTGGTTAGCGTTAGAACTATATTATTTGTCATTGTGGAGGAATTCTATGGGTTTAGTTTCAATATACTTAATACTATATTAAAAACCGCGGGTACTCAAGCCTCAAAATTTTAGCAGGCAATAAACCTTCAGCATAAAAACTAAGAATTACGATATCAGAGTCTAATGACTGTAACTTAGGTTGAGATCCACAATAATAATAATAATAATAATAAGCCTCTTTATTTTCCATGACATACTTTTACAATTAAATTATATAACTTTGACTATGAAAAAACAACTATAATGTGTATTAGTGAAATATACTATATTTTAACAAGTTGACTATAACCTGTCATGGCCCCTTTCGGGTATAGGCCTCCTCCAACTGCCTCCATCTTGCTTTATCCTTCGCGGCGATAGTAGTGATTTTACGTTGTATGTGCAGATGTATAGTTCTTGGCTTGTTGGAGGGTTGCAGTCTAGGTCTCCCGCGGTGACCAGCCGTGTTGGGAGATTGAGAGGGGCCGGTGTGGGTTGCTATTTTGTAGTTTGTTTTGATGAGAGCGTTTCAGGAGGCGTCTTATCAGGTACTGTGAGCGTAGGTTTTATCGTATAATTGTTTATACTGTTGTTCTTACTTATCTTGGCAGGCTGTTTTTTAAACTGGTTCTCTGCGCTGGCAGGATTGGTTGCCTGCTCGGGGGAATCTGATAAATTTCTCTTTTTATTATATATATAAGTAGACTGTATTTGTTGATTTTTATTTTGAAGTATTACTATTTTATCGTATTTAATTATCGCTTTTTTACCTTGTTCTCTTAATTTGCCTACTTCAATTTGGAGTTCTTTTCTTTTCTTCAGGATATCTAGTGGATAGTCTTCCTTAATATAGTAGGGTGAGGTTTCCAAGTTCTTTTTATTCCTTAATATTTTGATTTTTATTCCCATAGTAAGCAAAGTTATTACAATAGGTCTGGCTTTATCACTTTTTATGCCAAGTCTTCTCACTGATTCAATGTAGTGATTTTCACATTTGATTTTTAATGTTTTGTTAATAATATCTAGAACTTTTACCTCTAATTCTTGGTAGCTATTCTCTTGTTCTTCCACTCCAAAAAGTAATATATTTTTCCTTCTCATGAAACGCTCAAAACCATCAATTGCCAATTTTTGTGTCTCTAAATTTTGCTCGATTTGCTCATATTTGGTTTCTAAATTAGTAAATTTCTCGTTGATATTTATAATGATGGTATTTTTAAGTTCTTCCTTCATGGCCAACATTTCCATCTTGTTTTGTCTCATTTCAACCTGCATATTTTGTAGCATTTCTTTAATTTCATCCATTTTTTTAGTTTTACGCCCTCTATTGGTTTTATGAAGTACTACGAGCTCGGTGCCTGGAGAAACCGTGGTTGCTTACTTTATCGATATTGTCAATACTACTTAGTACTTTGCAGGACCGCTAGATGTCGCTTATCTAAATTACTCTGAGTTTTTTCTAAAGAAATGACAACGCAGTAAATATTTTGTAGGTTATAGAATTTCTAAACTTCCACTCTTTAACTTGATTTGTTTGGGTTATTGTTTTTTAATGATCCGTACTAATCACTGAGTAAGAATAGTTCGAGTAAGTACTGTTTTAATTGTTCACAAGAAGAATAATGTCACTGTTTTGTTGTTACCACTTGTATCACTATTTTATGTTCATGCAGATAACTGAGTTCAATAAATATGTTTATATCACTGCGTTTATAAGTTATTTACACTTTCACACTGTTTTTCCACCACTTTGATAACTTTTTATAATTTTAAATTAACTTTATATACGGAGCCGATGTTTACGTTGGCACAGTAGCGCCCCCTCTCTAGTATTGTGGATCTCTCATTGAGATCCACAATACTAATTTGAAAACATCGGATCCTCAAGTTACACGATTAAAGTAAACTGTTCCCCTAAACCGTTGAGACTGAAAAATTGAAACTCGAAATTCAGTGGCAGTCTCCGCTTGAAACCCAC
The DNA here is from genome assembly GCA_039881145.1 of Druceiella hillmani. Lineage (NCBI taxonomy): Eukaryota > Metazoa > Arthropoda > Insecta > Lepidoptera > Hepialidae > Druceiella > Druceiella hillmani. Next base: position 25,045,847 of record JAYKKI010000007.1, read on the forward strand.
GATACTAACTTGAAAACGGTAGATCCACAAGTCTAACGATTTAGGCAGGCAGTGATTCTGAAGTAAAAGGACTGAGGAGATAGAACCCGGAGTTCAATGACAGACTTGGGGTGAAGGCAGTATCGGGGTTAAGGCAGACAGTACTTCTGTAGCATTAGACTGAGCAGCTGGAACACAGAGTTTAATACAAAGTTTGTGCTCCAAACCCAAAATACCATTTTATAAACAGAAGAACCTCAAACCTCACAATTTATGCAGACAGTACCCCAGCAGCATCTAAAGTGGTGAGTTGGAATCAGAAATTTAATGAGCGGGTCTCTGCTTGAAATGCAAAATACTAATTTAAAAACAGCAGATCATCAAGCCTCAAGGTTTAGGCATTCCTGTAGCATCCGCGCTAGGGAGTTGCAGCCCGGAGTTCGCTGTCAGTAAACCGACAAAACTATCTTAAAGAGGTGGATCATAAAATCTTACGGTTTAGGCAGGCAGTACCTTGCAGCATCAGGATTAAGGATTTGGAACCGGAAGTTCAATAACAGAGTCTCTGCTTAATATCCATGGTTTTAATTTAAAAACAGCAAATCCTCAACTCTCGAGGTTTAGGCAGATAGCAAATCAGCAGCATCAGGATTTGTAGGTAAAAAATTGAAACAATGTTGTATGTGGCTATATATACTTAACTGCTTATTTGCCTATTATTTTCTTGCTACATAAAGACATGTCTAACAAGTCAAAACTCAATGAATTTACTCCTCATCATTGAAGAATTCCTGTCAACACCTTGCAGAACCTAGATTTTTCTAAAGACAAATAAGAATATCTTATTATGTCGTATTACTTTATTATTTGATCTGTGTTATACAGACCTGATCATGGCACCTATGCTATTTAAAATTGAGAAATTATATGGCGTGTAATTAAAGTTCATGGTCGGATTCTGGCCAAATTTTCACAGGAACAGACTGGAAGTATAATATTCCAAATATAAATAAAATCATTCAAATTGGTTCAAACACGCTAAAGATAAGTATGTTTAAAATAAGTTATGTGTTTAAAATAAGTATATATTCCCACAGTCCGGTTGAATCTAAATTCCATGCCAATATAGACTTGAACATAAGTTCAATTTTAATTAATAAACAAATCTAGTATTAAAGAGAGATATTAGATTGCTTAAATCACGTTTCCATTTATTTCCATAACCATAATTAAAGCTTCACATTCGTTGCATCTACATGGTCGTAGTTTGATTGCAAAATCTCACAATGAATTTTGTTTTGCCGCAAGACCTCTCTCGCTAAACACTTCATCCGTGATATCTACTTATCCGCAACAAACAGCAATTACTCGTATTGCTCGCAGAGATAGACGAGGTGTTTCATAAAGATCCGCGCTTTGCCTTTGGCTATTTGCTGCGCGTTTTTCCCTTTATATTAAGAAATGGTAGTGCAACAAAAATGAGAATTTTTAATGAATTTATAAATATTAGAGTGTTAGCCATTCGTACTTAGTTATTATGTTAAATATTATTTATTTGACAAAGCAAAATCATAGTTTTCAATATAGCTTGCTATTAGAAATACGACCACCATAAATTCTGCGATTACGCAAAAGGAAATAATAATAACGTAACTTTCTTCCTTTTAGGTATTATTGATACTATCATGGAGGAAATTAGGTGTTTTGTGCTCGAAATCTATTTAAATAATTTAGTATAAAGAAATGGAATATCGTGCCGTGGAGACCATATTATTGTGGGGGAATGTCGCTACTTACGAAACGAAAACAAAACCTCTTTAGCATTTAATACACCTTTAACCTTAACAAAGCTTGTATAAGTCGCTCTGAAGTTGGTTCACGTAATAGAATTGTTAAAAAAAATAATAGTATTTAGTTAGAAATTTTGCGTTAAAATATATTTTCCAAACATATATAAATTCGTAAAATATAGTTTTTTGGAGTTAGTACCAATTTGAAAATTCTGCTCAGATACTTACTAGATATCGACCTCCCTCACTCTCCCCCTCACGTATATACCCATCGACACACACAGCATAAGTATTTGACAAGCTTTTGCTTTCGATTACGATATGTTCAGTGCTAAGTGTAGACATTTTTCTCTCCCTTTTTTACAATAGCACATACATCCATACATAGGCATTTAAGTGTCACATTGAACTGAATTCATATTCATGTTTAAAAACGACATTTTCCACCAAAAGTTCCAATTAATCAATAAAAATTAGAAACGTACTGACAAGCAGAAAATATTTTCGATATTTTCTGCATGTCAGTACGTTTCTAATTAAAAAGTTATTGATAATCGGTACATATTTTACCAAAGTTTGCGTGATTTAACCAATAATTTTAAAGTTAAAATTTAAAAACCAGTTTAAAATTCACTTTTTTTGTAAAAGGCCTAATGAACATAATAAAATGATTTAGACGAGAAAAAAAGCATACTTTTTTACGTTAACAGAGCATGTTACTCGTAGTTGATTGCTGTATGAAGTAATCCATTAATACTAGTTACATCTTTTGCTTTGAAGTTATCGGAATAAATATATCCCTGTAATATTTAATTTTTATGACAAGAGTTATGCCACTGAAAATTGTTTGTTTAAAAGTGGTGGAAATTTGAATGGACTGTTTTAGTCCTGGGTTTTGCGCATATTTAAAAGACGTAAGAGCAATTATTTGAAGAGTTGTGGAAATTATTCAAACCGTAAACGTTAGTAAATTTTTGATAAGTGTTTTATTATTGTAAATAGTTTGATATTTAATAATACTACATGCTTTGTGTACCTAAGTGTATACGGAATTCCCATAGTTTGAGCGTTATTCGTAAATAATAGGTTTTACTTGTATTTGAAAGAAAACAAAGCCTTAAGATTTACCTTGAAAGATGTCAGTCGGCTCATGTCAGCAAAGATGAATGCTACACCATCAATAATTAGAAAAATTGAGTAAAAATTCATTAAGGTATATTTCGCAATGGACTTACTTTTTTTCATGCTAATTTTTTACAAGTATATGCGATTTACCATTGAATAGAATGAAGTTTAGGGTATTCATGGCTTACAAATTATATACATTCCACGAAGTCTCCTGGGATCACGACGTTGAAATCATTGACATTCATTGGATATCGTGTCATCTCATATAGTTTACCAATATTCAGAATACCAAGAATTTTTCAAATGTTCAGGGATATGTACTTTAAATTTTTTAGCGGTCTAATAAATTCTGGTATCCACACATATTTGAAACATGCCGTTTTTCATTATTTCAAAAGCTTTTTAAATGAGAATGCTAACGGTTTTTTAAAATATTATAATTTGACTTTATTTCATTTCTTAATCTAACACTCTTCATAGAATAACTAAGTAAAAGAGTGAGCTTTTGACGATTGCATTTTGAAAGTTTGTGTATTTTTGGAAAAAAACCGTCGTGTTGAGTTGATATTTTGAAATATTATGGTGAATGGAATCTTGGAGATATTAATTCAAATGTATACATATTAGTTGAAAACAAAAGGAAATTTCATGCTTAAAAGTTAAATGAATTGTGGAAAAAAAACTTGTGGAAAGTTTGTTACTTTGCAAATATTGGCTTATATCTCTTCAGTAAATGGTTATATGTTTTCTGCTTCCCTGTCTCATTTCTTTTTATTTTTTATTGAAATTTCAAAAATTAATGCATTCGTGGGCCCTTTTCCAGTATTTCTCGGTTGTGAAGATTAACAAAGTAAAAGAAATTATGGCTAAAAATGTATAAAAGATGAACTAAATTCTTAATTATCATAAATATATTTTATTAAGCGAATTATGGGTTTAGATAATTTTATGCAAAGTATTAAAATGCATAATTTAATTTAAGGACTTAAGTGAATGAGTCATTCCCGTATATAAGAAATTAATAAAATAGTTGTACCTTATACGAAATAAAAGTACATAAAAATAGGTTGTTGTGGTGTTTGTGAGAAGGAGACTGAAGTATTCTGTAATCTCCTATGTTTGTGTAGAAGAGAGGGAAGTATACTGTCGTTTCTTACACACATATTTCAAGAGTAGGGGGAATAGCTCACGGACTTTGATGACGGACGGCCAAGAAAATAAATGTGTGTGTTGTGAGCGGAATCGATATTGGATACAGCCACGTAAGAAAAAAAACAGTACATTTTTTCAACGAGAACTGTAATACAATTTACATTGTAATACTCACAGTAAAAGAAAAAAGGAAAAATAGATTAGATCTTGATTTATAATAGTGCGCAAATATTTATTAGATATGTAGTGGCAAGAGGGATTATAATTTTGTGAAGAACTTTTATTATGCGGTTTGTTTGATATTTGTAAGATGTTCTTAATTAAATTTCCAATATAAAATATATTTAGAATTATTATTGTTTTGATGAAATAACTTATGTGTTACATGTTGATCGGCTCGAAACGACTTGATTTGCCTATTTCCTTGGCATAAATACAATTAGTAGCTACTCATTCGTATGATGTGAATTATATAACGACTTCAAAATTCACGTCAAACCAAATATAAAATAATTTTAGGTTAAAAGTAAAAATAAACGCACGACGTGACTTAGCTATAACAATAATATATTTCGTAACTGGTTGTTCTAATTTTTTTCAGAAATTTATTACTGGAATAAAAATAAATATTTGTAGGATTCCTTGGCTACTTTGTTTAATATTACTGTTATTTTGTATTAACCTTTTATAATAACTCAAATGACACTGTAGCTCTTAACAGACTATGATCACCAATCATATCAGTGAAACTTGTAGAGCTATTTATGTATTAAATAAATGAATGGCTTGCTAGATTATTAGTATTGTGTGTTTACGTTATAATTATCGCTATTATACCTACCTAATAGTTTTCAATGAAAATATGATATATAAGTAGCATAAAGTGATATTATGAAGTTCTTTCTCAAGAGCGTGGCTGTTAAGCATTTTATTCAACATTGACTTTAGTATGGATAAAAATATGAATTGTAGCATGGTTACGCTAGAAATATGAAGGATGAATGAATGGCAAGGAACTAAGAATGGTTCGAGTGGAGCCGTAAACAGATGAAGTTGTTTTATGAGATATTTTTACCATATAATTTTCTACCTATAGTTTAAATAATGGTAAATCTTACATTGAAAGAATTTGAAAAGTAATAAAGACACAAACTTTGTATGTACTAGATGAAAATGTTGGAAGAGAGTTTTGTACATTTACCTTCAAACTGCCTATATAAAACTGACAAAAATGCGCAAGTCAGTTGCTTGGGGTGGATCTGAATTTCAGAAAATATTTATAACCTAGAATTGATACTATTATTGCAAGATCTGATGTTTTTGAAACGTCTATAATACAACTTGGTTAATCCTTTTCACCGAAATAAAATAAAAAGATTTGGAAGATACATGTTGAAAAATTTGAAAAGTTTTGTATTGAAACGACAAGTATTAAAATGTCAATTTAAGGCTACAGAAGATAAGATTATTGACCAAATTACTGAAAAATGTATATTCGAAAAGTTGAAGAAGAAAGCATTAAAACAGGTAATATGACCTTCGTGTCGTGATTCAGGAAAAAATACCTTAGTGCAAGGAAATAGATAATTAGAGGGTTTCAGGTAAAAAGGAAAACAAAATGAGTAAAAAGTTAATTAGATATAAAGCAGATGAAAAAAGACAAAAATCTATAAAAGAGAATATTTTAGGTGGGGAAGTTTGAATTTTTTAGTTTTTGATATAAAATGCCCTGTCAAAGGAAAAAAATGTTTTAAGTTTGCGCAGATACACTAAAATTTCAATGTGAAACAAATTTATTGAAAAGAATTCTCGTTATCTATATCATAGTGTTTCTCTTGAGATAAAATACCAATAATAGAAATGAAACAAAGACCAAAAATAAAAAAGAAAAAAGTACGTAGATAGGAAGAGAAAAGAGAAACTGGTTTTGAAGCATGCATTAAAGATTTGAACAAAGGGAATAAATGGAATACAAACTTTGAATCAACTACACGAACCGTAAAATCGTGGATAGGGGAAAATATAGAGTTGCGAAATGAAGAAACGGGGCAACAATCAGGACGAAATATTATACATCTCAAGTGAGTGGAAAGATAATGACAAGTTAAAGAGGGAGAATATACAGAAGGAAATATAAACAATAAAGAGCAAAAGGATTAAAAAAGGGGGGAGAAGAAGAGATGACATGTAAAATAATAGAAATAATGAATTCGAGAAGAAAATAAGAAGTAAGGAATTGTGGAAGTAAAAAAAGAAAATTATGAGCCGAACAAAATGGGATTCAATAAAAAATGAAGAAAGTTAATTTGGGAAGCGAAAGAAGCATCGTGATGAAAGCGGATGCAGTGTTGATTACGAACTATAAATAGTGTATTGGAATCATTTTGAACTTTTAAGAAACGATTATTACAAAATGTTAAGTTATAATATTTTGAAATGTATATACTTATAATAAATAATTCATAATAAGGAAGGGTTGTAGGGTATATGTAAAAAAAAAAGAAATATTCTGTCCTTTTTTCTGTATGTTTGAAAGGAAGGAAAGTATTATGTCGTCCTCTACGCCCTCACGGACTTCGGTGACGGACGGCCGACAAAACGGATGCGTGTATTGTGAGGGAAATCAATATTGAAGACAGGCATCTAAGAAACTAAAATTTACTCTTTTAATCAGATATTAAAAATAGTAAAATCTATGTAATCAAAATATAAATAGTCACGGAAAAGAAATGAATAATTTTGTAACGTTTATTCATCTCTTTATTAGAACGGAAACACCGTACGATTAGTTAGTTCGATTTTTTTAAATTTCTCAAATTAGTCTTTAAAAAGTAAAGTCAAGTATCTCCATAATATAGCTAATTTGAGAAATATGATCTAACTTTATTCGTATATACTGTTATCTTTTAAAAATTATTGATGTAACAGAGATAAAACTGTGGTTTTTATGCACTCAAAATTAATAAACTCCAATCGGTTTAGCTTTTCGATACACGTAAATATTAAGTGATTTTCTAATCAAAAGAATATTTTCTGTATACAGACACAAGTAAATGGTGTATAGAGTATATAAGGTGAATGTAAAAATTGTAAAGTTAGTTGCCGTCACGTGGTTTTGCAAGGGCACTGCGGAAATGTTTTCTGAAATAAGTGTCTCCAAAATAAATTATTCAAGTATTTCATTAAAGGATTCTTTTAGCACGTAGGAAAGGAAAATAGAGCTTAATATATGAATCATTACAGTCAAGTAGCCCAAGAATGCGCACAGTTTCTTTAAAATGTACTACCGTAGAGTTAATAGTCATAAACAATGTCCAAATAAAAAAAAAACTGCACATGTCAAACTTTTGACGTGATAATAAAAAAAAAACAGATGGGTTTCAAATTCCTTACACTCCACCCAACGCGACGTGAAGTATATTTACGCAGGTGCTTTGGGTGAGTGGTCACTATGGGAAAACTGAATATTACATTTTCTTAAGATTTACTCAGTAGTAATATTGTATTGTATACTACTTCATATACAAAGTTATAAAAGGTTAGAGCAATTGATCAAAATAACATTTCGTTATTTTTCATATAACTAAATAATAGCATCAACTCAGTGATTACAGATCATGATACTGAATTATCTCAAGGGTAAATAGTTTCTATTTTATGGTTTAAGATATACTTAAGACAAAAATTACAAAATTTGAAAGAATGGTATAAAATATGAAAGACTGCAGAATGAAAATGGTAAAAAAATGAATATTTTTAGCAAAATTATATTAAATAAAAATTAATGTTTATAACCAAAACCATAGGTTATCGATGCAATTAATAAACGCAGTTTCCCGCAGGTAGGTCACTGAGGAGAGGAGGGATTATTGTGTTGTTTTATTCCATTTTGTAAATATTTAACCCGTGTTCTTACTCGTTGCACACATTCGATATTAATAAAATATGTCCATAAAATTGTTCTGTACAAATTTTATCAAAAGTCATCTTAAATCTCATAATTTTCATTTTGATTTATAATCCATTAAATCCCATATTTTTAACCGAATAGACAATAAAATTATTATTCGTGATATAGCTTACTTTGCCAAATCTTGTATCGTTTTTTTTTTGATCTAATAACTTGGCCGAATTGGTTAATTTAATTAACTTTCTATACTCAGCCTTTACAAGGATATTTTACGTATGACGAATTTGTATATTTGTTGGATATCTCATAGAACGACCGAATGACGGAAAGATCCTTTTTGGGAAATGTAGTATATTTATTTACTCATTGTAACTAAAAGTTTACAATTTACTATTGTAAGATTGTCATAACTATTTGCGTTAGGATAGGATTATTGCATGAACTTTTAATATATCGTTCCATTAGTGTTACTAGACTGAGACGTGAAGCACACTTACGAGAAATTACAATTACACGTTATCACGATGTGCCCAACTTGCTCCGTATAACACCGTAGTATTTTTTCATTATGGAGATACTTTTATTACTATCCCGTAATAAAAGTATCTGCGTAATGAAAAAATAATTTTGATTTTTTTCCACGCCATGCTTCAAGTCCAAAATGATACGAGGGCGTTTAATGATTAGCTTACTGGTTCTTAAATCTCATCACAATTTGCGCCGTAGATTACCGAGTAACAAAAAATATCTCATATCGCACGCTTAACAATATATTGGCTTAACTTGAAAGAGTAGATTTTTGGGAAAACCCGAAAAATTGTGTTACTATCAGTATCTTGTCGAGTTACATATAACTATAAGTATTATTATTTTATGTACTTTAATGTATGCAATTATGCATATGGCGAACTTATATGCTACCCAATTAAAATAATAAAAAGACCAATTAGACCAATTAAAAAAATATTTTTGAAATTAAAAAAAAAACATAGATTGAATGTGTATAGTGAATTTTCATTAACAAAACATTTGTTTGCATTCGGTTAAATTTCCTCAAAAACGTATTTTGAGTAAAGTCTGTATACTATTAAATGTAATGGAAGAAAAAGTGATTTAATTTATTTTAGTACATGTGATGTAATTTATTTTAATTCTGTGTTTTTATTATCCAATAATAAGTTTTAAATATTTATTCCATTTCAAGTCTTAGTAGCATTTACTTTATTTTATTAACTTAGTAGTCTTATCAGCTAGTTAATCAGCTTAGCTAACAAGTTTTTTAAAATTGACACCTTAACACTAATTAAAAGTTGTGTATAGGGGATGTTTACAGCATAACAGCTGAGTAGAAAGTTTATCATTTGACTAAAATTGAAGATAATTCAGTGAATGTTAAAGAATCAATGTTTAAAAAAGAGAGTTGCAAAAATCTAAGTCAAAATTTGGGACTAAATTCTTAGTACTCGGGTCTCTAAGGTTTATATTTTTGTTTTCACAGAGATCTTGTTTTAATGTATAGGTATTGATTGGTGTCAGCTCTGAAAAAGACAAAAACTATTTCCTTTATTTATGATGCAAGACACTTTAAATTCTTCTTTTTTATACGAAATTTTCACAAAAAAATGAAAAGGGTGCGTTTCTTAATTTGAATTATTTTTATTTTATTCGATATAAAAATATATCCATCTTTGGCTTTATTGAATTTGTAACACCAATAATTTTTTTTTTCAAGTCCAAAAATACTTCAAATATAAGTTCGTGCCAATAGAATGTCATTAGAGACTTTCAATACTTCTAATTATTGCCACATATTGGTGAGATAATTATATAAGCTCCGAATTAAAGTTCTCTTCAGTTTTCTTCTCGATGAGGCTGTGAACATTATTACTCAATTTTGTTCTACATAAAGCAGTGTACATTACTGTATGAGTCTTTAGTTTGGCTCTAGACTATTTTTGTAAAGAAGGGTGATGGTGAAATTATAGTTATTATGTTTAAATTTGTAGTAAATTGCAGAGATGCTTTGTTTAGGTTACTGCAGAACAGCTTGCAGGTCAAGTATAAGGTCTATATTCTAATTATATACTTGGAACGGCGTTCGTGTTTCTCTTCACAGTATTATATTCTTTCTTCCAAATGAGTATTAAAAAATAACTAATGATGAGTATTAATGATGAGTATTAAAAAATACTAAGCTATTCTCTTAAGGCGTTACCACAAGACCACAGATAAATGTACAATAACAATAAGTAAAATTGTTCTATACATACTTTGAAAAAAGTTTAACATTTCCCCACTGGTTTATTGTTACTTTTCTTGAGATTGCGTAAAATCTTTGAAAATGTCTGAGATAATTTTCCCTCCACCTCTATATTTACAATATAAAGTTTGTATTGTATAGCAAGATTTAATTCTATATGGAGAGTTCATGAATTCTTTAATATCGGACTTAATAGCTTCTTCGACCTTTTTGTGATTGATTTACCTTCCTCTTAGGTAAATTATTAAAATACCTTTTTCATCTATTTTATCTTTTAATGTACATATAATACGATGAAATATGTACAACATTTTCATAAATAAACGTTTAATAGACTCTAATACATTTACTCTCCACTACAAAACAAATACCTCCTTATATTTTTTTTTAGGAAGAAGGCATTTTTTCATTTATATTCAGGGGTAAGGTCCAGCGGAACTGATATTATGAAGGATTGTGAGCATTAATATCTCCCAAGTTTTGAATAAAGGGAAACAATTTTTTGTCTTTGATCAGCAGTCGCATTTTCTAAGCATTTGAGTAAGCATTTTTATTTACAGGACGACTTAAGCGTACGAGCTTCACCTCTTGTATTCTTCTTTGTTTCGTAATTTTTTCCCGCATTTCTTAGTTTTTTCACCTTATCTTCTCACCAAGATTTCTTCCTTCCATTTATTTATTTATTTATCCACCTTAATATACTTCTCAGATAATATAGCTTAATATACTTCTTATGGCCGACCTATTGCCAGAAGTTCAATCTCTTACAGTTAACCAGAACACCAGTCCAACCCTGCTCAAACTGTAAAGTGAACCCATGTTCACGCGGTGCGCCGCGCTGCCAAAAGTCATATATGCCTTGTGGCCAACACTTGAAAAAAAAATTCTGAAAAAGTCTTTAGTTTATGCTTTCTTCCTTTTTTGTTTCCTCTACAAAACTGGCTTCTGTCACTATTCAAAATATTTTTGGATTTCTTTGTATTTCTTGTCCTGTTTATTTTTAACCATAAGGTTCTGTATCGGAACTGCCCGAAGATCTTAAAAATAACGAAAAAGAAGATGAAGATCTAGATGAAGTTGATCACTCTAAACGCAGATAAAATGAAATCAGCTTCTTCTTCCTATATTTCCAAAGGTTTAAATCATAAGTCGTAAGGGTATTGATCACTAAAATTTTCGTCGCTGTTTTAAAAATCCGTGAGTGTTTTATTTTTATAAGGTCTGTCACATTCTGATATCATATTTGCGATCTCCGTTATATTTAATGGAGGTAGTTTCTAATTTTTAAAAAATTCTACACTTTAGTAATGCTGATTCGATATCAGCTAACGTTTACGACAAACAATTTAAAAATTTATTTAGCTATTCTTAAGTAACGGGAAAACGCTGATACCTATTGTAAACAAGAAAATAATTATAAATAGTTCACTAGGAGAAAAATCGTATAAAAAGAAATTACAATACCTTACAACCACTTAAATTATAGCTGAATTATTATCAAATATGTCGATTGGTGCTTTTTTTTAAATCTGTTAACCTGTTAATGTTCAGGTGCATTTTGAATGTGGATATCTTCAAGTATATCTGCAAGCATTTTGATTGCGCGGGCGTTTTGACCTGGTCATTTTAAGAATGTGATGATTGAGACTGGATAAAGTCCAGCATATTTATCGATCGTAGAAACATTTTAAAATTATCAAAGTATAGTGTAACTACTGAAGTGGCACTTTACGAAAATATAAGTAAAATTTTGATTAACAAAGACGTAATACTTAAGAAATGGAGGCAGTAAATGACTTACGATTATAAATTCATCAATCGACTGAATAGACTGAACTCTTAATTTCAGAAAAATTCCTGTCAATATATATATATATATATATATATATATATATATATATATATATATATATATATATATGTTTCATAATAGAAAATCGACTCAACTTTTAATAAACCACAAAACTATCAACAAAATTTCAATACAAACTAGCTGAATAATTAAATATCCCCAAAAATTTAAGAGCCTAATTTGTAATAAGCTTAATAGACCTTCTATTGAATTCCATATTATTAAATCAAAAATGGTTATAAATTTTACTTCAAAATTCGCAAGAAAAAATATTTGTATACGATTTGGTTTTCATTCTATTAAACAATAAAAAGTTCACCGTGATAACATCTGACGTAAAATGGCATATGTCATCTTTGTGGAAACTATTTAGAGCAAAAGAAACAGATGTTACCCAGTGTCAGTAAAACAGAGCACTTTTGACGTAATTTCAAGATGAGATCATAGATGACATTAACTGTGTGTTTATCTAATTCAGTTCTAACTTACATCTTAATCGGTCAGTATATTATTAAGCGTACTATATGATTATAGTCGTTTATTAATTATGAAATTTACATTCTGCGAGTATCGTAACACTAAATTTTATTAGTTATGTTATGAACAACAGCCTTATTTATTGATATCTTGTAAGTGTCTACCAAGAAATATACAAACCGATATTCTATTTCTAATCAAACTACTCTCAACATCATCTCGCTAAAGATGTTACGGTGTTGTCACCTTGGTGTGTCGAGTTGATCACAAGGCATACGGCCTTTGATTGCGAGGCGCACTGCGGGGAACCGGACTCGATTACCGGCCGCTCGTCGAACGGGTCTGGACTGGTGTTCTGGTTAGCTGTAAGAGATTACTCTTGAAGCAATAAGTCCGCCATATGCATCAAAGTACAGAAACAAACGTTATCCCAAATTTCTATTTAAAAATTAACATCGGTTTGCTCTTCTTAACCCTGTCTTTAAAAACAAATTTCATGTATTTATGAATTATCATTGGATATGTATGTCTTATAATATAATTTAAGGAACGTTTAAAAAAATTCATCTTTAACATTTGAAGAACATTATATTTATTTTACAGCATTAATAATGAAGTCTAAATCAATCAACGAACAATGCCTTTGCCAAATCAACTACAAATTAATTGAATTGAATAAAAATATCCCACATTATTTTACGATCCATCATCGATAAAATATACTCTTTCCTCTTTTCAGTATATTTCTGAAGATATATTACATCTAATCATGAAATGTTACTGTGACTATAATAATTAGTCTTTTAAAAATGACGCCCTATTTATTATGTGCTCGATTTTTTAAAATCCCGTACATTACATATCTACGGGAGTAGGTAATTTTCCACTTATATAATTTAATTTGTTGCCACATTTCAAGTCTCTGAGTCAAACAGTTATTGAAAAAAATGACTAAATGACGGGCAAACGGGCACATAAGTGATCTCACGAATCAAATAATTGAGTTAGGTACGAAAACTTGCGAATAATGAGATCTTGTCGATAATGACATTTTTTTGGTTATGGTGAAATGAGAGGTTAATAAGTGTGAATCAAATCTAATAACAAAAAGTTGTGAGCGTACTACGACGGGGTTATTTTTCTTTTCTCTTTGCTGTCAGTTTTTTTGTTCAACCTTTGTTATATTCTTTGCAATTCACAAGAAATATCTTTCTTTTTAAGTTTGTTTTGGGAAACAATTTCCATTTTTATTAACTTCATGTTATTTTCCAAACATTTTTCTAATACCAGCGTTTAGAATGAAATCTTATCGACATATTATAATTTCTTAAGCTACTAGGTATTTTGAGCTTTACCACATAAGGGTTTAATTTTTCTTCGTAAGTAAATGTAATCATATATGTCGCTCTAACCTTATGTGTAGCCGTTATTTGCTATAAATATCATGAAATGTATAAATGATGAGCGTATCTTCAAAATATCATTATAATTAATCGGTTCATAAGTTTCAAATCACCATATTTTTTAATTATATTAAGAAATAAAAAAAATTATTAAGGGTATTTCGGTTAAATATTACAAACTCACAACTTAAATTAAATTTCTTTTTTCTTAATGTTTGGTTAATTTAAAACAGCTATATCAATTAAATTAACTTTTGATACACCCTTAAACAAAAGTTATATTTTTAATACAGTAATTTAGTCGATAACTATAATTATTTTTCCACCACCGCAAAATTATTTATAACAATTCAAAAATAAGTACAATTATGCTGTACTACAAATTAATACAGAAAAAAATTAATGTGTACGTTTTCTTTAAATTTGCGATGGTAGTCATCAAGTGCAGGCTCATCAATCGATCGAGAAACCTCTTGCCGCAGCTAACGGACGATGTTTTCGGCGTTAAAAGCTCCCTAAAAAATAGTTTCTGTTCCAATGATGAACTCGATAGAAACATATGGGGAAGAATTTTCCATACTGGAAAATCAGAATAAATTTAGTGAAATTGGAGTAAATTGTTTACCAAATATTCGTAGGAAAATGAAAAAAAAAACAATATAAAAATATTTAAAATGAACAAGACCTTGTAGACTTTACAATATTGCCAAATTAATAAATCGAATGAGTTGTTATCATCAGATTTATGTTATTATTCAGGAAAAAGTATTTTTATGATTTTTTTTGTAACATTCCGTAATATGGCAAAGTAAAAATGTTAACCTACAATGATAATCGATATAGTTACAATTTATATAAAAATTTTTGTATAAATTTTAACTATGAAATTAGATATTTATATTTTCACTCTAAAATAATTCCATAAGTATATACAAAAATATATACAAGAAATTGTTACATTGCTTTTTTGGCATTTTTTACAATTTAAACCTTTTTTTGATTTCATAAAATAATCAAATTAAGTTTCATCAGAGTAAACAAATATATCTAAAATATTCTGCATATATTTAGTTTTTTATTAATTTTACCTGGTTACCATTTTGATTTCAATACCAGGAAATATTGTATGTGAAACTAATAATTTTATAAAACTGTTCCTGATCCGATCATGCTCCCGCTCTTTTACTACGAACTTTCGTATACGAACGCTTACGAGAACAGAGCAAACATAATGTTAGCCTTCTTAGAAGCTATGTTTGTATAAAGAATTATGAATATTTATGTCAAACAGATCTGCATCGTTGCCCTGAGCTTTTCCTTTTAAAGCGATGGAGAAGAACTATAACTTTGTTGCTCTAAAATATATTGTCTATTGGAACAGGCATAGACGATACTGGATATTAAATAAATCGATTTCACTCAAAGACGTATGAAAGTTATGAGACTCTTAGAAGAAGGCAAGTTTGGATGTCAAAACAAAATAAAAGATTGGTTGATCGAAGGAAAATTTAAAAAGGTACCAATTCTTTATTAATCTTTGTTTATTCTTGTCAAAATTTGTAAAACGGTTATTGAAAGCAATATCGAGAAGCAACATATAAGTTTATATTTGTGACACAAACAAGTAATATCAATTTTGATATATTGATAAGAAATTATTTTTATGCCAAAGCATTTCTTTTAATTAATGGTGCTATTAGTCATTCAAAAAATTCAGTATTTTAGGGGGCACTATTTTTCCTTTAACTTCGTGATATTTGTAGTGTACTTATAATACATGTGTTTACACATAAAATGTTGCGCCCAAATGTAAACATAGTAAACATAATTTCCTAACTTTTCTTATTATAATTTGAACGAAACGGAGAAAGATTAAAAGAGAAAAATGTATTCGATTTTATTCTAATTACATTTTAAATTCATTAATTCCTTTAATGAGAGTCAAAAATCATTCATTGTAAATACAATTTTAAATACTGTTTTGTATTCTAATCGCCGTAGTGTATCAACGTTAGAAAATAATGGAATGAGCAATCTAAGAGCCTACCACTAACATTATTTACGTTATTAAGAAAGTAAGCTTTCATTAAAGAAGTAAGAAAAACATCGGGGGTGTAAAATTGTGAAGAAAAATTTTTTTTTCTATGTAACTGGAACAGTTTCCGTAGTAGAACAAGGAACCCCTATAATTCCGCATATCCATCCGTCCTTCCGTCACATCCTCACAGTTTCTGCAGTTTTAGATTAACATATATAAAATATTACAATTGTATGATTCATATAAAGAACTCCATTAATACATAGCAATAACACCAAGACAAATTATGGTACGTCCTTTTAGGTGTGAATTGAGAAACGAAGGGTATTTTTTTCAAAAACTTTTAAAAGTTCTCTCCCAAATGGGGTGTTTTGTGATAGAGCTTTTAAAATGAAAATGAGGTCCTATCGATCAATTTTAATCTTTAAGCTACGTTATCGTTTCCCACATTAAGCTTTAAAATATGTACCCTTTTCCCTTCTTTTTTAACCGGCAGTTTGAAAATAGAGAAAAAAATCTGGAATTTGACTAGAATATTTAGAATTATTATTCTATCAATAATTTAATAAGATGTAAATGACCGTGGAGTTCTACTTTTTATGTCTTCTGACAGGCACTTGGTTACTTTTAATATAGTTTTACGTCCCTCCGCAAATCAACTAATATTGCCTACCTTGATCAGCAAGATTAATCAATATTTATATTAAATTTAACCGATAGGCAAACATTTATTATGTGTATTTAGTTATAATAATATCTCATGCTTGCTACCTTTAATTGTTTCATCGAAGGTTTGTCATTTGAATCAGAGGCTCATCAATGAAATCCGTGCCTTTATGGTGGACAATTTTTCTACATATTCTGGAAGTAATATTTTAAAAGTTTGAACGTGCGTGTATTCCGAATACGAAAGAGAAGCAAAGTTTCGATACAATGTATATTCCGATAGATCAGTGGTTAACTATACGTCAACTAATATAAAAAATAACTTTCCTTTTGTGTCTGTAGAACCTTTCCGTTGAGTGAAGCACTATTCAATACACAGCTACCAACCGATAAGATAACATGACGGTGCCAATTGTAAACTTAATAACGGAACAACTGTGGCGGAACTCAAACTTATCAAAGGCGAGTTGAATTGTAGCTTCATTGTGGAATCGAATCCATTATAATGAACTTGATTACTTGTATAAAACAAGTATCAACGGCCCACTTGCGAATGGTTTGATTTAAATTAGTTTTGTGTCTATCTCACTTGGAATGAATCGTTTTATATTAATTAAATATTTTTGGAGAAGTTTAGATGGAAGATTAGTTGTTTTTTTCAATGCAATAGTTATTATTATAATTTGGGAATGGGAAAGAAAACTTAACTAATTATTATTTGACTAGGTGTAATTTTTTTTATTTACGTACCTAAGGAACCAGAAAAATTTTATATACTGTCGAGATATAATATCATCTTCACTAAAAGAAAAACGGAAATAATAATACCTTAAAAGCGTTCATTTAAATTTTTAATTAGGCAAATGGCAAATTTTGTGTTTTTTATCAAAATTATTTTATTTATGATGTTATCATTTAGGTGTTGGAAGTGAAATTATCCCATGTCGGGTTATGTGAAATTATCTAGGATTGTTGAGAAATCTAC
Source organism: Druceiella hillmani (assembly GCA_039881145.1). Lineage (NCBI taxonomy): Eukaryota > Metazoa > Arthropoda > Insecta > Lepidoptera > Hepialidae > Druceiella > Druceiella hillmani. Next base: position 25,063,487 of record JAYKKI010000007.1, read on the forward strand.
GGTAAATGAGGAATTACGCTTTCTGTAGTACATTTTCTTGTAAAAAACATGAATTTTGTATCACAGTTGAACAGTTTATTTTACATTCATTTAAAAAGTGATCGATATTTATATAACCGTTTCTGAAAAGTCATTAAGTAGTCAATCATATTCTAATTGTTTTTTTTATTTCTTATTATATTTGTATGTTAGGTTAAATTATCACATATGTTCATTAGGAACCGTTTTTATGTTTCGTATTCTGATGGACGGTTAAATTTAAGGTTTAAAAGCTCTTTATTTTAAATCGCTGTTATTCTAAAACATATCAATTTTTAAAAACTACATATTTTATTTTTATAATGTAAAACCAATTTTTATGTCTTTTAACTTAAACATAAAATACAACATGTGCATCCCTTACAGACACGTATATCTTACGTGTCTGTAGTACTTACTACTTATCCCTACTTAATACTTATCCCGTACTGTAGTACTTAATACTGTAGTACTTAATACTTATCCCTTACAGGCATCCCTTTTATCGAAATCAATGCAACTGTTCCGGCGTAATGAATACACACATGAAAACTATGCACATGTTTTTTAAGGAAAAATGTACTAGATAAGCTGCTTGTCCCGGTTTTGCTTAGGCATTGAATAATTTTATTGCACAAACATGAAATACGATTGTCTCTTTATTACATTAATCAAAATAGTGAAAAAAAATAATTCTACGATTGTAAAATTTTGGGTTAGAATTTTTATTTTTGTCTCTCTTAAAACGTTACCACTATCCAATAGTGTTGACTTAGAGTCAAGTTTTATGACATCTTTAATTTAATATTTTGTTTTAAGCTTTTTAATGTACAGCTATCAGCATGTTTGTTTTGTTTGTTCGTTTAGTTTAAATATATTAAATCGTACAAGAAACGCCAACACGAGATATGAGTTGACAACATGCTTCGTAGGTCATTTAGTTCGTTTAGGAAATAAGGATGATGTGGTGGATTTATCAATTTTTTATGGTCCAGAAGTTTAATGGGTATACCAGAGAATAATTCAACTCTGCTAAGAGAATTTTCAGCCTGGCTACTTGACAAAATATGACTCCTCAAATCAATGACGGTGCAATCTATACTCGTTGCGGAATTTATTTCTGCACATTTATGCTATTTGATTTTCTTCTTTAGTTATACACTCAAGTATTTATTCTATAAATATTTATTAATATTTTATATACGGACAGTTTTTTAATCAGTTAAAATTATATCCATCCCATAATAAATTTATAAAATATATTTTGTAGAAATACTTTGCAAAAGACTGTTGCGGCGGTATGAACTGTAGAAATCATTTGAAATAACTGATCATGATTTTGAAACACCGAAACGATAATATATTTATGAGGCTACCTTCCTTAAGCGGCAAGTCAAAAATTGATACAAAAATTGAGCTTAGGTATCTATGCTAAGTTAGTAAATATATTAAATATTTCATTAGTTTTAAGCGATAGCATATTATTATTTGATAAAAATATATTACAGGAAAAATTAGGAACTGGAGTACATAACCTTAACGAGAATTCACGCTTGGGGCGTTGGAGACATATTGCAGGATTTATCTTGTAGAATGGATGGTAATGAGACTTCTATAAAATTAAACGTGATCCCGTTTTAAAAGTACAAATTTCATAGGATTATGGAAATTGGGAAATAAGGTAAATTTTGAATTTCGAAACCATGTATGTGGAAATAAATTATATATTTGGTATTGCCTTTGTTGATAAATTTCATATGCACAATTTGCATATGCACAAATTGAAACATTTTCCAGTGTCGGTGTTGTAATTTATATAGTATTTCCATGTAAGTATTTAATGTTATTCTTAAAATACTAACGTTATTTTTATCCATGGAAATAAGCATTCTGGCAAAAGTTTCTCAGACAAATAAGCATGTATTGCGCAAAGATATATTGGTTTTAATACTCATAACTTATTTAATATTTTCCACTTTGCCCTTTTTATAATTTTTTAAAATTCCATTGGAAATATCAAAGTCGACTTAGAACCTAAACACCATGTGATGCCTTTTTCAGTCAGCCTTTTTAATAAAATGGCAACTTTGGAGGTGCAGTCAATTATTAATTTCCAGTGAAAAAAATTTAATAGCTAGATTTGCAAATGAATCAAAAAGTCTTTAAGGCATTGTTCATTTTATTTATATACAAGAACATACCACATCAAAAAAATTTGGCTGAAAAATAATTTTATCGATAGTTTATGAAGAAGTCATCTCGATGAAAATAATTTTATCAAAAGCGTCTCAGAAGTAAACCTGTATGTTCGCTTACAACTATTCCACTATACAGAAGTAGGAAACTTAGTGCAAGCCTATTCTACTGTGCCTCTACTGCGACTTGGTAATAAGAAAGTCCATCATTTCATAAAATAACAAAGGTTAGAACTTTTGTCATTTTACTGCAAAAAAAATTATTTTCTTTAAAACAATTGGTAATATCAATATTTAATTATACAAATTGTACATAAATCATAAACTGTTATTATGTACCCTCAGAAAATATTGTTACTTGGAGCACGGTATTGCTCTCAAATAAAATTAGCACTGAAATTATTTGTTAAACATATTTGCAAATTTGTCTAAAAATTTAAATTTCAAAATTTATCGACAAATGTCTTTTGATTGAGTTCAACAGATTAGGATTTTTTATAATTTGACTCAAAATTTATCAGCAGCCTGTGGTGAATATTATATGATCTGCAGAATGAATTTTGTTTATGCATACATACCGTACTTTTAAAAATAATTTTTTGAAAGATTTTCTAGCAAAATGCCTACAATACGCTTATTATTTTTACCCTATTCATCCATTCCTTATTTTAAACCAATGAAAAGTTTTATTTGCTTTAGGATATTAAGAAAAAAATGTTAATTCTGTTATTTGTTACACATTTGTTCTACGTCATCGATTAGAAATTATCACATGATCATTTTATACATTCACTTCTTTATGGTTGGAAGTAAAATCTTTGTTTCGTCGTATATGTATTTAAATCTAAGTAATTGTAGATAAATAATCTTACTTCAGTTTGTAAAAAATCATAAAATTATTTTGAAAATAGGACAGAATAAGGTATATTTTCAGAATTTAATTTATCTTCTATAGTGGAGAATTATTAGGGAAACTTCTTATTTTGAATTTTAGAAATTGATTCAGGGCTTTGAATAATTTATAATTTTTATTAATTAATATTTTTTTCCTAATTGTCATCAATAAATTCTCTTTTTGGATATTGCGAAGACAAGGCAATTTGCATAAGTAATTACGTTTTTAAATTATGTTTAATTTATAGATTTACCATTCTTTTACAATTTTCTTTATTAGTTTTCAAATTTGGATTCATCGCGTTTATTTAAAAGAGGGTACTTAAGAGGCGGTCCCATATAAATTTGACTATGATGTGATGATGAAATCCGGAAATGAACTATGGAAATCATTAGTGAATGGCAGTAATTCAACTATGATTCAAGATATTTGCTACGGGTAGCTGTTATTTTGCAAAGTAACTACTTATTTGGTCAGGGTCTTATAACAAGCTTAAGAGATGAACAAAAGAGCTCCTTAACGGATGTAAGTAAATCAACAGTGATTAAAGATATTTTCTATTAGTAGTTGTTACTTTGCAAAATAACTATACCGTAAACCAGGTCAAGATCTGATAATGAGTTCTGGAAATGAACAATGGAACTCCTTGACGGATGGTAGCAAATGAAACGTGATTTAATATATTTTCTACTGGTAGTTGTTACTTTGCAAAATAACTACACTGTCGATCATGTCAGGGCCTGATGATGCATTCTGGAGATGAACAATAGAACTCTTTATCGGATGGTAATAAATTAAATGTGATTCTAAATGTTTGCTACTGGTAGTTTTTGCTTTGTAAAATAACTGCAGCGTCGATCAAGTCAATATCCGATGATAAGTTCTGAAGATGAATTGCCCGTGACTTTTAATAATTATGCAATATTCTAAGAGAGAAAATAATTGAATGTTAGTTATAATGTGATGATCAATATTATCAATCACTAAAAATTATAAAATAAAATATCTTTTAAAAAATCGACTTAAAAAAAAGAAGGTACTAAGAAGTAAAAAATTATTGACTCAAAATATGTACCAAAGATATTTATTTTAGAAATCGGTACCAGCACCGCAGAACAACTTAAAGTGATGCAATTTTTTTAAAAATTACATAATATAGAAGCATTTTACGTGCCGCTTTGGGATTATGTCATATGTAGTATAATAATATAAAGTCGTAGTGGAAAAATCCAGCAGCAGAAAGTCGTGTGAAAAATTACTTGTTTTTGGGAGGATATTAGGATTAAGTTAAGCAGAGAGCGAACATGTAAATGGAGAATGAAAGTATTATAGTTCGGTTGCCGCCATTGATAACTTTCTAGAGTATATTTACTTTAGAGTTAATAGGTGTATATTATAACCACCCATAAAGAAATAGAGATCATAGGAAGGAATGTGGGTAAAAACGAAGATTTCCAAATTACTGAAATAGCAAATATTTGGGGGAAAATACACATGCCTACTAAGGACTGAACCCCATAAAACGATACTTTTGTGAGGAGGTACTAAATGGGGGTAGAGTGGTTAGCAGGTATTTTGTTAGCAACTTTCACGGGTAAACTAGTCGAAAAATGGATTGCGATTCTTCCGCCCTGTTCATCTGTGCAATTATTGCCTATGATTATGGAACGGATACAGGATTGAGGAAACAATGGTTTTGAATCAAGACTCACTAATGAGGCTTACAGAGGAAAATATCCGAAATATACTCTAGAATCAGAATAATGGGAAGAGATACTTAATGCGTTTAACTAGAAATAGTCCAATTTAGTATATCTACTTGAAAATATAAAATATAGTACATCATCGGCGGGTATCAAGAAATAATCAGCGTAGTCTGAGAAGCAGGAAATGTGAATAACTCTAATATTATTCACAAAAAGGAAAAGACGGAACTTGTGCTATATGGTGAGAAAAACATAATAAAATAATAAATCAATAACAAAAAAGGCCAAAAAATTAAAAAATAAATGCACAAAAACTGAACAAAACTGGACTTGAAAAAAATAGTATTAAAAGTAAACCACATTGACGTCTGTTACGTGTGTCTCGCCGGTAAAAATAGTAAAACTATAATGAAAAGAAGAAAAAATAAAATGAAATATTTTTCCATAGTGTTCACTTTTTAGCTAAATTTGTACAGTATTGCATATCCACCTGGTCAAATATTCAATGCCATAAAATGGCTCTTATAGCAGATGCACATGCTGATGAAACAAACAAAATAAAGCCTGGTCTTGGAGAAAAGAATCTATCCTAGTGGAAACATTACTGAGACTTTCAAATAATTCAACCTTAATTGTATTGCGTGAAGAAAGTGTTGTCTAAATATGAAATTTAGTAATTTAATGAAATTCAGTACTTTTTTAATATGGTACGCCTTGTTTCAATCAATTCTGCGCTATTCTTTTCCATAAAGGACAAAAGGTCCAGTTACTTGCAATTCTTTACATATACCGGACAACATAATAATTATTTTTCCGTTCTTGGTTTACAAGTTACTCGGATTCACTAATGTATACGCCTTCACATAAAACAGTTGCATGGCTTGGATTGACAATTCCATGATAAGGTGTGCCTACCCTTCAGAGGTTTTTAGTTTGCTCAGGCTAAATGAGGGTTTTCGCTTCGAGAAAACATGACGACAATGGGGTGGCTTTGACCGATGTGCATTAATGGTACTCAAGCAAAAGCGGAACATCAGGATGGCTTTGCTTTGCAAGAGCATCCTAGCTTCTCATTAATGACACTAAGATTGACAGCAAAATGCCATGGGCCAGCGTGTTCTTTGATGCTATGGATTAATGGAAAATTCTGCTTTGAGCTCCTGAATCTAAAATTCCCGATCAGCGGACTTACATAATAGAGAGATAAATACGTTGTTAATCTTCACATGAACATATATTAAACAGCGTACGTATATTAAACAAAACTTAATTTACATATTATCTACAAATTCATATGAGAGTTTCTTAGTATATTTCCCAAGTTCATTTGTCCAAATCCTGGTCATACTAATATTAAACTTATCTTAGATCATTCCCTTTCAAACAAAGAAATAAGAATTAAAATTGACCAATGCATCTCCGAGTTACGATTATACATACATGAAAGAAATAAAATAAAACTACCAGGCGTCGATTTGTGAAACTCTTTCTATTTTGAAGTTAGTTAACAAATAAATATGGTGAGATTATAGTAAACATAAAACAAAAGGTTATTTAAAAATTTTGGGCAAGCGATTAAAATTATAAAAGTGGAACATGTGTGTAAAACAAATCTGGTACTTTGTTAAAATATTTTAACATTAATGATTATTTAATTCCCTTAATAATATCATCCTCAACATATATAGGTTTCACATAATATCCTATTCAATTTATTGTATAAAAGAAAATAAGCTACAATTATCAGTGACATCACCTAATAGTAATGATGTCTAGAGAGAGTTTTTATAAATACTTGATGTATTCAGAAAAGTTAACAAAAATCTACTAACAAAAACAGTGTAATATTTCAATATTGGAACACTTGAAAATAATAAAGAAAAAAACGGTTAATTGTTGCTAAGTGTAATAATACCAGTATCTCTTATAAAAACTTCAGTCGAACACCAATGTAATAAATGTATCGTATTTTCAGAACGAATGGGTCTAAGAAAAAACACAATTGTACTGAAGCTACTGTTTGATAGAAGTACCTACTACATGATTTTATATAAATTTTCTTACAGTAAATTGGTTTTCATCCAAATAACCATTTGCATATATTTAGTTTTATGCATTACATCTATGTCTAGGCGCCTTAATTTATACTCCTTTTTTTAAACTAAGCAAATAAAATAACAGCATTAATAGCAGATTTTTAAAGTTTATGTTATAGCTCTAGGATTAATAATTTTTGAGGACTTTAATTTGGTAACAATTTAATTGTACAACACGAATATTATCATGTCTTTTTCAAATATAAGAAAAAAAAAAAGGAAAAAGATTCTAAAACCATATGTCATTTTAAACACGACTGATGATTCAATATTTTTGAGCCTTTGCAGTGTTTCTGAATGTTCTGTATATATTAGCTTCTTAGCAGGTATGCTTAGTTTATATATATGTTTAGAATACAGTAGAAGGATCTCTCTACATAGCATGAAAATAATGAAAAGTAAGTTTCTAAAAAAATAGCTACTTTATATTAATAGTTTTTCTTATTAGAAATTTATGAATTGAAGACTGACATAATATAAAATTCAAAGTAAAATTATCTAACAGATTAAATGTTATATTTTTTTCGTAATGGAATTTAGAACGGTAAAAATTAGCAGAATAAAAGAAAAATACGTATTTAATTTGTGAAGGAAAAATGTATATTTCATCATAAAGAAACATACATTATCAAACTAGACACACTTCCATGAAATAATAACTTGTTTCCGACTTGAATTTTTTTCCATAAAGTGAAACAATGTTACTATTCAAGTCTCTCTTTTTTTTGTTTTCGTAGTAAAAAGGCGAAAACGGAATATATATATTTCTCCATATATCCGTAGGCAACTCCATCTGAGTTTAATAACGATTGTTATGAAGTTTTAAGACTAACTTTTAAAACTAGACGTGAATTCTTGGAAATTTATGATAATATTTAGAAGGCAAAATAAAATTTTTCTTGAAGTATTCATACCCTCAGGCACGGGAAAATCAACTGAAAAATTAAAATTGTTTCACGAAAAACCCAGGTGGATGAAAATGTGAAAAAAATCAGTCTAACTGGTTTTAATAATGACTTCAATTAATGATAATTTAATGAAACTACGTGATGTAGTATTATTTCTACTTTTTTTAAGTTATTTACCACGACCTAGGTTTCGTTGTATTACAACATTTTCAGGTGGGCAATTCGCAAAGAATATTTGCTAATAGTCCACCTGAAGATGTAATACAACGAAACCTAGGTCGTGATAAAGAACTTAAAGAAAGTAGAAATAATACTACATCACGTAGTTTCGTTTAATTATCAATGAAGAATGTCTACAAAATTAACGCCAAATATATTCAATACTTCAATTAAAATATGACTCGGTTTATTTTAGTTATTGAATAAATTTGGCAACTCAGTTATTTTTCTTTATAAACTGTGTGCAAATAATTTCAAATAGTGAAAAATAATGCTAACATTTGTATTATTTTAATATAAATGTCTTAATATTCTTATATGTTTAAACTTGTATAAGTACCTAGGTTACATGGATCTAATGGCCGAGAAATGCCCTGTTTTTTTCCAAAAAAAAATTATATTAGTTAAAATATTTCAGCAGATATTTTTGTTTTCAATGTACTTCATTACTTAATATGATTTCAATTTTTATGATTTGCTTAATTTCTGGGTTTGTTTCCAGGGTTTGTTTTCTGGGTTTGTTACCATTTCTGGGTTTATTATTTAGACAACGTATGTTGGCAAAATCCACGTTGTACCGTATAATAAAGGATGCTTATAGGTGATTTTATAAATATTGATTAGTTTTTAAGTTTTTTGATTACATTACGTATTGCATTAAGATTGCTCACACCTACTAAGGTGTGAGTAGATAGGATAAAAAAAATTAGTGTAAAAATTTTACTCATAACAGTTGCAAGTAATAAGGAATTGTAGTGAGGTTAAAATAAAATAAACATATTTAAAATAGCTATGTATTAAATATATATATCTCTTAATTTTCACATTTTTTCATCTACCTGCTTTATATCATTTGGTCGAAGCAATATAAAGTAAATTTCTCTTTAACAATTTTGTTGGTATTAACATAATTTTATTTAGTAGGTGATTAAGGAAACTGAAACATTTATATTATTTATTTTTTATGTTCAATATTGAAGCAGTATGCGAAATGTATTGTATGTATTTAATGATATAATGTATTTAATTTACATGTACACAATTTATTCATTCTGTTCAATTATTTTCTTACTTTTTCTCATATTTTTATAAAACTGAACCCACGTCAGAATCTGTCTGTCAGAATCCAAACATAACTTAGACTAGAAAAAGAAAAACTAAGAATCATTTGAAAAATCAAATGATTCTTAATTTTTTCCTGCAACTTTCGTTGACGTTTTGAGTCATATATCTTAGTTAAATTTAAAAATATTGTTTTAAAATTGTTTTGCGCAAGCAAAATTATTTTAATTCTCATTTACATTTTTCCGCCGGAAACTGTGAATTTCAATTATATCTTCAGATCATTTCCTTTGTCACTTCTCCTACCTATCACTGGTGTTATCTTGCACAACCAAGTTTTTTCGTTGATTGGTCATAACCAAAGTAAATTTTTCACCTTTTTTAGACCATGAAGTCGTGCATTTAACTGTGGTAACACATTGGTCTCAAATGACTCTTATTCACCTCATATACTTTGCTCCTGTCTATAGGCTAACACTTATTTGTTTATCATTTAAACTTCCGAAACTTATATAATATACTCAGTATAAAAAATTATATCCAGACATATTTAAAATTTTGTGACACTATGTTTATTACTATTATTATTAATTTTTTTATGTCCTTCATATGGCCTTCATACATATATTTTCTTAATTTTTGTTATTTTAATGAATCAAAAATATATAGTATAGAGTTTACTGGGATATTTATCTTAGATTTTTTCTCTTAGATAATAAAAATGCCGAATGATAACACTTAATAAAAATATACAAAAGTTTGTATGAAAATTTCACGACGTGAAAAAATTTCACCAGAAGAAAATTTACATTAATATAAGTTGATAAAAGTCGTAATTTTAATAAAATTATGTCACCATAACACTATATCCAGCGTCAGTTCTCATAACTTAATATTTTAATTTATACAAAGGAGCTTTAAACATATAAAAACATTAAACAGGATTTAAAAAAAAATGTGTTTACATTTTAAAATTTATACTGAAAGTTGAGTTGGAAATATTCATAAATTGAATATTCTTGTGTTCTAAAAAATATAGGTTATTAATTTAATTTTTCATACTATTCGTTATTCGCTTCACATTTTTTTTTACAAAAATATTTTTTCTATCCAAAAAGGTTGTATTAATGTAAGATTTTTGCATGGAAAACATATGCCATATTAAATGAATTTCCAGGTTTTAGATAGAAATTCCTGTCTGAAAAATTAAAGATTGCATACGTGAATAGTTTCAGTGACCATTACGATAATGCTGCAATTAGTAATATGTGGTTAAGATTCATTACATATTTAAACGTACATTACCTTTTCATTTAAATATTGAAATTTAAGTATATTCAATTTAGATAAAGCATGATAAAAATTATGGGAACATGCCCATAAGGTGGAAAATTCTCCACAATTAAATGAAACTACGTGATGTAGTATTATTTCTACTTTCTTTAATTTCTTTACCACGACCTAGGTTTCGTTGTAATACAACATCTTCAGGTGGGATATTAGCAAAGATACTTGCTAATATCCCACCAGAAAGATCTTTACTAATATCCCACGTGAAGATGTCGTAATACAACGAAACCTAGGTCGTGGTAAAGAAATTAAAGAAAGTAGAAATAATGCTACATCACGTAGTTTCATTTAATTGTCAAAAATGAATTTGTACAAAATTAACGCCGAATATATTCAATACGTGGAAAATTCTATAAATTTATTTCTTTGTTTATAAAAAAAGAAATATCACTCTTAATTAATTTTACAAAAATAAACATTTGTTACAATTTATGTTTGCGTATATATGTAGAACATGTCACACAAACGCGCGCGCGTACGCCGCCATGTATACATAGTAGTTGTGTTTTTGAAAGTTTAAAAAAACGCAAGTCTCTCTTTTCATACTGAAAAAAAATTTCGTGGAAGTGTGTATCATTTTCTCATTTGTTACGAGAAAAGAAATAAAAGCGTAAAGTATTCATTTTCATGTATCAATTTCGTAATTTTTTATCTCTTGTCATATTGTATTTATTTTGACTATATTATATGACTATTTGATAGTAATAATAATTACAAAACATAAATCAGACATTGCTTAGTAATGGCTACTTGTCCCCACAAGTGAGATTAAGTAAATCGCACATTTTAAATTAGGTGACATTTTCAGAGGTGAATAATATTATTACGTCTCGACGTCTACTAATTTATATTAGGTGATATTTACGATGGTGAGTGAATATTTTTTTCGTTTATTATTAAGGATGTACACATTTATTAAAATATTTAAAAAAATACATAGGATATTTCTGCAGTAAGTAAGGCAAGCAAACAATAATAAAATACCACACGAAAAAAATGGTTCCTGAATAGGTCCGTAATTTTTAATCACAAATTTAATTTTCAGATGATTTTCAGATGATTTACAGAAGCAGGTAATATATTTTATGACTGCTTTTCTTTCTCAGACTTCTGAATAGATTGTGATCTTTTTTCTTCTGATGGGTCAAAATAAAAGAGGTGAACATTTTGAGACTAAAAAATTCAGAAAGGCGAAATTTCATTAAAATATTTTCCTTGATTTCTGATTTCATAATTTTATGTCTTAATATAATTTTTAAAATTGCTCCTCATGGAAATGATGTGTTTATAGCTATAGGAAAAACATGTAAAAGTAAAGCATATATCAGATATATCGCGGAAGGTTTTTAAAATTTTATAAAATATTTCATACAAATCTCAGCATTAGCATATTTTCTTAAAAACATGAAACATATTATTCTTGTTTAAAAAAGTCTTCGAGCAATGCATAAAAAGTGTTCATGGAGTATGGCAAAATGTTCTTCCTAACACTTTATTATGCATAAATTCATTAACAAAATTGTAATTTGCAGTTAACTATATATATATATATATATATATATATATGTGGGTATATATATATATATATATATATATATATATATACAATTTAATTACAGGAAGTACCAACATGATGTAATTTTCATGGTCATGGAGTCGGTCGGCATGCTTCTTCAAATATTCATCCTTTGGACTACAGGAACCGTATATATCACAATAAATACTTTTTTTCGAAATGGAATAATAAAGAACATTTTATAAAATACTTTTGTGTCTATACATATTGGAAAAGCTTGCTCTTTTTCTTCAAAGCTTTAGTTTAATTTCGTAATTATACACTAGTAAGTTCTTTTATATTTTATTAATGTTTTCTTACAATACTCAAATACAAATTTTACATTCATATAGATTTTGCTTACATGCTTTTTAAAGAAGCAACAAAATTTTAAGAGCGCAATCAGAAGATCAATTTACTCATTGTATTATGAATCGTGTATACATTTTCAACATCATATGTATTCGACGCGCAATATTTTTACATAATAGAAGAAAATTAAAAGTATACAAAGTAAAATAAAAAATATAGACCGATCTTCTATATTGTTCCGTGGAAACAACAAAGCAAACGATGACCCCTTGTGTAAAGTAACATCGCTCAATTCTTTATCCAAACACAATCTGTGTAAAGGCAACAAGTTTGCTTTACGTTCCAGCGCATCTGTGAGTGCTGAAGTACGGAAGACTGATTGGAACAGGTGTCGTTTCATTTATTTTTATATACCTATATCTGAGTGTACAAATAGTTTAAGTTTCCTAATAGTAGATTTGATATGTAGTAAAAATACGTCTTACATGAACATTTTCAGCAATATCTCTCGAAATATTTTACATAAAGTTCTAAATTCTAAAAAATAATTTTGGAGTAGTTATATTTTATACCTGCAATTGATACCTCATTAGATCGAATGCAAATATGTTTTTAGTTTCTTACCAGTTATACAGGTTAGTAAGTTTCGTTGTAATTCCAAATTTTGACTTTCTACGTCAAAACGGTTCTTGAGAAAAATATATTATTACAGACCGACATATTTTCGGCGAATGGATACTTTTTGCTTTTGAGGTGTAGATTAATGAATCCATGCATTAAAATTGCCTTTCACATTTCGTATTTCGAAAGTATAAAACATTCTTTCACATTTTTCTTTTTGTTTTGTCTGATGACTTTCTTTAAAATTGTGTTTCGACATTTTATTTTGACAATTATATTTGGTCCCAATTGTTTAAGATTGCAGACTCAAATTAAGATTAAGCAAAACAAATAAAATAAAATTTGGGAGCTTTTCATGGCTCATACCGTGAGTGTTCCCAAATTTATTTTAATATGGTTTTTTTAAACATAGAATCCTACGTTAAATGCAATGGCATTTCTTCCACGTTCGTATTGGGAGGGCAGAAAGTGGTGACGTTCGACTAGTCCTCAGGCAGCTTTAACTAAACGTGTGACGCATGATTTCTCGATATTCCACTTATTTAGTAGATATATATATATATATATATATATATATATATATATATATATATATATATATGTATATATATATATATATACATATATATATATATATATATACATATATATATATATATATATATATATACTTCTTCGTCTAACTTTCAAATTACTTACATAATCTTAGTTTGGATTTTGGAAGACATTCTGACTAATGGCAAATTTCATTTCTTATTACCTTAAGACCTTAAATGAGCAACTGTGTTTGTATTATCCACATTTTATAATGATAATGTTTTTGAAATGTCCTTGAACAGATGTAGTTTTACTAAAATTCAGACTCAGCTCACTGATTTTCAACGCCATTTCCAAAATAGACGTTTTAACATTACAAATATATCTTCGTTATTATTAACATATGACAACGGAGATGAAACAAAAATACCTATTGGATGTGGTTCATTATAATTTTTGAGTTTATTATAATAGTCTCTTGAAGGCAGAATTTTTCTTTAATTTTGTTAAATTTTTCACTAACTATTTTGATTTCGGAAAAGTTTTGTCCAATATCGAAATATTACGTAAGCCAGAGTTGCAATTTAGAGCATCTTTTATTTTTATAATAATGAGTGGTAGAATGGTAGAGACCATTAGAAATCGGAACTAAAAAATACATGTTTTTGGTGTTGATTTTAATTTGTTTTGAGATATGAGGAACCGTTGCGACGGTGAAAGGCTTGACCGCAACTTCACCTCAATTTTGCCGTAAAGTCTGAATACCAAACTTCATTTTAAAATCATTACGTACACGTTACGTATTTATTCTCTACCCTAGCCCCAATGTATACGAATTAGCGGACTCGAAAGCTTGTTCTCAAAGTGCAGGACCTCGGTGTAGTTATGGGTAGCCACCCCTTATTTTAGATTTTGGATACTTTCATTTAGAATATTTGGATTCCTTACGCAGCACTACCAGAAATTTCATGACACCAACTTATTAAGGTTTGTTATTATCTTAGCAAATACGAAAGTAATTATTTATTTATTCTCTTTATACGGTAACTTAAGTGTTCATGTCCCGGAACATAAATAAAATATTTATTCCGTTATTTTTATGATTATGACTACCATGCCACCCCCGATTCTGTTATTTTTATCATTATGACTACGATGCCACCCCCAATTTTCCTTTTAGGCATGATTTATATAATTCTCCCTACGTAAGAAACGAGTTGCAGTCATTCATTTTATATATTTTTTGATGTGAATATGTCTTTAAATTTGCTACAATACGGGGGAAATCCAAAAACCTAATGATAACAAAATCGCTGGAAACAGTTTGGGGTTGCAGTTTCGAATCTATCCTCTGCATCAAAAACTAACCTATACCAATGGATAGCTAAAGGATCAAAAAATTCAATACAATAAGTGAGAACAATGACGCATCGCGTATGGTGGAGGGGGAAGCGCTGCCATTTTGAGGTTATTTTGCTGCGTATCGATATTTGCAATTAGTATAACTTTTGATTCGGAAAAGCTACGATATTCATTTAAAGTAGTGACAGTGAATATAAAAAGGTGTTGAAATAAAAAATATTATCAAAAATGTATAATGTCGGCCTATACGCGTCGAAAAGCCAAAACGAAATACAGAAATCGTATACGGCTGGAAAGGGCTGCTCAAGAACAATCGAATGATAACATTAAAACACCATATGACGGAGTCAAGTACTACCGGGAACGCAAAAGAATGAATGCGGCCGATCGGATCAACGTTGGTGCCAGTACATCTGCAGCTGGGGCGGTTGAAATTATGCGTTACATAGACGTATTCACGTTCAACACACGGCCGTGTCCATGACACAGTCTCACCCTATTTTTATTGGGTGTTATTCGAGTGTGTGAACTCGTTCGTATATTGAACGTCTTCACACTATATTCTGTGTGCACATATTGATTCATGTTTGCGATTTCCGATTGCCTATCTCGCCTTTTTGTCCGGATTGATTGTAGATTAATGTTAAGATCGTAGAATATTTAAATAAATCACCGCCAATTTACTATTTTTACTATGTCTAATTTATGTATGCATTGACTGTTATTATTTATTATTTTGTGTAATTTTCTGATATGTATTTTTGTTGTTTGTTACGCAATGACTTGCTTAAGGCGTGCAAGGATTAATCAAGTAAACGAGTAAATAAAACTAATGAATATTTAACAGTGCATTTGGTTTCTGTTAAACTATTTACGAATACCAATTATTTATAACGTAAATATATTACCTATCATATCGTTTATAGCATTAAAATCATGATGCATGTTTAAACAATTTAGGATCCAGGTTAATCGCTCTATTTTCTTGTAATATTCTTATATTAATTAAGGTTGAGTAATTTAAAAAATAAGCGGTTATGTTTTGTGTATTCACGTTCTTTAAAATTCTTTTCAAATATGCAATTTAAATTTATTATAAAAAAAATATTGTGTATTCCATATAATATGCCCTTCCAAATATTACTCTACATAATACATAAAATTTAAAAACAAATTATGACTTTTCTTTATCCCCTGTGACACTTGTTACAAATGGGTTTTGAAAAGTAACTAAATGAAGAAATAAAAAGATTTATAAGGTGTATTATATTTTATAGTTTATACGTCATGTGGTTTTAGGGAAAATCGGCTATAGACATAAAAAACGTAAATGTATGTAAATGTTTTGCCTGCTGTATCTTTAACTACCGACCAACCGCGACTTCGCCCGCGAGTACTTATAGTTTTGTTTTATATTTTCGTATTTACCCGTTGAAACTAAATGTTTGCCTCTGGAATAAGCAGTCTATGTCCTAATGTAGGCCATTATCTCAGCCCATTTACACGTGCTTTTGAACCCTCGATGAATTACTCTGCTCGAGAACAATCCGGTAAAAAAATCGGAAGCCATAATTTTTTTAATAAATGTAGATTTTACAAATTGCATGCACAATTACATAAAAAAAATATGGATGAATGAACTTATGTTTGATGGACCATTTCGTGCCAAACTTTTTATCTTCTAAATAATTTGATTTTTGTATATTAAAATTTAGATGAACTTTATGGAGCCCAATCGTGAATACAACAAATTTATCTTTATTTATGGTGCTATCATTGTAATTATTGAGGTCTTTCTTAAATAGATCAATATTTTTGTAGATTTACAGCAATTTTTGATAAATAAACTAATATTTTACAGTCAATATATTTACTTTTATAAATTTAATTAGAAGGATTCCATGGTTGTCATTCAGTCACGGTACTGTTTCTTAGGTATAAATGCTGATGAAGAATTTGGCTAGAAAGGTAATAATTACATCACATCAACGCTTCCTTTTATAAAACATTTAATATATTACTGTTTGTTTTATCTACGCACTGAGCATCGACGCGCTTGGTCGTTATGATGTACGGAAGAATGTGATTTTCATTGCATCGCCTAAACTATGAGACCGAATAAAACACTGAAAAGGGAAATTTCATTTACATGAAATTTTTAATATGATGAAGTGATTTTTATTTATAAATATTAAGGTAATCATACATAAAAAAGTACAATTATAGATGGTCTATATTTTAACATTTCTTTTTAACATAAAAATATTACTCTGACTTAAATATTAAACTAACAAATTTTACTTATTTATAGAATTAGTATAGATAGGCATAAACACACGGTGCCCATTAAAAATTATGACATCGAGATTAATCGCTATAGTTTTCCGTCAAATATAACACGGGCTTCTGAAAACTTGTATTTTTACACAATGTTACGTTGAGCAGTTTTGGAATTAAAACAGAAGAGCATATTTTTTATCTAGCAAAAGAAAGATTTTTTATTTCAGTCTGAATATACTATAAACTCAGAATTAGTCGAAAATTGAGAAACATATATTTTTGAGACCATTATAGCTAACCTTTTCACACACTATATTGAAATTTAAAAAATTCGCTTTCTTGTTTAACCCCATGTCTCAATTACATTTCAAAATTAATATTTTCGAGTTTTATTTAGATATAAACGTGCGGGTTGATATATTTTATTGCTATTCCAAATTTGAAGTTTCTACGTCAAAGAATTTCTAAGGAAAACGGCTATGACCGGCGAATGGACACGCGAGTGATTTTAAAAGGATACGGTTCTTCCTTTTAAGGTAGGGAACCCTAAAAGTTACTCCAACAATGAGTTCGGTATTCTGATCCATACCATTGATCCTCTTGTTTCATTTTAGTTAATTTTTGTAACATTTTAACAGCAATTTCACCGCCAGGAGTATTTCTTTCAATAATGCAAGCGGTGTATTACACGATACCGTCTGCATTACAAAAAAACTACAATTAATAAGGGCAATATTTTTTAGATCGTAGTGACCTATCCTGCGGTCTTGATTTCCTGCTCCAATTTCAAATGATTTATACGAGTGGCTGTATATATAGAATGCTGCAATTATTGCTAATGTACTTATTCTAACGTCACAGCATTTTTCAAATGTTTTACTGGTTTCCATAATGTTATTGGATACATCTCATTTCTCAGATAATTACATTGATATCCCAGCAATAACTATCAATTCATTGGTACAGTCCGATTGAACATATTCGTCGGCTTAGCAGATTACCTTCTTGAAATTATAAGAGACAAGGAAAAACACATGAATGTCGAAATTAAGTTTCCCAAGGACATGATAAAATGGAAAAAATTTTAAATGAGTTTCATAATTATTTTTATCAAGATTTTACGGAAAAGACAAAATAGAATCATTTAAAACAAAACCATTTTTCATTTACTTCTACTGCTAACTTTTTTTTCATAATTAGCAGCGAGAACAAATAAATACGAATCGTATTGGTTTCAGGTTGATAGATAATGTTTTTCGGTCAATTTGTTATTGATAAATAAAAATATAATAAATGGTTTTCTTAATTCACTACATTTCAAAGGCATTATATATATATATATATATATATATATATATATATATATATATATATATATATATATATATATAGCAATTGTTATTTCTTTAAGTAATAGGATTGCTAAATTAACATAGTAAATCGATAAATTATATCTGCTTTTGCTACAATAGAACATAAACCTCTTTGATTTATAATAAATCAAGTTATGATGTTTTAAAATAATAACTTTGAATATAAATAAATAAAGTTTGGCATAAATGCAATGTAAAAAAATACTGTCGTTTTATAAAACAATTAGTAAATTAAATTTTTTGAAATGAAATTTTAATTCAATATATATATATATATATATATATATATATATATATATATATATATATATATATATATATATATATATATATATATATATATATATATATATTTATGTAGTTAACTTTTTAATTAACACTTCCTGGAAAGCCGAGAATTATTTTCATACAGATATTCGTGATAACCCAGACTGGATTTCGAACGAATTAATGGAAGAACCCATGCCATTTAATATTTTAGAATTTTCTTGTTGCATATAATAATATTGAATTTTACCAGTTATAGTAGGGGGTATTGATTGATTGGAAAGTCAAAAATAATTTTTGATCGCAGAAAAATTCCGTAATTTTCCAATTATGTTTTTATAATTTAAAACAAACACTTTGTTTTATGAAAATTAAGGTGAAGTTATGTTTATTAAAACTTTACACAAGGCAAATTTTAATAAAACTGACAGTTTAATTTAGCCTAAACCGACGTTTAACTCTGTCAAATATGGTACATATAAAGCGAATTTTTTTTCTCTTAAGTTTTCATAGCTTAGCTTTCAAAATTATCTTTGGTAAGGGTAGAAACCTCATATATTCCAACCCTCATTTTCGAAAACATCTTTTCTAATAATAAAATAATAAACTGCCATCTTACTTTCAACGATTTATTATTTTTACAAAAATTCTTTTAATTTGTCTCTTAATATAAATTGAAGATTCTTGGAAGAAAACGTTATCATAATTGTAAAAGGAAACATTTTCACCTATTTTTGCGGATTCAATGCAAGTCATTCAAATGCTTTTAAAATCTATTGGATTATAACACATTGTTATGAATTTTAAAGTGTGATGAAGTATCACAAACTGTAATGAACTTACAGGTGTTTAATTTTCTTTTAGTTTATGGACTATGGAAAAAAATTGCCTTTCCATTATATAAATACATTTAGTTAGTATATACTCTTGGTATATTTATGAAATGTTTAGGCTATTATATTACATTACACGTATAAACAATACAGGGTCCATAAATTTGGTTGCACTCTAAATTGTTTAGTAATTATACACTAATATTGAGGACGATGTATTTTAATACAGTTTCGTAGATAGAGTTGCGTACGCAATGGAAAGAAGTATGATTGGACTTATGAAAGTAGATACATACCATAAAACTATAATTTATTGCTACAGTGGTGCTTTCGGTTTCTTTCGATTGACGCCACGGCACAATTCTCGCGAGATAGCGAAATGCGTAATGTGTGTCAAAATATTTTGTCATGATCTTAACGTGATGTTAAATTACGTAATAAAATATTCAGATTACACAACTGTTTGTAAATCATTTTAGTAATTTTTGTCGAACTATTTGAAAATATTAAATAAAATAACACTCTTCTGAAATAATAATTTAATATATGCAAATAGTAATTAGTTCACATTCATAATTTTGGTTATCTACTCAAGATTTGATAATTTTATTAACTAAGTGCTCACCTTTGGTTTAAATAGTTCAGTCAACTATTTATTGAATTTTTTTCTGTATCAACAATTTTCATTGAGTCTCAAATTAATGTTCACCAAAAATTTGTCAACTTTATTGACGGCATGCCTCCGTAAAAAAATAAGCCGCTTTACCTACTCATAAAATTTTCGCATTCCTAATTGCTGTCAGTGTTGGTAATTGTCCTGTTATGAATTTGTTACAGGTATTTTGTTAACTTATAATGTGGCTTCTAATTTAAACCTATTGATCAGTATTAAATTTGCAAAACACCAAATATTTAAGGATTTAGGTTTCGGATCAGGTAATTATCATTTAGTAATTTAAAAGTTATCTCACAGCTACTATTAGCATAATTTTATAATTCGATAACTAAAAAAAACCAGTTAAACTCGAACAAACATTTATCACTTTACAAGTTAATACACGGTGGCTTACTTAAAATTTTACACTGAAGTCAATTTTAGACATTTTTTTTTGCAAGTCTGACTACCTTGATAGCATATGATGAAGTAATTGTTTATTTTTATATTACACACTGAGGATAATCACAGACTCTCCATGGTTTGTAACAAACCAACAGTTACACCACGACCTTGAAATCAGAACAGTCCAAGAAGAGATCAAACACTCAATGAAATCCTACAGGAATAGACTAGAAAACCATCCAAACATACTGACTATGCACTTAATTAATAACATTTCAACATTCAAAAGGCTAAAAAGAAAATCCCCTAGAGATTTATAGGGATAGTTAAACATAAAGGGTGCAAGTCGATGGCCTGATTGCCCTTCAAGACAAAATACGTAAATTCATAACCTTATGCTAAATGTTGAGACCTGCATATAAGTAGCATTTTGTGAGTTCAAAATGTAAAAGAAAACTTAAAAAAAACGATTTTGAAACGACTTTAAATAAACATTCAATATAGAGTGCATTTAAATCCAAAAAATGCAACGTTTGTGGTACAACATGGTTTTTAAATATAAAAAAATTTCGAAAATAATGCTAACTCCAAAGATTTTTGCAATCAGTGGTAAGTTGACACTTCCCTCCTTTGCTGCGTATATGCACATCCACACGCATGCACAGATCAGTGCTACATTTCACTTTGCACCAATTCAAAAAATCTTTAACAGTAGCAGTGTTTTGGAAATTTATTTACGTTCGGAAAAGATATTTTCAGTCAACAATCCAAATAAGAACTCGTGAACGAAAATTCATCATTTTATACTTTTTAATCGTTTCTTAGTGTAAGTTCATCGGTATTATAAGACTTCTTTTGAAAAAAAAATTTCATAAAAAAGTTCTATTTTTCTATTTCGAATGCCTGTAAGATCATATGTTTCCTAAAAAGTCACGAACTTAAAAGAATACAATATCAGTAATATCTCATTTGTTGAGATGAGAACAGATATTTGCAGCGTTTAATAAACCTAAATATATTCATGTATATCTACACACATGCATGCACGTGTATATATATACATGTATGTATGTATGTGTGTATATATATATATATATATATATGACATTTCCTCTTTTGGATTTACACTAGTCAGTGCTCTAAGTTTTAAGCCTTTATATATTTCTGTATGTAGAGTTAACCTACTTAACCACTATGTATTAAAGTTTAGTTGCTTAATGCACTTTTATGGACTTTTATATACTTACGAGTACTTACCTATTTATTTTATTATTCTCTTTTTGACACCAAGGGAAGAAAAATGTGTCCGAACTCGTTGAGATTACACCTCATTAGTAAAAAGTTTCTACCACCACCTTCCGGCTTCATCATTGTACCCTGATTTTGCTAGTCGTATAAAAATTAAGGGAGTTTTATTAGATTAACTTTATAACTACATCGTCCAAAGTCGATTATAGTGCCCGTGTTTTTTTTATTTTTTAAAGATTTTATGGAATACCTTCAATCTCGTTGGACAATTTCTTATCATTCTTTCCGATACTCCAGTTTGGATATTCAATTAAAAAAAGGAATCATACAAATTTGTCGATTCATGTCGGATATATGAATTGTTATACAAAAAACCATAAGGCCGAAAAATTTGAATTAAGATTTTAATGATAGTCTCAGCTTCAGACGTACAATGTTAATTTAAAAACACATGGTCGTCAAGTATCATGATTTAAAACGACATTAGGTAATCCGCAGTATAAGTACTAAGGATTTGGAACCTAGAGTTCAATGAAAGTTTTTTTGAAACCCAAAATACTAACTTAAACAGCTGTTCCATGAATCTCACGATTTAGGCAGACACTTCTCAACGATATTAAAACTGAAGTATTGGTGTCTAAAGTTTAATGATAAGGTCTCTGTTCAAACCTCATATTATTAATTTAAAAAGAGCAGATCCTCAAGTTACATGATTTAGACAGGCAGATCAAGTTGCAGATTTAGGCTATGCAATCAGGAGTGTGGAGTTGAAACCCGGAGTTTTTTGACGAAGTCTCTGCTTAAAATCCACAATACTAATTTAAAAACAGTAGACCCTCAAAACTCTCGGTTTAGACAATAAGTACCTTGCAGCAATAAATACAAGTAACAAGCAATAAATACAAGTTACAAGTAACAATAAACTGACAAGTTGGAACCCAGAGTTTATTGAAAGACTGCTTGAAACTCAAAATATTATTCCTAAAACAACAGACTCTTAAGTCTTACGGTTCATGCAGGAAGCACCCCTGTAGCGTCAGGACCGAGGAGTTAGAACTTGGAGTTTAAAGACAGAGTCTATGTTTGATACTCAAAATAATCATAAAGGCAGCACATCTTCAAGTGTCAAGTTTAGGCAAGTAGCACCACTGTAACTTTAATATTGGAGATTTGGAGCCCTAAGTTCAATGACAGAGTCTGCTTGAGACCCACAATGCTTATCTAAAAACAATACATCCTCAAACATATGGTTTAGGCAGTATATCTACAGTGAATAATATGGTGGTGGAACCTGAAATTTAATGACTGACTATACTTGGGACTTAAAATGCTAATATAAAAACAGCAGATCTTCTTATCTCGTGGTTTAGGCTATCTGTTCTACTGCAAATTCAGGATTTATAGATCAAGGTTGAAATTAATTGCATGTACTTTGTTATTTTTAAGATCAATAAGGTAATCATTAGACCTATATCATCCAAATTCTATCACGGGATCTGCACGGTTCAGTGTTGAGAAATTATGATATTCTTAAATTTTCATGGTTAGATTGTAACCACATTTTCAAATTTTAATTGAATCAAACCGCTAGGATATATTTTCAAATAAGAGAAGAATCATTCCAATCAGTTGATAAGTGCCAGAGACATAAAGTAACACAAATAAAAAAAAATTCAGTCGAATCGAGAATTTCTTAATTTTTTAGTAAGTCGGTTAAATACAGAACATTACACTACTTTAGACTATTTAAATCTTATTACGTTTATTTATCATAATCTTATCTGCAAAAAAATGAGCAACCCTCCTAAAGAATGTATATGTTACGAAAATGTTAAATTTTCAAATTCCATTTGAACATTAGTGTTGAAACATCAAAATAAGAAGTAATGAGATTTTATGTTATTTTCTCCCACATTTACATGATATTTTGTGCTTTGAAAACTTTTTATTAAACATTATTTTTATTTCATAATTGAATACTTTATGTAAGTTTATTTTCATACTGATACTATCAAACATATTTTTAACATTGCTTAGTTGATTAAATGTGATGAAAAACTTTTAGTCCTAAAGAATTATAAACTGTGAAAGGAAGTGCGGAATTTTTTTTTGTACATTTTAATCCGTAATTTTGCGTAAATAGTCAATACAAATAATATCTAGAATTTAAAAAAAAATGGCATATATCAGCTTCAAAATGGGGTTCTTCTCATTTAATTTTAATCATTATTCACAAAATTATATTTTAAAAATAACACAAAATTTTCCAAAATGTTCGTTAAACTTTCATTTTACTGAATATTTCACAATACATAAAGATTTTGCAACATGATTTATGAATGTGGTATTTACAATGAATCTCTATTCAAGTAAATTATTTAAAAATCCTCGTGAATATATTTTTTTTTAATTATAATTTTTTTGCCTCTTATATAACTATTTCAAAAACGTTACACTTTTGAATAAAACAATTCCCTATTTTATGAGGAGAATAATTTTATTTCGAATATGTAAATAGTCTCGTAAAATGTCATTTGAAAGTAATTTAAACATTAATAAAATTATTTTATTTCTTATTTTGGAAAAATTTACAATCCTATCACATACACGTGAATCAATATAACTGAACCTGCATAGCATTGGGATATTAAAATTTAAATAGATATAAAGGGGTCGGTTAATGCTCGGCCTCTTCACGGAAATCCTCTCTCCATAAAAGACAACCTATTTCTGCCTAGTTCTAACTGTTAATGGGGAGGGATGTAAAAATAAATTAATGAATTATGGTGAAATTTTTACCTGCATAGTTTGGGAATATTTATTTATGTGAAATAAAAAAGGAATTATTTTGACATTTATTTTTCTCCGATATTTAAACTTTCCATTCTATGTATAGAAAGTAAGCCAAATAATTTAATGTAATTTTTTTTATATTCAAATAATGTAACTTTTTAAAGTTGAAAACAATAATTATAATATATTAGTATATTACCTGAACCACGGAAGTAAATACAGAAACGTATTATTTCAAAAACATAACCCATCGGATAGAAGCATTTTGCCGTTGGTAACACTGAGAAATGACAGTAAGTGTCTCTTTATCATTGCTGTCTCTTCGTGACGATTTCGTTCTTTGGGTACTGTGCGATTTTTATCCATGCTTGGTGTTCGACTCTGCCTAATAATCTGCAACTCCTTGTCTCTATTGCCTAATAATTCGGATATTTTATGACAACCTATTAAGAGGTGGATCAACTTCAATAAAGCCATTCAACAACTGCGAAACCATGTTGTACCTTCATTGCCAACTACTTTACGAACAAGATTAGAGCGATGGCTTCTTCAATTCAGGCACGGAATTTATAAGTGTATATACAAATATTGTATTTACGTTATTAATTTATTACTTCTGTAAATTCTGAGATATCTGAATTTTACCCAATGCGTATTCGTAACTCTAAACATATTTAGCAAAAATGCGGACAGACGACTTTACTTTGTTACGCTTAATTTGTTGGTGTAACTATTGTGTTTGTTATTATTTTCTTTATTTTTATTATTTCTTGGTATTACATTAACTTTAAAAATTGATCCAGAAAAGTTAAGGATGCCAAAATAATTTAAGTATAAATTTCACCATAATTGCTATTAGTAAATTGTAACGAAATATTTATTTTGTCATTTATCTGGGTTATCTACACATCATCCCCCACAGATAGGCGTAAGTGTAACGAAGTGATGCACAATATAACATGACATCCCGTCATTTTGTGGGAAATTGCAAACAAGTTTTAAGCCACAATACATTACAACTGATAAACTTTTTGGTTTTGATTTCATTTAATAATGCCTTTCATTATGATCATAGGTTCATTAGTCCAAGTTATTCTTTACATATGTTCCAATTTATGTCAAATTTAAATATTTAATTATGATGCAACGCTACGTCAATATTATCATCACATCCTTACACACATGGAAAAGCTAGAATACTGACTTAATCCACTAACATTTTTCTTGTGTAGTTCTAAAAAAACAAGAAGTTTCTTGTGTACAAATAACTTCTTGTGTACTTCTAAAAAAACGTAAAATCTTTACATAAATAACGAAAATGAATAGTATAAAAACAGGATAACAAGGCACGAGATTGAAATCTGAAAATAAAGTTATTAGATAAATGAGTTTATTTAAGCTGTAAGTATTCGTTCCCAGGAAGATGACACGAACTTGGTGCGACCAAAATTAGGTCATAAGTAATTATTCAATTATGTCTTTGTTCGAATTTGCGAATGTAAAGTTTGGTGATGTTTTCTCGGCGGAGGTTGGAAATTGCATTGGAATGAGGGCCGATAAAATTTGGAATGAATTGTGAATTATGGAGTCCAAGAGTAATTTTTAATAATATTCATAAGTAATTTTATAAGTTATTCTAAAAGTGATTGGATTCCATGTATTATTTTGTGGAGATAAATTGCCTTGTTTATTATATTAAATTTAATACCTTTTTCCCACGTAAAGCAACTGTAGATGCAGACACATATCATATATTTTTACAAGTAACTAAATGGAAATTTTCATGGTAAACTAAGTATGTTTTACAGACAAAATAGAAAAAAAAACATGCATCGATGGTTTTATCCAATTATTCAAATTATGAAATTCGGAGCACGATTAACACTTGGTATTTGTATCCAATTGTAACGTAAGTAACTCTCAACCCCCAAGTTTGTTTTTCAAGTTTAAATTATTTCGAGAATTTGTTTCTATCGATCTGAAAAAAAGTGATGAAGGGTATTTTGAAATTTCGTTTACCTTGACCCTGATCTGACTTTTAGGGTATAAACGTTCATAAATATTGCAACTGTCGCTGAATTCGACGTGCTTATTCTCTCTATATTTATTTGAAAACAAAGTTGCGCAAAAGCAATTAAATTATTACAGTGAATATTTTGTTTCATTAATTTCTTCCAGATATTTCATTGACAGGTACAGAATTACTAACTAAAACCTGCTATTAGCTGATTGCAGGATATTTTTTATAATATTCAATTATATATTTAACAATTTGAAGTAAAGTAAGTTTCTAGCTCACAATCGAACTTTATCGGATGCAAGATTGTTAAGTATCTTAAAACGGATTATTTGTATGAGTCGTGAAATGTTGTTTACAAACATTTCAAAATATATTTGGTTTTCATAGATATTATTAAATAAATGAGTGTAAATACATCTGTCGTTAGAATGAGAAAAGTAACGTCCAGAACATGATATAATTATGAAAGGGGACAATCTTTTGCAGGTTGTTTACAGACGTAGAAAATATTTAAAAAGAAAAACTCTTAGTCATTTTCATTATTTCTTATTCAAAATTTTTTCATTTTTTAATTTTTTTGCTAATGACTATGTAAAAATCCGTACTTATCTATCGTGAATATAGATTTTATTTAGTAATACACAAATTGTGCCTCCTTTGTTAATATTATTTGAAAACAATATTTTTTTGGGAGCAGCAAAGTAAAATCAACCAAAGCTGTGAGTAAAAACTAGTAAAAAGTAAAAGGAGTTATATACATAAAAAACAATTATAGCAAGAAAGCAGTATTCACTAGAGATATCGTTATATTTTTAGAAATCTAAAAAATAAAAATTACGTTAGGTTAAACGTGTGTTGCTCATTAATGGAAATTGAAAAAAATCCTTTAAAATCTTTTTATATTTTTTGTTGTTTTATATTTATTATAAGTGCTGTGGACTGTAGATAATATTATTTTTTTCGAATTTAAAGTTTGATTTCTTCTTTGATTTTATGGTACAACTCTCTAAGTTTTTATAATAAATTTTAAAAAGGGGACGTACTATTTTATTGATCATTTATCGTCGTTACTATTTCTTTTGAATAAAAAAATCCTCAGTCTAAGGTTTCACTGGGAGAGTGAGGAATACGCATGGCACTTGAGCAGCCACTGTGTTGTGCGCAACAACAATAAACATATTTTTTTATTTTTCTTTTAATTTATTAAATATTTATTTTATTTTCTAGTGATGATTCTTATATATCTAAAAAAATATAAGGAGTCATATTTTGTATTTTTTTTCATTACAGAAGCCAATTTTATATATTTGAAATATTTATAAATGCCGGGATGAATTTGATACGTTGTTTTTATTTAATGGTTTATTTTATATAATGATGAATCTAAGCATTTGTATCGCTGGTGGTATTGTCCAATTTTTCATAAAGAATAAATAAGATCCTATCGAAGTCCCAGAAAACTAAATGCATTAACTTTCAAACGGCTCTGAACTTTTTGGGATAGTTTTTCTTTTTCATTTATTGCAGCTTCCATATCGGCTTCAAATGAGTAACTTGAGGTGTGGACACATTCGATGCTATACCTGCAATGTTTAAATTTTGCGTATTATTTTTATAAAGCAAATTATAAAAATAGACTTTTTATATATACAGTATATTTTTATTGGTTTTCAGTGTTTTTTACTGTTTAGTTTTGGAATAAAATATTTGCTGTGTACTTGAGTGCCTAATCCTTAATCATAGTTAAATCTCTAATAGTAGTAATCTCTAATAGTGGGGGATTCCAATAATATTGTTGACTTAATAATCATTAATTTGAGTATATTTACTTTTCTTAATATTTCTATAAGAAACAATTTTACCCTATTCCCTATTGATATTTATGATGATGAGATTTTATTGAACGCTTATCTTATATTTCTAAAATAATTACATTAAATAATTATGTAAAATGAAATGCTTTTTGTTGAAATTTTCCTTTAAAAATAAAAATTTATTGCCCAATATCATAAAAGTATTTTATAAAATAAGTTTATGAAAGTACTACCGATCGCTTAGTAGTCGTTTGTGTTGCAATATGTGATTAATGAAAACCAGAAGAGAGCAAGGAATTGTCGATATAAGCATTTGCTGGAGTTCGTGACTTGTAACGTGATTTGAAAAAATAGTGATTTATTTACTTTTAAAGTAATGTTTAAGGTTTTTATTATAATTATGAGTATTATAGATTGAATCGTTCTACCGATTTGTTTTATTCGTGTATTATATATTCGTGTACTAATACAATTAAAAACTTGGCAGGGGGTCGTTATGTTGGAATGCACATAAAGTTGATTTATATTATATTATGTAGTATAACTTACTAAAAATATGCGCGAAAAAATTTTTTTGTTGTAATATTATTTATATATTACGCACGGCGCCTTTGGAAGCTGTACGCCTTGTAATCAGTGCAATACACCATAAATGTTCATCGTCTCTAATTAATATAAATAATAATCTCTGATTAATAATCATAATTGGGAAGTACGTTTCCCTTCTGAACGAGGATACATACCTTTATGGCACACAAATGATTATACTATTACGTTAATTCATACGGACTACTGTTTCTTCTTTATAACACCAACTAATTATCATTTTTTAAATAAAAAAAAACATTAAAATTCAATAATGTTACGTTATTATATACTTAAATTAGACATAATAAAATATTCGTCCTAAGACGAGAGCAATCAAGTAAAATTCATTTCCAATATATTGTGTCGAAAGAAATCAGCAATATTGAAATCATTGTTTCTCTTTATCGTAGACTACTCATAACAATCAATTTATATAAGATGACTAGATGTGCTGATTGAAGAACCTATATTGCATATATATATATATATATATATATATATATATATATATATATCGGTTACAATACATTCTTTAAGTAGGTTAGTTAGTTATATAAAATAAATATAATTATATAAATAAAGCTCACCTGTATAACCCAAGCATTCATTTTACGTCAGTGTTAAGGTTACTATGCGTAGATTTATTTAGATTCAGCCTTATATCAAAGAAATACCAGAGTTTTTACAGAGCCTGGGTATTCATTAATATATTATGGTAACCAAAGCATTAAATTTGTTTATGGTAAAACGTTTGAGAATAGGCAAGAAATAAAATTATATTTTGTTATCATTCTATTGTGTTTACATACTCTTGCTAACATGTTAAGTTTGAGGACAGTCTAAGTTAATCTAAGAGGCAATAATAAAATTCCAATAAAAGTATGTCTTGCAACGACAGCATAACAAGGTAATATTGGTGTGACGTAAACAGTCAAGACTATACTCTGGAGTAATAGAAAGATATTTTATCTCACGCTATAAATTTAATAATAAAATGTTTCAGCTTGTTTGGCTACATTGCATGCGATATTTCAGTAAACTAAAAGATAAAATTGGAGCCAATAGTGTTACTTTGTGCAAGAGAAGCAGAATAGCTTTGGGATAATAATGTCTTACATAAAATAAATGTTTTTAGTGGTAGTATCTCCAGAATAATCATATCATATATACATATTACTTTACCAAGTCCCGATTCGATCAGATATAAAAATATGAGAATATCGCTAATAACTATATTTCTTATCGCTTTCTTTTGTTTACTTCAGCCGAAAATATGGGAACAATAAATGTTTTTCTTTATATATCACTTGTGCGCATAAGACAGATAGCAATCAAAGTGAAATATTTTGATGGAGATTTTTATATGTTAAGTCCATTTGCGCCCTAACATTCAAATAATTAAATTTATAAAAAAATATTATTTAATGTTAAAGCACCTTCCATTAACATTAAATTATGTTATATAATGGTATTTACATATATGTAGGGATATATATATATATATATATATATATATATATATATATATATATGTATGTATATATATATATATATATAACATTCAAGTTCTTTGCAATAAGTATGCTAAATTTGCTAAATTCGCTTAAAAATGTATGCTAAATTCACTTAAAAAGTTGAACTGTAGGCAGAATTTCCTGATCTTTTCAAAACTGACAAGCATAATAATCTAGTGGGGATTGTTGTTTCATCATATTCATCATATTGGCATATTGGTCGAAGTTCCATCTGAACGTCGATAGGATATATAGTCTAATTGTGATTATATTGGAAATAAAATAATAATTTTAAATTTGACACTAAATTTTGTAAATTGTTAGATTTCATTTCTAATCGAAAGATTTTAATTCTGATAGTAAACTCGTATAGTTTACTACCAGAATTAAAATATTTTAATTGTTTAACTAAACATATCATCGCAACAAAACATATCCATATTGAAAATGTTCCGTATATCAGGTTACCATATAATTATGTTCGTGATGAATACAAATTTAGGCAAAATATGATTATTTTGCCAACCGCCAAGTGCAATGTGTTCTATTGTTACCTTTGAGAATGGTAAAATTAATTCTCGTCCGCTGCGAATCAATGAAAATTGCAAATGTGTTGGACCTAGTGATAATCATTGTTCAGAATGTTATTAACTCTTCGATATTGAGAGGCAAAACATCGATTGTGCAGTATTTAAAATACGGGGAAATTGATGTTAAAAATAAAATATCGATTTTCGATGTAGATTATTCTGTCGCCGGTATATCATGTATGATTTATTGATGATATCTTCACCACCACAATATATTTAGATATAACGTATTTCACGTATTTCAAATTTTTAACGTATTTCAAATATTAGCAATAGTGCAACAATTATTTAGCTTTAGGTCTAGGTGACGGTCTTGGAACTTTTCGTTTAGCCAAGGCGATAAATTCTTTTTGTGATACATAACCATTTTCTCGATTTTTAATTACTATTTATCATATGCTGAGGCGTGTGATAATTTTTATTAGGTAATCAACTATCAGCGGTTTATTGACATAAACCCAAGATGTACTAAAATCTAACAAAAATAACTCAAAAGTGTTAAATCATGCTAGCTAGCTAACACGTCAGACGACAAAGCCTCTTTTAATAAGGCTTTATAGGTAGTATGGCACGTAACACTACATTATTGGGAAAAATATTGCTTTGGTCTTAACTTTCCGCTTGAGGCTTAACAAGACAATTTTTATGGTCTAGTTCGTTTGGCACTGATCATAATAAATCTTCCTCGTTCATTTTGGAAATACGAGACCTGCTTATTTCACCAGACTGAAATCTACTCCGAAAAGAAAATTGTCGAAATGAAGTAGGCATATTTGAAGCTCCAACGGGTATTTAATATCACTACGTCAAATATGGCAATTTATGTGCTATCAAAGGCATTCATTCAAATACAGACCTTATATAAGGTGTTTCCTCAACTTCGTGTTTAAACCATTTCTGCTCTTTGTGGAATTGTATAATTTCTTGCTGTAATTTTTAAGGATTAAGTTAAAACTTTAAATACAACAAATGTAATTTTGCAAGTATGGCCAATATAAGTTGTCAAAAATTAGACATCCATTTTTAATTACCTTTATAACGTGAAACACTAAAATTGTAACATGTTTAGCAAAATTATGTTATGAAGAGTCAAATTTTGTTCCAAATATGCGTTTTTGTTTTTGATGAATAACTATTAATTTTAATAATGTAATGTAACGTAATATATAATGTAATAATAATTAAATTAATTTCGTGTTTTTAATAAATTCATGCAGACTCAAAAACTTCTGTTTAGATATTTATATTTAAGCAGATATAGTTTTATGACTTCACTTAAACGCCATCAGTATAAAACAGACTGTCTGACGCTGGTAAAATGCAAAGGTAGAAAGTAGCTATTTTGGTCATAAATAAAAGGTCTTGGTCAAAGTGACCACCAGACTAAGGGAACTAAAATATATGTAAAATGAAAGCTTTTGACCTATTTTCCATTTCTTATTAGGGAGGGATGTACCAATTCATCGGGAGAAAGGTATAGTAAATTTTTTCAATAACTTAAATATTATTCTCAAAAATTATTATAATTTTCAAGACTTAAACTAGAAATAATACGTCAGGTATTCATAAATTTACGAAATTTTTATAGAAACACATTAGTTATACCATAAATGGTAGCAAGGAGTTAATAACGCTGTACGAAGTGTGAAGACAATACAAGTTATCAATGTAAATCCATGAAATATTGAAGTGCTATGAAGCAGTGAAACCTCATGGAGAAATACAGCCTCATGAAGCAGTGTCCCCAAGCCACAACCTTTAATCTATCTCATGCTATACAAGTTTGCAGACACATTTGGAGATCCCCAATAGCAACCCGTTTTTACCATCAAGGCAGTTCCACTCCGCGACGATCACGATTGTCCCTTTTCGATAAGCGACTTATTATATCTATTTATTTCAGAATGTTTTTTGAAAACGTTCTCTATGCTTTAGAGGTGGGTTCACCCTCAATAAAGTTACAGTCAAAATATTTATAATTGATTCTATATCAAAAGGTAATATTTTCAAATTGTTGAGTGGAAAGTTCTGAAGCAATATCATGGAGTATTAGGGTATTTTTTTAAAGACCAAAGATGAGTAAGTATTTACACATAATTTTTAAATACCTACTTTATTATTATCTAATGAAATAGTGACAGAATGACACGATATTCAAAGAAAGATAGTACGATATTTTTTCTAGGATTTCTTCGTTTTACTAATTTTATTATTAAGACGAAAAATGCTTTTTACTTGCCCTTTTATCATTGGTTCATAATAGTACATTTAGATCTAAAACCTGTTATAACCTAATTGTCGTCGTTGACGTGGCGTGTTGTATTGATTACAAGGCATACGGCCTTTGACGGCACGGCGCACCGTGGGTATCTGGGTTCGATTCCTGACCGCTCGTAGAACATGGCTGGACTAGTGCTTGGTTACTGGTAGTACTGGTTGGTTATACGAGGTTGCTCTCGCAGCAAATAAGTCAGTCATATACATCAACTGTATATATTAAAATACACAAATAAATAAAATTAATTACCAGGCCTAGAAAAAACCAGGCACATCTCAGTAGAATCATGGATATTGCATTCTTTTATTATGTCAAGGTCACGGATACGTGGAGACGTCGTTCTGGAATATTATCACTTAGATGAATACGATCACATTTGTGTGAGTTATCAAAGAAATATAGAACTTTTAGAATCATCTGTTAGCATTGTACTATACATGTAGGTAACAAAAAGGAACAAACGCAAAATATTTCTCCTTTAAACAAAAACCTAAGAAAGTGAGTAACAAGTCTTTCAGTTTCAAAGGGATGATAATTTCAGTTTCTTAAAATTGTTGCAGAAATTATATGGACTCAAATAAATTTGTTTTTGTAAATAATCAATACATTGCAAAATAAAACTTAACATTCTGAAATAAATGATATTTATTTCTCTATCTTGCAATTTTAGGAAACTCATTTGCGGATTCGAACAACTTAACCCGATATAACAAAATATTACCATGTTCCGTGAGGTAATCCTTGACAGTAAACTAGACAAAAGTTCACTACAAAAAGTGTCAAATACTGCGTATTATTATACATACTCCAAGCTATTTCCCTAAGGCTAATGTTATCATAAACTTATAAGATAAATGGCTTTAGTTTGGTTCTCGCTGTAGAGAGCCGGCACTCTGGTCGATCGTTTTTGCTATTTACAAATAAACTGAAACAAACTTTGCCTCTAACTTTTGCTTACCTCGTTGTTCAATTTTAATAATGGCTTGACTGTTTGATTTATGCCTTTTTAAAAAAAAGAAGCGTTGGGTCTTATAGTTCCAAGATTCTAATTAGGATGAATGATGAATGTGGATAATTTTTTTCCGTGTAAAAAATTCTTGAATAATATTTGGACTTTCGAAATATTATTCTTGGAATAACAGTCATTAGTGACACATGACTCCCTTTCATCTAGGCTTTACTTGAAGAAATGGAACAAAAAGTTAAATAGCAATAATTTTTTATTGCTAGTTAACTTTTACGAGACTTTTGTTTTTTTTTTTTATAAATTAATTGTTATTTTCAATGGAAAAGTAAATTCGTTAAAGCAGTTTCCGTTATTGAAGGTATACAGGTAAGTAAAAATCGATAAATATATTAACTAGGAGAGTAGGCATGTGACAGGGAAAATTGAATAAATGAGATAAAATTTAATACAAAAAAACGTGTCTTAATCAGACATAATTATAGCAGTACACTAATGAATAACTACGGATACGTGAGTGACAAAGGCGAGTGAGAATAAAAGGAATATATTTTCTTTTATGTGGTATATTTAAATAATAATATAAACATCCTAAAGCTAAATAACTCTCAATAAACTTATTCAAAGTTTATTACAAATGAAATAAATATTTTAGGCATAGATCCTTTTATGAGATTCGTAGTTAACCAATTCTTATTGGTTAACTAATCAAAATAAAAATAAGGAATATCGATTTTAGAAATTGTAACATTATTTTAACGTTTAACTGTAATTGATCAGCGGTATCTAATTGCCTGTAGATATTTTTATATTAATCTTTAATTGCCGTAGAAAATTCTCTACTATATTTATAAAATATAGAATCTGACGAAGACGCTTAATAAATAAGCAGAGCATAAATATTTGTGTATTTCATTGACAGTGCATGCAAAATAATATTATGTAAAAATAATACTTTTTTGATTCTAGAAAAGTAAAATAAAATGGAAAATCTCTTTTTTATCCCATATTAGTATATTAAGTCCATTTAATAGATATGGATATTATCTTAATTAAAATACCGTTGTAACAATGTGTTAAAAAAGTATTTGGTTTTTCTACGTCAAAACTGAATTAGAGTATGAAAGTTTTTTTTAATATTCTCTTTAAATATAATGTAAGCAATGGGAAAAAGATATAGATAAATACTCCTAAAACTATTGTTACCCGTAAGAAAATATTATATTTTAATCTAAAAATATTGGACAGAAACAAACATTATTATTATAGAATACACTTGATCTGAATCCAACATGCAGATAAACTTTCAGTCTTACATTTCGTAATTGCCGAAAACTTCACCATTACTCATACCGAACACAAATTTGCATGCGTTAAAAGGAACCGCCATAAAAGTTTACATTTATATATGTAAGAAGAGATTTATGGAAAAAATATACTTAAAATTTTAGTTATTCTGCGTTTTAATAATTTAACGTTTTAATAATTATATGCATAAAGGGACACAGTAATTTGAAAAATGCAAAACAAAACAATTTATACAAAAAAAATATTTTTACTCATTAAATAAATTTGGGAACAAGCGAACAGCTAGTTTTTTAATATTTTTTAACTCTCATCTGATTCGTATCATATATATCGCCGACGTACATTAATATCGTGGACGAATCAAGCCTTCGTAATATTTAAATCGTTCTACTATAAAGTAGACTTGAACGCTAAATAGAACGCTCAAATACTCAAAAGCTCAATTTCACTAGTTAGTAAATGAAAGCGAACATATCTGATTTATAATAGCCTTATAAACAAAGTCAAGAAAACAATCTAATTGAAATATGATGTTAAAGTATATTATATACAACGGGAACTTTATGTTCGGTTCTTCCTGCGGAGAGTCGTATTTAATGTTTAAGGCATGGAGAAAATAAAATCTATAATGCAATGCGTAATAAATATAAACCATTGTGCGGATTAACATAAAATTGTTAATCATATTTCTTATTATATACGTTATTTTCCACTTGGGAACATGGAACCATCCATTCACTTGTTCCTCATAGCCTCACACTTTTTACAGTTTTAGACTTGTGTGCATGAAAAGTAGATATTTTACAAGTAGATCTTATTTAATAGGCAGCAAATTATAAATAAAACATATTTTTAACGTACGCTCTCCCTCTCATACATATAAATTAGATAGAGAATTTTTGTGTGAACCCATCATGTGGTATTCGATGGGTTATCCAAAATACAATTAAAGCTCCATCTACTGTTTCATTTACTTCTTTCAAGCCTTGTTACTTTATTTTGTAAAGTAATAACTTTCAAAATGATATGCAAAGTATTCTCCTTCCTCTAATTTTTCAAATATATACATACATATATAAATATATATATGTATATATATATATATATATATATACGTAAATTGTTAATAAGTTGAATAAATTTTAAATATTTTGACCACTCACCAACGGATGGTCAAACAAGATGGCTGTTGTTCACATTCGATAATAACGGGCGAGAGCAATCGTCTTGACAATTTGAAATGTTGAGTTCCTTTCAAACAAAACTTGATTATACTGAATTTAAATATAGTAAGATATTTTGACCCAAGTGAGAGTTCATCAGATGATGATGAATAAATAATAGACTATATTTCATCGCGTAGACATTTCGATCACGAGCACCTCGAATGGAAATTTGAGATGATGTCGATTTTATAGATCGGATAGTATGGCGAAAGAAAGCATTTTATGGCTTGCTAATAAAATTAAAACTCAAATGGCAAGACTCATATTCAGGCAAATTAGGGGCAATACCTACTTCCTTGCTACAGATACGGTATTCCTAGGGTTTACGTAATTTTTTTCTGTACGTGAATTATAATAAAATATTAACTTTGTTTTTATAAGATACGCTATCACACCTTTGTAATAAGTGTTATTAAGTTTAAGGCTTCTTGCAACTAGAATATTCAACAATATTCAGGGAATATATTCGGTATTCATTAGTCAATCGCTTGTAGAATTATTCAAAACGTAACAAAATCAATATGTCTGAAATTCAAAAACATATTATGAGCATGCTAGAAACTGAACAAGTGCTTAAAAATATAGGTAGACATGTTTGTAAGTTAGCAAAATTCCCTAAACTTGTTGTAGTAATCTATTTTACGCATATTCCAATATTAAATCCAGGTTAGATGTAAATACTTTTACTATAAATATGATTTTATGCCATGATTAGTCTCTTAAATATAATAGTAATATTTTTTTCATTTCATGAGGTAATAATTTCGGATAACTTCCGAATCTAAAAGATTACTTTTCATTTAATGTTCAAGTAGTGGCTGATGCAGATTTAAAAATATTGGGTATTGTGGCAACATGCCCAGTTTCTACGCATGGTAGTATTCTTTTTTTTATTTTTAATGACAGTTAATTCCTTGGGAATATAGGTTATGCTATAAATACATTCCTATTCTGCCAATGTGGTCATTGGCAGATTCAACATTATCCTCTCAACGACTTTAAAACTAAAGTGAAGTAAGGACACGAAATGTTGTTGAAAGAACTTTTGGTAAAAAATGTTTCCCTATATTGGATCAAAATTAAGAAACGTGCAACCACTTATTGGGATAACTGCCATATTACAATATAAGTGTGTGAGTAAGAGGGATTAAATACCCAGCAATAACGGTGAGATTATTGAAGACCTTCACGAATTAGTCATCAAAGTGATTAAGCCTTTCGCCATCAAACTACTGAAAAATGCTTTGTTTTGTAATATGTATACACACTCATAATACATAGATATAACTTTCGGTGTAGAAGTTACCGTTAGACATAATTTAACTCATTACATGCTGCTACAACACATTAAATACTGCAAGTTCTCAAATACCCATCAGGCTATCTATAATCAGATCTAGGTTGAATAGAGTAAACTTTAATATGGCAAAGAAAGTATGTGCAATAAACATCTGAAATGCCAATATTTTGCTGAAATAAATTATGATTTCTCTTTTTAAAGTTATTTGCAATTTGTAAGCTTACAACTAGGTAATAATAATTTTATATCTTGAAATCCGTAACTTGAAGAAATATTAAATTAATTTTATTCTTTTATTTATTAAATTTTGTATGAGGTAGCCAGGGAGTGCATAAAATGGAAAATATGTTTGATAAACTTAATTTTTTAAATAAAATACAAAGTTTATATATAGAATTGATATGAGATATTGTGCTGATAATAACAGTAAACATGATTGTTTTAAGCAGGTTCTACTTTATTTAAGACCGTAATCTATCTTGTATTTATATTCTTATGAATGCTTAGTTCTCTATTTAAATTCAAGAGAATTCATATTTTGAAAATGTTTTGAATCTCATGTGCCAATGTAATAAAAATTCTATTAATATACGAATTATTTGGGACGCAATCTAAAAAATAATGAAACCTGTATTGTTATTTTTTAGTTTCTATTATCCACATTTTTCTCGTAATGAGGTAATTTCTTTAAGTTATATAATAACAAAAAGACTGAAAACAAAGATCCATTCTAAAAGTTCCAATCTACAAAACTTAATCTTTGGTTACAAAACTCTGAAAACGCTGTGTAATACAAAAATATAAATATTTAGATAAAGCTAAAAACAGTTACAATTGTATATTAATGACGATTAAACATTATTCTTATCTAATTCTTTTGATACAGAAGTACGAAGCACCGCTTTTAGATTGCATGTATCAAATCTCTCTGTAAAAAAGGTTAGGATTGAAAGTAACGTAAATTGAAATCCTCGTCAGTCTCTTGTGATGAAATGAAGCCGTCCTTATTATTATCTTCAGGATCAGCTGAAAAACATGGTATGTCAATAAATTTATATTCTTCATTATTTACATGAAAACATGATAATTTAATTGGGTATACCTTGAACTTCGTCACTATCATAAACAACAGGCAGGTCAGATTTTGAATTTTAACGCGTAATTAAGCCACTCGTTCGCAGCAGAAGGTTTAGGAGGTGAAGGTCCCCTTCGGTCTCACGTCTTTCCCTTTTCTTCAAAGAAAATAAAGTTCTCTTAATCTAATTGAAACTGATATTAATTACTTTGCTAAAAAAGATGAAAAACAAAATCACACCTATCTAGAAACTCTTTTCATGAAATGGATATTATATTGACTTTATGTTCCGTAAAATGAAGCATATTCATTAAATTGTCGGTTAAACCGTGATGACTTTTTTTTTTTTAATAATCACGTCATATTTACTATTTAAATTGGGTAGAAGGTTAGTTCTTAATTTCTTAAAGCTACTGGATCAAACCCTGAAAATAAATGCACATAAATTACAAACAAACGTCACTAAATAGAACATATTCCATATTCCGTGTGTAACACGTGTAGTTTTTGATATTTTCTTTCAATTAAAAGTGAACTTGTTTTAACATATTTGATATCATAATTAAAGCAAGGATAACTGTTAAGTCACTTAAACTTTTATTTATTTACAAGAATTTTCGTTTATAATATTTATGCTAATTAATTCTTCAATTTTAAAAATGCAATACAAAGGAGTAAAGTTCTTAACAAACATTTTAAGTAATAATATTCTTGTAATTATACTTGTTGAACGCATAATATATTTAGCCGATTTTGATCCAATAAGAACGAAGATCTAAAAAATATAGATTTACAAAAACTTCGTAAACGAAATAAAAAACTTACACAAGACGCAAAAATCTCATTCAGTTTTAAATGTAACGAGGAATAATTGAATCATACATCAAATGTCATTTCTAACACAGTGTAGTCAGCCGAAAAAGCTGTTTCCCGCTTGAAAATAAATATTTTCTCTTTCATTTCTATGGCAATAATTTTAATTATTTTTTTGTTTGACAAAAGTTAAAATCTGAATTAAACAAGCAATGTATGAAATAATTACTGGTTAATTCTATAAATAGCGTTACTCAATAGTCATTCTAACAAAAGTAACTTATTGACTACGGATCAAAAAAGGGGCCCTTAACAATGTAATATAGGCAATATGTTATTATTAACCAATATAATTGATTATGTTTTACCCTAAATTACGAATAGAATTCTTTTACATGATATTTGTAGATAAGGTTGCCCTAGGTAATTAAACTTGGTGATATGTGGGATCGGTAAATTTTATCCACACAAATGGTCGGGGTTTGTTATTTTCGTAGGACCAGATAAATTATTATACTTAAACTATGTTTTCTCGAAAAAGCCGGGCGTTATATATACCTGTCGGAACAGCGCCACAAAATCTCTGCAGGCCAGCGCTCTAACTGATTGCACCGGTCTGGTCAAGTGCGTCTGTGGTACACCTATTATTCCATGGTCAACTCAAAGGACAATTTTTAATTTCAGCGGTTTGTAGCCATACTATGTGGTTCATGCTTCGCGAAAGATTTTTCATAAATACTTAAACGATATTTAGTTGAAAATGTTTTAATTTCGAGACTAACGTAGGGCAGAAAACATTACATTAAATAACATTTCCGTTTGGGTAAAGATGATAAAATAAACAAAATCAAGCAAGCAGAACGACTGAATCAATTATATACCAGTAAGACGTGTACACAAAAATCAAGTGTTTTATTTACTTATTTTTTTGTTGTTTAAATTTACTTTTCTAAAAATTTTAATTATGTATTTCTGTTTTTGTTACGAATGCACTATATATTTCTAACTATTAATATAATTTGCGCAAGAAAATAAAATGAATAAATAATAAGCATATATGAAAGCGAGAAATGCACCCTAGGAAATCTGGAAATCTCCAAAATAATATAAAAATTATAAGAGCACTGCGTTCTTTTACTTGTTTACAGGTATATTTTATGGAGATAAGAAAGAAAGATTATTGGAAATATTTTTAAAACTTAATTAATAATGAAGTTAAACAAGAACTTAATTTTTAAAACTTTTTAAAATAGAATCCGTAATAGATTAACCCCAAATTTTAGTTGAAAAAAGGAAAGTTCCTGGAAGTGCCGTGAAAATTATTAATCATATCATGAAATATGTGCAAATTTCAGTAGTATTTCTAGGAGAGACGCGTTTTTTTCCACTTTTAGTTAAAACGAAGATAAGAAAGTAACTTTTATACTGTCATTTCCACAAAGAAAGACAGAATTTTACTTAAACGTTACTAAAGAGAATAATATTTTTACTAGTTTCAAATTGGAACTTAGCTTATTGTAAATCTTTGAAAAAATTATGAGTCACGATCATTTGGAGTAATAATACGTAACGAAAAAATATGGTTAAATAGATAAAAATTAATCATGTTAAAAAAAACATTAAAACTATAATTTTATCTTATTTATTCCATTTACGCTTTGCATAGCTTAATTTAGCCCTTTTGCATAATTACATATGAAAAAATAAAAAAACAAATTTTCGTAATATATAGCAGCAACGAAAACGATTGTACAATAACTTGTGACATTGCTTTCTTGTACCCAAACATGACTATCGATTAATAAAATTCAATATATTTAAATACGTAGTGGGTGTGTATAGATAAACATATTCCCAAAATTACGAAAAAATATCCAACACAAAATTACCAAGCTATAACAAAATACATACTTTCAAATAAAATGATTACCGTATCACTACTCTGCAAGTAACCTGCGATCAATACGACGCCACAGCGGCAACGATTATAAACTGAATAACGGAACAACTGTGGCGGGACTTAAACTTCTCAAAGGCGGGCGGCGTCGTAGTTTCATTGGGGAATTAAATTTTACATTGAATCCGCATACCTACAGGAAATTCGTATTTAGGAACCAGGTGCGTTCTTGAGAATCATTAGCATTAGCATGAACAGATGTTGCATTTTAAATATTCGCTAGCAACGATTATGAAAATGTCTAGAGGTAATTCTGAATCAACCGCAAAATTACGTAATGAAAATTGAGCCTAATGAAGGATTACATTTACATTTAAAAAATAAAAGTTGAAGTTATCTTGGTTGAAGCTATCGTTGATGCATTATTTTTAGTTTTGCATACGCATATTAGCAACATTTATACCATTTTAATAAAACAGCAAGCACTCGACTGTAAATTTGCCAAACAATAACGATAATGATAGTACTTTTTCGTCGAATCAAAAGGTTTGTGGAGAAAATATATTTGTAAAGTAATGTAGAAAGGATTTAGATAATATGTTGGAACAAAGTGATGAAAAGAATATAGAGGAAATTATATTCCTTTTATTATTATTAATATTAATTTTAATATTAAATGTTTATTAAAAATCATAATGATCAACATAATTGCAGAAAGGCACAGAGTTCACTAAAGTAATTAACAATACCCATTCGCTCTTACTTAGGGAAGAATGGTTACAATAAGCAATAAATTCATTTTGAATAAATATATGAAACACGTGGAATCACAGGAATGTTTAAATATGAGGTATATTACTAAAAATAACCCTTTTCATCATTTTGAATTATATAGGCTATATTATGAATATCATGGCTTTCTCAAAATTGCAAAGAACTAAAAATAAAAAATATAAATGAAGCGGGAGTTATAACAATTCACTTTTTTAGTTGTTACGAACAAATAAAGAAATTTAAAAAATAGTATGCATAGAGAAAAAATTTACTACAGTTTTTTGTATAATTTTGTGTGTACCTATTTTTCGAATTATGAAAAGTTTAAAATATATGATTCTACCAACCATCAAGAAGCAGATTATACTGAGAAAGGACATGATATACATTTGAAGTAATATATAAGAATGGTATGTTGTTTACTGAGAAGATATATGATCTTAATAATTTTGAGTCAACGTATTCCAAATTCTTTATTTTATTTCATTTCAAAACTGCAAGACATTTCTCTACAGAAAAATGGAGGAGGTTTCGTACAAAATCAAGTTTAGTCATCAGAATGAAAATATCAACAAATGGCCGGGGCCATAAACGTGTTAAGGAAAACCCTAATATCATTTTGTAAAACAAAAACACGAAAAGTACAAGAGATTAACATCAACAACAAGGACGATTACATTGTATCGAAAGTTTATTTACTTACGACCGACGAATGCAAACAATGGGAAAATAGGTGAGTCAATATTTATTTGACGTGTAGGACTCAACCCCGGCATTGGACAAAATGCCGTTTCGCATAATGTGATGTAATATATTGAATAAATAGATTTTGACTTTGAACATGTATTTTGTTATCTGGTCTATACTGTCTTGAATGTGACCTTATAGTGGTGAGATCAAAAATTTAATTTTTTAACTGAATAATAAGTGGACGGGAATATTATGGGACGAGTATGTGGATTGTAAATAGTTTTTTTTATGTGAATGTATCGGGAAATATTTGGCACAGTAGAGAAATAATGAGTGGAGTTTTCATTCTAATCACTTGAATTTTAAAAATGATATTTTTCAGTAACTTGCATTCGCAAATATTATTAATTGCCTCTGGGCATGTATCATAAAATGTATTGAAAATTATTTAAAAAATTTGCGAACATATTTATTTATAGACGTAAATTGAATAAATGTAACTATATGATTAATCAAATATTGTATAGAATTAATTTTAATTAAAGTGTTAAAACATCCTT
This sequence comes from Druceiella hillmani, assembly GCA_039881145.1. NCBI lineage: Eukaryota > Metazoa > Arthropoda > Insecta > Lepidoptera > Hepialidae > Druceiella > Druceiella hillmani. The sequence continues at coordinate 25,107,588 of JAYKKI010000007.1, forward strand.
AGCAAGTGAATTAACCAATAAGTAGAAAATTATGTTAACTGATAGACAGAGAAAGGAATGTTTTTCTCCAAAAAAAATTAACCTATGAAGCATTACCTGGTGAGTCAAAGTAGGAAACTAACCAACAAACTAAGTCTCAAATATAAAAAATCTGCTCATATTCTGCCGAACGTATCAATCACCGCAAGGTGTCAGACAGCGCGTCTCTACTTCAAACAATAGTTAAACCCCTGCAACTATAAGCCTTCCGCAAATGTCTCCTTAAATCAAAAAGGACGCACTGTGTTTGACGGAAGAAAAATATTTGTTCAAACGGAAAACACCTGAGCGCCAAGCGCCAATTGTTCCAAAGCGCGCACATAGTCGAGTCTCCACCGAATATTCCTTGTTTACGATCTCTCGTAAAACAAAGAAATATCCAGAAGTTGTACTGTGACATGGGTACTTGCGGCATTCATTGACACCGCACATTTGAATTAATATTCTTTTAGTAAGTAGTGTTCGCATAAATTTAACTAATAAAATGATATATAAACGCAGTGCAATTAGCAATGACTGATTATACTTGAATTATGGCTTCAATTTCCATTTCATTGTTTGGAAGCCAGTAGGTACCACCGGGAAGTTTTTGAAAGTGAAATATCCATAGGTTTAAGTCAATTAACAGAGGAATAATAGTGGATAGAATTAAGTTTCCATTTTCAATATTTAATATAGGGAATAAATGGATTAAATACGATATTCGAATTCGCTTTTTCAATTCGATTGCGTTACGCAATCTAATAATAAAATAATATCTATTTTAATTTATTAAATACCACCGACCAACGGGCTTTTTTTTTATTAAATTTATAGTTTTATTTTCGTATTGTTAATAATGATAATCTTTATGATATAAAGAATATACTGTACAAGTTTAGAATGTGCTAAAAGTGTATACCCTACTGTAGACTTCCAAGAATCTAATGTTAATTTAATAAATACTTTATAAATATGTGTCCAGTTATTAGCATTTTTATTTAAATGAAATGGTGATTGACATAGTTTTTCTTTGTTAAAAATGTCGGCCGTATAAATAATGGAAAATATTTTTGAACGTACTCTCAGACACTCAAGAATAAGTACACATCAAACTTAGGTTAAAGTAAATAATATTTATTTAAAATAAGTAAATTAAAAACCCAATGGTGACTAACCAATACGTCACCAGCTTTCAAATATACTAAGTTAAATGAAAAAAATAATTAATTAACTTGCAGTGATAATGTTATTAAAAGTGTCGATCTGTAATAATTTCAATGAGGTGCGTCTTCTGGGAATAGGCTGGGACATACTTAGGAGGCTGTCTTCATTACAATTTCTCCCCTACTTTAATTACCCTAGGTATTTAAAGCATATTGTTGTAAAAAATTGCATGACTTATTTTATAATGATTCTAAACATGTAAAATATTCTATTTTAAATCTAAAGGGAAACTGGAAATAAACAAAATAAAAAAAACACCAAATGCTAAAATCATAATATTCTGTATATATAGAGTTCAAATATATATATATATATATATATATATATATATATATATATAAATATGAATCAAGAAAAAATTAGGAATTTAATTTTTTCTTCAAAAGTATGAATGTCTGTAATATAGATTTTTTGTAGTGTATAAAAACCTTCTGTTAGTCCGAATATTTAGAATGAAATAGTTTTGGAATGTAATAAAATGTAAGCAAAACCATTTCTTATTTTACCCTACCTTACATTATTGCACGACTATTGTGGCGAATAGACATGGACAAGCAAATTTTACAGCTGTACCAAATTTCATTTTAAGTCGATATCGGAAGTAGTTGCGTGAATTTTTATTTCATTCCATTACAAAAAGCGATTATTTGATCTTTTTATTAATAATTGGTTGATATGGATAATACTCATGTAATATTTTAAAATATTTAGTTACATGATAAGATATTTACACATAACTTTTAATAGCAATTTACAAAAGGTGGCAAGGGATTTACTAACTATCCCACAAGCACCCCTCACGCGGTCGATCCACCACTACCATTGCAGTACGATGGCTCGAAACGTTCGATATGTGAAGGTTGTTAATTCAATTTGACAATAATTTGAAATTTATGTTCTTACAGGAAACGTTCGCAGACTTGACGTAAGATAATATTCGCTGTAATGAATATCTTAACGTAAGCATTCATCATTTGTTAATCTCGTCGTAAATGTGAATGCAGAGAAAATGCTACACAATGTAAAAGACATTTATTTAATTTTTCGTCAATTTTTCGTTCTTATTATGGCTTTGAATAGAAAATTTTTCAGCTGTCCAAAATATTTCGGTCCTTTCAAGAATACTCGATAAACACTCCGTAAACAAGCTATTTTTACAGAAATAAGGTAAGGAAGGTTGATATTGTTTAGTACTAAAATTCTAAGACACTTTGTTTGAAAAATACATGCGATTTTTTTAAAATTGAAAGAAAATAATAAATTATTAGGATATATTATTCTATTGAGAGCAATAACGTAATCTTTGAAGAAATTATAACTTTGTTTTTATTTAGAACTTAATAAATAAATTTCATTAAAGAATAATTTGATCTAATTCAAAAAAGACTTTATTTATTTATTGAAATTTTACACATAAATACGTTAATAAAATTATGACAGATAGCACTGTAAACAATTTTTTTCCTAACTGGAATATTACATACATATTTGAGCAATACTGTAACGAAATAAAAAATAATAGCATTAAGCATGTAATTATGAGGAAAATTAAGAAAATTTAAAGTATACATTATCAGCTAAGTGTTCGCCTTAAGTATTTTTTGCAGTATTACCATAGAAATAGGAAGTTGTCGATCTAACAAACTACATACTTCAAGAAAAAATACACAATGAACTTTAATATTTGTTAGAAAATAAAATATATTTTCAAAAGATTTGCCGCACATGAACATATATATTACTCTAACCGTTCATATATCTTATTATTCACCTATAAATGAATAAATTCCAATTTCGTAGTAGATTTTCATCAACGTATAAGCTATAAAAATAAAAAAAAATCCTACATTCGCAAGAGATAACTGATCCGCTTTAAAAATTGGTTTCCCATTAAATGAAAAAAAAACGTATGAATATCCATGAACGCTCTCGATCCCATAAAATATTTAGAGGAAGAGATATATTGTTTGCGTATAAGAACAGAGACCCACATTAGTTATGCGACTTGCGTTTTAACAAGGATATGTGTCCGGAAGCTAGAGGTGAAAGGCTAATGACATACAAATTCCTCGTAAGGTTTTCACGCGTGATCTGATCTTGACACGAAGCCAACATAGGACTCAAAAGAAATGACTGCCATAAACCATTCCAACGCCAACTTTGTAAAATCCTTGGTTATTATTGTGGATGATGGAATTCGATTTCGTATTTCAGTTTGAAGTACGAAATCGAATTCCATTATCCACAATAATAACTAAGGATTTTACATATAGATATATTATATTACATGAGATAGTGCACTAATATCTATGAATTTGTTAATATGCAAAGACAGATATTGGTTTAAATTTTTTATTTAGTATTAACTTATTAAAATAAAAAATGTTTGCTTTATTATTTAGATTACTAAAAATTCTTTTAACATATCCCAAAAAAATAAATATATTTAATTACTAATATGCTTCAAAGATCTTTTAAAAATTACGTCATCTATTAATGGTCGAACAACAAAACTAACACGTCCACGCTTCAACTTAAGTAGAAAATAAAACAATAAATTAAAAAAATATGTTTCAAGAAGTGTAGTTAAAATAGTTTTAAAAATTCATGAGTATATTTATTTATAGACGTAAAGTCTGTGAAGTTAATTACGTAACCCATGAAATAATGTTTAGAATTTGTTTTAAATTAAACTGTCGAAACATGCTTAGCAACTGATATTAAACAATACATAGAAAAATTATATTAACCAATACATAGAGAAAGAAATGTTCTTCCTCCATGAAAAAGGGATGTCGCTACTTCAGAACTAAATAAAAAAATAAACATGTGAAGGATTCTCTAACCCGAAAATTTAGCAATTTTTTCACCAACACACTCAAAGTCTTATCGAACAACCACTGACTGAAAGTGGGAAACTAAACCGTTAAAAGTGTGTATATTCTGTCGAAGACAAGCGACAAATCAAGATTAAGGGTAAAAAGTGTAAATATTCTACCAAAGATATCAGAAAATCACCATACGGCGCCAGACAGTGCGTCTCTACTTCAACCCCTAAAACTGTAAGCCTTCCACAAACGTCTCCTTAAATCAACGATGATGTATCGTTTTTGACACACAAAAATATTTGTTTAAACGGAAAACCCCTGAGCACCAGCCGACGCTCTATAGCGCGCTCACACAGTCAAGTCCCCGCTGAATATTTCTTGTTTACAATCTTATGTGAAACAAAAAAATATCCTGAAGTTATATTGTAGCGTAGGTGCTTGCGGTGTTACCTAACATGGCACAATTGAAATGGTATTATTTTATTCAGAAGCGATACGTACAAACTCAACCGATATAGTGATACATAAACGGTGATCAACTAGTGGTTTGGATTATTCGGTATATTAAAACATTTAAATCTTGATTTCATAGTTTGAAGACCAGTAGGTACCACCCAAATAGTTTTTAATGTTGAAATAATTAACAGAGGAGTAATAGTGAATACAATTAACTTTTTTCCCTTTTCAATGTTTATGGACATGAAAATTTATAATACAAAATATAGTTTATGGTTTTACTTTTATATTATTGATAACGATTAACATTATAACTTTTATGGTAACATGCTGTGCATGTTTAGAACGTGCTCACAGTGAGTACATGGTAAATCATGATATAATTTAATAACACTCCTTAATATAAAGTCAAATTTTAATTCTAGATTTTATGCAATTTATGATTATCATCTTGAAGTTTTTGTCATAAGTTAAGATTTTCAAAAATCTGATTTTATTTAAACAATGATTTAAAATTTGTATATTAGGTAATTCGCCTTTGTACGTAAATGAAATGGTGGATAACATAGTTTTTCTTTGATTAAAATTTCGTCCGCCTAAATAATGGAAAGAAATTCTATTTAATGCCAGTCACTAACGAATAACATTGAGGTGCATTAAAGCTAAAAAGTATTTAATTGAAGTCAGTAAATTTACAACCATAATTAATAAGAAATATTTCATCATCCTTGAAGTATATTTATTTTATATGAAAAACATTATTAAATAACTTGTAGTGACTACGTTATTAAAAGTATCAAACTATAATAATTTCAATGAAATGCGTCCTCTTATAATGATAAAATGACGATATTCCGAAAATTTAAGTAATGAGGAAAGGAAAAAAAATGATGAATTTAATTTAATTTTCTTGTAACACGTGAAAAACATCCTGTCAGCCTGCATATCTAGAATGAAATAGTTTTGGAAGATAAATAATAAATAAAACCATCCCTTACTATAATTTACGTTACGTTGTCGTGCAACTATCTAGTGGAATAGACATGGACAAGCAAATTTTACAGCTGTACCAAATTTTAAGTCGATATTTGAAGTAGTAACCCAAGCAACTCTCGCGCGGTCGATCCACCCTTACTATTACAGTTCGATATGTGAGGGTTGTTAACTCAATTTAATAATAATTTGAAATTTATTGTTTCTGATGAAACATTCGCAGACTTGGTGTAAGATAATATTCACTGCAAATGGATACATCAAATTAATCATGAGTCATGTGTTGACGTCCTCGTCAATTTGAATGCAGAGAAAATATACGCAACTTTAATATACGTGAAAAAATATTTATTTATTGGTTTGCCTATTTTTCGTGATTTTTATAGCTTTAAATGAAGGATTTTTCCCCTTCCGAATTATATAGATATTTTGTTCCATTCAAGAACATTTTACTCCATCATCAGGCCATTTTTAAAAAAGTAAATTATGAAAGGTTGACATTGTTTGATAGGAAATTTCCAAGATTCTTTTTATATGAGATACATATGAATATTTCAAACTCCAAAGTAATAATTAAATATTAGGATATATTATTCGACTGATAGCCATAACAAAATATATGAAGATATGATAAGGTTGTGTGTTTTCAAAATTTGAAATATTCATGAAAGGTCGAAAAGTGGTAAAATAAATAATATTGATAAATTGAAACAGTAAAATACTTTTTTATGCAATAAGACAACGTATTCAATGTATATTTTTGACACTGTAAAGATATCAATGAAAATTTTAGTTAAGTTACTTTTCAAAATATTTTAAAAAATGTTTCTATATCAAATATCTCCAATAATAGATTATATTTAAGTTTATATTATACAATCAATTTTAATGAAATGAAATGAACTTAAACTTGAATGAAATTTTAAACTTTTATATAATTAATAATAAACCATACCTTGATCATTTTTTTCCTAGCTGGAATATTATATACATTATTGGGCAATATTGGAATGAAATAAAGTGTGGTTTTATTTAGTACTTAATTACAAGAAAAATTAAGAAAATTTAAAAATATACTTTATTGGTCAAAAATATTTTGACGTGAGTACGTCTTTAAATTTGCTACAGAAACTTGCCAGATACGGGGGCAATCCAAAAATCCTAATGATAACAAAATCGGGGGATAGAGTTTGGCGTTGCAGTTTCGAATCTATCCTCTACATCAAAAATTAAATAAATATTATACTACTGGATAGCTAAAGGATCAAAGAATTCTTTACGATAAGCGGGAGTGACGTATCGCGCGCGGTGAAAGGGGAAGCGTCGCCATTTTGAGATTATTTTGCTGCATATCGAGATTTGCAATTAGTATAACTTTTGATTCGGAAAAGATACGATGTTCGTTTAAGTTTTATTTGTCAGTAATATAACACATTGTATATAAAACATTAGTTTAAAGTAGTGACAGTGAATATAAATAAGGTGTTAGAATAAAACAAATATTATTAAAAATATAACCCGTTACATAGACGTATTCACGTACAACACACGGCCGTGTCTATGACACAGCCACAACCCTTTTTTTATGCCAGCTATTTGTCTTACGTATTTTTATTTATATTATATTACTATAAAAATAAGAAATTGTTGATCTAACCAATTTTATCTTTGAAGTATAAATAAAGAGTTCGTTCATTAATATTTGTTAGAACTTATATATTTAATAGACTCGCTACATAACATAAACGTACAGATTATATTCATTTTAACTTTTACCTAGTAATGAATTATTTTTAGTTTTATGGAAAAATTTCATAATCGTATAACCTTTAACAATAAAAAAAATATTTCATTGGCAGGTATTAACTAATCCGCCCTAAAAATTTGATTCCCAGGAAATGAAAAAAGTATACAAACATCTATGCGCACTCTCGATCCCATAAAATATTTCAAACAAAAGATAGGCTGTCTACATATAAGATAGAGACCCACATTATTTATGCGACTTGCGTTTTAACCCGGATATGTGTCCGGAAGCTGGGGGTGAAAGGATAATGACATACAAATTCCTCGTAAGGTTTTGCACGCATGATCTGAGCTTGACACGAAGCCAATGCAGGACTCGGGAGAAATGACTGCCATGTATCATGCTAACGTGAAATGTGTAAAATCCTTAGTTATTATTTTAGATGGTAGGACTCAATTTTATATTTCAATTTAATCATATTTTAGTCAATAGGAGACCCTGAGATACAGCCGCGAGTCTATTAATTTATGAATATGGCAATTTATCTAGATTTTTAATTACATATTATATATTAAGTTTAAAAAATATTTACTTTATTATTAACAGCATTGACAATTCCTTTAACATATTTTAAGAATATAACTAAATACAATTTCTAGTTTCAAGAAATTAGTGTATTTGGCCTTTCATCCCATTACCTTACATATTCATACGGATTTTTTAAATAACTTCCAAGTCTTTGAGTAAATTGTTTCTGCCGTCATCTATCGTACGATGATATTAATTTTATAGATTGTCCTATTCTATAATTGTAAAATGAAAAATGCAAAAATCCTCAAACTTAGCTGATATCTCTTACATATTTTAACATGTGTAATTAAAAGTTAAATAAAACTAATCAGATGCGTGTCAGTTTCGGGTTAGGAGGATTTTTACATTTACATTATTTTATTATTATTATTATTTATAAAAAAAATATTATTATTAAAATGATTGTGCAGCAAGAATAAAGCGTTTATCGTTTTAGCATGAGACACGTTCTTGTTTTCCTTTGGAATATTACTTACAAGATATTCAATAAAAAAAAGTCGTACAAAAATTGCATTATTTTAATTAGTGGGAAACGTTGTCACTAAAATAACTGTATGTTATATTTTTTCAAAATGTTGAATTGTTTTAATTTCAAGAAAATTTCTGTAGGTAAATAAAACACAAAAAGGTCTAGAAAATTTACGTCTGTAATATGATCTATATTAAATCACTCTACACAAAATTACAAATATTCAAATCTAAATAGGCTCAGAATTTAGACTTACCGAGATGGTAAAAGTAACATGTAGCTACAGAATAAAACTATTACAATCCTTCAACTTAAGTAGAAAATGCAAAAATAAATTAGAAAATTAAATTAAATGTTCATAATTTAAAGTAAAACGTTAATTTAAATTATGCGTCGTTAAATAAATCAACTATTTTCTCCCTGGTTTTTTTACGATAAATGATTTTCTAGATCATATAAAAACCAACATTTAATCAGTTCCATTCAAACAAATGTTTACATAATGCAAGCGCTTGTAAAAACGGCGCGCTTGTAAAGCTTGTAAAAATGTGACATAATGCAGGCGCTTGTAAAAACGGCGAAAACAAAACTTTTTCCCAATCAAGTGTATATAATTCCAAGGTTCGATCTGGGTTATCCTTTTTTTTGAGTTTCCTCTTCAATTGCTGCATTTTTTTATCGTAGACTTGAGAACCTTACGAATAACATGAGACACAAGTCATATTGATCTTTATTTGGAGAATAATAATAGATTAATCGCATGAAATAATTTAAAAAAAGTAAAAAGTAGTCCTGGATAATCTGAATGTCGGTTTTTTCGTTTTTTTTTCATATGCTTTATTTATTACCTGTAAAGATTTTCTTTATTATGCCATATAGCTTAAGGTAAAGGTTTTTTGTTGGCTTCTACAATAATGCGATTGTAATTTCGGCAACTTGTTTTAAAACTCAATCACATAATTTTTTTGCAATATCATTAATATTTAATATATTATTATTTCTTCGTGTCGTAGTTCTGTGACATAGACGTTTCTCCAAATTTGACTCAATTTTGAATAGTCTGCTGGCCAATATCCAATATATCGAAGGTAATCTTTTTATATACTTTAATTTGTTTGACAGGATCCACGAAATAGGAGTAAAATATGTGTTCACTTCGATTATCGCTTAAAATATGAATAGATTTCCGCTTTGTTAAATCCTTTTATTATTACTGTATATTGCATCCGTATTTTTTTGCGTTCCCGCAAGTGTGTATAATATTTATTTAATGTTTGTCTTCTCATGTTGCTCATAAACTTTCAACATTCTTCCAAACACTATTAGGGTCAGGACGAGCTCTGATATAACATTTCCATCAGTCAATATTAAAAAAGACCTTTTCGTCTTCCTTTCGTCTTCTACCTTTAAAAATTTCTCCCCGTATTATTTTAGCTTCATTATTAAACTAAATCAAGTTCTCTTTATATACTTCTCTTCTTTTGGAACGTTTAGGGTTACTGTTCGTCTCTTCTGGCTAATTGATTCACTTAAAGGATAAGAATCAGACTTTGTTAATTATTCTAGCTGGTAGAGTAATTGTAATGTGGTTAAATGTCTCCCTTACCATAGCCCACTAGATCAACCTCTGTGAATTCGTTTTCATGGCAGTTACTTTCTATTTTATTGACACCATTCAAATTTAATCCTGACATAAATACCGGAAAGAACTGAATTTATAAACTGGAAGATAATTTTATCTGGATTATATATTCAGTAAGGGCAAAATTTATGTTAGATTTGACTTTCATAATGGATTTACGAGAAAGACAAAGAAGTGAACTAATGGATTAATATTGTTTACCAAGCGTTGAGCATTCGTCTCGATATAGTCGAACTGTAGCAGGAGTTGTTAAAATGTTGATCATGTTACAACGTGGATGCACTACTTGTGATGAGATTGGTGTTAAGATATTAGTGTGTGCATGTATTACAAGAGACAAAGATGGATAATTGACATCGTTAGGAAGATCTTTCGGTATCTGAGATAATGTTTCAGTAATTAGTAGTATCAGACACGCTTGGACATTTTGAGTCAAATTAGTAACAACACGAGAAAAATATAGTAGAAACAGAAGTAAGATTTTTGCAAAAATGGGCAAAGACAGGAGAAAGGGGAGATTAAATATCCTTGTAACTAGACATATTTTCCAATAGCTCAGACAAGTTTTCGGTATCGTAGGCGAAAGGGACAATTTAGCCCCAAGGTGTATAATCTAAATCTTTAGTAGTTCAAATCAATCAAATCAAAAAATCTAATCAAAGTTCGTAGTTGGGGTATAATCTAAAGAAACAAGAGTTCAGCTGATGAGAAAATAAGGTAAGAGGTTGGCGGAGTATTCATGGTAACAGGTTCTAATGGCGCAGGAAGCACAATACTAATTTCACAATCAAAATGTTTAGAAATTGAATATAATATTTGTGGTGTAGGCCCAACTTTGGCAGAAGACAGTTAAATAATTTCCTGAGAAATAAGCGAAGATAATTCAGTAGTTGTTGGTGTTGAAGGCATTGACCAAAAGTTATTTTGAAGTACACTCAAAACTGGATTTCTCTTTAATTTTTAATTGAGATAAAGTAGTTGTAGACTCCAGAGGCGATGATTTGGCTGTTGTATCTGTAAGCAGGAATTGATGGTATTTTGAACATCTTTGAATCATATGTTTTGCAGAATTACGTGTAAAATATTCATTACTCCCTTTTTTGGAACTGTTCGCAAGCAGGTTACAAAAAGTTCCGATAAAAAATATCGGTTGTAAGATGGTTTCGGTATAAATTTTTTGAAGTACCTAAAGTTTTCCCTGTTTCCAGTACTTCCTTTGAGTAAGTCGGACTATTTAATTGCATGACAGTTATGTCATTCTTTCTCGAAGATTTAGATTTTCTCTCGAAATCTTGACAAATCATTGTGTTGAGCGAAGGTCGCTTGCCTGTGTTTCTCAGATAAGGGATGTAACCCAGAAGATAAATTAGATACTTAAGTATTAAATGCGTCGGGTGTTTTTGTGGTTACTTTATGTGGTTAATTGTTGCATATGCAACGCGGGATGTACGCGGTACAGCAGACATTTAGCTGCCAGACACAGTCTATGTTCCAAAATGGTTAGATTTCCTTAAACCTACAAAGCTATATTATGTAGTGTCTAAAATTGATAACGAATACCCTTACCTTAATACTTGAACACAAAATTTACTCCAAACTTATTCAATTTAGCACACTTTTTTAATTAAAAATGCGAAGCAACATGTATTCTAATGAGTTTCTCAGAACAAACTGACTGATAGCGATGCTTTGCAAGGTTATTACTGTCAAACGTTAGATGGAGAAGACTAAAAAATGACCGTGAGTTTATTTTGGGGTAAACTAAAAGGTTTTCTCCCAAAAAGTAAATAAAATTTTTGGCAGAAAACCCCAGTAAAACTTTTTTACCTTGGGTCGACGACATATCGGTATAAGAGATAAATATTTTTTTCAATTTAAACAAAATAATTATTGTTCACTTTTGAAATATTAAAAATAGTACCACAAATAATAGTGATAACTACAAAACTTTTCCTTGTTAATAGCAATATACAAACTTTTCATAGTTGAATGGGTTATACGTATTTGTCTTTTAAACAATTGAAATATTTTCATCATTGACTAGGAATTCAAGGCGCCTAAGTGTCAATATTGTTAAGATAGACCTAGTAAGGAAATTTAATTGAAAAGGACCATTTTGATGGCTATCAGTGTTGTGATTACATAAAAAAAAATTTCAAACTCTGTTCATTGCTTAAAAATTTATTTTCAATGTTACTCTTTTATGCTAGGATCGATTGATTTCATGACTTAAAATGATCCGCCATAACAGATTCGAGTATTGTCGTAGTGATATTTCTTGATATATAACGAATTCATCAATATCTCAAAATAAAAATCTGTCAGATTAAATTTGAGAGTAGTAACTTACACATATGTTTTTAATTGTTACTGTGAGATTATCACATTAAATACACATACTTCAATGATATAAACAAAAATAGCATAGAACGGGTCTCAGTCAGGGAGTAGTCAATAAGATTGTTAAAAAAAAGAAATTTGGAACAGTTCAAGAGGTGCGCCTAGGAACATGGGAAAGAAATCGAACATGGCGAAACGAATTTCTCCTGAATTTGAAAGAGTCTTAGGTGATGCTAGAGTAAATATCCATAGCACGACGATGAATAGGAGATCCCCAAAATCAAGGTAAAAGTTAATTCAAGAAAAGATGAAACAAATGCTCCAGTTTTTGGTATCTCCAGTTTTGGGAGTAACAGTTGTTGGTATCTCCTGCACTAACAAAGAAAATTCGTCAAACAAGTTGAAATGAAAAACTGGATATAGCGGGCATAGCTCAGAGAGATGAACACCCAATAAAGTGAATTTTAAAGATGGAGTGATAAACAGTTCAAAATATAGTTACTAGACGGATATTTAATAAAAAACTTTCATCCAAATGGAAGTGCCATCAACAGGACTCAGCTCCGTACCACACGTAAAAGTTATTGGTCAAATACTTTAATGAAAAAGAATGAACTCTTCTTGAATGAATTCACCAGATTTTAATGTAATCGATAATTTGTGGGCCACTTGCAAGGCTGAGTTACTTAAAGTGAATTGCAAAGCCAAAAATTGTATATTCTTCTTCAGGTTCTTATTGTAGTCAAAGGAAGACATATTTTTAAAGAGTAACTTATAACTTATGACTTAAATTCCATTAATTTACACAAACATAATAACCTGTTGATAGCAATACACATAAAAAAAATTATTATCCTTTTGTATACAAACATACGAAGTGTGTAAATGCTTAAAAAATATAAAATTTTATAATTTCCAATTATATCAAAAATATATCGGTGGTAATATTTATTTAATTTCAACATTATTTGACGCGAAAAAAGCTCTAAAAAACTTCAAAACAATAAACAAGATAAATAAACTAATATAATATAATATAAATAAACAATGTCGTACAGTGAAAAGTACTGCACCAAACTTCTCGTCATCATTTTCAAGTCCAGTTGATCTCTCACACACGTAAAGTTCAGAAACTTTTCCAAATATGGCATCGTCCCTGTTGGGTGGAAAAGTTACCTTTTACTTTTCAAAATGAAGTTCAACTTTTTATCACAAATTTGTCTTTGGCCATGTCCGATAGATTTACGTGTAGGTAAGGAGGTTGCGCATATGTTGGTTCATGTTAGTTAATATACCAAAGTGATTAAATATAAACCGACTTATATGCGGTTTGATTATATATAATCAGTTCTCTTTTCAAGTTAAATGATATGATATTAGTTTATTCTTAAATAATATGGTTTTTTCAAGCCTATAACCGAAACATGAACTTAATATCACGATTTTTAAATAAAGTCGCTTAATTTATTCACACCAGTTTGAAAGGACACTGCGTGTACAATAAATACAAATCATTTTAAAAAAAATAGTTTAATGAAGACAGTAAATGAATAAGACAAAAACAACTTTGGTAATTTAAAATTACGTTGCTATAATTTGTAAATTAGTTGTGAACTACCAATCAACTCTATAATCATATTCCTGAAGCAGTCGAGGGTGTAAAAAAACAGCTGCGTCTCATAATGTGCGTTGATCGACGTTAATTGTGCGAGACAGGCGAACGCTGCAGAAATTCGTACTGTTCTTGCTAGCAGTAATGTAGCAGTAATACCTGTTTTACGATTCTCGTATCAACATTATAAGAGAATCCGGCTGCTAGAGTATTGCATTATCATGACAAGCTCTGTTCCTAGGCCCGTCAGCAAACTCCACTCCCAGATGCATCAGCATTTCTTATCCTTTATAAACTCTGGATCGAAGCTTCACGAAGTTCAGATAATCACAGTTCAATCCAGACCTTAGTCCGCGTCAGTCGTAATCCAGATACAAGCGCGATCAAAGTCTAACTAAATATTTTATAAAATATAATAATTGTAATAATTCGTTAAATAATAATAATATCTAAATTAAATTGTTTTTTTAATATTAAATCTTGAAGTCGTCATAACAGTACGAACTGCAGATAAAATAGACGTTGACGGTCCGTTCAGGTAGCATAAAAAATCCCGTCGGAATGAAGAAAAGTACATCCTAATATTTCCATCATAAACTCTGAATGCAATAAATAAGTATGGTAAACATAGGTTTTGTAATTCAAAAATCTATTTTTTAAATATTTTCTCTAGCATGAAAACATGAAATAAAGTACTGACATTATCGATGTTATCATGGTAGCCGTGGGGATGCCGCATGTTAATTTTTTGTACCCTAGAGGTCTATCGACAAGTTTTTTTTTTATTTTACTGTAAAATTTGAGGTGATCTTCTACAATCACACCGAGAACCCGCCGGGATAAAATCTTTTCAGTCGTAGTTCCTGCTAACTTGCTGCTGTGGGATAAAACTTTTTCAATCGTAACCCCTGCTAACTCGTTACTGTGCATAAATAAAATACACTAGCGGAAACATGTCTTTAATGCAAATTTTGCTTACATCCAATAGAGCCTTGCCCATGTAGAGTAAGGCTCCATTGAAATACATTGTCGATGTCAGATTGAAACAGCTCATAACAGGATTGATTGTTACCATTCAAGAAAAGTCTCAAATCGTCGATAAACAGAAGGCAACGGACAGTGCCGACGCCGTGCAGATGGTGAATCGTTTATAATAATGAAAATTCAAAGCGAAATTAATTATTATTTTTGCCTGACTATAAATTCAGTAATACTAATGCACAATTCAAAGTTTCTTAATTGGATATATTGCTTACGAGCCCTGAAGTGACTAGCCAAAAATTTAATCAGAGTGAATAAGGTATAATTGATTGTAAAATAAAAAACAATTGGGGAGCATTTGTTAAAATTCGATTCAGTGTTATGTTCCGAAGTATGTAGTCTATTATTATAGCATTATATAGCCATTAATTATTTAAAATAATAAGTACTAGGGATAACGGAGCTTAAAATGCATCCTAGTCAATAAAATATTTATTTTTACATAATTTTGAATATGAATATTATATTTAAAGATATATCTCGACCAGCTGTTATGTACAATTATTTAAACTTGGTCTTTTATTAATTTGTGTGTGTCTTAAATTTAAAATTGTTCACGAAAGCATATCAAAGAATTAGGGCCTACGGTTATGATTTGATGTCACTTTTACGATTACGATTATTTGACGATTTCGTGATCATTTGGGGTTTGAGATTGTTGTTCTCTGATTATCTATAATTCATCGCCAAGATGATATAGACTTGACATCGTATACGTGCATAAAACTGTGATTTTTAAATTCATTTATAGGTGAACAAATTCAGAAATAAGTTTTTTTTATCGAAAAAAGAAGTCATTGTAATCCTCAGTTGGTTTTCATATGTAATGCGACTAATTCCATATTTTAAATATTGATATGAATTTATTTTATTCCTTAACCGGGAAAACCTTAAAATTAATAAGAAATCAACTATTAATGACAACATAATTAACGAACCATTAAAAACCTCTCGAGTATGCTACCGGCCACTGCCCCCATTAGAGGGTACACCGGAGCCGTAACACACTTGGGCTCGAGATCGCAGATCTCGCTCTGTTTACTTTATTACAGGACATAAGTATTTGAGACGAGTTTAAACGAACTTGCTGCGTTTTTTCTCATTTTCCGGTATTCGTTTTGCGTTATATAGTCGCGATTTATCGGAAGACCGTTCCCTCCGAACCGCTGTTACTCCAATGAAATTTAAGAACGTTATTTTTTTATTCCATTGCATACGCTTTGACAAGGAATTACAAATGATAGCAGCAAATTACTGATTATAAACTTCAAAAACCAGAAAATTAAAAAGTAAAATAATAAAAAATAATTTCAATGGAAAAATAGAAACAAAAAATAAATATGAGCATAGAATTGACAAAAGTTAATCAAATTGAAAAGTTGATTATCGTAACGTTATTGTAATTTATCGCCACTTAAAATAGAAATAATGTCTGCATATTGATATGCTGGCATGAACTTAATTTTAACCACATTTCGAGTTTTGAGTCGACAAAAGCTTTTAATTTAATGATAGCAACGGCGGCACAGCATGATAATGAAGTCACGTCTATGGAATAGATTTAAAATCTACGATTTTAGTGGATTGTAGAAAAAAATTCATATTGAACTTTTTACGGTTTAAACTAATCGGAACGAGATGCATCATTTGTTTATAAATAATACCAAAAAAAAGTGTTCGAGAAACAAAGTGAAATATTACGTAATTAACAAATAAGTAACATTATGTCTTTCATGAAATGTATCTCCAAAAAAATTTTGAAAATTAAATGAGTTACAATTTATAAAAAAATACCCACTTTTATATAAATCTCCGTTTTTCTCTTTTTTTAAATATAAATAACAATATATATTTAATATAAATTTTAGGTCTATGATTTATAAATAAACCCAATCGCTTGCCATTACATTTCTTAAAATTTTAAAAGTATATTTGTCATAATTTTATTTTCATATTTGGTGATTGGAAAGTAATTGAACTAGAGATAATAATAAATTAAATATATATTTACTATTTTAGTTATATGAATTCAATTGTCCACATACATACATCGTTAACTAATAAATACTTAAATTGGTAAACGTCCTAGTTAATAATCTACTGTGTATTAAGTGGATTGGAACCGGAAATATTCTGAAAGAAAAATAATAAACGAGCTGAATTAACAAAATCCTAGAGAGGTAAAACTATAATATTACTAGTTGCCTTCATCAATTTCTAATCAAGTTAATCCTCCGCATGCGTAAAGTTCAGAACCTTCTTCAAACACAAGTATAAAGGCGTGTATAATTTACTTCATTCACCCGTCGGAAGGAAAAGTTGTATTTTACTTTTGAAAATAAGGTCGGCTATTGATCTTTCCTATCCCAAATTCGATCTTCGACTCCACAAGTTTATGCAAAGGGTAGATACCCCAAAGTTCACATTTTTCGTTGTTTCTACGTGCGTATTATATTATATAGAGGATAGGTTGCACTTACTCGAAAATATCAGGCTATATTTTTCTTCAAAATATATGTTTAAATATCCAGGTTGAGTCAGTTTTTCCAAATATATTTAATAATCGATAAAAAAATAGCCCAGAGCAATTTAATAGAAGTGATTTGACATAATTTAGCCTATATTGAATATATTTGGTATTAATTTTGTAGAAATTCATTATTCACTATTAAATTAAACTACATGATGTAGTATTATTTCTACCTTCTTTACGTTCTTTACCACAACTTTGGTTTCGTTGTATAAAAATATATTAAGGTGGGCTATTATTGCTGTGATAATGTTGTATCAAAATATGTAATTAGTGAATAGTAGCGCCATCTCTTATCGTTTTGTAGAAACTGTTTGTCTGTCTATGACAATTTGCTAAAATAAAAGACAGTCTATTGCGATAAAACGTGTTTTACTATAGGTTATGGGCGTACTCTGTGCTAAATTATCAGTTATTTTCGTGAAAATAGATAATTTGTGAAAGTTATATCGCGGAAACATGACTACGAACTATATTGCCAGTGTTCCTAAACTAAAAGGAAGAGAAAATTATGATGAGTGGAGCTTCGCGGCTGAAAATTTGTTGGTTCTTGAAGGAATGGACAAGTACATCAAGCCAACGGCAAGTTTTGAAGTTAAGCCAGCAGACGACGCAAAAACGAAGGCAAAGCTAATATTGACTGTGGACCCATCGTTGTATGTGCATATTAAGAATACCAAGAGCGCAACAGAATTATGGACTACATTGAAGACCATGTTTGATGACTCCGGTTTCTCACGCAAAATAACATTGCTGCGACATTTGATTTCTATTCGGCTAGATAATTGTGATTCAATGGCTACATATGTGACTCAAATGGTCGAGACAGCTCAACGGTTGAACAGCACAGGTTTTACAATCACCGATGAATGGGTGGGTTCATTATTATTAGCAGGTTTGTCAGATCGTTATTCTCCCATGATAATGGCAATTGAACATTCGGGCATTTCGATAACTGCAGATGTCATAAAGTCGAAATTGCTCGACATGGAAATGACCAGAGACAATGACGCAGGTGCTGCATTTGCCGCGCGAAATAATCATTCGTTCAATAAGTCAAAGAAAGGCAGTCCTAGTCCTTCAACGTCAGTATCAAACAAGAAAATGACAGCAGCAATGACAGATTCATCGAAAATAATTACATGCTACAAATGTAAAGGAAATGGTCATTATCGAAATCAGTGCCCTTTATTGAAGAAAAACAATAGTAAATATGTTTTTAATGTCGTTTTCCTGAATGGAAAGTTCAATAAAACTGAATGGTACGTGGATTCAGGCGCCAGCGCTCATATGACGGTGAACGAATCTTGGGTAAAAAACATGAACCGATCACCGTGTTTACCAGAAATAGTGGTTGCAAATGAATCTACAGTGCCAGTAGTTTGTTCCGGAGACGTCGACATTGTTTCAGAACTGAAATTTGAAATTACAGTGAAGGATGTGCTGTGCGTTCCCAGTTTGACATCAAATTTATTATCCGTGAGTGAACTGATTAAAAATGGAAATAATGTGATATTTGATGAAAAACACTGCTACATTCGAGACAAGAATGATGTTTTGATTGCTACTGCCGACCTGTCAGATGGTGTTTACAAGTTGAGGTTAGAAACACAGACTTGTATGTTGGCCGCACCAGTTAGTGGACATCTGTGGCACAGAAGATTAGCACACCTAAATAGTCAAGACATGAACAAGATGAGAAATATTGTGAATGGTTTGTCATATGAACAAAATTTTGACATAACCAAATATCAGTGTACAACTTGTTGCGAGGGAAAGCAAACAAGATTACCCTTTTCGCATGTTGGTGAGAGAAGCACAGAATTATTACAAAGAGTTCACACAGATATTTGTGGACCAATGGAAACCACGTCATTGAATGGTGCTCGATATTTCATACTGTTTGTAGACGACTTCAGTCGGATGACTTTTATATACTTTATCAAGAATAAAAGTGAGGCATTCAGCAAATTCAAAGACTTCCAAACACTGGTTGAGAATCAGTTGAATAAAAAAATAAAGATGATACGTTCAGATAATGGACTTGAATTTTGCAATAAGGAGTTTGATAATTATTTGAAACGAAAGGGTATAATTCATCAAAAATCAAATAATTACATGCCTGAACAGAACGATTTATGTGAGCGAGCCAACCGTACAGTTGTGGAGAAGGCTAGATGTCTATTGTATGATGCAAAGCTGGATAAACGATTTTGGGCAGAGGCAGCTAACACTGCTGTCTATTTGAAGAATAGATCCGTTGCTTCAAGACTTCAGACAACTCCGTACGAATTGTGGTATGGGAAGAAACCAGATCTCAGTCACATCCGTTTATTTGGAAGTAAAGTCATGGTGCATATCCCCAAGGAACGTCGTTTGAAATGGGATAAGAAAGCCATGGAGCACATTTTAGTGGGATATAGTGAAGAGGTCAAGGGTTACCGGCAACAGGCAACAAGTCAGCTATCTGGATTCCTAACGAAGAGACACTTGAAGATAACATAGAAAAAGAGAGCACAGTTTCAGTGGGGGATAAATCGTCTCATATTTCAGAGACAGAAGACTGCCCATAAGATTATTCTTCAGTGTATGAGGAGAGTAATGAAACAATAACGGAAACTTCATCTCCAACCACAGACATATTAGACCCAGAAGTCCAGACGACATCAACCCCAGAACAGACACCAGAATTACCTGAAAAGCGTTCCAGGAAAGCAACTGAACGGTATGGTTTTACATGCCTTTCCAACACTGTTTCAGCATTAGAGGAGATAGTGTTCTCAGAGGCTCTTGCAGGGCCTGAGAGTGAACAGTGGAAGAATGCCATGGCTGACGAGCTGCAGTCTTTTGAGGACAGCGATGCATGGGAGCTCGTTGACAACCCTGGTGATGTGACAATTGTGAAGTGCAGGTGGGTGCTTAACAAAAAGTTTGACGTGGACAATAATGTGCGGTTTCGGGCTAGATTGGTGGCAAAAGGTTTCTCGCAGAAACCTGGGATTGACTATACGGACACGTTCTCTCCCGTGGTTAGACATTCAACGCTCAGATTATTGTTTGCTCTCAGTGTTAAGATGAATATGAGTATTGATCATTTGGATGTTACTACAGCATTCTTAAACGGTTTTTTGAGAGAAACTATTTACATGTCATTACCTGAAAGTTTTATGAACAAAAGTGGGGGAAAGGTTTTAAAATTGAAAAGAGCAATCAATGGGTTAAAACAGTCTTCCCTTGCGTGGTATGACAGAGTTAAAGATTTACTATGCAAATTAAATTTTAAAAACAGTCAGTATGAGCCTTGTTTGTTCACAAAAACTAAAGGTGAAGCTAAAATTATTGTGGCCCTATATGTGGATGACTTTTTAATTTTTTCGAATTGTCCTGTTGAAAGTAAAAAATTAAAAGATACTTTAGGATCAGAATTTAAGCTAAAAGATTTAGGACCTGTAAGGCAATACTTAGGCATGAGAATAAATGTTAGTAAAAATGTAATTACTGTAGATCAGCAGCAGTATATGGATCAGCTATTAACTAGGTTCAATATGTTGGATTGTAAAATGCATAAAACACCAATAGAGTGTAAATTAAATTTAGAGAAACCTGATAAATGTGTACCTGATGTTCCATATCAGAAGTTAATTGGATCATTAATGTATTTGGCAGTATTAACCAGGCCTGACCTTTCCTATTCTGTTAGCTATTTGAGCCAATTTAATAGTTGCTATGATCTTACACATTGGCATTATGCTAAACGCATTCTTAAATATTTGCAATGTACAAAAACTTACTGTTTAAAATATTTTAAGGGCGGTAGCAAGATAGAGGGCTTTGTAGATAGCGATTGGGCCAGCAATGCCATAGATAGGAAGTCCTACACGGGCTTTTGCTTTACTATGTCGGGATCTGCCATTTCATGGCAAAGCAGAAAGCAAAAGTCCGTATCGCTCTCTAGTACAGAGGCAGAATATACTGCTTTGTCTGAGGCAGCTCGCGAAGGAGTGTATTTGAGAAACCTGTTACATGAAATAACTGGTAACTTATCTGTAATAAAGATCTATTGTGACAATCAGAGTGCTTTAAAGTTGTCATTAAGTAACCAAAGTCACAACAGATCAAAACACATAGATGTGAGATTCCATTATGTAAGAGATGTTGTTAAAAATAAATATATTAAAGTTATGTACTTGTGTAGTGAGGAAATGCCTGCCGATTTACTTACCAAAGGACTGTGTACTATTAAGCATTATAAATTTATGTGTAAATTGGGCATTGTACTTAAATAAAATTGTTGTTTATTTTGATAAGTGGGGGTGTGATAATGTTGTATCAAAATATGTAATTAGTGAATAGTAGCGCCATCTCTTATCGTTTTGTAGAAACTGTTTGTCTGTCTATGACAATTTGCTAAAATAAAAGACAGTCTATTGCGATAAAACGTGTTTTACTAGAATTGCATGCACGTTTTGTTGAACCAAATGCTTTGTATCGTTTTCCGAAATTTAATTCGGAGTCGACGACTACATCACATAGTTTCATTTAATTGTAAATAATAGATTTCTAAAATTAATATGAAAGACAAGATGGAGGAGAGACTTTTTTAGACAAGAAATGAAATCGCAAATCGAGGACGAAGTTTCTCTTGCAATTTTTAAGCAAATGAATTATGCGGTTATGAATAGGTCATATTGGTGATATGTGATCATGATACAAGGTTTGATAATATTGAGGGGTAAAGGAAAACATGATGTAAATTCTTTTTTAATGTGACATTCAAATACAGTCCAAAATTTTAAAACATCTTTGCAAGTTTGGATAAGAAAACCCATATCTTTAGCATTAATTAATTTATAAAATTTGTTGTCAACAGATCCGTTACATACCTCTATATAAATATCACACCCCCTTTTTCATATTAGTTTACATACCAAAACCCAATTATATAATATTTTTCTAAAGTCACACAGTTTTCTATATTAGCATCATATAATTCTGTCTACATTAATACTTTTTTTTTAAATGCTACGTAAAATTGTCTCGCAGTAGAATTATAATTAAATCCGCAATATGGCCTGGTATAAGAAAAAATATTTCTAAGTAATATTGGCTTAATAAATAGAATGAGATAAAGTTGACGCATTTGAATTTTCTTCAACCAAATTATTGTATAAAAATTAATAGAGTAAAAACATAAAT
Organism: Druceiella hillmani; assembly: GCA_039881145.1. Lineage (NCBI taxonomy): Eukaryota > Metazoa > Arthropoda > Insecta > Lepidoptera > Hepialidae > Druceiella > Druceiella hillmani. The sequence goes on from JAYKKI010000007.1 coordinate 25,130,278, forward strand.
GAAAATCCTACTAATCCTGTCTTTTTGATATTATCAATTTAATGTATTTACATTCGAATTTTCCAGTTGTTATATCCATTTTAATTTTGTTTACTTTGAGATTGTTTAACTAATTTTTAGCTTCCAAAATAAATGGGAATATTACATGCACTTTTTTTTTAAACTAGTTTAATTCAAATATTTTGGCTAGCTTAAATGTATTTGTTTTGAACGTAGCGGCTAGGACAAAATTTTCTTTGTTTTTAATATTATCAAGTTTAACCAGTTTTTACCAGCCAATTACCGAAATTTCCATTAATATTTCTAAGAAGCTTAAGCATGTGACAAGTATCCGTCATGATATATACTGCTCTTTTAGTACTTAAATATATATATATATATATATATATATATATATATATATATATATATATATGTGTGTGTGTGTATCTTTACACAAATAACAAATTAAAATTTAACGGACGCAATTTTAATTTGATTGTAACGTTATATATCGGCCTTTACAATAATATATTTATGCAAATCAATTAAGACCTACAGTTTGCGCAGTCATATGAAAAGGAGAATATTAATGAACATATTTTTAATTGACGTTTATATTAATAAAATAGTTTAGTCTGTCTCACCATGTTGAGATCACTTTAGTGGAAATAAGTCAAAACAACATTCTTGCAACGGAAAGTTTCATTGATATCAGTTAACTGTTCCGGCATAATGATTACATACACATAAAAAACGCAGATATGAAAAAAACACTGTTAAACACAAGGAAATAAATCCCAAAAATAATATTAAAATGGTAAATGTAAGAATATATAATAATTTCACAGAAAAACAATACTGAAATTTTGCAGTTTTCAGTATTGTTTTCATTATTGTTATTTTTTCAGTATTGCGGGTGTGACAAAATTAAATAATGAAATACAAAACGTGTACTTTGATATTACATTAAATCTATTTTGTTCAACTTGTAAGGAGATTTTCTAAATATTGGTTATGTGTTAACTATTAATACCAGTATATTTATATCCTTAACGATTAAAGCATAACGTGCAACATTTATTACTCGGAAAGTATTTGTCTCTAACATACTTGAATTTTAATGTCACTACTCGGCTCCCTTTTTAAACAGCCTAGTATAAATTTCGAAGAATATACGTAAGAAGTATGAAAGTTTTGGTAAATATGTAGTTACGGAATACTTATATACATGTTTTCGTTAATTGCAGACGAAAAATACAAAGATTTTCATTTAAAATTACCAGTTTACATTGTTTAAAATATTTGTATTTCTAATTTATTTCATTACTTCTTAAAATGAAAAGAAGCGTTCAACTAGAGATAATAAATGAATAAACATTTTCCCGTATTTCGGTAAAAAGATGCTGTAAAATAAAATACGAGAAGATATTACTTGTCAAATTCTGGAATATGCAAAAAAAAAAATAACACAACTTGGCTCGATATAAATAAAATGGTAAATAAATTCGAGTAAAATGATATGAAGTTTTTTTTCGTTGCTTTACAGCCGTGAAAGCGAATCAACCTAACAAACCATCTGGTGTCTCCAGTTGTTAGGAAGAATTTTATGAGTTATGGCCTTCGGAAAAAAAATACAATTGCTCTGATTTTTAATTAGAAATTTGAAAGGAGAACTAATGTACTAGTTTATATTTTTAAGTTGATATAAATGCTCCACCGCTTTATCATAAATCAAATCATACACTTTGCTTTTTAGATAGTTATAGATAAATTAATTAATTTTTGTTTAACTTAACGATATTTAATCTAATTTAAGACACTTGATAACTGAAGTAAAGTTTTTTTATCTACATTAACCTTTACATAATTATATTTATGCGTAATGATATTTAGTGCATTCACTTTCATTCATAAGATTCATCATAACATATGGGATGTATACTAAATTAAAATTCTCAAGATGTTGGTTGCCGGGTTTAATGATAATTTTTTTTAATCTGTACTCTTAACTATGTTTAAATGGATACCACAACGTTTTTGTCAACATCATCAGATTTTTATTCAATACGACCCTTTTAGTCGAACTTCTTGAGAATTGGACCGTTTTAACACGAATATTGCACTAGTAAACAACACAGACAACCACTACGAGTCATATGTTTAACGTTTTTCTTAACCATTTAAACTGTCGAGAAACAAAATCGATGGTGACAGACATTCGAAACGGTTTAAATAAAAAAAAATTGACTTATTCAATCTATAAAACCAACCACTCTCGAAGTCTTTTCGCTTCTATCTGGGTTAAATATCAAAAGACGTTGAAATACGTAGTTTATTATTTTAAATAATGTATATATATATATATATATATATATATATATATATATATATGTATATATATACATATATTTATATATATGTGTACATATGTGTATATATATATATATATATATATATATATATATATATATATCAAGATTTCACAATTTTAATATAAGCCTATATTTCAGAATATCCGTCCAATTTAGATTCCAAAAATTCATTTCTTAGCGTTTTAGCTGAGTATCCATATGAATGCAGCTTTATACCGGTAATACAAAAATAAGTCGTATTCCTCAGGAATGAGGGAAGAAGTAGAAAGAAAATTTCAAAGATAAAACTATCGAAAAAGAGAAACACAGTAGAAGTTGACTTTTTAATGCTTGAAACATTTCGCTGATGATATTTTAAACACCAATCATTCTGCAATGTTTCATCAACAGACGTATGGTGTAGATAATTGTTCATAAAGCTAGTATATTTTCATAAACATCTTATTTCTGAAACGTCTTTAATAAATAGATGAAATTCCATTTTGGCTATAACTTCGGATGAAGCAGCTCAATAGCTAGTCAAATATCGTCACTCTTTACCCCCCAATACGTATGTGAAACCAACTAATAGAATTTCTACTGGCATATCATATAATATAAGACTCTCTAAAGTTGAAAAAAATAGATTAGAATCAAATTGCGAATACATCAGATACTCACTATGTATGTTTCTCAAATCTGTCTTAAGACGTCCTTTTTTTCCGTCTCTTTTTTTCTAACTAAATTTATAAATTTAAATAATTGGAACTGAATATAACTGTCCAAATTAAAAGTTACATTTAAAAGAAAGTGAGAAAATTTCTTATATAGTACTTTCAAAATACGAAGCATTAATTAATATTTTATTGTATGAATTTAGTAAACCGAATCTCAAAAGAAAAAAGTGGAACCACTCACTTAACACCCATCTGTGTATGATAATCATATCTGTCAGAAACGTTTTGACTTAAAAAGTCATAATTTGGTACTATAACGGAACTCACTGACTCCTACAATTGGTAAGAACCTAAAGACATATTTGCATTCAGCTTCATAGAGTAATCATTGCAATGTAGTAATTTCAAAACTATTTTTCAAGATCTGGAATTTCACGTAAAATAATATAAGAGGTAGTGTTGTAAATTCCCACAGAAAACGTGTTTTTGTAATATATTAACTCTATTATTAGAAAACTATAACTGACTCCATGTACGGTCGACCATAGGTATAAATTAATAAAAGAAAACAGCACATGCCTTATTCGCCCTTTTATCCTTCAGCACACAAACAGTATTGGAACGCAGAGTAAACTTGTCGACACAGGTCGTGTTTGGATAAAGAATTGAGCAACATTACATTACACAGAAGGGTATCGTTTGCTTTCTTGTCTCTACTAAATAATACATAGGTGAATATCGTCGGATTTTCTTCTGTTTTTTTTTTTAATTATGCGTTGTAGATTAAATATATCTAATATTAAAAATACATACCGATTTCAAAATTCATAATGGAAGAAATTGATTTTCTAAATGCGTTCTTAAAAATTTTGGCTACTTTAAAAATATATGAGAAAAACTTACGTAATAATAAATTTTGGATCTGAGTATTCTAAGCAAACATTAAAGAAAATATAAAAGAATTTACCTAAATTTATAATTTACTTTGCATATTAAATTCCGTGTTGAAAAGGAAAATGTACGTAAATTGTTATTATGCTGTTTAATTTTAAAACATGAAATTATTTTTTTTCCTTTCGTTTAATAAATTGTGTAATTTAAAAACAACTGTAAATCCCCATGAACTAAAAACTCCATTTCATGGGTAAATTTGCAAATTTGCAGTAAATAATATGAATTATATAATAGAAATCGTGATTACTCTTCGATTCATGCTTACCTTGTGGGCGCTTAAAAGGAAATGGTTTAATCGACTAATGAGTAGAGATAATGAGACCCTCTACGATCTCTCAAAGAAATGTACAGTGAATTCAACGTTTGTGGATAGTTGCAATCTTTATTAGGCACATTATCTTATAATTTTTTTGTAAACCTTTTATCTACACTTTGTTGAATGTACAAAAGGCTTATTTAATCTATCGAGATGGAATTTAATTTTTTTATTCATCACGCTTTGCACGAAGAATTCATTTATATGGAAATATGAAAAAATATACCTTCATATTATTTAAAATATTATTTTCTGCTCTTCATTGTTGCAAACCTTGTCAAACTTTTCAAATTTAATCAGGCATAAGATTGAAGCTCAAGAATGTATGGCATAATTTATTTAAATTATTTTTTAAAGTGACACTCGGATTTTTTTGTTTCAACCATTCACAAGTAAAAATCTCTCATGAGCGGAAACTAAAATGTAAGATACTAACTTGGATACTAATTTACACTCTTGACAATAGTCAGGTGGAATTTTTGTTGAGTATGCAAATAGTTTCTTTTGTTTTAAAATGTGAAAGCAACTAAATGAAAAAAAAAACTTTTTCATTTCAGTAATCTGCGAGATGTTAATTTGAGACCTTAATAAAAAACTTAACCCAAGAAGGATTTTCTGATCCGAAAATAATTTTTTTCGCCTAAATACCACGAGTCCTAGCGACCAAACACATACTCAAAGTGGGAAATTAAATCGCATGTAATGAACTAGAAGTCCCAGTTATAAATAAATCTGGCCAGTCCCAGTTATAAATCGCAAGGCCCCACAGAACACGTCTCTATTTCAAACAATATTTAAACACATGAAACTATAAGCCGCACACATTCTATTAAATCAATGATGACGTATCGCGTTTTAAAGGACAAAAAAATTTCTTTAAAATGAAAATACCCGAGCGCGAAACGACGCTTTAAAGTGCTCCCAAAAGCTGGAACCCCCACTGAATATTTCTTATTTATGTTCTCTCGTAAAACAAAGAAATATCCTGAAGATTCACTGCGACGTGGGTACTTGCGGTGTTGATTGACTTGGCAGAATAAAAATAATATTTTTTATTAGGTAGTGTTATGAGAACTTAACTAATCTGACGAACACAACGCTGCACAATTATTAATTACTTATTATTTGGGATATCAAAATATATACATTTTCATTTCGTTGATTAAAAGCTATCCGAGTAGTTTTTTTAAAGTGAAATAACCATATATTCAAATCAAATAATTGAAAAATAAAAGCAGAGAGAATTAAGTTTCCATTTTAACAACTAGGATATTAGAACTTGCTCTTTCAGTTCGATCATGTTAAGCAATGTAATGAATGAAGTACCTCACTTTATTGGTATTTCATTAAACGTCACCGGTTAGTGGTCACCTTTTAGACAAGTTTAAACTTTAAATGTTATATTATTGAGTACAATTCACATTATAACCTATACGATAACATACGATACAAGTTTAAAACGTGCTATAATATTAATTAATATGTCGTTAAAATTTTAATAAAACCAGCCAGATACAAGTCGGTTTCAGACTAAGAGGGTATAATGTCTACGTATTTAAAATTACATAAATTTTGGTATAACAGATGTATATTTTTTTATTTAAATAGAATAAATTTATATTCATTTTGTTGCAATGAACGTAATACCGTAGAAGTTAGCTACAAAACTTTTCCTTTTTTTGGTTAATTGTAATATAAAAATTTAAATATATATATATATATATATATATATATATATATATATATATATATATATATATATATATATTTAAATGTATTTGTATTATTTTCAATGACTAAGAATTCAATTTGTTTGAGTCTCAATGATATCAAGATAAACATAATAAGAAAATATAAATAAAGAGAACTATTTTGATAATAGTAAACTTTGTAATTTTTAACGGAAATTTTAAACTGTGTCGGTATTGGAAAAGGAGTCATTTTATGACTCTACATAAACAATTTTTGATATCGGGTCAAGGAAGTAAATATTACTAGTGCATATAATTTTTAGGTCCCTGTTTTATTCCATTTAGGGGTTAAAAGTCTCTGACATACGGACAAACGGATAAAAGACGTTGCCACAATAATAGGATTTCATTCGTATTTTTCAGTTGTTGAATCCTATAAAAAATTTCATATCCTTTTTACGAAATGTTTTATGTTGGTTGATAGCGTTGTAATTGCGCTAATTATCATACGTAAAGCTCAAACCTCAACAAAAAACTTATATAAAATTAAATAGCAGATTTTTGACTGTTTAGTGGTACTTTCTTATTATAACTATGGTGTCAACTAATAAGTTTTGAGTCACGATTTCTGAACTTTTTTAGAAAAGTTACCAAACGTTTCAGAATATTTCGTCATAAGGTACCACAATTGGTGGCAAACTTTCAAGTGTATCACTTATGAAAATAGATTCAAATCGACCCCATGTACATTATGAATACCATCTGATAACGATTATTTTTATAAAAACCCAATATCGGTCGGAAAAACCAAAAAACGAAATGCTTAAAAGACCAAAAAATTAAAAGCCATAAATGTCGACTTTATGCAAATATATATAGGGGTATAAATAAATCGAAATAGTGTAGCTGAGTATGACGAGTAGCCTATATAAGTGACGGGATGAATATGATATTATAAGAAGAAAAATTTAAAGAGGGAAAGACCAACCTGACTGAAAAACTGTATTTCCCAACAAAATAAAAATGCGTCAGTTTTTATTTGCGAATAATAACCTGGATTTACATTATTGTGCGAATTAATGGAATCACAACGAAATCTGAAATCCATTGTCACTTAGGAATGCGTAATATAGAACAAAGATGACTCCGTGTCTCTTCTGAACTGTAAATAGACTTACTTGATGCTGGAGTAAATAGTTATGACTCAACGGTACATAGAATGTTCCTAGAATAGGAAAAAAACTCAAAAAATTATAGAACAAGTCCTGATTTGAGTCAAGAAAAGTTGAAAGGATGTTGAAGGCTGAAAAAGTATTGTATAAAGATGATTTACACTTCTTGATGCCCTTTACACTGACGGTCAAAATTTATCAGAAACAGTTGGTGAAAAACTAAATGGGAATAGGTTAGAAGACCGAATATTTAATGAAGAGAAATTTTAGAGATGGAATGACAAACAGTCAAAAATATAGTCATTGGAAGGGTTTTACTAACTTTTTTAACCTTCAGAAATACAATCCAAATGGATGTGTAATTTTTCAATAGGACTTTGCTCCGTATTGTACATATAAAATTGTGGTAAAATTCTGCAAAAGGAAAGAGAATAACTTTTCTTGAATGACTTGATAATTAACCAGACTTGAACGCAATATAAAATTAGTGAGCCGTTTGCACGGCTAGATTATGTAAGGTTGATTTCATATTCCGGACAGATGAATACAGTAATTCAATTGTAATACTAGGACAATACAACCAAGAAAAATTATCAAAAACTTATTGAATATATGTTCAGAGAGTTCGGGGTCTCACTGATTTTTAAAAAATGACTTATCATTTACAGCCCTATCGGTTTCCATAGCCAAATTTTGTTTGATTCTTTTAATTTTCTCATAAGTATATATTTGTATATATATATATATATATATATATATATATATATATATATATACATATACATATACATATACATATTCATATCTATAACGACACAACCACTGACCACTTACTGCACAGTAAATGATTACCTCGGACTTTTGCCAATTTAAGTATTTCCTAGTTAATAATGTATCTTCACAGGCAATTAAATGCACAGAAACAAATATTAAAAAGTAATTCTTAATTTATTCAAAACTTTAATATAATTATTTTCCTACTACAAAATATGAAAATTTAATTACAATAAATGACACATTAAAATTTTAAGTTTTAACTGCAAACAACTAAACTTATTAGGAAATAATTGATCTGAATTTATCTTATAAATTATTGTTATTTGCGGGAGACGAGTTTAAAAAATAGAAAAAAATAGAGACTAATATATAACCCGTTATTTTTTTAAAAATTGGGAAACTATAATTTTATATATTTGTTAATTTTATAGTATTTTACGTTGTTTATTATACAACGTTATTCGGTAGATATTATTTTACAAATACATGTTGCATCTCTATTCGATTTAGCTCGAAACGTAAAGATCTTTTTAAATTTTTTCTGCAATCTATTAAAATCAAAGGCTAAAAATATACTCCACGGATTGTATTTCGTAATCGTGCTATGCGGATGTTGCTATAAATAAATTGTAGGCTTTTCTTTTAGATATTATCATATGAAAGTCATAATCACGTCAAAAATAAATTCATATGTACATACCAATATGCGAAAATAATTTCTATTTTAGCTAACGATTAATTACAATGACCTAACGATAAAATAGGTAATCTATATATTTATTCTATATATTTATTCGCTTATTTAGAATAAAAGTGGAATGTCGCAATAAACAGATATAACAAAATCAAATGTTTCTGTTTTTCAAAGTGTCAACAAATTTTACAATGGCAAAAATTAAATAGTTTTTAAGCAATCCAATTGAACTTAATAACAAAGGGCATATGTGTTTATTTTTTACATTTTATAAGTTGTATAACTACGTTTTAGTTGCTTGATTATGCTACTTAGCCATGAAAGCACGTCTATACAGTTTTGTTCAAACGATTTGATAATCAACATCGTTTTGTTAAAGAAAGTTTTAACAATATATATGAATGATATATTATTAGTTTTTTTAAATATTGTTTTAAAAAGCTTATAATCAAAACTTGAACTTAACATTGTGATTGTTAAATAAAATAATTTGTTGATTAATTTATTTTTTCCAACCACAAAGGGTACGTGAGTGTATAATAAATACAAATTTGTAAAGAAATAGTAATAAAAAAACAATAAATGACGACGACAAAAAACCTTTGTAATTTAAATTGACACAGCCATAACTGGTTAATTAATGGTGAACTAAGAATAAATTCTGTAATCGCATTCCTAAAGCGGTCGACGGAGTAAAAGAATCAGTGCAACTTGCAATAGTGAAAGATGCAGAAAAATTGTTTGTACTCTCGTATATATGAAATAAGCTGTGATGGTCCTCCCATTTACCATAAGAAATTAGCTGTCAGAATTGAAGAGAATGACATCCGAAGGAAAATGAGAATATGATCCGAATCGATCAGAGAGATAGAATAAGATCGATCTGAAAGAGGAATATTCAAATTAATCAAAGGGTTTCATATATAATGCGACTGGTTCTAGAATGATATGAGTTGTCTTATTTCCTAAAAGGAAATACTCTTACATTAATAAGAACTCAAATATTAATTACAACATAATAAACGAACCGCTAACAACCCCTCGAGTATGCTACTGACCACTGCGCCCATTAGAGGTTTCACCGGAGCCATAACACACTCGGGCTTGAGGCCGCAGATCTTGCTATGTTTACATTATTACAGCACATTAATACCAGTATTTGGGCGGAGTTTGGTCGAGCTTCCCTTATTCTTTCTCCTTTTCCGGTATTCGTTTCCCATCACATAGCTGCGATTTGTTGCTAACACGTTCCCTCGGAACCGCTATTACTAGGATGAAATTGAGTAACAGTGAGTATTAATCATTCAGTTGTAAGGTTGTATTCTGGTAAATTAAATGATTATATCTTCTATTTGCTACAAACTTTTATTTTTTTTAATAATTTACACACAAAAATGCTTCAACAAGTATTTATAAATGATATCAGCAAATTGCCTAAAATAAACTTCAATAACCACAAAGTTAAGAAATAAAATACAAAAATTATTTTTTCGGAAGAATAGAAAAAATATATATAAGCATATAATTAAAAAGGATTAATCCTTCTAAAAATAGGTTATCGTTAGGTCATTGTAATTAATCGTTAGTTAAAATAGAAATTATTTTCGCATGTTGGTATGTACATATGAATTTATTTTTAACGTGATTACGTCTTTCATATGATAATATCTAAAAGAAAAGCGTACAATTTGTTTATAGTAACATCCGCATAGCACGATTACGAAATAGAATCCGTGGAGTAGATTTTTAGCTTTTGATTTTAGTGGATTGCAGAAAAAATTTAAAAAAAATTTGTACATTTCGAGCTAAATCGAATAGAGATGCAACATGTATTTTTAAAATAATATCTACCGGATAACGGTGTATAATAAACAACTTAAAATATTATAAAATTAACAAATATATAACATTATATTTTTCCAGTAATATATCTGTAAGATTATTTAAAAAAAATTAAATAGGTTACAATTTTTTTAAAAATACTGGGTTACATATTAGTCTCTATTTTTTCCATTTTTTAAACTCGTCTCCCGCAAATAACAATACCTTATAAGATAAATTCAGATCAATTATTTCCAAATAAGTTTAGTTGTTTGCAGTTAAAACTCTCAAAATTTTAATATGTCATTTATTGTAATTAAATTTTCATATTTTGTAGTAGGAAAATAATTATATTAAAGCTTTTAATAAATTAAGAATGAGTTTTTGATATTTGTTTCTGTGCATTTAATTGCCTGTGAAGATACATTATTAACTAGGAAATACTTAAATTGGCAAAAGTCCGAGTTAATCATTTACTGTGAGGTAAGTGGTCAGTGGTTGGCATAACTCTGCAAGAAAAAATATAAAAAGCCTCAATCAGTCAAGAGTTACAACTGAAATTTTGTTACTCGCCTCCATCATTTTTGAACCTAGATAACTTATATCTTAAGAATACAGGGTATTCTTAAAGTTTAGAAGCTTCTTCAAACATAAAGGCGTGTCTAATTCACTTCATCCGCGCTTGGGGAGGAAAACTTGTGTTTAACTTTTGAAAATAAAGTCGGTTGTTGAACTTTTTTATCCCTAATTCGACCTTGGACCGTCCTCAATAAGTTCGTGCAAAGTATAGATATCCACATATTTCGGCGTTTTTACGTAGGTATCTTATCTTGTGGACAGCGGATAGCTTTCGTTTATTCGATAATAGCAGAGTATGCTTTTATACGAAGTATATGTGTAAGATGTTAAGATTGGCTCAGTTTTTACCACTCTATTTAGTTAATAATATAAAATTGGTACATTGTGATTTTATATAAATTTTAGTGTTTCATTTTGTCGATGTTTTCTAAGATGACTTTTATTAATTATAATTAAAGTTTAAGTACAGAATTAATTTAATTTCTTCAAGTAACTAAGAGAAATTGCATGACGAAAATAAGGCATTAAATTAAATATAATTTAAAATTTTCAAATAATTGATAAATATCTCATCAATTACTTGGGAATATTGAAGATTAGACTATTTTTGTTATATAAGATGTAGGTGTCTAATTACGTAAGCTATTTATCAATAACGTCGTTGAAAAGGGACAATGAAGGAAGTAAACGAAAAGAAACAGGCATGAACAAAATTATATTGTTATATAACAATGTATTTTGAAGTAATTTGTCATAAATTAAATTGTTTAAGTTTATTTATTAAAAGAATTAATTGAAAGAAATTATCTCACGATATGAATAAAATAAAATAGATTTTTTTTTTCTTTAAGCCTTATTTCCGAAATTTCCTGACTCATTTATTTCAAACCAGCGCGCACATTTTTTTTAATGTTAACAACCTACTGCAAACACGAATCGAAAAAGACGCCTCACCATGAAGCGATATGATATATAATCTTAACAGGTTGAGATATATCTAGAAAAAGCCTCGAGTGAGTTATGATATCGGTTTAGTGCATGTCATTGAAATATATAGTTTTTTATTATTACAGATTATTTTTACTCAGTGGCAAAATTTGACGAATAAAATGTCGAAACAAAAAATATGTAGATTTTTAAAGGGAATAATTTTATATATTACAAATTGCAAAATGTTCGCTTAAATGTAAATTTAAATATACATGTAGCTCACAATAAATAATTCTGAATAAATTCTTGACATTACTCTTTATCGACGAACAAAATTTGCCAATCAACCTTCGTTAACAAATTATAACGTTAGTTTAATACCACTGCTCAATATAAATTAAAACATAATCAACAAAGAACCTCAATGTCTCGACCGCTGTGTTACCGTTACAGGAAATTATATCAATCAAATATCAAAATGTGATATATAAACAACACTAACGGTCACAGTTTTTATTCAATTTAAGTCAACATATACTTTGAAAGGTAATTAGAAATAATAATTCGTAACAGATTTTGCAGAGATATGAAACTTCTCATAATAAAGGGAAGACAAAGTAAATTATTGCTATTATTTGGATTTCATAATTATTTTTAAAATTGAGATAATTGCCATAAAAAATATTCACTTACATATTTATTGCTATCTTTTCTCTTGTCAACACGCATCTCCCGGAAAATCATAAATCATTTGTATTTATTTCTATCAGCGACAGTTATCATTTATTAATATAAATGACGATATGGAAAACAGTAATCGTAATGAAATGATTTATTTAGTCATCATTTCATTAATCATATGAATCATTTTCATTTTAAGTTAATCAATAAAACCGGTGGGTAAATTAAAATTGAAAAATTGATATGTAACACTGATTAAATCATATTTCGGATAAATGTTATGGTTGCTTAGTAACAAAAAAATAAACTATATTGTGAAACAAAAATTAAGTCAGCGGTTCACTACAGTTAAATGAAAAAAACAATTTAAATTACAATATACAGAGAAGCACAAAATGAGCATATACAAATACACAAACATAAACACAAAAATAAACACGAATGTTAGTATAAAAGTTTTCATGTTTTGACGTGGTTCTTTCTTATGTACAGAATGGTTAATCATGGAATGAGTTTGTTGGCAACAGGTGAAAGTGGTCTTATGTTAATGGGCAAATTAATTTTATAACTTAATACTTTATGAATAAACGTACGTATACTATTATTTAATTGACATACAAGACTGATGACTTAAAAATGTAGAAGAAGATTATCGGAAAACAAAGAACAAATTTCCGCGATGCTTCACACTACGCTACTGATGATACCTTCGATAAAACATAATATGGAACTGCATGCACTTTTTCGATGGAATGGGAAGTTAAAGGATGGCAAAACGTAATGATTTCGACAAACGTAGCGAGATATACCTTGCATAACCTAGGGAAAAAGCTAGCTGCGGCCATTAAAATTGTAAATCGGTTCAAAAAAAGTAATAAAATGCGCAATCATTGAAGCAAGAAGACGCAGATTGTCCTTTTTATTATTAGGAATTAATACATCAAACGAATTTAACGCATACACGTTCGACTCCTTTTTCAGGCAGCTAACTGGCGTCACTAATACATTTATATTCGAAGGCCATTATTTGTGATGAGAGTGTATAGCAGTTGTCAGCACATTACGAGTGTTTATATAACAACCGTATTAAGTTTATTCCTCCCTTTAAATAGGGACATAGAAAATAACATGTTTCAATTTTAATGCGGACGCAGAAAAATGTAGATCATCATGTCGATAAGATCTTCTCATTGTGAAGGTGTCACTGCAAATGTAAATCTGTCAAACTATCGTCCGTATCGAAATTACTTAGGTTACCAGAAATATATTTAAATAACAATACAAAATTAATATAGAAAAGCGTAATCTTACAGAATATAAGATCACAATAATGGTAAAATTCGTCACCCTGACATCCTCCCTTTTAAAATATACAAAAAAATTTTCTTGATATACCTTTGTTTTGTGAGTGTTTTTTTAACTAGAACAGTATGAGGAAGTCCGAAACCATATCGATTCAGTTTTGACTCAGTTTTATCATAGCAACATTTCATTACATGGGAGGAAAAATCTGAACAGTAGAAGATGGTCCAATTTTATAAATAAATTTCATGCATTTGTGTAAAATAATTTGCGGAAAAAAACTATTGCTTCATTAAATATTCAATATGGCCTCCACTTTGCTGTATTGCATGTTGCTAAACGCTTCTAGTAACTTTTGACAAAAACATGTGGTGAATGTTGTACAAATAGTAATAAACGGCATCGTTTAACTCCTGTATGGTGTAATATCGCGATTTATAAACTTGACCCTTAAGGTGACCCCATATGAAAATATATTTTATTCAAAAAGTTCATTAATAGCGTGAAGCTAGTAAATGTTTTTGCATACACATTTCTACCATTATAAAAAGTGTTCGCATTTGAAATTTGACGCAATATGCAGATAAAGAACTACCTACACATTATAATATTGATGTGTTATATATCTTGACTAAATTTACATTACAATACGTATGTTGATAGTAATTCTGTGACAAGGTTTTTACAAAATTTTACCAAATTCTGCTAGCCCGATTTTACCTTCCCATACAATAAAATAATACTACCGTAAAACTGAGTTGATTCACATAAAAAAATAATTTTGTTAATTTTATTAATTTTTATGAAAAACCCAAGCTCGACCAAAAATTTGACTACTCCAAAATTGTTTTCAATAAGAAACCTAATGATGGCTAAGACAGTTTCCCTGTGTTTTTTAATATTTCGAATTTCCCCATACTGCCCCAGTTAAAAAAATACACTGTATAGTGATATACTTTTAAACATAATTAATTACCACCCTTTTTTCCTCAGTGAAACTACGATGAATTTTATATAAAAATTGATCTAAAATTAAGGATTTGTAAGAAAAATATTTAGTATATTTTTAATTCTATATTTTTAAAAACTCCTCGCGTGCACTTTCATTACAATTATTAGTTATATAACGTAACGCGTTATCTCTTAGTTCTATCCCAGTTCAAACAGAAACAAAAACTGAATTAAGGCGAAATTAATTAATTTTTTTGGCATCTTATTTTTGTACGTACCGCATCTCGCATAATTGTCTGAAATTATTTAGAGTCTGCAATTAACAAAGATAACTACTCGATTTATAGATAATTACATTCTTAAGATTTTACCGAGACAAACTGACTTAAAATTTACATTTCACAGACTCAGCATTTTATATTAAAATATTCACTTTAAATGGTCAGCCGTTTCGTAATATTATTGAATGTGTAATAATAAGAATTTTATTGTTCAGCGACCATAAAATGAGTAGCTGAGAACAACCCACTTTACTGGGTTACATTTTGGTACATCTGTATTGTTCTTTTCTATACCTAATATAGAAGATGTGAATAAAAAGACTTTTTTGTTTCTTTCTTTTATCAACAATTCAAGAATATTCCTGGACCTTCCATTCTAGTTAATTCAAGTACATTAGATGACATTCTAGTATATTTTCACTAATTAATAATTTATAATTTTAATAAATTTATATGTAACACTTGTGAAATTTCTAGAATTTGCTCGATACTTCCTATTTAATTCATTCTAATACGTACGAGAACATACACACACGCATGCACGCATATATATATATATATATATATATATATATACACTTAATAAAATATATAACAATTCAAAATAAAAGTATAAGACCAATATGTTTAAATTACATTCAAGGTTTAAGCATAAAAGAAATTAATTAGAGATAATGTTTCATCGTAGATTTTTTAAATTAATTTTTATATTTTCTTAGACATTGCACAGAGCGTTGGAATTATGTTTATTATTAGTATTTGTATTTGTCAGTTTGATTTTAGATAATTTTTTTTGCATTCGTCGCACACGCGAACAAAACGTTTAATTTTTATGATGTCTTTCAAGAAAATAAATTAGTCCATTTTTTGTATTATTTACTTTGTGTGAGTTATTTACTTTTTTCAATTATATTCATTATATAACATATATTATTAGTGTTCTTTAATATTTTTACCAATTTATTTGGCGTTCTTTTATGAATATCGTATTAAGTATCAAAATATAAGACTGAAGTCTTGCGATATGATATATGTATACTCAATACTTAAAATAATTTGTTTTCGTGTCCATTAAACAATATTATTTACTTGATGTATATTAATGTGCAATGTATTTATCACTTTTTAAATATAAACGTATTTTCTCAAAAGGATTTTGTGATTACGTGCTAAATAGGAATTTTTATTTAGATGAACCGTAACGTGATAAATTGCTTTATTTACTCTAAGTGTAGGAGTGTACTTTTTTGTTTTGTTTTATTTAAATCGCATCGGAAGTAAATAACAACAAAAATCGCGACATTGCAGCGTCAGCTGCTTGTGAATTATACAACAAAAAACATGAGAGCTGTCATGAATTTTACGTTTCTGCTTATCTGTAATTCTGTATATCTACTTGTCTGTGGCTTCAAATCTGAGTAATAGAGTTCGTTTTTCTTTATGTGAGTACGAACTATTAAAAAAGTTCTTCTATAGCTATGTTTGATATTTGAATTTTCAACAGTTGGAAATTGGTTGGCAGTTCACTGTAGTCTTTGTTGTCACTAAAAGAAATTGAGTGATAGGAATAATTAAGCAGGCTCCCTTTAGTTTCAAATGTTTAAATTTATGGTACTGATTCCTCAAATTTTCAGGTTTGATGAAGACTAAAATAATAGAAACGTATGTCAGCAATATGATAGCTGCAAACCTAAATTCAAATTTAAATACATAAGTTTATGGTACTTAGAACTTATATTTTTTTTCCTCGTAGAGTTCAAAAGAAACAAACAATTCGAATCCTATTAATGTATGTAAGTGTACACTAAGTTTACTGTTGATAGTAAAGTAAGGTAAGTTTGGTAAAAATAGAGCGCGTGTTACAATTGACAAACTAATATACGAAATGGACTGATCAAAGTATTACCTTTTAATGAAACATTCAGAGTATCCTCGTTAAATTCAGGAACTCGCATATCTTTTTGACCTTTCGTCTAATTTGGGATGAAATAATCCCAGTACCAAATAGAAAGGCTTCTATAATTTTTCTGGAAAATTATGGCAAAAAGTATTGAAAACTATCAATAATATGGACATTGTTTCACACACAGTTTTTCATACTGGCTTAATATAATAGCAACTCGTTTAGAAAATTAATTTTTCCTTTTATGGTATTAACAATACAAAACTTTGATTAGAAAATATACAACGCTATTTATTAGTGCAGGTAAAATAAAATTGACATCTAGTATGTTAAGAAAAAATGCTTTATTATTTTTAGAAATCATGTTGACACAATTTATTGTTTAGGGGCAATTTTGACCCTCGATTCTTGTCCCATATATCACAATATGAAGGAACACTCGAGTTACAGAGATGGATGCTACATGGAAGACTTTGTTTCCCACTGTTGCAATTGCAAAATCATAAATCGACTCACCAAAGCCCTAAAGCGCGTTATTTGCGAACTCTATAACCGCGCATCGCACCACTTTCTTTATAACCGGACATAAACATTTGAAGCGAGTTTGTTGTATGCGTATTCGCCTTTGTTCGCCCCTAGACTGTCTGGCGAACTATTGTTATCATGTAGAATCAATTTATTGCTATCACATTCACTCGCGTGGCGCGGGTTTAGATATTACAGATTTATGTTATAAATACAAATAAATGTGCATATAGCGTTGAATAAGTGTTATTGTTAAGGTTTGACTCCTTTCATAATTGTATATTTAACCAGCAGTTTCGAGCGGATACGTTCTTTTGCGTTATAAATTATGTTTGCATCTACAAAGTACCTTTGATAAGGAAGCGTACATAGATCTCATTTCTATATGTATAAATTTTGATTGGGGATGAACTTAAATATTCAGAATGACATATAAAGGGTTTTATTAAGCAATCATGATGTTATTTTTTTATATATTAAAAGGATAATATGTCGTTTTTGATAATATTAAACAAAATTTATTGACGTGCCAAAACCCAGTCCCAACTGGCCATAAAAACAAAAATTTGCTAATATTATAACATTCTGTTGTAACATAGGTAAGTAATATGAAACAATTTCTGTCAAAATTAAACCCTAAAGCGGACGGTAAGAGATGAATGTCTTTTGATAGACGTATTCATTATTTTCGTACTAATAGTCACTGAAATGTAAAATTTGGTGTTTATTTTTTTATATAACGTAAACTTATACCACTAATAAGTGTTTCAAAATTTCATCTATAGGTTTCAAAATACTAAATTTGGTTTAAGAACAACGTAATTTGGGGAAATTTTACTTTTGAACACATAGATTTACATGTGAATACATATACACACATAAATATTTCTCTTCAAAAAATAATTTATTCTCACCAATTTATTTCTTTTTTTGGTGTCACATTCTTGTGAAGTATATCTGGGAAATGCTTACGCATAATAAAACGAGTTAAGAAAATTTATCCACAATATTTTCTGTAAAACGAACGTACGTACCTCTTTTATATATTAGTGCAGGTAATTTTTAAATAAGTGGAAAACTTCTAAAATTTTCTAAATAACAATCAAGTAAATATGCTCAAACTTAAATATTTAAAAAAATTGTATTCCTAAACAAAGGGATTCTTCAGAAATTAATTCGTATGTTAATTATGAGCACCGTTTTTTTTCTATTTTTACACTTTCAATTTTCACACAAGGTACTACAGTTATATTAACTTATACGATATGGAAAATTTTTATACAAGCTAATATAGTCAATATTTTGTTATAATTACATCTAAGTTTGCAAGTTTATTAATTTTATACAAGCTAATATAGTCAATATTTTGTTATAATTACATCTAAGTTTGCAAGTTTATTAATTTTATACGAGCTAATATAGTCAATATTTTGTTATAATTACATCTAAGTTTGCAAGTTTATTAATTTTATACAAGCTAATATAGTCAATATTTTGTTATAATTAGATCTAAGTTTGCAAGTTTATTAATTTTAAAATAAAATCATAAATAATGATTCATGGTTCGTAGTCATTTACTTTTGTGCTTCAACTATAATTACGACACATTAATTGCAAGAAAATTAATTAGAAATTGTTAGTAGAAGACATAATTCATTTACGTTGTCTCCTACTTAGACGGAGTAAGCGGACTTAGCACGACGAGCACTCTTATTGAGAAAACCTTGCAGCAAGAATTTTATTTTTTCAAAAGCTAAATGAAAGTTGTCAAACCTTTCGCTACCAATAATCCTATGTTAATTTCCATAATACTTGATGGAAATTTAAATTTTTCGTCGAATTGTAAAAAAATTTCCTTGAAAAATTTTTAATTGAATATTTCTTTATGTTTCAATGGAGTCAAAGCAACGCATGACCTGATATATTTTATCTACTTTAATATATCTAATTTATACATATGGCGGACTTATTGCTACGACAGCAATCTCTTACAGCTAACCACAATTCCAGCGCAGTCCCGCTCGACGAGCGGCCGGGAATCGAACCCGGGTCCTAATGGAATTCTTCCTACGAGGCATTAATACACGCATTGGTGCATTTAGTAATTAAAATGTGTAAAAGTTTAGGGTTAAAAAATACTCTTGTTAAAGTATTTACCAATATTTATGTTATTTTTCACAATGTAAATATGTTCCCAAATATGTAAAATACCATATATCTTCGTTATATTTTTCCTATAAGTTTAAGTGACTTTTTAAGTCATCTATTAATGTCATAATTTGAGTTTGAGAAATATGGGCTTAGTAAGTAAGTGTATCATTTTCCCAAATTTTCCAGAATGTTTCTGAATTATTTTTGCTATCTTTATAATTAACCTTTTCAAACTGTGTTCAACACGTTACATGAAATAAAAAGTTCGATAAGCTCGATGATGAAATTTTCCATTTTAACATTTTTGTGTATTAGATCATGTATGTGTATTAGATATGTACTTCAGCTAAAGATCTTTATCTTTGTACTAAGTATGATTAAAGATTTCTCAAAAAAATGGGTAAAAGATTACACATTAATGACTTCTGGAACAAAATGGGTAAAGATAGGTCAATGAGAAAGACAAATGACGGAATTTATAACATTTTTTTCTTTTGAGATACCAAGTTCCAAAAATCTGTCCGAGTATATATCGAGGAAGCAAAAAAAAGAAATTTGTTCATTTCATTTTATTGCACTCTTGTAATTTCTAGAAATAAATTTAACTTCAAATATGGACCCTGTAACTTTAAAGTGGAGAAAATTGTATTATTTGTTACCGTTTTTTTCTAATCGCAACATGTAAATGTGATGCATTTCAAAAAATCCTCTTCTGCTTTTGTTTTCCTTCCTCCTTTGATTTTGAGTCCACTTTGATTTTAGTTGCTTCATCTATATTTATATTAGGTTCACGTTATTTTAGAAAATATCTAACAAGTCATAGAAATGAAGCTTCGTGAAAACTTAAAATTTATTTACAACGTAATCGACGATGAAAAACAATAGTTTTTATACCGGGGATATTACGGGTTGATACGCATAATTTATATTATTTAGCCATTCCAAAGAATGAAAATATTTAAATAAGCCACATTTTTATTAACGTTTACTGGAAAAAAATAAACCTTTCTTTCTTTACACTATACATTCCCAATTATTTCAAAATCTCTTATTTCTTAAAATTATAATAGTTATTTTAACAGACGACATGGCTATCAAATTATCTCATCATTATTTGGACTGGTGCGAGTATTGTTTAATTTATTTTTTGTCATGCTTATATTGTCTGCCATTAAAAATTTTATTCAAATTTACTTTAATTGTTCCACTGGGTAATAACTGATTATATAAAAATTATAAATTTTGTTGGTTGTCGAGCATTTTTTGTCACTATAAACGCAATGAATGGAAACAAACTTTTCAGATTCTAATTCATGCAACTCGGTAATAAGTAAAAGAACACTAGTTTTAAATACTACTTTGAAAAGCGAAATATCTTATATAAATAATGAAAATTAATGAAATTATTTCGTAAAATTGGTTTAAAAAAAAGCTTAAAATAACTGATATTTCCTTTTTGATAAATCCTGCTAGCCCTTTAAAAATAATAAAAAAATCGTGAGGTTATTGGTACGTGATATTATTTAGATTTTTTTTAGTTTTTCAGCATCTAAGAAAAATATAATAAAACCCGAATTATTAAAATAGTTTGCGTAAAAAAAATACAGGATTTTTTATCGTAACGTTTCAGTCATTCTTTCTTAATTTATTGTAAATATATAAAAAAAAGGAAAAAAAGGACAAAAAAAGCTAAAAAGGAAAAAAAATTGCCAGTTTTTGTAGTTTTATTTCATTCCTATTGTTTACATCGAAACAAAACCTGCTACGAATGAGAGAATCCGTACTTGCATCCGCGCATATTCAAAATGCAGGCACGAAAATTATGCATCTCAGTGAATTGAATAAAAATATTATTTCCCGTGCGAATTGGCCTAATACCAAAAATCTTCAGTAAAATATAACTTGGCGTTTTTGGACGTAGAACTTGGCCTACCCAAGATGAAGCCTACTTTTTATTTGATGTGCATTAATTTTTTAAATGTTTGAGTGGATGACAGTATAAATTATTTGCATGACGCAGTGTACACTACAAATTTCTAAATAATTTTTCACTACGTCAGTGACATCCTAAATAAATAAAGTCATCATTTCGGTAAGAGTCGCCCTGTTTACTAGAAGCCTATATTTGATGGGAAGGTTCGCTCCGCTGTAGTTCACCATTGAAGGTTGATTTTCGTTAAGCGGTAAGCCGCTCAGTATTCGAGGTGGACCCTGGTGTCATTCTGAAAATGTTCGCAATCTGCATCATCACTTACAGCTAGAAAAACTTTTCTGGAGGAGTGTGCAAATTCTATTTAGCCGCTGATAAATAGTAATTAAATATGAATATAAAACTTTGTTATAAATCTAATATTCTTGCTAATGCTGGTAAGAAGTTAGCATTATGCTATTTCACAGCTATTCTTCCCTGCGTATACAAACATTTTCCTGACTAAATTAGTAATTGAGAGATCAATGCTCAGCCTCAACTACCAATTTAAAAAAAAATTTTAAATAAGGGTTAAAACATAGTACGTAACCATTCAGATATATTTAAATATTCTTCCCCCAAGGACATAAAATAGGGATTGAAATTTAAAGAAAACATTTGCATATCACGGTAATATAAAGGATCGACACTCCTAAATGAACCCTTAGATTTATTTATAAATTAAGTAAATTCGTGTTTCAAAGTTCTATGAAATTTTCAGGAGAGCAAATGGAGGGTTTCGTTTTATTATTTGATTTGACATAAGAAAGTACTACATAAATTGCTAGTACTATAAAACACAACTGAGTGGCTATCTTTATTTATCTGGTGATCTATGAAGAAGTAAATGTTTAAGAATCGTCATTAATGGATTGAAAAGGAGATTGAAATTTTTACAAAATATGTCGTCATTCAGATTTTGAAAATGAAAGTTTTTAATTTTTTTTTCATTTTAATTAGTTTATAATTAAAAGATTCGTCCCACAGTCTCGACTTAGGATTTGATGATTTTTATTTATTATATCCAAAATTGCAGTGACGAAACAATTAAAATCGAAACTGAACTATTTGAAGAAAGTGAGTTTTGGAGTAAAATCCAGTAATGACTCTGGCTTTTAATATATTACAAGAAATATCTCGGAGGATTTATATACCTCTCGTTTAGTGCTTCAAAAATGTTAAACTATAATAACGATATTTTATAAAATTATATATTTTATAAAATTTAAATACATGACAAACTAGTTATACAATTTTAGTTCAAAAATATTACTGTACGTCATGTATATAGTTATTTCTCCAATATTATTGAACGCTACAAGGAAAATGTAAACACCCTAGTCTTTCAATAACAAGCAATTTTAAACATGTTGTTCACATTGTTATCTAGCAAAACAAACTTCTAACGAACGAAATCTCTTTGCATAAGACATCTTCAACGTAAAACTTTTTTGCCTCGTATATGGAAGAAGTATTTCATAATGGATGCTGAAACCTTGCGCAGAATAACGTTTTCCTTGGAAAGTATAGCGGGACCGATAGAAGGTAGCGTTTTCATTTTTGTTTAGTGTCATGTAAGGCGCCTTCACATTATAAAATGTATCTAAGCGTAGCGGATTTCTTTAAATCGGCTATGCCCAAGATAGTTCTCTTTAAGTCTTTTCGGATTTTAACAAATTAGCGTTTATATGTCCGATTTTGTTGTATATCTGTAATCCTCCTAATATAATATACTATAATCTACATATAATTCTATATATAATATAATCTACATATAATTCTAAGCTTTAAGTAAGTTAATTATTTTCTTTGTAGTTAGATGTATAATGCATCATTTATATATAAATAAACATACCTCTAAATGATTTCAAAGATTAATGGAATTAAACCAATGTTTCCAGGAAGTTAAATATAATTAAATATTTAATAATTATTATATGTCAAAATTCCAATTGCTTTGTTACTAAAAATATAAGAGTTATGTTGAAATATTGGTAAAGAATTTAGGTGAATAAAAATTTGGTTTTAAAATTATGGACAGTAAGTAAGAAGTAATAATTTCTCCGGCGTAATAGATCAGTCTTTATGTTGTATAGAATAATGGTTGAATGAATTAGTTAAATTGCATTAATGTATAATAGCTATACCCTTCATTATGATAATTTTGGAGAATATATAAGCATAAAATTGTATACAATTTTAACTTTGCTTGTGCTTTTATCGTCATTTCAGACTTTGTAATGTTAATTTTTTTGTTAGTTAATATTGTAATGTTACGTAGTAATAGAAGGCTCTTCATGACAAATAAAAAAAAAGGTGCTGAATATTGTTCCAAAAATACTAGCTCTATGATATAATTAGCGGTTACCAATGTCATTAAAAAATACAACTGATTATTTAGCTCGGGTAAATATATTTTACTGTTAATGTAACTTTTGGAATAAATCAAAATTACGCCACATGTTCCATTTTTTTTTCTCTATCAGCCAACAAAACTTTCACAAAGATTCAATGTTCTATTCCGACTATTAGTAAGTGGGGTAGAAATCGATATAAATAAATTTAAGTCTTAAGCTACATAGATAAATGACTGTACTTAGAATATTATGAGTTGTATGCTAGGTCACTTACTGTGAGTAGTATGCTAGGTCACTGTGCACAAAATTCTATGTAATTTAAGGAACATAATCAAGAATTATTTGGCAACTTTAGTAACCGAAGAGGCTTAAGAGGCATGTACGAAATAAATTAAAATTTAAAGAGGTTATACTAGGCAAAAGTCAAAAGTAATAACTAATATGGATATGGTCCTTTATTTTTGATGCGAGTATACATTTTTTAATGATTTTCATTTTACTTGCAGCTACTTTCTAAAATATAATCGTTTAGTTCATTATAAGGTTACACACAGGTAAAAAGGTTATCGAATTATTATTCACAGGTAAAAAGGTTATCGAAAATTAGGCGAAGCTAGTTTTTTTCTTTTAAAACAGGTTAATGTTTGAAAATATTGAATTAATTACATAGATATCATTAGCATTGTTTCACGTAACCTGCATGAATCGTGTTATATATATTCAAAAAGATAGAACAATAGTATATATAGAATTTATTTACAGAAAAAATGTTAAAATGTGATATTTTAAGTTTGGGGTACCGTAAAATCAGAAAATTAATATCAAATTTCAAGTATTCTTTATACAGGATAATCGATATCTTGTATTCTTTAATTACCCTGTGTGATCTTTTTAAATTAATTTAACTTTTAGTCTTGAACTTAGCAAAGTTTTTGAAATATTGTTACACTGTACGTAAAACAATATCAATAAATTATTTTTAATTTAAACCAAATTTTTAGAAAAACTTTACACAAGAACTTTCTAAATTTTAATCCAAAACTTTACTTCTTAAAAATCTTAATATTAATTTATTGAACACGTCAGGTTCAACAGAAAAAAGTAATTAGAATTTTAAAATGATTTTTATTTCACAGTTTTGTTATTGTAATATCCCATAGATGGGATCTTAATATTTGTTATTGGTGAATCATGACTTTTTGTGGTTGGTAAAACTGTTATCTTTAAATATTAATGGAGACGATGCTAAGTTGAAAGTGGCGCTCTCGTGTCTCTGTGTGAGTGCGCGTGTATGTGAGGGTGAGATGGAAATGCGTGAAACTAAAAAATCTCTGAAAGTAGTATCTCTTTTTATGTAGTTTATTCAAGTTTGGAAACGATATTTTACCACATTAGTTCCAACAAAACCACCCGTATTTCTGTTGATAAAAACTCTCTAATAGTAGTAATATTTTGTGAGTAATTAATTTACATTCGGAAACGATATTTTACATTAAAGTTCCAATTAGTACACCTATCTTAATGATTTTTCATTTTTAAGTGAGTTTCTTATTTAATAACTAGCTGTTGCCTGCGACTTCGTCCGCGTTTCCGTCGTTTTTCGTAAAAAAAAGTAGCCTATGTCCTTCCTCACGGTTCAGTGGTTTTGATGTAACAGACAGATTAACTTTCGTATTTTAGTAGGGAAATATAATATGTCAATCTACAATACTGTTGAAAAATATCGCAATACGGAACCGCACAATATTATTGTTAATAGCTGTGCCCGCGATTCCGTCAGCGTGTAACTCCTTGTGTGTTATTAAGTTAATGTATTGGTAATATTGTTTAGATCACGTTCACATGAGGCTCAAGTAAGTACCTATAGAACAAAAATACTTCAGCGCAAAGCTTCCGGGTAAACTATGTTGAAAGTTGATCCGTCCGGCACGTGAACATAAAGATTTCTAGAACTGCTAACCCGGGAAAGAGCGACGTACAACTGACCATGCGAGGAACAACTGACACCGAGATCTACTCCAGCAACACAAAAAGTCTGCCCTTGAGCCTTATTAATTGTTATTGCATTACACCGATACTGGGAATTGCATTCTTTTAAATTGGAATGGAAAATTATTTTATATTATGGGAATTCTGGGAATAAAGACGGTTTCTCCTGCACCGCAACCTGTTAAAATTTGAGCCTCGATTATATTTTGTTGCATCTGGGTTACTTTTAGCCAAGTTCCATTGCAAAGTTGTGGTGGTCTTAAATTTCGGAGCAGAATAATCGGAATGCCAATTTTGAAACAAATTTCATGAGAAGGAAGTCCGGGCATATTTAAAGAATTTAAAAATTCTATCGGGTAATTAGTGGCTTCTTGTTCATCGACCATTCTATTTATTGAACTACAAACTTTGCTTTCGCCCAGTATATTCGACAGTATTTTGTTGTTAATCTCAAATGCCTGGTAATTGCGAGGAGTTAAAATGGATCTTTCGCATAGCCAACAATTGTCCCTATTTAATATATTTGTTACGTCACCGTAAACCAACGATATAAGATGTGGTTGGGATTGCACTATACAACATAACTCAGGCGTCAGAATAAATTTTCCTTGGTGTAGTTGTGGATAGGTACCTTCACCAATCTTTAATAATGTATAAGAAAATTGACGATCATCCGGGTTATCTCCAGTTCTCACTCGCATGTTTATAGTCAAATGCACCGATTGTATATCACGCCACAAATAAGAGCTTTTCAGGCAAGCCCTAACCTCGTCAACTCGGGTTCCCCGTGGTATTACCGGTAATGTTTGTCGGAAATCACCACAAAATAAAACCGTGATACCGCCCATTGGTCGATCATTTTGTCTTATATCCCTTAAAGTTCTGTCTACCGCTTCTACTCCTTTTCGATGGGCCATCGTATATTCATCCCATATGATTAAATTACACTCACGTAATACCTTAGCTTTGTCGCTATTTCTTGAAATACTACAGGTTGGACTTTTCGTGCGATCTAAATCAATTGGTATTTTAAACATAGTGTGAGCAGTTTTACCTCCTGGTAGCAATGTTGCAGCTATACCTGATGAAGCTACGGCAAGAGCAATTTTATGCTGATTTCGAACATAAGCTAATATTAATTTAGTCAGAAAGGTTTTCCCAGTTCCCCCAGGTGCATATAAAAACCATATTGTTCCCAAATTATTCTGAACACTCTCACATACGCGATCATAGACTGAACGTTATTCTGCAGTCATAATTGGGACACCGTTTTCTAATGTTGCCAGCAGTTCCATTGAGTTGTAACCGATCTCTGTGGAATATTCCCTATTGGTAACCTCTCCGACTGAGGTTGGTGTTGGCAAACCATATTCACAGAGTGATTTACCGCCTACTGCTGTTAAGTCTTCCCGAAGAGCTAATAAGCACTGATTTATGGCAAGATCACAAAAATTATAATTAGTTGCGCCTTCATCATTGTGCGATATATTCCGAAGAAAGTCTTCTGCAATTTTTTCTTTATATTTTTCCCATAATTGTACCGTATCTGACAAATTACAAAATGTGAGTAATGTTACAAACAAATGGCGTAACCGTCGTGGATTATCACTAACACAGGATTCTGCTAAAGCGTCATCCCAATGCTGATCGTTTTCAAGCGTTTGACGCGCTTGGCAAGCTGCATGATAAGTTAGATAAACAACATCGTCTAATTTTCTCAAATCTATAAATGATATTGATCCTCGCACTGTATGTAATAATAATCGCAAATAGAAACACTCAGCGTTGTTTGGACGAACGGTATACACTCTACCAAGAACATGTTCTAAAAATACCTGACTCGCCATGTACAGGCCTGCCACGGCGTATACGATTAAAGACACCTCGTTGCTTATCGTAGGTATAATACGATAGCACTTCTTCATACAAAAGAGATTTTGCAAAATCATCAGTTTGGCAAAGTCGAAAGAATGCTAATAAAGTTGTTTGTCTAGGGTTCTCTAATCGTTCTGTAATATTTTTGGCGTTGAAATATATGCGTTGACCGCCTTCAAGATGAACATCCAGATGAGTCAAAGGTGGATATCTTTCGTGAATGTTGAAACTTAAGACTCGCCACACAGCTTCTGAAGAGCTGATATATCTGTCTGACTGAAATCTAATAACTTCATCATGTTCATTTCTCAACGCAAATGTAGCTTGGTCACTGCCCTTGTTAATATACTTACAAATATATTTTATTGATTCTACACTATTACACATTTCAACATTAATGTGAGCTTGAAATGCTCTAGAAAACACAGGCGAATACGGAACGACCCACCTATTATCTAAAGTAACCTGTTGTCCAGACACTTGCTTTTCGACAGTAAAACCACCATTGTCTCTTGAACGGCGACGATATGAGGGGTATCCATCATGTCCTGTTACCACTCCACTAAGGCTTTTGGATATCTTTTAGTGCAACGACCGTCTTGCATGCAAGGAGCATTCCCGTTAAATGCACCACATGGACCATGTATCATAAGACTTTTAACAATGTCGTATAACACGGGATCTGCAATCGGATCTGGAATTTCAGCACAGATTGAACTGTCTACATCATTAGGTCGAACCTTATCTTTTAACCAAAGCAGGATATGTGCGTGAGGTAAGCCGCGTTTTTACCACTCAACACTATACATATAACAAAATACTTCTCCAAAAATGTTATCTTTGGTAAGTAGATCTATTATTGATTTTAATTTTAAATGAAAAATTCTTGCAATAATATCATGGCGGTCATGCGGTGCTTGACCCTCAAGAAGCTCCTGAGTGATTTCATCCCACTTGTAACTACCAATGTTACAGTAATAAATAAGTCGGGACGTTCATATTTTCTTACGTAACAAAAAAAAAGCATCTTGTGTAAGTTCGTGCATGTAGCGTGGACCACCAGTAAAAGGAGAGGGTAAAATAACTAAACGGCCCATATTCACCGTATCATTCTTGACATCTTGCTGCATGGCGTCGCGAAGGTGCACGTATTCTTCAGCGCGCAGCTGCCTTTGATTAGATCGTATATAAACTAATCTTTCGGTTTCAATTTTTGCGTACATGTCAACAATAAACTGATTGAATAAGCCACGAAAATGTTGAAAGTATACAAATCTATTCCTTCTCACTTGCAAGTGGTAACAATAAAATTGAAGGCATGACATCTTTTTATTATAATTAGGTACGCCTGTAAAGGATATTGTAAACTGTCGTAAGCCTTGTGGGTATCGTAAATACGTTGCAAACGATTGTCTCTGGAACGGATAACGATATCACGCCAATCACATTCCTGGTCGACCAATACTACAGCAACTTCATTCGTGGATGGAGCGTTATAACGACCAGGGTGTTCCTGAGTTGGACGCCTATTGGCATTTATAACAATTTTATAATTATTATCACCATCTTGAGGAAAATCTTCTAATGCCGATTTAAAACTGCATACATATGAATTAACCTGATGAAATATGTTCTGAAGTTGTGAAATGAGTTCAGTATTTAAATTCGGGAAATATTAATTTCTAATATTTGCCTGTTCGTTGTAGTCGGATACAAAATATATTTGAAGAAACTTAGGTTGGTCTTCAGGCAAAAGGGATCCTATCAAATGGTAAATCTGACCTTGTATCTTAAAAGTAGGCATAAAAGGACCTTCTGAGATTTGTTGAGCACCAAAGGATGTCATTTGAAACGCACTATTATAAGTGCGAATATTGTCTAAGAACTGTTTATAGATTGCACATGTTCCCCTAAAAGTAGAGGTTTCAAAGGTTCCGGTGGGTCTTCGAACGAAAGCAAATTTATTTTACTTCCAGAAGAACAGAAACCAGCCGACTCCTTACTCCACTTTAAAGCATTACAAAAAGAACATACTACGTTCATATCGCCTATTACAGAAGATGATCTGTAATCAATTGTGAGGTTATTAGCAAACCCACTTTTATATTTGTCGGACCACGCCATCGAATTCGTAGATTGATCTTCTATGTTTACATCTAAGTCATTAAGACTATGTCGAAATCTGTCTGCAGTAAGACGGGCCTCTCGCTATTCGTCCGTTTCAAGAGACCGAATATTTTCAATTCTTAATCTTTCATTAGACAAACTTATTAATCGTTCTTGTCTCAAAGATTTGTCATATTCGCGTCCCGACTCTAGTAGTTGTTCATGCTCATGTTCATCTTCAAGAGATCGAATAATATTATGGTGCACTCTATCATTTGTCAAACGGTTTTCATATTGAGTAAAAGTTTCAGATTCTCGAGATAAAATATGACGTTCGCGATCAGCTGTAAGCCGTAATTCCCTCTCAGTGAAGGTTTCGGACTCGCGAGATAATGTATGCCGTTCGCGGTCAGCTGTGAGCCGCAATTCTCGTTGTGAAGCAGTTTCAGCTTCTCGGGATAACACATGTTGTTCTCGGTCAATGGTAAGCCTTAGTTCTCGTTGAGAAGAGCTTTGAGACGCCCGTGATGTAGCTCGTCTCGCTCTGTCCGCTGCTAATCGCATCTCTCTCTCGGGAGACCTTCCATTGGCTCGAGAAGTTGAGGCACTAACTCTCATAGAGTTTAACCGATGTGCTCTTTCCTCTGCCGATTCTTGAGAATGCCTATTTGATAAATAGGCGTTCTCAAGAATCGGCTCGTCTTCTCTTAGCTTCTCTCGAATTTCGACATAAAGATAATTGTTTTTTAGGTGGCATTGATGCAGGCAAATGAAAATAAAGCTAAAACGTAAATGAAAATAAAACTAATATAAAAAAAGTGAACGTAAATTAGCCAAAACACCTATCGGTATCTAAAAATCTATACGTACCTACTACTTCACCTAAAAAGAAATAAAATGTAAACTATTAATAATTTGTAATTTAAACGAATATTTAAACACTATCAAAATAACTAATACCTATTTTATAAAATAACAACAAAAGAAATCTAAAAATAAATTATCAAAGACTAAAAGTCGCGCCGATAAGCACGGTTTGTTAATATCCATTAAGTATTGTTTGCCAATAAGGTCGAACGCTCTGAACGTCTATTCGCATCAACAGGCAAAAATTGTATGAAGCTCGCGCTCGGACTCCCCGCCTTTTTATACCTTCGGCCGCGGCGACCGATTCTCAAACGCAAAAATAATCCTTACAGCATGATTCAGTATTCACACGCGATGGCTTATTATTAGCGTATTTCATGTATAACTTTGGTGTTTCTATATCGATTTCTATGATTCTTTTTTATGGAATAGTTAATACTGTTAACTTTTTTAATTAGGGATGACTGAGAGTGTTATAAACGTAAGATTCGACAAATATAATAAGAAAGCTTCGAACTGCTAAGCTATCGGGAGTTACACGTGTTATTGTGAGTCAACCATAAAAGATAGACATATGATGTTGTAGGATATTTTTTATATAATTTTAAGGAGAACATTTCCGTCATATATGATTTCTATGTAGCTTTAACCATTAAGGTTGCACACACGACGGAAGCTTAAAAAATGGAGTAACTTCTCCCGTTTTCCCAACATTTCCCTTCACTGCTCTGCTCCTATTGATTGTAGCGTGATGAAAAGTATACTATAACTAGCTCAGGAGTATGAAAAATAATTGTATTAAGTTTCGTTAAAATCCGTCGAGTAGTTTTTGTTTCTATAACGGTTATACAGACATACAGACAAACAGACAGACAGACAGACAAACATTTTACTGATTGCATTTTTGGCATCAGTATCGATCCCTAATCACCCCCTGATAGTTATTTTGGAAATATATTTCATGTACAGAATTGACCTCTCTACAGATTTATTATAAGTATAGATTATTTGAAATCGGTCGGTTTTGTGAAAAATGTGTATTTTGCAAACTGCGGCGGAAATATGCCTAAAAGGTTACATGGAGAACTTAAAAAAATCGTGGTAAAAATAATTTCCTTTAAACAATTCCTTTTCAATATTTATATTGTTTTGGAACAACTTGTATTTAAAAACATGTAACATTCACTAGTTTGCATAATATTACCAGCTGACTGTCTAACTCACATAAAAACACGCATAAATCTTAAAAAATTATGGACAAGTATTATTCACGTGACATAGACTAACGTTAAAGAAAGGAACTTTTGGAATTTAATTTGGACATATTTTTGAAAAATGCTCCCATCTTACAATTTTATATTTTAGAAGGGTGAAATTTTGGTGTTTAGACATATTATTTCAAATAATGAATTACGTATTTTAATGTTTTTTGATTTTGCACTCACAAAAGAGTAAAAAGATGGAATGGAGTAAGTTTTATGGTTCAAGGCAGTCGAATCTTTTATCAATTTATTACTTTTCGAGTAAATGTCTCTCGCCACCTATTTCGCTTCTTAGTAGTTTAAACGGTTATAGAATTAACATTTAACATTAGTTCATACTTACTAGTGCAATATTTGTGCTAAAAACGATAAACTAGGGACTGAAGATAGTGACAAAAATAATGTGGCAGACGCATTTAAATGTTGTTAACAATTATTCAAAAAGAAAATTGTCATTAAACTCGGCAAACCACATACAAACAATTATTATATTACAGTATATTCTACAGGTAATCATGGATTTTATGGATTACATGAATACATTATGGTAAGTCTAAATGTATTTTTAACAGTTTGAACAAATATTAACTTATTTTAAATCACAATTTACATAAAACCAATTGTTTTTTTTCCACGAAATTCAGAAGTTAATGAGTACAAGCAATTTGACCTTTTTATCGTATTTCATTACACATATCCCAGCATATATATATATATATATATATATATATATATATATATATATATATATATATATATATATATATATATATATATATATATATATATATATATATATATATATGTATATATAAATATGTAGGTAATAAAATATATTAATCCACTTAATGGCAGCGGAGATCAGTTTTGTTTTGATTGAAGTATTATCATAAATATATTTAATGTAAAATTTATGATTTTAATTTATAAAATTATAAGAATATATATTAGGTTAGAATAAGTATTATTGAATTTATTGGCATCAAAAAACACTATAATAATTTATTAAATAAACTATCAAATATGCATCACTATTCTTAAGATTTGTAATATAATTATTACATGTACATGTAATTATTTTAAGATTAATCAAATTTAAAACGAATCGCGTCTGCCACCAAATATCTGAAATTAGATTAAATATCACAAAATTAAATACGAAATGTCACGGTACACTTCACAAAGTATTAGTTAACACAAAAAAATAAATTCAATTAGCTTAAACTATCTAAAAAAAGTAAAGTGAATAAGTTGATTTGTACCTTTTCCAAGGAGTACCTTTTCCATGCGCTGGTACCTTTTCCAAGGAGATATTCCTTGGTGATATAAAACGATAATTTTTTCTCTTAAATTTTTTTTTAAAGCTTAAAATAAATGTTATTTTGTTTCGACGGTTATAACTCGTCCTAACTATTGGAGACATCAGATGGTTTGTTGGCTTAATGGTCGCCTCTTTGCCACGGCTGCAAAAAAGCAGAAAAAACTTCATGAAGTTTCAATTGGATTTATGTTTCATTTTATTTATATTAATTGTGTCAAATTCTGTAAAGTTTTTTGCATATTCCAGTAATTCAGACGTAATGCCTTTCCGTATTTCATTTTACAGCGTCCTTTTACTGATATATGCAAAAATATTGAATTAAGTTCTTATTTTTAGTTAAACATGTATATTAGTTTTAGACGTAATAAAATAATCAGGAAAATGAATATTTAAGAGAATGTAAACTGGTAATATTAAAAGGAAACCTTTATATTTTTTGTCCACTATTAACTAAGCTATGCATGCAAGTATACTTTGACTATATATTTACCAAAGCTTTCATATATATTTCGTATATTCTCCGAAGCACATACAACGCTTGTTCAATAGGGAGTCGAGTAGTGACACTAAAAATCAAGGAAAATATAAGTAAATACTTTTTGAGCAATAAGTATTGCTTTTGCTGTTAACAGTGTATGTATATTGATATTAATAATTAATGCATCGCCAATATTATAAAACTGGAAATTTTGAGACTCGCGCATTTTTGTGTGAAGTTAACGTAATATGAAAGTGAACTCTTTGTATTTCAGTATTTAATTTTTCACCACCCACAATACTGAGAGTAATTTTGAAAACGTATAGGCGCATGCAAGGTGCAACATGAGGTATAGTGAGGACATTTAAATTTTAAATAATAAAAAGAATCACTGCCTTAAACTATGTAACCAACTCTTCCTCCCGTTTTTTCATTTCTTTCGGGGTGCAATATCAAATGACATTAAAATACGTTTTTCATTATTTGAAATAATTATATGTACACCAAAATTTTACCTTTCTAAAATTTAATAGTCCTAAGATTGGCGTATTTTTTGAAAATTGGTCCAAATTAAATTTTAAAAAAATTCTCTCTTAACATATGTACATATCACGTGAATGATACTTGTATATAATTTTAGAAGATTCTGTACGCGGCAGTTTAAGCCGTGTGTCGTTGTGTGTTTTACTAAAATACAAATCGTAATAACTATAACGACTTATTTATTACACTTAGTTGCCACCACTGAATTTAACAAATTCTGATACGGGTTTAAAATGAATATAAAAATAATATTTTTCAGCAATATATACTGTAAGCAATGAACTCTGAAATTTTAGTAAAATTGAAAGCTAGTAATAAAAAATATTTCATATAAATAGTTTACGTTAACTTCTCTTTGAGTGCAACGAAAGTTACAGAGTTTTAAATCGAATTCTTTTAACCGCTTACTGCGGGCATTCATTATTATCTTTTATATAATACTGACTAATATGTTTTTGGCTTAGCTGATAATCTCTTTATAAGTGCAAAATAAAGATATTATCGTGGTTTTGACAATTGACTTTTGAATTCTTGGATATATTGTGGTTGCAAAAGAGAGTGTCAATTGATGCACAGACCTTTGTTGCTCTTGGGAAATTGCTGTACATTTAAGTGTTTAATTTCTTCATACCCTTTATTTTATGCAAGCCATAGGACTGGGTGGAATTTTTTGTGGAAACTTGTGATAGTTTTAATAAATTATAATAAAATTAAAGACTAGCAAGAAGAATTATATAGAATTTTAAAACACGCATTATGGATGATGTAAAGTAAAATAATAATGTCAAATGACTTACGT
The DNA here is from genome assembly GCA_039881145.1 of Druceiella hillmani. NCBI lineage: Eukaryota > Metazoa > Arthropoda > Insecta > Lepidoptera > Hepialidae > Druceiella > Druceiella hillmani. The sequence continues at coordinate 25,165,582 of JAYKKI010000007.1, forward strand.
GTAAGAAATATTTCGCGTCCAAATTGTCTAAAAACCATTTTTAAATTAGTTAAATAATAAAGGGCCTATTTAACTAAATTTGTTTTACAATTTTATCCACCCGCTCGAATCCAGTATGGGTGACATAGATATAATGTTACGATAACGATTGAAATGTGATTTTTTTCCAATTTTTAAAAAGAACTTATTACGTAAAGTAAAATTTTATAACATTGTTGCAAAGTTGCTATTCTTTTTTAAAAATTGTGGTTATTCAATTAGTTATTCAGCCTTCAACCTAACTTTCACCTATTGCATCTGTTCTATAAAGTGACGGAGACAAATTTAATCGATATTAAGATGTCATTCGAAAAAAAACGTCTATTTCCAAGGCTGAAGGAAATACTTTTCAAATATAGAAATGCAACATTACTTCAAAATGGAATAAAAGAAATATTTTCATAAACATATTAAAGAATATACATGTTGTGTTTTTGCAAGTGCTGCAGAAAACTTCTTAAAAATTTCTTCCCGAAATCTTCCAAACATCATAAAATGAGAGATGAGGGAAAAATATGCATTTCTTACACGTTGACAATTGAAGTTAAACAGTAAATTAAAGCAAATAAGGTTATTTTAATTTTCATAAACCCCAAATTTGAGAAAACTCAAAGTAATGTTTCAAAATATCTAATTTCGTATAATATGATCAGGAAAAAATATGATTAGGAACTGGACATTCTCAATAACTTAACGGTGTACAACAGTACCCACCAATTTATTAAAGCAAACTCTCTTTCTGAACTGTGTGTTCAGATATAAACCACCTCCTGTCAAAGACATGGAGCAAGTTATAACGGAATAAGAAGTTAATGAGAAGGATGCAGAAATAAGGACAAATGGTGAGGAAAAGGAGGAGAAAAAATAAAGGTTGTAGAAATTAAGATATAAATTGGAGAAAATATTTGTAAGCTATGCTCGGTCTGAGAGAGCGAATTAAATACGGAATTTATTTGTTAATAAAAAATATCATCTGAATGAAAAATAGGTTTGTCAAGATTCTTAAGCCATAGATGCTGAAAGCTCTAATGAAAAAGGATACAAAAGTGTGGTTGAATTGAAGTACATTTTACCTATTAAAAATTGTCATTTAATAGACAGTTGATAAGTTATAAACTACTTTTATTTTACAAAATTTATTTTTAGAAGCAAACATTTCTTTTAAGGAATAAATGTGTTTTATAATAAACCCATAATGCGCACTACGGTGAGGCACGTATTGAGGCATGCAAAATAGTAGCTTGGCCACTCGTTACTGAGCCGTCGTCGGGAAAATATGCCTAGGAGACTTAAATTGACAATCAGTGTTTATTTATTGGACACTTGCAGAGACTTTACATGGAAATTAAACCTATTGCCTTTATTATAAATATAATAGTCATGTCTTTTAAAACGTACAAGTACCGAAAAAGTTACATACGGCATGTAATTTTAAAATTAACTGATATTGTCTCGCATTCAAAATGGCGTCGAAATTAATAGTTACATTAAAATGTTAAACACACAATTTTCATACATTGTCAGTTTATAATAACTGGGTATTTTTAATTAATAATATCAGGACAATATGGTTAAATTTAAAACGAAACAATTTCTTCATTACAAAACTTAGTTATTCAAATGATTATGTAAACTAACATTGTTTTCTTACATATGAACTGACTGATGGGAAAGAGAATCAGTTCTACTATATAATTCCCACTATAAAATAAAAAAAATTGAATTTTTAAAAATGTAATGCATCTTTTGCTGAAAAGCAATTATTTAAAAAAAAAACAAGGAATGCCCTACTTGCGTTGGTCTTTCTTAAATGTTACGGCACATAGACTACATTGCCTATTTTGATTTTAGTTATACTAATAACTTATCTACAGCCGAAATTATTCTCTGATATTAAATGAAATCTGAATACTGAAGTGTAGTTAATATTTTATTAACATGCCAGCAGAGTACATGGTTTTCGAAGATTCCACTAGTTTATTTCATTTATGTATTGTGAGGGCATAGAGTAATGATGTTTGAATAGCCATCGGGATGCTTCAACCGAACTTGTGACCCAAATAGACTTCCACTGGTAGTAAAGGTGTTTGATTTTTATACCTATTACTGGTCATTTTTCAGCCGAGTTTTATTTTTGAATTATTTACTACGTTTCACTTTATAATCCTAATGATAATATACTTTACAAGTGTAGAAAGTGCTGTAATCACAGCAAGTTGACATGTTTTTTAATAACTCTTTTCACTGAAAGTTCAACATTTACATATGGACATTTTATATAATTTATCAGTATAATATTGTGGTCTTTATTATTTATATCATTTAAGACTTTAAAATAAAGGAATATTAATTACATTAGTATTTTCGAAATAAACATTAGGTTATTCGCATTTATATTTAAATGAAATAATGACTAACGCAGTTTTTGTTCGTTGCGTAGTTCGTTCGCTTAAATAATCTAAAAAATCACAAACGTCGTTAAAAATAATTTCATAAACTAATCATCTGTTTTGACGTACATTGAAGGAAAAGGCATTAAATTAGAAATAATCAATTCACAACGCGAGCTACTAACCAACATGTCTTTAAATGTTGTTGCCTTGATACATATAAGAAAAAAATAATTGAATAATTTGCCATGTCGTAGTTTTGGATCTATAATCATTTCAATAAGGTGCGTCTTGTAGGAAAAGGCCGGGAGACATTTTGCCACATGTTACAGCTTCCCCTGTACTTTCTGATGGTAGCTCTTGATATTTTTTCAGTTTGAACTGAAAAAATATCAATAGAACTGAAACTGAACTAATAAACTAGATAGAGATTGACCTTATCTAGTTTATCAGTTCAGCTTGCTATTTACGGGGTTCATACATCTTCTTTCAATTTTACAGTGGGCATTTAAAATATTTTACTAACTAAAATACTATCTTATAGAAAATTGTTTGCAAAAATTTGTTTGACATCTTTTATGGTGTTTCTAAATATGTACAATAACTAATATTAGTTTATGGAAAAGGGAAAACAGGAAATATATGAAAGATAACACCTCTTATGCAAAAAAAACTCACCCACTGAGGATTACTTACTCAAGATTTTAATGTTAAAATAACAACCTTCTTTCAATATATACTCATCTGCGTGATTATGTTCTAAAAATTAAGAAACGAGAAAAAAAAGTGAAAGTAATTTTTTTTGATAAGTATAAACACCTGGAACATCGTTTTTATTGTAACGTATAAAAAAACATTTGTCAGTCTGAATTCTTTCAGATTTTTTGGCGTGCGGATTTCAAAGATTAGAAGAGGGGACTAGTCTTGTACCATGTATTTGACCATAAGTTATAAATTATGACCCTTTTAAATGAAAAATAGCTTAGGAATGTGTAAATAAAACCAGCTTATATCGTTCCCTAAATGATCTTATTTCTCCTCATTTAAATTTTAACCGAATTTCTGGACCTTTTTTTAATTAAAAATAAATTATTTTCATAATTATTCCGTGGAATAGATGTAGATAAGTAAATTTTACATCTGTGCCAAATTTTAAGTCGATATTAAAAGTAGGTCTTTTTCATGAATTTTTTCTGTTTTGTTAAAAAGACAAATTTCTTGAACTTTTAATGCTGGACGGTGTGATATATTTAAATAAAATTTTAAAATATGTAATTATGTACATAGCTTTTAATTGTAGTCTACAGAATATGGCAAAGAAGAGAAACTTGTTAGAAACGATACCACAACGACCCTTCGCACCGTCGATCCACCCCTACCATTACAGTACAATGGCTCCATACATTCGATATATGAGATATATATATATATATATATATATATATATATATATATATATATATATATATATATATATATATATATATATATATATGTATGTATGTATATTTATATAATACACTAGCGTGACCCGTGCGATGTCTTCGCATAATTATTTATTCCATTATGAAGCTCAGATGACAGATCAAACAAATATTTTAATAAAATTGACATATAGAGGCGCAAGTATCAAAAGCATTGAGCTAAAGCGCCACTTTATTTATACGTGAGTGGATTTGAAATTAAACAAAAATTTTACCGACCGTCAATCATATTGACGTTGAGCCGTTAGATGGCAGCATTGCTGTTTTGTGTATATAATTTTAATAATTAATTAATTTGCAAAAACAATACCAATAATAAATTTTTTAGTTGAGGATGCCGGTAGAGCAAGCAATTATCTATAAAATGATATATAATTTATGTGGATTAGTTGTGAGGTTTTTTCTAAAAAGGGAGAGTAACATCTTAAAACCTTAGCGTATTAATATATATGATGATGATGATGATGATATATGTTTGAGTTATATGGTGGCGAAATAAAAAAGCGATATTTAATGCTTAATTTTAATAAAAATTGAGAAAATTTAAGAAACGTATTTAATCGAAAAAGTTCATTTCCGTGTAATGTATTCAGCCATAGATATTTTTCCAGTAATTACTATATAAATAGGAAGTAGTTTATCCAATCAACCACATTTCTTAATTATAAATAAACAATTTCTTTATTAATATTTGTTAGAAAACAACATATATTTTAGATAGATTTACTGTACATGTAAATATATATATTATCTTACACTTTTATTTTTATGTTTTCATATTTATTATACATTTATTTATGATCTATAAATCAATGGATTCCAATTTTATAAAAAAAATCCTACATCGGCAGAAGGTAACTATGCTGCCGTAAAAATTGGCTTCTTTTAATGAAAAAAATCATAAAAACATATTAATATCCATTTACACTATCGATCACATAAAATATTTCAAGGTATACATACATTATTTACGTATAAGATAGCGACCCCCTTTATTCATGCGACTTGCTTTTTAATCCGGATACGTGCCCGGAAACTGAGGGTGAAAGGATAATGACATACAAATTCCTGGTAAGATTTTCAAGCGTGATTTGATTTTGAAACGAAGCCAACACTGAACTCGAGAGAAATAATTGCTATAAACCATACCAACGCGAATGGTGTAAAATCTGTAGTTATTATTGTGGATGATGGACTTTAGTTTGAGGTAGAGTAGTCAAAAACATGGGACAGACCTTGAGAGTGTGGCCGGATGTCGACTAATTTGTGAACATGTAAATACAAATATTGATCTAGATTTTGTAATTACTATTCATATATTAAGTTTAAAAAATATATGCTTTATTGTTTAGAGAATTAAATATTATTTTAACTTCTATAAAGAAAATATTTTCAATTCAATTCAGTTTAATGACTAATGTGATACATCTGCTCGAAGTATTTTTAAAAAACACGTCATCAATTAATAGTGGAATGAGGGCGTATTTTCTTTGAAAAGAGTAGAGTTTTAACTCGCAAAAATGTTTGAGCTAATCACCAAGCTCCCGTTTAAAAAAAATATAGAATTTGTTGTTTCGTTCCATTACGTTATATATTATTTTAATGAATTTGATTATTTTTTATAGAAGTCTCAAAGTAAATTTTGTCAACCTTCTTTTATCATATATATTGATTATGTACGTTGTTTTACACTCTAATTTAAAAAAAAATTACATAGACCTCCAAGTATTCTTTAAATATCTCAACGAATTTTTTTTTAAACGTACGTATATGTATTTTAAATAAAAAATTACGTCAATAAATAGGTCAACCGAAAAATAGTTCCTTCTTGAACATGATTTACTACTTGATAAATTTAACTTACCTAAAAGATAGTAAAATACTTAGAATCTATATATGGTTAAAATTTTAATAAAATCAGCAAGACGCGAGTCGGGTTCGGAATAAGAGGATTTTATAACTATGTAATTTAAAGTCACATTCACTTTGATACAATAGATATATTTTTTTGACGTGAAATGTCTTCCATTTAGGTTAGAGGTTATAACTTTGCTACAACAGCACCTACCTGTATTGTTTTAGTGTCATAATTTAGAGGATTACTTGCTAGCATATGTGGCTGATGTAAATGGTACTATAGTCGCGTGCAGCACTACTCAATCTGAACTAAATTTACTATCGCGCAGTGTATAGTTAGTGATTACTCGGCAGTACATTGATCGATTCGAGCAACAATAGTCACGTTTGACAGAACTCATGACTTTATAAGAGGTGTGATACATAAAATTAATGCTGGTGACCAATAGAAGTTCAATAAAGCGTGCAATACGTAACGTACAAAAATGGCATGCAATAGTTCAGGTAGTAAGAGAGAGAGTTTCTAGCTATCAACTTGCTTCGGCTCCGGCGTAATGTGTTCGTCTCCATAGGAAATATTTTAGGTTGAACAATACGCAGGAACCAGTGTCATCTACAATTGCAGCGGGTTCAAGCGGCGTAAGGTAGTCTCGAGCTTAGTGCTTGAGACTACCTTATTACTATATTTGATGTAACTATGACTACAATAGTGGCAAAAAACGTGGCTACCTCATCAACATATACAAGAAAGAGCCAGGCTACACGCGAAAGTAACATTGCAAGGCCACATTTAGAGAAAATTACGCATGCGTCAACTAGGGCCTATCGAGAAAAGGCTCATTTCCCTAAGGTGGCCGTATATGCAGATACGACAGTTGCGATATGCAAGATAATACGGCATTGTGGGACAAGTAATTAACATTCCGGTTGACGTAAACAACATGGTGCAACCCCTCAGATACGCTTAAGATATTTCACGTACTCCACTGCGGCTGCGTTGCTGATACCGATTTTTATTTTGGCTGCTATGTATCATGTTACTTTGGCTGCAATGAAAGTAATGCCGTAGAAAATATAACTATAAAGGACCATTTTGATTATAATAAACACTGTGATTATTAAGCTACAATTTTAAACTTTATTGGTTCCCAAAAAAATATTTTCAGTGTCACCCTACTTAAAATATTATTCCCATAAATCTAAACAAACCTTTTTAGATTTCTGACTAGGGGCGTTAATATTACGAGAACATGTACAGTTCTAGTCCCTATTTAATTTCATTTAGCAATTAGCAGCCTCTAATTTACGGATAAACGGATAGAGGGCATTGCCACAATAATAAATTAAATTTGGACCTTTCAGGTACGAAATCCTGCAACATATTTCATAAACACATTATAACTTTTGTAGAAATGTTAGTCGGTACTATTGTAATTGCACTAATTTTCATATGTAGAAAACAAATGTTTATAATAAACTTATAAGCAACTAAAGAGCCAATTTATGTCAGTTTAGTGGTACTTTGACCATAATATTTGGCTTATAAGTTTTTAGTCACAATTTATGGACTTTTTAGACATGTTGTCAAAAATTCTACAATTTTTAATTTTAAGGTATTATAATTAGCGGCAAACCTTCTAGTGCATCACTTAACAAAATGGATTCGAATCGATATTATGCACTTGATGACTTCAACCAAAATTATGATTATTGATATCAAAACTTAAGGTCGATTGGTACAAGTTAAAAAACGAAATGTCTAAAAGTCAATAAAATAAAATTATAAATCATAAATTTATATATAGCCAATGTAGCCTTGTCATTGTGAAGGAATTATAATAAGAAAAAAAAATAATATGGAAATAAAAACCAACTACCAAAAAATTGTAAAGTAAGAAATCAGTTTTATTAATGTAGTTAAAAACTTTCCCCTGAAAGGATTAACCATTTTATAACTAGCGAAAAACTATGTATATCGATTTATTATTCGTAATTGAATCGCGTCTATAAATCATTGTTTAATGATTTTTTTATACCTTTGCTAAAATTTTGCTCTTTCTTTTCTAGTTAGGTATTTTACTCTTTAAATTATCTTTTATGTAATATTTTTTTGGTTCAGTCATATCTATTATAATCTATACAAATTTATAATAAAATACATACTCGTAGTCTCCACATTGATAAGCTAAGTGGGTAAATACCAAGCGCTGTGTAATTCCTATACGTAAGCTACTATAGCGTTATGTTACCATGCTAGGACTGATCGTTTTAACGATTCCGAAATATCCGTCATATTAGAACCAAGTATTGTTATATATTAAGTGATAATTTTAAAGCTAAGGCGTATTCAATAAGAACTCAAAATGAAAACACGTCAGATTTAATATGCGAACAATGACCTAGACATACATAATTGTTCGAATTAATGGAATCATAACCAAATCTGTGGTTGTTCGGTTGTGGAAACATTGTAACCTCAGTATTGGTAGTTCTCTATCACAAAAAATAAACCCTAATTTTCTTTTAGCAGAAATTTCAATCTTTGATTTCACGCAAAATTGATTTTTTTCTGATCTACTGTGACTTTCATATAACATGGACACCACAGCTTGAGACAAAGGAAAATTGTCATATTACATGAACCTACTTCATGACACAAGCAAAGATTGAAAAGGGATGTGGTGTCAGCCAAAGAGTGAGGTGCGCATAGGAATGTGTGAATCTAGAATCGGGAAAAAAGAAAACTCAAAAAAAGATGAAAAAAAGCTCAGTTTTGTAAAAAATGTTGAATGGATCTTAAGAACTGAAATATATTTCCTTTACAGAAGAATTACACTTTTTGATATGCCTTACATTAATGACCAAAATTCATCAGAAATATAAATAAAAATCTGATTGCGGTGCATATCCCTTAGTGCGACGAATATTCAATAAAAATAACTTTTGGGAATGAAATGATGAATAGTGAAAAATATAAAGTTACTAATTGGATATTTAACAAAAAATCTTCAGAAATGTGACAAATGGAGGTAGAGGTTCTTAATTCAGCTCCGTACCAAACGTAGAAGATTACGGTAAAATATTTAAATAACAGGAAATCATTTTCGTCGATTGACTCGGGTATTCACCAGACTTGAAAGCAATTGAAAATTGGTGCATAATTTTCAATGCCAGGTTCTGAAAAGTAGAATACATAGTCAAGGCAAATATGATAAAAGCAATAATTCAAGTGGGATATTAGGATAATAAAATCAAGAAAAACTGTCAAAAAATTATGGAATCCATATTCAACGGGTCTCGGTTCTAATTTTATTCAACGGGGGATAAATTTAAAAAAAAACTAAAAATTTACAGCTGTATCGGTTTCCATAGTTAATCTCTCTTGATTTTATTAATTTTCACATATATAAGTATTTATTGTTATATTTAAATATCCTCCGAAATATATTTATTTTTTTGTATCTACACTGTAGGTTGAATACTTAAAAAAATACTGGTTCCATAATTATAGATATCTATAAATAAGCTAATATTTTTCAGTGGTAATGTTTATTTTATTTAAACATTAATTTAACACGACAAAATTCCAAAACATTTCAAAAAAAGTAAGTTACAATGATAAATAAACGAGTTTATTTATTTTAATCCGTGATATACTAGGAGAGGTAATGTACTGAAAGTTTTCTTTATAATTTTCAAGTCCAGTTAAACCCTAGCATTCGTAAAGTTCAGAACTTTTTTGAATAACGGAACGTGCCTATTGGGAGGGAAAGGAGACCTTTTACTTTTCAAAATTGAGTTCAACTTTTTATCATAAATTTGCCTTTGGCCATGTCTGATATATTTACGTGTAGGTAAGAAAGTTTCTGTTATATAGGTCCCCGTTACGTAACATGCCAAAGTGCTTAATACTAAACGAGTTATTTACAGTTTCGTACAAAGTTTGATTATTTGTAAATCAGTTCTCTTTTTAAGTTATGTACTTAGATATTGTAAATTCTTCGTTTTGGTTAGCGAATAAACGTAAAATTCAACTAAACTGTAATCTAAAAAAACCTTCCACAATAATATTTATGGAACCTTAAAATTTTAATGTACGAAAAAGTACCAAATATTTCCGCTTTTAAAATGGGAAAGAAGAAAAAGTTTTCAAAAAATCTAATTTTGCTTTAAAATAAAAGGCATAATACGTAACGTGTTTTAATTTTTTTTACTTTTTAATTACTACATTTTAGTTACTTGATGGGGCTACTTACAATGAAAGTACGGCTATACTCTTTTATTCTAAGTATTTAATAATCGACTTTTTTTGTCAAAGCGAGTTTCTACCATATATATCTATTTATATATATATATATATATATATATATATATATATATATATATATATATATATGTATATATATATATATATATATATATATATATATATATATATATATATATATGTGTATATATATATATATATATATATATATATATATTTATGTATATATATTTAAAAGATGTAATGTAATTTTTTTTCATGTTGTTTGCCAAAATATAAACTTGAACTTGACGTCATGATTGATTTATAAGGGAGACCAGAGGATTGCAATATTTTCAGTAATACTACGACTAGAAAGTTAAATAAACTCACACAATTAGAGTCTTGGAAGCCGTGAGAATACCTTGTGATGAATTGTAGTACAGTTTATATTTGTATAACATATTTTGTTGATATAAGTGTAAAATGATATCTTCCACAACCACACCGAGACCTTGCAATGGTAAAATATTTTCGAGTATAATTCCTGCTAGCTCATAGCACTACACAAAGAACACACGAGCGGGAACATATCGTTATCGGAAAATTTTTCACCATCTGATTGATAGTTAACACTTAAGAAGAGCTTCCTAACTCGGCACACAGAAGGCACCGACAGCTGGCATAGAAGCTGTACCCACAACATTAATCAACAGAAAAATCATTCATAACAATGGAAAATAAAAGCAGAACTAAGTATTACTTTTTGGCCGACTGAAATTTAGTAATATTAAACAGAGTTAAAAAATTTCCAATCTTACATACATACCATTACACGGAACTCAAATTGCACACTGGTCAATAAAATTGTTGTCTACAATTATTCTAAGTTGGTTTACTAAAATATAAGTCTATAAATTTGTATTAATTTTGAAATGAAATTGTTGACGAAAGTGTACCAAATATTAATGGATCTGATTTTATGATTAAGATTACGTTATGATTTCTTGATCACGTCGGGGTTTAAGAATATTGTTCTCCGATTATAACTCATCATACATAGAACAACCGTTTTAAAATTCATCTAAAAGTGAATTTTTGTTTAAATTTCAAAATGTATTAAAATATATATAAAATAGGCCTGCAGATTTCAATTCTCAAAAATAATGTCTTCCAAGTGACGTCCATTTATCTCAATACACTCTGGTAAGTGAACCCTCGTATTGGCAAGCACACGCGAGTAAAGTGCTGGGTGGATCGATTTCAAGCCGCATATTTTCTTATAGGGCCGGTATAGTGCGCACACTTTATACTTAAGGCAACCCTACAAAAAAACACATAGCGTCAAATCCGGCGATAGGGGTGGCCAGGGTATATTTCTGTACTTATTAATTTTCTAGGGGAAATTGGTGCACTTGTGCCACAGGTAGTTGCTGACGTGGACGGTCCTGGTGGCGGCCTATTGTCCGTTGTTGTCTAGATCTTTGTACCCACGACCAGATAAGCTGTCTGCTCTGGCCATCACTTAATCATCGAATATTATAATGGGAATTGAAAGCACGACGCGCTAAAATCAACGGTTTACCACACTTCAAATAATATTCCACCGCAAACGGGCGATGTGCTCTCGACCAATGATTCATTGCGACTAACATATCTGCAAAGATGACGCAATTAACGCTACTCCTCCCGCGCCTCTAGCCGCATAAATAAACGAGTAGCGATCATTTTAAATCAAAAAGTTTCCGCTAGATATCTTTATAATTATTTATATATGAACCGTCTTATTACCGTGAATATGTTAAAATTGATAATAATTAAGCCTTTTGAGACAACATAATTAACGAACCGCTAACAACCTCTCGAGTACACTACCGACCACTACGTGCCTTTAAGGGGAACGTCGCAGCCAAAACACACTTGAGTTCGATGACACAGATCTCGCTATGTTTACTTTATTACTGGATATTAATACGAGTATTTAGGTTTGGGAATTTGGTTGAGCTTGCCGCATTCTTTCTCATTTTTCGGTAATCGTTTCGCGTCACGTAGACGCGATTTGTTCGTAACACGTTCCCTCGGTACCGCTGTTACTCAAATGAAATTTAGAAACATTGAATTGTAATCGTTAAGTTATCGTTAAGATTGTATCCTGGTATATTAAATAATTATATTTTCTGTTAGCTAAGAAATTTAATTTTTTTTTATCCCGTTACACAGAAAAACGTTTTGATAAGTATTTATAAATGATAGCAGCAAATTACATAAAATAAACTTCAATAAGCCAACAAGAAATGAAATATTAAAAAAAATATTTTAACGAAAAATAAAAAAAGTAAATATGACCATGTAATAGAAAAAGATTAATCCTTTTAAAAAGTAGATTGTTTTTAAGGTAATATATTTTTACGTTAGTGTACCGCTATTTAAAATAGAAATTATATTTGCATGTCAATATGCAAATACAAGTTTAACCTTAACAAGTTTTCGATTTATGTATGACAATACCTAAAACAAAAGCTTACGATTTAATGATAGTGATAACTGCATAGTGCATAGCATGATATTGAAATACAATTCATGGAATAGACTTTAAATCTTTGATTTTAATGAATTAATTGGATAAAAAAAGGTTGTGTATATTTCAAGCCAAATGGAATCGACGTTCATCATGTATTTTTAAAATTAATAACAACCAGATCACAGTGCATAATAAACAAAGTAAAATAGTATACAATTAACAAATATGTAATATTAATTTTTTCAGTAATATGTAACCATATATAGAAAATAAGTGAAACGAGTTACAATTCATACAAAATAATCGTTCATATATAAGTCAGTATTTTTTCCACATTTTATACGCATCTCCAGCAAATAACAATACCTTATATAATTAATTTTAGATCACCTTTCTAAATAAATTCAGTTGCTTACCGTTACAAAACTTAAAATTTTAAAGTATTATTTGTCATAATAAAATGTTCGTATTCTATGGTTGGAAAATAATTCTATTAAAGTTATTAATAAATAAAGTACGAGTTTACAATTTTTTTCTGTGAAAATAAAATGTCCGAGTTAATAATTTACTGCGCTTTAGGTGGCCAGTGAGCGGCAATTCTCTGAAGAAAAGTATAAATGGCCTGAATCAGTACAGAGAGATACAACTGAATTATTGAAAGTTGCTTCCATCATGTTCTAATCTCCTCGATTTCCCGCATTCCTGAAGTTCAGAACCTTCTTCAAATACGAGTAAAAAGGCGTGTCTAATTCACTTCATCCGCACTTCGGGAGGAAAACTTGTGTTTTAGTTTTGAAAATGGAGTCAGCTATTGAACTTTTTTATCTCAAATTTGACCTTCGACCATCTTCGATAAATTCGTGCAAAGTGTAGATACTCCAAAGTGTTTCGGCATTTTTAAATAGGTTCTCTATTATATACAGCAGTTAGCTTACATTTACTTCAAAATATTAGGGTATATTTTATCTGAAATATATGTGTTAGACATCAACATGGGTTCAGTTTTTAACATTCCACTTTTGTAAATAACATAAAATTAGTACTAAGTTATGTAATGTGATTTTATATAAATTTGCTTCCATAATTATGTTGGTGTTTTCTAAAACTATGCTAAACTATCTATTTTGGTCTTTTCGAGTTTGATGACAATTAAGATGCAACTACAGAATAAACTAATTTTTTTCAATAAGCTAAAACAAATTAATATCGACATGGCAAAAATAAGGCATTAGAGAAATATAATTTAAATTTTTCAGAATCATTCATAATTATCTCATCAATTACGTAGGAAAATTGTTGTTCTTACTATTTGTTTTTATAAAAAGTTTGCAACGCAACTAATTATGTAAGATATTTAATAATAATTTCGCGTGAAAATATATCGTTGAAAAAGGAAAAGGAAGGAAATAAATGAATACAAACCGGTATGAACAAAATTATGTTGTCATATTATAACCTACTCTTAAGTAGTTTTTCATTAATTATTTTTTTTGAATTTGTTTACTGAAAAAATGCACTGGAAGACATAATATCACGATGAGACTAAAAGAATACGAAAAGTTGTTTCCTTTTTAAATTATATTTTCTTTTGTTCTTAGATCAAATAATTTTTAAGAATTCTTGATGCAAGGAAAGGCAAAAATCGCAGGTTGTATTATTCAAAAATAAACTAATTTTATTTAAACATATATATATATATATATATATATATATATATATATATTAAATTACTTACTATTGGTGGTATTTATTACTAACCTATGAGGTCTAAAACAATGACTTATGTCAATTTATAAAATTTTTGGTGTATCAGTGAAAGGAACGAATAAAATATTACGAGTATCTGAACTTCAAAGACGAGTTAGAAATAAATTTATTCTTTAGTATTTTCTTCAAATCTTTTGTAATCTTGGGAAGAAAATTTTCGTTTTTCTTGTAGAAATAATATCAGTTAATCAATTCGTACTAATACAGCCTTCATTTCTGTTAGAGATAGGCGCATTGATTAAGACAAGCGTGGCGACATATACCTTTTATTACATAAGAATCTGGCTGGGGCTAACAAAACTTTAAATCGTTTTTAGAAAGTCGTAAAATGCGCAGTCACTGAAGCTAGAGGCCGCAGACTGTGTTGTTTTGTAGTAGAAATTAAAACATTACACGAGTTTCACACATAAATATTCGACTCTGTTTGCAGACAGCTATTTGCCGTCACTTCTAATGAATTGGTTGTTAACACATTCATTTTCGGAGGCTGTTATTTGTGTTGAGCATAGCCATTTATAAAACTGAGCATTATGGCCATTTATAAAACATATTGTATCCGGATAAATCTCCCCTCTGAATAGAGAACAAATACGAAAATAATATTTTTTTACCTATAATAAACGAAAATAATATTTTTCTACTTTAATGCAAAACGCAAAGGAATGTAGATCATCATTTCAATGAAAACTCTTATTTATTTTTTTCCTTTTTTCGTGTCACTACAAGTATAAATCTATAAAGTACTTTACCAAAAATATATTTAAATCATAATGACAAATTAATAATAAAAGCGTAACGTTACAAAAATGGTAAATATAAAACTGGTTTCATTATATATTCAACATGACATCTCGATTATTAAAATATATTTGTTGAATCTAAGGAGATTTTCTTCATTTAACTCTATATACTGTGTGTTTTTAACTGGGCCGTTTGGGGAAATCCGAAACAATAGCAAACATAGAAAAACTCTCTTAGGTACCTTTAAGTCTTTTTGTAGAAACAACTTTGATAAAGTTTGATTTTAGCCAAATATGAGTTTTCCATAAACTTAAAAAATTAACGAATTTTTTTTTATGTGAATCGACTGAGTTTTATGAAAGTATCATTTCGATTTGGGAAGACCAAATCTGAACAACACAAGTTGCTGGAATTGTATAAAATCTTTTTCATACAATGTGTATAAAGTTAGTACCTAAATAAAACTATTCTACTTCAGTAAATGTTCAATATGGTTCCATTTTCCTATATGCTGGAGCGAACACATTTTTGAACACTCCTAGAAGTTTTGACTTGTTTTTTGTATGAAAACAAGTCAAAAACTATTAGACTACTTGGTTTAACTAAAATAGTTTTTAAAAAAAAATACCACTTCTTCTATTCAGATCTTTCTCCTCCTTTTCGACAAATATTATACTATCATAAAACTTAGTCAATTCATATAAAAAAGAGTGTGATTTTTATAAAAACTCCCGCTTAACAAAAAAATTTACTATTCCAAAATTGTCTCCATTTTTAAAAAAATTAACTCTTAAAAAACAATTTTGTAATAGTCAAATTTTTGGCGAAGTTTGAGTTTTCATAAAAATTAATCAAATGAAAAAAGGGCCTAATGGTTCCAAAGACAGTTTACTGTTATCTGCTATGGTTTCCTGTATATCCTACTAGTAAAAATTAAGGGAACCATCGTCCTTTACGGCACACTGAAACTGCATAAAAATTGACATAAAACGAAGGCATTATATAAAAATATAAATGTTGTTTATGACGATTGCTAGCATCCACTTTCACTACAATTACTAGTTATACAACGTGATGCGTTAGCTCAGGGTTATTATAGTTCCAAAAGAAGGAAAATTTTGATTAAGTTGTGGTGTTTTAATTCAATTTCTGACAACTTTTTTTCTATTTACCGCACCTCGATTAGTGTCTGATATGTTTGAGTGTCTTCAATTTATCAAGATTACTACTCGATTGATGCCTAATTACAATTTTTAGAAATTTGACGTTCTTCATTCGAAGAAACAGCTATATCGTATTGAGAAACATTTGAAATTATATGGATATAAAATTTAATTTCCACAAACTCAGAAATTCATATTAAAATATTCCCTTTAAATGATTTGCGATATCGAAACATTGTGAATACGTAATAATAAGGTTTTACTTAGAACTAACAAGCTGAAGAAAACTCGCGTTTATGGGTTACATTTTCGTATAGCCGTGCAGTTTTCTTCGTTTAATATAGAAAACGTGAATGAAAAGACTTTGTTTTTTTCTTTTACAAAAATTCCAGAACATTCTTGATTCTCCCAGTCTGGTTAATTGGAAGTACATTCTTTGATATTTTAGTACATTATCATTCATTGTAATTAATAATTTTAATTAGTTTATACATAATGCTTGCGAAATTTCCAGAACATTCTCGATCCTTTTCGACTATTTCAGTTTAGTAAGTTCTATTATATTATGTTGTATTTTCTTTCATTCTAGTTCATTCAATGACGGAACTTTTGGTGTTCGGTGGTCGATAGTCGAAAATATCTAAAGTCGACCATTTCTGTACGATATGAGACTCGAAACTACCACGCTCAAACTCATCTATACATACACACACCCACTTTTGCATATGTGCACACATACACTCACATATATATTTATATATATATATATATATATATATATATATATATGTGTGTATATATATATATATATATATATATATATATATATAAATATATAAATATATATATATTTATATATATTCATATACGAATGTGTTTTAAAATTTATAAAAATAATAAAAATATGCGACCAATAAGTTTAAATTATATAAGATAACGTTTCACCATAGATTTTAATTATTTTTCACATTTCCGTGAACATTGCACAAAACGATTACGTTTATTATTAATATTGGTTTCTAATCGCTTCTCTTTTTAAGAAAATAAATCACTCTACCCGAACTGGTCCATTCCTTAATGAATATTTAAGACTGATGTATTGCGATATGATATATTTATAATCAATATTGAAGACAATTTGTATTCATGTACATTGAGTCAGAACATCTCATTGATGTATGTTAATGTGTAATATATTTATTACGGTTTAAATATAATCTTATTTGCTCAAAACGCTGCGATGATTACGTTCTACTTTATGAAAGACGTTGTGGTTAAATGAACCATAATGATATTATAACTATCACCTTAATGAAATTCCCTTATAGACTTTAAGGTCTAAGAGTGTACTTTTTATTTTGTTGTATATTTAAGAATGGCTTTGGATGTAAATAATACAAAAAATCGCTACGTCGCAGCTCCGGCTGCTTGTGAATAATATTACAGGTCACAATAACAGTGGTGTCAAAAAATTGGCGTATATGCGTATCTGTCATTTTGTGTATCTTTTTGTGGGTAGCTTCATATCTGAGTAATAGATGGTTTGATTTTGATGCGTGTTTTTATGTGAACTCGTACGCTACATTACTCGTCATTTGAATATGAATACGTATGCCATCAACAAAGTTCTTCTATTGCTATATTTGATGTGTTGAATTTCTATATTATAGCTTTAGGTTCAAATATTTAACTTTATGGTGCTGATTCCTGAAATATTAAGTTTTAACGAAGAACTAAATGGAAACTGAATCTCAGCAACGTGATAACGGTGAACCTAAAGTGAGATTTAAATTTACAAGTTTATGGTACTTAAAGATTTATTTCTTTTGATCCATAGAGTAACAAAAAATCAAGCAATTCTTATCGATAAAAAAGTTGGAAACAAAGCGCGCGTTATAATCGATGAACTACTTTAGCCAATATACTGATAAAATGATCATCTTTTAATAAAACATTAATAGTATCGTCGGTTATTTCAAAAATACACATACTAATTTAGTCTCTCGTTTAATTTTGAATGAAATGTTCCCAATATCAAATGGAAAGTCATCTATTATATCAGTGGAAAATTATGAGGTAACAAATTTTGTAATATCAGGAATTAATATTTTAGAAGGAATATTGAATTTAGTTATCCTTTTTTTTATTCTGATTTAATACAGTAACAGCTCGTTTAAAAAATGCATTGGATCTTTCAGATATTTACAATACAAACATTTGAAAAGAAAATATACAACTATGTATATATATATATATATATATATATATATATATATATATATATATATATATATATATATATATATGTGTGTATATAAGTACAGGGAAAATAAAGTTCACATCTGGTACGATCAGAAACAACGCTTTATTATTTTTTTAAATTATGTCGACCAAATTTACGATCTAGGGATAATTTTGACCCTCGACCCATGTCGACATATTGCAATGTGAAGGTGCACTCAAGTTACCGAGACAGATACTACATGGAAAATTTCATTTCCAACTAGTGCAATTATAAAATCGTAAATGGACTCACTGAAGCCGTAAAAGGCGAAATTTGAACTCCGTAACGGCCCATCGCACTACGTTCTTTATAACTGGACATTAACTTTTGAAGCGCGTTTACTGCAGGCGTAGTTGCTTTTATTCGCTTCTAGTCTCTCTGGTAAACTACTGTCACCACGTAGAATCAATTTATTACGGATACGATCACTTCTGTGGCGTGATGTTTAAATACCATTTATGCATTAAATACAAATAAATGTTATGTACATAGCGTTGAATAAGTTTAGTTTAAGTTTGACCGTCCTTTATAATTATATTTTTAACCTGCAGCTTCTCGCGGTTATTTATTTTACACTATAAATTATGTTTGCATCAACAAAGTAGTTTTAATAGGAAAGCGTTCATACACACGTCTTCGTTTCTATTTTATTATAAAAGTGTAGATTTTGATAGAGAGTTAACTTAATTATCAGAATAAAATCTAAAGGGTTTATTAAGTAATAATATCAATTTTGATATGATTAAAAAAAACTTTATTGACACGTCACAACCTAGTCTCAACTGACCATAGAAACAAAAATTTGTGGATATTAGATGATTCTTTTAAAACGTAGGTAAGTACTATGAAATATTTTTTTCAAAATTAAACCCTGACTGCTGGTTTTAAAACCACACAATTTGGATAACGTAAGATTTACATGTAAATACATACGCACACACACACACACACAAACACACATATATATATATATATATATATATATATATATATATATATATATATATATATATATATATTTATTACACACCCACAAATATTTAAACAACATTTTGTCATTGTAAATTACATCGCTGACATGACACCTCAAAAACAAGAAAAAATGTTTAAATCGTACTTTAGATTTGTTTGTAATAGTATATTTTAAGATTCTGTTTAAGAGATAAAACGTTACTGTCGTATTGTCGTGCTAGATTTATCAAATGGCGACAATAAAATAACAAAGATCAGTTCTCGAAAAAACATATTGCTGCACAGACTATTATTATAATAATACATGAGAGCTTATAAAAGCTAAGCACTAAAAGAAAATAATAATAATAAAATAATAAAGTGTAAGCAGTAAGACGTGGTTAAAAAGAGATCGATATGACATTAGAGTATACATGAAAAAAAACTGTGATGAGAATTTTAACAACAAGCAGTTTTTATAAAATAAATCGTAACTATGAATAAAATTCTCCTACGAATCATAGTAAAGAGCATATAGAAATTAATGTCGAGCATGTAGAAGTTTTATTGTGCAAAGTTTATTATCAAAAAGTGTGTTGGTTAAATTATTCACTAAAATTTACATTATCTTTCACTATGTGAATATGTTACCCAATATAAAAATATCGCACGTCATTTCTGTATATTTCCTATAAACTTTAACTTTTACATAACCTATTACCTTCTTAATTTTAGTTTCATAAATATTTGCTTGGGATAAAAGGAATGTTTATTTTCCCCAAATTTTTCAGAACATTTCTGCATATATTTTTGTTGTTTTTATAACCGAAGGTCGGTTCAAACTATAAGCAACATGGTCCATTGAATGAAAAGCTTGATAAATATTGGCGACTCGAGTACTTAATTGTCCTCACTTACCTCAACGGTTCTTGAGAAAAACGACTGCGATAAATAGACCAACGGAATGATAAGTGAATGAATATATAAGGATTCCTCTTTTCTTTTGGGGAATCGAATTCCAAAAAAATTGCTCGAGTTTATATTACGGAAGCCAAAAAATAAAATTGTTCCTTTTGCTTTATTACAGTCTTGTAAATTCTAGAAATAGATTCAATTTCAAATCGCGAACCTGTAATTTTACAGTAGAATAAATTTTATTACTTCTTACCTTTGATACTAATCGCACTATACATATGTAATATTTATTAAAAAAATCCTCCTCCACTTTTGTTTTCTTTCCTTCTATGGTTTTCAGTGCACTTGAATGCTTATTGGTTCGTCCATGTTGTATATTGTGCACACCGTATTTCAGTAAATATATAACATATCGTAGAGATCTAGCTTTGTATTTTCGATATTTTAAAAATTAAAATTTTAATTGTTTTTGAAAATTAATTCCTAATTATTTCATTATCTTTATTTCCTAAAAATATAGAAGTGATAGTTATAAGCCATAAAGCAACTAAATTATGTTGTCATTGTACGACCTGGTACGAGTGCTGTTTAATTTGTGTCTTCATGTGGTTGTTAGATGGTTTTATAGCGTATGATACTCATATTGTCTGATATCAACAATTTTAATAAAATTTGTTTCAATGAACAGTTTTTATTAACTGATTACATAAAAATGAAAATTCTCTTAAAAGGATTGGAAGTGGTTTAAAAGGTATGGAAGGTGGAGTATTTTTGGCACTATAAATGCAATAAAAAAAACTAAATAAACTTGCGCTAATTTTAAATGTGTCTCTAAAAAGCGAAATATATTTTGTTTATATATCATTTTCAGAAAATTAAAAAAGTGTTTCGTAACACATGTTTAAAAAAATAATTCAAAGGTTGAATTATTGATAAATCCTTCTATTCTTATTCTTTTTGATAAATCCTGCTACGCATCACTAAATACTTGCAAATTTGTGAGGTTATCCAGGTTTTTCTACATTCTAAACATCTATAGAAAACGTGATAAAAATATACCAATTATTAAAAACTATTTTTGTAAGAAAATAAAAAAGTCATGTGTACTTATACACGTACGTTAGAAGTTATACTTCTTTGGCGTAAGACAAGAACAATCGAAAGCCAACAAAAAAATGAAATGGTGGGCCACTCGTCTGCCAAATTTTTCATAAAATTCAATATTTAAGTAAATTTAGTTTAAAAAATCACAAATAGATGTCATCGCAAGGTGTTTAAAATATAATTTTTAAATATAATATTTTTGTAATGCACCGTATCAAATTAAATAATGCAATGCAATATAATTCACATCATATCCCTGCTTTCTAAATATTTTCAGGTTTAAATATAGTCACAAGGATTGTACTATTATTTAGATTTTCTACAATAGATGGAGCAAGTAGGGATTTAAAATAAACAACAAAACATAAATACGACTCTCAATAATCCGCTTTAGCTTTTTTGATTAATTTATATATTTTTTTATTTCTATTCGACGATGTATAATGTCACATGTTTTTTATTGTATAACGCGATATTTTTTTTTTTAAATTGTTCGTTGCATGCTATTCAACGAAAGAAGTCGCAAGTAAATTTCGTAAATCGTGATTCGTGAATTGTGTTTTCAGAAACAAGACATAACTTGAGCGTAGTTGACGTGGACCTAAGCATTAGTTGCTTTTCGCATGGAGAGCTTTGTGTAGCACTCTCCCTCGTCAGCAACGCTAACAACTTATTTATGTCCCTGACAGTTCTACAGAAAATATTGTTTACAGAGAAGTTCTGTGAACAACGTTCTAAAGCTCACAGGAACGAAGTCGCCGGCACAGATAGTACCAAATAAATAATGTCATTTGAATACAGGGTCGAACCGTTTACTCTATATCAGTATTTTATGGGAACGTTCACTACTCTATAGTTCACCGTTGAAGGATGATTTGCCTTAAACTGTAAGTCGCATGGTTCACTATATTCGATGTGGATGCTCATATCATATTGAAAATACTCGTGACCTGTTTCACATCTAATATTTTGAAAAATATTTAGGAGGGAGTCAGCGCGTAATTCTACTACGCCTTTGATTTAGATTACAGTATAACATATAACATTTATTATATACAATGTAACATGTTAGCGTTATACGATATCGCAGTTTATTATGTAAATCCCTTCTTGACGAAATTATTAATTGCCAGATCAGCGTTCAGCTTTAATCAACGATTTAAAGAACATAAAATTTGGAATGAAGGTTTAAACATTGTAGGCAGCCATTTGAGTATATTTCCAAGACCATCCTCCAAGAGAATAAAATAGAGGTAAGAAAAATAAAGTTTATGAAACACTTCAAAATTAACAGTTAAATTTCTTTATGAAATAAATAAATACGTATCTCAAAGTTTTATAAAATATTCATGAAAACAAATGGAAGAAATAATTTTATAAATCTGTTTGACATATTAATGTACTACGTGAATTGCGAGTACCATAAATGTACATAGGTTACCTATTTTTTTAACTCTAGCCGATTATAAAGACGCAATTTTAAAAAAAAATTGCCCCTAATGAATCGAAAAGAGAGTTAAAGTTTTAAAAAAATATACGTCATCGTGGAACTAGATTTTGAAAATGAAATTTTTAAAGATTCTTTGAGAATCTTTAAAAATTGCCGGATGTACGTACGAATCTTATATCTTACGGTTTATACGGGAAATATATTTACAGAAATAAAAAATAATG
The DNA here is from genome assembly GCA_039881145.1 of Druceiella hillmani. Lineage (NCBI taxonomy): Eukaryota > Metazoa > Arthropoda > Insecta > Lepidoptera > Hepialidae > Druceiella > Druceiella hillmani. Next base: position 25,188,718 of record JAYKKI010000007.1, read on the forward strand.
CTTACATAGTAGTATGAATATAAGAAAAAACCTTGAATTAAACTATTTTAAAAAGAATACAAGAGCAATAAATCAATACCTTGTTTAATTTTTGAGAATCATAAACCGTTTAATATTACTTTGGAAAAATCTCGCCATTTCCAAAGAAAAGAAATTATATCTTTTAATTTAAAACTACACACAATGTCTCTAGTATTTAAAAATTTAAGGAAGGAACATTAAAATTGCAGAATTTTGAAAAGCGATTTTTTCTAAAACTAAACGGTAAATAATTTTCAAGATTTAAAATAAGTTAGATATTTATATTCGTCGAGAACGCGTTTTACACGACACTATCTTAACATGAAGTCTTGTAATGACTCTGAATTTTAACAAATCGAAAAAAGAAATACTTCAGAGAATTTACATATTAAATTTTCTTTTCAAAAATTTTCTATAAAATTTAAATATATACCCATGAACACTAGATATCTAATTGTAGTTTAAAAATATTACTCTCTATCCGGTATATAGTTCTTTCTCTAATATTATTTTACGTCACAAAGAAAACTTCAAATAATCTTGTCTTTCAATAACAAGCAATTTTAAATATGTTTTGTACATTGTTATCTAGCAAAACAAACTTATAACGAGAAAAGTCCCTTTGCATGAAACATCTTCAACGTAACATTTGTTTGCCTTGTATATGGAAGAAGTATTTCATTGAGGGATGCTGAGACCTTGCGTAGATGAATGTTTTCGTCGGAAAATATAGCAAGGCCGATAAAAGGTGGGACTTTAATTTTTATTTCATATCGTATAAGGCGCTTTTGAATTAAACATATATCTTAAGCGTAACTGACTTGAAGGAAACTATTTGGATTTTAACCAATTAAGGCTTATATGTCTCATTTTGTCCTGTTTATAGTTATAATTCCTCTGAAAGTATATCTTAGTTATAGATAACATGACTTATTTTGGTTTGTAGTTTGATTGACAGAACTTAATTGATAAATAATATATAAACGTATCCATAAATGTAAATAAGTACCTTTTAGAGATACTCATCATAAAACGAGCACTTCGTAAACACAAAAAATTAATCTGATAACATTTGCGATAGAAATGTCCCAAATATTAAATTCTAATCTAATTGGGCAATGTAAACTTAATTTTGTGTATCTATGGAAAATATCACTGAGAGCATAATATTTTCTACCCACCAAAATAATATTCCAATAAAAATAAATGTTATTAAACCGGTTAATATTTCAAGGACTATCATTAAACATTTTAATAGTTATTAAATGTCAAAATCTTAATTGCTTTATTAAAAAAACGTAAGTGTGTTGTTCTGACATCTTCAACACGTACGGTGTACATTCATTTTGTTTTTAAGGTTATAGGTGGTATGTGAAAAGTTAATAAAATACTAGTTACCTTGATCTTAATTAATGATCTGACACTATAATTAAAATGAATACATGTGTTTAATAATGGTTTGGTAAAGAGTTTCACTTATTTTGTACTATTACAATTACGTCAATACGACAATAACATATATCAGCAGTATTACAGTATTAATTAGGATGTCATTCATTAACCAGGCCGGCTAACTGGAATGGTTCTGTACAATGATTTTATTTTCCACGTGCGGCTTTTTTGAGGTAGCAATAACTCGTGACTACTAATTAGTGTCTGCTATTCTTCTGGCTTCGACATGCGCTTTGGCTGGTCTAACTAGTTTCGGCCTGCAAATTAAAAGCATGGCTTTAAATAAAACAACTAAGTATCATATTTTTTGATGAATAAGGATTTAAATACAAAAAAATGATGTCTAATTTTTTCTAAAGCTGCTGGAGCACTTGCGTCTTTCGTCCATTCCAAAATGCGCGCAGTCTAACAGTGATCTACTAAGAATCTATTTAATATAAATAGTTGGACTGAGTACTAATGATAAATATGACAATTCAGGTTACAATTAATATAGGGCCAGCCAGTAATGACACTTATCTTGAAAATTACCTTTAAATTAACTTCTATTAATTAAATACGATTTATAATTAAACGGAACTTGCCATATCTTATTTTTAGTTGGTCGATTGCAAGAAAATATAGCCTATATATTACCTCCGAGGTAATACAATCGACCAATAAAAACTTCGTCAAAATTCTTTTAAATATTCTTGCGTGATAAGTGAACAAATAAACAGGTAACATTTAAAAAAAAACAATATTTTTGTGTTTTGTTACTTTTGTTGTGTTACTCTTAATATTTTTTTCATAAATATATTTAATGTACAGGCAGGAAAATTCTACGGATTTAGATCTAACTAATGTAAATCAAAAGTATGTCGGTTTGTCCTTCTTTTATGTTGCAACGACGTAAAAATTTGACATGATTTTTTAAAAAACAATTAACAAACTGTCGGGAAATGATATAGAATACATTTTATTAGGGAAATTTCTTGTTTGAAACTGAAAAATTACAAAAATGAAATAACGAAGCATCGTCGCAACGAAGCAACGGCTCAACGTGATTTTTTGAAGCGTTACATACGCAACATAAAGAAGTAACCGAATTGGTCGGTTTATTCCTTAATTTTAAGTATGACTATATCTAATTAAAATGTTATAAATGCAAAATTGTGTTTATTCGTCGTTTTTAACGTCACAACTAACTGAGGTAATTAAATTACCCTGAAATGATGTAGACAACTTTTTGTCTTACGATCTTATTTTAACTATTAAAATGCGAAAGTGTGTATTTGCTTTTCTTTCACGTCGCAACGCTACTTTAATTTCGGTAAATCCCATCCTTAATAATGTTATAATCCCAATTATTATTATAAGTTTGTTTGTTCTTCTTTCATTTTACATCAATGCTAAGGTCAACGTGATTTTTTATTCGTAGATACAACGTAGGTAGACCAAGAAATTATATAGGCTATTTTTGATCGCGGAAAACCTTATCATAACTAATATTTTTATATTGAATATATTTGACGTTAATTTTGTAGAAATTCATTATTCATAATTAAAGGAAACTACGTGGTGTATTATTATTTCTACTTTCTTTAAGTCCTTTACCACGACCTAGCTTTCGTTATATTATATCTTCAGGTGGCCTATTATCGTGGTAAAGAACCTAAATAAAGTAGAAATATTACTACATCACGTAGTTTCATTTAATTGTGAATAATATTATAATCCAATATATTATTTTAAATTCAAAAGTGTGTTCTTTGTTCTTCTTTCACCTTACAACGGACCTGTAGATCGAGGTGATTTTTTGCACTTAGAGAGTTTGTAGGTCGAGAAATGACATAGGCTACGTTTTATCCCGGAAAACTTCATTATAACTAATACTACCCGAAAAGGTTTTTTTTTCTTCTTTCACCTCGCACCGGAGCAATAGAACGACGTGATTTTTTTTTGACAGAGATAGTCGATATTTTCGTGACAGGAATATAACATAGGCCACTTTTTAATTCAGGAAATCTCATTGTCTCGGGAAAATTCTTATTTGAAGCAAAAAGTACATCATGGAAATATGGAAGCAACGTCGCAACGGAGTCACAGATAGGTGTGATTTTTGTAACGCCACATACGCAATGAACGAAACCCCGGGTAATGTTAATATTTGTGAATAAAACCGATTATTCTTTTAGACGTTTGTATACAAACTTTGAATAAATCAATGTTATTTTAAAATATTACATTAATTTTTTATGAAAAGAGAGCTTGTGACGATTTAGTCGTTTCATATATTCAAAATTGAAATTAAAAATAACAAATGAGTTGAAGAAATGATTGAAATACTTCTGAAGAGTTAATTTACCAAAAAAATTGACTAGGAAGAAAAAATGAAATGCATTAAACAGTCGAATAAATGAAATGAAATAAAAGTCAATAATAATAATGCTGAGAGATAATTATTAATTTGATTATGAATACAATACCACAATAAATATGGAGTAGAAACTTTAATACAATAAAACATATTGTGTGTATACGTTTTTACGCAAAATACATAAAATACTGGTAAAGATTAGTAGAACTCGGGTTAGGAGGCTTCTATGCACATTAAGGCAGATATAAATATTTAAGGGTACCTATAAATAATAATATATATTCAGTAGTTTAGAAAATGAGGGGCAATACAACATTTTGCACATCTTTTTTAAATATATTTTCAAAATACAATTTAAATTATTTGTTTATTTTTCGTAAGCAAATGATATTCATAATATATAAAGCATTAAATGTAGGATGAAATGGATGCTTTTATTTACCTGTCTTTATTTTATTTTTAAAAATTGACATATTTTGTAAAAAATATATGGGTTGGTAAGACGCATGACTATGCCAGTATCAAGCTTCTATGTCGCGTGGATTCTAAGAAAATCGTTTGAGAATATAAAAAAACATAAATATATTGCTTACTATATGTTCATAGGCGAAAAACATGGTGTTTATTTCAAAAATTATGACACCTAGAGTCACCTTTATAGTTTTCATACATCCTTTGCGTGGGCTTCGAAAAACACTTATTTAATCATAATTTTGGGTTCGGCAGTATCGAAATTTAGGATGCATTATTTTCAGTACATTTTTTTCATATTTTTGAGAATATTTCTAAAGATATAATATTCGAAATTGAAAAAAAAATTTACATTGATGGCCAGTCCTTTCAAACGGTACTTAACTCCGTATATGGTATTGAAAAAAGTTTCGAGTACGTATGGATAATATGTTTTATTGCCATGAAACATTTCAAGTTTTTACGTTAAGCAGTTTCTGAAAAAAAACGTCTGTAACAGACAAACGGGCATGCATGCACGTGAGTGATCTTATAAAGTGTGCGTTTTTCTTTTCCAGTATTAATAATTATTTCTGGTAATGGAATTCAACATAGTTTATAACCTAATCGACATTCAACTGTTAAATAAAAACTTTAAAGTAACAGACATTATGGAATAAATGATTTATAATGACCGAGATTGGTCAATCCGAATACTCATATAGTACATCAACAGTGTATAAAAAATCGCAAATATTTTCATTCGAAACGACCACACACAACTGACTGAGGAAGCATCTCAGTACATAATGACAAGCCTGTATTAAGAACGTATGTGAGAAATGTCTTCGAATAAACTTTTTTTTTCTCTTTTGCTATTATGTCAATCTAAATTGTTTTGTATGCCAATAAGAGGAAATAGGCTTTTTAGATATTATTTTTTTGCGTTTCTTCTTAAAGTATCATTGTTTAAAATCTATACTCTAAACGTACCACTTGGTAAGTTTAGAGGATAGATTCCTAAGAATTATACTCGAGCGATTTTTGCAAGGAATGAAATGCCAAATGTCGATTTTCGTGAAATAAATGTACGAAACCAATGAAAATTAATATGCTTTAATTACAGGTGAAGGTTTAGTATATTTTTACGTGTCAAAAGTATTATACTACATATTCCCAGAGTTAAGAATAAATTTGTCCAAAATGAAAGTTTTTCTTCAAAAATTAACCATAACATATTAACCATAACATATCCTACTCATTACAAATGACATTTATGTTTTTTCAATAATTATGAGAGACATGTGTGATGCAAATTATTAAGCATAAAGATCTTAATCTAAACAGAAAATTTCATTTTGTAACAAATTTTCCATCTTTTTTTCTACCACATAAGTGACAGCGTCCTCTTTTCAACACGTTTTGGCTTGAAGTAGCAACATTAGACGTTGAGGGTAATGACGCCACGTTAGCTGCTAAAAAAATATCAATTATATCGCGCAAATTTCTGGGGTACTTCAAATACTCAGCTTTTCTGTTTGTGATGTGTTCTTTGATGAGTTCTACACCCACAGATTTTATGTAGTTCTTTCGCTTCATTCTTTTCTCAGTGTTTGAACCTTTCCACAAGACATAACCGTTTACGCAAGCAATATTTAGAGTACCAGAAAATATTACACTTAGCTAACGGCGTGTTTTGCGAGGTACTGAGTAATTGGCGTATTTTTGATTTAAGGCATCCACTCCACCTTTTGTGGAGTTGTAAAACTCAATAATTTCCGGTTTCTTTGTAAGTTCAATAACACTTTTGTCATGATGCATTGAAGAAATTATTACAACGCTTTGATTTTTTTGTGTATTATTTTAGCTGTAAATCCAATAACACAAGATCCTGGTTCTCTATGCTTCTGTGGTTTGCAAATGCAGTGGGGATTTCACGTTTGTTTTTTCGTAAAGTCCCAACATACGTCAAATTTTTTTCGAGTAATGCATCAACCAACTCCACTGAAGAAAACCAGTTATCTGCTGTTATGTTCCTGTTTGATCAAAAAATCGGGGAAGCCAACTGTAGTACGGATTGTGTAGGAATAGATGGTTGCCCTCTTATACGTTCCTGCTGTTCACCTGTAGATATGAAAGCGTTATATAAATAGTGAGTCTTAGCATCACACATATTTTGATGCCGTATTTAGCAGGCTCTGATTTCATGTACACTCTGAAAAGGCATTGGCCACGGAATAGACATAACATTTCGTCAATAGTGATATATTCTGAACAACAGTTATTTTTTTGGCAGTTTTCTATAAACTTATCAAATATTTCAAAAATTAGTGCTGCGCGATTCACAGCCTTTCGCTCCTCCCTCGATGCAATATCATCAAACCGAAGATTTGACAAAATAAACAAAAATATTTTTAAAGACATGGAAGCTCTAAAAATATCACGACCTGTTCCGTCTGTAGCCCACAAAGATTCTACGTCGTCATGTCCTGATTTGAATACTCCTGTCAACAGCAAAATACCTACAAAAAAATTTTCATCTCTGTAACAGATACGTGGTTCGTCCAATATGCAACTGCAGTAGTCTTTTCCAATTTCTCGGTAATTTTCTCGTTGGTGTAGTTGGTTACAATTTGTATAATGTTATTATCAACTAGCAATTCAAACGATTCTTTCATAGTAATATTACTTTTAGATGCAGCGAGATCAATCAAACCAGGTCTTTGCCTTATTATATTTTGCTGACGAGTACGTGAAGGTGTTGTTGGATATTTAGACCACTTTTAATTATTTTTTCCGTAGTAGCTGGATTGACTTGGTCCTCTAATATTTTCATCTCCACTCTCTGAGGAAGACGCTTGAGTATCGGAATCCACGTCGCCATCATCGTCAGAATCAAGGGTTACTGGATCTTCACAATAATTTAAAATTTCACTATCAATACATTCGTCTTCTGGTCTGGCTCCAATCACTGATACGGAATCAGAATCTTCATTTACGATCTCTCCTATTGTTTTATAACTTAAAGGCCGCGACATATTGATTAAATAACTGTAAAAAAGAAGAAACAAATAAAAATTATAATGTCAAAAAACTAACGTAACTGGTATCGTGGGGGCCGCGCAGACCCCAACACGTACATACCTGCGTCCTGGTAAGAGATGCAGCGCCCAACGTCCGGCACCCGCCGCGAATAGCGACGTAATGAGAATACTTAAAATGGCGGCCCCCCACGATGTTTAGCTTGTTAGGAAATATAGAAAATGTTATGCGTGGGGGCCGGCCCCCACGATACCAGTTAAGGGTTAATCTTCGATATTTTTAGACAACCAAGTCTCCAATGGCGATTTTATAATATAGGCAATACGTTAACTATTAATATTAATACACACACACACATATATATATATATATATATATATATATATATATATATATATTTATATATATATATATATATATATATATATATATATATATATATATATATATACTAAAGCAAAACATGCAATATTTATTGCTCAAAAAGTATTTAACCCTGACTTGTTCGTTTTTAGTGTCACGACTACTTTTTGGAGCAACGTGGTATGCGTCTCAGAGAATATACGTAATATATATGAAAGTTTAGTTAACTGTGGACAGGAAAATTCAAGGGTTTCCATTTAAAATTACCAGTTTAGAATCTTTTAAATATTAAAATTTTTGTTTTTTAATCAAATATATTTTACTACGTCTAAAATAAAGAAATATATTTGGCTAAATATAAGAATAAAAAGAATAAAATAAAATGTTAGCGTGTTCCAGTAAAGAGACGCTGTAAAATGAAATAGGGGAACTATTACGTTTGAATTACTAGAATATGCAAAAAACTCTAGAGAACTTGACTTAATTAATGTAAATAAAATGAAACATACATTCAACTGAAGTTATTTGAAGTTTTTTTCACTGTTTTTACAATCGTGGGAAAGAGACGACCATTTTCTCGACCGACTCTTACGAGTTATGACCGTCGAAACAAAATAACCATCGCTCTCAATTTTAATTAGAAATTTGAGAAAAGAAAAAATCTGTCATTTTATATTTCTAAGGAGATACAAAGATTCCACCGTTTTATGATAAATAAAATTATTCATTTTGCTTTTCTTAGATAGTTCTAAGTAATTGAATTTATTTTTTCTCTAAATTAAGACTTTGAGAATTGTACCGTGAAATTTTGTTTAATTTTGTGATAGTTAATCTAATTTAGGACCCTTGGTGACTGATGTAATTAGTTTCATATTTTAATTTTAAGAATTAGCTTTATCTGCAATGAGATTTATTGTGTCTTAGATTCAGTAACGCAACTTTGATAGTTTATTTAATAATTTATTAAGTTGTTTTTCGATGCCAATAAACTCAATATTTCTTATTCTAATTAAATAAACATTCTTGTGATTCTATGATACAAAATCGTAAATTGTACATTAAATATGTTTTTGATAGTACTTCAATTAAAGGAAAAATGATCTCAGCTGCCATCAAATTGATTAATTAATTTTTTTATCTGTATGTGTGTACTGGGATATGTATTACCAAATTTGGTAAAAAGGTCCAATTGCTTGTCCTCATTAATTTCTGAAATTCATGGAAAATAACAGTTGAGTTTATATATTCATGTATGTTATCCAATAAAGCGTTAAATCCTTAAGAAATTTTGAATTAACAAAACTTAATGTTTATTTATAATTCTTTCAAATTGATTCACACTTACCACAATGTACTCATTTGATTTATCAGATATATAATAATCAATGAAATATACCGTAATACAAAATTCTTCGGATATTGAACTTCTCGAGAACAGAACCTTAGTTTATCCGTATTAACACAAATATTGCACTAGAAAAACGACAAAGACAACCATTCGAAGTCAAATGTTTAACGTTAATTCTCAAACATTTAAACCACTGGGCGGCAAAATATATATTGAATAATTTTACTGTTAATGAATAAAGGAAGTGAATTTATTATATTGATTGAAAGTTATTTCGTCTAGATTTCGTTTCATTTAACTTAAAACGTCATATTTGTTTCCATTAATATATTATATTTATAACTCTACTGTATTTGTGGACTGTGCTATATTTCTAGATGTTGTAGTAATAGCTATGTAATCAGCAAAATTTGATCTCTTTACTTGTTGATTCAGACAATTGTTATGTCTCAGTAATCATGTTAAATGTTAAACTATACATTCTCATAAAACTTTTGACATAGCAAAAAGCAGTAACATTGATCAGTAGTTGCTCTTGATTTCATATAACTATTACTTCTGTAGATTTCTCTAAATTTTAAAACATGTTTGGATTGAAAATAAGTATCTATAAAGCATTTCAAATTTTAAGAGTTAGGTAGTTTTGTAATTTGTCCAGTAACAAGGCCATAGTCTGTGAGTTTCTACGACTAAGTTTGTACCTGCACAATTTTTAAAATTCTTTTGTAATATTAAACGGTAGATTCACTTCGTCCTCCTTTTCAATGATCTTTATATTTTCATGTGCTGTGTTTTGCAAGAAAGGTATAAATACCTAAGTCAAATAATGTACTAGGTTTGCTTTCTGCTTGCGTCACTTATCCACTTTCCGTCTTGAGATTTCACGGGGGGTTTCATACAATAAGTCTGTGATTTGTACATTTCCACAAAAAATACTCAGTTCTTTTATTTGTTGTTAATTGATTACATTTTTTTAAATCATTGTTTGTAAATTATCTGATTCTTTGATCCAGTTGTTCGCTAGTTCTTGCGAGATTTCCCTTTTACCAATATCAGCTTGTATTTAAAGACCTTGCCTGGAATATGATATGTAATAATCGTCACTGCTAATTGCATTGTCAATTTTCTAATCTCTTCATCTATTTGGTTAATTTTTTAAAAAGGGAGTTCTGAGTTGATTATTTGTTTCGGAGCTTTACGGAATTTATTCCAATCGGTTTTCCTGTCGCCAAATTTTTCCTCAAAGTATCCCTTTATTAATGTAACAAATATCACGATATCCCTTTACCAATTAAAAATCGATTATGTCCGGAATTTTTATTTAGCCTAAGGCTTGCCCTTATATAAACGAAACATATGGGAAGAATTCACAGTTATGTCTTTCTTCCACCAGGTAAAGTTTATTTAATTTATTCGTTGTTAATATAGATTCCCAAGATATATGCTTTGCATTAAATTTGCCCCAAGTATAAAGTTGTCGCCTAATATCTTGAAGATACCTTGGTGAACTTCGATGGGGGGGGAACTTCTATATGGGCAGTAAATTGTTCCCAAGTTTAGCATTTTGTTTTAAACTTCGATCATTATTATAAAAATTTTTGATTGTCGATTACCATAATCGAAGTCACAATGATAATGGATATAGTTTTTTTCTAAATCCGACTGAACTATCCTACTTGTATTTTTAAGATATAGGGTTATGATAGTATCGAGAAATTTGAAATTAAATATTTGAAAGCATACATTTTGACCTAATATTATGAGTTAACATGTTAGAAATAAATAAGATATAATAGTTTACGACGAGGAAGAATTTATTTTATATTAAACATTTTATATTTTAGACGATTAATATCCGCCCTAATTTTATGAAACTAATTATTTTTTACATGCTTTTTTATAATCTGATATCTCAGATTAGTCAATTTGTGCATAAAAATATTATAGTTTGAGATAATTCGAAACCTAAAAGATTTAGCTTAATATGTTTTATGTTACAATTAAATACCTGTTTTTTACTGATTAAACTTTCTAATTATTTATGAAACTTACACAACAAGGGTTAAAACTTACGTACATATAAAAATTTAAACATTTATCCTTTGTATTTATTGACGATATTTAATGTGTTTATTTAATACCAAATTTAATGTTTAAAATACTAACGTTATTTTTTATGAAAACATGCTGTTTAGCAACACTTTAATCGTGTATTGCTTTAAAATACCGTATATCCATAATAATTTTTATTTAATACAGGTGAGAAAACCGAATTAGAGCTTCAGCAAATATCACATGATGATATTTGTAAGGTAGATCTGGTAATAAAAGACGTCTAAAAAGGCAACTTTGGAAGAGCACTAAATCTTTTATATTTAAAAGAAAAGTAATTAAAACTTCGTTTAAAGTCTACCCAAAACGCTCTTAAGAGGTAGTTAATTTTGTTTACTTTGTTGAGTAGAGAAATTTAGAAGAATATGCTTTTCGAGTGATTTTTTTGACAAAATAATCTTCCTATCGATAGTTCACGGAGAAGAGTTTGATAAAAATAATTTTCACCACAGCATAGCTTTGTAAGGAAGTAACCCTGTATTTCGGCTAGATCCTTAAAAATATTTTTGGGATCATTATATTTTATCCTCGCAATTGATACCCCAAAAAATCGAATTAAAACATGCTACAGGTTTTACCAATTATATGAAGCAGTAAGTTCAGTTATAACGCCAAATTATAACTTTTTAAGTCAAAAATTTGAGAAAAATGTTTTGAACACAGGGACGAATGATATACGAGCGGTTCCATTTTTGTTTTGCTAGCTACTATTTTTTTAATTATACGTTTCAAGTTAGGTATATTTATTATTAAATGTGTACCGGTTTCTTAATACAAAATTGAGTAAATGGATTTTTATCGCATTCTTAAATTGTGTAGCTACTTTAAAAAATATGTGAGCATAATTTATGTAAAAATAAATTTTGTATTTGAGTACTCCAAGGAAATAAAAAATATAATATAATTTAACAAAGTTAAATTATTATATATGATATTTATCAAAAAATATTCCGTGTCGATAAGGTATAGTACGTAAGTGTTTATTATGCTCCTTAATTGAAAACACCCGAAATGATAAAAATTACTCTTTCAATAAATTGTGTAATTTCACAAAACCACCTAAATCCCCATGAAATTAAATCTTCCATTATTTTATGTAATTATACATTTCATGAGTATTTTATGACTAATAAGATTGTTTCTATAATGGTCCGCGCGATGACTGTTTCGATACATGTTTACGTCACGAGCGTTTGAGAGGAAATGGGTAAAACGATGAGGGCGTCGAGATAGCGAAATCTTTTATGATCACTTAGGAGCAAGTATAGTGTATTTACAATTTTTAGATAGCTGAACGCTCTTTCTAAAGCATATTATTTTTAAATTTTGTTTACACGTCGTGGAGTAAATAAAACACTTATAAAATAAACACTGTCGTTGTTGTAATTTAATCTCTGTTTTCATTATATTTTGCACGAAGAATCCATTGAAATATAAATTTTATACGTCCATATTGTATCCTTTACTATTAAAAACTTTGTGCAAATTATTAAATTAATTAGTCATGTGATTCAACATCTTACAAAGATGGTATATTTGAAGCTTTTTACTTAGATTATTTTTTCAGACCTGTGAATTTTTTTTGAGTTAGCCGTACATAAATAATAAATCTCTCATAAACGGGAAATGTAATCTAAAGTTCTAATTTGACTAGTAATTTACATGCTTGGCAATATTCAGCTTGAGTTTTTGTTGTGTATACAAATAGTCGGTTATGTTTCAAATTGGAAAAGCTGCTCAATGAAAAAGAATCATTTCATTTACTTAAGAACTAAATAAAAAATTATTCCATGAATGATTTTCTGATCCGGAAACAATTTAACACAATTTTCGCTAAAATATAATAAGTCCTAGCTACCAACCACAGACCCGATCTAGGAAAATAAACCAGAAGCACCAAACTAAAGTCTCAAATATATAAAATTTGTGTATATTCTGCTGAATACATCAAACAATCACCTCACGGCGCCCGACAGCGCGTCGCTATTTCAAACAAGAGTTAAACCTTTAAAACTGTAAGCCTTCCGTACACGTCCCCTTACATTAACGATGACGTATAGCGTTTAACAGGATAAAAATATTTGTTTAAACGGAAAACACCTGAGCGCCAGCAGACGCCCTAACGCGCTTCCCCACACTCCATTCCCAACCGAATAATTCTTGTTTACGGTCTCTCGTAAAACAAAAGAGATGTCCTGAACTTGTACGGCAGTATGGATACTTACTGTGTTGACTAACGCGGCACAACTAAAATAGTATTTTTTATTAAGTAGTGTTACGTCTAAAATTAACTAATCTTATGATATACAAACGCTGCACCACTAGTAATTACCGATTATTCGGGATATTAAAATACATAAAGCTTGATTTCATCGATTGAAATCCAACCGAACACTTTTTAAAAAGTGAAATACCTATAGATATAAGACAATTAATAAAGGAATAAAAATGGATAGGATTAAATTTACATGCTAAGTATTTTAAATTTCAAGATGGAAATTCCTTATGCAAAGTATTGTTAGATTGAATATATTAGATATTTGTGTTATTTGTTTGAATTCACTTTTTCAGTTCGATCATGTTAAACGATGCAATGAAGTACCTCATTTCATTGATATTTCAATTAATGTCACCGATTATCCATAATTTTTTATTAAAGGTTACATCTTTACTTTTAAATTAATAATTACAATTCACATTATAATTTTGTGATATCATGTTATACAAGTTTTAACGTGCAGTATTCGGAGCAGGTTTTTTATGTAATTTAATAACTCTGTTCAATGGTAGGTCAACATTTACACATCGAGATTTTATACAATTTCATTATCAACTTGTAGCTATTACAATTTAAGACTTTAAAAAAATAAAAATGTAATGTTAATTTAATTATTATTTTCTCAAGAAAGATTAGATTATTCGCATTTACATTTAAAAAGAAATGATTACTAAAGTAGGTTTGTTTATTAAAAATTTAGTTTGCTTAAATGACCAACAAAATTACAAAAATCGTTGAAGGTAATATCAGAAACTAATTAATTGTTTTGATATACATTGAAAGAAATTGGTATTTAATTAGAAACAATTAACTAAAATGCGAGCTTCGCACCAAGATGTCATTGAATGTTTCTGCTTTAAGATGTATTTAGTTTATAAGAAAAAATAGTCAATTAATTTGCACGCGTACAAGTTTTCAATTTGTAATAATTTATGAGGTGCGTCTTATGGGAAGAGTTCGGGAGATACTTTGCCGCCTGCCTTCTTTACAGCTCCTATCCTACTTTCTGATCATAATTGCTGATATTTTTTCTAGTTTCTAATCTCGTAGTTTACCAGTTACAGAGATGTGCCAGTTACCGGGTTCATAGATTTTCTTTTAAATTCACAGTGGTTACTCTAAATACATTACTAAATGAAACACATTTATTAGTACAATTTGTTGGCAAAAATTTGCAAAACATCTTTTATAATGTTTCTAAATATGTAGAATATATCATATTAAATTAAAGGAAAGGGGAAAACAGAAAAAAATATGAAATAGAACACTCCACACGCGACAATACCTCGCCCTCTGAGGATTCTCTATCCAAGGATTTAACGATAAAAAAACAACTTTCTATCAATATACACATATCTGCGTGATTATGTCCAAAAAGTAAAAAAATGAGAGAAAGAAAAATTAAGAGTTTAATTTTATTCTTGATAAGTATAAACATCTTGAACATTGTTTTTCTTGTAACGTATAAAAAACCTTGTGTGTGTCTGAATGATTTCAGATTTTACGGCTTTCGGATTTCGAACATTTGAAGAGAAGCCTAGTCTTTTACCATGTTTGTGGCCATAAGTTATAAATTTTGAAGCTTATAATTAAATGAAAAATAGGTTAGGAATGTGTAAATAAAATCCTCTCCTATTATATATAATGTATCTTCATTTCTCCTCTTTTAAATTTCAACCAAATTTTTGGACCTCTTTTTGAATATAAATTAAATTATTTCTGCAACAAAAAAATTAACCTGGAAAATAAATATAGATAAATCAATTTTACATCTGTATTTCATTTTAAGTCAATACCAAAGAAATACCATTCGATATGTGAGGTATATCGATATATATAAATAAATAAATATATATATACACATATATATATATATTATATATATATATATATATATATATATACATATATATATATATATATATATATATAGGTAAAATACATTTGTTTAAGATAATATTCAATGCAAATGGATACATTAATGTAACTATGCAACATGCGTCATCTCAAATATGAGGGCCGGGAAAATATAGCACGACATAAATAATATTTATTTATTGATTTACTGGTTTTTTATGCTAATCCCAGTTATAAATAGACATCTTCATTAAAGTGAGTTAAGGAAGCTTGACATTGTTTGGTAGTAAAATTCTAGGATATTTTGTTTATGAGATATATACGAGATAAAATTACTCGAAATAAAGTGCAGACGAGAAAAGAGAATAATAAATAGAGAATAAATAATTAGGGTATATTATACGACCCATAACAAGATTTGAAAAAATTATACCGTTATTTTTATATAAAACTTGAAGTTTACAAGAAAGCTCAAACAGAGTTAAAAATAAAATGCGCTGAATAATTGAAGTAATTTTGAATGCTATACAAGAAATACAATAAATATAGAATGGAAATAAAGTTACAGTAGATTGACGATATTGAAGTATAAATTTTGAAAAAGATAACTTATTTTAACAAAAATATCTAACAAAACGTAAAAAGAAGAATGTGCGCAAAAGAAAGTTTCTCACGAAAACACACATTTTTATTTAATCAATAAGACCACAAACTTAATATAAATTTTTGTAGAAACACGCCTAAATATTACTAAAATGACATATAATCATAATTAATTTAGTTTTAAGTGAGCTTTAAATTTTACTCATATTTAATTTGATTTAAGTTAAAAAAGAATCAGTTTACTTTTTCAGTATTGGAATGAAACACAAAAAATACACTAAATAATTCATTGCATGTGGTACGTTGACCATTTTTTTCTAACTGAAATACTACGTGCATATTTGAGTAATATTGTGATGAAATAAAAAATAGTGATGGGCTCGTAAATATAACAAAAATTTAGAATATTTGAAAAACGTACTTTATCGGCAATGTTTACTTATATACAATATTATTAAAGTAAATACCATTGAAGTGGGAAGCTGTTTATCCAACCAACCACTTAAGTAGAAATAAACTATTCCTTTATTAATATTTGTTAGAAAATTAAATATATTTTACTGTACATCTTTTATAATTAAATGAAACTATATGATGTAGTATTATTTCTACTTTTTTTTATTTCTTTACTATGACCTAGATTTCGTTGTATTACAACATCTCCAGGTGGGGCTATCAGCAAAGATTGGAATAGAAATTAAAGAAAGTAGAAACAGTACTACATCATATGGTTCCATTTAATTGTGAAAAATTAATTTCTATAAAACTAACGCCAAATATATTCAATATTTACTGTACATATTGATATTGATTGATTGTTTTTATGTTTCCACGTATATTAGAAATTTCTTTATGATCTGTAAATCAAGAGATTCCTATTTTATAGTAGACTTTCATGCTCGTATAAGCTATAATAAAAAAAGTCCTTCATCTGCAGGAGATAACAAACCGCCATAAAATTGGCTCCCGTGTAATGAAAAAACCATATAAACACATAAATATCCATGCACACTCTCGATTCCATAAAATATTTCAAAGAATAGATACATTGTGCATGTATAAGACAGCGAACCCCTTTATTCATGCGACTTGCCTTTTAACCCGGATTCGTGCCCGTATGTTGGGGGTGAAAGGATAATGACATACAAATTCCTGGTAAGGTTTTCACACGAGATCTGATCTTGACACGAAGTCAAGGCTGGATTAGAGAGAAAAGATTGCTGTAAATCATGCCAATGCGAACACTGTAAATTCCATAGTTATTATTGTGGATGATGGATTTCAGTTGGAGTTAGAGTAGTCAAGAGTATGGGACAGAACTGGAGAATGTGGACAGACGTCTATTAAAATGTGAACAAAACGCGAATATGGATCTCAATTTTGTAATTATTATTCATATCTTAACTTTCAAAAAATATTTGCTTTATATAGGTAACTTAAGGAAATAATTAAAATTAATAACTAATACGATAAATCTGCTGGAAGGACCTTTAAAAGTTTGAACCATAGTATTAAACTGTATCATTTCCGATTATTTTTTATATTAGATATCTCAAAAATGTTGGAGCTAATCACCCAGCTCCCGTTTCAAGAAAATATAGCATTTCATGTTGCATTCCATTACGTTATATATTATTTTATTAAGTTTGATTATTTTTAATAGATTATTAGCCTTTGAGTAAATTTTCTGAACCTTCGTTTATCGTACTGTGATAATAATTATAAACGTTATTACGCATTCTAATTTTAAGAAAAATTACAGAGATCTTCAAGTAATCTTTATATATTTCAACAACATTTTTTGTGGAAATAATTAGAACTTTGGCGCAGTCTCATCATGTACGTATGTTAGATAAAAATTGAAGTCAGTAAATAAAATAATCGAAAAATAGTTCCTTAAACATAAGAATGAACATGATTCACTACTTTATTGACTTAATTTATTTAAAAGTTCGTAAAATATATCATTAAAATCTAAATAAAACCAGCCTGATGCAAGTAGAGTCCGTGTTAAGGGGATTTTATATTTAGATTTTTTAGAGTCACGTGCCCTTTGATATAACAGATATATTAATTTTTAATGACTAGAAATTTAAGGTTACTAAGTGTCAATATTAAGATAGACATGGTAAGTAAATATAACTATAAAGAACCATTTTGATCATAATATTAATTGTTATTTTTTATCGACAATTTTAAACTGTATTGGTTCTTAAAGAAATATTTTGTGTCACCCTTTCTAAAGTATTATTCCTGTAAGTCTAAATAAACAATTGGACCTTTCAGCTACGAAATGCTATAAAACATTTCATAAACACATCATAATTTTTATAAAAATATTGGTCGGTATTTTTTCGGCCCGTCGGTCGGTTCGGTCGGTCGGTATTGCACTTTTATATGTGGAACACTGATCTTAATAAAAAAACTTATAAACAACCGTATAGCAGATTTATGGTTGTTTGTATACTTTGATCATAACAACTTTTTTAGTTTATACGTTTCCAGTCGTGATATATGGACCCTTTAATAAAGGTTGCCAAAAGAATAATTAATTACAAGTTATAATTAGCGGCAAACCATCAAGTACATCACTTAAGAAAATGGATACGACTCGAAGTTCAACCTAGATTATGACTATTTATATTAAAACGTAAGGTCGATTGAGAGAAGTCAAAAAACCGAATATGAAAAATAGTAATACAAAATTATAAAACAAGTAAATATATGTATGGGTATAAAAGATAGATGAGTATGATAAGTAGCCCATATAGCTATAGCGTGAAGGTTATAATAGAAGAAAAAAAATTATTAAGGTATATAATATATGTATATATATATATATATATATATATATATATATATATATATATATATATATATATTACTTCTAATAGAATTGCGTCCATTTGTTTAAAGAAACTTTCACCAGATTGCTAAAATTTTACTCTTTCTTTTCTAGTTGGGTATTTTATTTTTTAAATTTTAATTATTTGGTACAATGACATATTTTATTATCTATACAAATTAATTAAATAAATACATACTCTTTATATTAATAAGCTATTTGGACAAGTACCGAGCGCTCTATAATTCCTATACGTAAGCTACTACGGCGCTGTGCGACCATGCTAAGTTCGATCGCAATCATGGTTCCAAAATATCCGTCATATTATAACCAATTAATGTTATACATTCAGTGATGTTTTAAAGCAAAGACAAATTCATTAACATCTCAAAATGGGTCAGGTTGTAATTACAAATAATAATTGTATAAATTGCTAGAATCATGACGAAATCTGTGGTTGTTTGCGTGTGGTTACATTGTAAAACACAAATAATTAGAAAAAGTTAAAATAAAAAACTGAATGTAGCGCATATTGCTTAGAAACCTCAAATAGAGAGAAGAAGGAATGATGAGCAGTCGAAAATATAGAGTTAGTAGATGGGTATTTAACAAAAAAACCTTCAGAAATAAGATCCAGACGGAGGTGCAATATTTTAAAATATCCAGCTACTTAGATTATTATAATTAAATACTTGAAAAGAAAAGAAAATAACCCTTCTCGACTGACTTGAGTATTTACCAGACTTGAACACAATTTAAAATTGGTTAGCCATTTGCAAGGCTATACGTAAAGTGGATCACACAGTCAAGACCAATGTGAAAAAAGCAGTAATTCAAGAGCGATACTAAGATAATAAAATCAAGGAAAACTGGCAAAAACTTGCCCACACAATATATTATCAACGAGTCCGTGATCTTATTGTAGTTAACGGAGAACATATTGTTTTTTAAAATGACTTGTAATTTACAGCTGCATCGGTTTCCATAGTTAACTTTTGAGTGATTCCATTAATTTGCACATACATATTTATTGGTATGTAAAAATATCCTCAAAATATACTTATTCTTCTGTATCCACACGCTCATTTGACTATTTAAAACAAGTATTGTTGTAAGTATTCCATAGTTATAGATATTTATAACTAAATCAAATGTATATCCGTGGTAATTTCTATTTTATTTTAACATTAATTTAATACGACAAAAGTTCTAAAAAACTCAAGAAGTAAGTAACAATGATAAATAAACTAACTTATTTAATTTAAACACGAGCCATACGGATGTACGGAGAAAACTAATGTACCGAAAGTTCTCTTCATAATTTTCATGTCCAGTTGATCCCTGGGATTCGTAATGTTCAGAAACTTTTTCAAATATGGCATCATCCCTGTCGAGAGGGAACGATACCTTTTACTTTCAAAAATTAGGTCCAACTTTTTATCTCAAATTCGCTTTTGGCCATGTCTAATATATTTACGTGTAGGTAAGAAGATTTCCGATATATAGGTTTATGTTTTGTAACATGCCAACGAGCGAAATACGAAATGAGTTATTTACGGTTTCGTATAAAGTTTTGTTATTTGTAACTCAGTTCTCATTTTAAGTTATAAACTTAGATATTGTAAATTTTTAGTTCATCTTGAATTATTTGTTGAGATAAGAAAGTCTTCTATAGTAATGTTTACAAAACGTTTAAAATGTTCACTAGGTTGTTGGGAATAAAATTGGAATGTTAGAAGAAACCGTTATAAAAGAATTAAATGTTGCTGCTTTTCAAGATGTCAACGAATTTTAAAATGTGAAAAGTGAAAAGGTTTTTAAATAATGTAATTTCGCTTTATAACAAAAGTGAGTCACATTCGTAAAGTGTTTTACTTTTTCATATTGATATATATAATATATATATATTTATATATATATATATATATATATATATATATATACATATAATTATATTTTAGTTCCTTGATTGGTTTACTTAGCCATGAAAACACGGCTATATTCTTTTATTAAAAATATTTAATAATCAACATACTTTTGTCAAAAAGGGTTTCTACAATATATATGAAAAACATAATATTGTTTTTTTTTTAATAATGTGATTTTTCCAAGCTTATTATCAAAACTTCAACTTGACATAATGATTGATGTATAAAATAATTTTTTAATTAATTTATTTACACCAACCTCAAAGGACACATGTGGCTACATCCCTAAGACTCTTTTGGATTACACAATCGATGATACGTTGGAAAGTCTCACTATCTGATATTTAATAGTCAAAATGAGCTTCAAATCACTGGAAACCAGTAGGAAACGAACTGTGCCAACAACATCTATCAACAGAAAAATCGTATAAAATAATGACAAATCAAATCGAAAATAAATTAATATTATTGGCTGATTCGAAATTCAGTAATATTTATCCAGGGTTCAAAATTCTCAAATTGGACACATTACTTACGAGCCCGAAATGAATTAGCTAAAATTTGATAAATTGAAAGAAGAAATAATTTATTTTAATATTATATTTATATTACTTGAAATTTATAGCATACTGGTATGATTTTAAGAAACATTATTATAAATACGATAATGAGTGCCAGGGATAAAGGAACACAAACTGGTCAGCAAAATATTTAATTTTAACATAATTCTGAATTCAAGTTTATATTTAAAGAAATTTAACCGCTACTTGTCTACAATTATTTTAAGATAATCTACTAAGTCATTGTAAGTATTTGTATTGATATTCAATTTGAAATCGTTGACGAAAGCATTTCAGAAATTTTACTGATCTGATATTACGATTAAGGTTACGATACGATTTGTTGATTACGTTGGGGTTTGAGACTATTGCTTTCCGATTATCATTCATCATCAGGATTGGTGAAACTTGACGTGGTATACACACATAGAACAACCACTTTAAAATTCATTGTCAATTGGACAAATTTAGAACGAGTTGGATTTTTGAAAAAAAAGTCGGTTATGATCCTTAATGGGTTTCCATATGTAATGCAACTAATTCTATTTTTATATAATTACATAAATTGTCTTGTTCCCTAATCGGCAATACCCTAAAATTAATAATAATTCAGCTATTTATGCAACATAATTAGCGAACCACTATCAACCATTCGAGTATGCTATCGACCACTACGCGTGTTAGAAGTATACCGTAGCCTAGTACCGCAGCCATAACACACATATGAATGAAGTCGCAGATCTCGCTGTATTTACATTAATATTCGACATTAATACGAGTATTTGGGCGGAGTTTGGTCGAGTTTGTCGCATTCTTTCTCATTTTTTGGTATTCGCATTGCGTCACGTAGTCGCGATTTGTTGCTAACACGTTTCCTCGGAACTGCTGATACCCGAATGAAATTTAAAAACCTTGAGTTGTAATTATTAAGTTTTAGCATCGTATATTAAATAATTATATCTACTGTAAGTTAAGAACTGCTATTTTTTTTAGTTCATTGCGTACAAAAACGCTATGCTACTATTATATAGCACCAAATTACACGCAATAAAGATCAAAAACCAGAAAATTAAGAAATCAAGTTTTAAAAAATTGTTTTGAAGGAACAGGATGAAAAATAAAAAAATGTGTATATTTAATTCAAATTATTCCATTGAAAAGCGACATTGTGAACACATATTTATATCGGTTTGTAACAGTTCAAAGAAGATAACTTCACTCTTTTTGATCTAATTAGGAAACAGGGCGAACTATCAATTGTATCTAAAGAATCGATGTAACTTATTATTAGTAAAATATGAATTATATCAGCATATTAATATGAAGATATATAATTTATTTTATCAAGATTTATATTTTTATATGGCAATATTCAGAATAAGAGCGAAGCATTATAATGCTTCAAGCATTGTAGTGAAATAAAATCTATGGAATAAATTTTAAACTTCTGATTTTAATGGATTGAGATGAAAATTAAAAAGTCATTTGTGTTTCAAGCTTAATCTTATCAAAATGCATAATTTATTTTTAAAATAATGGCTACCGGATTACGGAGCATAATAAATAAAGCAAAATAGTATACAATTAAGAAAAATTACATCATTGTATTTTTTCCAAAAACATATCTTAATCAAAATTAATAGAAAAAAGTCAAATTTTTTCTGTTATTTACATGCATCTCCTGCAAATAAGAATACATTTTAAGATAAATTTTAGATAAAAGATTTCTAATTAAATTTAGTTTTTGCCGTTAAAACTCTAAAGATATTGAAGCGTCATTGCTTATACTTGAGTTTTCATATTTTGTGGTTGAAAAATAAATGTACCAATGTTATCAATCAATTATATATATATATATATATATATATATATATATATATATATATATATATATATATATATATTGCTATTTATTTTTGTACAAGTTTTTGTGTTTAGTTAGGATATATTAAATTGGCACAGGTTCGAGTTAATAATTTAGTAATTTACTGCGCGTTAAGTGGTCAGTGGTCGGCAAAACTCTGGAAAAAAAAATATAGATAGTCTGAATCAGCCTAGCAAAGTACAACTGAAATATTGTTAGTTGCCTTAATCATTTTTTAATCTAGTTGATCCCCGCACTCGTAAAGTTCAGACCCTTCTTCCAATATAAATTGTCTAACTCACATTATCCACACGTCTAGAGGAAAACTTTTGTTTTACTTTTGAAAATGAAGTGGACTGTTAAACTTTTTATCACAAATTCGACTTCGACTCGATAAATTTGTGCAAAATGTGGATACCCCGAAGTACGCCTTTTTCATCTTTTCTAGGTAGGTATTATATTATTCAGTGGACAGGTTGTATTTAATCGATAATAATTGAGTACATTTTTATCCAAAATATATGTTTTAAATATAAAGTTTCAGTCAGTTTTTCCAAATTTTATTAGTGAATGATTTAACATTTGTACAAAGTATTATAATAGCAATATTTTTGTGTAAATTTTCTTGTGTATTTATGTGGCTTTTTCCTATGTTGAGTTAAATTAAAACTCAACTACAGAATTAATTAATTTCTGTCTAGTATTTAAAACAAATTAATAATTTCAAGACATAAAAATAAGGCGTATATATTATTTTAAAAATTATTCCGGATAATTATTTTAACAATTAGTCCGTAAAATTGAAGTTCAGACTACTACCTATAAAATGTAGGTAACAAATCTAATTACTTAAGCTATTTACTAATAATTAAAAGCTGTCGCTGAAAGAGGACAAAAAAGGCAGTAAACAAAAACAATCAGGCATAAACCAAATTATTTTGTTTGTGTGTGTTTAGTATTTTTCAAGAGTTAATTTTTTTAAATATATAAAATATATAATATAATAGACGTACTATTAAAAAAAAATTCATTAAAA
The DNA here is from genome assembly GCA_039881145.1 of Druceiella hillmani. Lineage (NCBI taxonomy): Eukaryota > Metazoa > Arthropoda > Insecta > Lepidoptera > Hepialidae > Druceiella > Druceiella hillmani. The sequence continues at coordinate 25,212,836 of JAYKKI010000007.1, forward strand.
GAAATCATATTACGAACCGAGTATAGTAATACTTCGATTTTTTTTCTTCATGCTTTGTTTCTGAAACTTTCTTATACGTTTATTTTAAATGAAAATGTATATTTTATTTAAAGTTCAAAGTTTAAATCCCCACCATAAAGAGTAATCCTAACAACAGATTAAGGCATATCTAGAAGAAAGCCATGAGTGAGGAAAAGTATCGGTTTAGTCCATGACATAAAATAACTGGAGTTTTTCATTACTGCTTATTTTTGCTAAGTCGCAAATTTGAACACAACAATTTATGGAACAAAAATGTAAATTAATATAAAATTTGAATGAAAACTAGGAAAAAGGTTTAATAACTTATATTAAATTTTGCGGACATTAATCTTTTTACAATAACGGCAAAACATATAATAGCTTTTAAAAAATTGACTTCAAAAAAGGTAGGCACTAAAATGTAAAAAATAATTAATTTAAAATAGGTACCCATTTATTTGCAATAAATAAGTTACTTATTTTTGAAATCGATGCCAGCACTGTCAAACAACTTAAATTTATAATTTAATTTAATTTATAATGTAAATTTAAGACTTATCTTCTAGTGTATCTATAATACTAAATGTTTTTTGATTCATAAAGGTCGTATTTATAATATTAAAATTTACATCTGTCTAAGGTGATCGACGGTGTTGGCACAGATTTAAAAAATAAGCAACTTATTTATCGGAAATAAGTGGGTCCCTATTTTGAGTTAATTATTTTTCACTTTTTAGTACCTTCCTTTTTTGAAGTCGGTTTTTAAAAGATATTTTATTTTAGAATTTTTAGTGGTTAATATATTAATATTAATTAATATATTAATAATAATTATCATTAGAATATTACGGAAATCTCTTCTCCCTATATCCACGCCTCCCTGACTACTACCTGACTCTGTAAAAGTATTTGTCAACATATCATTCCACCGTCATGCTCCTGTATTATCTCCTCACTCTCTAAAACTTCACTGTCAATTTGTCGTTCTATATTTTCTAATTCTTTATCACCTTGTAAGGATTCAGTGATAAAATCAGTAATAATTTTATAGAGTTACCCCTCAGTGAGAATATTATCAATAACTTCTTTTGGTAGAGAAGACAACGACAAACCAATTATCATTGCTGAATATGGTTGTGTAAGGAGCTCATTTTATCCCACCATGAAATGCACTATTTTTCATAAATTTTACAAGTCTTCTGACCAACGATTACTCTTTTCGTCACTCATGCATGTCCTAAGCATATTTTGAACTTCTTGGTTTGCGCGTTCTACACTTCCTTGAGATGTACTGTGGATGTGGTTATATTATTCGCAAATTCTCGCTTATTATCTGATTGCAAAATTGAGTGGGCATCAAAAATACAAAATATGTACAAAAGTTTATGAGCCATTTCCAAAGCTCTTTTGAAGGTTAAAGCTCGTAGTTGCACAAATATGCGTGAAATGGTCTTGGTACACCATTATGAATTTATAGTCACCATCAGGGTTTGACTGCATGTCAATTAAATCGATTTGGCATCGACTATTCATTTTCTTCTATAGTAGCGGTTAGTGTACGGCAGTGTTCAACATGCGCTCTAAATATAACGCCCTTAGTCAATATATAGAACGCTCAACTACTCTCTCCAAATGCTGTTACGAAGGCACGTTCAGGTATTGCCATACACCTTTATATTTCATAATCATGCGGTTATTTTTGGCATAATTAAAGCACTGAATTAAATTGAAAACAAAAATCTGTTCACAAAATATTTTTCTTAGCTGCGATGAGTTCAGCCTTGCCAACGTAAAATATTATTTAAAACACAAAATTTAGTTAGAGCGTTTTTCACTTACATACTTGAGTATCATTTGTAGTATGTATCGAGCGACGATTTGGAACGAATTGTGACCGACTAAATGCATTGCTGATACCGCAGAATAAAAAACAAATAGAATATATTCTATTTGTTATTTATTCATGAATATGTCAAAAAAGCGTCGCCACCTATTGCTAAACGCAGTATTGTTGTGGGATCTAAAGAACTCATTTTATAATACGAATATATCCGAGTTCATAACTTAACCTCAAGCCCCACTGAGTCAGGGTAGTGTACTGATGTAGTGTATGAGTACTGTATCGTGCGGTCCAGACATAAAGAAAAATATATGTATATTTATGTGAAAATACAATATATGTATATATATATATATATATATATATATATATATATATATATAAATATATATATATATATATATATATATATGTGCGTGGGCGTGGGTGCGCGTGCGCGCGTGTGTGCGTGCGTGTGCGTGGGTGTGTGTGTATTTTACACACATGTACATACACCCACAAATGGTTATTCAAATACTTGTGCTTTATTTTGATGGCTGTCGGCCCAATATTAACATTATTCTAATATTAGTTTTTTTAGAAACAAAAACACATAAATTGACAGTTGTAGAAGTTTAGATAATTATAACTACGTAGTTAAACTCGATAAATTTGAAAATGAAGATGTTTTGAAACTAGCTAATATACTGCGTTCAAAGCAGATACATCTGAAAACTAATATTATGAAAGTTATATTAGTTAACCCAAATATTTGAATCATATAGGTTAAAAAAGTTGTATATAAAATTGCAATTTACATCAGAAGCCGAAAATAATAAAAAATCTCGAAGTACACGAAACTAAACTAAAAAGAATAATTGGAATAAAAAGAAAATAAGTTATAGTATTGGTAGTGGGATATTTTGTGTATGGCTTCTATTAAATTTTTACACAATGATTTCGTAGAAAAAACACAAATACTAATAAAAACACAAATAATTATACCATTTTATATATTAAGCCAAAATCACCTAGAATCTTTGTTCAAATATCAGGCCATATTTTGATTTTAATATCAATTTTACTGCTAGGCAATTTCGCGTAGCTTTAAAAAAAATGAATACACATTGAATTATGGGATACTTATAAAAAAACAGTGTAAGTTTAAAATAAAATCTATTCTTAACTGTTTGTCCACAGTTGATGTAGTAAATAAATGCAAGAGACAGCACAGATTTTGTGAAAATGGTAATTTTGGTGAAGGTATATCTGGTTTTGATATTTAGGGTTTGCCATTATTTACAGAATTCAACTTATAAGTTATTTCTTATATAGCTGGGTTTTTTATACATAAACTAATACGAGAAATAAGGTGCGATATTTGTATACAGGTATGTATAGTATCTGTTAACAATTTTCAGAAAAAGAATTATTGCCAAACACATAGGTAGTCTTATTCAACCTTCCAATGTCGTTTTAAATACATTATTATTTAACATCATTATTTAAAATTTTTTTCTATTTAAAGGTCAATAAACTAAAAATGTATTATAATTTGCTCAGGCGTTCTTATATGTATGAAAGAAGACGAATAATGTTTCCAATAGGGTTCCTACCTGAACTTTTTGGAACTGTGCTTTCCCCTCTAAATTTGAAATAGAAACTACCATTTCCATTTTTTTCCTGCCATACTTTATTACTTTTTTATTTCTGTGTATATTTTGCATACCTTATGTTGTTTATTAAGTATATTGGGACTCAGCTTAGCAAAACGTTAGCTGAGAATATCTCGAAAATAAGAGTCTAAACCGTTAACTCCAGGGTTTGATATGGAATATATTACTTTCTTCGATTGTATGAGTGATTATACATTATTTTATTTATTTTATATCCTTGTTTTAATGAATTTTTATACAAATAGATTTTCAACTTTTTTGTTGTATTATATTAGTGTTGGCGGTAACAATTCCATTAAGAATTCTTAATATACTTTATTATAGAAGTCCTCTCGCTACTATAAATTTTAAGAATATAATTCTATGCTCATTACTATAGTTGATTTTTTTATAATGATAATTTATTATTTGTTTTCGCTTAGTCACAATAATTTCTCACACTTATATTATTATTATAATGAATCTTTTGCAAATAACGTTATTATTTGATTTTTATTACAAAGTCAGTCAAGTTGTAGGAAAGTACAAGAGAATATCGAAATCGATTGTATTGAATAAACAACTAAATCGATATACCATTTGATCTATTGCACTATTTACTCATGAACTCGAGCAAAATTCTTTATGTAATTGCCCTTTTACCACTAAATACATGTATTATACATAAAATATTAACAAATAATATGCATGAAAAAATTACTTTAATGATATTAGATAATATGAATTTTAATACCAAGCTACGACTTCAGTAATCACACCGTTTTTCGTTAAAGATATAAAAGAAGTAGGTCTAAAATAATTAAGTTTAGCTACGGATTATAACTTTTCACCATCAACATTAATTACTAACGGCAATATTTAAGAATTTTACTCTCATATCCTCTTATACAATTTCTTAAAACGTCAGTGAAATTAATGTATTAAATAATGCGTGTGGCTTAACTTCAGAGATGATTTAGAATTAAAATTGAATTTGTAACTTTTTTCAAACTTTGCCTTAACTTGGGAAATGGTGTCAGTTGGTCAGCTGTTAGAATACACTTTCAATTTGTTAAAGGTACATTAAAGACATTGACTACGATAAGTTATGTAACATGAGGAATGATTCAACTGTACCTATAACATTTTTAAATCGTACAATGCGCAATCATTGAAGCTAGAGGCTACAGTTTGTAATATGTGTTACTAGAAGTTTACACATTAAACGAGTTTAACGCAAACATATTTAACTCTGCAGGCAGTTATCTGGTGTCACCGAAAACGAAATTGTTACTATCATGTTCATTTTTGTACGTCGATATTTGTATTGAGAGTATGTGGCTGATATCAGCACACTATGACTATTTACATAACATACCGTATTAAGTTTATGCTTCCCTCTGAATACAGACATAAAATAATATTTCGCAACTTCAATTGTGCCTACAGAATTTTTGTAATTTACTAGAAATTTCAATGTAAACGAATAACTATTATTAAAAGCGTAACGTTACAATAAAATAATTGAGATTTGAGCTAAAAACTGAAAGAAAGAGGTTTAAATTATGAGTAAATTCAAAAGTATTATAATGAAATTACAGTAAAGGAATAAAGTGAGGATATTCCAGTATAATTTGAATCTGGTACTGATTGGCTACGGATACCTTTCATGATTCTCATTAAATTCGCTATTTGATCTGAAATATAGAATTGGATAGAGATATATATTGTTTTCACGTCGTGAAATAACTACTTCAATTGTGTAAAGTAAATGTAAGTACTATTTGCACACTTTCAGCAACGCATGGATTTTATAAAACGTTATACTTATAAAAAAGTATTGCGATAACATGGTTTCCTTACCGATTTTGTAAGAAACGATCAATATAATAAATACGTTTCAATATATTTTATGCGATAGAAAAGGACACCACACTTACAAACAGTATTTACAAAAGTAAAGAAAATTATTTTCCTGTAAAAGAACACAAATTGGGCAAACACGTCAAGATGACGAAAGGAAGTCCCTTTGAAAATATACTTCTTGAATCAAAAATACGCAACATGGTATCCTACCAGCAAAAATTAAGAGAATTACTGCCCTTGAAATATCATTCGATGGATGTTCTATAAAAAATACGATGGATATTGTATAAAAAATTACATAACATGGAGGCATTTTGGTGAAAATAGAGAGATCATTTATGACGACTGCTAGCGTGCACTATCATTACACTTATTAGTTTTAAGACGACACAAATATTAGTTTACCATTATAGTTTTATTTCTCACTACTATTCTAGCAGAAACCAAGGTTTAATTAAGGGTGATTATTTATTTGAATATTTTAAAATTTGAAGGTATAATTAAGGGTGATTATTTATTTTAATTTATGGCTTATTTCGTTTTTGTCGTAAACGTCTATAACATGATAATATTTGTAGTTATATGGATTACTAGTCGATTGACATATTTAAAATATTACATTTTACATACGAAGGAATATATTAAAATATTCACTTCAAATGGTTTACTGTTCCGCTACATTTGTGAATAAGTAAAGATAAGACTTTACTTATTCAACAACTACATACTCACCAGTTACGGGCAATTCGATTTGTGGGGATGATTTTTGATTTATCCATACATTTTTGTATAGATAAATGCTACATCGACTCACCAGAAATGTAAAACACGCAATTTGTGAACCCCTATGTTATTTTTACAAAAATGTAAAACACGCAATTTTGAACCCCTATGTATGTTACCACTATGTTATTTTTAACTGGACATTAACATTTGGAGCGAGTTTACTACCGGGTTATTCGCCTTTCTATGCCTTTACTCTGGCAAACTACTGTTATCACGTAGAATAAATTTATCACTAGTACGTTTACTCGTGTGGCATGGGGTTTTATTATCAGCTATTTGAGTAGTAAATACAAATCGGCGTCGGCCACCGTCGTCGAACACCTATACTTGTTAAAGTTTGACAATCCTTTATAATAAAAAGGTTAAAACTTTTCCTTAATATCACCAAAAATTCGACGTCTACATTGGCGTTTTCTAAAAAAACAATTTAAATTTACCTCAAAAACGATCGAGACTCAAGTCATGGAGTCAAGACTCAAGTCATAGAGTTAAGACTCAAGTCATGGTGTCTTCAATAACATCACTAATCATGAAACAAATCAAAACAACAGTGTTTGCGTATGACAATTGCTTCCTGTGTTTAATTAAAAATGAATTCATCTAGTTCTAATGTAAAAGCCCAACTATTAATGGGCCGAATAACTTAATTATATGTGTCTAATCAATAAACAAATAAGGAATAAGTGGCAAAAAATTGCAATGAATTCATAATTGCAATTAATTCATAATTTATTTACAGATTCAAGAATATATTTGTGTGAAGAAAATTTTGAGGTAAATATTTATTTCCGTTTTAAGTACCCATTCGATCACCTGTGTTTTAAATACACTCAACTAAATCATTATGATAGTGGTCCTGTCTTAAACAATTACTTGCAATTGTGTTTTCCATAAAAAAAACATTAAACTATTGAAGCTCTGTTCTAATAGAGTTGATTATAAACGATTAATTTATATTAATATTACTCTCACACAATATACTTCTAAATCTAAAGTAAAACTGATGAATTTTGCAATCACTATTTTTACAAATTTATGGTAAAATAATGGGGCATGAGTTGAGGTTAAGTTGTTGATACTTTGCAAATCTAACGTCAAAAGGTATAAATTACCTTACATTACGCGTTTAAAAAGAAACGCTTACGGAATATGAAACTGAAATGATACTATTCCTGCTTATAATACAAATTTACCACACGTGTATACTTACCCTGACGTTTTAACATTCTTAAATTCTAATAAACAGAAGTCATTGTTTGACAAAAGGATCTACCAAGCGTCAATTTTGGCCAATCTACTGCCGTTTACTTTGCTAAAACCTGATTCCATTGTGAATTATACTTATCTTTTAAGATTAAATCGAGGACCACTGTATCAACTTGATAAAAATTATTACAAACGAAAATTTAATGATATAATACGTTCTGTATACGAAAATGTCAACACAAATGGTGTTTTGTGAGGTGTGATGTAACGGTTTCTGATTGATGTTCACCGCCACTTTACTGAATTCATAATTTTGCCGAATTTATTTACTAAAAATATGAATGACCTTTACATTTAATAATGAATACATTTCTTTTTGGTATCTCCATCTAAAGATTGATTATTAGAAACTACAACCCATCCAATTTATTCTTAGTGGAAACTAGCCTATTGTATATTTAACCAGCAGCTACCCGCGGATGCGTTATAAATTATGTTCGGATATACAAAGCAGCTTTATTAGGAAAGTGTGAATGGACACGTCATTATTTCTAGAGTTTTGTTTGTATATATCTTGAAATAAGTCTGATTAAATATAAAAATAAAATTTGTAATTTAGTAAAATGCGGCATTTTTTTATATTTATTCCTTCAAAGGTTACACAAGGAACTACCGTTCTATTAATAAACACGAACTTAAAATTTTAATATTAGCAAATATAGATAATGTTTTGTAATAATGAAGACCTAACTTTGAAATAGTTTTATTAATTTTAAATATTTCACTATGAGCCTTTAAACTTCCAAATTATAAATGATAAGGTCAATGCTACGAGTATATCACGTAGTCATTTACTTTTGTGATTTTTCTATAGTTTTGACATACTAATCCCAATAGAATATATTGAAAGATGCTTCAGTCTTCACACTTATTATGAGAGAGCCTTGCAGAAAAAGTCATGTTTTCTTAGAAAATTATATGAAAGTGTTTAAATTCTTCGCTACCAATGAACGTATGTCAAGTCTCATAATACAGATTCCCTCTAAAAATTTAAATCTAATATTTTGCCTAGTTTTAGTAGAGAGAATAATAATTAATGGCCTGGTGTAATAGACACATTGTGACAGAAAAATGTAAAAGTTCATAAGAATTATATTAAATGCAAAATGACAGTAGTCCTCTTTTATTTCTTCAACCATGTTTTACCACAGCGATGTAGGCCTGTTTCATTCCTTACCACTCCTCTCGATTTTATACTTTTTTCAACCATTTTACTCCAGTTGTGCTTTATATCATCGTAACAACGCATTTTTGACTTTCCTTGTAGGGGCTTTTTGTCCCATGGGGTTGATTGCACGAGCGCTTGTGATGGAAAGCGCCCACAATGAAGACGGCTCCAACCGCGAGTCTTGCATTCTGGCATTATAACTAGTCCAAGTCCATTAAACCATTAAACTCTAGTCCAAGTCCATTAAACAATTAAATTCTCATTAAACATGTTGCAAAACGTAAGTGGTAACACTTAAGTTTTGCAACATGTTTAATGACGTCCGCGATCCTGCGATTCTTTCCGAGCCACTCGTTCCTCTTTTAGTCTCTTAGTGAGATACCTACCACCTAAAGTCAGCATTGTTCACATATTACACTTAACATTACTTACATCTCGAACGCATATCTAGGCCATATGCAGCTTGCTGACATTAGATGCTTCAATATTTCGGCCATATATCCCGCCTGAACTTCCAACAATTTTGAGCGAAATATAGTAATTGGGAAATTCAAGATTAAAAGACCACAAGGTCCAAAACCTAAGTTATGATCCTGATTAGATATTGGGAGAGCTAGATATCCTTATGAATGTACTACACCGATGATACAGAAATAAGTTGTATTCCTCAGGAATGAGGGAATGACTAGAGAGAAAGATTATGATAAGTGTGAATCATGCAACACTTCGCTGATACTCAATACTCGCTCATTGTTTTTCATTTTCTCTTAAACGGTTGTGATGTAAGCAAGTTTTGAATAATAATCGGGCGGTACATTTTAGAATGATTTTTATAATAGTAATATCGCGCCCTCGCTCGTGGAATGAATAATGAAATAAAATATCGGAAGGGTTCATATCATGGAATTTACGGATATTTGTGAAATTAAACACTTTATTAAATGAGCAAATTTTTATATTTTGTATGTTTAAATTTAAGTAGCATATTAACAATTTACGTAGCATTCAACCAAAATATAATACAACGTTTCATTATCGATACGGAATATTTAATACTAAGTGAACTATAAACTTTAGTAAATTATTCCATATAATATTTGCTTACGGTACTCAAATATAAAATTAATTTGTATTTTTATACATGTTTTAAAATTATGTATTATTTTGTGTAAACATTACCCCTTCTGTACAATAGAAGGTTGCTCAATTTTTTTTATCCAAATACAACTTGAGTAACGGCGATTAGTTTGCTCTGCGTTCCAATATCATTTGTGTATCGAAAGACGGAAGATTGAGTGAGGCAGGTTTTTTATTAATTTATACCTATGATACGTACATGGAGTCGGTTATCGTTTTTCCATAGTAGAAATAATATATTATAAAAATAAGATTGCCATGGATATTTTCAGAAACTCTAGATTCTAAAAAATATTTTTGGGATCATTATATTTTACTCTTGTAATTAATCGAATAAAATTATCGAACTAACACATGTCTTCAGGTTTTTAACAATTATATGAATCAGTAAGTTCCCTTATAATGCCAAATTATAACTTCCTAAATCAAAGGGTTTTTGAGATGAGCAGTCTCATTTTTTCGCTAGGTACATTTTTTAAAATTTTACGATTCAAGTTAGGTATATTTAATATTAAATATCTACCGATTTCTTAATACAAAATTGAGGAAATGGATTTTCTGATTGCATTCTTAAAATGTGTGGCTACTTTAAAAATATCTAAGCAAAATTTATGTAAAAATAAATTTTGTATTTAAATACTTTAAGGAAATAATAAAATATAATATAATTTAACAAAGTTCATAGTTTATTTATCATATAATATTCCATATCGGTACGTAAGTTTTTACTATGCTCCTTAATTTTAAACACGCGAAATGATAAAAATTACTCTTCTAATAAAATAATCTTTAAGAAATTAAATCTTCTATTATTTTATGTAATTATACATTCCATGAGTAAAGGTGCAATTTTACGATTAATAAAATTGATTCTATAATGACCCGCGCAATGATTGTTTCGATAGATGTTTACGTCACGTGCGTTTGAGAGGAAATGGGTAAAACGATGAGGGAGTAGAGATAGCGAAACCTTCTATGATCTCTCAGGGGCAGGTATTTAAACTTTGTAGATAAGTGAACGCACTTGGTAAAGCATATTATTTTAACATTTTAGCATACACTTTCTATGTACACGTTGTGGAGTATATAAAAGACTTAACTAAACTATCATTGTTGCAATTTAATCTCTGTTTTCATTACATTTTGAACGAAGAATCTATTTAAATATAAATTTTATAGGTTTATATGGTTTTCCATATTATTTTCTATTCTTTACTATTGAAAATTTTATACAAATTATCAAATTAAACAGTCATGTGATTCAACATCCTACAAAGATGACATAATGGAAGATTTTTATTTAGATTTTTTTTTGAGTTAGCCGTTCATAAATAATAAATCTCTCATAAACGGGAAATGTAATCTAAAGTACTAATTTGACTAGTAATTTACATGCTTGGCAATATTCAGCTTGAGTTTTTGTTGCGTATGCAAATATGTTTCAAATTGGGAAAGCTACTGAATGAAAAAAAAATCATTTCAGTTATTAAATTTTGACCTGAATAAAAAAATTAGCTGATGAATGGTTTTCTGATCCGGAAATAATTTTTTCTGCTAAAATGTAATGAGTTCTAGCGACCAATCACAGACTTAATTTAGGAAAATAAACAAGAAGCACTAAACTAGAAGTCTCATATATTTAAAATCTATGTATATTCTGCCGAATACATTGAACAATCACCTCACGGTGCCTGACAGCGCGTCGCTATTTCAAACAAGAGTTAAACTTTTAAAACTGTAAGCCTTCCCACGTCACCTTACATTAACGATGACGTATATCGTTTAACGAGATAAAAATATTTGTGTAAACGGAAAACACCTGAGTGCCGGCCGACGCTCTAAAGCCCTTCCACCCACTCCATTCCCCACCGAATAATTCTTGTTTACGGTCTCTCGTAAAACAAAGAGATGTCCTGAACTTGTGTGGGGGTATGGATACTTACGGTGTTGACTGACACGGCACAATTAAAATAATATTTTTTATTAAGTAGTGTTACGTCTGAAATTAACTAATCTGATGATACACAAACCCTGCACAAATTGTAATAACTGATTATTTGGGATATTAAAATATATTTAAGTCTTAGAAGCCAACCAAATAGTTTTACAAAAGTGAAATACCGATAGATATAAGACATTTAATAGAGGGATAAAAGTGGATAGAATTAAATTTATATACTCAGTATTTTAATGGAAATTTCTTATGTAATGTCAGTTAGATTAAATATGTTAGATATTTGCGTTCGATATTTGAATTCGCTTTTTCAGTTCGATCGTGTTAATCGATGTAATGAATGAAGTACTTCATTTCATTGATGTTGTAAATAATGTCACCGACCAACAGTAATTTTTCAGTCACGCTTATATTTTTACTTTTAAATTATTGATTACGATTCACATTATGTTCTTTATGATAAAACGTTGTACAAGTATAGAACGTGCTGTATACACAGTAGGTTTTCATGTAATTTAATAACGCTTTTCAATGGAAGGAAAACATTTACACATTAAGATTTTATACAATTAATGATTATCGACTTATGGTTTTATTACAGTTTAAGATTAAAAAAATGTAATGTTAATTTAATTTAGTATTTTCTGAAGAGTGATTAGTTTATTCACATTTATATTTAAAAGAAGTGATGACTAACGCAGGTTTGTTTATTAAAAATTTCGTTTGCTTAAATGACCAAAAAATCAAAAAAATCATTAAAGATAATATCAGAAACTAATCAACTGTTTTGATATACATGGAGGGAAATTGGTATTTAATTAGAAATAATTAATTTAAAACGCTAGCTTCGAACCAACATGTCATTGAATGTTAATGAAAATTTTTCTTATAAAATAAATATATTTATTTATTTTATGAGAAAAAAAAGTTTTTTTATGAAAATTAATTTAAATAAGAAAATAATTAATTAATTTGCCATGTATAAGTTTTTGGTGTGTATTCATTTCAATGAGGTTAATCTTACGGGAAGAGGTCGGCAGGTACTTTGCCGCCTGCTTTTTAACAACTCCTCCTCTACTTTCTGATAATAACTGAAATTATTTTTTCAGCTTTCCATCTATAACTAATTTACTAGTTACAGCTGGTCAGTTATTCCTACATTTTCTTTAAAGTTTAAAGTGTGGACTCTAAATACATTATTTGTTGTACGATGATTTGTTGGCAAAAATGTTCATAGCATCCCTTGTAGTGTTTCTAAATATGTAGAATATATTAAATTAAATTTCAGGAAAAGGGAAAATAGGAAATATATGAAATAGAACACTCCATGTGCGCGAACAACTCGCCCGTTGAGAATTCCGTACCCAAGGATTTAATGATAAAAACAACCTTATATCCATATACACATATCTGTATGATTGTGTCCAAAAAGTTAAAAAATTAGAAAGGGAAAAAAGGATTGGGTTTTGAAGAGTTTAATTTTTTTCTTGATAAGTATAAACATCTTGAACATTTTTTTTGTAGCGTATAAAAAATCATGTGTGAGTCTGAATTACTATTTTTTTTCATGCAGATATCGGAGTTTAGAAGAGGGGATAGTGTTTTACAAAGTTTTTGGCCATAAGTTATAAATTATGAAGCTAAAAATTAAACGAAAAATAGATTAATTATATGTAAATAAAATCCTCTTTTATTATATATAAAAAATATTAATTTCTGCTCTTATAAATTTCAACCAAGTTTTAGGACCTTTGGAGAAATAATATTAATATATTGATTTACTTGTTTTTCATGCTGATCTTAGTTTATAAATATATTGCTTTGTTAAAGTGTATTTTACTCTATCATAAAGCCCTTTTTACAGAACTAAGTTAAGGAAGCTTGACATTGCTTGGTAGTAACGTTTTAGGATACTTTGTTAATGTGATATTTACGAGATAAAATTACACGAGATAAGGCACAGAGAATAAATAATTATTTTTATCTTTGATTATATAGCGTTAGAATAAATAATTACGATATATTATACGACCGATAACAATATTTGAAGAAATAATACCGTGATTTGTATTCAACTATAAGTATACAACTTGAAGAATACAAGAAAGCAAAAACAGAGTTAAAAATAAGACTAACTGAATAACTGATGTAACGTTAATTCCTGAATGCTATATAAGAAAGAAAATTAATGTAGAAAGAAAGCTACAGTAGAATCACGATATTGAAATTTAAAATTTGAAAACGCAGACTCATTTTAATAAAAAATATGTTATGAAATGTAAACAGCAGAATATGCGCAAAAGAAAATTCACATAAAAATATACTTCTTTATTTAAGCAATAAGACCATAAACTGAATGTATATTTTTGAAGAATCATCCGAAAAATAAAGTCAAAAATTTAAGTCAGCTTTGAATTTTCCTCATGTTTAATTTAATTTAAGTCAAAAAATGACCAATTTAAGTCAAAAAATGACCAGTGGACTATTTTTTTTCTAACTGACATATTACATGCATATTTGCGTAATATTGTGATGCAATAAAAAAATAGTGATAAAAGCCTAATCATAATAAAAAGTGATAAAATTTAAAAAACATACTTCATGGGCAAAGTTTATAGGCTATGTTATTATACTAACTACCATTGAAATATTAAGTTCAACCAACTACTTATATTAAGTAGAAATAAATCATTCGTTTATTAATATTTGTTAGAAAATAAAATATATTTCTAGATACATTTACTATACATATTAACATACATATCAACTTACACTTTTGTTTTTATGTTTTCTCATTTATAAAATTTTTTTTACGATCTATAAATCAATAGATCCAATTTTATAGTAGACTTTTATTATCGTATAAGCTATAATAAAAAAGTCCTTCATCGGCAGGAGATAACCAAAACGCCGTAAAAATTGGCTTCCCGTGTAATGAAAAAAACATATAAAGACATAAACATCCATGCACACTCCCGATTCCATAAAATATTTCAAGGAATAGATACATTGTTTACGTATAAGATAGCGCACCCCTTTATTCATGCAACTTGCCTTTTAACCCAAATAAGTGCCCGGAAAGTGGGGGTGAAAGGATAATGACATACGAATTCCTGGTAAGGTTTTCACGCGTGATTTGATCTTGAGACGAAGTCAACGCTGGATTGAGATTATTGCTGTAATCATGCCAGTGCGATCGGTGTAAATTATTTAGATATTATTATTGTGGATGGTGGATTTCAGTTTGACATAGAGTAGTAAAGAGCATGGGACAGACGTTGAGAGTGTGGCCAGACGTCTATAAAAAAGTGAACAGTTAGACGCGACTATATATTTAAATTTTGTAATTATTGTTTATATGTTAAGTTCAAAAAAATATTTGCCTTATTATTTAGACGATTAAATATTCTTTTAACATAACTTAAGAAAATAATTAAATTTAATAACTAATACGATAAATCTGTTGGAAGGACCTTTAAAATGACGTTATAAATTAATAAAGGAATTGCGAAGTATTTTCTTTGAAAAAGAGCATCATTTGAACAATCGTATTATGCTGTGTCAATTTTGATTATTTTTTATATTCGATTTCATTAAAACGTATGTCACAAAAATGAGGCTAGCTCTCTTTTTAAGAAAATATAGTAGTTGATGTTTCATTCTATTATGTTATATATAGTTTTAGTGAAATTTAATATTTTTAATAGCTTCTAAGTCTTTGAGTAAATTTTCTCAACCTTCGTTTATCGTACTGTGATATTAAAACTATATGTTATCCGTGTTCTAATTAAAAAAAAAGTTGCAAAAATTTTCAAGTATACTTTACATATTTTAACAAAATTGTTTGTGAAAATAATTAAATCTTTGACGCAGTCTGGTCGATATAAATTGATGTCAGTAAACAAGATAACCAAAAAATTGTTTGAAAAACATAAGAATGAACATGATTCGTTATTTTATTGATTTAACTTATTTCAAATTTCCTAAGAAACTTATTAAAAATTTACTAAGAGGATTTTGTACATAGGTTTTTTAAAGTCACATATCCTTTGTTGCAACAGATATGTTTATTTTCAATGACTAGGAATTTAAGGTGTCTAAGTGTCAATATAGACAGAC
Organism: Druceiella hillmani; assembly: GCA_039881145.1. Classification (NCBI taxonomy): domain Eukaryota; kingdom Metazoa; phylum Arthropoda; class Insecta; order Lepidoptera; family Hepialidae; genus Druceiella; species Druceiella hillmani. The sequence goes on from JAYKKI010000007.1 coordinate 25,228,627, forward strand.
ATGGTAAGTTAATATTCCTAAAAGTAATAATTTTGGTCATAATAATCATAATAATTTTTTTATCGACAATTTTAAACTGTATTGGTTCTCAAAGAAATGTTTTCAGTATCATCCTTTTTAAAGTATTATTCCTATAAGTCTAAACAAAAAATTTTCGATTTAGGGTCATGAAAGATGATACTTAAATCACATGTAATTTTCAAGTCCCTATTATATTTCGAGTTAGAAGCCTCCAAGTTACGGACAAACGAACAGAGGACATTGCTACAATAATATAATTTCATTCGAACTTTTCAGGTACGGAATCCTCTAAAAGATTTATTAATTACATCGTAACTTTTGTAAAAATGTTGGTCGGTATTATTGCAAGTGCACTTTTATATATGGAACACAGATCTTTATAAAAACTTTAACAACTATATAGAAGATTTATGGTTGTCTAGTGACACTTTGATCATAACTACTTTGTTAGTTTATGAGTTTCCAGTCATGATGTCTGGACTTTTTAATAAAGGTTACCAAAAGAATAATTAATTATAAGGTATAATTAGCGGCAAACCATCAAGTGTATCACTTAAGCAAATGGATACGAATCGGCATCATATGTTTTATGAGTTAAACCTAAATTATGATTATTTATATTAAAACGTAAGGTCGATTGAGAGAAGTAAAAAAACGGAATGTAAAAAATAGTAATATAAAATTATAAACCATGTAAATGTATATATGGGTATAAAAGATAGAGGAGTATAATAAGTAGCCCATATAGGAGATAGCATGAAGGTATTATTACAAAGAAAAAATATATGGAAAGAAAAACCCGACTACGGAAGTAACTGTAAAGGAAAGAATCAGTTTTTTTAATACAGTTAAAACCTTTCCACGAAACGATTTGCAATTTTTCAACAATTGAACCACACACATATATTTATATATTTATACATGTATATGTATGTATATATATATATATATATATATATATATATATATATATATATATATATATATATTTATACATATGTCTCGATATATTACTCGTAATTGAATTGCGTCTGTAAATCATTGTTTAAAGAAATTTTCACCAGATTGCTAATATTTTACTCTTTCTTTTTCAGTTGGCTATTTTGATTTTCAAATAATAATTTTTTTTTTGGTTATTTTATAGTCACATATTTTATTATCTACACAAATTTATTGAAGAAATACCTACTCTATATATTAATATGCTATATTGATAAGTACCAAACGCTCTATAATTCCCATACGTAAGCTACTACGGCGCTGTGCGACCATGCTAAGATCGATCGCAATCATGGTACCAAAATATCCATCATACTAGAATCAAGTAATGTTATATATTCAGTGCTATTTTTAAAGCAAAGACGAATTCAATAATAATCTCAAAATTGGCATGTGTCAGGTTGTAATTGCAAATAATAACTGTATGAATTGATGGTACTTTGTAAAATAACATTAAAAAAAGTAAATAAAAAACTGAATGTGGCGCATATTGCTAAAAAAGTCGAAACTTAAATAAAAAGAAGTTGTGGGTATGGAATGATAAATAGTAAAAAATATAGAGTTACTAAATGGAAATTTAACAAAAAAACTTCAGAAATACGGTCCAAACGGAGGTGCATTCTTTTAAAAGGACCCAGCTCTGATTATAATCAAATACTTAAAAAAGAAAAGAGAATAACTGTTCTCAACTGACTTGAGAATTTACTAGACTTGATTGCAATTTAAAATTCGTTGGCCATTTGCAAGGCTATTACTTAAAGTGGATCACAAAGTCAAGACCAATGTAATAAAAGTAGTAATTCAAGTGAAACATCAAGGAAAACTGTCAAAAACTTGCATACAGAATCCATTATCAACGAGTCCGTGACCCTGTTATAGTTAACGGGGGACATGTTCTGTTTTTATAAAAATTTAGATTTATATCGGTTTCTATAGTTTACTCTTTTTGTTATTCCATTAGTTTGCACGTATATAAATATCTATTGGTACGCATAAATATCCTAAAATACATTCTTATTCTTTTGTATCCAGACTGTCGTTTAACTACTTAAAATAAAATATTATATTAAGCATTCCATAATTATAGATAATTATAACTAAATAAAATATACATCTAACCGTGGTAATTTTTATTTTATTTTAACATTAATTTAACACGCGAAAAGTTCTAAAAAATTCAAAAAGTAAATGCAATGATAAATAAACTCACTTATTTAATTTCAACAGTAACATACGGGGAAAACTAAGAGTTTTCTTCTTAATTTTCATGTCCAGTTGATCCCTCGCATTCGTAAAGTTAAGAAACTTTTTCGAATATGGCATCATCCCTGTTGAGAGGGAAAGATACCTTTTACTTCTGAAAATTAAGTCCAACTTTTTATCTCAAATTCTCTTTTGGCCATGTCCGATATATTTACGTGTGGGTTAGAAGGTTTCTGATATATAAGTTTGTGTTATGTAACATGCCAACGCGCGAAATAATAAACGAATTATTTACAGTTTCGTATAAACTTTGATTATTTGTAAATCAGTTCTTTTTTTAAGTTGTATATTTAGAGATTGTAAATTTTTAGTTTATTGTGAGTTAGTTGTGTCTCCAAATTCAGTAATATTTATCCATAGTTCAAAATTTCCAAATTGGGCATATTACTTACGAGCCCGAAATAATTTGCTAAAAATTTACTAGATTGGAAGAAAAAATAATTGATTGTTCAACAAAAATAATGCTCCCTGTCATAATCGAGTAAATATTATATTTATATTATTTAAAATCTGTAGCCTAATGGTACGATAAAGTATGCCAGGGATAAAGGAATACAATTTGCACCCTGGTCAACGAAATATTTACTTTCTTACATGATTCTGAATTGGAGTGTTATGTTTAAAGATATATATCTACCTGCTATTTGTGTACAATTGTTTAAAGTTGGTCTACGGAACTATAAGTCCATAAATTTGAATTAATGTTGAATTTGAAATTATTGACGAAAGCATATCAGAAATGCGTAGATCTAATATTACGACTAAGATTACTTTACGATTTCTTGATCACGGGTTTGAGAGTATTGTTTTCCGATTATCACTCAAAATCAGGTTTAGTGAATCTTGACGTGGTATACATACATGGAAAAAACATTTTAAAATTCATTTATAAGTGGGCAGATTTAGATATGTTGGATTTTTTTAAAAAAGTCTTATAATTCTTAATGAGTTTTCATATGTGATGCAACTAATTCTATTTTTTATATAATTACATAAATTGCCTTGTTCCCTAACCGGGAATATTCTAAAATTATTAATAATTAAAGTATTTGTGACAATATAATTAGCGGACGGCTATCTAGCATATTCGAGTAGTTGAATATGCTACCGACCACTACACGCATTAGAAGGTACACCGCAGCCATAACAAACTCGGGCTTGAGGCCGCAGATCTCGCTGTGTATTATTACTGGACATTAATACGAGTATTTTGGCGGAGTTCGGTCGAGCTTCCAGCATTTTTTATTACTTTTCGGTAATAGTTTCGCGTCACGTAGATGCTATTTGTTGCTGACACTTCTCTCGGAACTGCTGTTACTCGAATGAAACTTAAAAACAGTGAGTTATAATTATTAAGTTTTAGTGATGAATCCTCATAAATTACACAATTACATGTATTGTAAGCTAAGAATTTTTGTTTTTTTATGCTCCATTGCGTACAAAAACGCTTTGAAAAATTTTTACATATGATTATGGTAACAGCAAATTACACACAATAAACGTAAATAACCAGAAAATTAAGGAATAAAGTATTAAAAATTCTTTCGAAGGAACAGGATAAAAAAGAATTATGAATATTTAATTTACATTATTCCATTGAAAAGTGGCATTTTGAATTGTAAAAACATATTTATATCGATTCGTAACAGTTCAAAGAAGATTACTTCACTCTTCTTGATCTAATTGGGAAACAGGGTGAACTATCAATTATATCTAAAGAATCGATGTAATTTATTGTTACTAAAAATATAAACGATATCAGCATATTAATATGAAGATTTAAATTTAATTTTATCAAGATTTCTCTTTATGTATGGCAATATCCAGAACAAAAGCTTACAATTGAATGATGGCAATAGCTTCAAAGCATTATAATGAAATAAAATCTGTAGATTTTCAAATAAGAATCGATTTTAAACCTCTGATTTTAATGGATTGTTGTGAAAATTAAAAAGGTAATTTGTGTTTTAAGCTTAAACTTATCAAAATGCATCATTTATTTTTAAAATAATGACTGCCGGAATACGGAGCAATATATTCAAATCAAAATAGTATACAATTAACAAAATTTATATCATTATATTTTTTCCAGAAATATATCTTATTAAAAATTATTAGAAAAAAGGGAAATGTGTTACGGTTAATAAAAAAATACTCACTTATACATATCAGCCTCTATTTTTTCTCTTATTTACACGCATTTCCTGAAAAAAATATATAATTTAAAATAAATTTCAGATCAAATATTTGTAATTAAATTCAGTTTTTGTCGTTAAAACTCATAAAATGTTGAAGGTTATAATTAAATTTTTATATTTTGTGGTTGAAAAATAAGTGATAATCAATTAAGATTATATTTTTCCTTTTTCATATATCTAATTTCCCAAACAAATACATAATTAGGAAATACTTAAATTGGCAAAGATTTGAGTTAATAATTTACTGCGCGTGAAGTGTCGGAAAAACTCTGAAAGAAAAAGTATAAATAGCCTGAATCAGCCTAGAGAGGTACAACTGGAATGTTGTTAGTTGCCTCAATAATTTTTTAATTTAGTTGATCCCCCGCATTCGTAAAGTTCAGAATCTTCTTCCAAGATAAAGTGTCTAATTCACTTCGTCTAGAAGAAAACTTTTGTTTTATTTTTGAAAACGAAGTGGGCTGTTGAAATTTTTTTATCACAGATTCGACCTTCAACTCGATAAGTTTGTGCAAAGTGTGGATACCCCGAAGTACTCCTTTTTCGTAGTTTCTACGTAGGTATTATAATATACAGTAGATAACTTGTATTTAATCAAAAATATTAGTGTCTATATCTTTATCCAAAATATATGTTTAAAATATAAAGTTTTAGTAATTTTTTCCAAATTTAATTAGTAAATAATATAACATTTGTTCAAAGTAATGTAATAGCAATGTTTTTGTATAAATTTTCTTGTTTATTTATGTGGCTTTTTTCTAAGTTGAGTTTGATTAAATTAAAACTCAGCTACAGAATTAATTAATTTCCTTCTAGTCACTAAAACAAGTGACATAAAGATAAAGCATTAAATTAAATACACTTAAATTTTCCAAAATAACTGATAATTGCATCAAAGATTGCTAGGATTGCAAAACCAATCCTAGCAATCTTTGATACAGACTTACCAATCAATATTTATACAGATACTAGCATACAAGGCATAGCTGCAATCTTAAAACAAATTCAACCCAATGGTGATGAAAAATCTTGCGCATATTTTTCCAAAAAATTAAACAATTCCCAAAAACAGGGAAAAGATATATATCTTGAGTGTCTGGCTATAAAAGAGGCGATTAAATACTGGCAACATTGGCTTATAGGGAAAACATTCACGGTTTTTTCAGATCACAAACCCTTAGAAAAAATGAATACAAAAGCCAGAACGGATGAAGAAGTGGGAGATCTTACGTTTTATTTGTCGCAATTCAATTTTAAAATAATATATCCTCCGGGAAAATATAATATAGAGGCAGATACCTTAAGCAGAAACCCAGTGTTAGAACCAGATGAAAATGAAGAAAGTAGTTTAAAAGTAGTTAATTGTATCAAAATAGAAAATATACAACAAGATCAAAATAAAAACAAAGATATAAAAGAGAATATAAATAAACTTATTTATAAAAATAATATATATTATAAAAAGATTGGAAAACATGAAAAGAATATACTAACTGAAGACTTTGGTAAACATATTATAAAACAAGTTCATCACTACTATTGCCACATAGGAAGACAACAAGTAGAAAAAAAAATAAAACCCTTTTATCAAGCTAAACATTTATTAGACAACATAAAAAAATATGCGAAAACTGTGACGTTTGTATAAAAAATAAATCAAGAGGAGCATACAAGTTTGGACTAATGTCTCACTTAGGACCAGCCACACATCCGTTCGAAATAGTGTCTATAGATACCATAGGTTGATTTGGTGGTGCACGTTCAACAAAAACGAATTTACTTCTTCTAGTAGATCACTTCACTCGTTACGCCTACATTCTGACATCCAAAACTCAGAATGCAAACGACTTTATAAAACTAGTCCAAAGAGTAACACAAGATTATAAAATAGACTTGATTCTGTCAGACCGATATCCGGGTATAAATTCAAAAGAATTTAAGTATTTTTTAGAAAAGGAAGGTATACCTATAGTGTTCACTGCAGTAAATGCACCATTTTCTAATGGATTGAACGAAAGATTAAACCAAACATTGGTTAATAAAATTCGTTGTAAAATTAATGAAAAAAGAGATAAGATCGCTTGGACAACCATTGCTCACGAAAGAACAAACAAATATAACGAAACCGAACACAATGTGACAGGGTTCTCCCCAAAATATTTACTGCAGGGAAAAAGTGTGGACATTCTACCAAACGAACTGAAACAAAATAAATTACAGAATCAACATTTAATACGAGACCGAAAGATTGCCTTAGAAAATAGTATAAAATCACATAATTATAATAAAAAAAGATTTGATAAAAACAGAAAAAATTATGGATATGAAGTCGGAGATTTAGTATATGTTGAAAACGGAAATCGGTTAAACCGAAAAAAACTAGATGAATTGAAAATTGGTCCATATCAAATTATAGAGAAAATATCTAATTCAATTTACAAAGTAAACACGGGACACAAAAAGGTACAGTCAAACCTTTTCCACATAACAAAACTCGTTCCAGTGGTAGTAATACGTTAAAATTTTGATAATTACCTATGGAGGGGGGGGGAGATGTAAACGAAGTGAGTGACACTTCATTCAGCATGAAGTTTGCATATGATCTGTGCTAGCTGTCACTTGGACATGTCGCCACGCCACGATAGAAAAATAGGTTATGTTCTTAGAAACGATCAATGAATTATAATATGATATAGTATAATATTTTAATACTTAATTGATACGAACTAGTAAAGCAATAGCTTTAAATGTTGTTTCTCTTTTCAGGTGAGTTTGTGATTAATTAACGTTATAAATTGTTTTGTAAAAGTGTAAACATTTGTTTATGTAATAAATCTCTTTTCAGAGCAACTCAATGCTATAGTTTTACTGTTCACCATATTATCCAAGGAAAAGAATTAGAAACACATGATATATATATTTATATATATATATATATATATATATATATATATATATATATATGTATATATATATATATATACATATATATATATATATATATATATATATATGAAAAATGATTAACAATTCCACTTGGAATTATTTAAAGAGTGAGTTAGAAAGCCTGTTAAAATACAATTAGAAAAGATACCGCTTATATTTCTTGGTAATCTAAATGTAGTTTTGGTATAAATGAAGATTATAATGTTTCCAAAATAAAAAAAAACCTCTTATTGCCAATACCTATAAATGAGTCGGTTAAACTTAAATATCAACCTAAGTGTGAAATTACTGTTTTTTTAGAATGTAAAATAAATGCAAAGATAGATGAATTCCCATGGTACCTGTTCTTGAAAGTGACGGAGACGTTAGAATTGTTATCAATATTAGACGTGTGAATTACGTTGCTATTCAAGAAAATAACCTATTGCCGATAAAGAAGCATCTCCTTCCAAAATATGGAAATGCAAAATTACTTCAAAATATGATATTTTAAAAACCTTTTTTTCCAATTGAACCTGAAGATGATTAAAGATATATTCCTTCAATTATAATAGAATTGTTTATTTCTATAAACTTTTCATATCATTTAAAGTGCTTCAAAATCAATCAACTACAATTTCTTTATCAGGATACATATAATGTAATAAAACCCCTCAATAAATTTAATAAATTGACTAAATCCTCACCACAGAAGAAGTCCTATGAGTGTTGTGTCTATCAATTTTTGTGAGTAAATGGGTTTCCAATTTGTCCGCTTACTGAACCTATACGAGAACTATTACGACTGAAGGTAATTTCAGTCGTAATAGTTAATAGTTCGACTATATGCTTTTATATCACTAAAGTATACCATAGTACGACTACAAATAGTACAGTATTATAATTCAACGAATATATATCAATTATTTCAGATGCCAAACCTGTTGGACTTGAAACATTGCCGAAAAAGTGTATTTGTACCTATTTATGATCTATATGTATTTATACCTGTAATGAGGTAATGAATAGCTTCAAGCCCAAACTGTGGAGAAAGTCCATGCTTCAGTTTGGCCAGTGAAGCATTTTGACATATATATTTTTGGCGAAGACTAATTGTGTGTCTGCAATAATACAATTGAAAACTTGAATGCCGTAGTGATGTAACTCTGTGTTGAATGTTTTGACGCAATTACTACTTAGCCTTCTTTGATTTCATTTATGTTAATAACTTGTCCTGATAAAAAATTACTCTTTAGAATGAAACAAGATTTCAATACTGAATCATGGTTATTTTTTTTGCATTTTGTGTTCATATTACCTAATGAAACTATTTAGAATTTGAAACCTATTTTATACTGTAATAAATTTAACTAATGAAATTGTGTGTTAAACAAAATAAATCTAACGGCTAGTTAGTTTGTATATTTCGGATACATGAAATAAAATTAATATGGTAAATTTATTTTTCAAGGCATACACGTTTTGAACAGTGGTAAAAGAATAGTGACTTTTAATATACATTTGTTTAGATATGTTCAGTTTTCTTTATTTTGTCTAGTGTAGAATTAAAATATATGTGACGAATTTTGTTCTTATATTTGTCGAATGCTAATATTGTAATTCCGTATTAATACTATAAATCGAAAAAATGGTGTGATATCTAATAACTCTGTGATACCTAATAACCGAAGTAACGTATGTCATACGTAATAACTCTCTAAACAAGCAACGAATTGCTTCCAAAGGCGTATAGTATTTAATTGTTTATAGGCGGCCATGAGTGGTTGTGTCGGCGTGAAATACTAAGTACCACAAAAAGTGTGTTGAATGTTTGTTTCTTCATTTTTATCCAGCTCATTAAATTTTCCTAAAGCTTATTGCGTATAAAGCTTATTATTTAATCTAACATCCACAGTAAATTATAATTCTAATAGAACGAATCATTTTATTTATAGATAGCTGAAGTGTTGATTTGATTGCTTGGGTGGGGACAAATATATACATATAACGCAGGTTTGCAAGATACAGGTCATCTAAAGATTTCAAAACATAGATAATATCATTCTCTATCTTATAAATGTAATACGGATTGTCGGAAAAAAGTGTCTGACTAATAACTTGATGGGACGTAACTTAAAAGTCATAAATTTTAGGCTTATATTCGCGAAATTATTTTTTCGCGAATTTCTTCTTTTTAATAAATGATTATATGATTTTTTTCCCTATTGAATTTTTGCTATAACTTATATTGGTGATAATAATATGAGTGAGTTTTATCAAGTATGTCGGGATAATCAACCAAAAAGCATTATTATTTGAAGACAAGAACCTGCGACTGCAAGCCGAACATTCCCAAACATTAATGAAATCGTTTATCAGGTGCTATACAAGAAACTTACTTGAAACCAAGGTACTATTTTAAAGTACTTTAATATCCTAGATACTATTTAAAAGTATTTTCCTAACCTGGTACCGAACTGTGCGATTGCATCATCTAGTATTGGATGAGATTAGGTGCTTCTAATTTTTATATCAAATGCAAACAGCTATAACCGTATTAACCGAATTAATTCACCATAAATATGAATTCCACGTTAGTTAGTTCAACTGTTTAGTGTTTAGTTAATAATATTGAAAGCGGTAATTTTCTCAGTACTTGAAACACGTATATGTTAAATATGTGTTATTAAAAATCGCCCATCTAAACATTTGGAAGATTGGAATATAAAAATTTATTTTGGTATATCATTTTGCTATACCAAAATAATTTTAATGAAATTAATAATGAAGTTTGTAAGAAGTATAATAGGTCGTAATATTATTGAATTCTTTAAGTAATAACTACGAAAATTTTATATCAGAAAATCATTCCATAAATGGGAAAAATATCGAAGAATAATTTCTTCGTGCCATTTTGGAGTTCAAGTGTACTATTACACACCTGTTGTACTTAGGCATCTGTATGTATAGTCAATAGGCAAAAGATGAGAGGTTTTTATTCTTAACTTTTAATTGCTGTGAAGTGCCTCGTAAGTGCACAGATTTGAATACTTTGGAATGTTCCTCTTGTGATTAAATCAGAACTGGTAACCTAAGGAATTAAATATAAACTTTAATATATTGCTTCTTTCAACTAATTTCTTCTAGTGTATATGGTATATTGATAACGGAAATAAAATGTGAAATAACTTTAACCATATTAAAATTAAAAGTTAAAAAATGTCCATGTAAATAAACGTTTATGTTCAGAATTGTAAACATCATTATCGTTTGAGTCAAAATCATCTTAAATTTGTAATAAACCTATAATCAGGATCAATATATTTGATTAAATTGGTTTTATTTTGTGGAGCTACACTTGTTGAGGAACCTCTAAACTACGACTTTTCGTAGTATCATTACTTTTAAATATCAGAAAATAACAATTATTTTATTTCATGGTATCGCAAAGTTGTACGTTTCTGGAAACCGCGTGATGAAAAATAGCGTGATTTCTTTTACCTTAAGCCATTTTTGCAATGGCTTTCTCAACAAATAGGTAATTGAAAAGCAAATTATTGATTACTGTATATTCGAAATCCATTTTCTTCCGAGAAAGCTGATAAGTGTATTTGTTCCATTGGCAAGAAACATACGAACAGATGATCGATAATTATTTTTAGACATTTTACGAATTTTTCTGCAAAAATGGTCATTTTCTATTTTTTTTCTGTTTTCTTTTGTAAAAGGTCGGTATTTACGAGCATATTCCACAAATATTTTCCCATTATATCTTTTATGTTTCGCCAATGATGAACCATTTTCGTATCTATTGTAACCAAAGACGTTCCGGAAAATATTTTTTTATTATATTAATAATATATTTTTTTCAATTTGTTTTAGATATATTGAGCATTTTATTACGTCCTTGAAAAAAAATTTAAAAACGTGAATATGCAACTGTTCCTTTAATTTCAGCTTCCTCATTTTGTGACTTTTCGAGTTTTTATTTTTTTAAAATGAGAAAAATTTTGACGTGGATTTTCTATATTTAATTCAGAACTCTTTTGTTTAGAAAAACGTTTAAATACAAAGTAATACATTTTGATATACTATTATCCATTTAGCCATTTTTTCTGTTATTCATTTCCCATTGAAGTAGGATAGGTAGTTATGTTGAACAACACGTTGCAATTGTTTATCGATATGGCACTTATATATAAATCAATATCGTACATAATTGTAGTTCACATGGTACAATTAAATCTCCCAAAATTCAAACCTCGTTCGGGGCTCGTTTTCGTGAGAAATTATTTCTTTCCATTATAAAGTTTAAAAAAAAAAATTATTTCAACATCAAATTAATAAATTGATGCAAGAATTGAACAGATTTAAATTTAAATTCTTCGCTTACATTGCCGTTTTACAGGTTCAAGAAATATGTAGAGGGTAACGGACCAAATATATTATAATCGCTATATATATGATCACGCTTCATGTCGAAGTGTCAACGTGTGATCGTTTGTTTTGAAAGAACATTGATATTACCGGGAGAGCCGTAGTTATTATATTTTTAACGACCATTTAAAAAATTTACCCACATTTCTCCCGTTGTTTACCTGCACAAAACTACCGCCAGCACAAACGTCAAAACGAGTCGACGTTAAGTGATATATTTATTTCCCTAATAAATTGTTTGCACTTTCGGCATCTGTTTTACTATGGTTTTGTTATATTGTCTGTAAATATTGTTTGTTCGTTCGAAAGGTTTTCCTTTACTCCTTATTGGTCTGCCTTGTTAGTTTCTTTATTTTTAAAATCTGTAGTATAAGATTAAACTAAAAATGGTTGTAATTAAAGCATGTCCATCTTTATGTTTCGACCATTTATCTTGCAAACTCTTAGTGTTATAGAGTGGAAACTAGAAGAAGGTTTTAGTAACCTATTACTGTATCTATCAGTGATCCATCTGGAAAACATTGTAAAGTGAATTATTCACAAAAATGACTTAAATACTTTTCAGTAAATTTGTTTTTAGATGAACAGATGCAGAATAAGCGTGACGAATTCAGCGACAACTATTATATTTATGATCGTTTACATCCTATAATTTACCATATATATATATATATATATATATGTATATATATATATATATATATATATGAATATATATATATATATATATATATATATATATATATATATATATATATATATATATAAACGTTCGTACACGGTAAGCGTAGATTAGGATTAAAGAGTGATATGAGTAAATGAAATTTCAAAATACCAATGGCCGTAATTATTTCAGACCCGTAGAAACAAATTTTCAAAAAAAATCTTTGGGAGTCAATTAAAAATGTCAATGTAAACAAATTATATTCTCGTAGTTATCGTAAAATTATATTCTCGTAAAAATGTTACTGTAATCAAATTATAACCTAAGTTGAATGCGATTTAGAAATTGCAATATTTATTTATCTTCACTTTTTGCATTTAAAATAAACATGGGGATGGAAGAAACGACATTATGTTACCATTGTATGCAAACACTAGGCAATATTAAGTAACCCAAATTTCCTTAACTCGAATAATTGGATAAACCGATGAAATGTGCTTGATCCCTTTTGCCTGTGAATACCTTTTTAGTTTACAAAAAAGGTTCATTTAAATAATCAATGTGGAACAAATTGTGTGTATTTACAATTATTTTAATATGGGAGAAAGAGTTCAGAGAGAAGAGGAGAAAGACTCATTGTACATGAAACCCAATAACTTTTGGAATCAAGTAGTAGAATTACAAATTATCATCTTGAACTCCATTACTCACAATTTATTCTAATTTTTATCGGCACTCATCCCACGATAATTTCCAACCTCTGCCAAGAAAACGTCATCAAACTTTACGTTCACAAATTCGAACAAAGATATAATTGAATTGTTATTTGTTACGTAACTTTCGTTGCACCAAGTTTTGGGTCTTCTCTTTGGAACCGAATACTTACTACGTAAATAAACTCATTTATTCAAATAAATTTACTTTCCGATTTCAATATCTTTACCAAATTTATTTGACATCGTATGTATCTGTATGTTTATACCTATCTGGTGTGCAAATTTTGTGTAAGGGTTTTATGTTTTGTAGAAGTACACAAGAAATTATTAGAAAATGTCGATGAAATAATTCAATATCCTAGTTTTTATTAATCTTCCGTATGTTTCAATGATATGATGATAATATTAACGGAATACTTGCAACATAAATGTATGAAATTTTATATAAGCAGAGTAATTTCAATTTACAAAGGTATGATCATGACGAAAATCATGTATAATGTTGATATGAAATGAAACAAACAACAGATAAATTTTGTCAGGTGTAGTTGATTGTGGTTTAACATTTATTTATAAATTCCCACCAAATGGCAGTTTCATATTGTATTATGTGGCACTCCGTTGTTCTTTACTCTTTTCTGTGGGAGTGATATATAATAAAAATACTGTACTATTTATATATGTGGTATTTATGTGAAAAATATTTCAACGTAATTAATTTTATTGGATCAAGTTATAAAGTTAATGGAAGAAAAAGTAACTTATCGTCCATAAATGTTTTTCAAATCCAAACATATTATCGTGATAAACATGATTTTAGCTTAAGATATGGAGCGAATTTTGCATCTGCATTAGCATTTTGCTCTTCGTTCATTGAAATATTCAATGTAATTAGCAATTTTACTTCAAGCTAAACCTACAGTAATAAATAAAATATTTTCCATTAATAGTCAAATTCTTGCCAGATGGCATTTTCAAAAATATTTAAATTGCCGACCTCATTCTCATATATACTATTTCTTCTTGCAAGACGGAATGTTTTGTACTGAAAATTGCAGGTAAGATTTTTTAAAATATTTTCATAACTGACGATATAAAAACAAAATATTTTGTTATAGATTCGAAATAATTTTTATAATAATTAAAATTAGAATCGGTGTAAATAAAATATTTATGGTTCATGTTTTTATATTTTTATACATTATCAGTTATACAGTACAATTGAAAAACCACCGAAGGTACAGAAAAATTTTCATCCTTTTTAAATAGTTTATTCGCAAATAATAGTTAGAATAAAATGAGAAAAATGCTACTTTGATGTTGAGATATTTTACTATTTAATAAATTCTGAATATTGTTTGTATTGATTACTAATGTCTTGTCGCAGAGTAAAAGTAAAATTGTAAAAAGTCCCTAATTTTCTTTTTCAGTTTTTTTAAACATTTTAGAAATACATTTTTGTCGTAAAATACTTTACTTGGGTTTCAAAAAGTGCAAGAGATTTCCTTTAATTTATTTTTTGGGCTACAATAATTTATAAAAAAGTTATTTGCTGCTATGTAAAAAAATGCATTCCTTATTTTGAATGCTAATGACCCGTGAATCGATTGGTAATAATGATCGACTTCATAATTCAATGTTTTTGGAGCTTATTAATTAAGAATCGATTTTCAAATATATCACCCGGTATGAAGTTGTACGAGGAGTAAAATCAGAAGTTCAGGGCGCACGAAATTCCACTTACATTTAATGATGTAGATATTTATATTGATATACAGTATTACCTATTTTATGTATTCCAAGACAGTCATACTAACAGAGTAAACTCCAGTCGTGCGTCGGAACTAACACGCATTTTTTTTTGTTCTTTGTCGCAATGTTTATTTCAAAATGGAATCATAAATAGCACTTTTCCGAATTTTTAGCATTAGATACCTCAAAACAGAAATGGATTGCTCACATGTCTGTCTGTTGGTCAGAGTTTTTCTCCGAAACTGCTTGATGTAGTAATCTGTTTGTCATAGTTATAAAATATTTTAGAAAGTAGGCTCCCAAACACTTTAAAACATCTTTTTGTGTTTTAGACACTTACGTAAAAGCTATAGGAAATCTAGACCGATAATTCTTAATGTAATTTTTTTAAGTATGCTGTTTACGCCCTTAAAATATATAAAAGACAATATAATCACGCTGTAAAATTTTAAAATTCGTTAATAGTTATATAAATACTATGTACAGATATACATACTATGTACAGATATAGGGTCAATTTTTGAGAAATGTTTTAATCGGTGGTTTTGACGGTTTGGATGTTTCAATAAAAATATCGGACAAAATAACTAATACCTTAGTACTTGTTTCCGCATTTGAATGCAAAAATGAAATGTTCATCGCTGTTTTTGAAACATTTTTGAAAACATAAATGGTTTTCCCTCAGTTTATTGATCATATTCTTTTTCTGTTGTGATCATGTTGTATTTTGGTCGAATTACGAACTGATGTAACTAAACTTTCCACAACTATAACGTCAAATAGATTGCATCAATTAGCTTCAAAACTTTCAGCAGGCGACGTGACGACATAGGTTTCTTTCTGTGTGATAAGACCCACCTGCATATTGTAATGATTATTCGATTGAAATTATTGGGAAATTCTTTATTGAGAAATGTTCACACATCTCATTCTTCATCAAAACTGGTGCCGTCCGATGCTTGTCACTTTCACTCAATAATTTTTGCGTGAAAAAACTTTGATGTTTTGAACCATCTTCGGGATATTATTGATAAAGTTTTCAATTTAAAAATAATGAATTTCTATTTCTATACCATTCTTTCTTTTTAGATAGATGGAGATGGGTAGCTAAAAGTAATGATGCATATTTCAATTATCATTAGATAAAATAACCTGAGATGAAAAGATTAAGATTTTTCATAATATCATTTGGATTTTAAAGATATTATTTCCTTCAATAATTTTTTCTAACTTGCTTCTGGAATGCTCGTTAAATAGTTGTTTTGTACTGAATTAGTATACACATATAAATAAGTATTAAAGAAAAGATTAAATTGTATTTAACGAAATAAAGTACCCTTTAGAATTTGAAGCATGTAACATAAAGTCTTATGGAAAAGTTTTGTTAAAATATCAAATTTGTCTGTGGTAAACTTTAATAGTATAACAAAGGGAAGGGACGAGAATATAACTATATCGTGTGCAAAGGTGACTGAAAATTATTTTTTAAAATTATGACCTCTTGAATTTATTTACTTCTTAAATAGAAAATTCAGTTCATAACTGAAATCTTTTACTGTCAAACAAAACTAAGTGAATATTTCGCTACGTAGATCACGTTAATCTTTATTTAACCTAAGACATTACATTACACTATTCTAACTATCAATTGCCTTGAGTTTCTTTAGTAAAGGAGGTTATTAAAGGTAGTGATTGATTTATTCTTCAATATAAGAAAGAATATTTACATGACAATAAATTGGGGTTGAGCATAAAATTAGGCTCATATAATTGAATGAACTCTAATAATTTTCAATTTAAGAAAAATATTGTAATGTTAGATTTTTAATAAATAATAAAATGTTTATTGTGAACAGGGCCAAAGTCTTCAACGCTCGCCCCACTTTGCGCTGTAGAGCGCTCGGCATTCGCCACGTGACTCGCCCTTTTGCTTGCGACGTTCTCATTGATGCCGATAATTTGAACAAGATCACGTGGAGTGGCGAGGCGAACGTCTACATTCGGTATTACGAATGTATGAGTTTTGAGAATTGGATATGGTTATGTGCAGTATGTATAGGTTACGTTTGCAACTATTATTACGTAATAATAGTTGCAAGCACCCCTAGCTTGGTGATTCTAAATACCGCAGTGTACATAAAATTATATTTAATAGTAGTATTTTGTAATATAATAGTATTAATCTTTTTATGTTGGCAATCTGTGCTTGACTTCTCACCACTTATAGATATAGATATATATATATATATATATATATATATATATATATATATATATATATATACACACACATATATATATATATATATATATATATACATATACATATATATGTATATATGTTAGTTACCTAAGAATAAAATAAGTGATCACTCACCTATGATTGTCGTGAGCGTGCACGGATGATATATCAAATTATGATTGCACTGAAGTAAAAATAAGTCGTAAAATCGCAAGTTAATGGAAACGTAAGAACAAATTAAATGACAAGCATTTTCAATATGTCGACCGTTTTCGACACATTTTTGAACACTTTTTTTGTTTGTTTGTGTATTTTATTAAATAAAGAAATGTCTTGGTTAATGGTACTTTTAAATTGGTCAAATGAGCCATGATATACGCACGCATCTCCATTTCACTGTCATCTTTCTGAAATATTAAGTTTTTAAAAAATTCCCACACGATGAAGTCCAATGGGGTGATCAACCTATAGGTCCAAATCGACCGATCCACTGGACGCCAAACATTTCGTTTCGCTTGTCACGACCTTCAACAACGAAGTGCGGCGACATACACAACTGAACACAAAGAGATTTCATAATCGACTAAATTAATATTGACTTTGACAGCGAATGCGCATACGAGAAGAGAGTGGCAAAATTGCATCTCTCTCTTCTTACTTGTCAACCCATTTTAACCTTTATTACTTATTTGTAAGACGTAATTTATTTCTGACTTTCGAACGGCTGCCTTTAACAATATAACTATAAATAACTTTACCTGCTGATAAGGCGTAGCACAATAAAATATGTAAGGATTCGTGCAGACAGTTTTTCTTCTAATTTTTTTCGTTTTATAATTTATAAACCCTTTCAAATAACAAATTCCGGTTCTCGCCAATGATCTACATACAACCAAGAAACTCATTGGTATTCATTTTTGGATAGAGGTCGCAGACATCCTTTATTATATTTTACTTCGTATATTGATTTTTTTTACATGATATATTAATACCCCCTTTTGAATTGATTGACTGAAAGATACACCGTATAGCAGGAATATGTTTGACACTTATTTTAAATACAATTTTAGCAACGTATTATTTCAGCGAATAACAATAAGGAACCTAGTTTCTTTACGTCTGATGGGCCAAACCACATGAAAAATATATATTTTATATTATCTGTGTAAAAATTGATGTTCAGAAACGATAGAGGACCTCAAAAGATCGAACTAAGTGATCGTATTTTCATTATTTTATACCTTTCAGTGCTTTTCTTATTCAGCCGTTAATTGAAGTTAATTATTTTTTTTATATTTTATTTTACATTATGAAATCACAACGTGCGATTTACAGTCAAGTCACTATTTTTATTTCAGATGTAATTACCTACGCAAAGAAAGCTTCCAGCGATATCATACTTCTATTTTGCCTCTCCCGAGGCCCATTTTTAAAAGTATGATATATTATTTCCAAATTAGCACAAAACTCTTACAACATAAGTTACATATATAATTATTTCTATGGCAACCATTTTTTCCTCTTAGAAGCCCGTATGTTAATTTGAAGGTTAACAATTCAGATGATATGAAATTCCAAGATTATATTTTTTCAAGTTATTTTTTATTTTTAAATACAGAAACATGTATATTTTCCTAGAAAAAATATTTTTCATCGATTTTGGAATCTTTTTCTATTTGACTTTAAAATGGTTGAGATCTTCATATACTATTGCAAAAATGTTGAAAGAAATATTCGATATGAAAACTATCTATTGAATAGATAGGTGTGGTTTTAAATGTTATATCGTCATGGTTTCTTCTTAATTATATTTAATTAAAAAAAACACGTCTTGTTATGTCGCTTTTTTTATAGAGGATATAAAACATTCAATATCATAAATGGTTTGCTAAAACCCGGCAATACAGTCATTAAATATGCTCTGAAACTTTCCAACCAACTGCACCGTAGAAGAAAACATATTTACTGCCATAATGTATATAGAATAATAATTTTTTAAAAAATGTATTTAAAAGCTTCTGAATTATTATATATAGTAAAAGTAATTAATCGCACTAAAATAAATATTTGACGAGCATGGTTTGAGTCAATATTTTATTTCAAATATATAATTTAAACGGAATTAAAGCGGGAAAAAGAGTGATTGGGTTCCATATCTTTTAGTAAGGCGTGAATGATAGCTGGACTGTACCAGGTAAAGCTTACCTGTATTAGAATTTGTTTCGCAACATTATTTGTGAAAAAAAAAACTTATAACATGGAAACTAAAGTCGGCTGCTCGACGCGAGTTATTATGGCAAAGAAATCGAGAATAAATTTGATGAATATTATATTTATAATTTATACAATTCGGGCCGCATAAAACTGGTACCATTAAAATCAAGACTCAATACCGGTATCGGGTCATAAAAGTAATATGATATCCTACAAGTGTTGTTTACGTCATTTTTAGAGAGTATGGTATAAAGATTTTTGATACCCTAATCTCAGTAGCTGTTTTTCTTTATCAGTCGCTCTTCATCCTCTGATATTTTCCTTGGGAGTACTCTAAGCAATTGCCAAAAAATC
The DNA here is from genome assembly GCA_039881145.1 of Druceiella hillmani. NCBI lineage: Eukaryota > Metazoa > Arthropoda > Insecta > Lepidoptera > Hepialidae > Druceiella > Druceiella hillmani. Next base: position 25,248,412 of record JAYKKI010000007.1, read on the forward strand.
TGACTAGTACAGAGACCATAATCGATTACTTTGAGATTTGCTGCTACTAAAGTCCGCGTCAGTCGGAGGAATTTCACTTAGACTTCTTACCCTGAAAGCCTTACTTCTGAAAGCGTTAGGTAATCTTGCCGACGCAAGTAGATCAGTGATTCAATGCCAATCAGAGCAATGTATATATATATATATATATATATATATATATATATATATATGTATGTATGTATATATATATTTATATATATGTATGTATGTATATATATATATATATATATATATATATATATATATATATATATAAATGTTTAGTTCTCGTTTTTATTAGTGACATTAATGTTCATAGCGTTACAGCATGTGCTACGTTACAAAAATGCTCTGTTAACTGTCTAAAATGTTGACTTCACTGGTTTCAACTTATTTTTCAGCCTATAATTATTGAAGTTGATTAAGACTGTTTTTGTATTTTTTTATCTTTCCGATTTAATTCTTCTTCTTACATTTTTGGCACTGAATTATTTTATTCATAATTACTGATGCACTCGCGAGCGTATTTTTGCTTTAAAATATTCGAACTTTTTATATATCCTATTCCAGTTGGAGGAAGACCGCAGAGAAATAAACATTTCTGGCAGCATATTGCGATCTTCTGTCATAGTGATTCTTACGTTTATATGTTTGCAGTAGCGATTCCACAAATGTTGAGCCTTACAGCTGATGTATGTTTTACGTCAGTTGAGAGGAATTGTCATTCATTACTGAACTATGCTGTGTTCTTTTGCAAATTTTTCTTTTTTATTAAACCTAGTAGTACTCATAATACTCGTATTTATGCTTGTTACGCGCTAATTTTATAACAAGAATAATCGATTAGGTTAACATTCCTGACATTTCGATCCAAAATTTATGATGTAAGAAGATAAAAAATTACAGTTTACCTTAAATTTAATTGAAAATTAAATTTCCTTGCTTTTGGGATCTACAGGATATTTTCCGTCTCTGATAGTTATACTGAGCAATATATTTTTATGCCAAAAAGTATTATCGATATTGTAAATATTCTGGTAGAAATACTATAAGTCTTTAAATACATATGCATGCCTTAAGGCGTGCGAAGCTCTTGAAGAATTTAAATAAAAATGATAAGGAAAATGTCGCGTTATTTACCCGCGAATTAATAATTAATATAATTTTGCACTACATCCCACATACGCTCACGTACACGTAAACTACTACAGTTTATATAATTACGTAACACACACATTTTACCGTGACAGTATCAATGAACACATTGCTAGCTTCGACACGAGCACCGGCAAAACCGGCAATGTATTGCTGCCCGTGTAAAAAACATTCCTATGTTTCATATGTTCATACATTTTTACTTCTACTACGCCGCGTAGCGGTGCTATGTGGTATCCGTTCTAGGACCAGTCAGAGTAAAAATACACGTTTTGATACTAATTGACACATTCTTCTCACTGGTAAACTTGACATGTTAATTCTTTATTTATCAACTTCGCCTATAATTTTTTACAAACCATTGAAAAATGTACTAAAATAAACCATTCGTACTCATATAATAAACATTCTATAGGTGTAACTTATGTAAGTGGAAACTAAAACAATAAACTCTGTACAGAAAATAAGGTAAATTAAACGATTCTCTAAATCGATATATGAATATAAAAGCCATGTATAATAGACTATACGAGAATTAATTAAACGTAAAAGATATGTGGGGACAAAGAATCGTGATGTACGAACAACCTAAATAGGGGATTAAGTGGCGTGAAATTACAGGTAACATAATAATGTGTTGCGTTTGTTGTAAAAAATATATGACTAAACAAGATATGTATATAAATATTATCCCATAAATATATATTTTATCATATTATATCAGTACGTTGAAGTTTGAAATATCTTATTTTTATCTTAGGATTTTAAGGAATATTTCGAATTCGTTTTGAAGTAGATATTAATCTGTGGATATTTACCTAACACAAAATATTCCGCAGTGTTATTTTCGTCTTTGAAATTGTACTTGTGTTCAAAGAAATGGGAAGAAAGTAATCAAGTCAGTGATTATAACGCTTCTTATTTGTAAAATAAAACAATCGAGACACCTGTATAATTTTGTTGTTAGCTCGTGTGCCACAGTTTATTAGGACGCGAGTTTTCAATTTATGGTTGTAGTTATATTTTCATAAATAAATGTGTCATATAAACTTGTAAATTAAGGTAATGTAAAATAAAACAATTACTTCATTATATATTGTCAATGACTTCAGAATATTAATGCATAAATATTAAAATTCACCGTAACTCTAACCTCGTTTAAATGGTAGATCACTATTGCAAGGCAATAGTGTTATGAGGCACAATTACTTTGAAAAGAGTAAAATATTTCACGTTTTTTATTATAATATTATAAAATTGTGTGAGTATTAACTATGCTGTGTTGTGGAATAACATTTAAATTACTAAAATGTGAATTACGTAATTCGAAATAAGAAATATAAATTTTAATTTTATTTTATATTTTGCGAGTGTTTGACATTTCTTAGTTTTTAATTCTAGTCAACATTTATAAATTAAGACCAATACAGATAAATCAATAAAAGGTTAACATACATACTCGTGAATAGAATATTTCTAACATTGACAGCTATAAAGGAAGCTAATTTGTTATATGATTTGGAAAAGCAGTAAAGATACATTTTTTACCGGCATATGCCGTCAATAATTTTAATAAATTTTGGGTGTTCATATTTCTTACATTTATATTCCTTACACTAGAGTAATGATCATTTATTTATAAAAATACTAAAATCACATGTAATTGCTGACTGAACTATTTCGACCAAAGGCACGCAATCAGTTTATAAAATATATATTAGGTAGATAACCGGAATTAATAATGTTAACTTATTAATATTTGTAGCACTTAACTGGATATTATTGGAAAATCTGAAGAAAATAAATAAAATTATTTAGCAATAGTGGCCCAATCTAAATTTGCTACGGCGTAATTTCGTATCAAATTAGAATAGATAATGAGGATAAGATGCTATATCGCATATAAAAATGCTATATGCATAAAAATACTATATATCGTCAAGTTGCACAGAATCAATGCACCACTGAAGTAAATTATTGTTTTATGTTATTTATCTACACTCATACTTCTAATTATACGTTATTCCAATATATACACCATATTGCCTTCAAAACTGTATTAAAATAAATCGCAGTCCAAGTCATTGTACGATTGTCCTACAAATTAAAAAACAAACTATGTTACATAAATGTAAACCTGGCTTTTCTCTTTATTAATATTTATGCTCAAAAATGTGGAAGAACACTTTTAATCCCGCTAGAATAATAGTTTTTTTTCTTTATATAATGAAATACAGTACCTTAAATATTTTATAAGTATACCTTGAGTATCAATTACACAACTAAAATATATTTAAATAATAAAAGGTTCAAATTTTGTTTTTGATAGTCTATGGACTAAATAAGAAAAATGGAACGTCTACAAGTTCAATAAATTTTGTTAAAATTCAATAGATTTGGAAAGTAATCGAATAATTTGCATTAAATTTATTAAAAATTACCCAAAATATTTCCATTTTTTCACAAATTAACATAATATTTTCGACGTATTAAAAAGATTTTATAATAAAATAAATCGTTGGAAGCAAGAAAGAAGAAGATTACATTAATCTAAGAATAAATTATCCGTTATTATTTGATATATTTATTCAGCTTTATTTCCAGTATTGAGTATAAGTACACTTATATTCATAATGGTACAAAAATAAATTATCTTTATTATTATGATAACACGAATCAATTAAAGCTCAATATTTAATGTAAATTTCTTATCTTATCCAATGTTATTTTTAATTTTCATGCATTAAATACTGCAATTGAATTACAGCTTGCTTAAATACATCTTTGTTTGTTTTAAATTAACGTATTCCTTTTGAAACAATATATCTGGTACTTTCTTGAAAAAAAATATTTTATCGCCTGTTAGAATAGATCTTCGAAACTTTTTTCATTGTCAAAAGTCAAATTATTTTTTATACGAGTAGGTTTAATAAGGTTAGGTTAGGTTAATATTGGCTTACAAGGGAGGTTTTTTTTCTCTATCGATTTGAAAACCGGTAATAAAATTTCTGTAACTGAACTCCACACTTAATTGCATTATTAGCTTCGAGCGCAAATGTGTCTGTTTTGCAACTAAGTAATTTCTAATAAATGTTGTTTTACATTTGAAATAAAAAAAACAATGTGAAATATATACAATGAATAAAACATTGTTTAATTTGTTTCATGGTAAATATTTCTAGCTGTTAAATTAAAAATTATATTGAGATTTAAAATAATAATCAACAAAATTTCTCCCCTACAAGTCTGCTAATAATCTTCAATCCCCGCGATTAAAAAAAATATGTTCTAACACTTCTAGTGAGCAGCAAATAAAAAGCGCAACCCTTTATGACGAATTCAAATAAATGATTATTTGCCACTTTTAAAGTTGCAAAATGTAGCAAGTAGCTGATTTAAAGGCAAAATTAGTTTCAATTATTATAATAAGAGGTAAAAACCGAAAAAAACTATGACTTGTTAAACTGAGCATCAAACTAAAGCCATTTGTCAAACCGGTTTAAAATAACATTGTAATTTACATTTTAACATTGTAATTTTCTTTTTAATGACACAGATTGTATTATTAAAGCAAATCTAAAATAAACAATTGTGATAGTATTTTTGGCAATTGTATTTAATTTCTTGGTTGGAAAAGGTATAATAAATTTTTGCAAATAATTCAGGATGTAATTGTTAGAGAAACAATTCAAATTGTTGAAACAGCTTTATTAGAAAAAGTTATGAAAAAAAGATATATATATATATATATATATATATATATATATATATATATATATATATATATATATATACATATATACACAAGAATATTTGATCAGATAAGGTACATGAAATGTAACAATTAATAAATAAAAATATAGACAAAGGATTGAATTTGAAAAAATCAAATCAACGTAAACGTGGGAAAGTGGAAAAAAGAAGAAATATAAAAAAACTCCTTTAATTGTGAATAAAACTCTCACTACGAGAATTTCGTTTCACATATAAATACATAAATTTGCGTAATATTTATTATTAAAATATTTACAAAAAATACTTTTATTTTTCAAAATGTAAATATATGGTCCACTACACATTTCACAGATATAAAATTTCCGTGAATTTCTCTTAAAAACTTTTGATTGTTTTCGCTTTTATTATGGTGGTGTTTTTGTAGAATTATAATCTTACATAACATTCTGGAAGGAATCAATTAGGAATTTTTCCTTAAACTGAAACATGGCATATATCCGTTAAATTTAACCAAAGAAAAGAATGTTAAGTATATTATTGTCTGTATTTTGCGACTTATTAATCAAAACGATTATCGTAAATATCTACTTGCAAAATTGGTCTCGAACATATACATTTAACATTGCACTCGAGGGAAAATTCCGCATGTTAGATTTTTACTAAAGGACAGTCGAACGGACGTATGAAGCTATTCTTATTGTACTAATTATTTCTAATTGTTCTACATTATTCTAAAAATTCAGCAAATTATTAAGAAATATACTCTTTTATTACAAATGTGTAAAATGTCACTAAAATAATAAAATCGTAAAAATTAGTTTTAACAACATTTTTCGCCTATGGTTTTCGCTGGATACGACGGGATTTGATCGGTTGTGCCATCTATTAATATCCTGTTGTATTGAAGTTTGGTTGAACATTAAAACAACGTACAAGTATTTGGCTATTGCAATGCGTAGGTAAGATATTTAATGTACACTAAATTTATTGGCATACAGCATGCTGTATACTTGTAAATTTTGGTAATTTAATAAGAACTCGAAATATAAATTTAAAGAATTTATACCATTACTTGGATCAAAAGTATCCCAAATATTAATTCAAATCATGAACTATGCCATTACCAGTTTTTTTTAAATGTGACAAGTAGCTTTTGAATTGACACCAGTAGCAGAATATCATATTTTTTCATACATGAGAACAATGGCACGCACTTGAAAGAATTTCAACTTCATTTCAATCACCGTAACTAGATATAGTGGGCGTTAAATTTTTGTTGAGAAATTGATTTCACACTTAAGCTGTTAAACAAATTACAAAATTAATATTACTCGTAATCTTATTTTGTTAGCATATATATCATTTCATGTTTGACGTAAATAGTCCAGGGGTCTACATACACGGCGCTTCGCGCGCTTATCAGTACGAGAAGGTAAGAAATACTAGAATCTGTGCCCAGCATATTTCTTCCACAAGTATCTAAAAGATTAGGTTTATGATAAAAATACGTTTATTACGGTGACTAGCGAAAATAATTTAAGTGTCGTTGTATGTGAACTAAAATCATTTTTTTCATTAAGTAAAGGTATCTGATTTGAATTTTACATAGAGATTCTCACACAATTATATTTGAAAAAATGAAAAGAAAATCCTATTCCATTTTTAATGTCATAAGTGCTTATAATAGTACCCTGAAGCCTTTGATTTTACATTGGTTTACTTTGGTTATGAGATAAATTAATTTGTATTAATTAATAAAAAATATTTATCCACAAATGAAAGTCATAAAATTATGGTGTAAAAAATTTACGGTGACACACAGAAAATTCCTAAATAAATAAATTTATTTTTCTCTTAACTTGCAGAACTTTCAAATAAGCCACGTTTAATATATGTATGTATATACATACACATATACACACAACATAAGCCTCTTATCTTTATATTAATACGTGAAGAGAACACTTTTACCCCTTTTTAAGAATATTGCGCACAGGGAGGGGTGTGAGTATTGGTATAGTTAAAATTTACATAGATAAAGAGTGCAGAAAGCTAAAACTTGTTTATAATATATGTTACAACTACATTAATTTATATATATAAATTAATGATTATGATGATGACAAATAGATTCTAAGATTAATTGTTTACGTTCATATTGTCAAGGTCAGACACATAATAGTCTGAGGTCAAACAATCGCACAGAGTCGAGATATCCGCCAAAGAATTTTAAAATGTCAGACATTGAATGAGTTCCGAGATTTGAATTTTGTGTGATTAAAATTTTCTCTTTATAGTAGTCTGTGGAGGTGTGTGGCAAGGCAAAAAAGTGTTTGTTTTATGTTTTGTGTAATAGATATTTTTTTTTTATATATCAGTGGAATAAAGCTTGCTTAATATACACCTATGCAAAAGGAAAAGCTTGTCAGCTTGCTTAATGTACACCTGTTGCAAAAGGAAAATTTTGTGACAAGAATCTGAATTGACTTTAAAAAAATTATGTATAATTATTATAGAGGTATACCTTTTGATGAAAGCCTTAATAATGTTCAGACAGAATTTCGACCACTGAGCGCAAAATTAAGTTTGCATATTAACAAATGAAGTCGAAAGAAATCAAATATAAAAAATATTTATATTAGAAAAAGACTAACAAAATATAACTATTTCCTGGGAGTTTTTACTGTTTTATATATATATATATATATATATATATATATATATATATATATATATATATATATACATACATATATAATAGACATAGAAGCTTTTGAAATGAGTGTGTTCAAAAATATTTTTATTATATTCTTGTTCATCAATTATATTTAATAGAAAGACTTTATCGAATTACTTATACCGACATGTAGTTGTGGAAAAAAAATGTTGCTAAGAATAAACTAAAACCGGTTCTATTCTAAGTAATTTTTGTCTATATTTTTTTATTAATACTGATAAAAATAATTTTGAAACATATGTAATAATATTATTAAATAATTTTTTCACCGCTATTACGAAACGTTTAATGTCGCGAGAGAAATAAGGTCGCTTTCATTCGTTTATCCTTTTCTCCTCTAATTTCGAGACGAAAAAGCAGTGATTAGACAAATGGTGATGTGTAAACGACGGTGAGATGACGACATAATCAGGCCGCATCAGTGAATCGATAGTTATTGCCGGAGTATCAGCGTGTACGTTCTCATGATTTATAATTTACCTTTATCGTTTTTATGTCACAAATATTATTTATAGCAGAGAAATTAATATTTTGATAACTTATTTTTATGGCAATAAGTAGTTACTGAAAAAATATAATATGTTAATGCTTTATTTTCTCGGTAACTAAAATAAGGTAATAAGATAATTAACAATCATCAATTGCTCTTATGAACGTAAGAAGTAACGAATGATATTTGTGAAGCTTCTCCTCAAGTAAAGAAGAAAAAGGAAGAAAGTTGATTTAAAACTATAGATTATAAATTTATTTTTGAAACACGTTGTTAATATTAATTGATATCATTTCCATTTTTTATTATTCGTGTTTTTTAAATGATTTTCATATTGTTTTTAAATAAATGTACTATAACATATTCTGTCTATAAATTGACTATAATTTCCGCAAATAATATTGTTTCTTTATTATTAAATAAAAATCATAGAAATATTAAAAAAATGGACCTGTTTATTAATAGGATCGGTAATACGACGGCGTAACAACATCGCTTGCGCCGTTCAAACAAGACCACGAGGTTGCTGTTAAAATTATGTAAGAATTAATTGAAATTACATTTGGGAACAAAGGACATCGATGAGAATATAGATTTTTTTTTTACTTTGAAAAGAAAAATAGAATCCTCATAAAATCATTTACACGTCTGTCCGTCCATCGGTCACAGCCGTTTTTTCTTTAGAAACCGCTTGACATTGAAAATTAAGATATCGCATAGTTACAAAATATATTAGCCCGCACTTATCTAAATAATTAAAACTCAAAAATATTAATTCAGAAATTTAGGGAAATGAGGAGGGTTACAAGAAAATATTTGCTATTTTTTTCAATTCTGACTTAGTTTTTTGATATTGTTTGAAAGGACTAGCTAGAAGAGTCCCAAATATATTTTTTCATAAATTTAGATATCATATATTCAGAGATATACTAAAAGATATACAGAAATTATGTTTCCACTCCTCCTATATTTCAACAATTACTCATCCTAAAATTATGAAAATGATATGGGTTTTATAAGTCGGCGGAATGATTGTAGTAAAACTATAATTATGATTGTAGATGTTAATTATAAATTTGAATCCTGAATTTTTCATAAGCGAAAAATATGCACCTTGTTTTTACGCCTTTGAATAGGAAAATATAAAAATATTTCCTGACGTACCTTGTCAGGAAATATTTTTATATTTTCCTATATTCATAACCAGTTTTATTTAGAAAATACAGTAATATGTAATAGTTAAACCACATATTTTATATTTGCTCTCTTTTTTAAGTTTTAAAGTGAGTTAAAAAGTAGGTGAATAAAGGTTTCCTATTATTTTTAAATTTCATGTTATTTAGGTATCAATTTTTTAAAAATTTCATGCGAATAAATGTTTCCATTTTTTTAACTTCATTTGTTACTCCTTGAAAGTCTCATCATCAGGAAATTTTTTTTTCATAATTTAAATTGCATGTTCAAAAACACATTTTTAAAAAATATGCAAAACCTGAGCATCTACCCTTATTACGAAAATTACTGAGTCAAATATCATTAAAAAAGAGAGTTGGTAAAATCTAGCAATATGATATGGTATATAAATTTGATTATATATTTGCGTCTTAGAAGTTAATATTTGTAAATATTGTAATAGAAATGTTACGAACTGTTGAATATTAATAAGTATTTAAATGTGTTCGGAATCCTCGTATTGTAAAATCTGTTCGTGTGTGTTACAGCTTGTAGTCAATGCATTAAACTAGTTAGTGTATAAAAAAAACAAAATATTCACCTTCAAATTCACCCTTTACTACTTATGGTCAAATCAATTGTAGAAAAATAATGAACCGACCGTGGATGTATCCAAATATTCCACGATTAATCCCTATTGGTGAATAAAGGAGAATAATAAGTCGAGATCGGTAATTGGAAATCGTAGACGTGTTTTAGTAAGTAAATATGGAATATGAAATAAAGAATGTCTTTGTACTCGCGCATAATACCCGGTACAAAAAATAATACTTATTCCAACAGAGGTGGTCTGTCAATATAAAGTGTTAACGAATTTAATAAATTAGGAGTAAATATATTACGTTTCTTACATAGAGCTTGGTAGTCATTTTTAAAATTAAGTAATTGAATAGATTTTTCTTTATTTTCTCTAACATAGCGCATAAGTTAGCTTATATGGAGAATATAATTTTCAACCTTAACTAGTTGATGCCATGGAATTCTCGACAATTCCGCTTAATATTATAAATGGGAATATTCCTAATATTATCCTATAGGTACGGATAATTTGAAATAAGGAACGGCTGTCAATAACGAAACTGAGGTCCAGCACGTTGGAAACATGATAAGATAAAAGTTCACTAATTCATAAACATATGTATCTGATTTTGACTAGGGTATGAGAATAAATAATCACTGTACTTGGACAAAACTGAATTGAAGTTACTATTAAACATCTCACTATCACAATAATTCTCTGTATCTTGAAACCACTTCGAATCGTCTAAGCCGGAGTTAGTCACGTAATATTTTGATTTTAAATGTTTATACTGAAGGAGCTGCTTACAAATTTTGCTTACGATTGTTGATAAACTGGTCTAAATTGTAAGAAAATCTTTCTTCTAGTATAACTTTAGTATCGACTTTATGAAATTTTTTATAAAATTTAAATAAGCCAAAATAACTTGCAAACTCAGTAGGTAAACACCATGCAAGGTTTTCAAATTTGTCTTAATTTTATTCTTACTCTCCATTCGAGTCAGTAATTTTAAACAATTGGAACTTAATATAACAAACAAATTAAAAATTTACAGCAAAGTTAAATCCATCCGTCAGTTCCAATAATTTTTCCTAGAGAACTTTTGACTTAATCAATTATAATTCGACATTATAATGAGACTTAATAACTCACATAATTGACAAAAATCTAAATATAAGTTTCCATTCAATCTTATAGGATATCAATTGCAAGGGTACAATATAATAATTTTGAAACTGTTTTTCTTATCTAGAATTTCAAGTGAGATGATTTGAGCGATATTGCAGAAAATTTCCACAGACAACTTGTTTTTACAACACATTAACCCTACTGTCGGAAAATGATAACCGATTCCATGCACGCTCTACTATAGTTATAAATTAATAAACGAAACGGCACCTGCTCCACTCAGCCTTTCGTCCTTCAGCACACAGAGTGTTGGAACACAGAGCAAATTTTCCGCCTTTTCACAAGTCGTGTTTGTATAAAGAATTGAGCAACGTTCCGGTACACAGAAGGGGATCATCATTTGCTTTATTGTTTTCCTCAAAATAATACGTGTAGGTGAGTCGATACCTAACTTTGGATTTTGTTCTAATTTTTGAAAAATCAAGGATTTTAGGTGAGTTATATTTGGTGTTAATAATGTATACCAATTTCATAATGAAAAATTGAGTAAATTGATGTTTACTTGATTTCGTAAATATTGTGGTTACTTTAATAATATATAAGGAGAACGTATGTAAAAGTAAATTTCATATTTGAATACTGTAAGGAAACAATATATAAAATATAAAAGAATTGGCCAGAATTTATAGTTTATTTAATTCAAGGTATAAATCGCATATTTTTTTATATATGAAAATATGTGCATATGTATGCACATAATTTTAGTTTAAGTATTTTTTTAAATATCAGGAAAACACATATAATAGGGAAAAACACATTATTTTTGCATATGTTTTAGTATATCTCTGAATATAATACCTAAATTTATGAAAAATATTATATTTTAGACTCTTCTAGCTAGTCCTATCAAAAAATATCTTACACTATGCTAGAATAAAAAAAGAATGCGAATAATTCTTTGTACACAACTCCACCCCTCATTTCCCTAATTTCTGAATGAATATTTTTGAGTTTTAACTATGAAGATATTTACTGGTCTACATGTTTTACTACAGTGCTAAATCTCAAGTTTCCACGCTAAGCGCTTTCCAAAAAACGTCCTTGACCAATGGACGGACAGATATGTCAATGATCTTATCAGGATTCCGTTTTCCTTTTCAAGATAAGGAAGCTTAAAACTATTCCAAAAAAATTCTATGTTTTGATTCATATAATTTTTAATTTTAGTTAATTCTTACATAATTTTAACAATAACCTGGCGGTCTTCTTTCAACGGTGCAAACGATGTTGGCATATCGTCACATTTATAATCTTAGTATCAAATAGGTTTATCTTTGTTATTTTTTAAATCAAAAAATTAATGGCAAAAATCTATTTTTACTTCTGTAAATAAAGAAAAAATATTCTTTATCAATAATAATGGTTAACAAGACTAATCTACAAGTTTAAACCAACTCCCTAGCCTTTTATTCTTCACTTGAATTGCTTTTCTTCACTTGCTTCGGTAATACTCCATACTTTTTGTGAAGTGAAATTTTTTGAGCCAGAAGCTTATGTTTCCCCTCAGTCATTAGAAATAAGGTAAATAAGTAAATAAGGTGATAAGGTAATTATCAGTAATTGATTATTGATAATTACCTTATTTCTTTATTTTGGTTACTGAGAAAATATTGTATTAAGATACTATGTTTTCTCAATAACTGCATACAAAGAAAAAAGCAAATTGTAATTAATGAGAACAATAGAAATATATATAATATGTATGTATATATATATATATATAAATATATATATATATATATATATATATGTGTGTGTGTGTGTGTGTGTGTGTGTGTGTGTATGTAAATATATAGACATATATGTGTGTATGCATTAACACACACATAACAGTAAAAATTCCCGACAAATCGTTTTTTTTGGTAGTTTTTATCAAATGTTAATATTTTTTACATTTGATTCTTATTGATTTCATTTATATATCTGCAAACTGCTTATTTTCGATACGTCGCAACTTAATTTATTTATACTAATGGTCGCCCTGTATTCTTTATCAAATGGTATACCTCTACAATAAATGCACATAATGTTTTTAAAGTCAATTCAGATTTCTGATGATAAAGTCAATTCAGATTCTTTCACTCCTACATATAAATTTTAACTATGCCAAATCTCACACTACTTCATGGGCACAATATGAAAATTAAAGAGGGGGTCCGAAGTTTTCTCTTCACGTATCAATATATAGACAAGGTAAATTATGAATTTATATATATTATAATATAGAGACAAGGACACATTATGTATATAAATTTTAGCTTTCTGCGCTCGTACTCCTTACAAACTGTAACTATGCCGAATCTCACATTCTTCCATGCGCGCAATATGTTTAAAAAGTGGTAAAAAGTTAAAAGATTTTCTCTTCACGTATTAATATATAGAAAAGAGGCTTATGTTCTTAGGAAGCATACGTATTCCTTTAGCCTGTCCGATCTCCTTTGTCCAACTATTTTTAAGTCCATTGCTTGTTAAATTTCCCGTGCTAGTTTTGCCGACTCGAGACATCCGTTCTAAAAAATGCGAGAGTGCTTTTGATATATTAACATTTTTAAAAACGAAACCAGAAAAGGGAATTTTAAAATATCATTACATTTCTCTATACGATAAAATAAAATTATTATAAAATGCTATATAAAATGTAATATGAGTCACTAAAAACGTTATGAAAGTCGTATTTTACATCGTCAATGTAAAATGAGTCACTAAAAACGTTATGAAAGTCATTAAATACAGTATTAAATATCACGCCGTTAATTTAGAATAGTCCCTTGTACTCGTAATAAAAAAAATGGCTGTGCAAAACAATTCTTGGGTTTATGGCGTAAAGATATTATTTACAAATATTATTGTGGACTGCCTGGAAAAGCGCTAATGACTTTCATCTATATCTTTCATCGATAACCGAGTCGCCGTGCCAAAGTTTGAACAGATTTTTGAACGAGTACATGCTAATTAATATTCGTGAACATTTTTGTTATATATTAATCGAAAATTTTATTAGTTACAAAATAGTGTGTCAATAGGTTGTCCAGTAAAACATACTTTTGTATATATAGCTTCAGAATTTTTCTATTATATATATATGTGTGTGTGTGTGTGTGTGTGTTTGTGTGTGTGTGTGTATGTATATACTCATACATATATTACATGTGACTTCTTTGAAAACTCTGCAATTTAAAGAAAGGAGAAATTTTTTTAGGTAAGAATTTTCATTATGTGTTACCGTTTTTACTACATAATTTGCTCACTTCTATTAATTATTTGTATTAAGCAAATAATTTCATCTCAAAACAAAAACAAACATCCCGGGACTATTGTGTTATTAACAATGGAGAAGGATTTTTCTTCAATTTTTTTCAAAGGAATCGTATTCACGTAATTTGTTTTAATTATATATGGTATATTATGTATTTATTACAACCCGATATAATGAAGTATATTGGCCATGAATAAAACACCAAAACCTGTTTAAATATAGCGACGTTTCGTTTAGTTCAAACAACATTAGTTCACGTACATCACCTTGGCTGGTGACCGAAGCTAATATATTTTTATCATAAACAAAATTATTTATATATATGTACTTGTGAAAGACATGAAAAAAATGACGTATGTGCCAACAAAATAAGAGTATAAGTAATATTAGATTTGTAAATGGATAAGACATTATGTCTAGTAAACCATTAATTAAAATGAAATTAAAATTCTTTGAAGCGGATACCATTGTTCTTATATGTGTAGACATTTTATGATGTCCCACCATTGGTATAAATTCGAAAACCACTTGGCATATTTTAAGAAAATTGTTAAAAAATAGTTGGTAATTCGAATTAATATTTAGGATACTTTTTATCAAAATAATGTATAAGTCCTGTAAAATTGTATTTGGAGTTCTTATAAAATTAGAAAAAATTTTACCCCCTTCTATAGTATGCCAATAAATATGTAATTTATATATTAAATCTACTACCTACGCATATAATAGCCAAATATTGGTTCGTTTTTTAATCTTCAATAAAAATTTAAGACTACAACATGTCAAGAGATGGTATAACGTGTTTATTGGTACCGCAATCAAATCACATCGTATCCAATGAAAACCACAGGCGAAAGTTATTGCTAATATTAATATTTGCGATTTGTATTTTAGTAATATATTTTACAAATGTTTATTAAATTGAATATATTTCTCAGTAATTTACTGAATTTTAAGGTGATCTAGTGCAACCAGAAACACATAGCTTCAATATGTCCATTCGTCTGCTCTTCTGTAAAGACCTAACACGTTCGAGACCAATTTAAATTTATCTATGTACGAGATCAAATTCGCAAGTAGATGTTTACGATAAATGTCTCGATTATAAAGTCGTGAAATACAGAAAACAGTTTATTTACTGTTCCTTTTTATTTGGTGTGATTGAGCAAATATGAGCCATGTTTCAGTTTAAGGAGCAATTATAAGGATTCCTAATTGATTTGCTTCATAATTTTTTCTGAGATTTTTTACCGGATATTTTTGAGAAATTCTACAAAAATACCACCATAATACAAGTGAAAAAAACAGAGCAAAAACATTTTAGACATTTACGAAGAAACTATTGCACTGACTCCAAATATCAGAGTTTTTAATAGAAATTTACGGTATTTTTACATCTGTGAAATATATAATAGCCAATATACGAATATTTATGTATTGAAAAATTATACAGCTAATTTATAATATTTTTATTGAATATTTTAATAAAAATATTACGCACCTTTATGTGTTTGTATATGCCTAAATGTGTATGGAATCCTCGTAGTAGGAGTTTTATTCACAAAAGGGTTTTTTTTACATTTGATCCCCGTTTGAGAGATATTAAATTTGTTGCAAGTGGTTTGTATGAATCGATCGTTTCATCTATGTTTGGAAAAACATTAAAAAATAGCTGTACGAATATAACTTACAAATAAATTTATTTTGAATAACATAAATTAAGAACTTAGAGAAATATAAATAAATACGAAATATTTTATGCGTGTTGTTACATGCTTTTAGCCAAACCTTATTTAGAAATTCTCTTTAATATTTTGTCATAAGTGATTTAATTCACAAGTTATTTCATCTGCTCCAGATATAAACTAGACGTGATGAACTGGACTGTAAAATATTTCAAGAAACGTGCTCTAAATTGTTTCCCTGTCGCAATTTTATATTAAACTGGTTTGGTAAATGGCTTTAGTTTGATATTCAGTTTAACGTCATGGCTCTTTTCGGTTTTCGCTACTTTCTATAATAATTGAAACATATTTTGCTTTCAAATCCGCGCCTTGCTATGACGGCATACGCCTGTTTAAAAATGTATCTTGACCGCTTTTTTAATTCATAATAAATCAGCTTCTTTTATAGCTGTCAATATTAGAAATGTTCCACTTACGAGTTTGTCTTTTAACTTTTTTATTAATTTAGCTATATTGGTCTTAATTTATAAATGTTGACTAGAATTAAAAACTACGAAAGAACAAATATTTGTAAGACATAAAATATAATTAAAATTTTCGTATTATTATTACTTTATTGTATTATTATTCATATTATTATTTTAGATTACGTAATTATATATTTAGTAATTTAAAGCTTATCGTACACCAGAGCATAGTTAATACTAAAACAATTTTATAATACGCGTAATTAAAAAAAGTGGAAAGTTTTACTCTTTGCGAGGTGTATAGTGCAATGTAATACTATTACTTAGGTCATAGTGCATCACAACACTATTACCCTGAAATAGTTATCTACCTAAACATTTAAACAAATTTAACATTATAGTGAATTTTAGAGATCATTTGCATTAATAGCCTCATAATCTTTTGCATTAAGATCACGATAACACATCATGAAGTAATTGTTTTATTTTACATATTTATGTGACGCATCTATTTAAGAAAAAAAATAGGTAAAGAACAAAAAAATGTATAATACATATATATATATAATATAATATATATATATATATATATATATATATATATATATATATATATATATATATATATACGCAAACATCAATTGAAAACTCTCATCCTAATAGGGCGTAGCAGATGAGTCAACAACAAAATTATGCTGGTGTCTCGATTGGTTTATTTTATAAATAAGAAGCGTTATTATCGCTGACTTGATTACTTTCTTCAAAACGAATTTAAGTTCAAAGATGAAACGAACATTGCGGAACATTTTGTGTTAAGCAATTATCCATAGATTAATATCTACTTCAAAACAATTTCGAAATAATCCTGATAACAATAACATATTTCAAACTCCAACAAACTGATATTATATGATAAAATATATATTTATGTCATACCTCTTAGGTTCAATTAATTCCTGTATTAGATATTATACACGACTTTTTCATTTATATATCGATCTAGAAAATCCTTTGATTTATCCTATTTTCTGTACAAAGTTTGTTGTTTTAATTTCCACTTGTATAAGAGAGACATATAGAAAGTTTAATATGTTATTACGAATGCTTTATTTTATTTACGTTTTTCAATAGTTTGTGATAAATTACAAGCGAAATCTACTGTAAAGAATAAGTTACATACCAAGGTTACCGGTAGAGGAATGTGTAAATCGGTATTAAAACGAACATCTTTACTCTGACCGGCACCAGCACAGCCACTATACAGCGCTGGCACACGGCGTAATGAAGTAAGATGTGTGGAAACATATGAACGTGTTTTTACACTAGACAGCACGGGCAGCGGTACAGTGCCAGTTTTGCTGGTGTCCGCATCGAAGCTAGTAATGTGTCCATTGTTACCGTTACACCAAAAGACACACACAGTGTTACGTAATTACATAAACTGTAGTAGTGTACGTGTACATGGGGGACGCAATGGGAAATTATATTAATTATTAATTGGCGAGTAATAAACGTTACGTTTTTTGCAACATTTTTATTTACACACTTCAAGGTTTTCGTACGCCTTGAGGCATGCAAATATATTTAAGGACTTATAGTATTTCTATTAGAATATTTACAATATCTATATTACTTTTTGACATAAAAATATATTGCTCAGTAAAATTTTCATAGACCAAAAAATATCGTGAATTTCATATTAATTTAAAATTTAATTTTGCGGTGAACTTAAGGTAATCTGTTATTTTTCGTATTTTTCTGTCATCTATTTTGGAAATAAATGTCAAGAATTTTAAACTTATTGGTAAAAAATTTGATATAATGAAGACGTAATATGTATAAATACTTACGAGTACTACGATGTTTAATAAGTAGGAAAAAATTGCATTGAAATATGAAAAATAGCACAGCATAGTTCATTATTAAATGGTCTCCATTGAGGGTAAGAGTCCCTGTCAGCTAACATAAAATATACACCAGCTTAATTATTTGACATTTTTGGAATCATTATTGCAAATAAGAGGAAGAATTCCTGCGCCAGAAAACCCCGGTATGCTGTCAAAAATGTTTCCGACTGGATTAGGATACATAAAATATTTTATGACAAAAATACACTCCCTGGTGCAGTAAAAAGTATTAGAAAGGTGATTATACAACAAGAATTCAGAAGAGGAATGGAATGTAAGTGATAAAAAGAAGACAAGAAGCCTTGACCACTTTCAATAATGTATCTGAAAATAAGTTGAAACCAGTGAAATTAAAATTTGAAACAGTTATCAGAGCATTTGAATAACGTGGCACATTTTGTAGCACTACGTAGCACTTGCCACGCACATGCATATGTAGCACATGCAACACCACCAATAAAAACGAAGACTAAATATAAATATTGCTGTGATTAGTGTTGGATTACTGACCAACTCGTGTGGGCAAGAATACTTAGCGTTTTCGAGTGTAACATGTCTAAGCGAAATTCATTTAATTAACGTAAACTTTAGTAGCACCAAAGCTCAACAATTTGCCATTATGGAATGTAATCGATCAAGGTCTTTCTTATAGTCAGATTGTTGGTTAATTGCTTACAGTACCTTTATGCCATACTCTCGGTATTTCTTTTATTAAATTCACACTAAAAGTTATTATTATATATTGTCGCAAATCATTTTTTAACTTTTTTTACTTCCCGATAGGTATTTAAATAAAGTTAAGTTTAATTTCAATAAAACCTACTTAAACTTGACTTACTACATATTTACTACCGTAAGTATTCTTTTTTCTTCAAATTTTACATAAAGATTTTAAGAATTTACGGAACTAAAAACCATGAACGTATTGAAAAATTAGAAAAGGAACTATATCTCAGAACGAAATTGTGTTACTCTAATCACATTTTTGATATATAAAACTGTTGGCAAATCTTAAATAAATTATAAACCATAAAATAAGACACTAAGACTTGTAATTTCATAAAACAACGTGTTAATAAATAACAAATACCTACTAAGGTATATTTTTTATTCCATGGAGTATGCCAATTTCTCTAGTTCCTTCAATGTATAGACTTATTAAAACCTGTTCCACAAAATTAAATCATTAAAAGAATAAATTCGTTTTTTGTATTCTTTTAATGATTTCATTTTGAACCTTTGAAATATACAGCAATATAAAAATTACATGCTTCTTATAAGTAAGTATCGTCATACAAACATTAGTTAAACAAATAAATGCAGTAGAATCCGATCCAACCAGTCGCTTATGTCCACTTCAAATATAAATAACTACAAGAGTATAATAAATGTGAAAGTCAACCGCGTAATGTTTGAACAAATAATCATGTATGATAACATTATAAAGAAGTGGCGATGGCTTGCATTGTTGCTCTAAGTTTTCTTCTGCGGTGCAGTTTGTCGGAAAGTCATCATTTTCTCCATTTTCTTTTTCTTCTTTTTAAAAATATTTTGTCATGGCATTGTTGACAACACGACAAAACCGTAACGGCGCTCAATTTTGTTATTTCCATAAGAAAGTTAAAACACGAAGACGTGCTTTTTAATTAAATATTGTTTCGAAGAAAATGAGAAGATTTAAAACAACAAAAAATAACATTTAAAACGACACCAATTAAATAAATAACTCTTTTTCGAATCGGACATTTCTTTCTGAAACGGTAAAGATCTCGAATTTTTAAATTCAAACAGAAGAAATTTTGGAAATCTGTAGAAAAAATATTGTAGTTTTCTATAAAGCTATAAATTTATCTATCACAACAACTCAAGATTTTGGCATAAGTCTGTGCACCTGTATTTAGAAATAAAAATTAGTGAAAAAATATTAAGCTTTCTAAGAGAAAAAAATTACTATACATATAACTTATTTTCTAAGAATAATGTGCCAATTCGAAAATAAAAATCTTTCCGTTGATTAATTTCACCTGAAATAAAAAAATAAGGACTTGACTGCAAATCGCATTTTGTGTATTCGTAATGTAAAATAAAATAAAAAAAAATACCTGACTTCAAATAACCGTTAATTGAGAAGCGCACTAAAATATAAAATAATGAAAATACGACTACTTGGTTGGAAATTTCGAGGATCGAGGTCCTCTAACGTTTCCGAATACCAATTTTCTATTGTTAATATGGAATAGGTTTTTGATATGGCTTATTCCATTAGATGCGATAAAACTATGATCTTTATTGTTATTAGCTAAAATAATACGCTAATAAAAGTTTATTAAAAACAAGTATCAAATATTTTCTTGTTACACAGTATATCTTTGACTAAATCAATTCAAAAGAGTAATAACACACTTTCGATAAAAAATCTTTATCCGAATTATAAATAAGTAATATAATTTAATTAAAGTTATAATATTTCATTAAATTATGTAAATCTAATTTTATACTCAATTCGTATTTATTCTCAAGAAAATATCCCTTTCTTCATGGAAGAACAGATTAATCAATTATTATAGTAAAGTTCCCTACAAAAAAACTGTGTGCGATCAACATATAGTAAAATATGCCAGGTGAAACGAAGATAAATATATATATGTATATATATATATATATATATATATATATATATATATATATATATATATATGTATATATATGTAATGAAATATTTATTTAGATCGGTTTTACAGTAAAATATTGCAGTTATGAACTTAATTTTCCATTTAGAAAGCTGGAAATTGTACTTTAAAAAAATTATTTTCATTCGCCTTTGAAAACGATATGGTTATACTCTTGTCTTTCTTCACTTTGTTGTACTATTAAATTTTGCAAAAAATTTTGTACTACAACTTTTTGATCAAACTTTATCATTTTATTTTACATGCTTCAATGTTTTAAGGGATCCGAACCAAGAATTTATGTAATCTATATCCTACTCCTTTATAATTTTATATCGTGTAATACAATTTTATATTTTCTTTAATACTTATACATGTACGCATGTGATAGTCGTTTTGTACTACGTTGAATACATAAATTTGCGTTCACATATAAAATTTAATACTTATGTGTGTATGCCAATTTATGTATCTAACGTAGTGCAAAACGGCTATTCCAGAAACAAGTTACAAAATGTTATTGGAGGAGCAAATATTTTAAAATTTCATATGATATTCTCATAAGTACTTTATCGCTTTATCTCATCTTATTATATCTAATGATAAGTGAGGTGAGCATCATCAATATCGGCTGCCCATCTTTACCCATCTATAAAAAAAGATGACTTGAAAATATAAATCAACCATTTTTGAATTGAAAACTTTCTCAAGAAGTTCTCGAAGATGGTTCAAAACGCTGAAGTTTTTTTCACGTAAAATATGAATGAACAAAATAGTCAAACATCTAAGAATGAGATTCTGATCGAAGCTCCAATAATTTTAATCGAATAATATTTGCCTTGCGCTGGCGGGTCTTGTTACGCAGAAAGAAAACGACGACCTCGTACACGGAATGTTTTGAAGCTAACTGATATTCTCTGTTTGCTTATAACGGCAAATTTTAAAGTTTAGTTACTTAAATTCGTAATTTAAACAACTAATGGAAAGCCAGATCATATGGTTTTCAAAATTGGAAAAAAACTGCAATGAATATGTTATTTTTACATTCACGTGAAGAAACGATTTTGAGGTATGCATCATTTTACCCGAGGATTGGAGATATATTTATTGAAATAAAACCATCAAAACTGTTAATTAAAACGTTTTTCAAAACCTGACCCTCTATCCAGGTTCCGTATATATTTAGGCACTTATAAACCATTAAGGGTACATGGTATACGTATGTAACTATTTACAGAAATTAAAAGTAAAAAAAAAGTAAACATTTTGCCTATCATACCTTTCACAGGCGTAAATCGTGCTGCATATCTAAAACAATTATTGTATCTAGAACCATTATAGGTTTCCCATAAATTTTGTGTAAGCTTCTAAAACTTTAAAACATGTTTTATTATTATGTCAAATTTCAAGCGGCTTTTGAAAAAAAAACTGTTTCCGACAAACAGACGGGTGTGTGATCCGTTTTGTTTTGAGATATCTAATGCTAAAATTGTGGAAAGTGCTAATTTAGACGTAATTTTAAAATGTATATTGCGACCAAGAACAAAACAAAATAAAAAATATCTATTTATACCCTCTTTCATACCAGAGTTATTATTCGATTCGCGGATCATTAGCACTCAAAATTAAAAATTAATTTGTTTACATCACACCAAATCAATTAAAGGCATGTATTTAAATTAAAGAGAATCTCTTTGCAATTTAAAACAAAATTAATATATTTTATAAAAAAAAATTATATCATCGTAAAACCTTCTAAAATTGAAAAAGATAATTAAGGATTTTTACAATTTTACTTTTTAATCTGTAACTAGATATTTTTGAAAATACCATCCGGGAATTTTTGTATATAATTAATAAATAAGAATTGAAATGTTAATGAAAAATATTTTATTTATTACTATGGCCAAATTTGCAATTACATACACAAGAACGAGTATTAGTTAACCTACGTAGATTTGTGATTTGGATGTCAAATGGGATTGAAGAGATCAGTCAATGCTCAGCCTCTTTATGGGCACCCTTTCCGATAAATGAAATTAACAGTTTCGAAATATGTTATCATAATTACGTTATTACAAAATATAGAACAAGGCTTAGTTTAAAATTAAATGTTAATTAACTTGAATATTTCTATAAAGGGAGCGCAAAATGCAAATAGAGACACAAAGTTCGCTCTACATATTAAACTAAAATATTATTTACCACAATAAGGTAGTTAGATTCGAAAAATATTCATAGACAAGTATTATAAAATTAATGGTAAAGTTAATTTTGCTTATATTCAGTTTAAAAATTGTATTCAGAAAAATTAACGATGGTAAAACATTGTTCACATAAATGCCACCGTAATAAATACTAGGCAATTGCAGCGTATATTTATTGTCTGTGTTTTTATTATATATCACATCCACACAAAAGAAAAAGGAATAATGGAATGCCACACGATACAATATGAGAATATCATTTTACGAGAATTTATGAATAAATCTTAAGCCACGATCCATTGGCACTGATAAAAGTTGTCATGTTTGTTTCATTTGTTATGTCAATATTACACGATTTTCCTCATAATCATACCATTGAAGTTACTTGGTATATGTAGTCCGACTTATGACAAATTCAAATATTTAATTATATTTCAAGTGTTCCGTTAATATTATGATGACATCATAGAAACATACGGAAAAGCTAGGATATTGAATTATTCCATCGATATTTTCAACTGATGTCTCGTGTTCTTCCAAAAAACTCAAAATCCTTACATAAAATATGCAAACGAATGGGTACACAGACGGGACAGTACGAGGTCAAATCAATTGTGTAAAAAGATTGAAGTCTGAGAATAAAGTTATTATACAAATGAGTTTATTTAAATAGTAGGCACTCGGTCCCAAGGAAACTTGGTGCGACAAAAGTTACGTCACAATGATAATTCAATTATGTCTTTGTTCGAATTTGCAAATGTAAAGTTTGGTAATGTTTTCTTAGCAGAGATTGGAAATTGTATGGGGATGAGTGCCGATAAAGATCAGAGTAAATTGTGAATTATGTAGTCCAAGTTGGTAATTTGTAATTTTACTAATTGATTCCAAAAGTTATTTGGTTCCATGTAGTATAAGAATATACATATTTTATTTGTTTATTATATTAACTTTTGTTTTGTCCTATGTAAAAGTATTAACTTTCGTTTTTTCCTATGTAAAAAGACTCCCACAATTTTGAAATCTTTTCACAACGGTTATAAAAATGGAAATTTTTGTAACCTTAAAAATATTAACAGGGAAAAGAGACATTCATGATCCATGATTTTATCTAGTAATTCATGTTAAGAAATTTGGGGTAGTGTTAATGCCTATTGTTTGCATGCAATTGTAAAATAATGTCGTTTCTTTCATTCACAGGTCGTTTTATAAACTTTCCCATTTTTACTCTTGAAGAGTTTATTTTAAGTGCAAGAAGCTAAGATAAGGAACATTTTCTCAAAAATATTTCAAATTCCAAATAATGTTCATCTTCGGTATATAAATTGTTTATAGTTATATTTTTGTTTACAGTACCTTCTAAATCGACTCATAATGATTTTTTCAAGTCAAAGTCGATTTGACAAATTTTTTCTACCGATCTGAAAAAATTGCGACGGTCGGTTTTTTTAAATTTCATTCACCCATATCACTGCTTAACTCCACTCTAGACTTATAAGGCAAAATGCTTATTTATATACATAATTACCTCATAAGATATAAACCTCATGAGATGTAATAATTGATTTATTATTAATCATGTGATTAAACATTTATAAACCCGTTATTAATTTTGATCGAAATTAAAATCTCAAGAAATTAATTTTGTAATAATTATTTATCCAACCAATACTTTTATTATAACTTTATTCAATGTTACGACAGCTATTCTATGTTTGACGAGAACACTCCTAAACTCTTCATTTTTCGACACAATTTAGGTCCTCACTTTTTAAAGATGTCACGCAGATAATTGGTAACCAAAGACACTCCACTATAAATAAAATAATATCGCATATAATTTACATAGTACTGTGATAATATAAACGAAATTCGGACTGATTTCAGATGATTAAAAATTTGTAGCCTACTGATAGCCGTGTTCAATTTGAATCTCAGCTAATACTCGCCATCGATATTCAGCAGTTGCTGCAGATTTACACGATTGAAAAGATTTTGAAATATTTCTCTCGAAAAATTATCAAACTAAAACATAAGTTAATCTGCGTAAGTAAATTTTCAAAACGAGACGTATTCACTCACTTTGCCTCCAGCCAGCATTTCGCCACAGACAGCTAAGAATCGTTTACCCTACGCGCTTTACAGTTAACAAATTAATGCGAAGTACTTATTTAACATATTTACAGGATCTTAATTTAATACGAATATGATAAATCACACGAGTTCTGGCCCTGTCGTCTCCTACGTCTTTAATCTTTGCATAATTCTTGTAATATGCGAACACCTCGACAGGTCTATGTGTACGTATTGTAGCTATGGTGAATTAATGAATTTAATCATTTAAATACGCTGTTTTACATTTTACGTGAAGGACAGTTTGTCAAGGGTAGTGTTCCGAATTTGTCAAAGGTAGTATTATTTTTTATTTTATAAATAAAGACATTTAATAAAAGAGAATGAAGGAACAGCAACATTCCCGTAGTACTCCTTTGTTTTTTAACTTCGATAAAAATGATATGAAGTTCTGAAACACTTCCAATTAATTTTATAAATTAAACTTTCCTTGTCTCGGTAATCACGTCAATATCTGAGTTATTTTTAGGCATGGAATTGCAATATGAAGAAAAACTCATAGTTATTTTTTATTATTCCTGTATTAAAATTTTTCCTTTCCTTCAATTATTTGTCCCGTCTTTTCATTGTGAATGACAGAATAAAAATCCTGATTTATTTTGGGTGATTATCAATCTTATTTAGGTATAAAAAATTAATATAATTTGACAAGAATATTTTTTTAACGGCAAGAAGAATTTACGTTTACTAAAATTTTCGTAGGTGTAAAAACATGGGGAATATTTAAAAAAATTATGTCAGGAATCATTGCTATGGCTACAGCTCAGTATATTTCTAAAGATATAATATTTTTATTCATAAAAAAAATTTTAAATATTTTGCAAATATCACCCCGCACTACACAAGCAATTTTAAAAAGTTTTTGGATGTGAAATTTGATCTTCGTAAATTTTTTTGAGTTTAATTAGTTATTGCGATATATGCATGTTAATTTGTTATATTACTGTGCCAAATTTAAAGTTTCTATGTAGAGTAATTTAAAAAAAAAAAAGAAAAACTGCTAAGAACGACATACGGACAGAAACGTGAGTGACTATATAAGGGTTATGTTCCCCTTTTAAGGTAAGGAACCATAAAAAGGAAAAGATCGTAAAAAATTAAAGGCACCCGTTTATAATTAGCTTTTCATTAAAAATACGCGTAGCGTCTTAATGTTTAGCCGCACTTCGCAACACATGTGCCACATGCTTTTTTCCATTTTTTTTCGCTTAAACCTTTTGGCCTAATTTTTTGTTTCGAATGTTATAAATATATTTCTTCTAATTATGATTAAAACGTAGAAAATCGAAAAAAACAATTTTTGTTAAGAAGAAAACCGTGAAGAAAGGAGAATACGACACATCTTTCTGTCTGAAGTTTAAGATATATGTATATTATCATTTATTTATCTATCTATATATTAAAACTGTAGTATTGGTGTGTCTGCATATTGTGAAAATACGATTTAGGTGAACACGGTAAAGTAATAGAAAAACAATATAAGTTTAAATATTTTTGACCTGGTCCTGAGTGGACCAGAGTTCAAAGATAAGTGATATAATTAGAAATCGTCAAAAGTTCATTTACGTTGCATTTATACAACACAAGAAAGTTTCAAGCTGCTTGCAGCGTAGTAATTATACATGTTTATAGTGAATTTTTGTATGTCAATAGAGGAAGCTACGTGTAATTTAAATCATTCAATGAAATTATTCACGCAGACATGCATTGGCACGATGGGTGCGGCAAGAGATTATGTGGAGTGGTGTAAGAGGAATAGGGTGTTTAAGTAAGCAATCTGAATGCAGACAGAGGCATTAGGGCAGATATCGTTGTTGGTAATATCATATTTAAAATTTTCCGATGATGTGTGTATTCGACATAAGCTTACTTTTTTCTGAATTTGATTAAAACATAAATCTGTTGTCAAAATTTGCAATTTAATTACTTTTGTGGATTAACATGTATAAATTTGATTGTTGCGTACTTTTTGTCTATATGTACAATGTCAGTATAGGAGAAAAGTACATTACAAATAAATTTATACTAAAACAGTCTGAGTATTAAAAATGCTTGAGAAAATAATTTAGTGGAACATAATAAATATAATTGAGCATACATATTGTTTGAAATTTTTGCCTTTCTCACTGTGTGTTTGTGTGTACAGTACGTAAAACCTACTGATGCTTTTTGGATAGAGTATTTAAAAAATATAGATAACAGTAAGAACTTGCATTTATTTTTTAATCTATTGCAATATGTTCATAATATCGAAAGATATACACTTTACTATTTTAAAAAAATAATTTTCACTTTAATGAAAATACACAAGTGAAGCTGCGAGAAAAAATTAGAAAGATGTAAAAAAAAGACTAAAAAATAGAATAAAAAAGTTTACCAAGAAGCAATGTTTATTAGAAATAAAACTATATTTTAAGAAATGTGAAAAATAAAAACCACATTCCGTTTATCGTGTGTTATTTGAAAAATTCCTTTTTAAGTTTTTTTACGTTGTTTATGTCTAATTGGCAACCCTTTTATATAAGTAATGTATTCTACCAGCTGCCTTAAACCGTTGGAGGAAGAAATTTAAAACAGTTATTGAGGTTATTAACTAGCATATTTCGTATATATATTATAATAAAAACATTATAATAAAAACGAATCTTTTCTGAAAATGTTGAAGGGGCAAATTTCGCACAAAAAAATTACTATGCGTTCATCGGGTGGGTTTTCAAACGAGTTTTATTTTTCATAATACTTCAGCAGCTTCACAACTATATTTGTTTAATATTTTCAGTAATGAAATTGATGTAAAAACCAACAAACTTTACGACTGATGTTACGCCTATAAAATATAAACAGTTGTCAAGTTAACAGAATTACAGTTTAATAGAATTATTATGTATCCTTGAATATTTAAACTTTCAAGTGTATCTTGTTATATAGAGATATCCCTCAGTGCAAGTTCTACTCGTATTTAATATGTTTAATTTAAATAATTTTTTTTATTGTACGAAAAATAAATCTTGATAAATTTGTTAATTCTTTAGAACTACACATAACAACCGAAAAAACCGAAAAACTAATCGACACAAAACACTCGTTGTATCTTGATATGAGAAAATATTATACTGAAAGTAAATGGGTGTCTTTGTTGTATTTAATTCTCGTACGGGTGCCATTTAATTATGTGTGATAACCGATCATTTTTCTATTCACCAATGTAAAAGATTATATTCTATACTTTTGTTACGCGTAGATTGTGGATAGAGGTATAAATAATATTTTCTTTAATTTTACCACAAAAAATTAAAATTTTAAAAGTGAAAACTCAGTTGGCTAATTTTGTGTCCATATCGAAGGCGACCCACTATTACAAGGCGTAAAGGACCACGTAAAACAATTGTTTAACTAAACCTATGGTCGGAGTTAATCTTAATTACAACTATGATCAAAGGGAAAAAAATGCGAACAGCGGGCCTTGCATCAAGGATAGAGGATAAATAAATTTAATTTAATGTTCATGTTACTTCAGATGTAAGAAAGATGCAAAACGATGTTTGAAGTAGTACAAATATTGAACTTAGGAAGGATGTAAATTTTTAATCACCTTAAGGAAAGCTTCGTGCGGACGTGTTAATTTTTTTTATGTGATTGTATGTAACATACTATATAATTTTTTTAAGTGAGTTATACACATCATTTATTCATATTTTTAAAACTCTCGAATTGTTGCACTAACATGGATGCAAATTTAAAAATCAACAGTATTCATGAAAATATTATCTTTTTTGTTTTTTGCGCAAATAAGAAACAACTTAAGATGCTTTTTTCATATATTTTCTCATCATCATTTTAAAATTATTTTGCAGACGTTTACTATTCAAAGATTTTCATAAGATTTAAAAAAAATTTAGAAATACAAGTATTTATACTTCTTGTCGAGCGTTATTCCTTTAACTTCTTCGTCTTAATACATTTTTTCTATTTCTATTCATATATACGAATTGAAAGCTAAAAGTTGAAATGAGTTGTAAAGTAAAATATTGCTTGTATGTAATAGTAATAAAATCAGGGCCAAAGAATGGATAAACGTTATTGGAAAGACGTGGTTAAAAGAAGGTACGCTCTTATTAAAACAAGTCACAGTAGAATTCTTCGAATAAAGTGTTGCTGAAGTAGTACATAGTAGCTGAAATGTACATATATATATATATATATATATATATATATATATATATATATATATGTATATATATATATATATATATATATATATATATATATAAGGTAGGAATATAATAAAATTTAAAAAAGTTTTTTGTGTATCAATTTTTTAAAAACAATAAATCGATAAGATGAATACGTTTCTAATATTCATTGCATCATCCGCAATAAGTGTGAACTTCATCTAATAATCAATATTTATAATAATGACCTGACCTTTCCATTGTGATGTGACGTAAGTTGATATTAAAGGATTACATGTACGTAATAAGATATTGTATTTTCACTAACGACCACATGAGTCGGTAATGATGGTTCAAGGAGAAATAAAAGCAAATCTGATGGACACTGCTAATGAGTTGATTACACGTAATTTATTTATTTAACTATGTTACACCTGATGTTTGTGATAATATTAACTACTAGCAGCCTATTTCGGATATACATGGGCAGAAAAGGAACGTGGTTGCACGTTAATTTATTGCGGTTTTTATTTAATAATTAATTACGTTTAATTTATTAATTGTGCTCTAAACGATTGAACTGTTTATTCTCTGTTTTATTTGAGTACATAATTAAAGCGTACAAACAAAAAAAAACAATAAATAATCTATAATAATTACGCGTGTACGTTTAATATTTTTTGTGGATTCCATAATCTGCAAATTTTTTAAAATTATTTTAATTATTCTGCAACAGATTAGCTATTTAACTTAAAATTACACCAAGTATACTTCGACCTTCGACCACCTTTTTTTTCACTTTCCTTTCGTCAGTTCGTTGGAAATGTTATGGTTTATTTACTTAAGGTTACAAAGTGTTTCTGTTAAACTACTTACAAATGTTTATTTTGTTTTCCATTATGTAAATAGATCTCGTAATTTATCTATCCTAGCAATACAACTTTGCTCTCATTATTCATAACGTTTTGACTCTGTTATATTTTGTTTTTTTATATTATTTACTATTTTAATATGAAAATGAATAATATTAGGAATGAAGAATAGCTTTCCACGTAAAAATATTTATAAAATATATCTAGCAATCATAGTGTTCAGGAAATTATCATTTTTAATTTTTGTGTTAAATTTTTATTGGTCACTGAAAAAAATTAAATAATATGTATTTTTACTTTAATCAAATAACTCTTTTCTGTAATTCCCCAAAAGTATATGCAAATTTTTAGAATATCATATCTCTCCCTTTTGATTTAAAAATCGAAATAAGATTAATTTGTGTAAAATTAATTTAATTTTATTTAGAAGTTGGAATCCTCTGAGAGACAGACAGACGACTGGGCGTACAGGCGACGTTGTAACTAAGATTGGTTTCTATTAGGATACGTTAGTAAAGAAACTATGAAAAATGACTGTAAATGTTTAATTATATTAATTTTTGTAAGTTGACGGATTTTTTATGTTTTCAACTCAAATTATGTGTAAAATAGTAGAGACAGAAAATAACCCATGCGGTTAAAGCGTTTATGTTTGTAGATTACCAACTATTATTTCATTTTTCTTTTAATTTATACAGTTATATATGAATTTTTCTGTTCTAAATATAATTTGAACCAATAAAATGCTCAAAGACTTAAACCTGTGTAAAAACGTTTCTGAGGTACCCAATGCATATTAGCAATATCGGCAGAAAAATTTAAAGTCAAATGTAAGATTAAAAATTAGTTATATGGCTATAATTTTTAAATTGAGAGACTCAAAAACATATCGAAATATTTTTACAATGTATTGAAATGAAATTACGACAACTCATGTTTTGGAAGTGGTATATCATGTTGGCTTTATAAATTTTTGGATAAGCAATATAAGTTTAAACTGCACTCATATACATAATTTATTACATGATTGATTTTTGGCAAAAGGATAGATAGTCGTAGTCGTTGACTTTTATAATTTGAACCTGGGTAAATTTAATTCCTGAGGTAGTTAATCTAAAACCTAAGGTAGGCAACAGGTTTTCTCTCACAAGCTTAATAAATCAATGGTGAAGTTAATAGAGATTATATTGGTACTTTAGTTTTTTTCGAAATTTCCTGATATTTTATTTTTCGATTTTCAAGAGTTTCCAGTTTATTATACCTATAGTTCGTTGACATATTCAATATGTACTTTATGACTACAGAGTAAACTTGGTAATCATATGTAAAGAGATATTGTTGGAAACATATATATGAATGTAACATCTTCAGGTGGGATATTAGCAAAGATTTGGACATTTTTGTTAATATCCCACCTGAAGATGTTGTAATACAACGAAACCTAGGTCGTGGTAAAAAAATTAAAGAAAGTAGAAATAATACTACATCACGTAGTTTCATTTAATTGTGAATAATGAATTTCTACAAAATTAACGCCAAATATAATCAATATTTATATTTTTTTTAAATTTACTTTTGAAGTAATGGAAGAAAAGAAATACTTTCCAAGATAGTAATCATTATTTTAAAACATAAATGGACATTTAAAAAGGAAATATTTGGACATATTTCCTCATAGCTCGAACGCGCTTCACAAAAAGCGTGAGGAATTAATGAAATTGGTTAGTGGTTAAATAAAAAAATATTTTTACTTACATTATTGAGTTCAATTTTTGTCTTTTTTTTACCTGATTTAAACTATATTTTTTTTATCCAGTTATAACGTTTTCTAAATATTTACATATGCTATTTTACCTATATTCCGATACATACTTATCCGGTGTTTTTACTTTAATTTAAGGAATAGTATTCATTTATGAGTAATAACATTCTTTTTTTGTTCATCTTCTGAGAATTGTTTAAATGCCTCGAAAATAGTTAAACGGAAGAGGTAGGTGTTTCTTTCAAAATAGGATCATTGTATAAAAGTATATTTTAAACCAAAAAGGAAAAATATGAATGCCTTAATAGGTAACATTTAATTCAGTACTGAAATGTAGAAAATATATACAGTTACTCTTTGTTGTTTAAGCCATATAGAGATATTATCCCTAATTACGAGTGTAATCCATTTAGGATTAACAAGTAAGGTTGGCCTAAGTATTTAAGGACAGTCGCCTTACCTGTGATATCGATATAAATAGAAATGTTGAAATATTTTTCACACACATATTCGGATTACTTGTATTTGGAGGACTGGACTCATTATTTTACTTAAATTTTATCTTTGTGTTTTCCCGAACAAGTCGAATATTTTATCTACCTGTCAGAATAAAGACACAAAATCTCAGCAGGCAAGGGCTCCAACTGATTGAGGTGATCTGATATAGGGCATCTGTGGTACACCCATTTGTTCACGGTCGATTGGTAATTGACATAGCAGCTTACGACTGCCATGAGTGCGACAATTTTTTCCAAAAAATCACGTAATTTTGTATTCAGCTGTTGATGGTTTAGTATGTAGTGCATACTTCGCAAAAAGTGCTGCAAGAATACTTTTATGATATTTAATTTAATATGTTTTAATTTCCGGACTAACGTGGGACAGAAACACAAAACAGTTAGGCAAATTTATTCTACGTAACGGTATAATGAACAAAAAAAGCACAGAGAATGTATCAATAAAATACCATTACGACGTGTATGTGAATAACAAATTCGTTATTTACTTATTTTTTGTGACTTATATTTACTTTTCCAGATAATAAAATTATTTATTTTCGTTTTTATTCTGTCTGCTTTGAAGATTTATAACTACTAAAAATAAAACGGATGATAATATTATATTTTAAGTTTCAAAATAAAATTAATATACAATAAATAAATTATGCATTTATGGAAAAAGAGAAAAAATACATTTAAATCTCAAAACTTTTAGAGTGCTCTTATATTATTTAATTGAAATTGACATAATTTATATATCTAACTTTCGGAGATAAGAAAAAAGAACTTCTAGATAATTTCAGAATACAATTTTTACTGAATTTGTCACAAGTTTCGAATAAAAAATGAAGAAAATTTCCCGGAAGTTTTCCATAATATTTGTTTTTGTATGGTAAAATATACAAGCATATAAGCAACTGAGTATTTTTGGAAACTTAGAGTTGACCAACTTAATACAAGTTCATTAATTTATAAATGGTAGCATAAATTTGTTTTTATTCTGTATACTCTTTTACTTGACGTTGTTTTTAAAATTAACGTAAAAGTTTCAGGATTTAAATTTTTTTTTCAAATAAAATCTTTTCATGATTGGATCAATCAATAATAAAATCAATATAATCATAATCAATATAATAATAATAAGATCAATAATAAAAAAAGACTAATTTGAAAATAATATCGAATATTCCATACATTATAATTATTACGATACGCGTTACAACGAGGACGTATTTAAATATTTAAATCTTATTTCAGGGGACTTAGGTCAAAGATAATAAAAGTGATGACTAAGTTTTTTACGTGATTTAGCCATAAACATTTTTTGAATGTACTCGTAAAATACTTTTTAATAAAATATTACTCAAATTTCATTGCAAAAACTTAAAAGTTCAGAAATAAAAACTAAGTAAAACAGAATGATGTTCCTCCAATATACTCTACATATAATTATGCTCATTGTTTCATTGCTTGGACAGTGAACTCTATGTAGCTTACAGCTGAAGACCGATTTCAAGTTTCAAGAGAACAATTTTGTAGACTTTTAAGTCTTAGATTGAAGCGCATGAATAGGTTTTCCGGAAGCGATAAAAGTCAAGGGGGTTTACGAGGAATGCCAGAGAATTTATAAGAAGCGCCTATATAATTGTAAGAATATATTTTTATAACAAAATGAAATTAAAAATTTGCTTTAATTGATACTGATTTACGTTACAGATTTTGATATTTGAAATGAGATTTTTTTAAGGTGGACAATATTATAAAATTTCGAATACGACTTCGAAAATATTATTTAATCAAACATAACTAGTATATAATTTCAAAATGATAATTTAATATATGTGATGCACTGTGGGTGTCATTATGCATTCGCACTATATATATATATATATATGCACTGGAGTGTACTTACGTGTTTGTACACGTATGTGCGCATTTGAAAAACCTGAGCCACGCCCTTTTACAGGGTAAAAGCGAGGCATATGGGTTAATTAATTAGCATTGTAATTATTATTTTTGAAGTAATAGTAATATAAATATTTTACAAGAACTCATCAGTAAGGATTTGGCACAGATTTCTTATTTGGCGTTATTAGCAGATGGTGATGCTGAGGAATTAAAGCGTGAAGTAGTTTTAAATAAAACATTTTGTTATCGTTGTTCACCTGTGATCAATAATATAAAAATAAAACGAAATTATAACCACCGTATCAAACTTTTTTGGAATGTTAAATTTTGTCAATCATAGTCAGTGTAAAATATAAGTTGATAAATAAAATTTATTACTGTACTAAATTTGAAATGTTTACTTCATGTGATTTCTGATGTAAGATGGCTGTGAGAGGAAAGACGATTGCAACAGAGACCAATAAGAATTTGATTTTTTCAAGTTGAGGTACAGAATCCTCATACATCTGGAAACAATATATATGTTTCCTAATTTTCCTTAAAGTTAAGAGAAAACTTTATTCCACAATTTCCAAAGAGAAAAAGAAAAAATTAAAGCAAATTGACATGAAATTCATGCACATAACTGACACAGAGAAAAGATTAAACGGCGAAGTTATTTAATAAAATTCTCCGTCATTACACTTTCGAGAAGTAATGACTCAACAAAAAAACTAGAAAAAGAATTAATGATGTGGAAAAAATAATAAAATCAAAACTTTGTGTTATTTATTCGTTCTAGGTTTTTCATACTTTTGCGTTATTATGTAGGAAAAATAAATAAAAATTTACTTCCATAACGTATATCATAACCCTTTCTTCTAATCAAACATGATTGTTAATAAATCAAATTCAACATATTTATACATATGGTGGATATATGTAGAAAAATATATTCATCGAAATACATGAAAATATTCGATACGAAATTACCACTTTGCAAGAAACTAAATATTTTTAAACAGAATTACTGTAGAATCACTAGTAGTCTGCAATAAATACGAAAGCCATTGAGGCAAATATTATAAACTTAATAAAACAACAATTGTGGTGAAAATTAAACTTCTGAAAGGCAGGCGCCGTCGTAATTTCATTGGGGAATTAAATTCTATATTGAATCTGCATACATTCAGGAAATTCGTTATCAGGAGCCTGGTGCGTGCTTGAGAATCATTAGCATTAGCATAAACAGATGTTGCATTTTGATTATTCGCTAGGAACGGTTTTGGAAATGCCTAGAGGAGATTCTGAATTACCGGTAACGTTACATAATTATTTAAACTTACTGGCAAAAGTTTGCATAGAGATAATTTCCTCTTTATATAAAGTTGGTTATCAACAAAAAAATTTAAATGAAGCGGTAGTAGTTGCCACCAGTAGTCCGTTGTTGGCTATTAAGGTGTCCAATATCAGATTTGGCAACATAATAAATAAAGTAATAACTAACTAGCGGAAAATACACTGAATCACGATTGATTTATTACTATCCGTTAAGGAGTTGTATTATTAATTTTTAGAACTCATCATCAGACCTAACCTGGTCGATGGTGCAGTTACTTTGCAAAATAAAAACTACCAGTAACAAATATTTTAAATTTCGTTTGATTTAGCACCATCCGCTAAAGAATTCCATTGTTCATCTCCAAAATGCATCATCGGACTATAACACGGTCGATGATATAGTTATTTTGCAGAGCAACAACTACCAGTAACAAATATTTTGAATCACGTTTAACTTACTACCATACGTTAGGGAGTTCCATTATTCATCTTCAGATCTCATCATCAGACCCTGACCTGGTCGAAGGCTAAGGAAAGACTACCCATAGTAAATATTCTGAATCATAGTTGATTTATTGCCATTTGTTAAGGAGTTCCGTCGTTCATTTCTGTACCTCACAATTAGATCTACATCACATTTTAATAGAACCACCTATAAAATACCTTCTATGAAATAAAAAAAAAATAACCAAAATCGGTCTACTCAAGAATGAATTATCGGTGAATATACATAAAAAAAAGATTGCGAAGAATTGAGAACCTCCTCCTTTATTGAAATCTATTAGAAATAAAAGGTTAATTGGATTAGATACCTAGTTTCCTTGCCTAAAGCAAGTGTCCTTTAAAAAAAATATTAAATATAATAGAATTATTTCATCATAATAAGAACAAACATCAAAATCATTTTCCAAATAGAAATAATAAGTGAACATAATCAGGGTTAAAAATAACCCCTAGTATCTATAAATGGTTATTTGGGGAAAAAATTAAGGAAAGATTTAATGTAGGATGTTCTATTTTTCCATTACTTAATTAAGTTGCACCGTCAGTTTTTATTTTTGTCGTGTTAGTTAAGTGTTGCGTTAATTCTTTCTTAATTTTTCGATCTTTTTTTTGTCAATACATTATAATTAGATGATACTAAAATCTGTTATGTTTATACGAGTACGTAGAATGTCGGGTTGTGTATACAATTTGTTACAAATAATTTTTAAATATTTTCAGCAATATTCCCGGGAATATTTTACGTTTTAAAATATTCCCGATTCATTAATATGATGAAAATATAGTATAAAAAAACAGTGAGTTAATGCTGAATTTTTGGAAGCATGTCAATAATGATAGTTCTCTCTCGTTGAAGGTAAAAGTTTGCTGAGAAACTATATTCCTTAAATTAATATAAAAAGAATTCAGATGAGATGAAAAGTCTAAAAGATGTGATTCTACCTACAATCAAAGATA
Organism: Druceiella hillmani; assembly: GCA_039881145.1. Classification (NCBI taxonomy): domain Eukaryota; kingdom Metazoa; phylum Arthropoda; class Insecta; order Lepidoptera; family Hepialidae; genus Druceiella; species Druceiella hillmani. The sequence goes on from JAYKKI010000007.1 coordinate 25,285,807, forward strand.
GCTAATACTGAAATATGACATGAGTTATATTTGAAATAATATATAAGAGCAGTATGCCGTTTAATGTGAAGTTATATGGTATTAATGATATTGAGCGTCTTCAATATTTTTTATTTTACCTTATTGCAAATCTCGAAGATAATCACACTATAAATAAATAAAGAAAGTTTCATTTACAAAAGACTTTTATCACCAACATGGAAATTTCAACAAATAACAGGGTCATAGGCATAACAACGAAAATCGTAATATCATATTTTTGAAATAAAATGACGTAAAGTATGAATGATTAATATCAATAAAAGAAAAAGATTACATTGTGTCGGAAGTTTCTTTACTTACGATTAACGAACGCAAAGAATAAGCAAACAGGCGAGTCAATATTTGCTGGGTAATGAGAAGAGTGCAGTTTTACATTAGGTGATATAATATATCAAATAAAGAGATTTTTATTCTGAACATTTCATTTGTTATCCGGCCTGTACTGCATTGATTATAACCTTAGAGAGGTCAGATTAAATATTTTAATTGTTAATTAAAATATTTAATCTGTTCTCTGACATTTTTAAAGTTGTATTTTTCAGTAAGTAGTTTATAAATATTCACGAGCATATTTATTTATACATATAAAGCCAAAGAAGGTATTTATATAACATATAATTTATAGAATTTGTTTTAAATTAAAGTTTTAAAATATCCTTAGAAATTTATATTAACCAATGTTTAGAAATGTTTCTTTAAAAAACGAAATAATAACCTCCGACTTTAATAGCAAAATTAAATGTTAAAGCATTCTCTAGTCCAGAAATCGTAATGAAACATAATGAGTCGTAGTGAACAACCGTAAATTCAAAGAAACTAAACCCTAAGCAACGAATTAGAAGTTTCAAATACAGGAAATCTGAGAACATCCAGCCAACTACACAAAATCACCGCACGGCGCTAGACGACGCGCACCTACTTCAAACATCAGTTAAGCCCTTAAAACTATAAGCTTCCACAGATGTCCTCTTAAATCAACGATTCCGTATCGCGTTTGACAGGACAAAAATATTTGTTTAAACTGAAAACACCTGAGCGCCAACCGACGCTCTAAAGCTCGCCCACACGCTGGAGTCCCCTCTGAATATTTCTTGTTTACGATCTCTCGTAAAACAAAGAAACATCATGAAGTTGTACTGTGGCATGGGTACTTGCGGTGTTGACTGACTTGGCAAAATTTAAATAATATTTTTTTTATTAAGTAATTTTACGTCTGAACTTACTAACTTGATAATATATAAACGATGAATAATTGACAATTACCAATTATTATGATATTAAAACACATATATCTTCATTCCTAAATCTTTTCAATCTTTTCGGGTGACTTTAGGTGTCACCCGAAAAGATTTTTAAAAGTATAATACCCGTTGTTTTAAGTAAACTAATAGAGGAATAATAATGGATGGAATTAAGTTTCTATTTAAAATAATTAATATATGAACTTGAACATTTCTAAAGCAAAGTGTGGTTACATTAAATAGTATATATTTTGAATTCCTTTTTCAGAGTGTTAAGTAATATATTGAATAAAATACATCTTTTCTTTCAAATTGTATTAAGTGTCACCGATTAACGGTCATTTTTCAGTTAAGCTATGCTTTTAATTTTAAATTATTTTAATTCTTTAAGATAACATGTTGCATAAGTTTAGACGCTCACAGGATATATTTATATACGCGCTCATTTAACAGCTTATCATGTGATTTTATAACATTGCTTAATAAAAGGTCAACTCTTATATTTTGAAATTTTTTCCATTCACAGAAGTTTCCACATTATCTTCTATGTTTTCAGTATGGATTCTAGGTACTTCACTAGCTAAACTGCAAATATTTGATTCCTATTTTTAAAAAAATATACATTACTTCTTTTGCAAAGTTTTTAAATGTGTATAATATTCTATTTTAAATACCCAGGGAAGGGAAAGTTATAAAAATGCAAAGGGAAATTCACCAAGTGTGAGAAAATTCGCACGCTAAGGGTTCCTTGCCTTACTTTGCAATGATAAAATTATATCGATAAACACATACTTTCACGAATATGGTCTAAAAATTAAGAAGTAGGAAACGAAAAATTATGAATTCCACTTTTTCTCAAAAAGTATAACGTTTGGAACTTTTTTTCTAATATGTAAAGAAGTCTTCTGCCAATCTGAATTATGTCAGATGTTGTGTTTTGCGACTTTTGGAGATGACACGAGGGTACTGACTTTTTCCATACATTTGGTTATAAATAAAAAACCGTGTAGCCTAAAATGAAATGAAAAATAGTTTTGGAACTTTAAACAAAACTAACTTATATCTCATTTCTCTTTTTTGAATTTCAATCCCCTGTTTTGAACTCTATTTTGAATAAAAATAAAAGAACTTCTAAAACTATCACTGTGGAATAGATGTAGATTAACATATTCTACAGTTCCGTCATACTATAAATCGAATTCAATTGTATTTGCTCAAAAGAATAGCCGTGACGTAGGGATAGAAAGACACCAAATTTTAAACATACAGATTCCATTTTCAACGTTTACGTATGTGATTCAAATAAAAACTAAAATTTTCATCAATTTCTATTTTGTTGCATACGAGAGAGCGATTACTTGATTTTTTACAACAATTAGATTATTTGTTTTATACAACACCTTCCAATTAACCTTAAACAAGTTTTTATTATATGTAATTACATAATATTTTATATTTATTAATAGTTTTAATAATTAAATAAAATACAACTTTTAACAATATTTTACAGAAAACTGGCAAGAAAGAAAAAAATATAATTACAAACCATCCCACAAGCACCCATTTCGTTATCGACCCACCCCAACCATTATAGCACGATGGCTTCGAACATTCGATATGTGAGGGTTGTTAATTCAATTTGGTAATAATTTGAAATTTATCGTCCCACAGAACGTTCCAGACGTGGTGTAAGATAATATTCGCTGCAAATGTATATCTTAAAGTAACCATGTATCATGTGTTAATGTGGTCGTAAATGTGAGTGCAGAGAATATATTGCGAAAAAAAAGTGTATTTATTGGTTTGCCTATTTTTCATTCTTATTATAGCTATAAATGGAGTATTTTTCCGCTGCACAAGGAACGCAGATATTTCGTTCCATTAAATAATGCTTTATTCTATCATCAAGCAATGGTGCATCCATTGCTTGATGATAGAATACCTTAGTTAACGAGTATAAATTCTTGTTTGGTAGTATAAATTGTAAGATTCTTTGTTTATAAGATACATAAATATGTTCCAGACTGCAACACAAAAATAAATTATCGCTATACCTTATTATATATATATATATATATATATATATATATATATATATATATATATACATATATATAGATATATATATATATATATATATATATATATATATATACATATATATATATAGATATATATATACATATATATATATAGATATATATATATATATATATATATATATATAAGATTAATTGGATCAGATATTTAGTTTCTTTGCCTAAAGTAAGTGTCCTTCTGAAAAAAAAGTTTTAAAAATAACAAAATTGTTTCATCGTAGTGAAAAAAAACACCTGTATAAATATCAAAATTATTTTCCAAATATAAATAATAAGTGAAAATAATCAGGGTTAAAAATAACGCACACTCGATTACCCGTAGAATATACATAGGGCGATTAATATTTTCTTACGATAAGATTAGCAGTAAGAAAATATTTCAAAAAAAGGTAACGTTATTTGTATTTAAACCTCGATAAATACAAGTAAGGTCATACTCCTTGCATATTTTCAACGCAGTAAGATACGCCACTGAAGTTTACTAAAATTAGATGCAATCATAATTAAGTTAGTTTTGAAAAGATTTCAAATAACCTTTTTGATTCAAATATCCAACTCTAGTGAATTTAAATTAAAATGGAGTTAGTCTGTTCATTGAAATTAATCCCACAAATGCACTAATTACTTTATTCTGCAAAGTACTTTGAACATTTTTTTCTTTTCCTGACATTCCAGTATGACATTTTTGTTCAAAAACATCCTTTATTGAGTATGCATGATACAATCTTAATATACAATTAGTTTCCGTTGATGTGATGTACTTGATTTTATTTTCAAGTAAGTCATATTTGGGTGCATCAATGTTCAGCTCCCAGATAAATTAAGTTGATTCATGAAGTCAATTAATGGAGTTTAATACGTTTTAACCTTCTCAGTTCATGGGTAATATCCAAAAAGTCGAAAGCTCTACTTTGATCTGGTGTTTAATAGCACATTCATGAATAACTTTCTTAATCCATTTTAAGTCTAAGTCGTTGTGAATTGCTTGACTGATTACATAGGGATATGTATTGGTTATTATACGCAAGAACATGTTTTGGCTTCGTTGGATTATATTATGATTTGACTGCTTTGTACATCACCAAAGCTGGATACCATACATCCAAATCGGTTTGACGATAGATTGTTTCAACCTGATTTGCTCGGCTTCTACTTTTACTGTTTCTTTCTTGACATTTTTTGCGTAATTGTGTTTGTCATGGCCGCATTTCAGTTTTACTAGCTAGATCAATGGGAAGACCAGAATTGGTTGATCCAGGCATAACTTCGTAAAGGCGAAGTATGTTGCTCCAATATTTAACGATTAATAATAAATAATTCCAATTGATATTAAATAACGATTGATATTAAATAATAATAATAAAATAAATTGATTAAAATAACTAAATTAAAATAAGAACATAATAAACCAAATATTTTCATTTTCAAACTTTGAAGGTTAGGTTAGGTTAGATTAGGTTAAGAGAAAAGTGCATATAACTTTCTTTTCTCAAATATTAGAATAAGTTATTAGTAATTTCGATAAATATAATGAATGTAACTACGTATTATAGGATATTATAGAATTAGAATTTATTATTACTACTAGAGTATTTTGCATCACTCGAAATACATTCTGATATTTGCAATTTTTTATTTAATTTTATAAAGTGATTTTTTTATTCAATCTTTTAAAAATCTCGTCAAATTAATGTCATAATTACATTTTTACATCCGATGATTCACTGTCTACGTGTCAAGTGGTTGTTAACTCCTTCATTACCAACGCAGCAGTCAGTTAAAAAACATAAAGTCGGTTATAATAAATATTAAGTGATGCAAAAAAAACCTTATACTTAAATATAAATTAATATTTCAATGAAACTACGTGTTGTAGTATTATTTATACTTTCGTCTTTATCACGACCTAGATTTCGTTTTATTAACATCTTCGGGTTGTAATACAAATCCCACCTTGCTAATAACTCACCCGAAGATGTAGTAATACAACGAAACTTAGGTCGTGGTACAGAACTAAAAAGAAAGTAGAAATAATACTACATTATGTAGTTTTATTTAATTGTGAATAATTTATTTCTACAAAATTAATGTTAAATATATCCAATAAATTACTGTATCAATTATGGTTGAAATCCGTCCACACGAGAAAAAAATATTAGCCCTAATTTAATTAAAGCAGAGATTATAAAACGTTGGTATTATAACTTATTTCACTCATTTATATTAAATTTTAGTATTTCTATGTAATTAAAACGAGTTTATTAAATTACTGAACCTCAAGCAACAAGTAGTCATAGCAAACAATATATTCAATTGAAATACCAAATCATGCAAAAACCACAGCGGCGAAATAAAAACGGTAACCATATTTCTGTGGTGTGGTTTGGTTTGCAAAAAAATGGAAATTTTACGGTTTCCCTTTTTTAAACGATAATCTTTAACACGTTCTACGTATTTGGCTATGAATAGCAAGTATCCGATTCTCAATATTCGAAAAACATCACTTATCGATGACAGAATGTCACTTATTAAATGTCGCCAAAGGTATCTTTTCTTTGCTATGAAAAATCGAGAATTACTTTTCAGGGAAAACCTATTATTGAATGTATTTAGAACTGGTTGATTGTAAAAGTATCATAACTTTTTAAAAGGAAAACCTTCAGTCAGAAGAATACTGTGAAAAACATAACCTGCTATTATGATGCTGTAAACAATTTAAAAACTTGCTTTTATTTACCTTCAAGGCAGGAATATAATTACTTGTGCTAGATATCAAGGTAAAACGCGTGGCTGAAACTTGGACGATTATTGGGAAATTTCTAATGATTTATCGAACAACATTGCTTTGAATTACTTATGTTAGCTAAGATGTTTGACTACTCGATGAGATCATCAATTATTTTGCAATTACTTTCTTGTCCATGAAAAGTTTTTAAAAGACCGTTTTTGATAACGAAACCTAGGGCTAAGCTGAAAGAAAAAATAATATAATTCTTGAGCATAAAGAATGACGATCATCCAACATCATAATACCAATGGCAAAATCAATACCCTAAAGGACATCGCCAATGGTAATAAAGGAACTACTTCACCCTGGAGGTATGTTTTCAACTTGAGTATTCTGATAAAAGAACAAAGTACATGACGTGATAAATGGTAGTTATTTGTATATATACATATATATATATATATATATATATATATATATATATATATACATATATATATTTATATATATATATATATATATATACATACATATATATATATATATATATATATATATATATATATATATATATATATATATATATATATGTATATATATATATATATACTTCATGTATCATTGTATCATTCAAAAAAGATAATGATTTAACTGTGAAACTCACCACCGAAGTGCTATTTAAAGATGACCTGAAAATTTTCTGTATTAATTCCATTCCAATTTCACTTTCTCCTGTTGGATAAAGTGAAACTGGAATAGAATATAAATTTTTGCATGTGGTGATTTTGCTACTGAGTGGATAAATATGAAAATGAGTGAAGCACTGAAAACTGAACATGAAACAAAAACTCTGTGTAATGAAACGTTATACAATGAACACATTTCGTTATCAAATATTCATTATCTTGTGTTACAAGTAATGTCTAACATATAGAAAGGTAAACTTGAAAATATTTGGTAAAATAACATAAATAGACAGCAATTAAAAATAATTAAAGTAAAAATCTAATAGTTTTTACTTTAATATTTTAAATTACATTACCATTTAAAAAATAGTTAGAGCAGTTGAAGATAAGGAGGGATCTATTACGGTTCTATTGTGGAAGATCAGCAACCAAATATACAATTTACAATATAAGACGATTTTACAGAAAAAATTGATATGAAAACTAAATTACGACCAAGAATAGTTGAAACTTAAAAATAATTTAAATTTACTCTTTTTTGATTGTATTGTGTCCCAAACTTGACTTTTCCCATTTCTTAATAATTATGTTTTTGTTGAGAACACCACATGCTTGTTATCAGTCAAATTATAAAACGAGCTATTTATGTGTGCGGAAAAATACCTATTATAATAGGCCAAGCTCCGTCCCATTTAGAAATTGAACAACAATTTTCATAAAAATCAATGTATCTACGAAATATAAAATAAGTTTCAGGGTAATTCAAGATTAATTTCATTTTTAATTCTTAAGGGCTCAATTTTAGTGATTGAGAGAGATAGGTTCGGTTACAATTACAGTGAGGTTTTTTTTTAAGAAAACCGTATTTCTGATAAAACGGTTATTTTTAAAAAATTATAACTGGGTATATGTATGAATTATTTTATTACTCTTATCAAGAGATTATACATACAGAGAATTTATTTATTTCTGAAAAAAGAAACTAAATATTTTAAAAAAAGTTAATATCATTGTAATTAAAATACTAATTAACTTAACATACTGAATGAAATCCAATTTAATTTAATTAATTCGCTTCATTATTTATAATTTTTCAGTTTTATTTAAGTTTATATTTTGAAAGTGTATTACCTTACCTGGTTGATATTTAATTTTTTTTAAATACACCTTGTTAGTTCCATAGGGAAATTAAATTAATATAATTGAAAAAAATCCTAAGAAAAAACTAAAAAAATTGTGCCTAAAGTACTAGATGGTTAAACTTCTTTTCGATGGTTATAATGGTTAAACTTCTTTGTTAATTAAATTTCTTTAGACTTAAATATAATTGCTTATAATTGATAACTTGTGAAAAGAGGGAGTTTAAAAAAAAACATAAATGCTACGTAATTTATCTTTATCGATGAAAAGAATTTAGTTAAGTACATTCAATTAAATAAATTCGCACCATTAAACATACTGAGTCAAATATATTTACATTTACTTAAAAGCCAAAGAGCATCATAAATTTCGTTACTTTCATCACTGACACACACAAAGTACACGAGGAAAGTAACTTTGTGGCCTCGTTGCAATAACTCCTCGCGAATCTCACCACCAACTTGCTTTTTATGAAACGAAATGGAACTTCAATGTGACATGAGATTACATGAAATATAATGCTCGTAAAAACGACAAATGAAAAACTATGAACCGTCAAACAAAAGTTGAAAGACGTTTATAATCACTCAGTGAAAATGTACCCGGGAAATAAGTTTCACAATGTTGGTGGAACATATATTGTATGTTTAGTCTTTTATGCAAAAACTTACTGAAGCATTTCCTTTTACGTTAAAATATTGTTAAGCCTTTCATATAAATCTAATAAGATATGTGTATTTGTGTAAACCATTTACTAGTTACATGCGATTTTGTTTTGAATTCGTTTAAATTCAGTATGTTTCGAAAGCACTCAGTGCTATTCGAGTTTTCTAACTGACTATTATTCTACGACGTTGTTTTATCCTATTAATATTCTATGGTGTCCTCTTATAGTCCGCGTTTCTATGTCTCTCGAGTCGATCTTGAGTACCATCACGGTTGTTGACATTTTCTTTTGGACATTTAGCACTTTCAAGAAGATAGTTGTGGGGATTGAGGTAAGTTCGCTATGTGTTGGGATATCTCAGAAATTTAGTAGTTACTAAATTTTGCTGCACTAATTATATATATATATATATATATATATATATATATATATGTATATATGTATATATATATATCAGATTACTTTACATACTATAATTATATGAAAGAAATGAGATCAATCAATCCATTAATTGCAATTCTATTATTCTAGAAGTAGCGTATAAAACATATATGGCCTATAGTGGCGTATGAAATAGCCAATAGAATAAACATAGAAAAATAAAAAATAGTCTATCAATGCACAGAGGATACTTATCAAATAATATTACGTTTGGGATTTTTTACTAGTTATTTATATGAAATACATTAAATGGTTATAATACAGAAAGTCATTTAAGATAAAATTACATTCATTATATAACCATAAAAAATAAAATTACATTCCCATAAAAAAGAGGCGTATCCATATTAGTTACTCTTTTTGAACATTCGCACACTTTCTTTATTTCTTTTTTATGTAGCTCTTGGGCTTCCTTGGTCTAAAATTGCATATAATTAATGATTCTTTTCTTTGTATCTCGTAAAATTGTATACACAATAACCGACACAGGATACTTCTCGTACAAATATAAGTACAATCATTTTTCTGTCTGGTGCAAGCCATAAATTAAGCGATATAAATTTTTAGCCCACTTAATAATATTTCCAATAAAACGTTGAAATATTTTATTAAATCTTCCTTAAGTTTGTAAATTCATAAATTTCATAATTTTCTTATAATTATTATACTATATTCAACACTAAATTTAGTTAACCATATTATAATCGTGTCGTTTTATTTTTTTACTCGCAAACGTTTTATTAGAAAAATTGTGAAGAAGGACTCTTATGTACCAATTCTAGACATATTAATAGAAAAAAAGAAAAAGTATATATTATTATTTGAATAAGTTAATGTAATATATGTATTTTTATGTCAGATATTAACTTTAATGTCCCCCACAGTTAGCATTGCGTCAATTAGTTACAAATTTGCTTGGTATCTGTTTATCGATTTTTTTTCGACCTTTTTACCCGATTGTTTTATCACCTGATTTGTTTCATATCGAAATCACAATTTCATAAATTGACAGAATCTAGTAGAAGAAAGTTTTTCATTTTGTGATAATGATTATTAACGGAATAGGTTTTATTTTAAAATTCAATTAAAGGAGGCATTTTACCGATTGTAATCTAGTATTCAGTGGATTTTTATCGATGTTTGAAATTAAAACCAACAAAGTAACGCTATTTGAAATTAAAACCAAATTCTCAATATTTATGCTATGCAAAACTACTCTTAAGCACGAACACAGTTTGCGCAACATAAAAAACCAGTGTAAATTATTGTGGCTCAATTTTTAAAGAGATATTGTTTATTGTTATGTTTTCTAGCGGATGATAATAATATTTTATTAACTTCTATTAAATGAAATGACAATTTATACATTTGATATCATCACTCAACTCTTCCATATGCATAATTTTTATTAATATTTTAATAGGTTATCACATTTGCGTAAACCAGTGTTTCATGCCCAGAATTTAGTTTGTTGAAGTTTCGGATTTGAGAGAAAATATAACGCTCTCTGGTATTTTGTCGATGTTTTAAAATATACTATGCAATACTCTCACGGAATTAATAACTGTTCTTTTCATCTCCATCCATCATCACAAAAGAATATAAATGCATGTATTAGGTTTGGCCAATGAAAAAAAAATTTCAAGCATGTGTCCTGATTTCCGATTTATTTTGGAAGTCGCCTTTACAGTTAAATTAATTTAGATAAACTTATTGATTAGTCAAATTTAAATGTCGTAATTATAAATAGTCCCAATATTCATAATTTATAACTCATAATGAGAAAATTTGTTCGTATTTATCGCGAAAACATGACCTATAATTATAATATACCCTATAATTATAGTATTATTCATATCAAATGTAGTCAATAGAAAATGAATTATTTCAATATTATGCCAGTCCTTACCGATCATTGGTTATAATTTAAATAACTACTGTCTCGTATAAATCAAAGTTTAAAAAAACATATAAATGACATCGCAAAAATTGACAATATAACTAGCAAGAATAGAAACCTAAATTATATGCATATACATTTCGCAAAATAATTATTATGCGGGGTGTAGCTGAAATGATTGAAATTTAACTAAATTTTTCAACTCTGTGCAAATTATTTAAGTGTGTATTTACAATCTAGGAAAAATTACTGATTTATTAACTTTTAACATGTTATTTTTAACCTTTAAATTTAGATTAATGCCCACCTAAATTCTTTGAAGTTATTAAAAGAAAATACACCTATTTATTACTATTACGAAACGATTAGGATAAACGTATTTAATGATACCAATCTACCTAAAATTATTGATATGTCAAATTCTTTTAATTTGTATTCCAATAACATTTTGGTGCCTAGCCAATATAACGTTCTCAATGACATAGTTCATAGATCTTGAAAATCTTGTCTACGATATACAAAAATATGCATAAACAATACAATCAATCTAACTATGTACTGAAATAAGTGTCCTTAACAGTTACTCCGATACATCTTTAGACTTTTAGAAAAATTTTAAATAAAATTGAGATAGAGGCAGTCATATAAGCGGCAATTGCTTAAAATTCGAAGACTTGTCGAAATCAGTTATTTTTAAACATCATTTTAATCCGAAAGCGTCGTATATGAGATGAAACGAAAATTAAAGAGCTTTTACCTTTTGTCGGATCCGCGATAGCTTCCGACGTATACGTTCAACTGTGCGAGGTTTTAGCATCTCCAACAAAAATACTTCTATATTCAAAGCCAATAAACAAGTGTTGTGTTGAAAATATTTTATGCGAAGATATTTTGCTCCTCAGTGTTTTGCTAGTTAACAAACTATACAATATTTATGTCTTCTTAACGAAGTATAATATATTCGTTTTAACACAAGTGTTCACGTCTTCTGGTTAACATAAAGCAATATTAAAAATAACTACATTAAACATTTAAACTTATACATATTCATTTTAAGGTTACAATAGCGTAGGATTTTTGTAATATTAAAAGAAAGCCAATAAACAAGTGTGGCGTTGAAGATATTTTATGCGAAGAGCTTTTGCTCTTTAGAAGTATGTTATGCTAGTTAACAATGTACACAATATAGCTTGTTATTGAAATACAAGTGTTCACGTCTTCTTCTTAATATAAAGCAACATTAAAAAAAATTACATTGAACATTTAATTTTATATATATTCATTTTAAGGTTGCAATAACGTAGAATTTTTGAAACACAAAAATAAAGCCAACAAACAAGTATGGCGTTGAAGAGATTTTGCTCCTTAGAAATATGTTTTGCTAGTTAACAATGTATACAATATAGCTGAAATTCCTTGTTATTGAAAGGCAAGTGTTCACATATTCTTCATAACATAAAGCAATATTTAAAGAAAGTATATTAAACGTTTAATTTTCTGAATATTTTTCATTTTAAGGTTAAAATAATGTAACATTTTTGAAACACTAAAAGAAAGGTAAATATATGAATCCTTCAAGATTTTTTCATGCAATATACGAAAAGTCAGGGATTTATTTGATTTTACGTAAAAGCGCAATTTCTTCAAATCATTTAATTTTTACTTTTAGCATTTTGTCTAAATATTTTTTAATACAAAAATGATTGTATCGAGTTTCAAATCGACTGATGCAAATTTCTTTCATATGTATATCGTAACATTTTTCCAAGATCATATTGAACATTTTAAGTTTGTTGAAAATAAAACCAGGTACAGAATTGGTTACTGATAGATTCTTTTCCAAATACCCTTTATCCCAAGGTGTTTTTACTTTCAGCGGAACTACTGGGTATACACTAACATATCTCTTTCTTGATATTAGTAACGAAGAAGTCGGTTCTTTTTCAATTACACTATTCAGAAAGAAGCATTGTCTGAAGGTTAATTTTCTAAAAACGCACCCGATTTAGAATTGTGCTTCATGATTGAGAATCTCGATTTAGAAATATTTCTCATGACGTAGGTTAAATTTTCGCAGGAAGAACAAAGTATATTATAAAATTAAGCTTCAAGAATAAAAAATAATCAGTTGCAGAATAAAAGACGTGGGTTAATTATAAAAATAATTGAATGAAATAAACTTTTATATACATTGATTTGAAACGTGAAATCGAGTATTCCAGTAGAGTCTATGTATATTTAATAATAGAGGATGACAGATTTTCTAGACAGTATTGGCGTACAAATTAATAAAATAGTCAAAAAGCAATAACTGAAAAGTAAATTCGGACATATTCTGGAAACTAAATACTCTCCAGAATTAAGAAGTTTTAATTTAACTTAGCACTTTTATTCTGAAAAATCGTATACATTTGTACGAGAGACTTTGAAATATGTTTGCCTTCATCACGAATATTAGCTGAATGGTATGGTTGCATAGGCGGCAAACCCTGCTTTACGAAAGAGGTATTTAATGCTTTAATGTTAGAGTATAACAAGCAAGGAAAAAATATATTATATTTTAGTTTTAAACAAAATGAAATAAAAAATAATACAGAGTGGCATACCAATAGTAGAGGCAATTTTGGTTACGTTGATTTTCAAAATGATTTAAACACTGATTGCAAAAACGAAGCTACTAACTGTACTTTGGATTTTTTGTTATTTACTCAAAATTATTGTGGAAAATATCAATGTCATATTTTTTAGCAATAGATGTAACCGGTGAAATTAGGGCTTCGACTGTCCTCGATAAGTTCACGCAAAGTGTGAATACCCCGAAGTCCATATGTATATGTACGTTCTTTCATGTTCTTTCAAAAGATGGAAAGGGGTTTTTTTCCGCACACATGAATGGAAAAAGACCACTTTCCATAAAATAATATAACACGAAGTATTAACAATTGATTAAGGTATATCCAAAAAAGACTACTAGTGAAGGGGAGCCTCGGTAAAGAGCATGCAATGTAAATGTACAGAGTTTTATTATTCCTTTTTAATATTATTAAACAAGTAGCTGACCCGTGCGAAGTCTTCGCACTATATCGCCATCTAGCGTGTTCCAAGTATAAAATTTGGCTAAAATATTTGATGTGTCGCCCACAGATGGCGCTCATGCCAATTGTTATAAAATTTAATTTTTTATTAACAAAAAGATTTTTTCGAATTTTTGTATATTTTTCGCCCAAAGTAGAAAACATAAGCTTTAAGTGGGTATTTTTTAAATTTTTTTTGGTGCAGTTGTTAAAGAGATCAAGCCGCTCGACCAAAAAGACACCTTTTAGAAATAATATATTTAGATCAATTTTAAAATTATTGCGTTATCCTTAGTATTCAACTTTTCTGTTTCTCATTAATTTCAAAAATATTAGAAAAATAACCAATTTTACATACGTACAATTCAGTCATTAATTTGAATGAATCAATTAGATGATCAAATTAGAATGAATCGTCATAAAGAAACAAGAATCGTCATAAAGAAACGTCATGAAGAACAATTTATTTAAAACCACTGCTATTATATCGCTGTGTACTAATTTTATATTATTTTCTAAATAGAATGTTAAAAAGTGAACTAACCTTGATATCTAACACATATATTTCGTATAAATGTATACTCTGACATTATCAAGCCTATCCGCTTTATATAACATACTACCTACATAATACAAAGGTAGACTTCCCAAACTGGTAGACTTTGGTGATCTGTACTTTACACGAACTTATCGAGGACGGCCGAAGGTCGAACTTGGGATAAAAATGTTCAATGGCCGACTTTATTTTCAAAAGTAAAACACAAGTTTTCCTCCCGAAGTTCGGATGAAGTGAATTAGACACACCTTTTTGTTTGAAGAAGCTTCTGAAATTTACGAATGAGGAGGATCAAATAGATTAGAAAATGATGAAGGTAACTAACAATACTTCTGTTGTACATCCCTCGGGATTTACTGATTCCACTAAATGCACAGTAAATTATTTACGCAAACCTTTATGAATTTGAATATTTTCTAATTACGTCTGAATCTATAAGGATAATAAAATCTACGTAAATAAAAAGTATATACATATTTAATTTATTAATAATTTTAAATATTTTCCAACCACAAAATAAAAATATTTCATTACAACTAATAACGCTTCAAAATAATTAGGAGCTGTAACCAAAAGCAATTGAATTTAATTAGATATAATTGATCTATGTTATTAAAGATTAATCTTGGACCATTTTTCTCTTATAAACTTCAACTCGTTTAAATTTTTTTTTCTCCTTAATCTTGTCACATATATATTATTAGATAAATCTGATTCTATATATATTTTAGTTGTGTTGTATTTCACTTAATTTCTTACACATCCTTCGGTAGTTACTTATTACTTTAAATAATACATGATATATCTCCTTACCGTTTAGCCTGAAATGCGGTTGACCTTTATTTAATTTGTGCAATCCGGATTTTTCTGCTCATGTTTGGATCTCAAAATCCATTCTGTAGATTTTATTTCGTTATTATGCTTTGCGGTTGTTACACACAATCACATATAAATCGTAATCTTACTTAAATAACAATTATACCGGAATATTATTCACACAGACACAGTCACAGTCACATATAAATCGTAATCTTACTTAAATAACAATTATACCTGAATATATATTCAGAGATGTAATTTTGTCTTATCTATAATTTAAAATTCAAGACACGTGTAGATTAAGAGAATTTTCGTTTAGACCAAAATGTACTTGTAAACCAACAGTGGGTTGAGGTGTGTCTTTAAATATAATATTCAAACTCAAAATAATGTAAGAAAGTAAATATTTCACTGAGATGGGTTTGTTATTCCCTTTATCTCTGGCAAATATTATTTAAGATATATTAATGCATTCGGGAAGTTATACTAATAGGTCATAGATCTCGAAGCATTATGAATTATAATATTTCGTCTATTATGAATGATAATTTATAAAAATTTAAGTTTACTTTTATTACTTATTATATATAATTTACCCTCTATTATTGCCACTGCCTTTACGTTCAACTGGTTCATTGCCTTCTGGTCGTCAATGGTTGCAAACTTTTTTTGAATGTAAATAATCGATCTGATAATGACCCGTTCCAACGTGACATCGAGTATCCCAGTAGAGTCTATGTAATATAGTTACATTTGAATGTGAGCAAAATTTGCAATAATGACAAGCTCCCGCCGGCACATCTGTACCACAGGTACCACAATTTTTGGCTAGCAGAAATTCCGCTTAAACAGTTTCATATGTGCGGAATCTTTTTATGGTTGTAGATGGTCTCTTCAAATTTCACAGTAATATAAACGAAATAGTTCAAATGGCCTCTACTGTACTAGAATTTATCAAGCAGTATTCCCATGACTTCCGTGATATCGATTGTATTGAAGGTTTATTTAATTCTCTAGTCGTAGTGTTCTTAAAACGACTGCAGTCATCTGGTCTCCGTATTAAGATATTCACGTCTTTATGCTGGAGAAATTAAAAAAAGATTAAGAAATAAAAATACGTGTTTATGTTACGAAATTAATCGTTACTGTACTTATTTATTCCATTTAGAGATTATAATAGGAATATTGGCATAAAAATCTTTTCAATTCCGACGGGAATTCTTCATGATTTTTTTTTATTTGTTACACCATAACGTTGATAATCTCTAGGCCTTAAGATTATTTGCGTTTTATGTTCTTGACAGTTACGTAGCACGAGAGGTTAGTATGAGAGGATCAAGTCACTAGTTGTTTCAGCTACCTAGAGGGCTCAACACTTTTGCCGCAGTGTTCACCTGCTTTTGAACTGTTCACCTGCTTTTGAATGAAGCAATTAACGTTGATTTTGTTGTGAGATATACCTATTTTTTAGAAAGTAAAATGCCTAAGAAATGGTTTTGTTGACCGGTAGTTTATGATTGATCAACCAGTTGAGACGGAGTCAATTTAAATTACTAAATTTTTTTTGCCTTCTTCATTTATTTCTTTATTATAATATTTTCTTCAAATAATACGCATTTATTGTATATTTTTATTTGGGGATAGAGTCAATAAATTAATTAATAAATTATTTTATAAAAAAAGTAATGATATTAAACAAAATTAAAATTATATATAGAAGCTCTCTTTGGCAAAAAAAATAAATTGACTGCAAAATGCTTTGAATTAAAAGAGTATAAACGGATTCCATTTCAAAGTAGTCTCAACGAGAAATTATAATTTAATTATACGAATTTAAAAAATTATGAAAAGTAATACAAAATAGAGACGTTCCATCTGATATAAAGTGAAATTAAATTATTTAAAAAAGATCACTTGAAAAGCCAAAGCAAATCAAACTTCTAAAACTGTTCAGGTTTGTGACAATTCTATTTTTAGTGTCAATAAATAAATATAAGTATTAAACTTTCTATAAACATAATTCTAAAAAAAAATTTAGATTAGAATTTATTTGAATTGTACATTGATTTGTTATCATGTAATAAAACTGTACATACGAGACAAACTAAGAACTTAAAATTCAATAGATACATAAAATAAAAAGGAACTGATTTAGTAGAAATAAAATTTTATTCATAACCCTAAATAATTCGTTTAGTATTAAGCTCATTGGCAGGATACCTGACATGAACCTAAATTTCAGACCCAAAAGGTGAATTTGTGATAAAAAGTTTTACTTCATTTTGAAAAGTAAAAGGTAACTTTTTTCCCAACACAGACGATGTCATATTTGAAAAAGGTTCTGAACTTTACGAACGCGCGGGATTAACTGGACTTGAAAATGTTGAGGAGAACTTTCCGTTCATTACTTTTCCCCGTAGATCACTCTTTAAAGTTCATTATATTTGTTATTATTAAGTGAGTTTATTTACGTTTGTTATTTACATTTTGGAAGTCTTTTAGAACCTTCCTCATGTTAAATTAATTTTTAAATAAAATAAAAATTGTCCTGTTATATACTTTTGTTCTAGTAATAAGTATTTATAATTATAAAATTTAATGATATTTTCAGTATTCAGCTTACTATTCGGATGCAAAGGAGTAATTATATTTTTGGGGATATAAGTTTTTATGTATATTTATTGTGATATGCTATGGCGCATCACTCATCCGCAAGACACATGACATGATCATCACGACCACACTGCCATGAGTGTAATTACTAACAAAAAGTATGTTATAAATATTATGTGCATATTAATGGAATCGAACCAAATTTAACTAATGAAATTTTTACGGTTTTATATTTTATGTCATCTACTAAAAAATGTCCACTTTTTGCTACAATAACAGCCAGTAATATGCCTCGTTTGAGCGTAGATTCTATAATTTTTTGACAGTTTTCCTTTATTTTCTTGTCACAGTGTCATCTTTGAATTATTGATTTTATCATCTTTGTCTTAAATGATCTTGTGAATTGCCTGGTCAGCTAAGAAGATTTATTTTTTTTCCCTTAAAACATTTACTAACTGTTTATATTTTTACTTATTTATCATTCTATACACAGAAGTTCTCTTTACAATATATTTAACTGTTCATTTAAATTTTTGTTGGTGAATTTTTATCGTTGGTGTAGGTGGTACTCCTTTAAAAACAATGCCAATTTTTTCCGTCTTGGACATCCCATTCGCCATATTTCTTTGACAAAAATCAACCTCTGCTTCTTAATTTTTTGAGTTAAGAATTACTTCTGCTAACAAACAGTTTTTCTTTCCGATTCTAAGTATCTGCTATGTACCATCAAGTCAAGAATATTTAGTCTAGAGTCACGTTAGACTTGTTACATTTCAGATCAGACTCAATTCACTTTTTCCTGCGCGAACGTCTTGAACTATCGTGGTATTATTTTTTTCTTAATAGTCATTCTTATAGCTTCTTGATTGCCAAAACATATTCATTTTCTATTTCTCCTTTTATGATAGAAGAGTGTTCATTTCACATAACAATCTTTCCTCACTTTCTGGGCATAATATCACAAGAAAGTCTCAGAAGCTCAAAAAATATCAATATTGTACTATGAATTGTACTTATGAAAAAAACTATTCAAAATCTGAAACGCAGAATTATAGCTTATATTGTATGATATAGAGGAACTTTCAAAATTGAGATTACAATGTTGTGACAAGCGATTTACCACAAGTTTTGTTATTATTTCATTAACATACACAATACTACATGTTGTTGAATTTTAGCTTTTTGAGCATGGCTGAATATATAGACAATACTTGGATATAATATGACGGACATTTCTGGGCCGTAAATGCAATCGGTCATAGCACGGACCCAAAGCTGTAGTGTAGAATGCATATAGGAATAAAGTACTTGGCATGCTTTCACATATTTAGGCTAATAATATGCATTTTTGTACGAATTTATGTAGTTACTAAAAGGAGCGACCTGACTTGTAGAAGCGACTCAGATACGAGTAATAAATCGACATATGTATAAATGTTCTATTGTCAGAATATCGCATATGTTTACATAAAAAGGTTTTCACTGTGTTAACGATGATGAATTTCTTTTTTTACACTTTTGAAGTAATCGGGTTTTTTTCTTTTTATAATAACTTTTTTTATTATATTATATTGACGTCATCAACTTTATGGCCTACTCATCATACTCCCCTAACCTATTTTGACTCATTTATTCTCATACAATTTTTTCTACAGGGTTTTCATTTTTGGCTTGTGATATTAAATAACAGTCTTTTAGATCCGCCGTAATTTAGTACTCTTGTGTATCTCTCCAAGATATTTCCCAATTCTTTGGCTTTTTCAGTTCTGCTTATTTTTTCCATTTATATTTTTTGTCGACAGTTTAACGTGAACAAACATTTTAATGACTAATATTCATAATATATTCATATTTGTGAAGTTTTTATATTACTATTTACAAAACAATGGAAAATTGTTGTTGTTAGTTTCTATGGAATTCCTTTCATTTTCGCTAAAATAATTTTATTTTATTCTATTTAAATAAGTGAAAATTATCTCTTATATCAAAATATATGTGACTTCAAATTTCATAGTAACAAAATCCTCTTAGTCTGGACTCAACGTTCATCTGGCTGGTTTTATTTAAATTTTAATGACGTAATCTAAGTACTTCACGGTCCTTAGAGGTGAGTTTATTTTTTTAATTACTTTTTCAGTTATTTTATTTATTGATATCAATTTATATTTAGACATATATGTACAAAGAGATCGCAATTTTTCGATTTAATTATTATCCTAAATATGTATATATAAGGAGTTGTATCAAAATTTGTACATAATTCAACTTAAGATTAGAGCATATATGAACGTATAGAATTCATATCCTCGTGCGACACACGATTTTTAAATAAATCTACTTGTAGACTAAGAATCTATTACAATTCTAAAACATTTTCAAATTGAGCAAATCGATATATAATATAATAGAATGAAACTTCATATGCTATAATTTCTTGAAACAAAAGATTGAGTGATTAGGTCAATTAGTGATTTGCAAGTATTGTACGCTAAAGGAAAGTCTAGGTAAAAGCTAATGCATTATTATAATTGAAAATGATTCAGCATTTAATGAAAATGATAGAATGATTGGCTTAAACTATGCTCTGCTTTAAGATAATATATGTCTTCCAATCTTTCATTAAATAATAACATAATTGTTTAAATATTTTTCTAGCTGATGTTTCAAATCTATCTGCAAAAATCTGTTTTTCTTCTTAAAATATGGTAAAAAAATTCATGATTCTTTAAATAATAAGGGAAACATTTTACTTAAACTACATATTTTAATACTAATTATGATTTTATATGTCATACATTCACAATTTAATAATCTAATGGCTGTCTTGGGGTTTGTCATACCTTATAATATTCTATGTTAAATTGAAATACAAAATCGAGTTCCATTATCCACAATAATAACTAATGATTTTACACCGTACGCGTTGTCATGGTTTATAGCAGTCATTTCTCTCGAGTCCTGCGTTGGCTTCGTGTCAAGATTAGATCACGCGTGCAAAACTTTACGAGGAATTTGTATGTCATTATCCTTTCACCCCTAGCTTCCGGACACATATCCGGGTTAAAACGCAAGTCGCATAAATAATGTGGGTCTCTGTTCTTATATGTACGCAATGTATCTCTTCCTTGAAATATTTTGTGGGATCGAAAGTGTTCATGGATATTTATATATTCGCATAGTTTTTTTTTAACTAATGGGACGCCAATTCTTAGGATAACTTAGATACTTTTTAAATTTTAGAACTTATGCGACTCTCTGAGTGTACCATAAATTAGAATCTTTTGAATTATAGGTCATTACCAGGTCTGTACCAAATGTGAGATCGTAAATTCTGAAGCAAAAAATAAAAGTGTAGAATAATATATACGTTAACGTGTAGTGGTTTCAGTCACGTTTTTATTTATTTTCTAATTAATGTTAATAAATCAATTGTTTATTTACATTCAAAATACATGGTTAAATTGATATAATTTCCTATTCTTATAACTGCAAAAAACAGCTAATTTGGAATATATAATGATACCTTTTTAATAATCCTTTTGATACTTGACTTCAATATTAATACTTATATTCAGAACAATTCGACTAGCTTGTTATATTATTGAAACTACTTTATGATTTGTATTTATATTTGGATAGACTCAACTCTTACCTTTTTAGTAAAAAGTAATTTAAAATCACATAGAATACTTAATTTAAATAATAATTATTTAGTGATAAAGTGCTCAGCATAAAATTCTATTTCATAGGAATATGGAATATTATATTATTATATCTTCGTTACAAAATGGATACGTGTATCAATCATATCTAACCGTGGGCTGTCGTTTGTTGGGAAAGGTTTCTTTTGAGAACCAGTTAATTATATTTATCTCTTTTCTTCAACTTTCATTAAACGATCCTCTGCTCCTTTATTTTTAATTGCAAAATATCTGAGCTTAAGGCTTGATAAAAAACTTAATTTGGCAGAAAAATATTTTTTCATTTCAAAGAATTAAAAGGTAAATTAATTTACGTTTAACATTTTTATTGCCTCTGTTTAATTATTGAGAAAATTATCAAAATTTACATATTTACTCTATATTATCGGCACCAGGAACAGTAATTTTGTTTCTAATTAAGGATAAATAGTATTTTTATTAAACTATTGATAATTATTAATTTTTTACAGTGAAATTATGTCGCATAATTCCAAAATAGTCGCAACTTAACAATATCGATTTAAGTATAACTTTTGCTATAATATAATTATCATAAAACAAATTTTGTTTTGGGATGTAATTCTCGTAATATTTTAGTGTAAATAAAAATTACTTATTTGCGATTTGCTATTAGATTATGGAATCTTTATAACCGAATTGCTGCATCTGGATAATTTGGTCTGAATAATAGGCTTAAACAATAGCAAATTTCTTTGTCCTACTTTGTTTTTCCGTTTGTCGGTTACGGTCGGTTGTAATTTTTTTTATTTTATCTATACTCGTAGGAAATGTAATCGGAGAAAATATTTAATTGACAAATAGCAAAATATTGAAATAAATTTGTAATATTCCTTCTTATATATTTAATATGAGGGTAAAAAATTTTGTTTAGTCTTTAAAAAGTCTGTAAGTAGGCCTTTCTTAACAGAATTAAGTTTCCTTTATCGTTTTTCATGTCTAAGCTCCATTTACAAAATTTCAAGCTACGAAGTGATCTAGGATACACTATGGATATATTATGCACTATGATATACTACGCACGCCACCTTTAATTTTTTAACTTTTCACTAGGAAAACCTGAGAAAGTTTTTGGTATTAGCATTTTATTAAAAGTTTCAATTAAGGATAAATTTTATCGACAATTTTAAGGTATAATTAATTATTAAACTGTGTTGTATGTGTGTTCTGGAAAGCGTTTTTTTAAGCAAAGTGTTTAGTAAATCAAACATATAATTTTTACTCAAAATATTAATAAGAAGACGATAAATTTAATATTTGAAAAAATAATAATAATTACATGTATACATGTCACAGCATACATTCATACCTCTGAGCGATGATAACGGTTTTAAAATTCAATAGACTACGGACAAGTTTATGTTACGCAATTGTCAAATGTGGCAAATATTTAGCTTTCACTTATTCAGATTCATAAAGATTTATTTAGAAAAAATTTTTACATCTTATCTTTTTATTTTATCTTGCAATAAAATTATTTGTGATGGTCTTTATAGTTAATTTACAGATAATAATTAGCCATTGAAATTCAGTCGTTAGTAAGTCGTGATATCCAAATAAAATAATAAAAAGTTTGTATACAAATAGCCTAATGGTATTAAACTACCCTTAATACGCCCGCAGCAGTTTTGTGCACATTTATATTTGTTTCTAGGTGTTTACTACAATGTTACCACAAAACTACATAGACCTCTTTCGAAAGCATTTATTTAATTTGCTTTCTTTTATGTGTGTTATTGTATTAAATAAGGTTTCATTCTCTTTTTGATGGGATGAAAACAAAAACTTGGCAAAAATACTTGTATCTGGTGAGAACACATGATGGTGATGATTACAGGGTAAGGTTTTTGTGATGGAGTTCAAAGTATATATATTACAGTGACAGAACTTGGATTTGAATCACTTGTCTTGGTAAATTTTTTATGTCTTATTTTTTACTATATTTGTAATAAAATTTCCTTGCTTGTGAAACATCAAAACCATTCAAGTGTTGTCAGATGTACCGTAATGGTCAATGTACATATAGTAGATGTTACTTACCAAGTAGTTTTAAAATCATACCCTTCTAGGACGGTAACTCTTCACCTTAACACAATTTTGTATTCGTATGAAAAGGTTTTTAAAAATAAAATAGTAATTTAGTTTAGATTTTATATTATCAAAAGTAGAGTCGACACCACACCAAAATTTGCACTTGAACTACAAGTCTCATCACTATGTCACTGAGATAAAGTCAAGTCAAAATTCAAAATATAAAGTGTTGTCGAAAGTAACCATACAATAAATTACTCTTAGCGAAATGTATAGTACACTGTCTTTTTTGGATTAGAAAATAAATTTACATTTTAGAAAAGTTATTTATACAGATTATTTTTTATCATAGTCAATCATTCCCTGTTTCTATGAACTTTTCACAGAACCGACTGCGTGTCATAACTTAGTCGACTATAACTAGTATAACTGGTAAACTATAACTAGTAAACTAATAGAGCCTACACAACTGTGGTAATTTGTATTTTAGTTTAAATAATAGATTTGTAGGTATTAGAAATATGTATTATATTAAGTTTTATAGCACGTGTAGTCTGCAAGTGAAATGACTTACATACAGACAGACAGATGGTCATGATAAAACTATAAGGATTCCTAGATTAACTACATAGTCCCAAAAATAATTTTCTTATCAATATGTCTGTCGATTTCAAATAGTGTCTTGCCTAAAAATGTGAAGCATTTAAAGTTTTAGATATAAATTTGTACATGCAATTTGTGGTGTTTATCTAAATTATATGTTATATAATTTTTTTTATCTTGATTAACGTCGTTGAAATTACGTCATGTAAAAATAAAATGAACCAAAGATAGAAAATAATAAATATCCGAAAATTGGGGGAGAAATAAAATTGTGTAGGGAAAATCTGACTTATCAAAGTGTGATTCAAAGCAATTAATAAAAGTTCGTTGTGATGTAAAATAACTGTGTGGCAAAAAATACTATAATATGTTCAAAAATACAAAATAGCTCTAAGCAAGTTGCATGTGACACTTCATAAATTTATTTCGGGAATCGGAATAGATCTTTAATGAATTAATTTGTTTTAGGTGTCTTGTAAAAGGCAATGCACATGAATGTATATTATATGCAGGTAATAATTTAATATGTCACCCCAATTAAAGACATTAATGTCCATTTCATGCTATCTTTCATCTAGGGTAATTATGACGTTACGCCACTTGGTCTAATTCTAAAAATATATATATTCTTTTTTTTCGCTAACTGTTTTCCATCGTTTAGTTTAAATACGCATAAAATGCCTTTCTGTCACTTAAATAAGAAAGTTTGGCATGATGAGTCTAGTAAAAAATATTTTCCTTTGATAACATACAAAACTATGCTAATGGCCGGTTTCTTTTATGGAATAGATATCTATTCGATAAAAAGTACTCAGAAACCGATTATAAGACGACTATATGTGAAGGTTTTAAAACGTTATGAAATGTTTATTAATTTGATTACTGTGCAATAACTATTTATACTTAACAAATAAACTAAAATAAATGATTATTAGTAAATTAAAATAATACATTACTACAATCATAAAATTATACAAAAAGTAAATATAAAATAATCTACACTTAAACCTTTTACTCGCAAATGTACTTTGAAAGTTCAACACGCAAAGTACGATACGACTGTCATAAAATCGAATCACGCCTGCAGTACAATACCAGCATCGGGATAGAGCAAGAACAGTATAAAGTGGCCCTGCCCGCGATATCGGATGTTGAAATATAAAAGATTATTTTGAAGCTCGTCACGATCAGTGCCATTATGCAAGACCGTCGCCAGCTAGAGCAATAAAGGTCTGATCCCGTGAAATTGTTACAATATGGTAATCAGATAATAGAAATAAGTTTATATTGGAGGTCTGTATATTTTACTTTTAGTGCGTTCGAAAGGAATGTGGCTGTTTCACCTGATATGGAAATGGAAATCGTGCCATAATAATACATTGCATTTGAAAATTATAGGTCTGTACATTTATGACCATTTTCGTGATCCGACACTCTTGGTGATCCCGATTTTCGTTAATAATATTTAAAAAACATGAATAATGCATCGGTGACAAAATATTGTACGTAGTTATGTTTACTGTGCTTAAAATATAATCAAATATGATGAATTGTCCTAGAACTTTTCAATTTTTATCAATATTTTAGTAGATGATACGTAACATAATTACATTTTCTAAAGATCGTTAAAATAGAGTAAACAGAAATGATGTATTGAGAAATCTCGAGAATTTTTTGATATATCATACTTTTACCTCGTTAGTGTGTGGTCTCGAATAATTTAAGCGGTATTTATTTATTAACATGAAGGTTATTTTTTATTATAAGAAGGTAGTATTCGTTATAAATAACCGTGAGTGTTTTGCAAAGATATGTATACTTAGAAAAAGGTTTAGATTAATTATGGTCGTGACTAGAAACTAACAGAATTAACAATAACGGCAGCGAATCTGTCTCCTTTTTTGAAATCTGTTTTACAAACAGGGATGTAACCTGAAAAAAGTACTGTCTGTCAATTTGTTCAATACAAATAGTTTATATATTTTTATTTTTGACTTTTATGATTATGCAACTTACATAAACTACTAGTATTGAGTTCTAGTTGTTGTCTGTTGAGATATCTACTAAAGAGAGTCTACTAAAACTGTAATATAATCATTGTTATGAAAAATATATTTAATTTTTAAATAATTTAATCTAAGAATAATTTAACCTATAATAAATTACCTAATTAAAATACACTTTGACAGAACATGAAGCATTTTATATAGAAAATCATGACAGACCAACTAATCAGAAGCGTAAATCATATATGAATTATTTTAACTTTTATTAAAAAACGATTATCAGATTACTCTTTACAATTTTTCCCTCAATTGATTTTAATTTTAATGATTGCATTATGACTTATTGAATATTTTGCAGCCAATGTATCCATTAACATATATTTGATATTTTCCGTATTTTCATAGGTATAGATTTTTCATAAGTATTACTTTAAGGAAAATATCTAATATATGTTGAGAGTAATTTGTTATAATTTTAGTAATGTATATCGAACCTTTTTGTCCATACGTATATGAGAAGTTACATTGAAAGTTTAAGTATATCAAAATCAACCGGAAAATCTGTAATATGTATATTCTTTTTTAAATTTATCTCTGTGACATTGTTATAAATCATTTTAATCGATGGAACTGTCAGGAGAAGCAATCCACTACAAATATTCCTCGGACGCCTCTTTCACGGTTTTTTTTATTTATTCCCAAATAAATCTGGCTACATGGCAGTCAAAGTTGTATGGCAGATGACCTAAAACTTCTTCACAAATATATATGTGGATGTGTGCGTGTGTGCGCGGGCACGCGTACACGCGCACACGCGCACACACGTGTGTATGTGTGTGTGTATGGGACCATCGAGAGCAGCAGTCCGCCCACTACGCTTCTGTGCACTCAGATAAACGATGAAACGATTATTTGACTACGTCCAGTACGTAATTTCTGGGTCATCTGCCACACAATCCCGACTGCGGTGCAGCCCGATTTATTTGTTAATACGTAAAAAGTCCGTAAAAGAGACGTCCAAGCAATACTCGCAGAGTTACATCCTCGTAGTAGAATTCTGATTCATCACGAATAAGCTTCTGCACACTATGTAAAATGTTTAAAAATTTATAAAAGTGTTACTAAAACTAAATCATTTGAGAGAAAAATTGGAGAGAGTAAGTTGAAAAAGGCTTTTTAATAAAATTCCCGATCAAAATATACTACATATGCCTTATAATTTTGATTAAGGGCTAGCCATTATTTCGTGTAAGAAATCATTCACGTTTTTTAAGATGTAGTTTAATAAGATCCAAAAATCGTAACTAAATTAATAGTTACGATTTATTAAAAAAGTAGCGGGAAGTGGCGAAGACAAAGAAGGAAAATGTAATGAGTCTAAATATTTTTAGAAGTAAACATGCATACGTTTACTCGCACTTATTTATAACAAATATTACCACCTTTATGGTAATAAAAATGCCACCCTGTTTATCCGGTCTGTAATGAAACAAAGCTTTTTGTACCAAAATATAGTTTGAGTTTCTCAATTTATCATTTGTGATTTTACTTGAACGAAATTGAAAAAGTGTAACTGTGGACTTAAGAAAATCTCCTAAAATATTAAAGAAAATTCATTGCTCCACAATGATTAATGATATTTCATTGTATTATATACAGAGTGACCAAAAAGACATGCAATATTTTACCATTTGTATTACACTATACATAACTAATTTTTCCTTAAATGTGACTAACGGAAAATGGGACATCCATAGAGTTAAACATATACACATAGCGGTTAAAGTTTTCCGAAATCGTCATAAACGTATGGACTTACATATTTGGTATACGCTGGATTATCACTGCAAGATTACCACTATTATATCCGGCGAACGAGCTACTTCTTGTTCTTGTGAAACAAAGTAAAATACACAGACCCGATATAAACTTATTTCTATGATCTGATTACCATATTGTAATAATTTCACTTGATCAGACCTTTACTGTGATAGCTGGAGATGGTCTCGCATAGAGGCATTGATCGTAACGAGCTTTAAATTAATCTTTTTTAGACCAATATCCAACTGTTGGTATTGTACTACACGTGTGATTCAGTTTTATGGCAGTATCGCACTTGGATTGTTGAACTTTTAAAGTATATTAGTGGGTAAAACGTTTAAGTGTATTTATGTGCCTTTATATGTAGACTGATTTATGTTTACGTTTTATACAATTTTATGACTGAAATAATATAATTAAGAGCTCAAAACTAAAAACATAAATTTTCTAGCCATTTGAAACTTAATGGTGATTAGCAAAGAAACCACATCCCTCTTAAAATGTTGTACAAAGAAATTTTAAAGCACATATAATTTCAAATTTATCTTTATTCGAATTTCACAGAATTTATTTTAATATACAGGTTATATATGGAATACTTACCATAGTACAGTTCAGTAATTAAATTAAACAAAAATAATTTATACCAATGATATTATAAATAATATTATTATAGCTGGTTTACGTGTATATGTTTACTCACAGACTATTTATGTTTTCAAGGCTGAAATTTCACACGATTGTACACATTTTTAACACCTAAAATGCAATGAATTAAAGGCTCTGTTTGTTTGTAAATAATAGCTGACCGAGTTACGAAATATAGTTATATCTGTGAATAGTTCAAAGAAACTCTGTACTAATGATTATAATCAATCGCAGAAATAAATTTGTATTCTGAAAGATATTTGATTATGTTTTGACTTGAAGACACTAAAGATAAACGCGTTCTATTTTAAAATATAGGTTATTATATTTTGGTTTGAAGACACTAAAGACAGATACGTTTTGACTTAGGTACACTAAATATAACGCTAATATAAAAAAGGAAGTTAGCTATTTACAGGGAACAGTCAAGATTTCTTTAGATTTTGAACTTTGACTCGAACTCATCTCAGCGGCATAGAGATGAGATTCGTAATTCAAATGCGAATGTTGATGTGTTCTCAAATTATATAAAATTACTGTTATTATTTAAAAAAAAAACAATTTTCATTACCGTGGGAAGTTTTATCGAGGCGAAGATTTACCGATGACCTATACAGTTACGATTTTAAAACATGTCTTTAAAATATTAAATACCTCTAAATTTTACGCCACGGAATCCTATCACGGGCATTTTTTTATAAGCCCTTGGCCTGTTTTGTTATTTTGTAAGAAATAAGAATTTATTTTAAAAAATAGAAAAAGTGACACATTGAAAACTTACTAAGATAAATGAATCGAGTAAAAATTTATATAAAATGGTTACGTTTTTAATCAAAATTAAATTTTTTTTTTAATTTACACTTTTAATATCTTAACTTCATTACCATCATTATCACGTATTATCAATAAAAACGAGTATATTTGTCAAATTTTAGCTTTATTGCTGGTCAGAAATAGGAAAAATATCAGTGAATGTATAATGAATAACACTACTAGACAATAACGTGTATACTTATATTATTATTTTTTATATATTTAATTTTTACAGAATTAATTTTAAAATTTACGTTTTTAATTATAAGTTTAACATATAAAGTATGTTGGTTTAAATTAGTAAGAAAAAAGTAATTGGATTTTTTTATTCCAAACCTTGGGATAATGTTTTAATATTTTTAAGGTTTCCTAGAGTAGAGGTTAAAATTATTTTCGCTTTATTTATTTGCTGACTGACCAAAAAAATTATGTTCAAACACTTTGCTATCTTTATTATATACATTTATTAAACCCTCACAGAAAACTGGGTTTAATAGATAATATATATCTCGAAATTGTAGATGCAAGGTAATTTTTATTGAAAGTTCTAATAAAATACTAATATCACGAATTTTTTTACATTTTTCAAATGAAAGGTAGAAAAATTAAAGGCGAGGTATATGACATACCTACATGACTTCGAAGCTTGACGTTTCTTAAATAGCTTATGTATTAAAATGATAATCGAAAATCAATTTTATTCAGAAAAGCTTGTGCAAAGATATTCTACTCAATTAAATAGCAAACATTGGTTAAATATATGTAATAATACCTGCCATGAGTTAAAACAGCTTATAACATGAAAGAAAATAAAGCTGTCATATTATGTATACGTTTTATGTAATATGTAGATGTGTCTAAACGTACAAATATCAGAAATGGCTAAACAAATTTTAACACAAGCTGGTATGGAATAAGGTATGTGAATTTAAAACTTGATAACATCCTGAGCGAAAACGATAAATCAATTTTTCACATTCATTTTAAAGGATTCAACAAATAACGAGCTTGAATAATTTTAATGTACTGTTAAAACGTAAGCATAATCAATAATGGTAGGATTTTCAGTATACACACTAAATATAGAACGTTCCAATTAATTCAAAGTAGTGCTAAGTGTTATTGTCAAATAAATATGCTTAGATCACATGCTTATTTAATCGATGCGAAAAAACTTGAACAAATAACTTGAAGCAAGGAGAGATCAAACAAAAATTCAGAAAACGAGTAACAACTAATATTTCACTCTCATATGTTATGAAAATTACACGGATATATTTTTGGCTGAATTTTTATAAACGTCGTCTCGCTTTTGTTTTACGATTTATGGCTTCGCATTCACTTTTTCACGAGTACAATATTTCATGTAATCATATGTCACAGTTAAATTCTATGTCATTTAATGGAAATCAAGCTTCTAGTAAAATTTCAGAGGGGTGGTTATTGCAGTGGGAGTGGCAAATTTATTTCCATTCCGCACTTTTATGTCCCAGTAATTTATGATGTATTCTCATAAATAAATTAATGGTGTTATATTTTAGGTTTAAAATATCTTATGACGCTTTTATACAAGGATTTTTTTAATGTTTAATTAAGTTACTGTGCTTAAGGACAAAAGAAAGGTTGAAGTTATTTGAATCCAGTATTGAGTTTTATTTAAATTTGTAAATGAATTAATTTATTTCGTAATATCAAATAAAGTTCTTTCAAACTGCTTATGTGAGGCTACGTAAAGTAGTATCACCTGTGATCGAAATTCAATCAACTGCAACTATAAAGTAACTAAATTCAATTGGTTTTTCACACGATGAATTGGAATTTATTTGCATGCAAATTCTTAATTCTTACCTTGGTGCTATGAGGAAGAACGAGAAAGATAAAGAGGAAGCACGAGGGAATTAATGACAAAAATTGAGTAAACGTGTAAAATTCCTCACATGTAAATAATTAAACGATTAAAGGGTAGAATAATATAACAAATAAATAATGATAAATTATAATTAAATTTAAAAGAAATGAATAGTTGTGAAGTAAATTAAACAATTAAAAACCTATATGAAAACCTAAAAAAATATAGTTTATATTTAAACTATATTTTTGTACACACTAAATTATTTTATTCACTATGTTCAGAAATATAAAACGTAAAACCATCGAAAGATTGAAATTTACTTTACCCTACACATATCTGACTATGCGTAAAAACTAGTTGCTTTAATAAAATCACAAACATTTTGGAATTGTTGTCCCTTATGATTTATTAATGGTAATAGAAAATGTACAAATAATTAGAAGTTATTTTTTTTTAAAGTCGAACCGTAAAATAGTGATAGAATAACTCAAATTTATAAGCGTAGTCGAAGTTCGCTTATTTCGTGCGATGTTAAGTTAAAACTTTGTTATCAATAGAATTTTTACTTAAAAATTTAACACACATTCTTATTTCATTAACTAATGATTCCTTTGTATTTAAATTTTTAATGAAAAGAACAACGCACTTAACCTTTATCATAGTTGTAACAAAGCTTTGTTTCACCTGGCATAAGATTGAATATATCGTTATTTATTAAAATGTAATCTTTATTTTTTGGTATTAAAAAATTAATTTAAAATGCTTTGTGTTAAAATGTTTTGAGAAGTGTGGTCATTGACATTATTAGTTACATTTTTGTTATCTCCGAATAATTTCCGTGGTTTTTTAATAATATTTGCTATGATAATTGCCTTGTTTGCAGTTACCAATTTGTTTTAAAAAATCAAATAAATCTAATTAATATAAAACAGATCTCATATTTTGAGTTAAGTTGACACTATGAAATGTACTCATCACATCTTATAAAGCAATTTTTAAGTAATTTTGCACGTGACCCAATTGCAACAACCGGTAAATTATGACGAAAATTACCGCATAAACAAATGTTTTACCTTTGTTTTTGCGGTTTAAATTTAATAGCTTCAACAACTCTCTGTAACTTTTTATACTTGAAGTAAAAATGAAAATTTCATTAAATTATTATATTGACCTTAGTTACTATTTCCTATAATATTATTCACCGAAGACTATACATTTGAGCTAATGTCATGATACTGGACTTCAGCAATATTGCCTTAAGATAGTTCTTTAAATTGTAACTATTAACGAATAGGACCGAAACTATCAAGTTCCACAAATTTTGTCGTTAACCTTGGAGCCAGTAACCTAAATAATTTACCTGCCAAATTATGACTATTCAAAATATCTTCAATTTTAATAAGACATTTTTAAAAAGTAATATCTTTTAAGCTACAATGCTAAAGCTTTTGCTGACCCATTCAGTGTACAAACAAAAGCAAATAATGGACGAAATTATGGACGAATAATGCATTTTTAACCGCATCTCGTTCTTATCCCATTCTAAAGTAAACTTCTTGTCTATATAATAAATAAATTTTCAAAACTAATGATAAAGAGCGATTGAAAATACGTAGAAAATTCATAAATATGCCATATTACTTCAATTGATTCGACGTAACAACCACTCAAAACAGTTTCTCACACGATTAAAGTGAAAGACAATTTTTCGTTTGTCTACGAGATTCGAAAATGTCTGTTCGTATTTAATGTTTTTTTTTTGGTAAATATAGAAGGTCAAAAATGTTTGTCTGTGATTAATAAAAATATTTGATTCAATAAAATTGTACCTATATCATATTATACATTTAATTAAATCGTTAAACATCATAAAAGTATAGGGTTATTAGTTCAGTATTACAGTTGAGTACCAGCTCAGTATTGCATCAAATCAGACAGAATTGTTTCAGAGATGTACTACAAAAGTTTCTTAAAAATCAAAAGTTATAGTCGAATGTTCCACTAGATTTTAAAAAGTTACATTTTAGTGTATTTTCCAAGCCGAAAAAATCTTCTAAAATTGGTATACACGTTATTAATTTTTTAAGCTAGTTTAACGTGTAACTTGAAATGCAGTATATGACTTCTCATTTTATTAATTGCCATAATTAAATAACAATAATTATGTGATATATATATATATATATATATATATATATATATATGTATATATATATATATATATATATATATATATATATATATATATATATGTGTGTATATATATATATATACATATATATATATATATATATATATATATATATATATATATATATATAAACATATACACAGACACATATGCATGTATGTAAATATGTACTTTGCATATTATTGGCATGACGTTACAATGAAAATATTCAGCACAAACTTCTTAAATGTGCAAGTATTCCAGAATACACTTATCTATATCTTCATATACACAAAACATCGATTCTTAATTATCAACAGTGTGCATATGTTAAACTTTATTTTACAGTAAAGATGGCTCTTTATCAATATTACTTCCTGTATCTAATTTACAAATTTTTCATAACGTTGTATGGTTGCGTGAGCGAGTATGAAAATTTTCTAATAGTATTAAAGGTTGATTTATGCTCGTTGAATTAATTTAACCTCACTTTATGTTAGTAGATTAAATTTTTGCACCACATTTTTGGTTTCATAATATGTATCACAATATTGTCAAACTTATCAACTCGTCATTATTTTGTTTGTAAATTTTTGCGCTGCTGAAAATTTTGTTACACTACTATTATCTACTTGTCATATAATTAAAAGAAAATCTAGAATACATAGATTTCATATCTGTTTATAATTAATAAAAAAAAAATAATATAATAATTCCTATATTTTAACTGCTACTGCAACTTTTTCATAAAATGAGATATCTTTAATAGCTATTAAGTGATTATTGTTTGTGTAAAGTGGAAAGTTAGAACTTGAGTAGGGGGTTTAGAAATATTTTAATGATAACATACTGCCAATCATCCTCACCTTCACTATTATTTTATTTCTATACAAAACTTTTATTTCGCATAAATGTTTTAAAATTTTATTTCAAACCAGATGTTGTAAGATGTATTTTTCGTCAAAGTTAGATTATTCCATGAATCCTTTCATTGTTCAATTATTGTTTAATGTTTCTGTAGGTCTTCGCTTCTCTCCTGTTTCTCTCCATTTCTACTAAATCGATTCTGTTTTTATTTTTCACATATCCATCTCATTCTTATTCGACGATGAGTTTTATTTTCAAAAAGAAAAGTTCTACTTGATACTACGAAATCAGAAAATAAATGAACAGTTAACTATTAACAAAGTATTAAAATTACAAAGAGTATTTAATAGTAATTTTTGTTCTGTTGTATATGCTTAACTTGCTTAAGCTATTGTTGCCTTGGTTAAGCAGACTTAGTATTTTTAGAGGTATAAATCGTTATTTCGTTGTCGATATATCTTATTTTTAGCCAAAAAGATTCATTTATGAAATTCTTGTATATAATGAATAATCTCGATTTTTGTATAATTTCATTACGCGATATTTAATATTTTTATTTAGTCTTCACTCTAATACAAGTTTTTACAATATTTTGCGTGACTTTTATATAATTCAATCGGCATTATATTAATGGGTACTAGATTAGATATATCTAATGTGACATACTATTTAATTTTCTTTAATATCCACTATTATTTGGAAAATAACCAATATCACCACTATCACTAAACCATGCAAGAATGTTTATTAACCATACAAATACTTTATAACAATATATATATCAACTAATATACTTCTACATTTTATGCCGCAAACAGTTTCGTACTTGCCACAAACCAACCACTGTTACAAATAATTCCAACCTTCGGCATAACAGTAACAATACCAGGACTCCTAGTATTATATCGTATAGTACATATAATATACCCATCCTTCTTAAATTGAAGGTAGAAAAACAATTGAAGCTCAATACTGTCCTTATATGAAGAACTGCCGCTAGCTGGCACAATAAAAGTCTAATCTTTAAAGGCTTGAAAGTTTTACAATAAATTAGTTAGGTAATATAAATAAATTTGTACATAAATGTGCATACTTTTATTTCAGCATGCAAAGGAAGCAATCTTATCCCTGGATACACAGTGTGAATCGTGTTGTTAAAATTTAGTCTGTTTAAAAATATAAGCGTTTACGGTCGTTTTCGTGAATTTTCATAGCTTATTATTCGCCAGGTAAGTGGTAACAAATATGAATAATTTAAATTATTATGAACCATTTTCAATACATTTTTGTTAATTTGAATCATGATGGCGTAAACTGAGACGATAAATTAGTATATTGTATGTGACTACATATATTTTAATGTAGAAATCGCTCCGATTCGATAAATACTATGTCGGAGGCTACGGCCTAGAAAGTGGTCAGTCATTTTGCTCTAATGGGGAGCAGTGAGAACTCTAATGGAGAGAGTTTATAATATCATACCATAAATTAAAATGTTATTTATTGATCACTTATATTTCTTTTATAAAAGTAAATAAATTATGAAAAAAACAATCTGCCATTTCAACACTTCTGCAATTGTAATTCTGTTATTACTTTTGTTCATTCCTTTTGCATTTACATTCAATATAAGTAATTAACAATAAAACTAACAGCATTATTTTATTTGAACAAATTCTAAATTCAATGAAATAACATAATTAAATTAATACTCAGTTTAAAGTTATTCGAGCCTTTATTATATTTAACCAGCTAGGTAGTAAGTACTTATTAATCATATAGTAATAGAATGTAATACAACTTCAATGGAATTCAGCAGCAAATTCGGAAACTGTATTGGTTTTAAATTTCTCATTTTCCCGTTGAACCGAAATAAAATATGATTAATCATTCATAAAAAGGTTAATGGTTAGAGTGAAATTAGAATCAATGCCTATTCGATAGTTTTTGAATGCCGTGTTCAAATTATGGCAGCTGCATTCTTGAATGTATTGGTCATATTGCTTAAGAAATCCGATACTTTCTCAAATAGAAAAAAATTATTCATGAAAATTAAGTTTATAACTGCAATTCAGTTATAGATATCTACTATCCATTATTTTATCTGCGGTCGCAAAAAGTTTTAATATAAGTTTAATATATGCAAGCATCAACTGACACATAAGATGAACTGCAATTTATACATTTATATAGCTGTGAATATCTCGCTCATGTGGTTTCAAGGAAAATTGACTTACGTATGCTAATTATAATTTAGTTATTTTTTTTTAATGGATTAATATACTTTACATGACTCGGATGATTAGCACCAGTTTATGCGCTGTATGATGTCTATTCAAATTTATACATCTTTCACCAATTGATGAAAAAGAAAATATTTATTTAATGTTTAATGCTCACGAATATTATAAGTGTTTGCTATTTGTTATGGAAAGCAATGATTGTGACACTTATGTTAATTAACATTCTGTGAAATTTTTATTAAGTTTAGTTTATATTTCTATAGTTCATGTACGTGTTTTTTTTGCACATAAAATTCGAAAAAAATTCAAACCACGGTGTAAATCTATGGCAGTGATTACCTGGATTTCTACATTATGTAAATTATCACAGAATTTGGATTATCATTGAGATATTGTAGAAAAGTAACGGTGGGATTCGAATAATAGTTAAATTAACTATAATTGAAGATGCACAGAAATAGCCAAAGTTATGACATTTGATATTAAAATCGTTTTACTCCTAAATATATTTTTATTATATTGAATATATTTGGCGTTAATTTTGTAGAAATTCATTATTCACAATTAAATGAAACTACGTGATGTAGTATTATTTCTACTATCTTTAATTTCTTTACCGCGACCTAGGTTTCGTTGTATTACATCTTCAGGTGGGATATTAGGTGGGATAATCTTTGCTAATATCCCACCTGAAGATGTTGTAATACAACGAAACCTAGGTCGCGGTAAAGAAATTAAAGATAGTAGAAATAATACTACATCACGTAGTTTCATTTAATTGTAATTGTATATTTTTGTTTTTAAGTAAGGAAGGTATACTTTTAATATAAAATTTTATGCTGGTTAATTTACGTTGAAATTATACCTTCTTTAAATAAAAACTAAAACATGTTTAAAAATCTAACGTCACACATCTATTGCCTTGAATTGAATGAGTCTGTTTTACTTTTTATTATTTTGCTTTTTGTTTGTTTCTAAAAAAAAGCCTAGACCGATTTAAAGATTGATTGCAATTATATTCGATAACGACTTTATATCTTAGCAAGTGAATGCTTTTATATTAACAAAAACTTATTATTCGTTACATAAGTTAAAGTGAACCAAGTACAAATTAGAATATTAAATTAACTAAAATCAATTGGCTTATCAATACACTTAATATTACACATTCAACAAAATTATGAGTATAAGTCGATCAAAATATATTTCACGTTATGTGCTATCAAAATACAATTAAATTAAGTGCGCATCGGGATTTATTTGGACTACCACTATAGTTGTCCCCATTTATATTAAATAATATCATACCGAATTTTGGTCATTTGCACTATATATTACTTAGAAAAATATAGTGCGCTAAACATATATTTTAGTAATTACTTAAATGGTTATTGATACAGAGTTGACCAAAAGTAATATTTTGTTACCGAAATAAATATGCATTGAAGTTAACAAAGCGAGTTGGTAAGGCAATATAAACACACCTCACTCTAAGCCTATTAATTGTCAACCTTAGCTAACAAAGTCTGTTCTTGTTTCGGTTTTATTATTGTAGTTATTGCTGGTGTTTCTTGAATTAACAAATAATTAAATTGTGATCAACCAACCAAATAAAAACTACGGGAAGAAGACTATACGCAATATCTCTCAAAACGTATAAAAGGTTCTAAAATCGCTATCAATAGTGTAAAGAATAATGAAGTAACAAATACAATGAAATTCACATAACTGTATTTGAAACTCTCGATCCCACTCTATACCTTTCAAGAGTTATGCTGACATTGTGAATTTTTTGAGCTATGATTTACTTAGACTAAGATGGAATTAGGCATATTTATATTATATATATATATATATACATTTAATAAAAAAAAATATTATTGTACATTATTTCGTCCCAAATTTTATGTTTCTTTTTTAATAAATATTGAAAAGGTATATTAAATTTTCTTACAAGCTTTTTTTTAACCTGCAATAACACCTTTTTTTAGTGCGCAATAATTTCCTTGCCTATTTTTTGAATTATTTAATTTTTAGAATATATTTATCCACGTATTTTATTTCAAAACATAATACGATTTTCTTCCAAAAGTTTCCAAATATATTAACACGTCAACCTACAAGTCATCTTAATACAACTCAATGTTGAGGTAATAACTTTCTATTACAATGAAGGCGGGTAAAAAATTAATGGGGGGAAGTGAATATCATTGTAATAAATTAATGTTTGCATTCACCCTTATTTCAACATCACTTGCTGTACACATTACTAATGCCAAACCAGCTCCATCGTTTGGAATCCACACGAACCCAGTTTGATGCATCAATGTTTTCAAAAAGTTCGTACAATATATGAGGTAGTATGGTTTCTTTCCTTTACTATTTCCCATCGTTTTCCATTTAAAAAAATTATCTTTCAATTGATAAAAAGAAATGTTATATGCCTCGTATTATGTAGTGACTTTTCATTCTTCGTAACCAATCATTTCCTGTTATCATATTGGAACTCTTCAGTTTCACGCTGTAGCCAACTGCTCATCCAACTGCATCTCGTCGCGGTCGCAGATTTTAATTTATTTATGACTAGGTGAAATAAATTTTTAGAAATAAGTCGTTATTTTTTGTAGTCCTTTTGTCATTTTTTTCATATCTGATCTATAAGTTAACATTTTTTTTAATCGTGTTACCTGTAAAGTATCGAAAAATTTGTGAATTAAATAAATACATTTTTCAGAAAAATCAGCACGGTGAACGGTACGGGATAGTAGATACGACAGAAAATTATATGTATTCAGTCACGTGTGTGACATCGTGTATTAATTTTGGCCTTCACAGAAATTATTATACAATTTAATTTTAATGCATTATTATGAAAATCTGTGAAGTGGGAGTACTATACACAATTATATATGTGTATGTGTATGTATATATATATATATATATATATATTTATATATATATATATATATATACGTAATTTATGACATACGTTTTTATTGAAAGCCAAAGGTTAGAAACGATTAGAAATAGTGAAGACGAAGAAAATTCATTCTTTTTAAAGATAGATTTATTTAATTTTGTACTATATCAGAATTCAGTCTACTAATCGGTTTACAGTGGGATTTATTCTAGCTGCCAGCACAATTTTACATTTAAAAACCATCACAAAAATGTTCAATTTAAAATGAAAATATCTTTGAATCAAATTATTTTATTATAACCATAAGATTATAATTATTATAACCATAAGATATTATAACCATAGTGACTATAAATAGATAATTTATAGTCGGTATGGTTATAATCTCAATTAGACAGTACATTTTAACACCAGTCGTAATAAATTAAAAATTTTTAAAATTAATTTGCTTCAAAGATATTTTTGTTATAAATCGAATATTTTTGTAAAGGTTTTTAAATGTAATGACATACCTGCAATAAAATTTAATTAAACGCTTTACACGAGCGCACAAGTTTCATTTTATATCTGTTGCCTAAAGCGAAGAAAATGTTTATCACGAAATACTTCCGAAGCTCCTACCTTTGAAGAGTTTAATGAACGTTTCAATTACGACCTTTAAATTTCTTTCCCGTTTGGCGGGAAAGCCGTTTCTCTCACACCAGGAACTGTTTGTATTTGCTGTCTGGCTGACCTGTCCATTAAGCTGTCGATAGCTGAAGTATCTTCGTAAAGATCCCTTGTAATAACTATATGTTATATAATAATTGAATTTCTAAAGTTAAAAGTAGCGTTAAATATTAATTTACGATGACTGGAATACCTTAAGAAGAGGTAAAATTAATAATAGAAACTCCTTGCTATTTTGCTGGTCAATATATGTTTCGTTTTCATTTTGAATTCTATGTTAGGAAAAGATAATTTTTATAAACTGACATTACGAAGTTAATTTTTTATATTTAAACAAAATTACATTTCTAAATTTAATTAAACTGATCACATTTCTAAGGACGAAACCTCAACATACGACTAGATAGGCACATGGTAGTCGAATAATTTTCCTTTTCTTTTTTAATTAAAGTCCTTTTTAAAATTTCGGCGCTGATTCTTTTTGCAAAGTTGTTTGTGTCCTTGTGGATAATAAATAGAAGAATTATCATTAATAATTGGATTTTAACGTTGTTTAAGAATGTACTTGGAAAGTGGAATCGACTTTTCTTTTCATATTAATTATCATAAATTTGGTAATCGTCTGCCTTATAATTAAATCGTATACTTTTAGATCTTTTACGAATGTTATTTTTGCATTTGTTATTCTTATAAATGGATGTAATATTATTTATTAGCATAAAACATTAAAGAAGATGCATTTTATTTAATGTTTCATATCCTACTAATATTATAAACGCGAAAGTTTGTGAGAATGTATGGATGGATTTTTGTTGCTCTTTCACGCAAAAACTATTCAACGGATTTTGATGAAACTTCACAATAATATAGCTTATAAATCAGGCTAACATATAGATTATATTTTGTGATTTGGATAATATATAACGGTATGAATCAACTAAATCGAAAAAATACCTGTCTTTTGAGAGTTATCTTGGCATGCTCTACCTAAACCGTTAAAATTACATGAAGATAATGTGCAGTGGAATTGTTTCTCATAAATAGTTTTAATTAAAAGTCCGCGATAGCATATATCTGCATTTTATGTGGAAGCCATTAAAATCAAAATAATCGGGCCTGAATATTAATAATTTGAATTCTTTTTTTATAATGCACATTTCATAGTATTAAATGAATTCTTATTAACATAGATACATTTATCGCTTTTGGTATGTAAAGAAGATAAAATTTGTCTTTTGCATTAAATAATATGCACAAATAATTTAAAAGTTACCACGATATGAATTACTTCAGCGGAGCGCTATTAAAATATGCCGGTGATACGCTGCTGTGAGTCGGCGGTGCGGATGGCGCGTGCAGCGAGGGTGGAGGGGCACACGTCACGTGTCGTATCCGAGTGCCCGACCTGAACGCGGGCAGACGAGTGAGAACACGCGCTACAGAGGTGAAAATAGGATGCCTTTTACCTCGGAAAGTTAGGACAATCAGGCTGGTGACATGTAGACAAGTAAGTAAAAACTAGCAAAAATATCGATGATTTTAAATATGTCATATCTCTTTAAATCTATATGGGAATAAAATTAAATGCCTTTTCCGTACGTTAATATTAATGAAATCTTACCAAAAGGATGGTCATTTTGATGTTTAAATAATTATATTCAAAATAACAATCAATATTTTGTTAATAATTACTAGTATTATTACACTTTTTATTACAACGTATTTTGATAATAATAATTACTTTTTATTTAGTTATTTTGTTGTCAATAAAGACAATTTTCTTTATAAATGAGC
Organism: Druceiella hillmani; assembly: GCA_039881145.1. Lineage (NCBI taxonomy): Eukaryota > Metazoa > Arthropoda > Insecta > Lepidoptera > Hepialidae > Druceiella > Druceiella hillmani. The sequence continues at coordinate 25,327,969 of JAYKKI010000007.1, forward strand.
CACGAACTATATTTTGATATGACATCTGAACTACGTAAACGTGCATTGATGACACATACATGCGTAAATTGTTTATCATTATTAATACAAATATTTTATTACCCGTTGTTCATCTAGTCATTGTGAGCCCAAATAATTCTCACTTGAAATCTTCACAAGCAAATGAATAATGTAAACTAAATTGTTATAAAATATTTTCCTTAGTTCGGATGAAATGATGGGGTCTCTTTTTGAAAATTCTAGAGCCATAGATCCAATAAATATGTTAGTACTCCTAAGTACTCGTATCGAAAATTAGTGATTAACTTTGGCTTAGCTTCTATGGAGACGATAGTGGACATGATTTGCATCTAACTATGAAAATTATTGACAGTTTTTTTCCTACCTACCTAGAATCTACGAAAATTATTAAGAGTTTTTTTTGTCATATCATCAACGGTTTTCTTTGTCGTTATTACTTTCATTATCTGACGCTAAACGCTTTATTTTAGCATATAATATATTACGTCTTAAAATAAAGCTCGCTTTGACAAGACTCAGTTTACAGGATGAAAAATATTTGATATATTTCACCAAAAAGAAGAAAAGCAAAATGTTATTTATTAGTGGCGATGAAGTAAATACGCATCATCTTTCTTCAAAAATTATCTCTGAAATTTAGCTTAAGTGAAAATTTTGAAAGATTAAATGTATGTTGGTTATTTCCATAAATAGTATAAACGATGAAACAATCATTATATGGAAATGAAATATTATCAGTAATAGGTTGCTATAAGAGCAACATAGTCACCTCCGATCCAGTCCCCGGCCTGTACCCTTACCGCCATCAGAGTCCGTCCTTTTTTACTGTTTTTTTTCTGTTTAGCGTAGAGAGTAAAGAAACTTTTAACGTGTAAATTTTTCGTCTAATAAACTTGATATATAGCATTTAATTTACCTTAATTATATTATAGAGTTTACGAGAATATTTAATTTAATGATAATGTAAAGGTTATAGTCCAAGAAGCTCTAGGAATCATGTATTTATCAGACTATACTCATTGTCTCCGAAAAGCAGTATAGTGGAGATTGACTTTAAAAAGCATTTCATAGCCGATATATAGAACTTCATTATATAAATATAGACGCAAGAAAATTATGCATATATGGACTCAGAGCTTACTGTCACAAGATTTTATGTAATATTTTCAAGAGGTATCGAAAAGACAAAACTGAAACTTTTCTATCAATACAATGCAAAAGTGATAAATCAAAATTTACACTTTTCAAATATGTAGTAGGCACAATACACATAATTGATCCATTGCGGACTAGAATCCAATTTTTAACGTCGATGAAGTTGTGGAGTGAAATTTGGAAAAGGCAATCGTGGCCTCAAATTTAAATGGGGAACGACATTTACAGTGTTTGCTAAGCAAATTAATAGACTTACTTAAGGCTGTCCCATTAGATGTCGGCTAGAGAGTGTGATACCAGCATAAGGTGAATTAGTTTTCTACTTACAGAGCGAACTATAACGAAACCAAAAAATGTCCATTGTTCCGAAATCTATTATGAACTCTAGTACATGTGGTGTAACGATTTTGATTCAGTTCAAGCAATTATAACTTAATTTGGAATGCAAAAAGAAATGCTAATATGATTATTTACTTATAAGATGGGGATATTGAATATATTTGGCGTTAATTTTGTAGAAATTCATTTTTCACAATTAAATGAAACTACGTGATGTAGTATTATTTCTACTTTCTTTTTGTCTATTTCTACTTTCTTCTGTACCTAGGTTTCGTTGAATTACATCTTTGCTAATAGCCCACCTGAAGACGAAACCTAGGCCGTGGTAAAATAAATAATACTACATCACGTAGTTTAATTTAATTGTTGTAAGATGGTATTTCATTGTTTCTGTACAAAATATCTACAATAAAAACCTTTTTAATCCATAAGTACTAGCTTTTACCACCGCTAGGGAAACCGCGGGAAATATAGTCAAAAATATACAGGAAAGGCGGTGGTTATAGTCAAAAATATACAGGAAAAAATCAAAACATGCAGCGCTATCTAGAATTATGAAAACAAACTAAGTGCTAAACCTTTATTGTCTTTACTATTTAAAAAAATAACAACGAAAACAAAAATATTTCTATCTAAATTAAGGATTAAAGCTAATTATTTTTTTGTTGCTTATGTTGCGTATGTAGCATTTCAAAAAATCACGTCTATCCGTAACATCGTTGCGACATGGCTTTGTTGTTCCCATTGTCTACTTTCTTGTTTCAAGTTAATAATTTTCCCGAAGTAATAAGATTTCCCGAAAGAAAAGTTTCCAAGTTCATCTATTACTCCGTTACGATGTGAGAGAACAATATATCTACATACTTTCCCATTTGAAATATTAATTAAGACTGTATATTAGTTATGATTCGAATCTATTCAGAATGAATCGATTACGCTGGACGAAAAGTAGTTTGCGTCACCCGCCGACTACCTCTGTACAAAAAGTCACTCTGGTTTATTGTTCCACTGTAATCTGAAAAAAAGACAAACAAATACACTTTCCCATTTATATTAGTTGGAATTTTACTACTAGCAGGAATAAAATGTACCGGGTTGGAAGATGCTTATGTTATTTTCTTACCCCCCAACTACGTTTGTGTAAAAAATTATGTCGATCCGTAGCCCTGTTATAGAAAAACACTTTTCCATGGTAAAGAAAAACACTTTTCCCTATATAATATCAGTTAGGATTATTATATTAACAAGAAGGATATTTCCAGGGTGATATATCATTCCGCAGCTAATTAATTACTTTTATGAAAAAATCATGTGAAAGAAGGACAAACCCAAACATTTTTGCATTTTTCGTATTATTTGGGTTTGTAGTATTATTTAGGATGAGAAGTACCCAGTGTTGAACTAGCCTGTATCATTTCTCGGCCCATCAACCATCGCTGTGCCAAAAATACATTCCATCCATTGCTCCGTTGCAACGTGGAAAAAGCACAAACAAATATACTTATGAAATTATAATACTAGTTAGCATTATTATATTGGTTAGGATGAAATTTCTCGCGTTGAAAAATAACCTACGCAATTTCCTAGCCCATCAACTACCACTTCGCAAAATATCACGTCGATATGTACCTCCGTTGCGACATTAAAGAAGGATAAATAAATGACCTTTCGCATATGCAATTTTACTTACCATTGTAATATTAGTTACGATGACATTTTCCCAGCGGGAATGTAACCTATGTCGTTTCCCAGCCAGCCAACCATATGTACGTAAAAATAACATAGATCCATAACTCCATTGCCATTTGAAAAAACGACAAATAAACGCACTTCGCCTTTATAATTTTGTAGACAGAAATCTAAATAAATAATTAAATTGAATGATTCTGTTACTCCTTAATACGTATGTAACGATTAAAAATTCACGTTGATCCGTTGCTCCGTTGCTGCCTTATTGACTTTGATTTTATTTTCAATTTCAAATAATAAATTTCCCATAGTAAGAAGCATTCCAATTTTTTTCTCTTGCTACCTTAATGCAAATTATTACTTGTGGGTCCTGTTAGGTCGAAAGTAATATATAGGTAATTATTTATCATATACGGCCAACTTAAAAAAATACATGGAAATTTGAGGTTTCAGTATAATTTATACTTTCTTAAAAAAGTTTCCATTTATAATTTTTTTAATAGGTTGCCTTACACTTTAATATGCTGGTTTTAATATGTATACCTTACAATTAATTTAACAATGATTTCTAACAAGGACAAAGCTAGTTATAAAAATAAAACGTTAGCGGTTTTGTTTTCTTTGCAGATTAAGTTCAAAGATTCATGTTCAATTCAAGTATTTATATTAAATGGATCCTAAGTCACTTATTTCCAGATAATATGCATTTTAAAAATGATGGAAGAAGCAAACACATCAGCAGCTTTGGAAAATATTACGGAATTCACTTTTTTGTATTTAAATTCTTATTCACGTCAAAATATGATATTTGATGATTAAATTTTTAAGTCGTTTTTAATTTACACATAAAAACCAATTAGATGAACCAAGGTGCATGTTAAAAGACCTTTTTTTCCTTTAATATATATTATTGTACTATAAGGCAAAAGGTTTTATAGTCGGTATTAATTAGAAGTCACAAATATAATAATATATAAATAAATAAATCGATAAAGTCATATGTGGAAAAAAATCATTTTGCATAACCGTTCCAGTTAGTTGACCTAGTCAATTGAGGAAATCCTAATTTATACTCTAATAATACTAAAATTGATTATTATTGTGTATACGCAAGTCTAATAATACGTAATAAATATAATGAAAAAGATCTAGATAATGCGGATAAGCTATAAATTTGTTACGGCATTCGCAACGCGTATATTAGTTGTTTTATCATAAGTAAATATTTATTCATCAGCGGTGGCATTTTGTAAATACATTCTTGAAGACACATTTACATCTTTGGCTAAAAATTTTATTTTTACGGAGTTTACTTTAAACTCTAGGAATACGTAATACAATGGAACGAAAAACTTGATATATTTTTTATAATTTTCTATTTCATATTTAAAAAGACATTTTAAAACATCTGCAAACATGTAGATTTCAGGCCCCTAGTTTCCGAAACTATTGAAACAGAAATTATTAACAAGACAGAGTTAGTGAAGACTGACTGGAAACTTACAGGAAATTTATAGCAAATAGGTACGGGAAATACCTAATATTTTTTTAAACAAGTACCGTGTTGTTACGCCTGTGAAAGTTATATAACAGGTCGACATATATTTACGTTGTAAATAATTAATGTTTAAAACTATTTTCATGGAAATAATATGCACGCTCAAATGTTTGTAAATGCCAAAATTTGTTGGAAGCCTCGTAGTGTGAATTTTACTCGTGCTTTAGAAGTTTTTTTTATTTAATATTACATTTGATATTATCTTCCTCAATCATGTTGATTTTATTATGTATTATCAAAATCATATTAGTTTAATGATTGTTAAGTGTGAACTAAATTCAAGTTCTTTTGGCCACGAATCATTCTAAAAGCGATTATTTTCTGGTCATAATATGTAATAAAAAATAATCCTATTTATGGTTTATCTGTAGGAACATAAATAACTTAAACCTTCGAATTATAATATGAACGGTATAAATGTTAAACTTTAAAATAAAATTTAGTTTCTGAAAATTGTAAAATTTCGACGTTGAATATATTAGTTTAACCTTAATCTAACCTAAATTTTAAGTCGTTAAATTATAGTACATTTGTTTTAAAATGAAATTATATTATGTCGTAGTAATAGTATTTTTATTATAATATAAACATTATAATTTAACCTTAAACACACAATTAGCATATGACTTTTGTAAAAAGTGCTATTTCATTTATTGAATACATTTTCAATGCCTTATAAATATGTGTATATATATACACAAATATCTATATATATATATATATATATATATATTCACAAATTTTATCAAAGTATTCTAAACATGCTAATATACATACAGAATTATTTCGTTATTTCTCATCGCTTGTTACTATACATAAATAGTAACAAACTCTCCTACATAATATCAATGCTTTACTATTTCCTATGTAACACTCTCTTTGTTATACTGATAATATTTGAAAAAAGGTTTTCTCTCAAAGTTATATCTTCTCACTACATAATTGATCGTTATAGCCACAGCCTATTAGATTCTTAATTGCAAAGTCTGAATAAAATTACTCTTTTTCATAAGAAAAAGAATATTTTTTTTTTTAATTAATTAATTAGGGTGATAGCGTGCACGCTAAACTCGACAACCGTTTAGCCACAGAATACTCAACTGCAAGCCCCAAACGCTCTTATGAAGATTATTTTGTTCATTTTCACTTTCATATTTTTGATTATATTGTCATATTTAAGTGCAGCACTATATTAAGTTCAAAACAAAAACCTGTTCGCAAAATTTGCAGCTTGTAAAAATTACTTATATAATCTTACTAATTTATAATATTATTTTAAACACACCACGTAATTCAATTAAAGTTTAGCTAGAGCGTTTTTAATTTAACTTTTATAGTATTTTAGTGTTATAAACTGCTCGATATTGTATATACGAGTATATAGCAAAAGAATTATGTTGAGATATGCATGCTGATCGGTAGTAATTTGCATTTTATGCATTTTTTAAATGCAGAATCCTTTATTCTTTTTGTTTGTTTGAAACGTGTATTAATTAAATATGATAAACTAAATTATACAATCGTTATATTGTAAATACGTTTGTGTCATTTTTTCATAGAGTCGAATTACAAGAGTTAAAAAATAAATTTTTAACAAAAAATATAAACATATAGAGATTAAATATAAATCTGTAATTGAGTAAGTAGATTAAAACAGTACAAAATTGAATTATATAAGGACAATTGATCAATATGCAAATATGTTTACAACATATTTATCTAAAAAAAAATTTATATCAAATAACAGAAGGAATTGGGATGTTAATAGTCTTATTAGGGCAGTATCAGCTAGAGTAATATTTATTATTTATCAATCTGTAATATATATTACATGTTTATTTATTAGAATTTTATTATAAATTATTACATGGCATATTAAATGCAAAGTTAAAAAAATATATCTATGTAAGTACAGAGTAAATATCATTAAAATAAAATTGTAAAACTAAAAGTATAAAAAGTAAAGTAGTAAAACTTTAACATAAGGAATAAAATTGTAAAAAGGTAGAATGACAAATTTGAAGTGTAAAACTCCATATTTAAAAACAAAAATTAGATAATATAATACGTAAAACATAAAGATGAAATGATAAATTAAAAATGTGAAACCACATATGTAAATATACATCTTAAGTAAAGTAAAAGTTAAAACGTAAAATTAACAATATAAATTAAAATTTAAAAACAAAGTTCAAACTTAGGTAAAGTTAGCTGCATATCCTTGCGCACAGTTGTAAATATGAAATGTCAATTGTATGTGTAAAAGCGAAACTTGAGTTAGTTGTATGATTCTGTGCACATTTGTAAATATGAAATGTTAAATGTATGTGCAAGGCATGAGCTTAATTAAAGACAGTTAAATATCCTTGTGTATTATTCAATTATGTTAAAAGGTCTCTAGTGGTATGTAAAACACAAGAGTTGTGAAATAACAATCAAAGAAAAGTTAGATTTAAAATAGATATATTTGAAGGAACGTAAACAAAATTAGAATTAATATAGATATACTTAGAATAAGGTTCACAATGTAAATAAAGTATAATATTTTCGTGTAAGGAAAGTTCTACTTAAGGGTGAGTGTTGAATATTTTTTATCATCATGAGGTCGCCGCTTCCTGCATAGTCTATGGTAGAGGATATATGAAACGCAATTCTGTCATTGCACTTCCAATGTTTCTGTTTGATAACGTCAAGAGTTGCGGTGGCCATGTGTACCTATTTTCTCATCCAGGAACATCTAATTAATCAACCAAGTGATTCCACTATTGCAGGAATAATCTAACAACAACTTTCTTCAAATTTTTCGTCACCTTGGAAGTAAAATTGTTGTATTACCAATAAAAATGATCTCATTCTCTAAACTTTCAGAAATATGACCTCGATTTCTGGTATCGAGAAACATGGAACGTGACATAAGGAAAACTTTAGCTGGAGGTATTATATAATAATAGTTAATCCTTTAACTAAAGCCATAAAAATATTATATCAGTAATAATATAAATATCGGATGAGTTTGACGCAGACATATTCGATTCCGTTAAGACACAGTATTCGGGAATCATCTAAAACGAATTCGTTGCTAACTCATTCTTTTCAGAAAGCCGTTATTCAGATTGGATATATATATATATATATATATATATATATATATATATACATATATATATATATATATATATATATATATATATATATATATATATTTATATATATTTATTTATAAGTATGTATCATTAAAAGTTATCTAACCAAGGAATACTACCAAATGCTGACCAAAGAAATACTATGATTTTCTTGTCGATTGTGTCGGTTTTCTTGCGAGTTGTGAAAATATTATAGATAAATTTTTACCATTTTAAGAGATCGACAAAATCCCACATTTATACATGCATGGTGTTCGTGTATATATTTCATATTAGTAGTCACCTTCTTGAGGTAAAATATTTGTACTAGTAAATGGGATTGGTTTTTAATTTTCTCATTTGATTGCTATAAAAACTTATTTTCTTATAAATTGTTTTAAATATAAAAGTGTGCAAAACGGTAGAAACTATTTTATAAACATTTATTCATCCAAAAATATATAGCAGGCATATCAAGTCAGCGGATTTATTTGACATACTCTTGCGAAGAGTGTAACTCTACCTAAAGAGTAGAGTGGTATTCCATCGGCATACATTTTTAGAACCACTGCTTAATACTCGTTAAAGATATTAAGACAATTTATTTAAAATAAATATGACAATTAAGTGAAGACGTTAAAGTAGAAATATAGAGGTAATTATTCTCGACGGCTATAATAATTGCAGTCTCGACGGCAATAATATTGTAATAGAAGTATACATTACACTTTCATTACAATTTTTATTTGTATAACTATAACTTTTATTACTATTATATTTCAAACACGAACAAAAACTTAATTAATGTGTGGTTATTCAATTTAATTTTTGGTATCTTTCGTACTTTTCATAAACCGCGTCTCGTACAAGCGTCTATAATAGCTTAGCATACATGGTTGTATTTAATAAATATTACTACTCGATTAATATGTAATTACATATTTGAAATATTGTAATATTTATTAAGATAAATAATAAGATTTAATATAAGACTTATTATTTAACGGAACTTAAATTTATACTCCGCTTACTCAAATGTTCATATTTAAATACTATTTATAAATGGTTTCGTTCCGTAATATTTTTGAATATGTAATTACAAAATTTTACTTATTCAGCAACTTATAAATTAAATTTATTGATTAATAAATTCAATAAAAACATTTAGCGCATAAGGCTTACCATATGTTGGATATCTTTCATTAATTTACAGATTTTTGTGAGTGTTGGCTGATGCGATGTGAAGGTGTTTATTATTGGTCACACCTGAGAAAAAAAATTTCTTATAAAGATAAACAATAAAGAAATCCATCTTCGCACTATTATACTAAGCTATAATATACACACAGTTTAGAATAATATTTATCGTTTAATGGAAACGAAATGATTAATCGTTTAGAATTTTTTCTTTCTTCTTTTATCCCTACTTTCCATCTGCGTATTATCCTTAGTTGTACGTTGGGGTGTAAGCTGCACCTTTCGAAGCATCACCGACAACCTTATTTCAAAGTTAGAGATCTTTGACAAAGGTTTCGCCTATAATAAATTCGAACATTGTTTCTGAAGTTCGTCGCTAATGCATTAATAAGAATAGTGACAATGTAATTAGTTGCAATTAATGTCCGTTAATATTTTTTTATAAATTTATTCGAGTTGGTTCTTTTATTTATTAGTGTTGTATTTTATATGTTGTTATTATGTTGTTTAAAGCATTATTTCCTAATTCCTATTATTAAAATTGCACTTGTGACGTAATATACGAATAATATTCTCTTTTTCATGTGCTTTAAAATAGGATATGTACTGGATAAATGTTATTATATAATATACTTTTTATAGTATAAATTCAGTTGTATTCGTTCAAAATACTATACTGAATATAGGCTACTTTATAAAAGACGTTGTTGTTTATATGATTTCTAAAATAAAAACTACCAATTTAATAAAATTGATTTACGTCAGATCAAGCAAGATCTAATGCCGAACTTTTGATTGAACTATAATATCAAAGTTATCTAAGTTTATTATTGGAGCAAAATTAAAGTAAGTTTGACGAATGCAGCGCGCGAGTTACAATCGACAATTTACAATACCCAATAAACTAATCAAAGGCATCAAGATAATCAGCCGAAAGCTGTCTACCTACCCCATTGATACCCATAAAGTTCGAACCTGTGCATTCAATGGCTTTCCGCGAACTTTACCATGGTCTGTCCATCCAAAAAAGGATTGTCTAGTCTGAGTCTTCCGGTATCTGATGGTCACTTTTATTATATTATTCGATGCAAATTTTTTCAATATGAGGAAACAAACACTACTTCATATTTCGTGCAATCTTAAATAAAATAAAAAAAAATTTGCCATAATTTTTCGTTGAAGCTTAAGACAAAAACAATTAAGCAATGTAGGTAACAGGGAAAATGTTTACGTTACGACGTCGTAATAAATTACAAGAAATATTTATTTTAGCTACCAGTTTTTATATTTGTTCAATTTAATATTAGCTTATTTGCAAAGTTCACCTTTGAGATCAAATATTTACAGTACGATAATTTGAGAAGAAAATTTATAATTCCATCTACTAATACAAGTATACAAAAAATGTAGAAATGTTTAATAAATCAAAGCAAACTGTTTCGAAAAATGTTTTTAATAGGAAGAGGTATTTAATTTATATTTCTTATGGTGAGAATAAAAATTTTATTTACTTTCAGAAACCCAGTTGGCCAAATTGGTTCTTTAGTCGTAATTTGATTAGAGCCATGCCGATATCTATTAATATGAAGGTGCACTCAGTTTCTGAGACAAGTGCTAAACAGTACAAGGCAACTTTAATCCCGACGACTGAAATTGTAAAACCATAAATTGACTCACCGAATCGCGCTATCAGCCAATCCCGAAGCCGTATATCGCATTTTTTGCTTTATAAATCTGGACATTAATCTCTGAATCGAGTTTTCTATAAGCGTATTCACTTTTGTTCGCCTTGCTTCGCGAAATACCGTTGTCACGTAGGATCAATTTATTACGTTCACCTGTGTGGCGCACGGTTTAGATATGACCAATTTGGGTAGTAAATTCAAAACGTAGATTAAAATATAAAATTGAATAAGTTTCGTTGCTATAACTTTGATTTTTCGTTACAATTTCATTTTAAATTAACAGTTATTGCGGATTCGTTATCGTGGGTCCTTAATAATTTAAATTATCTGAAGGTAGAGATAATAATCTGTTTTAAAAATAAAAATAAATTTAGAGTTACATCAGTGCATCGCTGTAGGTTTGACTTTCCTTTGAAATTTTATTTTTAATTAGCAACTTAGTCCTTATGAGTTATAAGTTATTTTAATTAATCTATGTAGTAATCTTATCGGGTTCGTATATATACAGGTAGTAATCTCCATCATGATTCGCGTATCATATGACACTGCTCTGTTTCTATTGTATTATATACACAGAATGTCTTTGAAAGTAAACTTAAATATTCAAAATAAAATTTTAAGCAATTTACTAAACCAATGGAATAATCCTACAATTTAAACATTACCAAACATACCAATACGTACCTTGTACTATAAAAATGTACCATCGATTCATAAAAATGTACTATCACTTCATTTTGCGGTAGCAAAAGGATGCTCTACGAAATATACAATGTAAGAGTTTGTGCTGTGTTTAGTTTAATAACAAGAATGTTTTTGTATTTTTACCTCTTCAAAGTCCATGTAAGGTGCTGTAGTCCTCCACTAAATTCGATAATAAAAATATTTATATTGGGAAATATAACCAATCTTTTGTTACAATCAAATCTAGAAACTAGAAAAATTACTAGAAAATCTTATGTTTTCAAATCCTTAATGATAATATCCATGGTAAATTTATATCACATAATCATGTAATTATATAAGTTGCCTGTGGTTACGATTAAATAATTGCAAGAAAATAAATTAAAAGTTTACTTATAGAAGACAATACATTAATATTGTCTCCTGACAAAATTGAGTAAGGGTATTCAACAGGAAACCAGACTACATTTGCAGGCCGATATTGCACCGTTCTTACGAGAGGTCCTTGCTTTGATCGAAAATAAAAGAACACTTTGTTGGCAATGAATATATGTCACGTCTCTTAAAACATATTGGCAACAACTGCAATGTTATACGGCCTAGGAAAAATTGTTTCCTCATCACATTATTAACTTTCTGTGAAGCTATAAACAATAAAAACCTAATACACAAAACACAATATAATAAAAACATATGTAATTACTTATTACAATTATATTGGACCCTGAGCGAGAGTAATGGTAATGTATATTTAACGTTTCATAATTGATGGACATATTTATAGTATTAATATTTGAGAAAAATTCTATGTTCATTAAAATTATTTTGGACAAGATTGGAGATTGGAGAGTTATTAATACGACATGAAAATTTTTTATAGAACACGTACTTTGAGATTACATGTATATTTAGATACATATGAAGGTTCAAATGTTATTACATTTAAGGTAACATAGTATTTCTGTTAAATTTTTTACACATTTATTATTATTTTTAACAATTAAAATATATTAATAAGTATGACTTTTACGTATGTAAAGATATTGCTTATTTCTCAAAAGTTATGAGATCCAGAATCACAATTTTTTATATCCCATGAACTGTAGGTTTTCTAGAAAACATCTTAATATTTTAATTTCAGATTTTGTAGTTTGAGAAATATTATTTGTTTATTTATTTATCTACTTTATTGTATCTAAATGATACATATGGCGAACTTACTTCCAGGAGAGCAATCTCTTGTTAACCAGAACACCGATCCAGCCCGCTCGATGAGCGGCCGGAAATAGAACACGGCGCCCCGCGATGCACCGCGCCGCCAAAGGCCCTATGCCTTGTGATCAACACAACACACCACGTTGACGACGAATAAGGACTAATGAGAGAAAAAAATGTATTTTTTGCAAGTTTTTCAGCAGATTTTCCATGTAATTTGAAATCTTTGTAACTAGTATTTTCCAACGATACTCGACACAGTGGATGCAATAAAAAGTACGATAAACATTAATATCATTTTAAGTTGCCTCATCTAAAAATTCTATATATTCATTTTAAAAGTTAGAGAGATAGTTTTAAGTTTCAGCGTTAACGTTTTATGCGAAAAATTGCTGTGATAAACAGATAACCGGAAGGAAATGTGAATGTTCTTATTCGGGTTGCTTGTTTCTTTTGGGATACCAAAAAAAAATGTATTCAAGTTGATATAATGGTATCTAGAAAAGTAAGTTAATATATCTCACTTTGTCTCAGTCCGGAAACTTCCAAAAATAAACTGAGTTTCAAATCCCGACACTATTATTTGGAAGTAAGATAAATGCTCCAATCATACTACACAACCGTATTTGAAAAGAAAAAAAACAAGTTATAGAAATGAAGTTTGATACCAGTGAAAAATACCATAGTTTTTATACGGAGTGTTTAATGGATGAATAGACATACAACAATTACTTAGCAGTTCCAAAAAACGGAAAAAATGCAATTAAATATAACTGGGCAAAAATATGGGTCATTTGATAGATCGTGAATTCCAAATATTTTCAGGTAATCTCTCAATTCCTGAAGATATAATTGTAATCGTAATAGGCGATAAAGCTGCCATATGTTTCGTCATCGTATGTGCCGTTACGAATATTTTTTTTCTTATGTTTGATATTAAATTTAATAGCATATGGTACTCATATTTTCATCAAAGACTTAATTAAAATTAATTTCACTAGTTCTACTTGTTGCTAAGATATCCGAGAGAAATAGAAATTCTGTATGGATGTAGTGTATTTTTTGATATTCTGTTCGTGACCAGAGAAAATCGATACTTACAGGATTAAATGATTATAACTCAGTAACGAATAAACTTATCCCAGTTTTATCTTTAAAACTCTCTAAAAAGTAAATTTTATTTATATTTGATTTTATGATAAATAAAATCCTTTCATACAATGTATTAAAACAAATTTAAGACTTAAACTTTTCTTTTTTGGGAAGCGTTGCTGTTCTCCTTAAATATTTGTGAAAGCGTGAGTTTACACATCTTTTTTTTACGTTTTAAATATCTATAAAAATCATTCAAAAAATTAAATGAAGCACATTCTTCGCACATTCTTGGAAAAAAATAAAAAGGCATTTTTATATCACAACGCTTCACTAACATTTTCTGAGTTTGTTTATTGTAATGGCCTAGTTTTTGAGCATGTCGTCTAAAAAATACATAGAAATCTTTAAAAATTATATACCAACTGTAGGGGATGACAGGTATCCGAAAATTTCAATTTACGACTGGATTGGAAGAATTTCTTTAATGGTCACCGGATCTGGTCGTTGAATGTAAAATCTTATCTTCTATCTCATTTGATCCCTTTGCGCGATTTCCTATCCTGATGAAAAGAATCCGCGGTCGCTTGATCATTGTATGATCTAGCGACCGCGGATTCTTGCATGATCTAGCGACCGCGGATATTTGCAATTAATCGCTTATATCGGCAAATGGTAAAGCACTGGTATCAATCTGAAAACCTGTAAAATGCAAAAGTGTGTGTATGTACACGTAATCAAAGTGCGTGCATGCAAATTACATATTTCAGAGAATGTATTTTTAATAGTTTTAGCTAGTTTTTTAATTTTCAATAAATGCTAGAATTTGGACAGATTTGTGGAAAATAGTTCTGATGATGGGTATATTTTAATCCTTTGCAACATTTTCTAAAGTGATGTCAAAAATAAGACATGAAAGATCACCCCTCTCTCACACCATTACTTATTTTAATTGGATCTGAAAAGCTAGTGAAATCTTGTTGAGTCAAAAAGAGTGAGTGATGTTAATCTCATGAGACCATAAGGATATTTTATTATCATATATTCATATTTAATTATTTAATGGTTACTCTTAATTATTCCTGTTCGTGCTATTAAGAAAATTATACATTGCTTTGCTCTATCTCGCCAATAATTTGTCTCGAGTGAAATATTTACTTAATTAACTATTACTCTTTTGTGAACCTATTTTGGAAGTTGCCTGTATTTTTTCAATATAAAAAGATAGCCGGCCAAATAGGATCCTTGTCATTATTTATATACTAGTTATAACCTCCGTAATTCAAACAATACAGAGTTTTTCATTTATTACGTATCACGTTTGTTGTAATAAACTTCAATTCTACAGGAATATTAAAATTTTTCCCTATAGGAAGGATTAATTTTTATTAGTTCAACCAGATGAAATAGGGCCACGAAGCGCTATTGTTTTGAATTTCATTTGGGCTTATTCTTCGTATTATATTTCACCATTTAAATGTGTTGTCAGTTATATCTTTGATGTGCATTAAAGGTCGCGAAATTATCAAAAATGGAAATTTTAATGAACTTTATTAGGTTGTTGGTAGTGCTATATGGTTAAATGATTTTCCTGAAAATATTATATGTGTACGTGACCTGTATGTATCAAAGCCACATTTGATTTTATGAATTAAAAAAAGATTGAAGAATTACAATACAAATTTGAAAATTAGTATGCAAAACAGTACGTATTTACGTAAGGATTCAAGTATTTACAAAATTTCCATTAATTTCCTTTCGCTTCGTACGTTATCATTTTTTCAGGTGTTTCATATATCGATTTCTTTTTGAAATTATTATTAAAAAACAAAAGAATCCTTAACAATTATTTAGTACTTGTTTGTGTCTTTGGGTCACAACTTTTCTTACACCTGTGTCCCTTGTGTCTTTCTTTATTCCTTTTTAAGTTACATAAAAGGTAGTTTCTATTTCATTAATATTAAATAGAAACTAATTAGAATTTAAGATTTATTCTGAAGTAGGGATTCTCAACCTTGCCTTGAGTCTTCCCGTATTATAAAAAATGTATTAATTCTCCCCTTTAATTTTTTTATCTTTACAATAAAAAACACATTATTTTCACGACATTTATTTCCAAATTACAACTGTAATCAAATAAATTTAAAATTTAAAATTAAGCATAATTAAATAATAAAATTGTATTAATGTGGTGTTTGCACCTGAATGTTCTGTATCAGTTAATCGATCAGCGTCAAGCTACTATCGATGGCTAGACAACTTCGCTGTTTAGCTTTAATTGGAACCGGCACTAAAGAATCAGTCTCTCATAAGTAAATCGAGGAAAACGGTGTTATTATTCTCAAAGCAAGAGAAGGAAATTTTGGGTTAAGGAGTAAATTTTTATCGAAAATTTCTCCAATATTAAGAGGGGGAAATTATCTCTCATGGTGGTATATTCGTGAATTTGTGAAATGAATAAATGAACAGCCGTAGCCGAACAACGTACAGAATGCGCGTGCGGTTGTTTTCTGCAATCTGAACGCTACCAAGCGCACGTGTCCGCGATGTACAGAACGGAAGCGCGGTTGGAGTATTGCAAATTGAGACTTGTCGAAACATGAATAACGACTGAATGAGTGTATTTAGGACTTCAAATGGATTTTTCTTTATAATGTTCCGATAAATATATATATATATATATATATATATATATATATATATATATATATATATATACATATATATTTACTCATATTTATAAACCATTAAACCAACTTCAACGGAGACAGAATTTTCCCAGACTTGTTTAGTTGTTAAGTGTAAAATTGGTACCGCATTTGTTGATCGTTGCGTATTAGATCGTGTGTGAAATTCATATCTAGACCCTTTCGTGACCAACAATTTTTTAATGGTATTTTGGTCGAAATTTATTTACAAATGATTATCATTGTGTGGAACAAATAGTTATCAACTGCTTGCGTATATAATAGTGCGTAAGTTGGGAGGTTTGATTCATGTTTTGCTTAGCAAATTTTTGTAAATATATATGTAAAAGTTCCCTAGAAAATTCTCTCTTTGTTAAAAGAACGTTCACCAAAATCTTTTTGCAAGTTGTGGTTTCATTCTGTAAATATGGAATAAAAGCAGATTAAAAAATTTTTAGCTTGAAACTTTATCAAATTGAACAAAAAATAAATTTAGACCATTAATAAAGCGTCAATTTTCAACATTATTGGAATTGGTACAAAATTAATGCTGTTTTAATTATCGGTATAATTTTACATTTTATAAATTTGAAAAAGTTTAAAATTTTATTGACCAGGTTTCTACGTTTAGAAATACTTTATAATAATTCATTGGGATTTTACTAGACCAATACATAATTAATATAGAACAAAAGTTTGAATTTAATATATTTATTGAGTGAATACTGCCAAATCTAAGTTATTGTAGCATTTAATGCAATTAGAATATGGTGACGTGGTGAAGTTTGTTGTAAAAATTGGGAACACAAAAGAGATTTTTGAAGAAATCTATTCTAATCGTCCAGAGGGGAGTTGTATTCAAAGTTTCAAGGATGGATAAAAACAAGTTGGAGACAAATTTCTGCTCGGGCTCCCGAGCGCAGCCTTTTCCCCTAAAATTATCGACACACTCAAGAATTGGTGTTGGTATTGGAAGAAAAACTTAGTAACTAGCCGATGACTATAACTAATATTACTTTTTGAATTAATTGAAATAATTGTTTTTATATCATAAGGTTTATTGTATGGACATGCGTTTTATGTTAAAGACGAAGTTTGAAAACATTTCTGTTTTCAAAAATAAACTCTTAATGCAATTCTGAAATACATGAAATAAATTTAAGTTGCTTTTGTTTGATAAATTTATATAGAGACTTTCTCCTTAATTACGAGTGTAATACATTTACGAGATACTTGCAAATGGGATTGTTCCACGCGATTAAGATTGGTAGCATTAAATTTCACAACGGTATATATGTATATAATATATCATCAAATACTTTTCGCACACATACCAGAATTGATTTGTCGTAGTAGGGCTAAACGCGTTATGTTACTTATTTTTAATTTCCTCTTTTACTTCTCAACTTTCCTATGAGCTCTATTTGTAATGAGCCATAGTTTTTTATAACAGTTTTTACTAGTTTTTTAATTCTGGTTCTGAAATATAATTTAGTAATAAGTGGAAGCGCCAGGAGAGTTAGTTGTGTTGTGGTTTGTGAAAGGTGCGAACGAAGAATCGCTTCGTATACGAACTGTTTGACAAGTGTACCTAAACTAAAAGGACGCAAAAACTATATTGATGATTATTTGGCATACTTAGATATATCAAGCCTGAGCCAGGTGAACCAGTAACAATAGCTGAAGAGTATGCAAAAATTAGCGCCCAAATTTATTTTAACAATAGATCGGTTCTTATACGTACTTATCAAGGAAGTGAAAACTACAAAGGAGCTATTGGACAAATTAAAACCATTATTCAATTATACGAAATTTGCAAGAAGAATTGCTCTGTTGGGAAATTTAAAATTTATTCGTCTTGATCAATGACTACATATGTTACGCAAATCATCACAACTCTACAGAATTTAGCAGGAACAGGATTCAACATAAGTGATGATTAAATCAATTCATTGTTATTAGCTGGATTGACGGAGAAATTTTCATTGATGATAATGGCAATATTCTAGAATGTTAATTACAATGATTGCTGGAGCCGGGACGGAAAGAAATAGATAGTGGCCTTGCTAGTTTTTGAAAATACCAAAAATAAAAAAATAACAAGTCTCTAGCTAGATATTGTAGTAAATATTACTGACAGGCGTCAAAAGAATATAGTAAAAATTGAATTGTTATAGATATAAAGAAATAGGTCACTATCTAAACCAATGCACAAATATTGATAAGAATATAACAAATCTTATAGAAATACAAAATAGAAGTTGCCGTTTAATAAAACTTTTTGGTATATTTAGTCCGAAGGAAATATTTAATGACAAATAAATCGTGATTTAAAATGCCTTTTACAAACGGTGTATTAAAGAGATAATTGTTGCAAATAAAAACAAAGTATCCGTTTTACTTTCCGGCGATTTACAGATTACGACTTGTACAGATGAAGGCAAAATCGAGGTGACGGTCGAAAGTATATTATGTGTTCCGAGTCTCACAATGAAACTCTTGTTTGTGAGTTAATTCGTAAATAAGGGTAACAGAGTATCCTTTAAGATGATGATTGTGTTATTAACAACAGAAAATAAGTCATGGTGGTTACGGCTTTATAAGTAAACGGAGTATAGGAACTTAATACGCTAGTCCACTTGTCAGCTCTAACAGTGACGACCAATGAGACTTGGCATCGTTGACTAGGACATATCAACAGTACTTATATAAATAAAATTCAGAATGCTGTTGAAGAGTTATTTGTTGAAAGGAGATACATATAAATAATTATTACCTGTTGCGAAGTTATGCAAAGTCGATAGCTTTTTTCCAGTGCTAGCAACAGAAGTACAGAGCTACTGGATGTAGTATATACATATGTCTGCGGGGCAAAGGTGCTTATCTGTCTGGGACGATTTAGATATTTTATAATTTTTGTTGATAAATGACAGCCGCATACCATATATTTGCTTCCCGGAAAATGAAAGTAATCCCTTTAAATATTTCAAAGACTAGTAAGCCAAGGTAGTTACTGTCTAGGCAAGTAAATTAAACGTTTGCCCAGGAACAATACAACAGAATTTTGTAACAATTAATTTGAGAATTTCATGAGAAAAAAAGGGAATAATCAATCAATATAAACACTTATAAATCTGAGTAGAACAGTTCGAATGAAAGAATGAATTGGACAATTAATGAAAATGCTTGGAAAATAAATTTTGAACTGAAGCTACTAACAATACTTTCTGTTTACAGAATTGAAATAAGTCATCTTAGAGTATTTGATAGCACCGTAATGATTCACGTGCCTTGAGAAAAAAGGTTGATGAGTGACAAAAAATCCGATAGATGCATTTAAGTTGGTTATTCCGATGATGTTAAAGGATATGGAGTATATAATTTATAACTTTGTCAATTACAGTCAATATGTCGTCATAGTATTGTGTATTAGGAAATTTATGTAATTTGCATAGCTTATCGCAGAGGATTAATTTTAGCTCTAATCTTCCTTCAGCAGAGTAATTTTTTAAACGATAAGTCTTATATTGAAGCCTATTAGTAGGTCTACCGGGAGCATAAAAGGTCAAGAAGGTTAACTGGGAATGTCATATAATTTATAAGAAGCGGCTATATAATTGTGAGAAAGAATTATGATAAAATGAAATGAAAAATTCGCATTAATTGAAGCTGATTTCGGCATAGATTTTAATATTTAGAAACGAGATTTTTTTATTGTGACGCAAATTTTTAATTTATGTGTAAAATTTCAAAATTTGACAAAATGCACTAAACTCTGACATTGCGTATACTTTCAGAAAGTTTTAGGCTGTAAGAAACAAAATATCTAACAGAACATAAATGTATATTATTGACTATAAGTATGTAATATATAGGTGAAGCATTCTGGGTATTATTATGCGTTCGTATTTGCATGCTTCCGAGTATCCGCGCATTTGCCTGAGCTAGCATATGCACTTGCGTGTTTTTATGTGTGTACGCGTTTGAAAAAATTGCTGGAAGTAGAGCTCATAAAAACCTTAAGTAAATCGCGTCCATTACAAGGTGTGAGCGCGGCGTAATAAGAATTAATCATTAATCGGCAG
Source organism: Druceiella hillmani (assembly GCA_039881145.1). Classification (NCBI taxonomy): domain Eukaryota; kingdom Metazoa; phylum Arthropoda; class Insecta; order Lepidoptera; family Hepialidae; genus Druceiella; species Druceiella hillmani. The sequence goes on from JAYKKI010000007.1 coordinate 25,348,498, forward strand.
TCTAGTTAAAATAATATTAAAATTGCTTTAATATAAATATGTAATAAAAACTTATGCAAGAATAATAGATACACTTTTCTTTTTTGACGTAATTAACAGATAGCAATTTTAAATAAAGTATCTAGATACTATGTTTCATAATTAAATTAACCTACGTGATGTAGTACTATTTCTATTTTCTTTTAGTTCTTTCCCACGACCTAGGTTTCGTTGTATTACAACATCTTTAGGTAGGCATCTTCAGGTATGAGCAAAGATATCTTTGCGAGTAGCCCACCTGAAGATGTTGTAATACAATGAAATCTAAGTCGTGGCAAAGAACTTAAAGAAAGTAGAAATAATACTATATCATGTAGTTTCGTTTAATTGTGAGTAATGAATTTCTACAACATTAACGCTAAATATATTCAATACTATGTTTCACCTGAGAAAAACAATATAAAAATTAAACTAAAGTAAACATATATTTTGTGAAAATTCTTAATCATGCTATCTTACATAAAATACCGGAATATAGTTTCTTCACCCTAAAACTTCAACAAAATTATTGTGAAATGTTAATTATTGTCAACTAGAATGAGTGTTAAATATATGCAGATAAATTAAATTGATCATTACACTAGATTTAAAATTTTGTATTTCACATGATTACTGATGTAAGATGGTTGTTACAGGAAAATGGTAGTGACAGAAGTCCTTAAGATTTTAGTTTTTTCTTGTTAAGAAAATAAAAGATAATAAATCGAGAAACAATATTTAAATATTTCCGAATTTTACTTGAAGTTAAGATAAAAAACTCTTTTTTTGATAATTCCATAAAGAAAAAGAAAAAAATTAATACAATTTTTTGGAAAATTGAACTAAAAGTAACTAAAGACGCTAATATTTTTAACTAGCACTATACAATTAAATGTCACAAAGAATTAATTAAATAGCGCAAGACCTCAATAAAATTTCGGATCTTAACAATTTGGGGAAATAATGACTCAACAAAAAATTCTACTATGCAAATAAAAATTAAGCAAATTAAAACAGAGCATTAAAAACAAAATTTTACATAAGTTCTTCATTTTACAATTGGCATAAATTAACTTAGATCTTCTGCGTAATTAAAAACAAATTTCCATAACGTATAGCAGCAAAGAAAACGATATAACAATGTATTTGTTATATCGCTATCTTGTAACAGAAAATAGCTGCTAATATATTTAATTCATAATACTTATACATATAGTGGATATATATATTTAGATGAATATATTTAGCGAATTACGAAGCAAATACTCGATAAAAAATTACGATCCCGTAAGAAAACCAAGATCTTCAAATAGAATGACTACGGAATCACTACTCTGCAAGTAGCTGGCGATCAATACTATGTCATAGTGGCAAAGATTATAAACTTAACAATGCAAAAACTGTGGTGGAATTTAAACATCTCAAAGGAGGCGCCGTCATAGTTTCGTTAGTTAATTAAATTCTATATTGAATCCACATACCTCTAGGAACATCATGTGTACATGAGAATCATTAGTATTAGCATAAGTAGATGTTATATTTTAAATATTCGCTAGGATTGGTTTTGAAAATATTAAGAAGTCATTCTGAATTAGCCGTAACTGTATTTAACGAAAATTCAGTCAAATGAAGGATTACACAAATATTTACATTAGTGAAACTTCTCAATATATCGATTTATTGATATACCGAATAGATGTGGTGAATTTATTTATACAATTTTCTTGAGTTCTGCGTGCCCATATTAGTAACATTTATAAAGTTTTAGCGTCTATTTACCACATTTATTACCATAAAATATAAGGTAAATGGGATTAAAAATTTGTGATAACTTTTTCTAAAGGATACTTAACATTTAGGCAAACAAATTATTAAAATTATCAAAATTATTTGATATGATGAAAAAACATACCAGTACTAACATCAAAATAACTTTCCAACTAAAAAGAACATGTGGATACATTTATAGTTAAAGGTATGGGAAGAAAATTAAGGAAAAATTTAATACATTTTATACTTTTTCATTTCTTTATTAATTTGCTTAACCGGTTATTATTTTTTTTAGCTCAGTGTTGCTATCAATTTCTTTCGAATTATTTTTTCTATTTTTGTTCAATATATTATAATTTGGTGATACTAACACCTGTTATGTATAAGTATATTGGCGGGTTTCCTATACACTTGGCTACAAATAAAGTTTAAAAAATTATATTGTTGTAATTTTTTATTAGGAATGTCTTATATTAAAAGAAAAGAATTGTTTTGTAAACCCTTACAAATTGCCCTGCCAACTGGCGCTCGGTACTAATTTTTAATTGACGCTTTATGCGATAAGATGCGTGAATTCCTTTGTATCGAAGTTGCGCCCTCAACAAATATTTTATAAGGTTCTTACTATTCTAAAACATCCTGGTCCATAACTTTCATTAATGTGATATATATATGTATATATAAATATATATATATATATAAATATATATATATATATATATATATATATATATATATATATATATATATATGTATATATGTATGTATGTATGTGTGTGTATAATATAAGAAATTTCTTTTGCCTTATTATTTCTTTTCTTTTAAATGAATTAAATAAATAATAAATATTTTTAAATAAATTCATAACGAACAACATAATCAAACAAGGCACAGGACGACATTTTTCTATGACAAAAATAATGAAAAATTCCTATTCATTACCGCTTAGGTAGGAATGCCTGCAATAAGCTATAAACTTATTTTTTATAAATATTTGACATACGTATGTTTTAATATTACGTATATTGCTAAAAATATTCCTTTTAGTTTTTCTGAATTACTTCTATTCGACTAGTACCGTTTCACGAAAAATGTAAACCTACCTCAATCAATCCTAGAAAAAAATATAAAAATGAAAAAAAAACAATAATTTTAATAACAATTTATTATTTTTTTGTTTGTATCTACTTTTGAAACTATTTTTGAATTATGAAACTTTTAATAGCTATGATTCTACCGACCGTCGAAGGGCAGCTATTAATTAAATAGGATGTGAGAAACAATTGAAGTAATATAAGAGCAGCATGTTGTTTCCTTTGAAAATATATGGTCTTAATAATACTGAGCCAACGTATTCAGTATTCTTTATTTTATTTTATTTAAAAGCTCGGACATATCACACTTAGGATAAATAAAAAAGTTTCGTGTACAAATAACTTTTGTCATCAGCACAGAAATTTAAACAAATGATAGGGGTCACAGACGTAACAGTGAAAATCTTATTTTGAGACACGAAAAGTATAAAGTATTAATATACATAAAAGAATACGATTACATTGTATCGAAAGTTTATTAACTTACGAACGATGAATGCAAACAATAGGCAAACTGGCGAGTCAATATTTGTCTGCCGAGTATAATTGGGATAATCCTATATGGGTACGGAATTGCCGGTTAATTAGTAGAGTGTGGTTTTATATTTTGTGATGTAATATATTGGAAATCAGATTTTGACTTAAACATTCATTGTTATCTGGCCTGTATTGCGTTGAATATAACGTTAGAGGGGTCAGATTAAAAATTAAATTTTTTTACTGTATGTAAAGTCTATGAAAATTGTAGTTAATAGTGTTTTATATAACTATGCCGAAAAATATTTGGTACAGTGAAGAGACGATAAACGGAGTTTTTATTCTAATTACTTGCATTTTTATGGCTATATTACTCAGTAACTTGTATGTGCAAATATTACTAATTGCCTATATGTTTCATGAAATGCGGTGACAGTGGTTTATAGCTATTAACAGGCCTATTTATTTATAGTCGTAAAGCCAATAAATGTACCCATGTAACACTTAATCCATAGAATTAGTTATAAATTGAAGCAAACTACATAAACCTTAAAACATGCTTAGTATTAAAAAATATATTGAAATATTTCTTTTATAAAAATGAAATATTAATGACCTCGGACACTAATAAAAATATTAACTTGTAAAGCATTCTCTGATCCGAAAACTAATTTCAAATGTTATGAATCGTAACAACTAACCGTAGATTCAAAGTACGAAATTAAACCGCAAATAATAAACTAGACGTCTCAAATATAGAAAATCGGGGAACCGCGTGCCACGCGCCAGACAATACGTCCCTATTTCAAGTAATAGTTAAACCCCTATAAGCCTCCCACACACGTCCACTCAAATCAATAATTTCCTATCGCTTTTGACAAGGCAAAAATATTTGTTTAAACTGAAAACACCTGAGCGCCAACCGACGCTCTAAAGCGCTCCCACACGCTGGAGTCCCCTTTGAATACTTATTGTTTATGATCTCTCCTAAAACAAAGAAATATCATAAAGTTTTACGGTGGGATGGATACTTGCGGTGTTGACTGAAATGGTACAATTAAAATAATTTTATTTATCCGAATAGTTTGTTAAAAACGTAATACCCATAGTTTTAAGTCAACTAGTAGAAAAATAATAGTAGATAGAATTAAATTTCTAATTTCACTATGTTACATGTGAGTATGATAATTTCTAAAGAAAAATGTAGTTATATTAAATAGGATATAAAGTGAGTACGCTTTTTAAGTTAGATCTTATTAGGTTATATATTGAATAATATATCTCGTTTATTTCATATTTCAATAGAAGTCGTCGATTAACGGTAATTTTCAAGTGAAGTTTATATTTTCACTTTTAAATTATTGATTACGATTCACATTATAATCTACATTATGATATGCTCAAGTTTAGAACGTGCTCACAGTGTGTACTCAGATCTAGTTATAGTTTAATAGCACTGCTTAATAAAAAGTCAAATGTTACATTTCGAGATTTTGTACTATTTACGATTATCATCTTGTATTCTTTGTTATAATTGAAGACTTTAAAAACGTAAACTTAATTTAATTACTTCTTTTCAAAAATATGATGGATTATCCGTTTTTGCGTTTAAATGAAACGGTAAGTAGAGTTGTTTTATTTTCTTAAAACTTTTGTTCGATAAAATAATTGAAAAAAATCGGTAAAATAATTCTAAATAATATTAGTTACTAAGGAAAAAATTTAATGTGCCTTTAAGGTTAATGACAAGATACATTAAATTCACGACCGTAACTATTAATCGATATGTCAATAGATGTTACTAACTTGAAAGTTATTTTATTATACTTTTTTTGCTAACGGCATTTTTATTACCACATTGACAAAAAAATTATTAATTCATTTTAAACATTTGCCTTATTAAAAGTTTTAGATCTGTGATAATTTCTTTGAGGTGCAATTTCTGGGAGGATGGTAGCAGACAGCACCCCGTCTATCTTTATTACCGCTTTTCCACTTCTTTCTCATGGTAACTGATGAATTTTTTTGTTTGGGGATGTAAATACTTTATACTAGTTGAACTACAGACTTAGAATGAATTTTTAAAATAAAATTACGCAACTTCTTTGTAATGTTTTGAAATGTGTATGATATTTTAATTCTCATGAGAAAGGGAAAATATGAAGAAAAATTACCATGTATTAGAATAATTCGTGCAGAGGATTCCATACACAAACTTTTATTTGTAAAATTATAACATTCTATCAATATACACATATCTGAATGATTACTGTCTAAAACTTTAGGTTAGGAAAGGAAAAAAATCGCCAGTCAAATTTTTTTCCAAAGGTATAAACGTTTAGAACTTTGTTTCTCTCTTAACATTAAATTAAATATTCCATCATTTTAAGTTGCTTCTGAAGTTTCCATAAGGATTTCGGAGAAAGACTCGGGTACTGGTTTTTTCCCATCTATCAGAAATAAGAACTATGTAGCTTAAAATTAAATGATGAGAAATTAAATAATGACTTTTAAATTTCAACTTCTCGTTTTGAACACCATTTTTAATCAAATTAAGTGTTTCTAAATTTATCTCATTGAAACAGATGTGGAAAAAGAAATTTTACGTTGTTACATCTTAAGTCGAATTCAGTTGTAGTTGTTGAAGATATTAACCGCAAATTCTCAACATAAGGATTTCGTTTTCAATATTTATATACGTGATCCTATCAAAAGCCAGATTTTCATGAATTTGTATTCCGTTTCTACAAGCACACCTTGCACCGTCGAGCCGCCCCTATCATTACGTTACGATGGCTTAGAACATTCAACATGTGAAATTTGTTAATTAAATTTAATAATAATTGAAAATTTATCACAGAACGTTTGCAAGCGGGTGTGAGATAACATTCGCTGCATATGTATACCTAAAATAACTATGTTTTAATGCAGTCGCAAATATGAGTGCAGAAGAATTAGAGCGCAAGAAAAAAAAATTTATTGGAGAGCCTGTTTTTCGTGCTTATTACAGCTATGAATAGAGTAATTTCGGCTGCCCAAGTGACGTATTTGTTTCGTTATATAAAGAAGGCTTTAATCTGTCATCAAGCTACTTTTACAGAAGAATGATACCAAAGATTGAGGTTGTATGGCAGTATAAATTTTAAGATTTTCTGTTAAAAAGATATGTAAGTGTGTTGCAGGCCTGCCAAATTAAAGGGGAATAATAAATTATTGTGATACGTTGTTCGACTGTTAGCAATAAGAAAATATTTAAAAAAATATTAACGTAATACACTTGTATTTAAAGTTAAATAAATACAAAAAAGGTCATGTAGTTATAAAAGTAAAGAGCACTGATAAATAAGAGTTATGCAGGAGTCTTACATAATAAAAAATAATAATATAAAATGGGAAGTTAGTTACAGTAGAATCAGGATACTGTAGCATAGGTTTTGAAGAATTATAGAGATTATGTACATATATATATATATATATATATATATATATATATATATATGTATGTATATATATATATATATATATATATATATATATATATATATATATGTGTATATATATATATATATATATATATATGTATATATATATATATATATATATATATGTATATATATATATATATATATATATATATATATATATATATATGTGTATATATATATATATATATATATATATATATATATATATATATATTTACATATACAGGCAGATTTCAAAGTTTGAACAAAAAATAGTTTCTGAACGCAACACATGAGAGGGGCGCGGGGTCATTAGAAGCGCAAGCTGTGCGTATGTTTTAGTAGCCATGGAACAGTGGAGTGGAGAGCACCGCGCTTTTAGCGTCGAGGCGTACATTTCGAGTGGATTTTCGCTGTCTGTAGCACGCCGTCGATTTAATAATCGTTACAGTATTCGTCGATTACGTGAGGGACCATCGATCAACCTCATTCAGTCATGGGTAGCAAGGTTCAGAGCTACAGGATCAACATTAAATAGGCCCAGGCTAGGACCTACACCATTGGTAGCCACGGATGAAAATGTCGAGCGTGTTATGGTTTCTGTCGTTGAAAATCTCCGTTTGTCACTGCGTACACGTTCATCGATATTGGGAATTCCGAAATCAACTTTACAGTTAACAATGCAAAAAAAGCTCAAGTTCCATCCATATAAAATTCAAATTGTTCAAGATTTACACGATTCTGACTTTTAATTAAAAAAAACTTACGGGGAGGTGATGTTATTGAGATTTCGTACTGCTACCCAGATGGGCAACATATTCTTTAGTGACGAAGCTCACTTTCACATTGGAGGATATATGAATAAGCAGAATTTTTCGTTTCTGGGATGTCCACAACCCAAGACAAATGCATCAGGAGCCTTTACATAAGCCTAAAGTAACAGTCTGGTGTGCCATGTCTGCATCTGCAATCATAGGGCCTTATTTCTTTGAAAATCAACGTGGCCAAACTGTAACTGTGAATTCAGAGAGATATGCCCAGATCTGAAATGACTTTTTCAGATTAGAACTACAGAATAGTCCATCCTTCAACCAAAACACTTGGTTCCAGCAGGACGGGGCCACAGCTCATACTGCTAATGTGTCCATGAATGCAGTGCGGCAGTTATTTCCAGAAAAAAACATATCCCGAAACGGTACCGTACCGTGGCCACCTAGGTTACCCGATTTAATCCCATGTGACTTTTTCTTATGGGGATACTTAAAATCCGTTGTTTACAAAACAAATACGAGCACTGTGACACAACTTAAAGAAAATATTCGAGCCGAAGTCAGTAGGATACCCCAGTCGCTCTGCAAACGCGTTTTTGAAAACATGCGTGCTAGACTTGAGTGTGTCAGACTCGATGGTTGCCATTTGGAAAACGTGGTTTTTAAAAATTAAATCCGCATTGTTGTTGTAAAGCTAAAATAAACCTACTTTGTATTAGACGTGTAGTTTTTTTTACAATTTTTCAAACATTGAAATCTGCCACTAGCCATCTGTATATATTGGGTTGGTAGGAAAGTATTGCCAAACAATTTTTTTGAAAAATCATTTTTCATTGTTACTTTGATGCATAGTAAACACTATTACTATATATAACCCATTACCAACATGTAGGTGAAACATGGATTTCCTTTGCGTAAAAATTCAAGGCTCTAATTCAAAAAACTTACTAAGGAAATTTGACAATTCTGCTCTATGATCAAAGTTAAAATATAAAAATAAAAATCTGTCGTTGCTAAGTCAAGTAAAAATGGTAGAATCTTCCAATGAAAAACTAATTACTTCTGGCGGACGACTTAAAGTATGTGCAACTGGGCATTATCTAAAGAAAATTAACTTGGGACATTCTTAAATTTCTTTTGTATTTCCGTGTGAAGTCGGTGAAATTAATTTCAGCATATTATTGATTTAATCGTAGTATTTTCTGGAAGTAGCCCTCAATTAAAAATTTCATCCGTATTCGACCAGATGGTTAAAACTTTTTATTGATGATGTTCAGTTTTTGGAGTCGGTAACAGCTTTTCATGTGAGCTTAGCCATTTGCTCTGTCACATATGATTTATTTAGAGAATCCATTTTTAATCTTCAGTTACCAATATGTCAAGCCAATGGTGGAAGCGTGTCAAAGAAAGAAGATTCATACGTATATTGGCACATAGGTATAACTAAGCAGTGGTTAGGGTATGTGGTAACTTACAGATTTTATCCAAAAGTTACAATACTTGGACAAGACTGTAACTAAGTTATGCTGCCAGGAAACATGAAGTTAGATGAATATCTTTCAATTAATTCTTTTAAAAGGTCTTTGTCGTCTTCCATTGGTCGTCTACCACAGGGGAAATATTTTAAGTGATAATTCACTTTTCTGAAATTCTGAAATCAACGTCTTGCAATTGCATCAGAGACCGTTTTGAGCAACTGCTTCTTCAGGTGGGATATTAGCAAAGATCTTTGCTAATATCCCACCTGAAGATCTTGTAATACAACGAAACCTAGGTCGTGATAAAGTAATTAAATCTATTTATCATAATTATTAATATTTTATTATTATCTTTTTTTTTACTACTGTGTTGTGTAAATTATTTTTTATGCAAATTAAAGAAAAGGTAAAAGCATTTTATTTGTTTTTCACATTTCAAATTAAAGTATAACTGTTTTTCGTGAATCCTTTACATTTTGCCCTTTTTCGGTTCGCTTTTTCGACGAGTGATGAGTTGTAAAAAGTCGATTTTTGTAAATAGAATAAAGTCAATATAAAGTAATCAACATGAGTTATTGATGACGTTTTGATCTTTATTTATATAGAAAAATCATTGTAATATACATTGCCAGAATTCAAAGTAAACTTGGCAAATTGGAGGTTTTTGCCAAAAATGTAAACGCGCCCTTAAAACGTTGATATTTTTATTTCCTTTTAACCACTTGTACACGTAGAAAATATAAAAATAACAAAACAAGCATTACAGATTTTTAAAGAGCAAGGTAGAAGTTAAGTATCATGTTAGTTTCGTATTTTTATCTCGCAGCCAAAATGTTAATATTATAGCCTAAACAACGCAATTTTCCAAAATTTCAAACGAATCTTTTTTTAAAAAGCATAGTTTGAGCGAATAAATTTTTAGTTTTGTTTTTCTACGATATTGGACAGTCGAGATACTTTGTTCCAATCAAATATGACGAAAAATCAGTAAAAAACACGTATTTTTAGCACAATGTTTTTTTAAAGGTATATTAATTGATTGTATTAAAATTTTGCATGTAATTCCGAACATAGATACATTAAATAAACAAATTTTAAGAGCTGAAAATATTAAAGTATTAAAATGACATTTTTAAATATTTTATTTCGGGTTGGCGCATGCAAAAATTAACTGATGCTGGATTTTCTAAAAGTGGTGCAGCAGCAAATTTTTTTTTATGATTTCATAAGGAATGACTCATATATTTGGGCAATTTTGTAATGTAATAAATGATGGTGATATTTAGCGTGTAATCGTAATAGAAATTCAGAAAGTTTAAAAAATGGAGTTTATCTACAAAACCTAATTATAATATTATCTTTGCGCATCTAAAAGTTACCTGTTTTGTCTTACGAAAATAAATCAACGCAATAATATGTAAGTACATGCCAAAATAATGGAAAAGTACTTAAGGAAAACTATTTAACTAAACTTAAGAATGTACCGATAAAAAAATTCAAAGGGAATAATATATTAAGCAATTCTATAGAATATTTTCTACTTATTATCAATTTTCGTGACCGATATCCATTTGACAATAAGTAAAATACATATATTTGTATAGAACGTATAAGAAAAAGCGATTAAGATTGTGCAATTTTGATTGAAGAGAAAACGAATAATTTTTAGAAATTGCTACACTGTTACACTAAGCAAGCAATTAAAGAAATAACTTTGAAAACGATCCTAAACGCTATGATTTCCAAAATCATAGCAGAAAAATTACGTAATTCTAAAATTGCAGCTAAAGTTAAAAATATAAAAAAACCACTATTTTATACGATTATGAACTCGTGCAAGGATGTATGTATCCAACATTTAAAATCATATAAAAGTTAGTACATGTAAAAATATGTAATATTTATATTAAAATATTTTTTCGTTATCTAGGTCAAAAAACATTTCAACCAGGTTTTCTCCAACCTCGTTTTTTCTATTTCTCATTATGTTAAATGAATTATTTCGTCTCTCTCAGTTGAAAATAAAATAGCCAACTATTTTTAAAAAATAATATAGTACACACCTAAGTTATATATGACAATGTAATTAATAATAAAAAATTAAAAACCAAAATATTTTTAAATATTTATTTCCGAGATTATCTGTAGACGAAAATTTGGTTGATTGTATGTAAAAATGAATGATTCACTAAATATTAATACGTATATTATCCCCCACTCTTATTTTCTCACATTTATCGCTCATCTGTTTATGACCTACAAATCAATATGCGCCCATTTGACAGTGCACTTGCAGGTTCGCGTAAGCTATAATATTTAAAGAGTCCTACATCGGCAGAAGGGAGTTAAGGCGCCCTAAAAATTGGTTTCTCATAAAATGAAAAAAGAAGTATGTAAACACATAAACATTCACGAATACTCTCAACGCCATAAAACATTTCGACGAAAACATTCATTATATATATATATATATATATATATATATATATATATATATATATATATATATGTGTGTGTATATATATATATATATATATACACACACACACACACACATATATATATGTGTGTGTGTGTGTGTGTGTAAGACAGCGACCCGCATTATTTATGCGAGTTGCGTTTTAACCCGGATATGCGTCCGGAAACTGAGGGTGAAAGGATAATGCCATACAAATTCCTCGTAAGGTTTTGTACGCGCGATTTAATCTTGACAACAAGCCAACGCAGAACTCGAGAAAAATGGCTGCTAAATACCATTACAACACGAACGTTGTATGGATAATGGAACTCGGTTTTAATATTTCAATTTGAGATATGTTTTTCAATAGCATGGGATAGACCTCGAGATTAAATTGTGAATGTGTCACACATAACATCATAATTTGTATTAAAACATGTAATTTAAGGAAACTGTATCATACATAACATCATAATTTGTATTAAAACATCTTATTTTAGGAAACTGTATCACACATAACATCATAATTTGTATTAAAACATGTAAATGCTTTAAAGGAAGTGTACCAGGTCTGTTTCAGTTATATTAATGCATCAACTTTTACCTAGACTTTGCTTGAGTATATGGGACTTGCAAATGACTTTCTTTGAGCTTATCACTCAGTCTCTTGTTTCAACACATTATAAGATTTCAAATTTTTATTCCATTTCATTACATATCGTTTTGTTCAGTTTGAACATTTTTAAAACTAATTACGAACATACCTGCATACAATCACATTCGCCTTAATTTAATAGATATAATTTTTTTTATTTCAAAACAGTAAAATATTTTTACTTTGGCTACAATGAAATTAATGCCACAGAAAATAACTAAAAATCTTTTCGTTGTTTACTAATGGTAATATTAAAACTTTATATATTTGAATATATTATGAATATGAGCCATTTAAACGTTTGCAATACTTTTAATGACCAGAAATTCAAGATGCGTTAGTATCGATATTAAGATAGACCCGATGATATAACTAAAAAGGTGGGAATAAACTTTAATATTTTTTCATGAATATAATAAATTGCATTATGTCTTGAAGAATTATTTTCGGTGTTACGCTACTTAGAGAATTATTTTCTTTTGTCTATGTAAACGATTTTCATTTTGGAAACAAGAAAACAAATGTTATATGCAACGATGTTTCCTCAATAGCAGGAATCCATTCGAACTCTTCAGGTACAAAACAGATTTTACAAATTTTGAGGGAGCGTTGGTCGGTTTCATTGTAATTATATTAATAATTATTTTCGTAAAACAAATCTTATATAATATTTATATGCATCCACGTAGCAGACTTAGGTTTGTATAGATATATTTTGATCTATTAGGTTAGTTATTTAGTTTTTATTAACGAATTGTGGAATTTCTTGCGAAAGGTTTTCAATATTTCAGTTTTTTTTATTACGTATACAGTACGCAGTAACCATTAGCGACATGACTTCAAGTGTATTACTTAATAAAAATTTATTTACATCGATATTATATACATACATGTTTCTTTATGAATTCCACCTGGGTCATGGTTATTAAAATTAAAACCTAGTATCACTTGGCAGATATCATTTGCGCCGAGAAGTGACTTGAACATTTTAAACTTATCGACATAAAGAGTAAATGGAAAAAATGAACGGTACAGAAAGCATCAAAAATTATGAAATAATCTGAATGAATACACAGGAGCACTAAATTACAGAAAATATAAAATACTGTAATACGAAATTATAAGAAAAAATATAGACCTTGTAATAAATTTGTATGAAAATAAATGAATCGAAATAGTATAGTGGAGTATGATGGTAGCCGATAGAGTTGGTAGCGTCGAAGCAATATAATAAGAAATAAAAGTTATTATGAAAAGAAAAACAACGCAATTAACTAAAAATTATAAATGAGGTCAGTTTCACTGACACAGTTAAAAGCTTTTTATGTAACCATTTGTCATATTCCGACAATAGAACGTATATATATGTCGATTTATTACCGTTAACTGAGTTGCTATTGCAGTCATTGCTTAAAGACATTTTTGCATCATTACTAAAACTTGTGTCTTTGTTTTCAAGTTAGGTTTATAATTTTTTAAAATTTTTATTTAACGTTTTTTTCTTAATTATATCACTTTATTTTAAAAAACCACATCCTTTTTATATTATTAGACTTTACATATATGTTTATATCAAGCACTCTGCTCCTATATGCATGCTACTCCATAGCTGTGCGCTTATACTAGGACCAATCGCATTCTCGAGTTCAGAATATCCGCCATATAAGATACAAATATCACTTTACATCCAGTGATACTTGCAAAGCTAATATCAATTCGACAATATACAGTAATGCGCGTGTTAATATAATTGTAACGAAACTTGTGGTTGTTTACACGTCGCAACATTGTAATCCAAGTTTTGGCCGCCTCTAATCCTGTACTTCGGTAGAAACATATGTAAATTTTATTTAGTAAGTTTTTCCAAAATTTTAAAATGTTTATTCAAAAATCTAATTCATAGTGAAAATTGATATTTTCTATGATATTCTGTAACTTTTTTGCGATATATCATGCCCAGAAAGCGAGATGCGATTGTAACTTTAAATTAACATACGTCAATTAGAGAAGGAGAGATTAAAACTGAGTGCGGAAAATCAATCAAGGAGCAGTAAGAATGATTATTGACGGAAAATGAAAACCAGAACAGTTCAATAGGTATACTTTTAAGTCATTCTGGACTAAATATTCATGACTCGATGGTGCATAGAAAATATACAGAATCGGGAGGAAAATCCATTTATTAACAGAAATAATGAGGAAAAACAATAAACATAACTAGATAAATAAAAGGTAGATGCTAATTTGTGTCACGAACTATTGAAAATGGAAAGTGAAGACTGAAAAAATTAATATTGACTTCCGACGAGTTCCACTTTTTGTTCCTTTCTGCATGAACGATAGAAATTCATCAGAAAAAGTTGAAATGAAAAACTCAATGCCGTTTATATATTTCAGACCTTTGAAACATACTGGAAAAAGAGAAGTTTTGGATCTGGAATAATAAATAGCCAAAAATATAAAGAGTTGCTTGATGAGCATTTAAAAAAAAACTTCGGAAATACTAACGCAGATGCATTTTATCATGAGAACTTAGCTTCGTACCACACGTAGAATACTATGGTGAAACATTTTGAGGGAAAATGCGTAACTCTACTTGACTGATCAGACAAATTACCATACTTGAACTAAATTAAGAATGTATGGTTGTTTACAAGTCTAGGTTACGTAAGATGGATTGTTCGATCAAAACGAATTGACAAAAGCTGTAGTTCGAAAGTGATACTGTGACTTTCATCGTAAAGGGAAACTCTCAAAACTTATATAATCCATGATCAAACAAGGGATGTTACCGGCTATTATTATAGGCAAAGGAAGACATATTTTTAATAGAGCACTTCTAATTTATAACTTAAACGATTTCATTAGTTAAATTGGTTTCGATTCCGTTAATTTACACAACGATGTGCGTACGTGAATACTTATATCCCCAAAAATATATTTATTCCTTTACATCCATATAGTCAAATAAATACTGAAAATAATATTAAATTTCGTAATTATAGATATTTATGACTAAAGCAAAAGGATATCCGTGCTTTTATATTATTTTTCCACTATTTCGCCTTTGGCTATGTTTGATAAACTAACGGCACGTAAGCTTTGAATTATAGCTTCATATTAGATAACGTGCTAAAGAAGTTAAGACTAAATGAGTTGTTTACAGTTATGTTGATTACTAGAGCATCAGTTTCCTTTTTAACTTGTATTCCTAAATATTGTAAATTCTGGGTTCGGTTCGCATGTACTTTTTGGACATTATGACAAAATTAACGTACAATTCTAAAAAACGGTAATATAAACAGTTCTTCCAAAATTACATTTACAGAAATTTTAATTCTTATATATATATATATATATATATGTATACTTGCTTATTTACATTAAAAATAAAATAATCACAAATCCACACAAAGAGTTTTGAAAGTATCAATTGTTCCTGCTTTTCAAGGTTTCAATAAATGATAAAATGGAAAAAGAGCAATCGCCATTAAACAACCTAATTATCATTATAACCAAGGGCCTACCTCTATTATATATTACTACATACAATTATATTATATTTTCTTCTTAGCGCTACTTCCTCATTGAAATTCGGCTTTTTTCATTTTAAAGTATTCAATAGTCATTTTGTACTAAAGCGAACTTATGCACATAATTTAAGTTTTTTTTTTAAATATCATGATTGTTTAATAAAATATTTTATTGACAAACTTATTTACTCTTATCTCAAAGAACGTAAGCATAGGCTATAAATAATGAAAAAAAAGAATAAACGAAGAAAGCAGATAAGACAATAGTAATTTTTTATTATCTTTTCTTAGATAATGAAGTACCAGTTAACTTTATAATTCCATCCCTGAAGCGCTCGACGTAGTAAAAAATTGGTTCGTCTCACAATATCAGCAATGTCAATTGTTAAAGACAGGCGAACGATGCAAAATTTGGAGCACACTCTGAGTAGATGAAATACACTGTAACTTGATCCTCTCATGCAGAATGGAAGAAGAAATAAATTATTGCAAAGCAAACACAATATCCTTGTAAACGATCAAGTAAATGTTATAATTAATGTTCCGAAATCCGGAACCTGGTGGTATAATCTTCCGGACCTAATTATATACCTACACGAATATATACGGGTGATATAGGAAAAATTAAATTCGGACCTGATAACACTAATAAAATATTTACGTTCTTATAGAATTTTGAATTTGAATGTTATATTTAAAGATATAACTCTACCCACTATTGGTCCATAATTATGAGAAGTCCGTCTAAACTATAAGCTCCTAAATCTGTAGATCTATTGTTTTTTAAATTACAGACGAGAAGATATGGGTTTATAGTGAACGGTAATAATCTGAGAGTTATGGTTAGATTTCTTAATTCCATTAAAATTTGAGAATAAAAATCTCAGGCTATTAATTATTCACCATCAGGGCTGATTAAACTTAACATGTACGATTTAAGCTTCATTACAGGCAAACGAATTTGGGAGTATGTTTTATTTTCGAAAAAAGAAAACATTTATGATCCTAAAAGAGTTGTCAAATAGGATATGACTGATTTTATATTTTATATAATTATATAAACTGTCTTGTACTGTAACCGGGAATATCCTAAAATTATTAATAATTAAGCTATTTATGACAACATAATAAGCGGACCCCTAACAACCCTTCGAGTATGTTAACGACCACTACGCACATTGGAGGAGGGTAGACCGCAGCCATAATACAATCGAGCTCAAGGACGTATCTCGCTATGTTTACAATATTACTGAATGTAAGTATTTGAGGGGAGTTTGGTCAAGCTTGCTGCGTTTTTTCTTATTTCCCGGTATTCGTTTCGTATCACGTAGTCGCGATTTGTTGCTAATACTTTAGCTCGTACGCGCTGTTACTCAAATGAAATTTAGGAACAGCAGGTTATAATAATTAAATTGTAGCGTTGTATACTTGTAAAGTAAATAAACATATCTAATGAATCTTAGAACGTCTTTTTACTACGTTACATAGAACGACATTTTGATTTATATTTGGAGACGGTAGCTGCAAATTAGGTATGATAAAATTTAGGAACCAGAGAAATAAAGAAATGAAATACCAAAAAATATTTAAGTAAAGAAATTTATAAAAATAAATACAAGCTTGTAATTCACATTATCGCTTTCAAAAGTGGCATTGTGAGTTATAAGCTCATACTTACATCCGATTGTAGTAGATCAAACAAGATGATTTCATTCTTCTTGATCTAATTAGAGAACGGGGTAAACTATTCATTTAATCTGATGAATTGACGTAATTTAAAGTCATCAAAAAAACATATACTTGGATATTAATATGCAGTTATAATTGTAATTTAAAAAAGATTACCATTTATATGAAACAAAATCTAAAAAAAACCTTATGATTTAATGCTAGCAATAGCTGTGCAGCATGATAATGAAATAATATTAGTGGACTAGATTTTAAATCTTTGATTTTAATAGATCGTAAGGAAAGTGAAAAAGGGTTTCAAGCTATGTTATATCGAGATACATAACAAATTTTTATTAAAATAATAACTACCGTAGAACGTAGTTATTTAGTTCTACGGTAGTTATTATTATATATTAAACTATATATATAATAAACTAAGTAAAATAAATTAGATGGAGTTCATAAGAATAAAAACACTCATAAATGAATCTCTATTTTTTACAAGTAAAAACAATATTTTTTTGAATAAAATTTGGATCAACCATTTCTGATTAAATTTTGTATTTGCAGCTAAAGCTCCTAATATTTTTAAATGTCATAAGTTTTAAATAAATATTTATATATTCTTCTTTGGAAAATAATTGTACTACATTTAATTGCCCACATAGATAAACACATATGTAGGAAATACTTAAATAGGTTAACTTCCGAGTAAATAATCTAATATACATTAAGTGAAAAGGGATCGGCAAAACTCTGAAAGAGAAAGAATAAATAGGATAATTCAGCAAATATTGAGGGAGAAATACCAGTGGGGTATTGCTAGTTACCTTCATCATTTTCTAATCTGGTTAATCCCTCGCATTCGTGAAGTTCAGAAGCTTCTTCAAACATAAAGGCGTGTCTAATTCACTTCATCCGCGCTTCGGGAGGAAAACTTGTGTTTTACTTTTGAAAATAAAGTCGGCTATTGCAGTTTTTTATCACCAATTCGGCCTTCGACCATCCTCGATAAGTTCGTGCAAAGTGTAGATACTCTGAACTCCTTTTTTGTCGTTTTTACGTAGATATTATATGGAGCGGATGACTAAATGCATTACTCGATAATGTCAGAGTATACTTTGTCCGAAATATATATGTTAAATATCAAAGTTGGTTCAGTTCTCACCAATTTGTTCAGTAAATATTGTAAAATTTGTACACAGCGATATGTACATAATAGTAGCGATTACACATATTTTTGCTTAGTATATATATTTTTGCTTAGCTGGTATTTTCTAGGTATAGCTTGATTAAGTTAAAATTAAAAAAGAATAACAGAATTAATTATATTTATTGGAACTAGTTAAAACAAACCAACGACTGCGTTGTCAATGTGTAAATTTTGTCACTTATCTAATATTTTTGTGCTAACGGAAACTAAATTATTTTTCGCGACTGCATTAAGTAATGATGAAAGCAAGACATTAAATTAAATGTTTAAGATGGGGTATCTTATTTCTAATAGGTTTATAAAATTTTGTTTAAAAATTGTTCAGATCTCCCGCTTTTTTAAAAAGTGGGCTACATAAAAATTACATACTTATATATATATTTTTATATATATATATATATGTATACATATATATGTATATATATATATATATATGTATATATATATATATATATATATATATATATGACATGATGTGATATAAACGTAAGGAATAGTTTTTGAGACCGATATTATTTTAC
The DNA here is from genome assembly GCA_039881145.1 of Druceiella hillmani. NCBI lineage: Eukaryota > Metazoa > Arthropoda > Insecta > Lepidoptera > Hepialidae > Druceiella > Druceiella hillmani. The sequence continues at coordinate 25,367,620 of JAYKKI010000007.1, forward strand.
TTCGTGAAGTAGTTACGCATTAGGTTTGAACAACAAATTTACAATCTTAATATAACTCTGCAGAAGTAGTTATCAAATAAAACAAAGAATTTAACTTTAATGTCCATCTTAGTAATTTTATTGAATTTACCGAATTTATTTCGTTATATTTAAAATGAAAATTGATTTTCTTTTATAAATTAACCGTACTTTTTAAATTTTTAGCTTGCCGTTATCGCAATTAATATCCAATATTTTTAATACAATATTATTTGAAAGTGCAGGCGAGGTTATCATAATGTATTAGGGACATGATCCAATGTATTGTGTATACAGTATGTCAATTAGCTAAATTACGCCACTTCAACCGCTTGTGTCATTAAACATGTGCAATCAGGTAAAATGTTATTTTTTTTAATTATTCGGCCAGTTTCTGAGATAATTAAATTTAAAACTTTAAATGAAATCACAATTAACAGTCGGTGAATAAAGCGCCAAATGTCAGTTTCGCAACCTGGAACATTCCTGTTCTAAAATGTTAAGTGTCAAAATTAATTGTCATTTATCTGTTTGTAAAAGAAAACACGGGCACGTAGTAATTAAAGTTCATATTACTTTGTTTTAGAACCAATTACTTTTCACTTAAATTTTAGGTTTCAAATGCCTTCGTACTTTCGCAGCCAACGCACTTTCGTCAGACCAAATAACATTTTCGATCCTACGAGAATTTTCATTAAACATTTGTGAGTCTCATTCAGCATACAAGCCAGGTTTCGTAAAACACTAAATAATATTCTAAGAAAAAAATTAAATATAATTACACTGTGATGATTAACATTATTAACCTTAAAATACTAAAATAAAATGTCTTTTAAAAACCAACTTCAAAAAGTAAATATTAAAAAGTAAAAATATAATTAATTCAAAATACGTAAATATATGTTTTAATTTAATTTTTTTTTATACTTTTTAGTACCTACTTTTATGAAGACGGTTTTTTTTAAAGATATTTTATTCATTAGAGCGGAAATGACCGATCAGTGACTGTCAATCAAAGATATCCCTGTCGTAGTTTAGTCAAAGTTCCGTTTTAGGTTTTAATTAATAAAAAGAGTTAACTACGGATTATTAATGCTTTTGAGAAAATTTAAATAAGCCATTTTATTATTGGTCTGATATATTGACATCAAATTTAGTCCAGTAACTTCCGTGATTTTTTAACTTGTACAAGTATAATAGAGATCTCCGTATATAAACGGTTTTAATACAGGTTGATTTAAAATATAATTTTCTGATTATTGAAATCTTAAAATATTTTCAGTAAAATTAGTTAGGCCGTGGTAAAAATATTTAATAATTATGATATAAATCATTCCTTAAAAATTTCTTCTAATTTTTTCTTACAGTTTCATACATGGTAATGAAATATCTTTAATATTCTCACCGTTCTATGGTTTCACTTGTAGACTTTTTTATTAAATAAATAAAAATATAAAAAATTGTTTTACTTTAAAGCATTATCTTCTTATTTTATAACGGCGCGTTATGATCACACTAGTAATTACAGACACTAAATAAAATGACTTCATCTTCAATACGGACTTATCTAAACAAAAACGAGGAACTTCTTAAAGCTTTATCGAGTATATCTTTATTTATATATCCATTTAAATATGGACTTTAATGTACACGATTGATAAATATAGCGGACTTGTTACTGTGAAAGTAAAATAAGCAAATCAGTATACTTTTAGGCATTATTCAGCTAGATACACTGTGGTTACTGTATAATAAATACCTTCAGACAGAAAATCTGATTTTACGTTTACCGATTTCCTTAAAAACTGTAGTCGTCACCCTTTTTTTTAATTTGTAATACATATTAATGAATTATAATGCTTGCTACAATATACGACCGTATAATTTTGCATAGAATTTACTTAGAATAATTTACAATAAAGTTACTGACAATTTTAACACTCCTCTTTTTCATCGTTAAGTTACGGTTCCCTTTGTTCCAGGATGAAAGGATTTTTGAGAATCCGTGATGTAAAGTAAAGTAAATATTGCGGTTATTTTACATTCATGTTGTCTTACTATTAAAATGATAGGTAGTTCCATTGAATTAAAAGGAGCAAGACCACAATTGACATTTATTTCATCTTTTGTACGATTGGCTCATATATTTAAGAAGAATTAGTCTTTTGATAACCTGTTCTTCACCATATAAATGTACATAAATGAGAGGACTATTAATAATTTTTAATCTTATTTATGCCATTATACACCTTAAGGAATCATATGTTTTTTCTTTGATGAAATAAAAAGAAATACGACCCTCATTTCTATTAGAGTGCAGGGAGTATGGAGTAGAGTGCAGAGAGGATGGTAATAGTAATAGTTACAGTAAGCTTATCGAGATATACATCACGTAACGCAAAGAAAGATCTAAAAAAATGGTAAATCTTCTAAAACCGTAAAATGGTTAACTAAAGTTATATAATATACTATCAGAATTAATGGGCAAAAGACTTTAATGCCGACCTATTCGACTCCGTTTACAGGCAGATATCTAGTATCACCTGAAATGAATTGTTTGCTAACACATTCAAAGACTGTTATTTCTATTGGGTAGAGTGCATGTCATGAATATCATTACAATATAGCTATCTACATAAAATCGTATTAAGGGCGTGTTTATAGTTTTAACCAAAAATTTCTATATTTGCATTCATACATTCCAAATTTTGTGAATAGGTGTTATAAGGATTTGGATATGGGAAATTAAATCAAACTTTCATGTATTATTCACGCAGATTGCTTCTTATTAGTTTCATATTTGTCTCATAAAAACTAGTTTTTGCAACTCATTCCTCGCTAATATCCCTAACAGAGGGCGGATTTCGAGAATTTATTCTAAACAATTTTACTTTAGTTGGAAATGCAAGATTATCTTCTGTAATTTGATAAAGATTTGATAAAGAAGCAATTTGGATCGACAAAATAGCTAAAATATTAATTCAACCAAAATGTGTTTTCCATTTTTCATAAATTTTTAATACTGACTAACCAGTCTATGCTGAGATGCACCCCAAGTCGCTCGTGTCCAACGACATTCAACAAAAAATTCGCGGTGTCTGCTACACTTATTTGTATAATTATAGTTATTATTAATATAAATATAACTAGCCGATGCAAAAATATTATCGACTTAAAATATTTTACTTCACAATGTCCTCCAATGCGATGGAGCATGCCATGCGCACACACATATACGTACACACACACACACACACATATATATATATATATATACATACATATATATATATATACATATATATATATATATATATATATATATATATATACAATATACATAATGGCTATCTGAAATTTTCCAAATATTCACTTCAATATTTACTCATTTAGGAGCTAGTTTTTAAGTTATGGTTCATCTAAGCAACAACGCTTTTCATGAAATAGCGCGTAATCACTAGTAAACGTGTTACAAATTAGCATAGAAAAATTAAATGCCCTTGTTTAACGAACATGAAAAAAATATATATTCAGTATTTCAGTAATAATCTTATACATATATCATATCGCAAGATTGTCACTTTTTTGCACTGGCAGGCATTAGGAGCGAACGGTTTGGAAAAAAGATGAAAATAATATAACATCAGTATTTTATTACGATAGTCATAAATAAACGAATCAAATCGAACAAATTTATAAAAAAAATATTAAAGGACAGTAATTGCACTAATTTCCTGGTCATTATAATCCATTTTGAATTAATTTCCTTTAAACAATAATTATAAATGAAAAGATTAAATACATGAAACCTTAGTACATAAAAAGTACACATACTCATTTATTTATTAGTCTAGTAATACACACTATTAATTAAAATTATTAAGCGTTGACTGCATGAAAAATTGGACTTTTATTAATTAGCTAAACAGGCAGGTTTCAGAAGTGCATTTAGCACCATGGACAAACTACTGGCTATGAGAATTATAATCAAAAAGATTATAGAGTATCAAATGCTCTTATGGTTTGCATTTATTTAGATAAAAAAACCTTTTATAGCATCGATTTCTGGGCAGTGATTTAGTCTTTATAAAATGCCAGAATAGACCACCGCTACTCTCCTCTGATAGAGAATATTTATCAGAATGCAAGTTCGAAGGTGAACCTTCTACCGTAAACAAAAAAAATGAGGATATATTTAGAATGTGGATTAGAGGAATCGTCAATAAATTGGGTTGGTTGTTCAAATAGTACCGTGAGCATTAAAATAAATCAAACCATTGTAAAAAGTGGATAGAAATATACATATATGTATGTGTGTGTGTGTATATATATATATATATATATATATATATATATATATATATATATATATATATATACACATACAAATCTGGGTCAACAGATTGTTATGGAAAAAAAACCCTAACCACAATATGATTAGCGTGGGTAGCCTAGGTTCATAAGATTAACGTCGGCCGCCTACTCTAAAATTGAATTCTTCTTCAAAATGAAAATTACGACTGAACCAAACCTCGCATACATAATTAGTGTATCCTACCAGTACTTACCTATGGAGCTGAAACCTGGGTGTTTACAAAAAAATCCTCATCAAGCTCAGAATGGCTTTTTATGGCAATTATATGGAAACTGGGAGGAGTCACACTGAGAGACCAAAAGAGGAACGAGTGGCTTATAAAGAAAAAAAAGGGCCACGGACGTCATAAAACGTGTTGCGAAGCTCAAATGATAATAGGATGGCTACTTTGCCAGAAAATAGAATTTGTAGTACAAAATGCTCGTGGAATGAATACCGTGGAGCGAAAAACGTCTACAAGGAAATCCAAACATGCGTTGGTACAATACATAACCACACAAGAAAGGCCAAGAAAATATTTATTTAAATTAATGAATTTTCTGGTTCACTTCCTTTCTTCTCAGTTAACGTACATATTTCAATTCTTTTACGTTTCACTTTTTATATTACTGTATTACTATTATGAAAATTTTTGTTTGATAAATCACATAAATTCCGTGAGAACGGTTATTTGATAGATTTATGCTCACCGTGATATCTCCTTGTGGGAAAAAATAACAATTACTTCTCATTAAATGATTTAGTTCATTCCTCCGGGTAAATCATTCCTGTCCCATATATGGGATCCGGTGACTAGCGTCACTCAAACGTAGTCAGATTACAATGAAATAAACATATGGACAATTATATATCATAGGAAAGGGAACGAAATAATAACGAGTTTTAATACGTTACTCCGTAGCGTACAAAATTATTTTGGCCGCCATGATTTTGTTAACTTTCTTTTAATTTTGTCTTCGTGATTATTGAACGAATGTAAGTGTATATTTATGAATTGATGCATAAATATTTTTTATTTTTTTCAAAATAGATATGTCCATATTGTATTTATTATGTATGTTTTTTAATAAATATTTTTTTATAAAATGCTCTAAATAGATGACGAAGACCCTATAACGTCATTTTATTTACGAAAAATATAAGTAACATTGTTTCATTGTCCATATTTTAATAAAAATGTTACGAAGATGGCAAAAATAAATTTATTTATTATTTGAACCAATAATTCTCTGTTCTTTGATACATATATTTGCTGTCTTTTCCAAAGGAATCACCCGTTTTATATTTGTCATTTTGTTTATTTTTTGTTTTCTATGCAATATAGTTATTTTCCCATTATTTTTGAAACATCATTAATAGCCAATTCATAGCGGATTATGTTAATATTTTTAATACGTTGCCATTTGTCAATAAGAAAAACGCGTAATTTGAAAGTCTTCATTTCATCGACTTTTCAAAAGTATTTTTTATAAGTACGTCTGTGTCATAACAGTTAGTTTCTTATATCCCTAACTACACAAAAACCTCAAAATTATAATGCACGTAATTCCATTACTTTTAATTTTTTTTTTTGGTTTTGGTGGTCTCTTATATTTGTTGCTTTCAAATTTCGTGTATTTTGCTTAAAGCATTAAGATGGTTCACTAAACATTTTACGGCAACATGACATTTTATAAGCATAGGTGATTTTTTTATTTACTTTCATGTTTAATTATTGTTTACCGGTTTTACAATAGTAACCAAAATTGCACATAATAAAGGGTTTTTGTTTATTGGCTTTTTTATATTCTAGAAATAAGGAAAGTCTCTCCCTTATTCTTTTAATTTCTTTTTACGGTCTTAATTACTATTTTATAACCACTTCACATTTGTTCTTTATATACAAAATATGCAAAAAAATTTCATTGGAACGAAATAATAAATTTCGGAGTTATGTATATTTTTTACTGGAAGCGGAGAAACTGTCGGAACCACACTTTGAGCCCGAGCACTCCAAGAGTCAAGGACGTATTTACAAAAATCCGCTACCCGAGGACCAAAATTTACTAGTGTAGAATCACTAATACACTCTAGCAACTGCTATAAATTATTTGCATACCACGGGGTATGCAAAACATTTATAGCCTTTCTGCATTATTTTGATCGCATAAATTATAATTTAATTGAAAATATGTGCTTTACATTTTTAACCAGATTATTAAAATTATGTCCATACGGCTACAATAAACGTCACTAATATTCCGGTTTTAATTCTGATTTCATTCAGTTAACCAAAATGACTATTTACAAATAGTTAACCGTTCGTATTCATCTTATGACATTTTCACACGAATTTCATTTTTTTTTCTTCTTTCCTTTGGAATTCGTAGCGTCATTAAAACTCGTTTCAGAACACTGTTTTCAAATTTAAGATATCTGTTTTCAAATTTATTAACAAAAGATTGTGAACAACCCGTATTAAAATATTCTAGTGTAGCTGCACATCTGCCACTTTAAGAAGCTTGGCGGAAAAAGTTAACTCTCTTTCCTACTATATATTTGGCAATGGGTGAATTAAAGCTTTCTGTAGAATTATTCGTTTGATTGTGAAATAAACTATAATTTATATTGGCCTAATTAGTACTTACTTTTTAATAAAACGGGTTCTTCTTGCAGTCGGTTTCTGTAGCAGCTGTGAAGAAATTAGATTCATTTAGGAATGTTAACTTGGCTTGAATTTGGAAAGAATGAATAACTCAATTTTAGTCATTAAAATATTTTACATTAAATATTCGAATAAGTGGAATGAAATCGTAAATAGTCATTACTACTGAGTAGCAATCTTAATTGACACTATATTTAGATTGATAATAATTTGAATAGCGATGTAAGGTTTGAATGGCTTCAGTAAAGATATTTTAAAAATATGACATATATACACTTTTATATGAAATATAAAAGATTACATAAAACAAAAATATTACATAAAACTTTTCAAGCATTAATAGAAACTGCACTACGAGAGTTCTGTACATATTTAGGCAATTATATAAATTTGAGAGTACATAGCATTGCAAGAATTTATTTCTAAATATTAATATTTCATAACTTTAAATTCTGATTTTTCAATACTTATTTTGAAATTAAGTGGTGATATCAGTTTTATATTTTTAAGTGGCAGGGTTCCTGAGAAAATCGGCTGAAAATATATTTCACAATTTTACATTCTGTGGTCTCGGAGTTAGGAGGGAAGGGTATACTTTTTGTATATTTTTAGTATATTTATGAAGACATGATATCTAAAATTATGAAGAAAATATTTTTCACACCCTTAGAACGAGTTACTTCAAATGATACTCCGCAATATATGTTGAATTTAAAAGTTCTTAAATTCACGCCACCCTTGGAAAATTCCATTCGAATATTTTTGAGTACTGGCTATTGAAGTATATACGAGTTTATATGTTTTACTACTAATTTGTGAGAAAAATTATTCACGGATAGATTGACAAACATCTGAATAATCTTATGAGGATTCCATTTACCCTGTTGAGGTACAAAATCCTGAAACCTTAGTAATGGAATAAGTAACTAACAATATTCCCGATATCGATTAATGGTATAATTAAACATAAGTATGTATATGTATGTGCGTGTGCGCATTGCATGCTCCACACATACACACACACGCACGCACACACACACACACACATACACACACACAACGCGCGTGTGTGTGTGTGTGTGTATGTGTGGAGGACTTGTGAAATAAAATACTTTAAATCGATAATATTTTTGCTTCGGATAATAATGGCCAATCCAACTATAAATACTTAAATAAGTGTTGCGGACACGGTGAAATTTTTGTTGAATTTTGTTGGATATAACCGAATTACTATACCGATATAACCGATTAGTCGGTATTAAACATTTATAAAAAATTGAAACCATATTTTGGTTTAATTAATAGTTTAGCTATTGCGTCAATCGAAATTGCTTCTTTGTCAAATTGAAGAAGAGGAAATAAATATTTTACTATTTGTCTTGGATTTCCAACTACATTAAAATAATTTAGAATAATCCTTTTAGGGATATTAGCGAGGAATGTGTTGCAAAAAACTAGTTTTTATGAAAAAATATGATACTGATAAGAAGCAATCTGCTTCAATAATAGATGATGGTTTGATTTACTTTTCCATAACAGAATCTTTATATTACACATTCCCAAAATTTGGGATATACTTGGCAAAATGTAACACTAGACAGCTGCCTGTAAACGGAATTGGATTCTGCACTTTCCGTAACTATTACTCTTACCGTATGTCTACACACTCTAACAGAAATGAGGATCGTATTTCTTTTCATTTCATCAATGAAAAAAACATGTGTTTCTTTAAGTTGTAGCTTGGTATTAAATTTTGTTATATAACGGCGTCAATAAAAATTATTTATAGCCATCTCATTTACGTATGTTCACATGGTGACTGAAAGTAATTAAAAGACTAATTCTGCTTAATTACACGAACAAATAGCACAAAATATCAAATGACATGTCAATTCTAGTTTAACTCCTTTTAATTCAATGGAACTACCTTTCAATTTAATAATAATACAAAATGAGTGTTAAATAACTGCAATATTCACTTTTCTTTACATCAGGGTTCACAAAAATCATTTCGTCGTGGGGCAAAAGAAGTGTAATTTAATGATGAAAAAGAGGAGTGTACAAAATAGTAAGTAACTTTATTATAAACTTTTTGTAAATTAACTCTATACAAAATTATACGGTCGTATATTTTAGCAGACATAATAATTTATTAATACGTATTTGGAATTAAAAATATGGTAACGAATGCAGTTTTTAAGGAAATGCGTAAAATGCAAAAAAACCAATCAGATTTCTTCGCTGAATATATTTATTATACAGTAACCACAATGTAGCTAGCTGAATAATGCCTAAGAGAGAGGTTATGGATGTGCTGATTTTGCTTTCATAGCAATATGTCCGCCATAATTATCAATTGTGTACATTAAAGTCTATAATTAAATGGATATATATACATAAAGATGTATTCAATGAAGCTTTAAGAATTTCCTCGTTTTAGTTTAGATAAATCCGTATATAAGGTGTAGACATTTTGTTTAGAGTCTTTGAGAGAATTACTAGTGATATAGAGTGTGGTCAAAACGCGCAGTTATAGAGTAAGGAGATAATTCTTTAAAGGAAAACATTTTTATACTATTATTTATTTCATAAAAGAGTCTACAAGTGAAACCATAGAACGGTGAGATTAACAAAGACATTTCATTACCATGTATCAAACTGTAAGAAAAAGCTAGAATAAGTTTATAAGAAAATATTTATATTATAATTATTAAATATTATTATTACAGAATATTTTAAGATTTAAATAATTGGCATTTAACTGAAATATTTTAGGTTTCAAATAATTGTAATTGAAAATTATAATTTAAATCAGGCTATATTAAAACCAAAAATCTACAAATATAAAATCTATATATTTAGATCTATTTTATGCTTATACAAATTATAGAATTACGAAAGTTACTAGAGTCAATTTCATGTCAATATATTAGACAAATAATAAATTTCTCAAAAGCCTTAACAACCTGTAGTAAAACATAAAACGAAAGTTTGACTAAATTACGACTGGAATGTCTTTAATCAACAGTCACTGATAGGTCAGTTCCGCTATAATGAATAAAATATCTTACAAAAAAAGTCTTCATAAAAGTAGGCGAATAGTTATTGCAAAGTGACGCCAACAGTTATTCGTTGCGTAACTTTTGTATCCTCTTAGGTCTTTGTGTATTTTAAATCATTAATAGTAATTAATAATTTCGTTTTAACGTTAATACCGTTAAATACCTAACCTAATACAATCAATATGCATATGTTTGCATTCAATTAAAATACATTTTGTTTATACTTTTAAATGAAGTTTTGAATTTCTTTATTACGTCTCTAAGCCCAGATGTATCTACATGAAGGTAGTTGTGTTTTTCTTGATTTATCGTCAAGAAAACGGTTATGCATTATGAATGACAAAAAACTGTATTAACCTATCTTCAATGTTACATATTCTCACGCAAAATTATTAGGTATATATATATATATATATATATATCTATACTTAAATTTTTTGTAGACTGATTTTTCAAAAAAGAGAGAGATTTTAAAATTGGGAAAATAAAATTTTATAAATACTTTGTAAGTGCAGTACCTTTAATATTTATTTTAATGCCTTGTTTTTGTCAGTAATTAATCTAGTCCGGAAAAATTAATTAGTTTTCCTTAACATCAAACTATTAGCTAAATAACAAACTTAGTCTGAATTGAAAAGTTAATTTGAACAAATTTAATTAATTCTGTTCTTATATTTTAATTTTAACTTAATCAAACTATACTTAGAAAATACCGAATAAAGAAACAAGCAAAAATATGTGTAATCGTTACTATTATAACGCCGTGTACAAATTTTACAATATTTACTGAACAAATTGGTGACAACTGAACCAACTTTGATATTTAACATATATGTTTTGGATGAAAGTATACTCTGACATTATCGAGTAAACGCAAGCCATCCAATCTATATAATATCTATGTAAAAACCATGAAATAGGAGTTTGGAGTATCTGTACTTTGCACGAACTTATCGCGGATGGTCGAACGCCAAATTTGTGATAAAGAACTTTAACAGTCGACTTTATTTTCAAAAGTAAAACAAAAGTTTTCCTCCTGAAGCGCGGATGAAGTGAATTAGACACGCCTTTATGTTTGAAGAAGCTTCTGAACTTAACGAATGCGAGGGATCAACTAGATTAGAAAATGATGAAGGTAACTAGCAATACTTCACTGGTATTTCTCCCTCAATGTTTGCTGAATTAGGTTATTCATTCTTTCTCTTTCAGAGTTTTGCCGATCCCTATCCACTTAATGCGGAGTAGATTATTTACTCGGACGTTTACCAATTTCAGTATTTCATGTATGTATGTACCCATGTGGGCAATTAAATGAACAAAGAAAATATTAGATATATATATATATATATATACACATATATATATATATATATATATATATATATATATATATATATATATATATATATATATATATATATATATATATATATATATGTTTAATTTACCAATAAGTTTAGTACAATTATTTTCTAAACCAGAAAATATAAACATTTAATTAAAACTAATGACATTTCAAAATGTTAATTGCACAAAACTAATCAGAAGACTTTAATCAGAAATAGTTGATCTAAAGTTTATTCAAAAAACATTGTTTATTAAAAAAATTAATCTTTATTATTTTTACATTGCGTGTAAAAAGAAATAAAGATTAACTTATGAAAGTTGTTATTCTTATGAACTCCATTTATTTTACTTTGCTTATTATGCACCGTTATCCGGTAGTTATTATTTTATTAAAAATACATTATGTATTCCAATGTAACTTAGCTTTAAATATACATGACCCTTTTTCACTCTTCTTACCAAATTTTGATAGTTCGTAAAAAGATACGATAATTTTAATAGATAGCAAAGATTTAAAATCTAGTCCACTAATAATATTTCATTATCATGCTGTGCGGCTATTGCTTTCAATAAATCGTAAGGTTTTGTTTTAAATTTTGTTACATATATATCATAATGTTCTTTAAATTACAATCATAACTGCATATTAATATGCCAATATCATTTTTTTTATTTTAGATAACTATAAATTATCATCAATTCATCATACAAAATTAATAGTTCGCCCTGTTTGCTAAGATGCTATCAAGAAAAATCAATTTATCTTGTTTACTAAAATCTACTAAAATCGGATGTAAATATGAGCTTATAACTCGCAATGCCACTTTCCAAAGCTATAATGTGAATTATATGCTCGTGTTTACTTTTTTCTATTTTATGCTTAATTATTTTTTTGGTACTTTATTTCTTTATTTCTCTGGTTCCTAAAATTTATCATATGTAATTTGTTGCTACTGTCTCCAAACACATGTAAAAGCGTATTTTTTGTATAACGGAGTAGAAGGACGTTCTCAGATTCAGTAGATATAACTATTTACTTTACGATTATACAAGGCTACAATATCATTATCACAACTTGCTGTTCCCAAATTTCATTTGAGTAATAGCGCGCGGGCAACAAATCGCGATTACGTGATACGAAACGAATACCGGAAAATGAGAAAAGTCCGCTTATTATGTTGTCATAAATAGCTTAATTATCATTAGTTTTAGGGTATTCCCGGTTAGGGTACAAGAGAGTTTATATAATTATATAAAACATAGAATCAGTGGTATCCTATATAACTCTTTTAGAATTATAATGGTTTTCTTTTTTCGAAAGTAAAATATACTTCAAAATTCGTTTGCCTGTAATGAACCTTATATCGTAGTTTTATTTATTTATACCATGTTAATTTTATTAATGAATAATTAGTAGCCTGAAATCTATATTCTTAAATATAAATGTAATTAAGAAATCTAACCACAACTCTCAGATCATTACCGTCGACCATAAATTACTCATATGCTCTCGTCTATAATTTAAAATGCAATACATGTAAATATTTAGGAGCTTATAGTTTAGACCGACTTTTTAAAATTATAGACCTACATAAAGATATCCTATAAGAACGTAAATATTTTATTAGTGTTATCAGGGTCCGATTTAATATTTTCCTTTATCTTAGGCATATATTAGTGTAGGTATATTAATAGGTTCGGAAGATTATATTACCATGTTACAGATTTCGGAGCAATATTAAATATAATATTTACTTGATTATATAGAAGAACCTTGTGCTTTATACTAATTTATTTCTTCTTCTATTCTAGTACAATTTTTGCCAATTGTTTTCCGGCTCGTAGGCAATATAGCCAGTTCAAAATTTTAAATTATGTGCTAATATTATTAAATTTGAAGTTGGTCAAAAATAGTAATTTAGGTTTACTTTTAATTTTCATTGTTTTAAATAATTTCTTATAAATTATTTACAATAATAAGATATATAAATAAATAATTTTGGTTTATAAAGACTCTGTCGTTGGCACTGCCTTTTTGTCCCTTTGGTTTTTTGTCTTCTGTTCGCTCATGATTTGAAACATTTCTTGAGCATCAACAATTGATCTGATATGGGCTGTTCGAACGTAACATCGACTTAGTCTGAACAATGTAGCCACATTTTAATGTGAGCGAAATTGAAAATATTTTAATGTTCCTGCCCAAAAGGGTTTACCGTTACGAACTATTACACTATGGAATTACACTTGAAAAGGTTCCTTAGGTGCGGAATTTTGATGTGATTGTGGACGTTCACCTACATTTCATGAGACCATTATATTAGAGGATCAAGTCACAGTGTATTTCATCTACTCAGAGTGTGCTCAAATTTTTTGCATCGTTCGCGTGTCTTTAAGCAATTGATATTGATAGTATTGTTAGACGAACCTATTTTTTATTGCGCCAAACGCTTCAGGAATGCAGGTATAGAGGTAACTAATACTTTATTATCGTGGAAGAGACAATTAAAATGATTAAGATTTTGTTCTGCTTTTCTTGTTTTTTCTTTTTTTTCCTTACTTTGTCTATTTTGCTTACATTCTTTGGGATTAGAGTAGATAAGTTTGTCAATAAATTGTTTTATTAAACAGTTATGATGTTTAAAAAAATACATAAATCATGTGTACAAATTCCCTTTATTAAAAAAATTACTCTTGAATACTTTCAAATAAAAAAAATCCATGAGGAAGTAGCACTAACAAGAAATTATAATATAATTGTAAGAATTTCAAAATATGAAAAAGTTATATAAAATATTGGTAGGTTATAATGAAAATCATAATGGTTATTATGAATTTTAATTCTCTTGGTTATAATGAAAATTAGATTGTTTAAGGGGGATTACACTTTTTGCATCTAATCATTTATTTACATCTTGAAAAGCAGAAACATTTGATACTTTCAAAAATGTTTGTGTGGATTTGGGATTTTTCTATTTTTAGTGTAAATAAGGAAGTATATATAAGAATTAAAATTTCCATAAATATAAATTTTTAAATACTGTTTATATTACCGTTTTTTAGAATTGTACGTTGATTTTTCGTAATATCCAAACAAAGTACACGCGAGCTGAACTAAGGATTTACAAAATTTCGGAATACAAGTTGAAAAAGAATCTTATGTACAAATAATCCAACCTTGTACATAACCGTAAGCAACTCGTTTAGTCTTAATTTCTTTGGCATGTTATCTAACACGAAGCTATACATCGGAGCCTTCTTACCTGCCATTAGTTTATCAAACACAGCTAAAGGAGAAATTGTGGTAAAAAGTTGAACTGAACTTTGAAAAGTAAAAGGCAACTTTAAACTGGATTTGAAAATGATGAGAAAAACCATCTATACATTCATTTTCCCGTACGTCACTATTAACGGTATATAAATGAGTTTATTTATTACTGTTATTTACTTGTGTGGTGTCTTTCAGAACTTTCGTCGTTTTATATTAATGTTTAAATATAAATTACACGGATATACTTTTGCTTTAGTCATAAATATCTACAATTACGAAATTTAATATTATTTTCAGAAATTGTCTGACAATATGGATGCAAAAGGATAAATATATTTTTGGGGATATTAGTATTCATGTACGCATATTGTTGTGTAAATTAATGGAAACAACAATAACTAACGAAATCGATTAAGTTATAAATTATAAGTGCTCTATTAAAAATATGTCCTCCTTTGGCTAAAATAATAGGCGGTAACATGCCTTGTGTGCAGAGTTTTCCTTTACGACGAAAGCCACAATATCACTTTAGAAATACTGCAATCCACCTTACATAACCTAAACTTTTCCCAAAATTCAATTATTTCTTCTAAAATGTTTAGGTCGTTTCTCCACGTAGCACATTAGAAATCTTGTTGCATCTCAAATTCTAGCAATGTTCGCACATTAATTCCCGAAGATTACACATTAGACATTGCGTACAAGGAAGCCATATAGTTTTCGCCTTTAGGGAAATCACCCAGAAATTACCAGTGTGACAAGCATACTTAAGTGTACATATCTACCTGTAGAAAATAAACAATTTAGTCTAGCTTTTTCTGAATTATCTAAAAAAAACTCTGCCTAAAATGAGCCTAAAATTGCAAATATTCTTTGACTCGTTCGCTCTCTATAGTTTTCGTTTATTTTATTACAATTACATAATTATACGTTAATAGGCATATGACATTTTGGGCATAGGTATTACCAATCAAAACAAATAATCTTATTATTATTATTATTTAGATATTACTAATTGAATAAATGATTAACAATTTTTTAAAAGTCATCCCTTAAGGAGGTGAAATAATCCTATTTCACCTCCTTAAGTGATGACTTGTCAAAATTTGTATATCAATCGGATTTGGATGTATTAACTCGAAACTTCTAAGAATTACTAAAGCTATAGAATCAAATATGTATTTTAGTTTTTTTTTTAAACCTTTCCTTATGGATGTGAAACACGTCTTTAAAATTATTATAGAAAAAAAATTTGATGGTCCTATAAACTCGAAACTTCATGCAACTACTACAAAAAAATATGACCGCTTGCCATTGCAAAAATTGTAGGATAAATACGGCAGTATGTCAGCATTTTTAAAACACACTCCACATGTTTACTACTGCGAAAGATACAGTAGACGATATATTTACATATTTCTATATGCAAAAACATCTCATTCTCCTTCTTATTTCGGAATTACAAATTTTAAGAATCTTGATTTTATGGCTTTTGCCATAGACAACAAAATTCTAAAAATGCAAGATTCTTAAAATCTGACTGGAAATTATCCTAGGTCTTATTATTAATTATTAAAATATTAATCGTGTTTTCACGCCTGTAAAAGATATGGCAGGGAGTGTACTAACATTGGGGAAAAATAATATTTGTAAATAGTTTAATGGATTTACTATGTGTAGTGTTTGTAATCCATATTCTAGTACTTATTTAGGTATAATGTTGCTTCAAGTACACGGGTAGCGGGAAGTCAGTCGTTTGAGAGCCACGAGCGAGAGCGGACGTCTACACTGACGGGCGACTGCGGACGCCACACTGGTGTAGTAACGAGCCAATTAAACGTGCCTCTAATGAAAAGGAATACTACAAGTGGTGACGAGGATAAAGGTTAATAAATATTATACTATTGAATTATTATTTATTTTAATGGAGTAATTAATAATAGAATTATTTATACGGAATGGGAAGGAGATGTCGATTGCTAATGATTTGTCCAATTTATGTTTATGGGCTTATTTACCACCAGCATAAATCTAATTAGTTGAAGAAAACAGTAAATATGTATATTGTTTCTTGTATTTATTAGCAGAAACCACTTTAAAACTGCCAGTTGCAACGAAAATTTGAGTTTAGATTGGCTCAGGACACTAATGCAATAAATATGCAGAAATTATTAGATTACTAATTGAAATAATGTGTATCAGCGTTCTACAGCGATTTATTAAGATGTTTACCGAAATTAATAAAATTGATTTGTAATGTTATGTGGGTACATGAAGAAACATTAATATTGTAATGTGATTTAATTTACGGTATATGACTAGGTAGGTATAATTTCATACGTTGTTTAGATGAATTGTTAATTCAATCATTTAATAGATTCTTCTTGGACTATCGTTAAAATCGTGATTCTCTCTCGGTGATTTAGTACTAAACTTGATTACATAGATAAGGCTATAATAAAATGTATCTATTATGCGTGCGTAGGGTAAGTACTAGGAGAGTATATGGCAGTACAGGCCTTCATGAAATAGAAAACTGTGCGTGTTTGTGTATTAGGCAGTACAGGCCTTCATGAAATTAAATACTGTGCGTCTTTATGTATTAAGCAGTACAGGCCTTCATGAAATTGAAAACTGTGCGTGTTTGTGTGTTACGCAATACATTCCTTCATAAAATTGAAAACTGTGCGTCTTTGTGTATTAGGCAGTATAGGCTTCGTGAAGTTGAGAACTATGCGTGTTTATGTGTTAGTCAGTACAGGCCTTCATAAAATTGAAAACTGTGCGTCTTTGTGTATTAGGCCGTACAGGCCTTCATGAAATTGAAAACTGTGCATGTTTATGGTACTAGGCAGAACAGGCTTTTATGAAATTGAAAACTATGCGTATTTGTGTATTAGACAGCAAACGCCTTCATGAAATTGAAAACTGTGCGTCTTTGTGTGTTAGGCAGGATAGGCCTTTATGAAATTGAAAACTAGGCAATGCAGACCTTCATGAAATTGATAACTGTGCATCTATGTGTATTAGGTAGTACATGCCTTCACGAAATTGAAAACTGTGCATGATTGTGTATCAGTCAGAATGAACCGTGTATAACTTAGTTGTGCGTATGAGTTGTGGATTAATAAACTGGTGTTGTGTAGGGGTATATCAAAAATAACCTTGTTCTAGGTCACTCCAAATCAACTCCAAAAATGACAAATTTACTTCCGGATCCTAAAAAACTTGATCTTGAAGGAGATAATGCGACAGTTACTTTACGATGGAAAAGGTGGAAGAGATCCCTAAATATTTACTTAGAAGCAACAGAAGTCACAAGCTAGAAAAAAAGAGAGTAACGCTACTACTCTTGGGTGGATTAGGTCTTCAAAAGATTGTTTATAATTTACCCGGAGCTTAAACAAATAAAGCTACAGATTCAGACGTTTTCAAGATAGCTATTGAAAAACTAAATGACTATTTTCTTCCGAAACAGAACAAACATTTATGAGCGACATTTGTTTAGCCAAATAAGCAAGACGAATATGAAAAATTCGAGAAACTCATTGCGAAGTTGAGGTACCAAGCAGAAAAATGTAAATTCACCAATTTGATTGATTAAATCGTAGAAAAATGCTCCTCATCTGGACTACGAAAAAAGATATTTACTTTGGGAAACGACGTGACTTTGGATAAAGTCATAACTATAGCCAATACTTCGAAGGTAGTAAGTCACTAGTTAGAAGAGTATGGATAAAAGAGCAAGACAAAGGAAGTTGATTTAATTCGAAATCAGTCAAAAAATTACGAAACAAAACAGATGACATAAAATACAAAAACGTGACCAACAAATCTGGAAAAACATCAAACAAACCTGGAGTGAGCAAATGTGCTAGATGTGGGTATATTACGCATCCCTCACCAGATAAGAAGTGTCCAACCCAAAAGAAAAACTTGTCATTCCTGTGAAAAAATCGGCCATTTCAGGGCTCTGTGCAGATCAAAGCCACAGAAACGAAAACTAGAAAACAAACAAAATTAAACTTCAAAATTTAAAAAGCAGAGAAATGAGAAGGATGTCGGATCTATTAATTATGATGATGATTCTCCTGATAATATAGTGATGTCTTCAATATGAACGATGACAACGACGCGACTATTGAATGTAAAGTGGGCGGTGTCAAATTAAATTTGTTTATCGATTCTGGATGTAAAATGAATTGATTACTGCAAAATCGTGGGAAATTTTAAAGAAAAAAATAATCAACATTACTAATCAAGTGAAAGTATCGAACAAAATTTATACTTTTACGGAAGTAACTCGCCTTTAGATGTCAAAGGGTCTTTTGAAACTGTCATAAAAGTGAAAAAAAATTGGAATGCGCAAAAATTTATGTAATGAATGGAGGATCTAGAGATTTATTGGGTAAAGAAACCGCCATTTGTTTAGACGTTCTGAAATTGGGGATTGGTGTAAGTGGAATCGTGTAAACGCGTGAACCTTTTCCGAAATTCAAAGACGTACTTGTCGAAATTCCCGTTGATGAAACCTGCAAACCAGTCTCACAACCCGATCGGAGAATTCCAATTCCTCTTGAGAAGAAGGATGAACATAATATAAAAAGGTTAAACGATAGCGATGTTGGAAGAAGTACATGGGGATATACGCTTATGCGTGGATTTGAGACGCGCCAATGCTGCAATCATGAGAGAAAATCATCCATTACCCTGTATGGATAATTTGTTGCCAAGAATTAAAAAAGCTCGGTAGTTTTCAAAACTTGACATACAAAATAAATCCAATCTCGGCATTTGACGACATTTATAACGTCTAAAGGAACCTTCGCACCAGAGTTATTTCAGAAAATGCTCCAAAACAGACTGAAGCAAGCTCTCACTACGGTGGAAACGTTGGGCTGTTAAGATGTAGACGATGATATTCAGGTAATTGTCGCCGCAAGCCCCTGGATTGGGTGCTTTTTTAATATGGAGTGATAATAGAGGGCCTAGAATTATTGCCTATGGTAACCGTATTCTGTCGGAACTTGAGCAAAAATATAGCCAAACAGAAAAGGAAGTTCTTGCCCTAGTTTGGGCCGTCAAGCATTTCAACATTTTTTTGTTTGACAAGGGAATTTGACCTAATCATAGATCATAAACATCTTGAGTTTTGATTTGGGCAAAAGTCAAAACCTTGTGCGCATGTTGAACGTTGAGTTCTGCGGTTACAAGCGTATCTCTATAATGTAAAATACAAATCAGGTAAAGTGAACACTGTGGATTCCCTATCTCGACTTTGTGTATACTACAATGTTCCACCCGGAATGGACGATGATTATGTGCATCAGATAGTGAACCACGCTCGACCTTGCGCTATTTTCATGGAAATTCTTGCAGAATGCTCTGGAGGTGATGCTGAAATTAAAATGAAAAAAGGACTTTACAATGACGATTGGGATAATTCGGTAAAAGGGTATAAAATTTTACGAGAATGACCTTCGGTTTTATTACAAAATATTATTGCGAGGTAATCAAATTGTTACACCAAACAAACTACAAAAAGGCGTTTTAGGAGCAGCGCACAAAGGGCACCAAGTAATATTGGCTATGAAGAGCCTTTTAAGATCTAAAATTTGGTAGCCACGTATTAATAAATACGCGGAATCAAGAGTAAAACGTGCAGAGGATGCACTCTCGTAGGATTGCCTAGCCATCCTTTACTGCTGCTCCATGGTTGGATATTGCTATGGGCTAGTTGGGACTGCTACCAAATAATTACTATTTACTGGTAATTATTGATTATTATAGCAGATATAAAGAGGTGAAGCTTAAAAAGGCAATAACTAGTTTGCAAATTAACAAATTGCTAAAAGATCTGTAGTCGCCTTGGATAACCTTTATCTATCAACGCAGATAATGGGCGTCAATTCGTAAGTGACGAATTTAGACTATTGGCTACAATGCAATATAAGATTGTTTAATACAATATCCTATTGGCCTCAATAAAACTGAGAGATCGAAAGACAAAATCGTGATATTTTGAAAAAAATGAAAATTAGTTATATGCAGGAGAAAGTTTGAAGGAGAGTGATTAGAAGTATTTAATGATGAGCAATTCAACTCCACATTCGGTGACTGGGAAGGCGCCCACTAAACTTTTCTTTGGAAGATAGAATAGGGATAAAATCCCTTCATTACAGGATAATGACTACAAGAAAAGAGGTAAGGGATAAAGATAAAATTCGGAAAAGAAAAGGTAAGGCGAGCAGAAGAATCAACTTTAGTGGAAGGTGAAAAGGTGAAAGAAATGGAAAAGGAGAACAAATTGCCAGTAAATTTGAATCCACAACACATATCATAGAACAGGTATATGGTGGCGATATACTCGAAGACGTAACGTATTTCATTGGAAGAAAGTAGAAGGCGAATGGAAAGTTTAAGATGGAGACCAAGATGTGAATAAAGAAATTCAAAATGAAAATGAAATAAATAACTGATTCGTTTATTACAATATACAGTGTCGATTAATATATCAGTAGTCTTGTCTAATTAAAAAAAATGTAATAAGGGAGGGATGTAGTGTTTTCAATCTATATTCTAGTACCTACTTAGATATAATGTTGTCTCGAGTACACGGATAGGGGGGAGTCAGTTGCGTGAGAGCCACGGGCGAGAACGGATATCTACTTGCACACTGGTGTAGTAACGAGCCAATTAAAGGTGCCTCTAGTGACTAGGAACATTATGTTATGTATGTTTTTACGCGCCTAAATGTGCGCGAGTTTGATTAGTCCTTTACAAGTAATTATTTTTTTAAATAAATTTCAAGGCAGATACCCATCTGAGAAAAAAGGAAATATATTAATTTTGATACGTTATGACTCAAGAAATAAACAAAAGCAATAAAAATGTTAGACGCAAATTGATTTAATTTTCAATTGGTACAAAATATCAAAGGCGCCATCGACAAGGTATTAAGATGAAAATATTTTACTGCCATATTAAATTTTTATCCCCTCTTGAGCACATATATTTTGTAGTTAAAGTTTGTAGTTATAATTTTCCACCAAGTGACTTTAATTGCTAAGCTATCTTTATTTCAATTAATAATTTTATGTGATTTTAGATTGGTCGATAGTGCAAAGATTTGATTGGTGTAAAAAGCTGGTCAAATTGATCTTAATAGAGTTATTATTATCGAAGTCACATGTATGTATGTATATATATATATATATATATATATATATATATATATATATATATATATTGAAAGTAAGTAATATTATTTTGTATTTATATCTATCAGAGTATATCCCATCACTCAAAACGCCCTTAAATATTTGGATTTCCGTTTAATTTATAAAGTGACTCGTATTTATTTAATAATTTAATCACAAAAGGTAAAAGTCAATAGCATATACGCCACAATTATGTATAGACATTGTTTTAGAGGAAATTTTATTTATACAATTGTGTGGAAGACTGAGATAGATAGGACGAAAAAAATTATGTATAAACGTTAGATGAAATAAATTAGTGAAGAATATGCAGTGAGAATAAATCTCGTAAAATTATTTCGAAATTTAAGTTCTGTCGTACAGTGGTACTAACAACGTATCAACTCACAACGTGTTAACTTGCGGTTCACTCACTAATTATCAATGGAGCAATGAGTTAATAAATATGAAGTCGGTTATTATAAATATTAGATGATGCAAGAAAAGTTATACTTAAAATATAAATTAATATTCTACACGTTAATTATTTTTCAAATCTGTCAGTATGACCAAGAAACATCAACCTATATTTAATTAAAATAAAGAAGAGCAAATGTTGGTATTATCACTCACTTCACTCATTTATTTTGGGGTTTGGCATTTCCTTATAATAAGAACTAATTTATTAAACTACTAAATCCCAGACAACAACCAATTATAGAAAACAAAAACCTAATAACATAACCACAGCGACAAAACAACAATGGTGACCACACTTCTACTACATGTAAATGGCTCGGTTTGCCCAAAAGGGGAATTCCCTTATCAATGACTGCACGTCACTTATTGAAGGTCGCTAATGGCACTTCTTATTTATTTATTTATTTTAACGTATCTAATTTACATTTATAAATATATATATATATATATATATATATATATATATATATATATATATATACAAACACACATATATATGGCGGCCTTATTGCTACGAGATCAATATCTTACAGCCAACCATAACACCAGTCCAGCCCCGTTCTACGGAGGTCTGGAAATCGAACCAGGGTCCCCGCGGTGCGCCGCATCGTCAAAGGCCGTATGCCTCGTAATCAACCCAACTTTATCTAAAATAATGCACACCATAATACAAATTACTAACAAAATTAGTAATCATTCACAAAGTATATAAATAGGATTTTGTACTTCAAAAGGACTACGGAACCCTCGTAAGATCACGCAGGTGGCTGTCCATCTGTCCGCCACAGCCATTTTTTTTTGAAAGCCTTTGAAGTGGAAATTTGAAGTCGGGCGTAGTAATAAAATATATTAACTCGTATACATATTAAATTTAAAAATATGCAAATTTGGTGGTGTGGTATAATTTGAAAGAGTTAATTCCCAAAATTATATATTTTTTTATAATTAAAAAGTCAAATTTTCAGGGATATACAATGAGTTCCTTTAATAATAAATAATGAGTTCCTTTTTCACTTATTTCACAAACTACTAACCTAAATTTACAAAAATAATAATTTTTATGTTCCCATGCATTGGGTGCGTGAAAACAACAGCAAAATGTTATATGTTTTGTTATAAATGTCATATTTAAAATATGTGCTATTTATCCTTAAATGTTTATATGTGCCTAAATGTGTACGAAATTTTCATATTGCGAGTTCGGCGATAGGTTTTTTTGTAAAACACGTATGTGTTTGATATGGATAACCGAGAGCTAAATTTTCAATGGATATTATTATTGAATATATTTGTAACTGGTTGAACATAAAAGTATCGTAACTTTTTAAAATGAAGGCTTTCAATGAAAGTAGTACTGTGAACAACGTTATCTGACATTATGACTTTGTGAACAGTATAAAAACATAATTTTGCTCTATTTGAAAATAAAAATATTATTAATTGTGCTGGATATCAAGAAAAAATACGTAGCTAAACTTTCACAATGTACCAGGGGAATTTCTAAAGACATGTTGATCAGATGTGTTTGAAATATTTACTTTAGAAAATACGTTTGACGACGGCATGGTCAATTTTGTTGAAATGACATAAAAATAAACCTGACTTCTTGTTCACGAAAAATGTTAGTTATATTATCGAATCATAGAGCTTAATCTGTCACGTCATCATTATATTAATGACAAACTCGATACCCCAATGATATTGCAACGGTTATCAATTAGCCACATCATTCAGGGCGCATGTTCCCAGCTTGAGTGTTCTGGTACAAAATACAAAGTACTTGACTTAAAAAGTAGTAATTGAGCCGTTCACAGCGGAGAGCAGTTAAGCATGTGAACCACAATTATAGACACTATGGATTATCTTTTTATTTATACTTATATGTTATTAAATATCATTTCGAACGGACACAAACTAAGCAGGTTGATGAAAATCCACATTTCTCATACCTCATTCATTTTTTCAATTTTCATATAGGTTTTCATAAAAATTCTTCTGATTGTTCATGTTTACGACTTTTCGAGAGGTCTACACAATTTTTTCCATTTATTTATTTCCTAATGATTTGTCCTTTTTTATCTCTCCTATAGTTTTATTAGTAC
Source organism: Druceiella hillmani (assembly GCA_039881145.1). NCBI lineage: Eukaryota > Metazoa > Arthropoda > Insecta > Lepidoptera > Hepialidae > Druceiella > Druceiella hillmani. The sequence continues at coordinate 25,392,115 of JAYKKI010000007.1, forward strand.
ATGTCTACTATATATTAGGTTATTTTTCTTCATCAACTAAGTTTCAGTACGTAATCTTGAAATTGACCAAGGTAATTCCGAGAAATATGGCTGATACGAACATCAAGGGATTTCTGAGAAATATGGCTGATAAGAATGGATGGAGAGACATGTGAATTATTTTACAAAGGTTCGGTTTTTCTTTTGGCGTGGCTTCTTAAGGCCCTTATCATATAGCTTGTGATTAATATTTTTGTTAGTTATTTGTATTATAGTATCAAATATTTCATATAAAGTTATATGTAAATGGCAGAAAGTGCCATTAGCGACATTTAGTAGAGAAAATTTAGACATCGATAAGAGATATTTCTCGAATTTGAGAATCGGATTGATGATATTATTCCTGGTTAAATTCTCATGTTTTAGTAACTCCTACTGAATCTTGTGTATGCGGCAGAAGTATGGTTACCATTGTTGTTTTGTCGCTATTGTATTTGCTTCATTTAGTATTTAAGAAGTAGATATTGTTCTCAATAATTGGTTGCTACTTGGGTAAAACATTTTAATAAAAGATGAAGCAGTTTTTGAAAAAAATGCTGAAACATTTTTTTTAATTAAAATGATTTATTGAAAAAGAAATGTTATAATCAAAATAAGTCAGTTAAATAAATTATAAGGTTAAATTTTCCTATTCTATAGTTTAAACTGTGGCTAGTATTTCTCATATTGACAATTTTCAACCATATTTTACATGTAGTATGTTAATTTAAATCATAAGGATAAACTACTATCCCATAATGGTAAATGAAAACAATTAATATGTAACTTTACATAGGATGTATTTCTTTTAATAACTTAGTAGAAATACAAACAATCATAATTACTTACTTGCCATCATATTATTGAATTTGAAATAACCGAACTGTAATTTGAATAGTTTGCACTCTGCCCTACTCGGTTTGTCCGTCTGTCGGTAACGACCTTAATTTTTTTGCAGTTTTACGTCTACGTGTATGAAATGTTGTAGGTTGGTTCTTCACGAAAAATTTTGATTAATGTACAGCAAAATATTGAAATAATTTTGAAATATTCCTTCTAATAAATTTAAAATGCGCATGAAAAACTTTTATTAGTTATTTAGTTAATTAGAAAATCTTTCAAGAGACCTTTCTTAAAAGCATTGAGTTTTTTTACCGTTTTTCATATTTAAACCCTATTTATAAAATTTCAAGTTCCAAAGTGATACAGAAAACGTTATGCTCCTCGCGTTTTATTTTTTAATCTCCCATTTGGAAAAATCGGAAAAATTTTAATGTTAATATTTTACTAAAACTTTCAATTAAAATTGACTCTCATTGACAATTTCAAGGCATGTATTAATTATTCAACTTTTTTTATGCGCATTCTGAAAAGCGTTTGAACGGTAATTTTTTTTCACTAAATAGGGTAAAAATAATTTTTAATCTTTATCCTGGGGAATCTCACAAAGATTAGGTAGACAAGGTATTTAGTAAATCATGTATATAATTTTTACTCAAAATATTTAAAGAAGCTAAATATATATAATATTTAAAACGTGTTACAGTCTACATTTTCAATTCCAAGTAATGATAAAAGTCTTACAAATCAACAAGCTGTAAATAAGTTTATGATATAATATGTATTTGTCGCATGTGGTAAATACTTAGTATTAATTTATGTGGATTTATTAAGAAAAAAGATTTACATTTTATCTTTTGAATCGATCTTACAATCATATTATTTGTGATGGTCTTTAGAGTGAATTTACAGGATAAAAATTAACCCATGAAGTTCAATGGCTAACGAGTCGTTATATCCAATATGTTAATTAAACTTTTGTTTGTTAATAGATTAATGATATTAAACTACTCTCAACTTGGGAGTGTATCGAAAGTGGTATCAAGACTTTTACCATAGTGTAACAACAGAATACAGAAACAGCTTTTAAAAGCGTTTATTTCATTTGTTTTTTTTGTCTATCAGTTATTAAATTAACCAATATTTTACCTACTTTTAGACGGGCTAGAAACCTGAATCTTGGCACAAATAATGGTTTCTGGTAAGAATACATGATGGTGATGGTGATAGAGTTAGGACTTTATGATCGAGATTGAACGTGGGCAAAGATCTGTTATGGTGATAGAGCTTGGACTCCTTTCATTTGACTTGGTAAGTTTTTTTAATGACTTACTTTTTACTACACATAAAATATCAGACAAGCCTATGATTGTATAGCGCGTAGTTAAATTCATAGGTAAATATGTTATTAAAATATGTTGTTTTAAAATCTAGCCTCCCTAAGATGACGGCAACTCATTACCTTGATAAAATTTCGTCCTTGTGTGAAAACGTTTTTTTAACATAGGGCAATAAATTAGTTCCAGTATGAAAAGTAAAAAAGATTTGGCTTCGACAACTCACAAAACAATACAATGTCGACTATATCGGAAGGTATTAAAAAATTATGAAATTATTTTAATTAAAATTTCCTTAGTTTAATTGCTGTATGGTAATTATTTATACATAGCCATTTTATTAATATAAATTCTTACAAATTGAAATAATGGTAAATTTTACATTACATTAAAATGTTTTAAAATCAATTTCAAAACATTTTCGTAAACGAGTGCGATTTGTTTCCTAATCAATATTATGTTTCGAATGGCTAGATAATTTATGGTCGTAGTTTTAAACTCTTAATAAATTTGATACAAAACAAAATTCTTTAAAATGTTAACACAAAGTAATCTTCATAAAGCCTCCTTCAAATGTACTTTGAAAGTTCAACATGCAAAATGCGACTGCCATAAATAAACCGAATTACACCTGCATTACAATACCCGCAGAGGGATCGCGGAGCAACGGTATAAAGTGACCTTATCAGCGATATTTGATGTTGGAATAAAGATTATTTTGAAGCTTGTCACGATCAGTGCCATTATGCGAGACTGCCGCCAGCTAGCGCAATAAAGATCTGATCCCGTGAAATTGTTACAGTATGGTAATAAGATCATCGAAATAAGTTTATATTGGGGTCTGTATATTTTACTTTTAGTGCTTTTCGTGCGTACGAAAAGAAAGTGGCTGGTTCAACAAATATTGAAATGGGAATCATGCTGTGAAAATCCAGTGTATATGGAATTTATGAATCTGTAAGTTTATGACTATTTCGGCGAATTTTATCGTTATGTATACTTTCTATATCCCATTTTTCGTTAATCGTATTTTAAAAATATAAGTGATATATAGAATAATGTAGATGAAAAAATATTGTGGTTCTTTATATTTACTCTAGTTTTAATGTAATAAAATATCATGAATTTTTGAAGAGCTTTGAATTTTCTTTAATATTTCAGAAGATTGTAATAATTCTATACTTACATTTTGTCACCCTGTTAAATTGAAGTTAGCAAAAATGATGTATTGAGAAACCTCGAGTATATTTTAATACGGCAAACTTTCATCTTACCAGAGTGAGATCTCGAATATTTAGAACGGTATATTGTATTAGTATGAAGGCTATTTTTATTATTGGAAGTTAATATTAATTATATATATATGCGCGAGCATTCTTGGGTATATATATTTACTTATAAAGATATTTAGATTCGTTATAATCGTGACGATAAATTGATATTAGAAATGCAGGTAGCAAGCTATAGTATATATTTTGCATATTTCCATGACTAGTTTTTGTGATTATGTAAGTTATATTAAAATTTCAAAAATCCAAAAAAAATAACTTATTACTGTATTGATGATAAAGTTGAATTATATCTGCAATAGAATAATTTTTATGAAAAATGTATTTAATTTTAATGTGATAAATGTAAAACTAATTCAATGAAATTCTGACAGTTGGAACTTTCTTTAAGTGAATTGTAACTATTTGATATAACCTTTTGTAAATATTTTTGGATACAAATAAATCATATATTCACACAAAATGGAGTATCTTTTACAGAAATTAATGATCGACACCTAATGAAAATATGAGACACAAATAATTTAATTTGATTTGAAACTTTATTATAAAACTGTTATCAATTTACTCTCTACAATTTTCCCCTCAATTTAGTTTTAACTAATGCCTAAATTTTTACTAAATATTTTACAGTTAATATACATCAACAGATATATAAAAAAATATTTTTCGTATTTTGATATGTATAGTTTTTTCATGAATATTATAATAAGGAAAATTAAATAATATACATTGAGTATAGTAGGTTTATTGTAATTTTAGTAAAACATGTCTGACCTTTTTGTCCATATGTATACGAGAGGTAACATTGAAAGTTTTAGTACATCAAAACCGACTGGCTAGTTTGTAATTTTTGTTTTCTTTTTTATAACACTCTCCATGGCACTATATGAATTTTTTCATTCGATGGAACCATTCAGAAAAGCAGTCGGCTCATTATTTTTTAGAAGTCGGGTTCCACGGATGACCAATAACTTCTATATTCGATTCATCATTTGGCCGAGTGTGCTTGCTCATGATTAAGCAGAATTCTATATACGAGAGCGTTACTCTGGAACATTCTCTAAAAAAACGGGCTAACAATTGCTTGCTTACCAAAGTACTGTAAATGTTATTTTTTAATTTTCCAGAACCAACGCGAGATAAGGTTTCATCATCATTATGCCAATTTATTATTATTTGAGATCTCAAAGAAAGTCCTAAAAATCATGGAGTAAAAATTTCCTAGTCTTAAATTTATTTTAAGGAGTTACCAAAATTTTTCAGAAAGATAATATGTCAGTCGCAAAAAGCCTTAATAAAATTGTAATATTTCTCAACGTATGTGTGCATTAACGAAACCAGGTTGCAAGTAACTCGCTTATGTTGTTTTAAGGGAAATTGAGCTACGTATGCTAAGTGCAACCTCATTCAATTTGTTAGTGGAGTTTACTTTGCATCACGAAGTTCGAGCTCGCTAACAGTAGTGTATGCACTGTATGAAATCTCTTCAAACTGAAATGCCTTTCTTGCCTTTTAATAAAAATATTTGTTTAATACTCACGAATAATTTAAGCGTTTGCTATTTTTATATAGCCAGCAATAACTATAGCAGCTATGTTAACATTCTCTGAATTTTTTATTGTGTTCAGTTGAGACATTTAAATTTCATGGTTGAAGTTCAATTTGTATATAAAAAGCCAAATTTTGTAAACCATGGTGTAAATCTATAGCTAGGATTATAGATTTTACATTATATTATTGATAGATTTCTACGTTATATAAAGCGTCATACAATTTGTATTATCAATATTGTAAAAAAATTGCCGTTAAGATGTTATAGAATTTGCGGTGGGGTTCTTATTACAGTTAAATGATATTTAATATTAAAATAGTCTTGTTTTCAAATGACATTTTATTTTTATTTAAAGAAAATATAATTTAAGCTATAATTTTACATTGGTGGAATAGTAATTTAATATCACACACTTATTTTCTTGAAGACCATGAGTCTATTTATATTTTTGTTGCTTTGCTTTTGGTTTGTTTCTAATAAAAATCCCGGTGTTATATTTGACAAGGACGTCATATCATATCAAGTTCACTATATTCATATTCATAATAACTAATTATTCGTCACATAATAACTAAAAACGTACTGTTAATGTAAAGTATAAACCAAGTACAAATCAGAATGTTAAATTAACAAAGATCTACTTATATATACATGCACTTAGAAATCACACATTCAATTAAATCATGGGGCATACAACATAGAGCAGAGGGTAAGTTTATCGACCAAAATATATTTCATATCATCTACTCTCAGAATGCAATTAAATTAATTTTCATTGGAATTTATTGGCACTGAAAGTAGGATTGTCGTCCGTAGTATATTTTACAGTATTTTACCATATTTTGGTCCAATGCACAGTTTATTATTGGATAAAATATAGTACGTTAAATATATTTTATTCGTAACTTAAATAGTATTATTACCCAAGAGTATTATTTTGGTTATTGAAATAAATGTGCACTGAAATTAAGAAAATTATTCGGTAAGGCAATGCAACTACACACAAATGTAAACATATTACTTAGCGCATCTAAAAATAAAATATATATAAAATCTATTCTCGTTTCGGTTTTGTTGGTGTAGTTATTGTTGGCTTTTGTGGAATTGATACAGAGTTTAATTGGGACAAACCCAATCAATTAAAAACTATAGGAAGAAGACTATACGCCATATGTATAAAAAAAGTATGGAAGCTTAAAAAATATTATCAGTTGTGAAAAGAAAATGTGAATTATAATTATGGAGCAAAATGTATCGTATGTGAAATTAATTTTTCTTACACTTTCCATAAAACAGGCGTGTCTTAATTATAAGTAAAAATATGTAATATTAAGAAATGTATATTTAGTTAGAGCAATGATTTTGATGGATTATGAAATGCACCATTATATGGTATAATATAGAATTATGTATAAAGATAGTTATTTTTGAATGCATATACATTTTAAATAAACCCGTCAAAATGCAAGTGTAACTCGCACTGTGAGAGTTCTATATACACTTAGGAATAAAAAATTAAAGGTACATAGTATTTTTATTAAATTATGTACAAAACAAATGTTAATTTTTCACTACGTAAATTTCCGGCCAATTGTACACAAACAAAGAAAAATAACACAGTTGATTGCATCTATTTAACTTATTAATACTCTTTCTTTCTTCTACAGAGGGAGCGAGTTTGTAGTTTTATCATTAAAATTAATATTGAGCCGAACTATTTTAACTTGGCACCATTAAGGTTAGGACATAAGGATATTGTACATTTAAAATTTTGATCATTTTTATGCCGAGTTATTTTTAACTAATTAATATTACTGAAAGTGTACCTGTATTTGAGACTCTACGCTTTTGACGCTATTCCAAACTTTCAAGCGAATATGAATATTGTTTGTGACTTTGTGCATGTATATATATATATATATATATATATATATATATATATATATATACATATATGAAAAAAGAAATCGCAACAATATGTTGGAAAAATTTGTGACATAAATAAATAAATACATTTTTCGTAAAAATCGCGACTGTAAAAATTATATGATAATAGCGACAGAAAATTACATTACACGTTTGTGACATCCCATGTAATTTTGATTTATGTTTTCACGCGGGAAGTCGATCACTGTTCTGGTACTTCTAGTGATATGCAGCAACCGCAGCACAAATGCAGAAAGGGTTGCGACCAATAAGAATTCTTTTAAACATTTATTGAACAAAACCAAGGTTTAGAAATAAATGAACAGGAAGTGATTTTCGTAGTACCAAAACTTAGATATTATCCGAATTATTCTAATTAATGCTCAGGCATACACATATGCGTATTCTCTTCAAGCAGTTGATTTCTATTTGAAATATAAAATCTGACATAATAATATAAAATCTGAATTGAACCATTCATTGAACCAATTAAAAATTATAAATAAACAAATCGCAACAATATGTAAAACAAATTAGTATAATTCCCTTGACTAACCGTGTAGGCATGCGGTATTGAAATCACGTCACATATAACTGCGTTGGCACGGTGAGCTCATTTTTATGTCAATTGCATTCCTTTACGACATATTTTATAAAAATGATTTATTTACCCGTCAAAAATATCAAGAATAAATTGTACCTCATGCCATAAATAAAATAATAAAACTTTCCAAGTATAACCTTGCATTTAAAGAAACGTTCTGAATGTTATGTTTAGAATTGCACAATAGTCTCATATTTAATTAAATTGTCCGATCGCGAAAAATATGATTTTATTATAATGTTAGCAAAGAATCTTTGCTAATTGCCCACCTGAATTTGTTGTAATACAACGAAACCTAGGTGTATTAAAGAACCTAAAGAAAGTACAAATAATACTACATCACGTAGTTTCAATTAATTGTGGATTATTTTGTTGATTTGTCGTATTACATTTTGAATATGGGTCCAAATGTTTAAAACTTTTAAATTAGAAATTAGAAATACTAGGACAATTTTAATTTACCTTCAATTACTTGCCATTTATGAGCTCGAATTTTGTGTGGATTATTTTGACTTATAATATCTCTTTAAAAAATTATTCAACTTAACTTTAATTTTTTTTAATTTTTTTATCTCATCATTTATTATCTTGATATTTATATCTTCACGCCTGTCATTAAGATGGAGCAAAAATGATGACAAAAAATATATTTATTTAAGTAGCTCATGTTTAATCTTGTCCGATAGTAGAATACAATTACATTAATCGGTTTGAATTGCGATTAACTAGAGTTGCCAATACAATTCTATATAAAATCCTTTACAAACATTTGAGATGAAAATTTCTTTTAAAGAAATTTTACTTTCAAGTTCTTAGTTAATTCTAACTGATGTTAAAATAAACTGTCTAATTGAGATTTGAACAATAACGAGTAGAAATAAAATACACCTAAAATGAAATTTAATTAACGCTCTACACGAGAGTATTTACAAGGTCCTTTTATATTTGTGGCCGAAATTTTTAAAAATATTTAACACGAAATACTTATAAAGTTCCTAGTGCGAAGAGTTTAATGAACGTTTCAGTTATAACCTTTAAATTGTTTTTCTCGCTGCGAGGGAAAGCAGTATTTTACATACTAAGAATTGTTTGTGTTCGTTTTTGATGTCTCGCTGATCTATCCATTAAGCAGTCGATAGCTGGTAATAGCTACAGGTCATACAATAATAACATTTTTAAAGTTAAAGGTAGCGCTAAACATCAATTTACGATGACTGAAATATTTTAAGGAAAGGTAAAATTAATAATGAAATTTCTTGCCGTTAGCATTTAATTGCTTTTATGTAATTGATAATGTTTACGGATCGCTATAACTGAAACATTTAAATTATTATATAAAATATTTTTGTTTCAATTCTAAAAACTGTGATATCAAATTATAAAAAAATAAAGTTTCAGGTAAATCTATGTAGCATTTTCGTTTTTCAATTCCATGATAGGAAAAGTTAACTTTATAATTTAAATCTGAACATAGACACACCGCGATCGAATTAATTTTCATTTTAAATGAGTGAGTTTAAAATATTAGTGCCGATTCTTTCAGCAAGGTTCTTCGTACGTGTATGGACAATAAATGAGACAATAATGAACTTAAAATGGGGTGTTAATTTTGGTATTTAAATTATTATGTACATAATTATCATCGATGTTTTTTCAATAACTTATTGGTAAGATTAAACTGATTATAAATATCAGATTTAAATTAATAAATTAATTTTGGACCACTACTACTTTTTTTTACATTTCTAGTACAGTTATTTGTTATCAGCTGAACACAATACGCAGCTTTTCCTACTTATCGTGTCATAATTTTTTTTGAAGTAAAAACTTCTTTAGGCGCATTGAATGATTTTTGGTTGAGGAACATCTAATGGTTTCGCGTCACCGACATGCTAATGTTAACAATATATCTGTACACACGTATGTGTACACATATGTATACCAGCACATTGTATATACCCACCCTACTGTATCAAATACGAGTTGGACGCTTTTTGATTGGGTAAAATCTTTCAAGTTCACGTCACCAACATACTGTAATAGCAGCTTATCTGTAGCTAAAAGGGTGACGTATTGTGCAATATTAGTGCTGTTTATATCTATACAAGTCAAATTAAATTGACTACGTGGAAAGTTCAATGTGTGTATACTGGGCATTGTTAAAATTATGTTTTGGTTCGATAGTTATTTTATTTCTTTAATTGTAGGGTCACTTGCAGTATAAATTTTTATGTTTGAAAATGTAATATTATATATTTTCTTTTAATATTTGACCTCTGCCATATATCATGCAATGTGCATTTCATAGTAGCTTAGGAGTTACTTTACCAGCGTGGTAAAACAGATTTCTAGTTGTTCGATAAAAGTTTTGTCGCGGATTTTGAAATTAAATATCTTAGTTACTAATGCAAAATTATTGTAACACTATTTCATGGTTTTAAGTTCTAACTTCTGCCGGCAATCCCCATAACCATTTTTTGGAGACTTGAGCCACATGAACTAGCAAGCTTCTCAAGAATAAGGTCATTTCTCTGTAGTTTTAATTAAATCATATCTTGATATTTCATTTGAAATTAGTAAACGTGCAATGATGACATATACACGCATGCATTGTTGTTCATTATTAATATAATATTTTCATTACCTTTTGTTTAGACCAAATAATTATCATTTGATATCTCCGCATGCATATGACTAATGGGTATTATATTATGTAAAACATCGTGTTAAGCTATTTCCCTTAGTTTGTATATAATTACGAGGCTTTTTTTAGATTAACAATAAATACGTGAGTGAGTACTCGTATTGTCAATGGCGATCGGCTCAACCTTAGCTTACGTGAACGACAATGGATAATCGACAATGCTTAAAGAAATTATTGAAAATAAGTATTTCTATTTTGCGAAAAGCTGGTATTGCTTTTTTCCGTTTAGATAATTGATCTTTTAATCCACTTTAAATTATTGTACCAACATCTCTCTGTGTTTTCGAGAAACACGTCTTGAGCCATCTAGAGATAAATGGTCATTACACTCTTTAAAAGCCTTTTTCCCAATTGAGAATTATTTTTTGGGATATATAAAACCGATTAAATGTTACGTTTAGGCCATGACTATCTTTCTCGTTGAAAAAATTTAATTTGTTTTCTATCATAATATCAGCGGCTTTCTCTGTCGACATTTTTTATATTACCTAGCGTTAAACGTTTTATATTAGCGTATAACGTATTACATTTTAAAATAGAGCGCCGCTCTGGCAATAATGTGATTATTAAATGAACATTATATATGTCTATATATATATAATTAATAACCCGCTTGGGGTTCTGAGTCAAGTCAGGTGAAACAATTCGAATTGTTTAGCAACAATTTGGAGTGCATTAATAAGTTAAGTCACTATGTCTAATACGTCAATCTAAATGTGAAACACTAAACAAGCCCAATCATAATCAAAGCCAGCACTATAGGAAGACATAACTAGTAAGGGATCAAATAACTTATCTACGATAACTAAAAGTAAATAGTTGAATTGAAAAATGAACGATTGTAAAAATAAAATAATTATATCTTTTACCACTTGAAAATGAATGTCCATTTGTCTAATATAAAGGAGCTAAAATTATTATTATTAGCACGTTTTTGTTTATAATTATTATCGCTCTTAACTTAAATTGCGTTTTATTTAATTAGCATTATCGCTTCTTCATTCAGGTATCGGCTGTATCGAAATATGTTTGTTATTATTATCTGATGTTGTTGTAATGAACCCAGGAACACAAGTGGTGTTGCGGTAAAAATAACGTATAAATTGTAAGTATATACATATTTCATTCTCACTTCGTTTCCCTCTCATAAAATATAAACCATTGCTTTCAACATGAAAGCAAGAGAGAAAAGGAACCACAATTATTTTTATAACATAATTTTTCGCCAATAGAACAACAAATTATAATTTTTAAAATATTCCCATCAAGATAATTTTTTAAATATTTCCAATCTATGCACCATTAACCACAGTAGTTTTTAAGATAATTTGCACATTTTTATACACAGTGAGTCTTGGAAAGTTTGAACGAAATTTTCAGAAGTGCTTATTCCGTAAGACATTATTAAAATCTCAACACTTTTTCCTAACTTTGGTGCAAAATAAAAACCAACTTTATAGTTATATATATATTAATTAATCTGGAATTAAATATTATTTTACCTAATTTGGATGCTTCTCCGTGACATAATCTCGATGCAAGTAAGATTAACGTGAGTCATGTTATAAGAAATCTATATACTTGAAAATATTTAATAGCTTCTAAACTAGGCACTTTTGTGTAACCATATTTTATTTTAGATTTATTGTTAAGGAGGTCTTCGTCTGCAACTTCTGGTTGGATTACTGGCACATAAAGAAAAGTTGCTGGTCGCTTCTGTAGATGCTGTATATTATAATCTATGATTAGTATAATCTTGAAAACTTACCATATGATATTGATACGGCTTTTATTAACATTTTTCTAGGATTTTATATTTTACATTTCGATGTATTGTAAATGACAAATAAGTATAGCAATTTTTGGAGACAATTTGAAAACAAAGGCTGACCAGAGTTTGTGTTTAATAAGCGTTGAAATAATCGTTACACACACACAAGACACAGTATATATGCTGTGGGTTGTGTGTGTGTGTACCGATTCTTTCAACGTTTATTAAACTGTATGTGGGTATATGTATATACACACACATACAGTTTAATAAACGTTGAATATACATATATTAATATAATAATTTAAAATGTAAAAATGTCCCAAAAAATAGTGACTGCATGTACCTTTTCATTAACCATAGATGAACAAAAAATGCCTGCTTCAATAGATTTTTGGAAAATAGTCTTTATATCCTCATCAAATTTAATATTTTATTGAGCTATTTAATGTAAGGAATATAAATTTAGTGCCGCATACTAATTTATTGGATGACAAATTCACAAGTTACGAATTTTTTTACGCTCTACACCAAATATTTGGTTAAAACTGATGGATTATGATGGCAGTAAGGATACAATGCGAGGTTTGGACCGGAAATTGTTATATAGACACCGTAAAGAACCGCAGTCCCTATTATAAGGAAAAACTACTGACAACATTTGATTTTTGTTTAACGGCATTTTATCGATTAAACAAATTTATGGAAGTCACCTGCATATATTTAATTTTTTAAAAAGTCGTTATTTAAGCTAAATTTCAAAGATTGTTTTTGATGAAAGATTAAAAAAATTTGAACTTCTATTAACAAATATCGTTTAATTTTTCTTGTTTTTAGTGAAATGTACCAGACGTTTTCCATTTCACAACCTTAGTCTTACCATAGCGACGCTTTATTTTAAGACTTAATACGTCACATGCTAAAATGAATGGTTTAGCGTTAGATAATGAAAGTAATATAGGTGGAAAAAACCATTGATAATATGACAGAAAAAATCTAAATGTTTCTGAAAGTTAAAGATAGTCGTGGGTTAAACCTAACCTTTTTTCGTCTATGCATATCGCAAAAAATAATTCTCAACTAGGGAAGGGGCTTTGAAAGAGTGGAATAACTATTTATTTCTAGGTGGTCTGAGACGTATCTCTCAAAAACAAAGGGAGATATAAGTATATACATTAGTTTAAGAAACACTAGTACACCAGTTTTTTTCAAATGAAAGAACAAACAATATCAATTTGAAGACAAATGTTTAAGACTCATTAAATTAATTCCATAGTCACCATATTTATTATCATCTCCATGCAAATTAGACCAGAGATAGTAGATAGATAGATAGTATTTATTGGAATAAGGGCTCTAGAATTTTTGAAAAGAAATCACATTATTTCGTAACAAATAAGGGGAATATTTTAACTTTATTTAATAATATAAAACTGGTTATTCATATGCTTGTTATCTCGCATAGTATTAATAATGAACAATAATACATACGTGTGCACGCCATTACTGCACTTTTCCCAATGTCAAATGGGACATCAAAATATAGTTTGTAGCTCAGAAAGGATCGACTTTACTCTAGAAAATCTTGATAGTCAGTATGATACAAGTCTCCAGAAAGAAAATTTGGGGATAGATACGTGGAAAATGCTTCGTATAGTTTTCAATTGATAGCAAATCACAGTACTAATAATCAAACATGTTGAAGTGGTTCATAATTACTGTGCTAATTTAAATCAATTCATTTTCATTGATTTATTATAACTGATAAATTATTAATAAAATATGGATTATTATTTTAATTAAAATCCCTTTGCTCAGATTTCATCAAGAGTGACCTGGAGAAAAATGTGCTTTTCTTAATTTCTGTATAGATTTAAAGAGATATAACATATTTAACCACACTGCTATTCTTGTTGTTTCAAGAATAATCTTCTTTTTCTTTGTATCGCCAAAATAACAACAGATATTTGAAAACAAATAAACTTAAGCTTTATATAATGTATTAAAAATATATCTTTTTTGAATACTTCACATAAAGCGTAGGTTTATTTGTTTAATATAATTTTGTTTGTATACAATTTTTAAAAAGAATGAAACTTTTCATGTTTTAAAAATAATGTATCTTCTTTAATTTTTAACACTAATTCTACAATTTAGCATCCACACCGGCTCAAAGTACATTGCTGAATGAATCAGCGATGACCTAAAGTGGACATTAATTTAAAAATAATAATAGTTCGGTCACGGTGTGATCATTTGCATTGAGATTTCGTTATCAGAAACGTGATCGGTTTAAACGAATTCAGGTTAGATAGTAAATTTATTTCATAATGTCGGTTCATAGATAATTTTTTTCTATTATGGAATTCAAACATGGATACGAAACGTAAATTGATTTTCAATTTTTTTTTTTTTCTAATTTCAATTTTTTAATAATTTGGTAACACGTTTATTAAAATTGATATGAAAATATTTTAAATTATAATTTACACGTTTCAATTAGTGCGGTTCCCAAACATTATCAATTACATAAAAAAAATTAAATGCCAATAGCACGGAACTTCGATCAGTGATCACAAATTAATATTTAATGCTACCTTTAACTTTAGAAATTCAGTTATTTATGACATGTAGCTATCACAGGGGATATTTGCGAAGTCTTCGAATATCGACAGCTTAATGGACACGTCAGCTAAACATCAAAAACAGGCAAACAATTCTTAGTGCGAGAAAAACGGCTTTCGCTCACAACGAAAAGCAATTTAATGGTCATAATTGGAACGTTAATTAAACTCTTCAAAGGTAGGAGCTTCGAAAATATTTCGTGTTAAATATTTACTTCGCCTTGGGTCACAGATATAAAATGAATTGTATATATTGTCGTGTATAACGTTTAATTAAATTTTATTGCAGGTATGTTCTTTTCGTAGTCGCTAGGGTTTAAATTTCAATTAGACAGTTCATTTTAAGTTTAGTCAAAAACAATTAGGAACTTGAAAGTTAATTTATTTCAAAGAAATTTTTGTCTTAAATCAAATAGTTTTGTGGTGTACACATGGTGTTTTGCTGGTAACTTGAGTAAATCCGAATGCAAAGCGTTAAATATAATGACATTCTGCTATCGAAAAATATAAAAAAATAAATCTACCTATATAGACAATATATTTTCTTCAACTTCAATGTTTGTGATCGTGTCTATTCTTTCCTTTTGATAAAAAAAATCTGTCATAATTTATGTCCTAAGCAGTGACGCAAAGGTAATTTTTTGTAGGCTCTCCTGAATATATGGGTTGCCACATAGCTATCTTTATAAAGTATAGATTCCCATCATCATTATTGCTCCATCCTCATGGACGTGACGATATAAAAAAGCAGATCATAGGTAATGAAATATGAAACTGGTAAAAATTCAAGTTGACTGGAGGAATATTTTCAGAATCACCTATTAAAGTCAAAGTAATCCATATTATAATCGATTTCATAAATGGCAAATAGGGAAGAAAGTTTTATATTAAAATTTTCCTAGTATTTTTAATTTATAATTTAAAGTTTATAAAAATTTGTGTGTGTTCAGAATTTATTATGAAGAAACCAAAAATGGTCACAAACTTTTTGCTTGGCTGAAAATGCAATTATAAATTTTAATTAGTTCCCTTTATGTTATCATATGCTTGAAAATTAAACTTAATGAATATCAGAATTATATTTTTAGGGTCCCTTGTCTCAAACTGAAAAATCTGTAAAAGAACTCGCGCGTCTGTTTGTCGTAGCCGATGTTTTCAAAGACAATCCAAGGTAGAAACGTTAAATACGTTCCTTTAAATCACCTATTTTTACTTAATTTTTTAAAAAATTCATGAAAGAATTAAAGAGGTGGTGAATAAAATTTTCTATTTGATATGACGTGTGAAGTACAATTTAAAACAGTTTGATTTGAGAAAAGTACAGAAACAAATAATAATTATATACAAATAAATAATATGCGAAAATCGAGCATTCCCCCCGCTATATTTCAAAAATATTGAAACCAAACCTCATGACAGAAACAGACTTGATAAAATCTAACTAGCAGAGTAAATAAAAAAAAAATATGTATATATTTATATATATATATATATATATATACACATATGTATACATATATATATATATATATATATATATATATATATATATATATATATATATATATATATATACGCCTAAATGTGTATGCTAAACAGATTTTGTAATGACTTATTATATTAAAATCATATTTTAGGATGTAATTTTCAAGTGATCAAATTCAAATTAATAGATTTCAAAGTATGTACGAAAAATTCTTCTAGGAGAAATTCTAGATCGACTCGGCAATTGTAACTAACCAACACGAGCCTAAAGCTATTTCATTAGATAACTGTGTTTGTGAGATAGGATTGCAGAAGTTTGGATAAGCTGATTTATTATGAAAATAAAAAGATTAAAATTTGGTATTATGAAATATTTGTTACTTTATATTTTTATTACACTACTGCCCAAAAAATTGTTACGTTTTCAGGGTCCATCGATGTTCGCATGTATGTATGTTTTAGTGCCTCAATTGGCCAGATTACAGTCAGCGGGTGTGACTTGCAATCCGCTGACTTTTTTGACCCCCCCAGATACCCCTGCAGACTATACTCATTCAGATACCCCTGCAGACATAACAGTGAGGCTCATATATGTATTAACAAATCAATGCAAGGCATTAAACAATTTCATGATCAGTTTTATGCTAACCTTGATCTATTTTATCAAGATGATTTTATTATAAAATACTGCAAAACTGTTAACCCCATCCGTAAAAGATTAGTAAATAGGAGAGACAATGCCAATTTATGAGCATTGTTCACAGTAAGAGAGATTCTAACGAGGAGCTGATACCAGTGTGTTGCAATTATTTTCAAATGCTCTATCAATCAAAAAGGGGCGAGTAAGGGAAGTGTTAAGAGATACAAAGATATAGGTTTTATGGCTGTCGAAAGACGCGGTGGAGATAGAAAGTCGACCAAAACGTTGAATTGAGAGAAGCAATTGTTTTATTTGTAAAGAAATTCAAGGGTGTTTAAGCGCACAAGTGTCGATCTAAAAATCAGCGTATCTATCTGCCATCAGGGTTAAGCATTGCACCAATGTTTAAAATGTTCCTTGAAGAAAATCAACAGTTCTCTCAGTGCAAAGAATCGTATTTTATAAGAATATTTAATATCAAATTTAACTCAAGTTTTAGTCATCCAAGTGAAATGGGTTCCACATACATGGAATTGAAGAAAAAAAACCTAATTGAGAAGGACGGTTCAATACAAGCTCCAATTCAAATCAAACTAAAAGTTTACAAAACAAGAAGCAAATCATTTTTCATATTCTTAGCAGACACCAACCCCAGAGTAAAAATAATTCTATACCTATCTTGATTGTGGCAAAAACCAATCTTTACCAAAGTCCCCGACCAAAGTACATATTATTCTCGCCAGTTGTACACGTATAATTATGCAATAATTGGAAGTCATTTCTATGCAGATATGTTAAAAGAAAATGTGTTTTCTTACGTATGGACCGAAGATGTTTATGCAAAGAGTTAAATGAATTATCTAGTGTATTCTATCACTGCTTACAAAACAATATAGATTCCACTAGTGTAGAGGTTCTCCGACCAATGGCCGATAGATTCTTCGGGCAAAATAAGTACCATAATAGGAATGCTTTCCAAATGGTTCAGCAGCAGTGCACCGAGGTCACTAAAAAGTAGAACTCATTTTTCCGGTGACGAGACATTCATTTACACCCTCCGAGAGAGTATTTGGCGTTACCGAAAAAGAAATCAAAAAGAGAAGTAACATTGTACAACCGGATGAGTATGTAAATATAGTAAAAAATATGCAATTATTTTTGTCTGAAGGACATTGAAGTAAGTGACTAGAAGACAGCAATCCAACAAACCCGTAAGGGAACCCAGGCTATGCATTTCAAAATGATGTCTTGCAAGTGGTTAATATTTACAAGAATTAAAGGAGAACCCCGAGAAATTGTAGTAAGAGGTGTACTATTTTACCACAATGATACCGGTATTCGTTGCTTAATTATTAAACCAAGCAAATATACTTCAGACATATTACCAGAGCCCATCACCACCTCTTCTAAAATAAAAAAAAACGTGATGACGTAATAAGCTACTAACAAAACATTTTGGAAAAGACTGGATGCAAAGAGAGGACCTCAACTATCACACAACTGTTTTAGACCGTAACAGAAATGATGCTAATGCAGAGCAAAGAATATGTTAAAGAACCTTGTGTTAGCGATATAAAGAAGTTATTTTGATTCGACACTAAGGGTATATAATTGCTAAAATATAATTTTTTGTTCGGGTATATAAATACTTACCTTTAAATTTCATGTCCACTGTTTTATTTTCTAAAAATCTCAATCTTTACCTTTGACAACAGTATTTAGAGCCAGTGATAAACCTATTTGAAACGTAATTTGGATTATTCAAAAGTTTTTCTCCGTAATTAACTTGATTTTTTATTAAAAATTTGTCTTTTGAAAGTAATTTCCTTGTTGAATTTCCATAGTTGATGTATCTTCTCTTATTCATTAAAAAGATATGGTAAATACGGTATTATCCGTTCCCATTTAATCAATGAGAGACAATTTCCGTAACTTGTACATATTAAAAAGCAAATATTTTGGTTGAGAAAACTTTGTCATGTATAATATTATGTTCACTAGGTACGTAATTGAAATTACCATTTACGTACAAACGAAGATAACAGAAAGAAATAACTTCTCTATAACACGGGAATATATTTGAGACAAAACCAAATCTTTTGTGAAAAATGTCTTTAAATGAAAAAAAAAGTATTATAAAACATGAACACTTTTAAAGACCTGTGTCAACAAAATTAAAGACCTTTGTTAACAATAAGCGGACAAATTGAAGAGAGGGCAAAACAAAGGAGGAAGGGATAAAAAACGGAACAAATTGAGCAGAGCTGAGTTTTTGTTTGCTTTCTCATTGCTTGTTTTTGGAAAAATCCCCTTTTCAAGCAGATTATATATAATGCTCTCGTAAGTAATACTCAGATCATGAATCTAATTTAAATTACGTCTATTAAGGTTTTTTTATCATTAAATAGGTTTTAAATGGGCGCAAATAAAGTAATTAACAAACAATCTATACACATTTATGTATTATTGCTTTGATTTAGGTATCTTGTTTTTAAATTGTTAAATGATTAAATTACTTATTTTATTTTCTATTATAAACGAAAGTTATCATGCCAATTTGAAGGAGTGGAAAGATTTGTTTGTTTTTTTTAAGAGTTTAACGGAAATAAAAAGAAAATTTCATCGTTCTATATTTATGGTGCTAAGTTGCACATAGGTTATAAAAAATCAAATTAAATTATAATGGGTGAGTAGTGACCAATGAAGATTTATGTTTAAGAGGTCGGGAACAAAATATTTTTGATTTAAACTTTTGAACCAACACAGCTGTGATTAAGTAACATATGAGAATAATAGGAAAAAATACACAAATATTCAGCGATTTATAGTAATTATTACGGATTGTCTGTCGTTACCCATTTTCTGTTTGAGACGAGAAGTATTTTCAAATTAATCGCTATGAGTACATCAACATAATGCTAGCAAAAAATGTAATTATCGGTCAATTTTCAACGAAGTCTGAAAAAAGACAGTTTCAGGATATAGGAGTAATATTTACACATTGTAAATTGTAAGTCTTCGACATTAAAAAAAAATGTGTCTTTAAGAAAACCCTTACTAATTAATATAATGAAGAGATTAAAATAAAAGGTAGTCATGTTCCGTTTTTTGCCCGGGCAAAGCTGAAATGGATATATAAGTTAAATGTGTATTGAATTAATGTTCTTTTATTACGATGTACGTCGTGTTTTCTTTTTGTTAAAATTATTACAGCTTTCCCTTAAATTTTTGCCTTTTTGATTCTTTGTTTACTTTATTTTTATTAATTTTATTGTTGTTATTTTTTAATGTTTCTGAGCTTCATAATAATCTTATATTGACATTCTAAGAATCACAACGAAGTACAGCATGACGGTAAAAATCGTCTTTTCTCGTTTGTCATAAACGGACTTGACCAATATTGAAAATTACCCATTGATTTACTCTCAAGAAATTTTAATTATATTTGACATATTCGCGGACGATTTTAATTAACCAGTATTATAAAAGTGTTTCTAAAAACATTACACGATTTTTAAGAAAAACATTAGGAAAATTTTCTGTAAATGCAACATTTATAATTGAAAGGTTTTTTAATTTACTTCTTGTATAATTACAAATTATTTCGACGACTTTTACGGTCATAATGGAGAAATCACTACTAAACCCAAGTTGTTTTTATTTTTCGGGGTTAATGTATATATCAGTTAAAATTAAAACAACAATCCAATTAATATATTTTATATTCTTTAATGAAGGGGCCTATTTTAGGACTACGCTTTTTCGTTTTAAATTTTATATATTAAATTATCAGTTGAACACGTTAGCATATTTTTTATATTTCTTTGAACACGTGCAATATATACATTTTACATCTACTAATTATCTTTTGCATATTACAAGATATTATTTCTACAAGCCCACATTTTTTGAAACTCCCCTTTTGCGTGAACGAATGCCATTGATATCAATGTGGGTTCACAGTATCACCGCAGTAATAACTGAAGTGATTACAATGCTGCCTGCCTACACAACTGTAGTCATGTATTTTACATGTTGTTAAGATTTCGCTATTTATATTGATCATTTTCGAAAAGTTTAATTCATATTTCCGATTTAATGGTTCAACTAAAGACAATATGTATGTGTATTTGACTGAGCATTAATTACATTAAAAAGGATAACATTTAAATGTCACTATAACATAAGTCACTTCATGCTCACGTATTTCTGCATCTAATCTGGCTTCAGGGCTTCCTTCAATAAACGTTTTAAACAATCCTTAATCGACATTTCGTTTTCCGCGGATCTAATACGGTACTTGCAAAGAGCTAGGATGGCAGTCATAATGACCGTCTTCCGGAATGAAAACACAGGGAAAACTAATATGCGGAGTCAGACATGTGACAGAACAAAATTTAGTTTTCTGTCATTGCTACTATCCAATTTTTTGTGAAAATTATATTTACTTATTAATCTGTAAAACTTTTAGCCTTTTAGAGAATTGACCTTTACTGTGCTAGCTGGCGGCAGTCTCTAATAAAAATTACTTTAGTGAGGAGCTAAATTTGTTTTCTGCATTAATTTTTAGAATGGTCGGCCTACTCTCTTGTCGCACAATTCGGATATTATGTTATTGTTGTGCTGAAGATCGGAATTGCTTATTTTAGTCTCGTTTTGGTTTATGGCGAGTCCAACACTGTTTATGGCATAAAATATAGAGGTATGTTGGTCAGTTTCTATACATAGTTATAAAGTTGTGTGGGGTTATAGATTGTTAAATGTTAACTATTTGTGTGAAATTTCCTGTTCACTTAAACCGTACCAACTTTATAGACAAATCAAAAACTTAAAAAAAACCCATATTTTCGCTGTTCTCATCTCGGTTAAATTTTTTTAAATGGTTAAGTGACAGTGATTATATTGTTTATTTTAAAAATAAAATATCGTAATATTGTACTTTTCGTAAATGTATGTCATATGTGACATTAATAACCATTAATATAGTGTTGGTTGAATCTTAGCACCATCACATGAAATATTATAAAGCCTTCTATTAGCAAAAATCAAGATTATTCATAAGATAATACTATTTGAAAACCAAATTTTTCTGACTTAGGTTTTTTATTAATCAGAAAGTTACCTAGCTAAAAATACTAGGTTTGTTTAAGCAAGTAAGTATAAACGACAAAGCGGGAATTACTATTATATACTCTACGTAATTCTGATACTCTTGTTAATAGAAAATACTCTTCGTCTATTTGCTGATTTAGTAGCATCAAGTAGGATTTTTTTTTGAAAACGAAACTCATTGTCGATAGCATATTTCATACAATGAATTAAATATGTGAAAATCCAAAATAGAATCAATTTGGCAAAAATGAGATAGAAGATAAAATAAGTTAAATTTACAAAAAAATGAAAGACAAATGAAAGGTTATACATTTCATTCGGAAGCGTACAGAACCATTGGACAAAAATTGAACAAGAAATTTTGTAAGAATTTATGAAATAATCTATATTTGATGAAAAATATATCATACAACATTTGGTTTGAAATAACATTTTAAAGCGTAACTGCAAAACAAAAGAAGTCTTAAATAGAGATAAAATAATAGCGAATGTTATTATGACTGGCAGAATATTGAAATTAAGATATTTCTAAACTCTTAACTGAAGTTCTAACTTTCCACTCTACACATAAACGAGAGCCGCTTAATGCATAATGTGGATATTATCATTTATGAAAACGTTGCAATAGCAGTTTGCAATAGCAATGCAAATATAGTATTATTGACAATAAACAGATGTAAAATTTATATATTTTGGATTTTATTTTAATTATTGGAGGAAGAATTGAATCTACTAAATTTGAGTGAGATCAAATTATGTTAATGAACATGAAACACCGTTTAAAATTATTAGTTTTTATGCCTGATCAAACACTCTATCACGTTATCATACGATATGATGAATAATTTGTAAATCAGATATAGGATGTATTATTGAAATACGGTATAACTAAAAAGCCATATTTACTATAAAATGTATGTACTGTTGATAAAAAAACAATGTTACGAGGATTTAAAGATATAAAACGACTATTCTTTATTCATTGTATATTCAGGTTGTGCCGAATATATTTGTTAAACGCTATGCAAATAACATAAATAGTTTAATTGTTATTTATTAAGACTGCAATAAGAAGGAAGATGTTCAACTATTACTTTTAATTTTTAGAAAACGTTGTAAGGATATTGCTGAAACCATTCACATTTGATTTAATATCATACTATTTTAGGAGTAAAAGTTTTTAAAATTAAACGAAAATTTCTGAATTAAAATTTACAGATAGACAAACATAACATTGGTTGCAAAAATAAAAACTGTATTTTATATGGAATTGTAGACAGCAGACTATAGGCAAATAGTTTTTATTTACCTTTTCATTATTTTAGGTAGGAAATGAATAATTTTATGGGATTAAGACACGTTTACATAAAAAAGTTGCTGTGTAATATATATGAGGTGATGTAAGATACTGATGAGTTAATTAATAAAAAATACACGTTTAAAGCAACAATTAAAAAATTTAAAAAGTTTAATTCAATATTCTTTTTTAAATTGTTTTTTGGATCACTGATTTGGTATTTACCCTACACATTTATGATATATAACGATTCAACTAAAGGAATAACGAATTTCTTTTTAAATATATGATAAACGATTTTAATGAATCGAAAATATTTGTTCGTCACAGACATAAATATAACAAATAGGGGAAGTTTTTCTTCATTCCATATTTACCGAAAAAAATATATTAAATACGAGCAGATATTCGAAAGTTTTGTCCCAGAAACAAAACTTTCCACCGCAGAAATTATTCGGCGACGGCATAATATAATTAATAATATCAAAAGCAATATTTCTCAAAACGTTTTAGCACAACACATCTTAAATTCAGTTTAAAAAAAAAATATTATTCGTCTTTACTAAATTACTATAACTTAATATGCCAAGCAGAGCATATTTTTATACAGTTACAATAAAATAAACTGTGATAATGATTATGAAATCAGTGATTATTCAATAGAGTTTTTTAATCATCCCTTTGTAGTTTACCATAACCTAAGTTAGAACAAAAATTAAGTGCATCGTTCTTCTCATTACAAATTTAAATACAAATGAACTATTAGCTAAGTGGAAAAGAGTGCGTCTCAAATGTTGACAAAAAATGCTATTGATTTAAAGTATAAAAATTTTAAAATGTTGGGATTTTATTAAAGCAACCATGGGATTTTATTAAAGCATAAGAATACATGCTCAGTTACATGTTGCATTCAGTAGAGTTCCATTTTTGGATCGTTTGACATTTTATTTTTCTGAAAACAGCAAATACTTTCATTTAGAGATGATGAAAGAGTACTCGTATGTACAAAAAATATAATTTATACTGAAGTTTTAAATTGTAAAATCCCCTTCTTCCATTTCTCTCACTTCAATATTCTTTGATATTTCTAAAATATAACACCGATAACTTAGGAGTGAGAGTGCTTCATATATTACTGCGAATTACAACGTGAAGAATAGAAATAACTTCGACCTCCTACTGCAATAACTCCTCAGGAGTCTCACTAAAAACTAGAACTTGACTGTGACATGATTACGTGAAATATTATACTCGATGAAATATAAAGGGAAGAATGAGAAGCCATGTCATAAAACAAAAGCAAAACTACATTTATAAAAAAATATATTCGAGTAACGTTCATAATACGTGAGAGTGAAATATTAGTTATTACTCGTTTTCTACACTATTATACGGTTTCTACTTGCTTTAAATTATTTGTTCACGTTTTTTGCATCGACTTAAAAAGTATGGAAGCCAAGTATACTTATTTTACAATAATGTTTAGTAACGCTTCTCAATATTTTTAATGAAAAGAAACGTTTTGTATTTAGTGAACATACCGAAAATCCTATTATTACTGATTTTGCAAGAGAACAGCTAGCGGCTGTTCCTCATATATAATTTAATTTAGCATATATTTAAATCTACATCCGATCATACATATACCGTAATTTAGGCTATATTTAATTTAATTTAGCAGAAAATCTTTCAATTTTCAATAAGTCTTTCTTAATGAAACTGATTTTGGCTTCATAGCTTCGAAGTGGTGAAGGGTATTTCACATACCTCGCCTTTAAGTCTTTATCATTTCATTGAAAATATATGAAAACAATTTTGGTATTAGGATTTTGTGTAATGTTTACTCTTTGATTAAGTAGAAAATGTTTCAATAAGTCTTTCTTAATAAAACTAATTTTCGCTTAACTTTTTAATGTCAGCCCAATGTACGAAAAGCCAAACTTAAAAGTGATATAGGATATATCGCACACTTCGTCCTTATTTTTTCAACCTTTCATTTGAGAAATGTCAAGAATCCAAGACATTAGTATTTTATTAGAACTTTCACTTAAAGTTGACTTGGATCTAAAATTTTGAGCTACGTGTTAATTATTAAACGTTGTTTTCTGCATGCTCCGTGAAGCGTTTAAACGGTATTTTTTGGTCCGACAGCAAATGAATAAAGCGAAAATAATGTTAACCTCTCTCTAAGGGAACCTTACAAAAATTATAATATAATTTCAGGAATTGGAATTGAGAAAAATCCAGATAATTTTCTACTACTTATTTCAACCAAGGTAGTAAACCAAACACATAGTAAAGAATTTAAATTTTAAAATGAATGCTGGAAAAATTAAGCATACACAAAAAAAAATGTAAGTATAAATGTTATGGTCTAATGGTGTAAACAGGCTAGTAATTCGATAAGCTGTGATTAATTTTATGATAGTTAATTGTAAATATATATATATACACACACACACACACACACACACACACACACACACACACACACACACACACACACACACACACACACACACACACACACACACACACACACACACACACACACACACACACACACACACACACACACACATATATATATATATATATATATATATATATATATACCTGTTAAAAGCTTCTATTTAACTTTGTTTCCTGTCTTTCATTACCTGCACTTATATTTCAATTATTTTTCGACCGGCTAGAAACTTAAAACTTGGCAAACGTACTTTTTTTGGTGAGAACACTTCAAGATGATGATAATTAAATAATGACATTAAAAGCGGAGAATAGAAACAGTTTTAATTTTCACAATTGCGGACTTAAGAGAATTTCACTTAGTCACGAACTGATAAAAGTGCAAAATTATAGGCTTATGCAGGGCATGGCAGCCCCAACAGATTTTCTTAGGTTTGTAATTGTATTAATAGCTCGTACATCTTTTTAGTTGGGGGATTTTCAAAAAAAAATATTTAATAGTTTTTCAATTACAATGACTACATCCGTCACGGGTTTTTCAAAATGTTTAATTCAGCTTTTTATTCTGCAATTGAAATAAAATATTGTTTCTTACAAAATAATAAAATAGGCCAAAGGCTTTTCAGACACGCCCGTGACAGGATTCCGTAGCATTAAATATATGGGTTTTAAATGTTATAAAAACATATTTTCAAATCGTTGCTCCTTAGCATATGAAAATTGTTTTCTCTTAAATACGAACAGTAATTTTAAAAACTCATCCCTTTGCCGTTCAGATAAGGTCGAGACAAAGTCCAAAACCTAGGTAGTCTCGACTGTACTCATATAAAAAAATACGCTTATTTTTTTTCCCTTTTTTCATGCTTGTGTACATATTTAGCATTAACTTTGATGCACAGTTTTCTTCAAGTTCAAAGATAAATATATTATAATAAAAAAATATTTCTCAGATTGAGTTTCATTGAACTTTCCATATACGTAACTAAGTAAGTTATTGGTAACTGTCCTTCATGAACTAGTAGAGCCTACTCATCTTTGATAATTTTCTTTTTAATTTATTTCATAATCTTGTAGGTATTAAAAATACACAAATAGTCTGTGTGTAAACACAACAGGAAATTATTTGTATAAACATATATTTGTTTAATTTAATCGCTGCTCTGTGTTACAATAATGAATATTTAAACTTTATTCTGAAATAATTTCCCCGTAATTCAAATACAGTTAATTTTTAATTAGTTTTGTGTGTGCTCTTAATCCTATTATAATCTATAATCATAAAATTATATAAAACATAAACGTAAAATAATATGTCTACAAAGCCATATATATATATATATATATATATATATATATATATATATATATATACATAGCTTTTAGCCACTAACACACTTTAAAGGTTCAATACGCAAAGTACGATACGACTGCCATAAAACCGCAAAAAAGCCAATAAAACCGAATAACACTTCTAGTACAATACCAGAAGCGGGATATCACAGCAATAGTATAAGATGGTCCCGCCCGCGGTATTGGATGATGGAATAAAAAGATTATTATGAAGCTCGTCACGATCAGTGCTTTTACGCGAGACCGTCGCCAGCTAGCGTAATAAAGTTCTAATGCTGTGAAATTGTTACAATATGGTAAGCAGATCATAGAAATAAGTTTATATTGGGTTTGTATATATTACTTTGAGTGCGTACGAAGTAGAAGTAGAAGTACATGTGCTGTAACAATCCAGCGTATATGAAATTTATAAGTCTGTATGTTTATGACGATTTTCGCGAATTTTGATTACTGTGTACATGCTATAATCTATCTATATTCCATTTTCCGTTCGTCACATTTAAGAAAAAATGAGATGTGTATAGCGTTATCTAGGTCATAAAATATTGCACGTCATTGTTTTCACTGTTCTTTAATATTTTAGGAGATAATTTTAATTCCACAGTTACATTTTGTCAACTTTGCAAAAGTAGAATAACTACAAATTATAAATTGGGAAACCCCAAGTATATTTTATTACAACTGCCTTTATTTTGCCAAAGACTGATCCTGAATAAATAGTGCGGCATTTTTTATCCCATAAAGGCGTTAATATTTTTCATCAATAAGTGAGAATTTACTTCTGCATGTTTACTTATGGAAATATTTGGACTCATTCAAACTTCTTCTTTGTCCTCACCACTCGCTGATACCTGAAGTGTGAGGTGCCATCAGCTTCTCGTGTAAGTGTTGTCTTTAGATAGACCTTTCTTATTCAAGTGGCACTTGACATTTGATAGCCAGAAAGTAGGTCTTCCTCTTACATTTTTTCTCCAGAAAAGGCAATTTTTGCGACCTAAATTTTGAGTTTCCACATTAGTGACCCTACAATCTCGCCTCTTAAATTTATTAGGTAATCACGGAGACTTTGAAACTCCACCTCATGTATTCAGTTCATACTTTGTTTAAACGTTTCTATACCCGGCCAGCAAGTTGACGCATTTCAGTTACATGGAATATATCTATATGGATTTTCTTTGTAGTCCAAACTTAACTACTATATAATACAACTACCCTGATTAGCGTTCTGTAAACCCTGCCCTTATTCCTGGTGAGCGTTTTTACATCGCATAGAACGCCAGTCAGCTTAGTTGAATTTGTTCCATATGTAACGTCTGCCTGTATTGAACCATCTTTTGAAATTACTTATCCTGGATATTTAAATTGATTATGTGTTACTGTGTACTGGTATAAGTTAATTATGATACAAGATGCATGTCATAAATTCCGTTTTCGTTTTAGTTATGGTCAGTCCATTTAATTCCAATGATTCTCTCCCTTGTTCTACGTTATCTTCGATATCTTGTTTACTCTCTGAGATCTGCACTATGACTTCGCCAAACAAAAGATTCCGCGGAGTGGGTTGTTATATTTTTGTAGTCAGTTAGTTTATAAGAACGTTATATAGAAAACGGCTTAAAGAAATCCGTGGATGGACGATTACTTTTATGAACTTTCTGAGTGGATGTCTATCAATAGGTTAAAGCTTCGAGGCACACTGGCTTGACCCTTGGCACATATTTCGGTATTTTTGTACATGTCTCTTATTAGCCTTTATACTATTCAGGTATCAATTCAGATAAATTAATTACAAACGTGACTATAAATAGAGAGTGTTAGCAGTACACATGGCAAAGCGGTAGATGTTTTTTTTTAAAAGCCATTTTGTGAACACGGAAATAACTAAAAAAGTACTGTCTGTTCATTGTCAATTTGACCAAAGCAAACCGCTTGTTTCTTAAGCATTGTCAATTGACAATTGCGTTTGTTTCTTCTTGTAATACAATTAATTTATTCAATATATTCTTGTGTAATACAATTTATTATTTTATGCCTGCTAAAACTTAGTAATAGCTATAACATAAAAATATATATGAAAAATTATGATAATTTTATCTAATTGAAAATAAGACCAGTTTCATGATATTCTATCAGATTTCATACTTTTGTTTGATATAATATTTTTGGAATGTTTTTGAATCTAATTATACCACATATTGATGAAACGTGCAGTGATTGCTAGTCCGTGATTAAAAGTATAAAGCATATGTGATACATTTTGATTTGAAATTTTATTTATAAGCTAATTATCAATTTACTCTTTATTATTTTTCTTTCATTTGATTTAGTGTTAGTAGTTGCA
The DNA here is from genome assembly GCA_039881145.1 of Druceiella hillmani. NCBI lineage: Eukaryota > Metazoa > Arthropoda > Insecta > Lepidoptera > Hepialidae > Druceiella > Druceiella hillmani. The sequence continues at coordinate 25,421,477 of JAYKKI010000007.1, forward strand.
TTATGTCTTATTAAATATTTTATAGTTGACAAATTCATCAACAAATATATGAAAATATGTCTTCGTATTTTCTTAGTTAGAAATATTTAACACGTAATATTAAAAAAAAAATTAATTAGAATTGTTAAGAGCAATTTATTACAATTTTGGTAATGTCTATAGTGCTTTTTGTCCATACCTATACGAGAGGTAAGAATAAAAGAATTTATTATATTAAAAATGGACATAACTAACAAGTTTGTAATTTAAGTGCGGTTTTTTTTAAATAGTCTCCCTTACATTCTATGAATCTTTTCATTCGATGGAACCAGAAGTGAGAAAAGTTTGGATGTCTCCTTCACGGTTCTTTTTATTTATTCGGCAGTCAGGATCGTATATGTGTATGTGTGTGCATGTGTGTGTGTATGTGTATGTATTGGTGTGTATTTGTGTGTGTGTGTGTGTGTGTATTCACATATAACAATTCATATTTTAACTGAGTAAATCATAGTACTCAAGTAGTATTTTTTTAATTTTATTAACATGGAAAACACAACAAAATTGAAGATAATTCTTAGTGACTACTTATATTAATGTGAGCATTACGTCTGCGTAACTTCCTCTAGGTTAGCTGAGTCAGGTTTGTGGTTGGAAATTGTCAACCTTAAATATTTTAATATTTGAGCATTTGTCAAACGAAAACGGTGTTTACTTTTATTTGTTTTAAGTAGGATAATGCTGATTCGCATAAATACACAGACGGTGCTAGAAGCACCCATTCATTTCTTTTCGTAATGATGGCGCGATACTATCGAATAAACATTATTTTTAAGTATTTATTTATTTATGTCTTTGGTAGGTACTAACTTAATAGGTGGGCAATTAATTTTTCCACCGAGTACAATAATAATTGTCTTATAATACGCTGCAAAAATCAGCAAGCATGCACTATTCATGCATAATTTTAATATAGATGCAAAAGTTCGTGCAGCACTCGGACGGCCGTTGACATGTGCACAAATTATATCTCATACACTCGGAAATAATCGGCTTTCTTAATTGTTTAAGTGCTTACTTATTTTTACTATTGTTATAGGTTGATCGATCGATATAATCAGTATATAAATATAAATAACCATGCATTAACCTATTTCATACTTGAAGTGATTAATATACTAGACTACTTTTTGAGGGCAATAACGACAATATGGAGGTTATGTTGGGCAAGATTGGCGGTTACGTTGCCCAGTCTCTACCACGTATTTTTAAACATAAATAGTATTATAAGGTATATTAATGTTATATTTTGTTTTGCCTTGCCACGATCAATTAGACTAGTGCTGCTATCGACCACGGTTGGCCACCCCTGCTCTTCGTAGTCAAATATTCGCTTCTCTGTTTCGTCGAGTATGCGGAAGCTTATTCGTAATGAATCAGAATAAAACTGCGATGACAGATAATTTGATATTTACCAGTCGTCTGTAACTTGTTTTTTAGGATAATAGCTACGTAGCGCGATGCAGGTTTCATTATTATTATTTTAATCTAAGTGGATGTTTATTTGGTTGCTTTTTGAGACTATAAAGAATGTCATAATATATCATTGAATAAAGATTTTCAGGTGTTAAATTTACTTTTACCAGCATAAAAAAAATATTAAATTGCTTCCAATTTGTTAAAACAAAATACAAATCCAAGCAAAGAGCTTTGATGAATTACCAAAGAACGCAATTTTAGAAATTATTTTTTTATTACTAATATTTCAAGTGGTCAATTTTAGAAACGTTCTATATTACGTACGAAGAAGAAAATTTTTAATGCTTGCAATACATTGACGATTAGGATTATCTTGTAAACCTCTAACCGGATATTAAGTTAAAACAATGTATGTATCGTAATATATATACATATATATATATATATATATATATATATATATATAAACATATATATATATATATATATATATATATATATATATATATATATATATATATATATATATATATATATATATATGACAACAACAAAGTGAAGATCAACTCAGCTTAGCATAATAATGATGAATCCCTGTATCGCATTTTTTCTATACAATAATGAAAAAAAAACAATCACAACCGACTAGTAAACAAGCAATTTTTTGCCTTCTGTTTTGGAAAATTTTCAGGGTAATGTCCTTTAGTAGAAGTCCGCTTCATCGTGAATAAGTCTCTTCACACTTAGACAAACTATGAACCGAATATTTTAGTGAAAAAATATGGTTCACTTGCCATATAACCTCAACTGCCACTGAGCTCTATTTTTTTGAAATATATAAAAAGACCGTAAAAGAGACGTACAATAAATACTCGTGATGGGACAGCTTCTCTAAAAGGTTCCATCGAATGAAAAGATTATTTGAATACTATGGAGATTGATTTAAAAAAATAATACCCGAATTACAAACTTGCCGGTTTGTTTTGAAATACTAAAACTTTCAGCGTGACTTCTCATATATACATGTACAAATAGGCCCGAAAGTATTAGATAAATTATAATAAATTACCCACAATATTTGTTAGGTAATTTTAATTAAAATAATACTTATAAAACATAGAGAATATATTTTCATATTTCTGTTAATATCTATATTTACTGTAAAATATTCAATAAGAAATAATGCAATAATGGAAACTAAATCAATTCCGGGAAAAGTTGTAGAGTGTAAACTAATAATAGCTTTCAATAAAATTTCAAGTTAAAATAACTCGCATACCTCTTATGCTTTTGATGAATAATGATTGACCCGTGCCATCATTATTTTCTGTAAAAATTGTTTCAAGTCTGTCAAGATATGTTTTAGTTATATCTAAAAATATTAAAAAAAAGTGTATTAAATAATTACAATTCATTTAAAAAATAATAATGAAATATGGTAGATAATAATAAATTGCGTTTCTTCTTTTAAATTTGTAATGTAATTTACATAATCACAAAAACAAGTAATACGATTTGTCTTGGGCAAATTTACAATACAACAGTACTTTTTTGACTGCATTCATGTTTATAAAATAGCTCTCAAAAAGGAGCTTCTGTAGCTTTGCTACGTACATAGCTAACATTCTCAATTTACAGTCACGATCGTGATGAACCTAAACATGTTTATAAGTAAACATAAATGACCAAGTACACTTACACTTATTTATAACCAATATTAACTTCCAGTAATTAAAAATAGCCGTCATGTCAATAAAAAATGCCATTGTATTTGATTGAGATCACGCTCTAAGTAGATGAAAGTATGCTGTATCAAAACACACTCGGGATTTCTCAAAAAACTATTTCTGCTTACTCTATTTTAACGAGGTTGACAAAATATAACTACGGTACTCACCATCTCCTAAAATATTAATAAAAATTAAAGCTGTACGAAAATTCATAATATTTCATTATGTTATAAGCATAGTAAACATGAAGACGTAAATATTTTGTCACTTACCTTATACCATACATTATTAATGTTTTTTTATAAATTTTTTTAATGAAAAATGGAATAAACATAGAGTATAGAAGTTACACAGCGCGAAGAGATTCGCAAAAATGGCCATAAATGCACTGACCTATAAATTTCATATACACTGAATTGTCACGGCACGATTTCCACTTTCATATCCGGCGAACGAGCCACTTTCCTTTCATACGCACTAAAAGCAAAATATACAGACCCATATAAAGTTATTTATATGACCTGATTACCATATCGTAACAGTTTCACGGGATCAGACCTTTATTGCCCTAGGTGGCGGTGGCACTGGTCATGACGAGGTTCAGAATAATCTTTTTTATTCCAACATCCAATAACGCGGGAGGGGCCACTTTATACTTTTGCTGCGCTATCCCACTGCTGGTACTGTACTGCAGGTGTGATTTGGTTTTATGGTAGTTGTATCTCACTTTGGATGTTGAACTTTAAAAGTATATTTGCTAGTAAAAAGTTTATGTATCGTCATGGGACTTTATGCGTAGATTATTTTATGTTTACATTTATACAATTTTATGATTGTAGTAACAGGATTATGAGTTCAAAGCTACGACCATAAATTATGTAGCCATAAAACGGTTTGAAAAGAAATTTTATGGGGCAAATAAAGGTAACGTAAAATTTTCCTTTATTAGAATTTTCAAGAATTTATTTTAATATAATCGTGGATTATATAAATTATTGCACAGCAAATAAATTAAAATACATTAAATTTATAGTTATAATGTTATAACCTTTTATTACTTTCAGATGTAGTCGTCGTTAAGTGGTTTTTTGTGTTACAGAAGGCAAATATTTTTTACTGGCCGTATTATACCTAAATCTTTTTAACTAAGAATGAGGTATTTTACACCTTTTCAGACTAAGTGATGGAAAAGAGATAGTAAAATTTAATATGTATTTTCAGGTCTAAAACTAGTAGCGTAACATCAAAAACAACCCTGGATGAAAAATAGCATGAAATTAATATTAATATCTTCAATTGTGGTGACCAATTTTTTCTACATATAATATATTCTCACGTGCTCTTTCTTGCCTTTTATAAGGCACCTAACATAATTAATTAAGTAAAGATTTAGTCATATTATTGCTAGATACTTATGAAGCATTACATGTAACATGCTGGAAACTATTTTGGATTTTTGAATATATTTTTATATTTTTTCGCCATGCGTTTATTTCAAACCTAGATGAACTTTTATTACATTACAGTTTACCTCACTCTTAGAGTTTTTCCATGACAGTCAGACTGTCAGTATGTCAAAGTCGTCCTACTCGCAGACTATTCATGCTATAAAACTGAAATTTAACACGGTTGTTCATATTTCCAATACCTACAAATCTCAATATATTTGGCTTTCATTTTGTTAAAATTCCTTTTAATTGAATTTTTCAAAACTAAATGAAACTAGGTGGTATTTACAAATTGCCCACTTGAAGAAGTTGTCATACAACAAAACCTAGGTCGTGGTAAAGAATTTTATTAAAGTATAAATAATACTACATCACCTAGAAATCTATGAATTAAATGAAAAAAAGAAAATTGCCACATCTGAGCAGGCTCTACTAGTTTACCAGTGGTAGTCGACTAACTTATGACATGCAGTCGGATCTGTGAGAAGTAAGTAGAAACTTCATACTCATGACTATAATAGAAAATTGTCTGTGGAAAAACTCTATCTAAAATGTAAATTTATTCCATAAAACGAAGAGGACAGTCACGACAATTGTGTACACATATCAAGTACCACAAGGTTTTTTTTAAATAGGTATCATAGAAAACGTGACCATACGTCCCGTTTTTAACGGGACTATTCCTTTCTTCGGTACGCCGTCCCGGTGTCTTCGGTGAAAGCTTGTGGACGTAGAATTATCAAGTTTTCAGTTAATATCAACAAACAGTAAAAAAATATTTTAGCCCAGTAAAATTATGTGTTTCAATTATATTTCAATAAAAAATTAAAATATATTTAAAAATATCCTAAAGTTAATCGTTCATAAACTTTCATTTAATAATCATAATTATATCAATAAATTTACAAAAACTCCCCTAGATTAAAAATTGTAATCCTCAAAAAAAAATTTGGCTCCGAGGCGCGACTGCAGTTTAATCTAAGTGCGAATAAACATATTAATATCTCACTGTAAAGACGGGCAGAATTGTTGCGTGGTGAAGCCACCTAACGGTTACAATTTTTTTAACGTTTTGAATTTCATACATTCTAATCTTCTGATTTTACTCCTGATAAAACTTCAAACCGGGCGTCATATATGAAAATCGATTCTTAAAGAGCATACTCCAAAAATATTTTTCATAGACACAGAAAACTAACGAATTTACGACTAATGCGAATATTTGTCATGCTCCCTCTGGCCACAGCGGACTTCTACTGATAGCATCGTACTTTTGAGTTATGCCCATCATCCGCGCGGCCTGTCGTTTTCCCATCGTAGTTTGTTTAGGTCAATAAATAGCGATTTGTAAATGTTTCCACTTGTGTCGAAATGTTGTGTTTTGTGGCGAAAACAATAACTGCCATTTTGAAGGAGCGGCTAGGCAAGATATCAAGGACGTATACGCAAAGTTAAGACGATATCTCAAAAACCGTTAATAGGGATGTGATTCGGAGCCCATATAATTCACTTCTAATTTAAAATTGTAAAGATTTATCCGTTTTTAAGATTTCGTACCAAATTTTCGTACCAGATTTCGTGCTCAAAAGGAAAAAAGGATCACTTCCTTGTCTGTGTGTCTGTCTATCTGCCCATCAAAAACCTTTTTCTCAAGAACGCGTGGAGGTTAAAATTATTATCAAGTACTACGATCAATGTCTACGGTCCCTTGAAGCTGTAAAAAAATCAGCTTTTAAGTTTAGGAAGTAAAAGAAAATCTGAAAATACGGATGTTCGTCAATAAATCAAAATCTGTAGCGTATTTCCTATTTATCTACAATCATGGAATTTAGCAAGAAGCCAGGTCTCACAGCAATATACGCCAATAGAAAATATAATAGGCAATATGTTTTTGTCGTAAAAATAAAAAAAAATTTGCAAATAATTGTTTAACAAGAATTTTATGTATATTAAGTTTTTATACATGCTCAACGCATATAGAACCCTCATAGTGCGAGTTCTACTAGTGCCTGATAAGTTTTTCTATTAAATATATTTACACGGTTCAAGTTGAAGCACTAAAAGAGTTTTGGGCTGAAACTGACATAGAGTATGGACAAATGCGGAGCTATTGCATGAACCCTATTACACTTATGCTTGTCACCAAAAGAGTTTTTAAAATGTACCAGTCATTGAAAAAAATGTTTTTTTTCGGGTATCGGAAAACGTTCTATTCCATTAAAACACTTTCCTTAAAATTTCAATTCAGAACCGTGGCTCCATTCTATGCACGCTCAGTCGAGGAACTTTCCAGCTCGGTTGAAAATTACCATACTGCAAATGGTTAAAAATTGTGAAAACGAAAGATACTGAATTTTACATAACAAGCTGCAAATATTTGGATCAGTGAACTGTGCTTATTAATGACTTCGAGATATTTTCGTCGGTTAAATGTACTTGCGTGGAAATAAATACTTGCGTGTTAACGTATTCACAATGTATTGGATGTTTTCATCGAAACAGATACGTTAATTGTCATAAAGAAACAGAAGTGTCTATGAATTTTCAATAATTTCTAACTACACTAAATCTCGAAAGTGGCAGATTGAAATAGTCTAAATATGTCACCGAAATTAGTTGGGTGAAAGTATTTAAATAATTCCACACTAACAATTTGAATCTTGTCAACTTTAACATTTTAATTGAATATATTTTTAACTTGCCTGGAACAAATGCCTCAGATGAACAAGTTTTCTCTGTAATGAATAATCTGTAGGCGTCATACGTTTATAGACTCAACTTAAGCACCTTTTCTTAAAGTCCTTATAATAACGAAAGTGAATATTACAACAATCTACCTCGAATTTCGTGCTTACTTAAAACCATCATCAGCTATGTTAAAACAATTATGTTTATCAGAAAAATATAATAGTATTTAGATTTTCTTATTTTTTGATTCGTTTCATAGATGTGTTTTGATTGTAAATATTTTTTTCTGAAAGAAAGGTTTTTAACACGTAAAATTAGTTTTTTTTATTGTGACACTATTTATTGCTGTCGCCGTATTTATGGCAATGTCCCGTTTTGAGTAAAAATAAATATGATCCGGTTATGTATAAATTCCCCATTTTGTTTTTTTTATATAGTTATAAAAATAGGAAATTATATCAAACCAACCACGTGTCTTAAATAAACCTAAACAATAGAATTATTAACTTTAGTTGGAAAGTAAAAAAAAAATTTCTATCGATTCGCTACTTGTTAATTTTTGGATTATCCTAAATTTTTATTTACGTTTCCATCTTTGTTGCAAACTTGTCCATGACCTAGATCTATCCCTAATGCCCCATCAAAAATTCTAATTTTTTAGTACACTCACAGGTTCATAAGCTTATAATATTTAAAAAATCCTCCATCGGCAGAAGATACCTAAACCGTCCTAATAATTTCTCTCGTCTAATGAAATGAAAAAAAAACTATAAGAACATATAAATATCCATGAACACTCTCGATTTCACAAAATATTTCAAAGAAGGGATATATTACATAGGTACATGACAGAGACCCACATTATTTATGCGACTTGCGTTTTAACCCGGATATGTGTCCGGAAACTAGGGGTGAAAAGATAATGACATACAAATTTCTCGTAAGGTTTTTCACGCGTGATCTGATCTTGATACGAAGCCGACGCAGGACTCGAGAGAAATAACAGCTATAAAGCAAACCGTGGATAATGGAACTCGATTTTGTATTTCAATTTGAAGTAGGATATTTAATAGCAGGTGACAGACTCCGAGATAACGGTTAGATGTCTATTAAAATATGAACATAAGATAATATGACAAATATAAACATAACTGGTATTAAAATATGTACTTTAATTCAAATGTTTACCTTGTTATTTAAATATTAAGGAATGATTTCATTCCACGTTTTAAGAAGAAAAAAAACAGAATTTAGCCAATTTATTTGGAACATCAGCTATTATTTTAAAACAGAGAATGATCTTGAGACATATATGTGATTTTAAAACAGTGTAGAGTTCAGACCAATGTAGTGCACTGTATCAGTTTTAATTACGTTAGGAGGTCGTTATACCCAAATTGAACGTTTTTGATTTGAAGTTTTCCACATTAATTGTTGTATTTTTTTTTGCTGAAAAAATAATATAAAAATGAAATAGCACTCACTGATCAGAATCATGATAAGTAATACTTTCTGCAAAAGATTTTGTTGCTGAAATAACTTTAACTTAAATTTTAAAAATATATTTTGTACTTTTGCCACCGTTTTTATACCTATGTCATTGACATCTTCACTAAAATAAAGGCTTTAATAATGTTCAGCAGCTATATTAAAGGTGTTTCAAAATATCGATAGTTTATCATTAATTAAGAAAAAACTTATTTTCCATACTTTTGCATTTAAATATTATCGCCACAATTATTTACCCGCGGGCCTTTGAAGGGGAGATTGTGTCGCAGCGTGCAGCATAATAACATCGTATATATTCGCTAAATTTCTTTATCCGTCAGATATTAATGCAATAAAATCGCATATGTAGAGTTAATTTTAAAATTATACATTGTGTGCCATGGATGAATTCGCATTTAGGCGTATTTTTTTAATTTTATCCTTTAGTGTTATTTTGTTATGTATATATATATTTATATATATATATATATATATATATATATATATATATATATTTATATTTCTAAGTTGGACAGTTCTTGAACGTACCATTTCGAGGTTTTCGATATTTGGATCTTAGCCAAAATCGAGACTTCAAGTTTGAGCCCAAAAATCAACGGTGACTTCTCACACCCGCAAATTTGAGATTCTGGTAATGACCAGGATAAAAATACCTTGATCTCAACCCTTATGACAGCTAGAAATTTTGAGTTTAAGCTCAAATATTCGGTATCGATATACCATTCCACACTCTCAAACTCAAGCATTTGATAATGATTGGGAAAATGTGTGTGTACCTATTTACTTTTAAGCTTTAATGTACATAGTTGATACATATAGCCGACTAATTGTTCCGAAAACAACCTCTCAAAGATAAAAATATCAATCCAAACCCATTCGACGAACGGTTGGGATTCAAACCTTCGACCCGAATCTTGAACCTCGGACGCGATGCGCCACATCATCAAAGCTGTAAGCCTGTGATCAATCCAATATACCACCGCAATTACAACGTAGATAATATTACTAGACCTTAGTTTCTATTTCAGCTGAAAATTTCCAATTCAAGCTTATATGTTGCCAGGTTCTTTAAAATTACAAAAATAAATATGGATACCTGAAAATATTTTTAATATTTTAACACCATTGCAGGTTTTGGGGGTGATACTCATTCTTTTTGGAAGATTCGGGGTCTTCTAAACTTTCTAGTTTTCTGAATTTATATTTATGGATTACATACACATGATTATTATACATATGTACGAAAAGTTGAAAGAGTACAGTTCAACAGTAATATCGAATACAATCTCATCTATTGTGGAAAGAATATTTGAATGACACCAGCCGAGTGGAGCCAATTTTGTACAATGGTCCACTCTTTGCGTAGGAAATATTTCCACAAGGTACTTATTGAGAGATGTTGATGAGAGTGTACTGCAAGCATTATGAGAAGTAACTAAGGCACGGTCGCCCAAAAAGCCTGGCTTCTAATAAGATCCACATTCAAATACGAGCATTTTTGAAAATAAATTTAAATTTCGAGTACATATGTGAAAATATTAATGAAATATGTGCAACCTCCTTCCAACCCTAGCGCGCCACTATTTTGATAGCAATCGTCAATTTGTCAATGACAGATTAATGCAATATTTCTCTAATAACCTCGACAAAAACTTTTTTATGATTTCACTGCAAACAGTCAAGATATTTCCTTTCGTCCATTAATTTTTTTTCTAAAATTTCTAAATATTGAATACGTATTTTACGTTTTACTATTATATTCTTTTTTGTTTTTAACGATGTTTTTACTATTACGCGGAAATGTCCTAATAAATCCTAATTGTCATAGCATAAGAAAACCCGTTCCTTGCTAAGATTATTGAATAAACACTCCGATATCGGGAAAATGTGTATCATGCAAATGTAGCTTACATTCTCAAATTAATATATATTTTGACCTTTCTTCATGTCCAGAAAACCTTGACAATATTGTTACCAAGAAGATGTACACTTTCATTACCACCCAGTGAAATAAACATGCGATTCAGACGATGGACCTACTTTACCAAATTTAGAAAAATTTTCTCAAATATTCACTGTAAAATCATCTTTTCAAAAACTAATTCGGTTTTAAAATTTTGCGATAGTTAATTCTGAATAAAAACGCAAAGCTTTATATTACATTGACTAACGGATAGATAAAGTTTTGTTTCATACTCTTAAACATAAAAAAATGTGCAAAAAAAGGAAGAGACTGCCTAACATTCTGATGGTAAGACGATAACGATCAAAAAGCAGCTAAAAGTCTAATAGTAAGGAAAAAAAGGTTAAAAAGCAGTTAAGCAAGTTCGAACCTAGTCAAAGGAAAGACAATCAGCGAGAATATAAAAAAATAATAAAAAAAGAGGTGTTATGCAGCCAAAGTAGCCAGACAGAACACACGGAGTGCCTAGCTTGATTATCAGGTATGTTTGAGTTTAACGAGAAGACGGAGATTTCATGTATCCTAACTGCGCATAAGAATTTAGGCGGAAAATATTTTGTTGAGTTTTTGTCATGAAAGACTTTTTTAATTAAAATGTGTTGAAGTATTTCTCTCATATTCCGAATAAGACGCACGGCAAATTGTAATTAAAAATGAGTGACTGATTCTAATTAGTTTCTTAATTTATTTGTTGTGAATCAATTAGCCGTAACAGGGAAAATAAGTTTTATTAATAAGGCCCCTTACCCAATTTTGGCTTAATTATTGTGCTAAGAATTATAATATAGATTTTAACTAAAACTTCTGAATGTTTATTTCGCAAATAATAATTATAAAATATGATCTAACTTAATACACATAATTATGTGATAAGCCTAGATATGAATTAGGTTTCCTAATAATACGAATAACGAAAACGCAAAGAAGTATTATGATTTTTTCCACTATTACGACGATAAATAAACAATGTATCCTACACTGATTGTAGTTTTTATTAGTTACTCAATTTAATTAGGCGAGAGTACTTTATTTTCAAAAATATTCAAATTATGTGGTTTTGTCGATAGATAGACGTATATATTTTATTAATAATATAAGTCAATGCTGTTATATTTCATATGTAATTGTAAATAAATAATATAAATAATTCAAATACGTAAAGCAGTAAGTTACTAAGTATACACATACTTCTTCTTGGATAGCTTTAAAATTACTTTCAGAGTAATAATTTGGTTTGAAATATCATTTTCATAACGCACTTATATAAACTTTATACAATAATCTGAGTGTGTAAACATATTTTATCGCAATTTTGGAATTATAGTCCTATATATATACCCTTTTATAACTGAATGTATTCTATGAGTATTCGACGGCAGCAGTCATTCGATTTGCCCCGTTCGGAGCAACTCGACACAGCTCTACCCAAACCGTCGTAGCCTCGCCTATATTCATATTATTTCTGGTATCTAACCGCCTCGTTTGCATCAGCTTTCACCTGGATTTCGCTTAAATGCACGATACTTGCAATTGAAGAAGTTTCATTCCATTACATTATATATCGTTTTTGTCAAATGGAAAACTCTTAATAGATGCTTAGTCTAGGAGCAGAGTTTTTTAATTTTTGTATATCGCACGAGGATATGAGTTGTATACATTGCTCTATGCTCTAATCTTTAGTAAAATTATATAAAAATCATAATACATACTATTAGGATTTTTATTAATTTATGGTAATAATTCAATAGAAAGCCGCTATCTTTTTGTATAAATATACGTATAAATAGACGTTTAGATGTAAATTGAATTCCACAAATAAAATAACAGAATAATTAATTTAAAAAAAAAGATATTGTAAACTTATTATACCAAGGGCCGTAAAACGCTTAGTAAGCTTACAATATTAAAATTTATATAAAACCATCCACATGCATATTGGGTCCGGTCTAAGAGGATTTTGTACCTACTTAATTTAAAGTCATAAAATAAATACTTTACTTTAAATACTTTTTACTTTTACTTTGCTGCAATTAAAGTAATATCATAAAAACTAACTATAAAAGTTTATTTTTGTTTATAATTAATAATATAAAAACTTTATTTATTTGAATGTGTTATGAATATTAGTCATTAAAACGTTTGCAGTATTTTCGATGACTTGAAATTTGACGTGAATAAATATCAATATTATTACGATAGACCCGGTAATGAAATATAACTAAAAACGTTCATTTTCATGATAATAAACCGTGCTGTTTTTCAATAAAATGTTAAATTTTATTAGTTCTCAAAGAATTACCTTCAGTGTTACTCTATTTAAAGAATTATTCTCATTTGTCTGAACAAACAATTATCGGTTTCGAACCAAGGAAGTAAATATTACATACAATATCCATGTATAGGTTAGAGGTATAAGATAGAGGTCTTATTTCGTTTGACATATGGACAAACGAATAAAGGACGTTTCCACAATAATGTGAATCCATTCGGACTCCTCAGGTACGGAACCATATAATAGATTTCATAAATTTTGTAGGATATTGGTCGATATCATTGTAATTACACCAATTATTATTTATAGAACGCAAAACTTAATAAGAGATTTATGTGGACCCACGTAGCAAACTTATGTGTTTTGTAGATATTTTGATTATAAATATTGTGTTGGTTAAGAAGTTTTATTTGATGAGTTCCAGACTTTTTTAGAAAGGTCAAAATTTCCCGAGTATATTCTAAAAGGTACACATTGGTATTCCATCACATGATTATCACATGTTAAGAGTTCCATAAAGCCAATTATAGCACAAAGATTTCCGGGCAATGACCACTTTCAAAAAAACTACGCCAAGTTTTTAATCAATGTCGTCATATTTTTCACTCGAGGTAAATTTTTGTCCACTTTTACCAGATGATATCAAATTATATTTAAAAATATTGTAAAAATACGTTAGGAGCAAGTCGAGTTTAAAATTTATTACCCCACCCAATTTAATTGTTTTTTCATTAAAAAATAACGTGTTACATATCATCAAATGCTTTTTGCACATGGTATTTTTAAATGAAGCTAAAAGTTATATTGCCTTGGCTAAATATCACTGTTTTTTTAAATTATGAATTCTTCCATAATAAAATTATATTTATGGGAAACTAGAATGACAATCATACGAAGTTACTTGTAATTAAAATACAATACTCAAAAATAAATACAACTAGTTTTGTCCGCGATTCACGCCCTTTCATTATTATAAGTATTGTGAAAATGTCCCCCTGGCCCAAAGAGACCACAGAAACACATCTATACTTAGTGTATAGGTTGCACTATTTATCTTGCATCCGTGTCATATTGTTTTAACAATTTTTTGTCACTAAGTAAAAAATATCTCAATTAATCTTGCAAGAAATATGTAATTTTTCGAATAATAAAAAGCGAAATTATGAAATTTTGAAAAAACCAACAACGGATGCAATTGTTATAACTGAAACGATTAGAGAGTAATTTTTTTTTAAAAACCCCCGACTAAACGTAAGTAAGAACATACCAATATATTTACAAACCCAAGAAAATCCGTCGGGGCTGCCATTTCCGTTCCCAATATCAATTACATTGTAGGAGCATGGAAGTACTATTTGCGTGCTTAAAAGAATTGCAACTAGTCACGAACTGATATAACTGCAAAATTTTAGGCATGGGTAGGGCATGGCACCCCCGACAGGTTTTTTTGGGTTTGTAATTTTATTAATAGATTATTACTTACTTTTATTCGGCGGGTTTTCAAAAAAATTATTTAATCTTTTCTCAAGTACAACGGTTAAGTCCGCAGTGGTTTTTTGTTTTCAAATTTTTCATGCTGCTTTTTATTTTATACTTTTTTGATTAAAACGTTTACATCTGTCGTGGGATTAATATAAATTTTAATTTTGCTTGTTATTATTAGTCTTAATAATTAGGCTCAACAAATATTCACCAAAGAACGAGCTTATGTGGCTTTTAGTAGTATACATACGTTTAGTAGTGCAGTAATAACTGACTTAACCAAAGAAAACTCTTCAACAACCACACAATAACATAGTGTTTGAAGAATTAGAGAGCTTGAGAAACATGTTACGTGGGTCACACATCAACGAAGGCTAATAAAAGCCACAAAATAGTAGCGCCCCCTGACAAGTTAACAACATAACACCTATCTAATAACCTTCTTCCTTAAATCACAAACTTTTTACAGAAAATTGTATCTAAATCAGTGAAACGGTTTTGAATAAAGGTAGAGCCCCCTGGCGAGTAATCACCGTAACAACTATCTCTACCGATGAATCACAAACAGTTTCCAGAAAACCGTATCCAAATCGGTTAAACCGTTCTGGAGATAAATGGGAATATTAGATTGCACACACAAATAAACAAACTCTCACCCTAAATGTTTGTCGTGGATGAAAATTGAACTGAAAGTCAAATCACCCCTAGCTGTTCCGGGGTAATGACCGACGGGCAATCATAAAAGTACATTTGTAAGATTAACTAGAATACTTGTAAATACACAAAAAGATGTTGGTTATTGCTATTACCGATATCTTTCTGTGCATTTATAGAGTATTTATAGGTATTATTCAGAAAATATTTTTTTCATCCAAAAATGGGTCAAAAAATAAATTAAAAAATAAGTAGCACGGAAAATGGCACAGAATTGGGAAACAGCACAGGAGGATTAAATTCCGGAAGATTTATGATTGGAATGCAAGATTATAAGTCAGAAATGAAGAACTTGTGAAAAATGTTGGATGAGAATATATGAATCGGAATAGGTTAGTTAAGTATGATGAGTAACTTATATATGCTGATATTGTCAAGGTAATATAATAAAAATATATTATGAAACGAAGAAAACTCAATAACTCAAAAATTGTGAAGGAAGAAATTAGTTTCCTTAAGACAATGATAACTTTTTTTATGTTACTGGGATTTTCAACAATCTAAATTTTACATATGTTGATTTATTAGTCGTAGCTGAATTGCTTCTACAAGTCATTGTTTAAAAAAATTCGCAGCATTGTTGAATCTTGTGTTTTCTTTTCAAGTCGAGTGTATTATTCTTTAATTTCTTTTTAAAAAAAATTTAGCTAAATTACTCATTTAAATAACCACACAAGTTTTTATTTTAAATATATACTCTATGTATATAATTGTATACCAAACATTGTACTTGTACTCGCATGTTACACCACCACTGTGCGTCCATGCTATGACCAATAGCTTTCTTGGCTCAGAAGTGTTTGTCATATTGGATTCGAATATTGTTTTATATTTAGCCATATTTGTAAAGCTAAGACAAATTCAACAATATACAGTATGAGTCCACATGTCGCAACATTGTAACCTCAGTTTTGGCAGTTGATTTTTGTTATAAAATATAACCTCTAACACTGCATTTCAGATTTTAACTTGAGTTTCTGTGACTTTCTAGCGATATAAATACTGTGCTCCGAGAGCGAGAAGATATTGTCATATTAATTATAGAATTAATATTGTAAAAAAAAGAATGCCGGGACAATTCATTAGGTACACTTTGGAAAATATAAATGAAAACTAGAATGATTGTTCGAGTCTATTTTGAAATGTAAGAAGCTTTAACTGAATATTTATGACCAAATGGTGCAGAAGACATACCTAGAATCGGGAAGAAATTACTTGCGGGAGTTATTTGCTAACAGAAGTAATCCTCAACTCAAAAAATTGATCGGCATATATATATATATATATATATATATATATATATATATATATATAAATATTTCTTTAAATGAAAGTTTTGCTTATGGAATGATAAATAGCCTAAATTGTAAAGAGTTGCCAGATAGGTATTTAACAAAAAACTTCAGGTGGAGGTGCAATTTGTCAGCAGGACTCAGTTTGGTACCACACATAGAAGGTTATGATGAAATATTTTAAGGGAAATGTCATATTTCTCTATTACTGACCTAAAAATTCATTAAATTTGATTCAATTTAAATTTGTGAGTTATTTACAAGCAAGGAAGGTGGATTGCTCGTTCGAGACAAAGATGATAAAAGCAAGTAATTCGAAAGTAATACTGTGATGCTCGTTGTAAATTAAAAATCCCAAAACTTATAGAATTCAAGCTTAAATGAGGTATGTTAACGGCTATTATTGTAACCAAAGGACATATTTTTAATAGATGACTTATAATTTATATAAAAAAAAACTTTTTGCTTTTTATTTTTATACTTTGTACATTTCTTTAGTTAAATTTGATTTAATTCCATTAATTGGCACAAAAATATACATATATAATTTTTGACAAATAATAATATTCCAAAATATATTTATCCTTTTACATATACATAGTTAGGTAGGTAATTGCTGAAAACAATCTTAACTTTCATAATTGTTTATGGTGAAATATTTTGAGGAAAAAGCCGTAACTCTTCCTGACTGACTGGCCAATTCATCATAATTGACAAAAGTAATAATTAAAATATTGTACTATGATGACAAAATGAAGGAAAACTGTCAAAAAGTCATAGGACTTATGCTCAAAAGAGGCATTTTACTGGCTGTTATTGTAGCCAAAATAGCACATATTTTAGGAGATGATATAAAATTTATAGTTGTTTATAGGATCTCATTAGTTAAATTTGGTTCGATTCAATTAATTTAAATAATATTAAAAAAACATAAATATTTATATCTCCAAAAATTAAATTATCTTTTACATCTCTACAGTCAGGTAAATAAAGAAAATAATATTAAAGTTCATAGTTACAGGTACTTATAACTAAAGCAAAAGTATATCCAAGGTAATTTAAATTTTATTGAAATATTGGTTTAACACGATGAAAGTTTTAAAGACTTCAAAAAAGTAAATTATATTGACGAATAAATACCTATATGACCATATGTTTACTTTAAACAGTAATGTACGGGAAAAACGAAGGTATGAAAAGTTCTCCTCATCATTTTTAAGTCAAGTTAATCCCTCGCATTCGTAAAGTTCAGAACCTTTTCCAAATATAGAGCCATCCCTGTTGGGAGAGAAAGTTACCTTTCACTTTTCCAAATGAAGTCCAACTTCTTATCACAAATTCGCCTTTGGCCATGTCCGATATACTTATGTGTAGGCAGAGTTTCTGATATTAATTCATGTGATGTAACATGCCAAAGAGCTTAATATTTAGGAGTTATTTACGGTTATGTACTGTCGCTTGTTTGAAAGTAAAGTTCAGAAGCATAAAACGCAAATAATCTCAAAGCTGAGAGGTTAACAACGTAATGATGTAATGGATAAAAAATTATAATATAATAAGCAATTCCTATCAGAATTGTGGAGAATCATTTCCCAATATTTTATATTATACACTCTGAATGCAATAAATAAGTATAATAACCATACATTTTGTAGCACAATCAAATATTTTATTTTTATTTTTTAATGTTTTCCCCAGAATTAGTATGTCAGCAGCTTTGTATAGAGACCAGATGGCAGCAGTAGTTTCCAGAATACTATGACTAGAGAGTTAAATAAAGTTTCAACACAATCAATGTTATGGTAGTCGTGAGAATATTGCATTATTAAATCTAGTGCCATATAGGCCTTCTGGCCATTTTGTTGATATGAGTGTGAAATTTGAGGTCTCCTCAACAATCACACAAAGATACCGCACGTATGAAACCTTTTCAATTGTATTCGAAAGGTCGTAACTCTACGTAAAGGATAGGCGTGTGAGCAGGAGCATGGTATTATTGGATATTTTGCTCACATCAAAATGAAGCTACAGTACTTAGGGTCTTCAGTGTCGATGTCACATAGGAACAGGTCATTATTAGGATGATTGTTAACACTCAAGAAGAATTTCAAACCATCGTCGAACAGAAGCCAACGAACTAGTTGAATGAAAATGCAGTGTAAAATATTTATAATAACGAAAAAGAAAAATTAAACTTAATTTGTTATATTTCACCGACTCCAAATTTAGTAATATCAACTCATAAGTAAATTTTTCCAACTGGATGGATTTTTTTACGAGCCCAAAAGTAATTAAGGAAAATTTTACTAGAGCGGAAGGAGAAATAATTGGTAATTAAGCAAAAATAATGCTTCCACTCAGAATTGAGTCAATATTACATTTAATTATGCTTTGAGATCTATAGCCTAGTCGGATAGTTTGCAGAACCCTTTAACATATCTGCGATATTATGTGCCAGGGATAAAGGAAAATATCAAATTCATCTTAATAAAATATTTACTTCCTTAGATAATTTTGAATATTAATGTTATATTTAAGGTGTACCTCTACCCGCTGCTCGTTTATAAGTATAATAATTTGGTTTAAACTACAAGCCCATAAATTTGTACGTACATTGAATTTTATATTTTAGATGAGAGCACATCAGAGAGTTATAGCTTATGGTAAGCTATAGTTATGGTTATGTATAGCTGATAGTTATGGTTTCAAATACTTTGTCACGTTGGGTTTTGAGAATGTTTTTTTCAGGGTTTCAATTACTCATTATCAAGCTTGGTTGAGCTTGACATTGTATAAGTACATAACAGATTTTATAATTTATATATAGGCAAACGACCTTTTTAATAAGTTTTATTTTCGAAAAAAGAAACCATTATAATTTTCAAAGGTATTTCATATATAATGCGAGTGATTCGAGTTTCTAAATATATTTATTTCCTAACCGAGAAGACTCTAGAAATAATAACAATGCCACTATTAATGACAGCATAATTAATAACCTCTCGAATGTGTTACCGACCAATGCGCCCCTTGGAGGGTACACCGCAACCATAACACACTCGGGCTTGAGGCCGCAGATCTTGCTGTGTTTCTAATATTACTGGACAATGATATTGGGAGTAAAGTTTGCTCTAGCTTGCTGCATTCTTTCTAATTTTCCGGTATTCGTTTTGTGTCACGTACTTGCAGTTTGCTGCTAACACTTTAGCTCGGACTCGCCATTACTCGAATGAAATTTATGAATAGTGAGATGTAATAATCAAGTTGTAACGTTGTATCCTCGTAAAGATAAAAATTATATTTACTGTATTTTTACTTCATTGTACACAAAGAAGCGCTTCGATATTTATTCAAAGAAAATAGCTGCAATTTATATATAATAGACTTCGGTAACAAGAGAAATTGAGAAATAAATCAACAAAAAAATGTTACAATGTAGAAATTGAAAAAAAACATGAGCTACAAATGTCATTATCCCTTTAAAAAGTGGCATTGCACAATTATAAGCACATATTTATATCCAACTGCATTAGACCAAACACGACTGTTTCACTCTTCTTGATCTAATTAGCAAGGGCGAACTATCAATTTTACTTAAAAAATCGATGTACTTTACCGTTAATGAAAATAAAAATTACATCCGTGATATTCAAGTACAGATGCTATCTAAACAGGACTACGTGTAACTATAAATAAAATAAAAGCTAACGATTTAACGATAGCAACAGCCGTACAGTTTCATAATGAAATAAAATCTGCAGAATAGATTATAGATCCGAGATATAAATGGATTGCAGAGAAAATTAAACAAAGGTCATATGCATTTCAGGTTGACTCGTATCGAGACATGTCATGTATTATTTAAAATAACTACCGGAGAAGAATAAAATTAAAATCTGATACAATTAAAATATAAACAGAATCAGATTTTTCTAAAAATACATTTGTGATAATATTCGTAAAAAAAATGAAACGAATTTTAGTTCATAAGAAAAAAGGAAATACTCACAATTTTTTTATATTTTTTCCGTTTCTTACATGCATCTTTGGTAAACAACAATATTTTTAAAATAACATTTAGTTCAACTATTTCTAATTAGATTCAAATAATTACAGTTACTGCTTCTAATATTTCGAAGTGTCATTACTTATAATTTATTATTTCTATTTGAGGGTTGGAGAATAATTGTACTAAAGTTATTAGAAAAGAAATACGTATATACGCAAAAATAGAAATAATTAGGAAATACCTTATTTGGTAAATACTTCATTGATGCTTAAACGTCCAAGGAAATAATGTACTGGGCATTAAGTTAATAGGGATCGGCGAAACGCTTAAGGGGAAAAAATAAATAGGGCGAATCAGTAAAAACCGAGATAGGTGCCCTTGGAATATTGCTAATTACCTCCATCATTTTCTAATCTAATTGATCCCTCGCAATCGTTAAGTTGAGAAGCTTCTCCAAACATAAAGGCGTGTCTAATTCACTTCATCCGCACATCGGGAGGAAAACTTGTGTTTTACTTTTGAAAATAAAGTCGACTATTGATCTTTTTTTTCACAAATTCCTCCTTTAGCCGTCCTTAACAAGATCCTGCAATGTGTAGATACATCGAAATCTACCTATTTCGGCGTTTTTACGTAGGTATTATGTTATATAAAGCGAATCGCTAGCATTTACTCGATAATGTCAGTGTATACTTTTATCCAAAATATATGTGTTAGATATCAAAGTTGGCTCCGTTTTTACCATTCTATTTAGTAAATAATATAAAATTAGTGATTTTCTATAACATTGCTTGTTTTCTTATCAGTATTTTCTAAGTATAATTTGTGCAAGCTAAAATTAAAATACAATTACTGAATTAATTACATTTTTTCTAGCTAGCTGAAACAAATTAACGACTGCTTTGTAAATGTGTAAAATTGGTTATTTTTTGAATATTTATTAACAAAACCATTCAGCTAAGTCTTAGTTTAACACATTAATAAAAGGTTTACAAAATTTTAATAATCTTTTCACCACTTTGGAGTGTTAATATTAAAACAACCTCATATTTATTAAAAGCAGGCTACGTCATATATATATATATATATATATATATATATATATATATATATATATATATATAAGGTCGGAAAAGATGTCAAAAGTTAACAACTTACTGCACACATGAATGGAAAAGACTCTTTTCTGTAAAAGGAATTTTTAAATTTATCGATTGCATAAAGTACCCCTAAATCCAAATATAAATTTGTTGCTCACAACTAAGAATTCTCAATACATACTTGATGAGATCTATTACCGTTAAAATGAAATTTGCCAATCAAGCTTTGTGTAAAAATGATACTATTATTTTATAAGCACTGCTCAATATGAATGAAAAGAAAATTAATTAAACACCGCAGTATTACGATCGCTGTGTAACCGTTACAATAAACCATCTCAACAAAGATAGAAGTAATGTATCACGTCATAGTTTTGTTTAGATTTACATTAATAATAAATTTTAAAGAAAATTAGGAAAAATGTATGATAAATTATACTAGAATGTGCAGGAATATGGAACTTCTCACCATAGCTGGGAAACAAAATATTTATTACGATTATCTGAATCTTATATTTATTTTACAATGATAAGCCTCCCACGCCACCCATCAAAACTTTGAAATTGAAATGAACCGCCCATAACCCTGATCAATCACAGACGCGTGCATTGCGCCGAAATTCAGTTGATCATACTTCGATCAAATGCGAGCACGGCGCCGAAATTATATATCTAATTTTGATTTATTCAAATTATACTTAGAAAATACCGGGATAAAGAAACCAGGAATTTTACATAAAAGCACTACTATTACATCGGTGTGTACTGATTATATATTATTTAAATACTAGAAAGGTAAAACTGAGTAAAAGTAAGAGTGAAAGTAATCTGATATCTAACATATATGTTTTGGATAAAAGTATATTCTGCCATTATCAAGTAAATGCAAGCTAACCGCTCTGTATATGTAACATAATATCAACGAAAAAACGTTGAAATAGATATACTTCAGCGTATCTACATTTGCACGAACTTATCGACGGCCGGATCGCATATTTCACCGGTTACACGTTTTACCAAAAAAATATGCAATTGGCACTTTCCACCCATCATTTAGAGAAAGCTACAAAAAAGCCATATTATATGCAGCCTCGTTGTTATGGTCAGTGTATAAATCATTTCCAAAATAAACGTAACCAAAATTTCTTTTGTGGCTAGGATGCCATTTGGTGTCACCTTTTATTTTAATTTAGTCCACAACTAGAGTATAATCTAGTTTTGTCTTTGCTCATTGCACTTTTAACTTTACATCATTAAATACTTTTTTTGTAAAGCCGGGTCTGCCGCCTATGCAACAATACCGCTAAGCTACCATTCGCGTCAAAGACAAATGTGTTTCTAAAGTTTCTTTTACAAATTTGTACGTTTTGCAGAATAATAGTGCAAAGTTAAAGCAAAACTTCTTCATTCTGAAGAGTATTTTGTTTTCGTAATATGTTGGAATTAATTTGAAATTTTTTAAATTGTTTACGCCAATGCTAGTGCTATCTGTCTTCCTCGGTTATTAAACACTTGCCAGTCAAGGTATCTTGATTAAAATTATATATTTAATTTTAATTACTTTTGTTTATGTTTAACCTACTTGCTTCATTCTGTAACCGTTTATTTTCGATCCGTGCTACTTTATTTTGTAATAAATTTTTTCTCCCTTGGAGAAAAAATACATTTCCAAAGAAAGACTTCTTCCAAATACGAAGCAAACAAACAAGTGTTGCGTTGAAGATGTTTTATCGAAATAGATTTTGCTCCTCAGAAATTGGTTTTGCCGAATAACAATGTATACAACGTATTTAAAATTCCTTTTTATTGAAGAAAAACGTTTTTACGTTTTCTTTGTAACGTAAAATACTATTAGAAAAAAAATTATACATATTGAAGGGTAGTAATATTTTTGCACTCATAGCGGGTAACTATTTTAAGGATTTATATTTCAGTTCTTTATATTTTTTTAATGTAGCTCATGTTAATAATGTAACATTTTTGAAACACAAAAAGGTAAATATGTAAACTCTCTAAGATTTTTTTCTTATGCAATATAATAAAAACCATGTATTATATGATTTCACGTAAAAGGGTATTTTCTTCAAATCGTTTAATTTTTATTTTTAATATTTCGTCTAAATATTTAATACAAAGATGATTGAGTATAGTATCAAATTGATGAATTTATATTTCTTATGTGTTTATGTGAGTTTTTTCTAAGGTAATATTGAACGCTTTAAGTTTCCGAAAATTTACACCAGATACAAGATTTTTCTTTTCTTAATTTTTGGTTATGAATAAAAATCTTAAAATGCGAAGTCGCGACTCTATGACCAATAATTTCTAAATTTAATTTTTATAGCAATTATGAGTTACTTTGTGTATTATAAAATAAATCTAAGTATTAATTTTGAAATAGCAAGCTTCATGTTTATGTGATATGAAACAATTTTGTTTAAACTTTAACTACAATTTTATGCGTTTTGGGGGTCATTATTTAAATATATTTCAATGGTTGCTTACAATATTTAAGCCTTCCTTAAAATTTTTATACTTCGAAATCGGAGAATAATTTTATCATTTTAATTTTCAGAAATAGAATATACTGTGGTATGGTAAAACGCTAATTTCTTATCAGTGAAAGGAAAAATATTATTTTTATCACAATGTTATATTTTTATATAATTTCCGTAATGCAAATCAGCAGCGAAATATAAATGACACCCTTACTCCTCCGAAATATTTTTTTAGCTATTAAAAATGAAGCATGTGGCGAGCAATTTTAGTATGACATCAATGTCCACGTTATGTATGGCATAGTGAGCGGCTTATAGCTCAGTGCAAATTGACATTCACTGGTGGACTACAGCCAAGCTGACGTCCGCATACGTACACATATATGATAAACGGTGCAACCCTGTACCGAAATGAGGATATTATTTATTTAAAATATGACAGGTGTAGCAAAAATCAATTATTAAATTTTGGCGTACATTGCGTCATACAGCAGATGTAAGCTAAGTATCATCAACTGGAATTCTCGCAGCAGATATGAAGTTTACTTCAGTGTTGGTGGGATAAGTTCAAGGTCTAAAAACGCTAGGTTATATTTTACTGAAGTTTCTTTTTATATCATGCCAATTAGCATTAATAAATGTTTTTCCATTACACTATCCAGAAAGAAGCAGTATACGAAAGCCAATTTTCTACAAATGACTCGATTAAAATAATTTCTTTAACTGGGGACCCATTCGTTGAAATATGTAATTTGCATACACTTAATAATGACTGATCATTAATCGTCAAAAATATAGCTAGGTAACCTTTGCATATTCATTATAAAAATTTGGTCATTGCAATTAGAAACAGAATGACAATTAGAAACACAATGATCATTGGTAGACATAAATATATTTTGTGAGGATACCCACAGAATATAAATATATTTTTTCAAAGAATTTTTTACCAATGACTGCTTTGATATAATCAAAAATAAACGAAGACGAATGTGTCCAACTGCAATTCCCACATTACTTTTGCCGTCATATGTAAATAAATTATGGTACATTTCTAATACCATTTACAATATATTCTATTTCTGAAAATTATAATAAAATAATTCTCCGATTTTGAAATATAAAAATTTGCAGGAAGGCTTAAATATTGTTGGCAACCGTTGAGATATATTTAAATAATGACCCTCAAAACGCATAAAATTGTGGTTAAAATTTAAACAAAATTGTTTCATATCACGTAAACATGAAGGCTTGCTACTTCAAAATGAATAAGTTGATTTCTTTTATGAAACAAAGGGTAACTCATAATTGCTATAAAAGATAAAATTTTGAAATTAATAATCTTAGTCACGACTTAGCATTTTAAGATTTTTATTCATGTCCAAAAATTAAAGATAAATTAATAAAAGAAGAACGGTATTTATACAAACAGAATAGTAATAAATCCTGTATCTGGTTCAATTTTTGGGAAACTTAAAGCGTTCAATATTATCTTAGAACATATAAAGTCACAACATACATGTATAAGAAATATATATATATATTTATTCGTTAATTTGAAGCTATACTCAATCATTTTTGTATTAAATATTTAGACAAAATTACGTGAAATCATAAAATTCATGGTTTTTATTATACTGCATAAGAAAATAATCTTGGGGAGTTTATATATTTACCTTCCGTTTTGTGTTTCAAAAATGTTACATTATTAACATGAGCCATATTAAAAAAATATATAAAAGACTCGAATATAAATCCATAAAATAAAGACTCAATTTGAGTGCAAAAATATTACTATCCTTCAATACGTATAAATTTTTTTCTAATGGTATTTGAAGTTAAGAAGAACACGTAAAAAACACTTTTCTCCGATAATAAGCAATTTAAAATACGTTATATACATTGTTATCTAGCAAAACAAACATCTGAGGACCAAAATCTCCTTGGATAAAAGATCTTCAACGCAACACTTGTTTGTTTGCTTTGTATTTGAAATAAGTTTTTCTTTGGGAGATGTTGAGACCTCACATATTCTCCATCAGAACTATTGTGGAGCAGACAAAAGTAACCCTTTAATTTTTTTTTTTCATCTCGTATACGGCGCTTTCAAATTAAAAATGTAGCTTAAGCATAGTTGATTAAAAAAAAATTCGTTTTTCAAATTTGGACGAATTAGCGCCTTTATATCTCCTTTTATCCTATTTTTATCCAAAATTCTTTTAAAATTCTATAGAGAAAAGCATTGTTTCTGAATAATAAATAAAGGTATCCATAAAATTTAAAAGTACTTCTTTTGCAAAGTATAAATTATGTAAATACTTCATATAAATTTAATTAAACTGAAAGGAGGAAATGTCACACATATTAAAATCCTAAAAAATGTGGGTAACATAATTACCTTTTTACCAATATTTTATTGGAACACACTTTAATGAAATTTAACATGTCGATAATTTAAGGTCGACGGACGACCTTAGTGTCATTAAATACAATTATCCTAATAGTTTAGTAAAAAAGAATGGAAGTGCTTTCTTGTCATATCTTCAAAAAATTTAGATGTGTATTAACTTAGATTTGAAGGTTAGAGATAACATGTAAATAGTTAATTAAACAGTAAATTCCAAGATCTTATAAATCCGTACTTAAATAAAATTTACACTTTAAGTTTAATAAATTAGTAGCAGTTCATTAATCATAACACATTGTAATGTATGCGTATAATGTACACTTTTAACGTTCCATGAATTTATGATATATCATTTACCTATTTTTTTGGACTGCGAATTATACAAGAAAAGAGTTATTTACGTTGCAGCCAATGATTGGTAAAGATTAGCATATTAACCCATAAAGGCTAAAATTAATTTGTATACCATCAAGACTACAATGGGCTTAAAAACACCCAGGTTTTATTTATGAACTAATTAATATACTCGAGTTGTCAAACCAATCTTCAAGTATATACCTAAACTTTAGACCTTTATTATCAGAAATGTAGCATCGTAAATGCTTTATTTACAAAATATACATATTTTTATTACCCATATAAAAGAGAAAAACATTAATAAAATATAAAAAAATTTTGTTTTATTTAAATTAATCTTTTTGTTTCCAGTTGAACACTTTGGCGTATAGTTTTACTTAATACAAAAAAGAGCATATCGAATTTCTTAAATTTAAATTAAAATACCATTTGTTTTCTCTTATGAATAAAAAACCAAAATTAATAAAAACAAACTTTTTTTAGTACTTCGAAAATCTGAATTTTCTTGTGTGTGAACTATTGAATTCCTCGATGTTAGAGGACTGGAATTAGGCAATGAGTGTTAATCATTACAATGCAGCTTTTAATATTCGTTGATTACACTTTATCGATTTTAATTCGTATGTTATGTCTAAGTTTGAAACATTGAGTCCTTCTTTTATGAAAGGTTAGAACAGAACTAGTGACAACTTATATACGAACTCGGCTCGTTAATCCTAACTTTTGCTGTTTCTATCTTTATTTATGTTGAGGAACGTATGTACGATTATTACAGCTAAATCCAGCATAATATAAAAAAAACTACTAATGGCCATATTTTTGTTCTTCTTTGCATCTACTCCTTGCTTCCAGCGGGAGTAGATGCTAACAACATCTACTCCTGCTTTAATTGAATTATAAAATTCAATTACCTCTGGTCTCATTAAGCTCTGATATTGCTGACTCATTATGCATTTTGGACAAAAGTATCATTATCTTCCCTTTTTTTGGACAATAAGTGGATAATTGATATTGAGTGTATTGTAAAGAAATACTGAACTTCCGACGAAATAAAAGTGTGTTATAGGCTTTTAGTTCTGATATATCAACCTCTTTGACAAATGAAGTATTAGGTACGTAATTTGGTTTTTGTCTTGTAATTTCCTGATTTGTATGAAAACATTCTGTTTCAATAATTTTTCCATCAAAAAATAATTCAACTGCGATTTATTCCGTTTTTACTTTTTTGGCAATACCCACAAGACCTGGTAAGTAAAGGATTATGTTTCTTCTAGAAATAATATGTGTAGGATGTGATGCTGTACTCTACTTATCATCTATATTTTGTGCATCATCTTCCTGGATTGATATCCAGTTTCAACAAAATTTTCTTCTTCTAATAACTCCTGATTTGATGCCAGTTTGTCTTCAATTCCGTTATCTGTCAGTCGATTCAAACTATAAAATAAAAATAAATTGCAAATAACACATAAAACGTACAAAAAGTAATAAAAATACCTGAAAAGTTTTTCACTTACCATTTAATCGAGTAGCTTACTAAGACTACTACTGGTCTAAAAACACCGGGTTGCGAGTGCGTTTCTGAACTTGCGCTCGCAGGGTAGGGTTCCGCACCTCAAAAGATCACTTCGTTGCCCGTTTGTTGGTCTATCAAGACTACTTTTGTCAGGAACTCGCGAAAATCAAGTTCAAAATAATATAAAATACTCAACGACCGAAGTAGTATATTTAATAAAATTTAATCGACGAGTAAAATGCTTGAAATTAATAAAAAAATATTAAAACTGTATTGAGAAAAGGTCAAAATTAGTAACTTATATGTACATGTCCTTTTATTTTTGATAACGATCTCTCGATTAGTCTGGACCTAATCAAAAACCTACAATCACTTTCTTGACAATGCTAAATGGTTAGACGAAAATATTAAAATCCGTGATGGTGCTTATGATAGACTTGAAAAACACAGTCATACGACTGATGAGAGAACGCCACTGAATATTCGCCAGTCAGATAAGAAAACGCTACAGAATAGTCGTCAATCAGATTATTTGAGCAGCATTGAGTGTTTTCTAATATAATGATAAATTACGGAAATATTAAAGAACTGCATTTAAACTGACCCCAAGGGAAATCGCATGTAACTAATAAACGGTGTACCCAAATACACCTATCTTATTATATTAATATGAATAGCTTAAAATATATATTAACTTAGAATGAAATGGTTTCAAAATGCGAAAAATACTAACTTGTCTTGGCGTATTTCCGGTTTTCAACTTTTGCTTCATAATTTCATCAATTAAATATCATCATCATCAAAATCAACATTTTATACAATCTCACTTCACACAGAAGTTCTATTTCATTTCATGAAAATCAAGGTCCCGGAGAGATTCCTGAGGTGCTATTGCAATGGGCGAACGAATTAACTTTTATCCTGTATACAAAATATAGTTTGCGAGTGAAGGAAATAGAGAAATTTACAATGCAGTCTGTTTTACAAATAAATGGAATTATACTTTGACTCAGTATATAATTTCGGATTTCTTTTCATTTACTTTGATGTTATCGAATTGAATGAAAAAATCCGAAATTAAGCGAACAACTAGTTTCGTTAATTTATTCGAAAATTAAGAAACGAAGGGGTTTTGTAAAATTATTTCTGAACAAAATGAAGTTCAAAGTGTATTAATTTATATTGTAAAAACAATTGTGATCTGTTACGTATCGGAATACGTGTTCTACAAGAATTCATATTTCTTTATGCACAGTGAACATATGATGTTCAGCATTTTATCATAAACATTACATTATACATAATTTTTTTTACAGGACTAACGGAAAATGGAACATATATAAAATATACTAAATACAATAATATACTATATAATAATATACTAAATACACTGCACGACAAAGCTCAAGGAAATGGTCATCATCATACCGACCTATAAATTTCATATAGACTGGATAATCATAGCACACTTTCCATTCGTATGCAATAGGAGTGGAATATATAAATCTAATATCAACTTATTCGTATGATCTTATTACCATATTGTAACAATTTCACAGGTCAGACGTTTATGCGCTAGGTAGCGGCCGTCTCGCATAATGGCACTGATCGTGGCGAGCTTCAAAATAATCTTTTTTATCTGATCATCCAATATCGCGGGAGGGGCCACTTTATACTGCTGCAGCGCTATATTGCTCCTGGTATTATACTCCGACCTGATTACATTGCAGGTATGATCCGGTTTAATCGGTTCGTTGGCAGTTTTATGGCAGTCGTATCGCACGTTACGTGCTGAACTTTCAAAGTATAATGGCGGGTGAAAGGTTTATACATTGTCATGAGGCTATGTGCAGTTTACTTAATATTTATCTTTACGTAAATTGTAATTATTGCAATATGATTAAGAGCTCAAAATTACAATCGTCAATTTTCTAGCCATTCGAAACTTAATGGTGATTAGGAAATAAATCACACTCGTCTAAATAACGGTTCATGTAGAAATGTTAGAGCATTTAAATGTGATACCAATTTATATTTATTTGCATAATCATCATGTGTTTTCACCGGAAACAAGTATATATGCCAAGGTGTGAACCGGTGCAAAAGTTGATAAAATATCGATGAATATAATAACATACAGTCAACAAATTTAATTAGACACTTTCATAAAAGGTATGTCTGTTTTTATATAATGGAAAACTAAAACTTGAAATAAGTTTTAATTACCAAAAAGCTGCCGCGGGTGTGTTAAATGGTATTAATTACGTATACTACCGTCCGCCTATTAGGAAACACAATTTTAATAACTAATTTGAACATTACGCCTCGTTAGCGATTGAATTTAATAGGCTAATACGAAAAATCTTTATAATATTGTCGATGTAAGATGGATCAAAAAGATAACATATAAATCTTACCTATTTATACGACCTTCATAAATTTATTTTTAATATTAGTATTTGTCATAAACAATAATTAAATATCATAAACTTTTTCATAGCCTATTGAATTACAAGTCGGTTAACACCACTAGACCATAATTTGTACACCTAAGTTAATTATTATTTTTTTAATATTAAATGTTTCTAGCATTCATTATAAAATTATAATTATTAACTGTAATTTTGATTTACCAAGTATCTTGGTTGAAATTAGTAGTAGAAAAATAGTTTAATTTTTTTCTAATAAAGTTTTTTGAGATTTTGTTCTAATTTTGGTAAGGTTTCCCAATGCAGGGGTTGAAATTATTTTCGCTTTATTTATTTGCTGACTGATCAAACAAATTACAATTCAAACGCTTTACAGATCGTGCATAAGGCAGGGTTATATATATGGAAGAGGATCTGCCGCGAGTTAAGAAAGCATATTACATGAAAGAAAATAAAACTGTTATATGGTATATATATGCTGTATGTAATAAACATATGTGATGTTTAGAGTGTGCAAATATCAAAAGCAGTTAGACAAATCTGTTATCCAACCGCAGAATAGTGGAGAAAACGAGTAACAAGTAACAATTCACCCTCATGTATTACGAAAATTACCCGGATATATTCTTCGCTGAATTATTTAACCGCCGTTCCACTTTTGTTTCACGATTTATGGTTTCTCATTTGCGCTTTTCACGAGCATAATATTTCACGTAATTATTTGTTACAGACGAGCTCTATGTCGTTCTATGGTCGAGAAGGGCGAAGCTATTTCCACTCTGCACCTTTCTTTGCCGGTTTTATAATACACCTTCACTCATAAATTAATGGAGTACTAGTTTAGGCTTAAGTTTTTTTTGAAAGTCCTTACTCAAGATTTTTTTAATATTTAATTATATTACTGTGCTCAGTGATAGAATATAGGTTGTTGCGTATTAAAATTTGGTAGTAGGCCTTGATTTGGTTCGTGACATTAATAACTAGTTTTCTGGAAATTGATCCAAGTCCTTTCAAGCTGTTTACGTATAATTATGTATATCAGTACTGCTTGTGGTCGACTTTCAACCAAATGTATCCATAAAGAAAAGCAAATCTACTTGTTTTTTACATAATAAATTGGACTTTATTTGTAAGAAAATTCATAGTGGTTACCTTGACACCACGAGGAAAAGTGGAAAAGAGTAATGAAGAAATTAATGTTAAACATTTAGTAAACATATGAAATTCCTTTAAAGTAAATGATTCAGCTATTAGATGATAGAACAAAATTACAAATAATAAATCACAAATATTTTATGTATATACTGTACCAAATATTCTTCCTGTAACTTTCAATATTTGATGTAAACACATGGGAACTTCATCAATAAGAATCAAAGAAGATGAACTAATATATTGGTCATAGTTGCTATTTGCTACAAAAGACATTTTCAAAATTAGGATGGGTGATTTAAACGCATTGCATAAGCTTTTCTCTCCAATGAAATGAAGTAAAACCATGCCATTAAACGCAGTTGCAAGGCAACGAATATTACATGAAATTTATTTATGAATATTTGCGTTTTTAATGAATATTTTACCACATCCTGCATTCAGAGTTAAGCAAAATAAATTTGAACCAGTATTATGACAATGAACTTCATGGATTACGTGATCAATTTTAAAGTTCATTAAATTGTAACTCATCTTCGATCAAAAATAATTGCTTCAACAAATTCTGTCATTAACGTTGAAATAAGTATTTTATATATTTTTGTTAATGCTCTGTTATAAGAAATTGTCTCATTGAAATTCCTTAAGAGGTCTTCTCGAAGTAATAGTTTATATTAAAGCCACAAAGCTAATGTTTTTTTCCTGGCACATTTAGTGTACACGTGACAACAAATAAATGACTCATTTATTTTGGCTGATTAAATTCCATTGTTCATTTAAACATTTATTCTATTAATTGCCCTTTGAAACAATACCGCGATCGTGATGTGCTTCAATAAATATGCCGTAAACAATTTCATTACAAATTCCGACATATTCAAATGATTTATAGCCACAAATATGAACTAATAGCAAGCGTACATATATGTAATAATTTAATTACCACCACCCACTTTCTTTGTTAATTTTATTTTTAGCACCTATTCAAACTCTTTGAGATATTCTTTTGCACTAGTAATTTTAGTATATCGATATACATTTGGTGATGGATCATTTTCATTTAATGCAAAGAATTATAATTATTTGGCTTGATTAAAATTTTTAATGGCGTCCTGTTATTGTTTCTCTTAAACTTTATGTCTACGTGACAAATAAATGTCAAGCTTGATGATTGTTCCTTCATTACTTAATTAAAAATTGCACTCTTATATTGCTAATAAAAGTACTTATAAACATGTTTAATACTTTTAAGTGCAGTTCGCAAAACTTTAAATTAAACCAGAAACGTAAAACTTTACGCTGAAAGAAATGGAAATAGAGTTATAGATTTTTTTATATGTTTTTTTTGTAATTTTCTCTCGTGCAGGGAAGACAAAGTTGTTCAAGCTCAAATAGCAATGAACGTGATCAAAATGCTTTCATTTATTTGATTAAAGCCTTTTGTATTAAAAAACAATGTAGGTGTGTTCACCTTATTTTACCTGCTTTAACGGCAACATACAGATGATTTTTTTTGCATCCATCTATGGCAGAATACTTTCGAACGACGTAATTTTCGCCGCTCTCCTTTTATAATAAAAACTAAATCATTATTTTCATGTTATTTGTTTCCCACAACTCGTACGAATGTATTTAACATGATTATATTTAAAGCAAAGTTCTTAGAGTGTTTTGTACATACCACTATATTAAATTAACTCCGACAGCTTTGTTTCTGAGAACTGTCTTATGTCTTTTCGTATTTAACAAATTTTTTCGTACATTTATGGCCTAATAAAGGCATTGATTAATTAAGATGATCTATTAAATATATCGAAAAAAATAGTTTATACTACATATTTAAATAAATTGTCAAAAATTATGTGTTTAGGATGAAAAGCAATTCATTATTACTGGAAACAATTTTATTGAGAAGACTAAATATAATTTTTTAAATTTATTGGTTTTAAAAATTACATTCAGTCTTCTCAATAAAATTATTTTCACTAATACTATATATACATTTAACGATTTAGTTCTTACTATTTTCTATAAATGTTTTTATTTAAACTATCAGTATTTTTGTATTCTTTCATAAATTTTATATAGCGCCCTTTTTAAATAAACTTTTCTTAACTTTTCTTAGTGTTTTGCTAAATATAATGATGAAAAATGAAATAATACCTATTTGACAAATTTCACTACAATTCACAATTCCAGATAAAGTACATTTCTCTATTTTAGCAGTCGATGCCATGATAATTTTTTTCTGAGTTTTAGCATAATTATAAAAATTTTAGTCTAATTATAAATATTTGTGTAGTTTTGAAAATGGGTCTGCGCCTTTTATTCTTAAAATATTCGAATATTAAATCACACAAAATTGTTGTAGAAATATGTTCTAAATGTTTCGTTCAAATCAAAAGTTTTATTTTTGTGTTTTACTAAAATTTATAAAGTGTAGTGTATTATGAAAGCCACAAAATCTTCCAATTTATTAATTTTTTTTAAATATCGTTAATACAACTTACTACACAGTGCACGATATATAATCAAAAATAATTATATCATGTTTATATGTATATATATATATATATATATATATATGTGTGTGTGTGTGCGCGCGTGCGTGCGTGTGTGTGTGTGTGCGCGTGCGTACGTGCGTGCGCGCGCGCGCATGTGTTTTTATGTAAGTATGTATTATAACAACAAATATATTCGTTTAAATAATTTGATCTCACAGTTAGTAGACTGCCTTTTTTATGCTTTCCTAATAAGTAATATAATGTTGAAAAAGGCATCAACTCGTCATTATCTTGTTTGAATTCTGCTGAAAATATATCGTCTAATTTTTATAGTAGTAAATATTATTACAATTGCGCTATTATTTTTTCCTGCCAAATAATTAGGACAATTTAACACGGGGAATAATGAAATAATATTTTTCTGTAATGTCTATCATTTATGTGCAGAGTGCAAAGTAACAGCTGAGTTTAGGATTTAGAAATATTTTAATGGTAATATTCTACCAATCATCCTCACGCACATTATTATTTTACTTCTATTCAAAAATTTTCTTTAAGTTCGCGTCAATACTTTAAAATTTCATTTCAAACCAGATGCTGTATGATATTTTTCATCGAATTAAATTATCTCATGAATCCTTACAAAACTTTTTGTACATTTATCCTACAATCACTTTGTATACAATCATTACACCTTTCATTTCCGTCTCATATTATTTTAAGTTTATTATCCCTTTAACACCTTTCCGCTAAGTCGATTCTCCTCTGGCTTTCCACGTACCTAAGTTTATTGTTTCAAAAATCTCTATTACGTCGACAAGTTCATTTTAAAATAAGCCCTCCTTGGTACTACGAAACCAGCAAAATGACGAAGACTATTTTCTCTTAAAAGAAATATTAGAATTACAAAAATATTTAGTAGCAATTCCCGCTTTGTCGTATATAATTACTTTCTGTGTGTGCTTAACACATAGTATTTTTAGAGAGGTAAATCATTATTTAATGGTCAATATATTTTATTCTCAGCTAAAATATTTGATTCTGAAATTCTTGTCCCTAATGAATAACCCTGATTTTTTGATAATTTCGTTACGCGATGTTTAATCTTCTTATTTAATCTTCACGGAAATACTAATTTTACCATATTTTATGTAACGTATATAAAATTCAACTAGCATTTCATTAATAGGTAAATGTGCAACTAATGTCACATACAACATAATTTCCTAAAGATCAATTATTATGGTACTCGACTTGAAAAATAAACTATATCATCCCTATTAATAAACCATGGAATATATATAAACAAAATAAGAACGTCGAGAAAATTGGTGTTCGAATTTTAAACTATTTATATCATTGGTGCTATCTGTAACGTCGTTTAAGTACAAATGAAATTTCCCACAAAGAATAGAATTTTAATAACTTATACAATAAAAACACATAAATCGACCAATATACTTCAACACTTTGTGCCGCAAACGGTGTTATACTTGCCGTAAACCAAAACGATACCCATATAAGCAATTCAGAATAGCAGCACAACACTGACGAACAAAAACAATACGGCTATAATGCGAGAAGAGAGAAAGTGATCAACCTCCTAATATTGAATGTAGAAAAAAAAAACGAATCTAACTGCAGTACTTATGAAGTGTGGCCGCTAACTAGCACAATAAAGGTCTGATATCTAAATGCTTACAAGTTTTACAACAAAAAAATTAGATCGTGAAAACAAGTTTGAACTTAATATTTTACTTTTATTGCGCATGCACGGAAGCAATGGTTTCGCTGGATAAACAATTGTGAATCATATACAGTTCAGTGCATTTAAAGTCTATATGTTTACAGTCGTTTCCGTAAATTTTCAAAGCTAATTTCATTTAACAGGTATACCTGGATATTTAAATAAAACTAACATTTGATTCAGATACTTAAAAGAGACTAAATCATATTTCTTTAAATAGATAAAAAATGGGTCACGTGTAAAGTTATATTCTATAAGTTACAAATACGAACCACTTTAAAACGTTGTGAATCATTTTCATTATTTTTTGTCAATTCGAATCAGAGTGGTGACAAATTAATATATTGTACGTGGCTATGTAAATTCTAATATGGGAACCGCCCAAAATCGATTAATTCTGTGCCGGAGACTACGATGTAGAAAGTGGTCAGTCTTTTGGTTGTAATGGAGATTGTCACACCATAAATAATTTTTTTTATTGCGTAGAGTTTTTAATTTTTTTCTCATCTATTTTTTAAGATTTTATAGTTGTAACTTGGTATCTAATATGAGATACTAAAATTATAATGTAAATATTTAAAATGAGATGAAATATTTATTCCGTTGGAATAAATACGACGTATTGTATTAGCACATAATAAGGGCGCTTACACATTTTGAAGAAAAATTTACTACAATTTGGATGTATGTAGATGTTGATTTCGTCTTTGCATACATTCTACGAAAATAATTATTTCATCTACTACTAGTTTAAAACTACCAACATACTTTAATTGGAACCAATGAAATTATGTTAATACGAAGTTTAGAATGAATTATCTCATGTACTACTAGTCTAAAACTACCAACATACTTTAATTTCAACCAATGAAATTATGAAATTATGTTAATACGAAGTTTATAATTAATTACCTCATCTACTACTAGTCTAAAATTACCAACATACTTTAATTTTAACCAATGAAATGATGAAATTATGTTAATACAAAGATTATAATACTTCAAGTGTCGATCCTATTTAACCAGGCTGAGAGTAAGTACTAATTAACCGTAAAATAATTACATTGAACTCCTCCATTTCTCAACTTTACTGGTATTAAAAGTAAATTTGGAGATGAGGCTGGTTTTAAATTTATTGTTTTCACTTTGAATTGAAATAACTTATAATTATTAATTAATAAAAAGGCTAACTGATTGGAGTGAAATTGGAATCAATGACTTTTCGATGCTTTAAGAATGCTATGTTTTAATTATAGCAACTGTATTCTGAATTGTATTGGACATACCACTTAACGAATCGAATAGTTTCTCAAATCGAAGAAAATTGGAAAATATTCACTTTCTATTATTTTACCCTCAATTCCAAACAGGTTTAAGAATATTTCTCAACTCACGCATGCATTAACGATACTTGGTAGGTGAACTAAAATGTATACATTTATATAGCTGCAAGTATCTTGCTCATGTTGTTTCAAAGAAAATTGAGCTACGTATACTAAGTGCAACCTCATTCATTTTGTTAGTTGAGTAATTTACTTTGCATCAAGAAGGTTGAGCTCGCTAGCACCAGTGTATATACTGCATAAATTATATTTAAATTTATATAACTTTCACTAATTCATGGAAAGGAAAATGTTCGTTTAATGTTCACAAATTTTATAAATGTTTGCTATATGTACATTGGCAGCAATAATTAAAGCAAATGTATTAATATTCTTTAAAATTTTATTAGGTTTGTTTTAAATATTTACATTTCATCCTTGTAATTTTATTTATATTTCAAAACTACAAAATTTGCAAACCACGGTTTAAATCGATAACCGTGATTCTAGACTATCACATTATATAAATTATCTTACAATGTAGATTATAAAATATTATAGAAAAATTGCGAGTAGATATTATAAAATTTGCTTTGCTGTGCTAATTACATTTAAATTGACTGGAGAGGAAGTTACAAGAATAGCTAAAGTTATGCTATTTTATATTAAAGTCATCCTTTTTAAATATAATTTTCTTTTTATTCAAAGATTATACATAAGTTTATGTTGTTAAATCATTAATCTAACGTCCTATACGTATAATATTGAAGACCATGAGTCAATTTTATTCAATTTTATATCCACTGCTTTTTTTTGTTTATTTCTAATAAAAATCCCGGGCCGATTTAAAAGTTGATTCCTGTGATATTAGGTAAAGACATTACACCTTATCAAGTCGACTAGTTTTATTTTCACGACAACTAACTGTTTATCACATAATAACATAAAATAAACAGTTTTTATAGAGTATAAATCGAAATAGCAACCAAGTATAAACCAGAATGTTAAATTAATAAAGCTTCGTTTGTATACAAATAAACTTAATAACTACACACTCAACTAAATTATGTAATTATTCGTATATACCGATCAAAATAAATTTTATATTATGTACCATTAGAATTTATTTAAATTAAGACTGCATTGCGATTTATTTAAACTACAAGTAAGGTTGTCAAATAAATCCCAATGCAAACTTATTTTAATTGCATCCGTACTATATCATATAGTATCGTACTCTATTATATAATATCGTATCATATTTGGTCACTTTCGCTATACATTAATGAGAAAAAACCTAATACACAAAATATAATGTAATTTTATTCGTTACTTAAATTGTTATTCTCCATGTTGATAGGGGGTTGACTAAAAGTTTTATTTTTGGTACTGAAATAAATGCGCACTGAAATTAAAAATGGGCACCGTTAAGGCACACAAACACTCAAATGCAGATTACCTAGCGTACTTACTTGGGTATTTGACTAATTTTTTTGTTATTTCATTAATCATAATTTCAAGGTACAATGTGATGAAGAGTAAAAACATTTTTTAATAATCATAAAAAAAATTGACCAAGTTATAAAAGTTTAAATTTAACCTTTAGAAAGGACGGCAATACTGGGTTGTGAGGTCATTATTAATTAAATAATTAATTTAAAAAAATAGTACGGTTTCTGTGGCAAAAAGTAAAGTCAAAGATGTGTGTAGAAATATAGAAAGTTGGAAAATAATTCTGCCTTATTTCTTTTCTTAGAATTCCTGAAAAGTGTTATAGTTTTAGTTATTATTAAAAATATAATTTTTTTAAAAAAGCAACAAACCCTTTTCTTTCTAAATTCTTTTTTCACATATTGAAGTTAAGATATGCTTCCAAAAAATAACGGAATTTGAATTTCATGTATGTGTTTTGTCACAATTGTAGCGTTGACGAACTTTTTCGTTAATCTTTCGCTTAATATTTGGTTTCAAATATTTTCTTACCAAGTACATGTAACCTCTCAAATATATTTATATTATTGTTCAGATATTTCCTTCTTGCTTCAATCACAACATATTTAAACATACCGGCCATTCGAGTATATCTATACGTACAGCTATAAAATTGTCCACAATTAAATGAAACTACGTGATGTAGTATTATTTCTACTATCTTTAATTTCTTTACCACGACCTAGGTTTCGTTGTATTACAACATCTTCAGGTGGGATATTACCAAAGATTCATCTTAGAATATTTGCTAATATCCCACCTGAAGATGTTGTAATACAACGAAACCTAGGTCGTGGTAAAGAAATTAAAGATGGTAGAAATAATACTACATCACGTAGTTTCATTTAATTGTGAATAATGAATTTCTACAAAATTAACGCCAAATATATTCAATATATAAAATTGTCATAGATGTGTAAAATAAAGTTATGTTTGAAGAAATTAGTAGAACATGCTCTTATGAAAGTTTTCCAAAACAAGAAACACTTTTTTTTTAAATTTTTGTCTGTCAGTTTTTACCACGCAAAAACTACTGGAACGGTTTGAATGGATCAGTTTTTCTAAAAATTCTTGAACATTTTTAATTACCCAAGCTTTTGTTCCTTTCAAGTATTTCTTAAGAGAGGTTCTATCTGTTTACCTATTTTCTCTTTATCTCTCTATCTATGTTTTTGAAGATATCACGTAAAAAATACTAGGCTCTTTTAAATCAAACTTTTTTTTAAATAAAGCTTATTAAAGAGAAAACTAAAATATTTTTCTAGTATTAACGGTTACCTTGGATACATAATATTCAATTACTAGTAAGACCCAAAACACGGAACTAAAACTGATAAATAGAAGTTGTCGATTCTATATCAGCAATTTGGCTTGAGATTTAAGCTACTTTTATATAACTCAAGTTTGCTTTTAATATGTAAGCGTTATTCAAGTAAGAAATAAATTATTTTTAGGTCGGCTTTGAAATGAAACATTATCACTGGAGAAAAACTCCGCTACAGAAATAAAAATTCAACAAGGGTGACCAATAGAAAGTGAATAAACAAGCTTGTCCTAAATATAAGTAAAGATATGTAATGTTAAGAAGCATGTAGCTCGTTAAAGCATTGTTTTTGATGGATTACGAAATGATTTCACGGTAAGACATATTTATGAATAAAATTAATTATATTGGAAGTATATAAATATGAAATAATGTTAAGTACAATTATAACTCACATAATCAGAGTTCCGAACACATGCACGAAAGTTTAAAGGTATATAATATTTCTGCCAAATTATTTACAAAAAAATAATATTACTTTTCACTATGTAAATCTACGGCCAATTATAATTTTCAAAAGCAAAGAAAAATAACCGGTCAATTACATCTCTTTAATTGTTTAACACTATTTTTTTATTTTACCGAGGAAAAAAAATTGCAGCTTTGTGACCAAAATCAGTATTGAGCTGAACTATTTTAACTCAGCGTCATTAAGGTTAGGATATATTGATTCAGTATATTATGGATTGCGATTATTTTTTGGCTAGTTCTTTTTAATTATTTACTATTGTTGAAACTGTATTCACTTTTGATCTCCACTCTCCACTCCCTTGATCTTTACTTTTGATATCCACTTTTGATACCATTTCATACTTGTCAAGCAAATATGAATGTTGACTTGAGAAACGATTATTTTTGTTATCATTGCATGTATAAATATTGCGAAGTTGGTTAGCTATGATGCAATATAGAATTAGACAGATATATTTCTTGTTGAAAAATTAGAAATATACTTTGTCATAGTTAAAGAGTTTATTTTTCACATTTTGGTAAATATTAAAAAGGCGCGTTCAATTTTCTTCCACATTTCTATAATTCGCAAAAATAACCCTTTTTAGGGAGCAAAATGTGTCCTTCCTACCTTGTACTATAAGTTATTTATTTTTTAAAATAATTTATTTAGGTATTTTAATGCAATATATAGCACGACTTTCCTTAAAACATTATCAAAAATTAAAAATTGTAAATTAACACATCAACCTGTAGGTCATACCGACTTACCTCAATATTTGGGAAAGAACTTTCTACGACAATGATACTTTGTTAAAATCTAATTTGGGAAACTGGATATAATTGTGACAATATTTAATTTTTCCATTCTATAGTATACCTAACTTATACACAAATATAATAATAAATTTGAATAAAGCTCCATTGTTTGGAGACCACATGAAACCAAGTACAGCTTCACGAATGAGTGTATTCAAAAAGTTCCTGCGATATCTGTACATTAGCTGATAAGGTCACATTCCATTACTATCGGGTATAGTTTCCGTCTTAAAAAATTATCTTCCAACTGTTAAAGGAAAAGTATATTTATATGTATATATATATATATATATATATATATATATATATATATATATATATATATATACTTATTTGTTGTTAATTATGCAATTTACGATTCTGGAAATGATGTTTTTTCTTTCTTAAAATAAGTCGTTTGAAATGTTTCGTTACCTTTTCACATGAAATAAAAAATAGAAAAAACAAATAATTACTTTATTTATCCCCTATTTAATGCTCATATAAACACTGACTCTGCTTACGTGATTAGGATTTTTTTTGTTTTTACCTCTTTATTTGTATTTTCTGGGTATTGACGATGTCTATGTCAAATTTTCTCAAAATCTGTTCACTAGATATTGCGTGATACCTGCTCACATTAATTACAGACACCAAAATTGTAAAAAAAGTTTGTCTGGCTTCTCTTACCACTCTATATGCTAAACCAATAAATTTTTTTATTAAATTTTCAATTCACCCTGTCACAATTTTATTATATGTAACGATTTTGAAAAATTAAGGAAAAAATATATTTGTATTAATTTTTAATTTATGTATTGACGTTTAATTTCCTAATTTAAAGTTTCAACGTCACAGTTTCCGAAAAAATCGACTATGGCAGAAAAACTGATAGAGCTAGTTCTTTTAGAAGAGTTTAAAGGAATTTAAAAATTATCATGCTTATATTTATTAAGTTTAGTTTTTAAGTATATGATAACGTAAAGAAAATTAGTTAAAATTTATATTTTCATTTTTAGGCAAGCGAAAACTTATAATCATTTTCGGATTTACCACGTAGAATTTTGGATATGGACTTAAATTCTTAAAACATGTAAATAAGAAATGTTCGATACAAGAAATATTTGGATATAAAGCTTTAGCTTTCGACGTGCCATTTATGAGCATGAATTATAATATGGATTATTTTGACTTGTAACATCTCTAAAACTATTCCTCTACTCAACATGAATTTTTTTAAGTTTCATATTTCAACACATACTTATATATTGATAAAGATAGCTTGATAGTGATGACAGAAAACTATGTTTTATTTAGATAGCTATATTGTCTATGATGAAGATAGTTTAGTACTTTATTTCGATAGCTATATTGCAACCCATATATTCGGGAGATGCTATAGAAAAAAAATGGCCTCTCTACCTCAGCTTAGGCACATGATTTATGGCAGATTTTTTTATTGAAAGCCAAAGAATAAAAACGATCAGAAACATTAAAGTTGAAGAAAAGATATTCTGTAGGTAGACTAATTTTTAATATTTTCCAATAGCAAAGTGCAATTATATTAATCGTTCTGCATTGGGATTTACTCGAGTTACCAGTACGTTCTACGCATAAAATCCTTTACAAAAATATTCGATTTAAGTTGAAAATTTCTTTCAAAGAGATTAATTTTCAATTTCTTAACTGATCCGGATTAAAAGTAAAATGAACTGTCTATTTGAGATTTTATTCCTCATGACTACAAAGAGAATACACCTACAATAAATTTAATTAAACGCTCTACGTGAGAATATACATAAGTTTCTGTTTATATCAATGCCCCAAAGCGAAGAAAATATTTAACACGAAATGTTTTCGAAGCTCTTACCTTTGATGAGTTTAATGAATGTTTCAATTATAACCTTTAAATTGCTTTTCATCTATGAGGAAAGCCGTTTTGATATCTCGCTGACCTGTCCATTAAACTCGATAGCTGAAAGCTCCTTGCAAAATCCTTTGTAATAGCTACATATTATAAATAATTGAATTTCTGAAGTGAAAGGCAGCGTTAAGCATTAATTTACGATGACTGGAATACTTTGATGAGTGGTAAGATTAATACCAAAATTCCTTGCAATCGATATTTAATTGCTTTTATGCAATTGATAATGTTTAGGGATCACAGTCACTAAAGCATTTAAATTGTTAATTAAAATATTTTTTTTATTATTTAAAATGAAAGTTTGTCTGATGAAGGATATACATACTATTGTTTTCTTTTTCATTGTGTAAAATATTATAAATTAATTTAATTTATTTTAAAAAATATCACACTTAAACATGTACCACGTTTGTGTATATCTTATTGGTGATCGTCTTCGTGAGATGAAATGTCTGTGCAAATAAATTGGATTGGCTTTTTAAAAATTATTTTTCATATAAGAGTGTACAAAGTAGCAGAATCCATAACTATATTTTAATTTTTTATAACATTTCTGGGTTTAAAAATATACATGATATGACTAGGAGATTTTAGTATAACTCTACGTAGAGAGTGGAGTGGTGTCTTTCTAGTAAACATTTTTAGAACAACTACTTAATACCCGTCGTTGACACTAAAATTACTAGTTTATTAAAAAAAAGGCATGGTAGTGAAATGAGGATGTTAAATTAGAAATATAGAGGTAATTAATCTTGATGGCTAGCGGACACTCTCCTTACAATCATTAGTTATACAAGGTAATGCGCTGTCAGCATTATTCTAGTTCAAAGAGAAAAAAATTAAACAAGGTGGCATTATTTAATTTAATTTTCATATATTTTTTTTTCATGAACCGTGTCACCTATAAGCGTTTATAATTCTTTAGCAAACGTGTTTATATTTGATTCTACTCGATTGACGTGTAATTATTTTTTTAAATATTGAAATATTTACCAAATTAAAGAACACAATGTAATTGAAGCTATATACCAGTAGTATGTTTCTGAATTAAAATTTATATTCCACAGGCTCAAATATTTACATTTAAATATTCTTTTTACATGGTCTGCCGTTCCGTATAATTTTTTATAAATAATCACAAGATTTCACTTATTCAGCAATTATAAACTGATTTAAAAATAGCTTTTAAATTACATTTATGATTAAATAAGTTTAATAAAAAACTAATTAAGGTACAATGTTTATCATCCATTAGATATCTTTCATCAATTTACAGATTGATGCGAGTATTGACCAGTACGATTGTATTATATTCATTATTGGTGACGGTAGCTACTTTTAAGTATTTTTTTGTTACTTTATGTTCAGTTAAGTCACACAAAATACCAAAATTC
This sequence comes from Druceiella hillmani, assembly GCA_039881145.1. Taxonomy (NCBI): domain Eukaryota; kingdom Metazoa; phylum Arthropoda; class Insecta; order Lepidoptera; family Hepialidae; genus Druceiella; species Druceiella hillmani. The sequence continues at coordinate 25,466,452 of JAYKKI010000007.1, forward strand.
TCTTATATGATGTTTTCCTAGTTACAAAATCTATGTAGATACTATTGCACCAATTTATAATATACCCACTGTTTCCAACGATATTTATTGTTTAACATTTTTAAGAACTTTTTCTTTCTTTTTTATCCCTACTTGCCAATCTGTGTAGGAAGGTGAGTCTTATCTAATATGTTGCTGTGGGAGTTGCAAGTTTGGAGCCTCAAGGTTAGACATTCCTTCAAAATTAATGATCTTTGGCGAGTGTTTACCCTCTCTTTCGTCAAATGTTTATTCTGAAAATCATCGTAATGTGTCAGTATTAAGAGTGACAACGTAACGAGTTGCAATTAATGTCCGTTAATATTTGTTTCGTTAGAAATTTACTTGAGTTGGCTAATTTATTTATTAATGTAGTAATAGAGAACAGACTTTTTGTTATTTTCAGCTTCTGTTCGAAGCGTTCTCTCCTAACGCCCGCTGTTAGTATAAAACGGGGAGTAAATTATCTTGGAACGTAATACATGTATATTCTATACTATTTGTTTTCTTTTTTAATGTAAATTAAAAAAGAATACCTTTCCAATAAATGTTGCTATGTAACATATTTTTTATGATCTAAATATAATCTTACTTGTTTAAAATACCGCGTTGAATTTGCGCCACTTTTTAAAAGACGTTGTCGCTTAGACGACTTCTAAAATAAAAAGTATTAATTTAATGCAATTTATTTATTTTAATGATATCTAGCCAGACCTTAGGGAGTACTTTTTTTTGTTTTATCTTAAAGAATTTCTTTGTTAGTAAATATCACCAAAAAACATTGTATGGTGGTGATATACTATATGAATAGCTTATGAATAATACCACAGACACAAAATAAGAGGGGTGTTATAAATTTAATGGATGTACGTGTCTATTTTTCTGTATATGTCTGTGGCTTCTCATTGGCATAAAGGACGCTTTAATTTGAAACTGAAATAATTTACTAATAGAAAAATTATTCTTTAACTACATTTTACATGTTTAAATTTTCAAGATTATTGAATTGTTTTTTTTTATTTCCTTAATCTTCGATATAACTAATAACAATTTGGCAACCCTAATAATTAAGTAGGATAAGTTTAGACCCATATGTTTATTTTGATGATGCTGATTCTTAGAACTTTGATTCTTGATAATGACCAAGAAAACTAACCATAAGAACTGGATCTCAATAATGGTGATACCTATGAAACTTTAGTTGAAATGAAATAATAAATAAAACCAAGTTTCCATGTTACGTATATCCTAATTGTTATTGCTCATAAAATTAATTCTACCCCAAGCCCCACGAGGCTTGTAATTGCTAATCAACCAGTTTTCAATTATGTTATTTTGCCGGTTTCTTTTTCTATGTGCTTGGTTATATTCACAATCGAATTTAGGACTTTTACGAAATTTAAATCTAATTAAAAATTTGTATTTAGTCACATTTTAAGTTTACTTCTTATTTACTTATTGACAAAAAAACTAAAGTAAGTTTAATTAAATCACAGCGCGCCTTATAATACCCAAGAAACTAATTAAAGTCATCAACATATGCAGCCACAAACCTTCCACCGTGAATATAGGCCGCCCCATATATTTCCATGCGGATCAACCCTATGCCACCTGTGGTCAATGGCTTCTTGTAAACTTGACCAAATAATTTAGCCATCTAAAAGGGGCTATCCCACTCTGATTCTTCCGGTATACAATCACTAGTCTGACTAATTCAGTTATCACTTTAATATAGTATTGAATATCAAATTCTTTATTTGGAAATAGATCTGGGATTTTAATATTTGGTTCAATTATATAAAATATTATCGAACAAACATTATCGATGTCAAGTAGATATTAATCTATAATTTTTGTGAAAGCTTATGACGAAAATAATTAAATAAAATTGGGAATGGAGAAAATTTTGGTAACGATACGTTATCGTAATAGCCTGCGATAAATGTTTATTTTAGTTACAGATCTTTGTAGTAGATTAATATAATATTATCTCATTTAGAAAGTTTGCGATCAAATATATACAGTATAAAAGTTTGAGAGGAAAATTTATAATTCTATCTGCTATATGTATATAACTATACATATGTATATGAATAGGTAAAAAGGTTAAATAATTCAGTGCTGACTCCATACTTCGAAAACTGTCTTTAAAAGTAAGACCTACATAAGTTATAACTCCTACGATGAGAGGAAAAGTTTTATTTTACTTTTAGAAATCAGGTCAGCCAAACTAAACATTTAGTAATATAAATTTGACGACCCGTGTCGATAATATAAAGTACTTAAGTTACCAATGCTCTTGAGTTACCGAGACAAATGCTAAATAATATATGGAAAACTTTGACTCCAACTATTGGAATTGTAATAACGTAAATCGACTCACCGAAGCGCACTTTCAGCGAATCCCGAAGTCGAATATCGCATTTTTTACTTTACAACTCTTGACATTAATTTTTGAAACGAGTTTGTTATAAGCGTATTCACCTGTTCGCCTTTAACTGTCTGGCTAAGTACCGTTATCACGTAATCATTCAGTAAATACAAAATGTACATTCAATTGTAGAACGGAATAAGTGTTGTTTCTATAGGTTTAATTTTTCTCTATAACTTTATTTTAAACTACCAGCTGTCGCGGATTCGTTCGCGTGGGTTATAAGTTATGTTATTTCATCTATGCGTTGATACCAGGATTCGGGCATAGACTAGATATATATACATATATATATATATATACATATATATATATATATATATATATATATATATATATATACATATATATTGCATCATATATATCATGAAACATATAGCTACAATAAATAGATAAGTAATAATAATAAAAAGATAGGTATGTTCAAATGTTACATTTATAGACTTATTTTCCTATCACTCGTCCTTAACTTGACTACATTTATTCCTACGGCATTTGTATGTCTTTTTAAATTTAAAGCAAGAATATTATTAAATAAAATTAAAACTCAGTCATTATAAACCTTGTCGGATTGTGACAGACACACTTTAGTACGTGTGATACCTTTTTTTAAAAAAATATAAAAAAATGACTTTTCAATATTAATTAACTCTTCTAATTTGTGTGAATTAAAATTATAATATAGTAAATTCCACTAATTCAAAAATAAATGCTCTTTGTTAAAATGCGTTTAATAAGAATGTAAAAGAGGCGAAATTACATATTATTACAACTGTTAAACATGCAGTTGGCTGATGTATTTGGGGTATATTTATAATCAGGTGCCGTATTAAAGATCTATTTTGGGAAGCTAATATACCTTGGAGTTGGAGGTAATCGAGCTTATACTTAGAGTGTAGAACTGAACAAAAGCATATTAAACTATAGAACCATTTCAGAAAGTATCTATACCATTTTTTTCTCTTATTGAGTCTAAAGTGCTGGTTAGTTCTAATTTATCGGAGATAACGGACATGAACTTTTTGTGACAAATCGTAGACGAAATAAAAATTATTTCATGCCGGTTTTATAAATATGAGATATATGGGAATTACAGATTCTTTCTGTATTCATGGTTTAATCTCCATTTCAATATTTTATTACCCAAATGAATAAAATATACTATAAACCAAGTGCCAAATATTCCAATATTAATAATTTCCAAACAAGGTAAAAATGTTCAAAGCCAATGAGTATAATAGTAAATATAATTAAAAATATTGCATTGAACTATGTCCTGCCATTATTTAGTAATTAATTAAAAATATGACTTTTACTTTTAAACCTATTTTAACAATAAAGTACAAGTCTATCAGTCGACCAAAGATTGTGTAACTGTTTTTATATTTGTCTGATTTTGTTTTTCTATAACATTCTCCTGTTCAGACCAGGTCTCCTATTTTTGTTTGACTTAAAATTAAGTAATATAATTGTAATAATGACAAAGAAATGGGTCACCACACATATATAAATAACAATTTATTAAAATCAATTTCCCTTGATTTGACTTGATGTTACTCGTAATATCCGGTCGACATGAATATTGCCCATATTTTACATTTAGTCTATAACATTCATACATTTAAGTATAGTTATGATAAAAATTAGACAGCGGAGGCGTATACAACAAAGAAAAAGAGTGTATGAGAAAATAGTTTAGTACTCCTTACGCTATCTTAACGTTACAATATTTTTATGTTAAATAATATAGAAATAAACATGAAACACTAGCCCAATAAATGAGTACGTCAAGAAGATAAATACTTTAAAAACGGACTTTCTGCATTACTATTTTGATTCTTTCTGCATTAATCGTTCACAACGCTGCCATAACCAAAACGTATCATTCTTTGGCTAAGTATTATTTCATTGCTAGAAGCTTGTGAACTTAACGATCTAAAATATGATTTAAACCTAAATTCACCCAAAGTTAACTCAAAAAATAAAAGTAAATTATTAATTACGCAGATATTTAACTACGCACAATACTATATAATAGTCTTAAATATTCTGCTACATTTATTTCATTACAAACACGCATTTGGTAAATTTCGGATGTCTCCGAATTTGCGGATACCTCCGCAAAATAATTACTTATATAAATAAAAGATCTGTGTACATATTTTTACATTTCGCATACTTAAATTTGTAGTCATCGTTTTAGTCTTATTTGTAAAAAAAGTCGACAGCGAGGACACGATATGTCATAATTAGGAAAAATGTATCAGAAATGTATGAATCACGTACATCAATTGTTATTGAAGTCAGTCGAAAATCAGTTCGTTTAGTGCAATAATTGTTAATACATATTGTTAACAAAGAGGTAAACAGAGACTCCAACAATTTAAATGTAAACGCACTACGGACGCCTATGTCTTTAGTCAATATCACCAATTGTCAAAATAATTCTGTTACATGTTACATATACGTAGTAAAACCAATCAAAAACGTTTGGTAAAATTGAATAAAGACGGTTAGAGATTAATTTCTGTATTTTACTATATTCAGTTATAATTTAACATTAATATTTATTTTTTTATTTATGCAATCCGAACTCGGAACAGCGGAGCGTTTGAGTATTGTTTGGAATGTCGATCATCGCGTGCTACGCGCTAGAGTAGGGCGTTCAGCGTGCTAAACAATTGGGGTCTTTTGTTCAAGGACACCTTTGCTGTTCCTAAATAAAAGTTCCATTTTATATTTAATTAAAAAACTTAAATTCGTATTACTTAATGCTTTTGAGGTAAAATACCTAAGAAACTGTGTTTTTTCTTGTCGTTTAATATGTGACAAAGAACTGTCGTAGATAAACCAAACGTAGTATTCTATTACTTGTAGGAATTCTTATATTAATTAAATAAAATTTAAAAAAACGTTATTATTTAATAAATTGATATTTTCTTAATCCATAATTGCGCATTATAGCCACAGCCGGTTGCACAAGTAATTGTAGAAATTTTAAATAAAATGAATCCATTTCGTGTGCCTAAAACATGCTCAAAACTTTATTCAATGCATCTTCACGTATTTTAATACGGTCAATGTATCAGCGTGCATATTATATACAATATATTTCTATCATCCTTCTTATTTTTAGTCGTACAGGATACAACAGGTATCCTGTTCTTGCTAGCAGCGATGCTTACACATCACCACTTTTATGATACTTATATTAACTTAAAAACATAGTCCGGTTCTCAGAGCATTATCTTACTTTAAACTAGTCTTTAGGCCCATCAGAAAACTTGGCTCTTAGATGCCTCAGCATATATAACCCATTTTTAAACCTAGGCGGAAGCCTCGCGGGTTAAAATTATTTCAGTTCAATTCAGTCCCTAGTCTGCTTCAATTGTAAGCCAGATACAAGTCGCAATTCAAAGTTAACTAAATATATAATCATAATAATAATTAATGATTCGTGAACATTTTAAAATTACAAGATAATACAAATGTAGTTGTTTTTAAATTACACTTCAAAGTCGTAATAACATTTTAGTGGCAGCTTAAGGAAACAAGTAAACGTGTAATAAAGAAAAAGTAAACGATGAAATAAATAAAATTTTGAAATAGGATATAACCACACCTTTGCCATCTTAGTTATCAAATATTTCTATAGTTCCGCACAAATTAAACACCTCAAATTAATGAAAATGGCAAGTATTAAGTAATTATAAGAAATTAAATGATATCAAGATTGGTGAATTGATTCCGTTACCTTAATTTTCCCAAATTCTTTATTAAAATAATTAAAAGTAAATACTTTTCACTTCCACTTTCCACTAGCTCGAGGTTTTCATCAGATAGCTATTTTCGTCGAAGAAGCTCTAAAAACTGTATTTATTGTTCCGCAAGGGTACTTTGAATTAATGTCCATGCCATTTGGTTTAAAAAAATGTACCTTCCATCTTTGAGCGTCTCTCTCTGGCCTTCAAGGCATTTAATGCTTTATTTATTCACATAGCATTGTTGTTTACATTTATGTCCAAAAATCTTACAGAGACAGTTATCTACTCTTTCTGAATGTTAACATAATTACAGTATAAAATCCAAACCGACAGTCGCAAATGTTTAATGAAAAAGTCGCTTATTCATGCCATATTTACTGAAAACGGTTTAAAAATAAATGCTTAAAAATCAAATAAGTCAACGAATTTCCAATACTCAAATCCCACAGAGAAATTAAATTTTTTTAAGGTCTGGCGCACTATTTTTATCTTTATTTGGTATAATCAAAACGATACTCACGGATCAAGAAAAAAATTCACATAGGATCTTTTTAAAAAAACCTTGTTATTTTCTAAAAATAAGAAAATTATGACCATTGCTATATTACCATCAAAGTCAAGGCTCGTTAAAGCGTTACCATACTTTCCTCAAGGAATATATAAATCGATATTTAACGATAAACAAGACAATTGGTCAAGATATGTTTATACCGCGACGCTAGCATATAACACTGTCATACAATCAATAAGACACTATTATTTGATCATAAGCCTAAATGGCTTATTCTATTTATGGCGCTATACACGGTGTTACTTACCCTGACTACACTTCAACTACAATTACAACTGTTAAATTACTCTAGAGAGGAAGCCCACAAAAACATAGAAACATCAAAAGAAACCACAAAACCTATTAGGATTCTTATTTTCATCTAATAAAGTACCAAGTTGTAGACTACGTCTATGTTAAAAACCACCTCAGACTACGGTAAGCCTTTTCTCCCATTTGAAACGGACCCTACGAATTTAACACATGTTGCAGGGCAATCATCCAGGCGCATGTCGATTTTATACAACCGATAAGCAGCGATATTGGTATCCATTTTGAACCTGTTAGCTTAATAAAACTCATCAACGAGGGTTTAGTATAGTTACTCCTATTTTTATATCCATTATAAGCCACACCTAGATAATATGAACGCTGTTCAAAACGGAAAGATTCCGTTTTCGTAACAGCAAAACATCTTGCGGGCAAACAACGTGAGACTTTCAACATGGAGTACTATAATATTATTTAACTACTCTCTACACATTATTAGGATATGATTAAAAATTTGGATTATATATACCATTTAATTCCAACACAATCTAAACGCTCAGCTTGGTTAAATGGGGTTAAACTGCCTTCAAACATTTTTGGGACATTGGATTAAAATGAGTCAATTTATGAATGTTTTGGAAATATTTTGTTAATTGCATCGACGACACTCTACTTTTAAGGAAACACAAAACAAATTAAACAATAATGAAAAAGTTTGAATATCGCTGTTGAAAATATTGCATTAAATTTGTAAAACTTGATTGTTGCGTCGAATCCATTGTTAATAAAAGCAAAAGCAATGTAATCTGAGTGCACTTTAAAAAACAAGTATATATTTATTTACTTTAATTTTATTTAATTTATTATTACTGTATATATTTATTTAGACTGATTTACTTCATAGGTTTTCTTCAAGAAACATAGTAGCTTTCTAATATCTATGTCTACATATTGCTAATATTTTTTTTTTTACCATTTTGCTAATATCTTTGTCAACATATAAAACATATATTAAATAACTACGATGCTAGGTACAGTATACGATTGTGCAAACTTTTACATTGAAAATTATAAGAGCATATAAAAAAAAGTTAATTGTATATTTTTCTGTGTCGTTTTTCATGTTTATGTTTTTTAGCCTTTTATTTCAGAATCAAAGTGTCTTGGGGAATATGTGATTTAAAGAAATGTTTCTATTAGTTAATCCGCCGATTGTATTTGCAAACAAAGTCAATTTCATTGATTGAAACCATCTGAAACCAAACGAATCTAAGATGATCTGAAACCAGTCGAAAATCATACCATTTAATCTCTTGTAATGCTTGTTTATAATAATAGACAGAATTTCTCGAATTATTGCGTTTTCACTATTTTATATAAGTATGAAATAGTTTTATAGTTGACTTTTAAAAAATTAATAGGAATAATAGTCTAGAATAATGAAACTTAGGTACAGATTATTATCTTGTGCAACTAATATTCATAACATGATTTTTACACTTATATCAATATATAAAATTTTGCAAGAGACCAGTGAAAGGAGTATATAAAATGATACCGAGTATCTCAACTTCAAAGACGAATTACAAGCAAAACTCACTTCACAAATTTTTCCTCTTGGGAAAAAAATGTTTGTTTAGGAACTACGTCAATCGATCAATTTTTATAAATTCCAACTTCATATCTGGATGTAATACGAGAAAAACTAAGCATATAGAGAAAAACGTTACTTGACATATGGAAAGGCTAAGCTCGGTCCATTAAAATAGGAAATCCGTTAACTAGCCATGATAAAATACGGAGCACGCGAAGATCGATATCGTAGATATCACTATTTGTTACTGAAAAATTATGTTATTACTAGGAGTTGATATTCCAGATGGGATATATCCATTGTGGTAAGGGACTTAAGACACAAATTAAAAATCGAACTAGAAAAAAAGGCTCTAATAAAAATTCGATTAAAAAATAACATAATCTAATTACAATTTACGAGCAATTTTTGAAGACAGACTTTTTTTAAATACACTATCTGATAACTGGGAGCGCCCTATTGTGATTTAAAGCGTTATGAGTTTTTTAGTACATAGTTATAAAAAATCATTTTTCTTTCATTTATTTTAACATCAGTGCACTACACACGATAATATAATATAAAATAGTTTTCTTGTCACTCTGATTCTGTCTACATGTCTGCCTCTTTTTTATTATCCCAAAATCCTCCTAAAGATAAAAAAATCAGTATAAAAACGTTTGAATACTTTCATGGCGTTTTTTTGATGTTTGTGATTGTTGTTATAAAAAATGTAGTAATTTAATTGTCTGCTTTCTCAATATTTAGCATTTATACAGTGGCTTTTATAAAATAGAACAAGAGCACAAAATAAATTTTAAAATTTATTAAAAACAAATTAGGGCTACCTAAGCCGGGCTTTCATATTTTTTTATTCACATAAATGTAAACTACATTATATATTACTCTCAACAGTCATACATACTTAGTGCCCCTAGCTCTATAATGTTTTTTTTAGATTACATGTACTATTTGGAAATACGTTACTCGGCTTAAAGCTACATAGAAATCTATATTTACGCTTTTAGGAAAAGTTCATATATGATTATATTTCATCCTCTCTCAAATGTACTTTACAACACGTTTAATCGTAAATAGGAAGCAAAAATCTTTGTACGCAGTACAATCCGACTCTACAATATTAAAGGAATATAAGTTTAAATTGACTATAAATGTAATTATTGAAAGAATAATAAATTAAGATTGATGAAAGCAATACCTTGTTTTACAGTTGATAAACTACGATACCCAGTAAACTAATCAGCCACATGCTTAGACCGCCCCATAGATCCCCCATAGGTGGATAGTCAATTGTGTCTAACGGCTTCACGCAACCTTTACTAAGTCATTTGTACCACTGGAACCGTTTTGCGTCTTCCGTTATGCGGTCGCCGTTCAAATTTATCAATGAATCGCCTTTTAATAGAATATGAAGTGCATCTTTCTTATTTCAGGAATAGATATACTATTTCCATCTTCGGTCCAATTTTGAATAAAATATTCACGACACCATATAGAAAATCGTTTCTAAATATTTGAAAAATTAAGTCAAAAATAATTAAACCATATGGATGACGTGGAAAATTGTTGTGATGGTAGGATGCAATATTCTATGAGCCACGTTTACTTTAGCTACTCGTTCTTTATATTTATTTAATATCAATTCAGTTTCTTTGGAAAAGTCGCCTTTGTTTTTTTTTTATATAAATTTACAGTAAAAAAGTGTAAGAAAAAATTTATAATTCTCCATATGAGACAAAATTGAGAAAGTTAAATAAATTAGTGCAGACTAATTGTTTTCAAGTCAATTTGATACTCCGCACTTGAAAACTTCAGAAATTGTTTCAGAGACGGTGAGACAAAAATGTTTGAAATCAGTACTAAGGTAAGTACTCAACTTAAACTAAGATATATAATTACGACATAAGATATAGAAGCACAGATTTTTTTGGTGTTACGCAAAATGCACTTTGATGAAAAGCTACTCGACTTTAAGATAGAGATAATGAAACGCGGAAGTCGAGAAATTGAGAAAGAGATGGACAGCCGAAGAATAAATTAGAGTATACTGCAAATTTCCCCACACTCCACGTTACAAGTTTATAAATGGAAATAAATGGAAGAACGGAGCCCGTTCTTCCATTTTCATGACGTGGAGGAAAAAGGGCTGCCGTACGAGCCGAATTGGGGATGGTGGTAGCGGCGCGCCACCGCTCGCACATCGACGATGACACCAGATATGCTGACTATACTAAACATACTGGCTACACCATAGCGTCGCTTTGTGATTTACTTGTAATGCATAAAGCGGTGCGCTGGTGAAGCCATCGTTCACCGCGTGCTACCTGTATGCTTAGAGAAATTGTCTAGTGTTTAATATTGAAAAACCGTTTACTATTATTTGGCTGTCGCCGTTTGGTAGATCAGAAAAAATATAGTTTTATTTTACTTTTAGACCCCATATCGACCAAATATATTGTTTATTCGTTTCCAATATATGAAGACACGCCTGGATTATCGACACAGATGACTACATATACGTGGACAACTTTAATCTGACTCTTGAAATATAAAATTGTGTGAATCCCGAAACCAAGCGAAGCGCTATTTACGAGTAGTTTATAATTATATATTTATATTTGAGGCGAGTTTACTACGAGCGTATTCGCCTTTGTACCCGTTTAGGTATCTGGCAAAGCACTGTCGTCACGTATGATCAATTTATTACTGACACGTTCACTTGTGTGGCGCGGGGTTTAGATGCCAACGATTTGTGTAATAAATATAAATTTATATAGAAATGTTGAGCTGAATCTGTTATCGCTATAGGTTTAACTTTTTTTCTAATTGCATATTTAACAAGCCGCCTCCGGTGGATTCATTCTTTTGGGCTATATATAATTTATGGTAAGTCCTCTATAGAGTAGTCTTTGCCAGGATTCGGGCATAGATTTAACCTTATTTCTATTTTATAATATGCATAAATTTGGTTGAAAATAAAATCAAACTCACCTAGATGCATGCTGCACATTAAGACAGTATGTCCGATCTCCCTGTGATCTGTGCTGTATAGGCACTGATGTCATGGCAATAAACTAACATACACTCTGCGTAAAAGCGAAACCTGGAACTACGCAGAAATCTAGCCAATCTCCATTAAAATATTTCCTTCGAATTTTTAACTAATTGTAGTATTTTCAACCCTGTCCTTTACAAAATATGAATACAACCCTCTCTATATATCGGCATTTAAGGAGAAGTATAAAAAAGTTTCGAAAGTTTAAACGTGATTTAGTGTAGAATTATGAAAAACTGCAATTCTTTCATTGAATTTTTAGTACTGACTCGCCTCCGCACAAACTCCCATTTATCCCAAAAATCAAAAAGATAGGGTATAGTTGACTCTCCATTATCAATGCAGAATATGTTGGGTTAGAAATTAATTAATGCACATACATCGGATTTGAAAGTGTTATATACACATATAAAAAAATTGCAACAGATATAATAAAACTGTAATTTGTATATGGAAAATAATTTGAAAATTGATTTTGATTGATTTGACGTATAAAATGGTAATAGAAACCAATAAACCACTTCTTAGAAATTTTATCTGTCTTTCAGCAGATTTGTTCGTCAATCACAAAAAATCAATCGGATAGATTTTCATAAAATTTGATATCGTAATAATTTATAGAATTGAACGTCATATAGAATACTTGACATTTTAATTAAAAAATACAGATTAAAAAAACTCTGAAATTATGAATGTTATGATATTGGTACTACCAACTTTATGTTTTAGTGTTTTAGTAAACTTTATGCTCATAGATAATGTAAAAATGAATAAAAACTAAGAAAGTAATATAATAATAATGATAATAAACATAATAAGAGCAATAAAACTTTTTACAAATCAGTTGGATCAGTTTTGGGGTAGTCATTAGAACGCTGGCTTGGTACGCAGAGGACGTGGGTTTAATTCGCACCAGTCGATTGACTTTTCTTTTTATGGTTTAATAAATTAGTAACTGAATATTGATTTCAAATATTAAACTTTTTCACGCGGCTTCCTAATTATAATATTATCAAATTAACTACAGCTGACGTAACTTATTGGCGGTATTTGTGAGTTTGAGCTCATAGAAAATGAAGTCGATGTGTTGATTTTTTTAAATAAATCTATATTATGTCGATTGTCCATCCGTCATCAATCTATTATCAATTTTTTTTACGAATGGCGTCCATATACAATAATAATCATCAAGTTTTTTGCCTTTAATATTCATAATTCATCAAGTAATAATATTTTGCAATAGATGGGAGTGTTAGCTAATTAAATATTGATAACCAAATTTTGCCTTAGATTGTTTAAGAATTTTGCATTTTGTCATTGCCATATTGAAGAAAAACTGGAACGATTTCATATTGGTGACTTAAGCGCATAATTCTAAGATTTTATTAAAGAGGTATTACGAACTATATTTAGAAAATTAAATATCTAATTAACTAAGTTTGAGATGGGATTGAACTCTGAATTTGATGTATAAATAATGCCTGGCAGAAAGAGATCGCGTCTTTCCGTTATTCAAGAGGACAAAATAAAATGAGAAATTTTCGTTCATAAGAAACCGAGGAGGAGTTTGAAATTATATTTGCTACTGAACAAAAGTGTTAAACTAATTATCATGCCTAAGAAAAAATGCAAAGTTCAGTGAATTGTATAACGTATTTTCAATTAAAAGAAAGTTGTATATAGTATTATTTACGGCTGTCTTCAGATTGTAATTGACGCTCCGAGTCTCAAGTGTCAGAGACAGTTTACAGAGCAAGATGCGCGGTTGACTTCTGAAAGTGTGCGCCACGCAATCTTGAAACACAGCGTGAAATGCAGTTGACTTCTAACAGTGAGAGTCACGCAGAGTCTCTGGCGTCAGAGATTTTCACACAGCGTGAGTTGCAGTGGAAGGCTAATCAAGAAGTTATGCTAAACCGCGCCTCTGAGATGTTTTCATAACGAGAATGTCGGTTGAGTGCTAAGTATGGTGTAATTGTACTCAAGTTAAAGTGATATCGCTACAGTGAAGTAAAAGAGAAGCAAAGGTGTTGACAGGATACACTGCGGGAGTCCTCCTGAAGTGTATTCATTCCTGGCATATTACTGATCCAAAACAACTTTTCTTTCTCCTTTAGACACGTGCGATTCCCATTCAGTATCTGTTTTATTATCACTATCAACAAAGCCGAAGGTTAGGCGCTGCACACCGCAACATGGATTTTAGTGTCCCCTACTTTTCTCACGGAAAACTTTATGTCGCAGTCTCTCGTGCAAACAAAACCGAAAATTTATTTATCTGTACATGAAACAATATTACAATAAATGTGTTTTATGAATAAGTTTTATAAATATTTCATGAATATTTATAGCATTTCTCTATGAAGCTGAAAAGAAAAAATGTTCAAAATATACAAAATAAAATTAAAATAAATTAATCACATGCAACTCAGTACACATAACAGTAGTAAAACTTTTTTAACGATCTAAACCTTGACTAAAGTAACCTTGATAAAAGCATAAAGTGTTAAAACTACGCTGACAAAGACAAAGAATATACCAAGTCCATAGATGGTACCAAATTCGAATAAGAAGATTTTAATATTTTACATGTAGAAAAATTAATAAAATGTCATTACAAATCGATGTATTGTCAATTAAAAAAAAACGCATTGTAATTACCAGAACACTTTTAAATGCCGCTTGCGTTGTAAATCATATTTACGACTATATGCGCGAGTGCATTGCCGATTTATAAATAAATTAAATACTATGTATATTTAATATGTTATTCTTGCAATGGATGAATAGGTAATGAATCGGTGTGCAGAATAGGTAATAAATCAAGGACAAATATATTAATAAATCAACATAATTTTGATAGTCTTCTTTTGATACATATTACATAAATAACACACAGTATGCAAGGTACCTCAGATGTTCATATGTAGTGCCTGAGGCGCTCATGCGCGACACTATCTTATATTGAATAATGTTAAATAACGCTTTGTGTCGTTGTGTATACGTCGCTCTCTTTTGCTCTGCTTCCATGGCGTCGGAATACATAGCTCTCTTTCTCTTTGTCTTTAAGTCATATCTATCTTTTCTCTCATGTAACGAAATGTACCTAAACGTGACGCGACCTTAAAATTTTACTCTCAATTCTCGTCCACTTATCGATTACTGAATCGCCGCCTAAAAAGTTACAATTCAAAAACGAAAACAGAACAAAAGAAAATATAGAAATGATACATTAAATTTTTTCTAACCATTTTATTATTCCGAATTTTACGCAAACGAAGTTTGGGACACGGCTACTTGTTAATATTTTTCATGTTTTTTTCTCTATATTTTGCCATGCATAATTACCAATTTAACTAAATAAAATTCGTGCATTAGGTTACAGGTAAATCTATTTTTATTACTAAATAATTGCTGCACCTTGTAAAACTGGTTTGGCAGTCAAACAGTAATACGGGATTGGTTGAATAGCAGTATACCAAAACATATATATATATTTTTTTGACATTTTTTCGTAAAGCATTTTTACCGTATTGGTGACTAGCTATAAAGATACTTGGGATTTAAACTAATCCATAATTGTACAAACAGAAATGAGTCGCTTTTCTTTGTACCAAAATGAAAAATTACTCTGTTCTATTATAGAAAACGAGAAAGAAGGAAACGAGAAAGGAAAGAGTCGGAGACCGGTCTTAAAGCGATTAAAGAAAACCAAGTATACTTTTTACGGCAATTGATTACCGGATTCCATTGAAGTAATTTAAAAATGTGCATTACAAAAATACCGTAAAATCTTGCTCGCGATGATAAACAAGGAAAATTTAATTTAAAATCTAATGCTGTTCAAAAAAACCATCTCCTAAGAATCAATTCCAAATGAAACATCTGCTCAAACTTTAAAAAATTACAGATTTTTTCTGTTTTTTGTATACTTAAGAAGATTATTGATGGGTTCTGTCTAAAAGAAACCTTAATTTTACTAGCGGCAATATCTGTCGCTGTTTTGGTTACAAGGAATATTCTTTGTGTTCCCAAGAGTTCATTCCGGTGACTATTCTCCTTATAACAGACCTATTTATGGATTCAGTTGATTCTAGAAATCTTCTAGAATAGGTGAAACGGGAATAAATCCTGAGTTTACTGGACATTTTATAGGATAAAAATGTACGTTATTGGAAATTTTGCACCTTGTCGACAAAAACAATTAGATTTATAAATGTTACCATTAACAAATAAACACCTAAAGCCTCATAATTATACATTATTTATTTACCCAGCACTATAATTGTGCGCGTACTGGAAGTTCAACACGCGAATTTCAATACGACTGCTACAAAACACCAATATAACGATAAAATTACTTCACATCTGCAATACAATACCAGAATTGTGATAGCGCAGTAACAGAATACAATGTGACATTGGAATAAAAAAAATATTTTGGCGCTCGTCACGATCACTGGCATTATATAAGCCCATAAGCAGCCAAATCAATGAAGGCCGGATGCCGTGAAATTGTTTAAAAGTGGTAATCAGATTATAGAAAAAAATTTATTTTGGGTTTTGTATATTTTATTTTTATTGGGTACCAACGGAAAGTGGCTCGTTCGCCAGAAATTAAAATAGAAATCGTGCTATGAAAACCTAATATATGGGAAAAATGCTTGGGGTATCGTGGACTGAGTTCCGCATGAATGTTTCTGAACTTCAAGAACTCGGCATCAAGCAATATCTATTGACACTAATCCAGATACGGATTTAAAAAAAAAATAAAAGTTTTGTTAATGTCACACGTGGAGTTAGTACCTCCATAGAGCGCCTCATTGTACAAAAAAGGGTAGAAGGCGCTAAAACATGTAGTCGATGCAGTGAACAGATCAGATCTAGTTTTCTGTAGGAGATATGAGAGCACAAGGGTGACGACAAATAGGGAGAAACGGAGGGGTTTACTCAGGCGAATAATAACGGCCACCCGTAACAATATTACTTGTTGATCACGACTACTCTGTCAAGAGCAAAAAGACTGACCAGAAAAAGTACATATTTATATATACTTTTCTTGCTCCCTGCAAATAGCCACGTAGCCAGATAACAGAACTTTTGGTGAATAGTTCTTTTGTAATGGAGACCGTGGGACGAAAAGCGCCCACAAGGACGGTCAAATATTCGTTACAACGATAATATCAAAACAACAGCTGGGGAAAGCACGACATCGAGGGGAGTGGCATAGATTAAAGTAAGCTTACACCTATGCAGTTGACCATAAATAAAGAAGAAAGAAGAAGTGCGAGTAAATATGTAAATATATGAATATCAGGAATGAAAAGGCTCTAAGTACCAAAAACTAAAAGTAGAGGAATTTATGTTTTAAATAATAAGCTATCATCCCTTTTTTTGTTTTAAAATTTACATTATTATTATAATTACAATAAAATACTTTTATGAAGCAATAATTAAGTAAGTCAGCATTTTAATTAGTACAATAAATTTACAATTTCTTATCAGTCCGAAGAAAACTTAAAGGCCGATTGTAATTGACATAAATAAGACTCTATATACCTTGCGCTATACCATAAATAAAGATTTAAGTTCCAAGCCCCTTTTAGTATAGGCATTTTGATATATTACCCATAGAAAGACATAAAAGTTTTAACTATTTTTCAAAATATTAATAGAATAAAAGGTAGTATCATAACAATGTCACATATTTTGAAATTATTTTGTACCAAACTATAGTACAAAATAATTTCAAAATATTTTTCGGTGATCTTCATTTCTGAGATAGTATGTCATTACTAAAACGTATTTCTTCTTCTCGTCGATAATTTTGATTTAACAACTTAATTTGGACAATGAGTATCCAGATATGTTATTGTGAGCGTCTTGCCTCATTTGAGGAGATTCACAACTTTCCAGCTCTCCGTAAAACTGCGTTTCTTTAATTCGATATACGAAACATTCGTCACTATCAAATATTCGATGATGATGATATAGATATATATATATATATATATATATATATATATATATATGTGTATATATATATACATATATTTATTCTTACTTCCCTGTGAACTACAACACAGCGGATATTATTGTCAAGTACATTAGAAGTTAATGAAAAGCTCCTGTGTCATGTCATCGGGTTATTAATATGTGATTAGGTAAGTTTGGTGGTTGAATTGCTGCTCATAAATTTCTAAATTTTTTAATTTTAGTGAAAGGCAATAAAAATGCAGATTTTTTTAAGGACTAGTAATAAAACAATTATTAAAATTTAATGAAATGATGCAATTTATGAGTTTCTAAACATAATGCTAGAGATAGAGTAGTGGTAACTCTTTATCTTATTCGCTCTCCTAGTATTCGACATTTTTGTTCCTGCCTAAAGGTAAAGTTTAAAACGTTACAACTCAGTCACTCTTTAAGATTTGGGATAAATATATAAATTTTTAAATGTGGGTTTATTGGAAAAATTAATTCATATAATTTTACAGTGCGCTTCCGTCTGTATACTCTATAACCGAAAATTTGTATTGTATTTCACATTACATATAATAGGGCGAGTTTTTCCGCGCTTCTTATAAATTAAACACAATTATTTTCAAATCGATGTCACATTTATTATTTTCCATTTGGGTAATATCAGTATTCAAAGCAATTTAGTAATGTGTCCTTCTCCAATTCATTACTAACCATTGTTTAACCGTTTTTTTTAAACTTTCAATTGAAATTTTTTTTTAATTAATTGGCAGGCATAATTGTAATAAATGTTGACAACAAAGTGATTGTATGTTACACATATTCCATTATATAATTGGTCACATATTTAAAATTTTATTTTTCAGAAAGAAAGTTTATCAAAAGATGCACAAAGGCTTGTCGTTTGTTGTTTGTTTTGTAATGCCCAAAAAAGTATATATTTGAAAATATGAAGTCGACCATCTCTTGTTATTTCTGTGCAAATGTAAATTTGTGACTATAAAATAGTAATAAATACAATAAAAAATGCATTTGTAATTTAAAAAAAAAATATGTCCAAAAAGAAATAATCTAAAATGAATTGGTCGTTTCAGATTCAATAGCGTTAAGCTATATAAAGAAGAAAATCCAAATATGGCATAAAATACATTGCCTTGTACTCTGTGGACAATGCAGTAAAACTTGATGAAATGACGAAAAAATACATGAAGAATTATTTTGGAGAAAAGAAACTTCCGTTTTCTTCGAGACAAATGATGGAAATGGCAAAAAATATAATATGACCGTTAGAAACGATCTTTCTGTCGGTTATAATATGTATAATTTGCTGGCTTTTTATTTTTTTATATGTATTTTAATTTTATTTACCCTCTTCCGTTTCAAATTAAGAAATACCTCACCATAATGAAGGCAATGTTGAATGCGTTAGTACGATTTTTGTATATAGTGTGAAAAGTACACTAGTGACTTACTTAGGCTAACTTGTGCCCAGCGCTGCTGTATTTATAACGTCCCATCAGTAATAATTTCTTAACTCCCTGCAGTCTGCGTCCTATGCTACGGAATCAAACTCACTGCTTTTGTCTTGTTACTGAACATAATGGTATAAACTTTTACTAATTAGATATTGAGAATTCTATCATTATTTTTTCCATTTAAATATGTCCGTGCACAGAAATGATAACCACTAGATAAGTAATTAAACAAATTCACTATGAAAGAAAGTGTGTCAAAATATGAAAAGACAAGACAATCGTACTCGCCTCTGATTGGATAAAGCCGTGCACAATTGTTATTTTAATAAGTCAGTATATAATAAGTCAGTCAGTACTCGTCAATCACATATGCTTTATGTCTCGGTTGTGTCAATATCAATAAACATTATTCGATTCTAATTAATTACCAAGCTACGTACTATCGTACTATCGAAAACGATTTTCTGCAATCTATACTTTGTTTCTTTAAACTTGTTCAAACTAATGTTAGTAATAATTTTAATGTACTTGGAGAAACTCTTAAATATTTTTTTTTAAATTGAGCAGTTCTTTAGCAATTTCAAAATATTTATCAACACTTGCATCAATAATCAAAGTTATAAGGATGAGTACACTGTTGTCTGTTGCCTCTATTAGGTATTAATTGCCAAATAAAAAAATCGTATAGTATAAATTAATTAAAGAAAAAGTATACATGAATAAACATCAAATAATAAAAAAGGGTTTGAATCGTTCTAGGGAATATTTTAAGAATTGAAATTATTTCTTAGTACATTAGTACCAAATACTATTACCAGTACATTTTAGTGACTTAGTATTTGAATATATTTACCTGAAGTACAAAATTGAAAATGTACGTGATCGGTATAATGTGAAATGTAAATATTCTGTCATGTCAATGCAAATCTAAATGTACTATTGAACTTAATTAAATGGTATTGCAATTAAAAAAAAATACTTAATTAAAAAAAACTTAATTAAACGTAATTGTGAAAAAATATAATAAATGAAAAACATGACAAATATTTGGGTGCCTTGGGAATCTATGAAAATAATAAAACCAATAATAATTTACATTTAAATATATTTATACGAGTGACAAATATTCTCCATTAAAACATTTTAAAAATAAATAATTTTACGATACAAATATATTGATAAGTATTCATTTTATCGTCATAATGTTAATTCACATTTCGTTTATAGCAGCAATAATTTTCATCGATAAAACATTGGCGCTCAGTTTACACCCTACCCACACCAATTAATTGCACAATTGAGCATTACGTATCACGATGCGTTCGCGATCGTAATCTATATCCAACTGACATATTCAGTTTTTTGAAAATGGGGCACACGTCGGATTTTACCTGCGTACGGGCGTATGTAGCGGGGTTGCCCAAGAATACCGCGTCCATTGGTTATTAGGTCCATGTATCCGTGAATGCTATGCTGCCACATTTTCAGTCTATTACGTAAATCAGTTGAATATATAGGATTATGTAACTTAACGCTACGACAGACGAATTCCAACTCTTTTTTCTTAGGTGTGTTTCATTCTAAAAGCGTGATATATATTTGTGCGTGCGTGTGTGCGATCGTGCGTGTGTGAGTGCGTGCGTGCATGCGTGCGTGCGTCCGTACACCATGCGTACATGCATGTGTGTACGCATGGTGTACGCACGTGTGTGTGCGTGTGTGCATATGTGCGTGCGTGTGTGCGGGCATATATATGTTTATACACAGGCATTCTGTCCATATCTGCAATGTTTTTATAGTAATTAATAGATTTCAATGTAAAAATACACATATGTGATCGTAGGAAACCTAGTACTTTCGTTTTTGTCGCTGTGCAGTTTTTTATGTGGATAAAAATCCTGGGTGTGTAAATCTAATTCTCACTTCGCCAAACATTCTCTGCCGCTCTTACAATTAATTTTTATACATTTATATTCCCGAAAATAAAGCGTTTAAAGTAAATATTGAAAGTCAGACATCTTTTTATTTCACTAACACAATAGAGAGGAAAGTTTTGTTTCTTAATTTATTTTTTAGAAATTCAGGCAAACTAATTTTATCGAGAAATTTTTTTTTAAAATATGAGAGCACATGTGGTGTTGTATAATTAGTACATAAATTTATAAATATAATAATAAGTACATACCATAATATTTTTTCGCTGAACATTTAATTATCTTATTTTCATATTAGGTAATAATACGTATTTATTCATTACGTTAGATTATGAACTAATAATTAAGAATTTAATAGTTTGTATGAATAAACAAGTATTAATTTATATTATATTTTTAAACTCAACCAGAAGAATTCCATTGCTTAACTAGATATCCTCCTCCTTCCATATAATTTAAACATACAATTAAAATGTGAATAAAGTATTATATTATATGTTATAATGAATAAAGTATATGTAAGATAAAGATTAGTGAGCAAGAAATTCTAAAGGAATAAATGTCTTCTACATAAGGTTTTTTACCTTATAATAAACCTACGGTAATATTTCTTGTTATTTTAAAAAACGGAGATTAGCTTTCAATTAAATAAAAACAAAAACGGAATAATAAAATTTTCACAGTTTTCCTTTCAAACAAAAAAAAAATTAATTTTGCTTGATGTTCTTATCTAATACGTAATCATTTAATAATGGGAGTTGAATATTAATTATTGCTTGACTCTATTTGAGAATTAAATTTTATCACATTTACAACATGGAGAACGAAAAAATATAACTGACAAAGGGGGACTCCCCTTTGTCAGTTATACTTTTTCGTTTTCCACCAATATTTCTTGGTTAGTAGCCGTGTTTTAAAATTATATCCTCTTCGTAAGAACAAAAATACGCTGATCTCAACTGGCATATATCTAACAAAGGGTTCTTGTGATATGGCACTGTGAATGTTTGAGTGACATCTATGTTTTTCACGAAATTCCAATAAATAAAAGAAAATTTTCTTAAATAATGAATCAGTTGGGTATTTTCGGGTGAATATTTTCGTCTGACGATGTCGAAAAGGCCAAAAAAAAACTGATAAAATTAATTTTTATTTTATTTCTAATTAGGAGCTTCAGATTTAATCAAAATGGCATTACAAAAACCTTTCTGATTAGTTTGTTCAAAACATATTTTAGTCGATTTCAGAAATTAATCATCTTTTGTATTATTAAATGTCATTTAAAATAGAGCTTTTACAATAGAAAGTGTCATATATGTTGTCTACATTGTTTAGAATACCTCGGTCTGTCCAGACTTATACGTATCAAAAAGGGCTAAACTAAATTGAATGCACACCGATATCTTTATCTAAGGAAGTATTTAACTTTGATAACATGCTGACCAAAAGTAATAAATATACCTATCCACATGCATTTATTGGAAAGGGTTCAATACATAAAAAGACTATTAAAATGTAAGCAAAATTAACAGTGATTGAATTTTGAGTATAGATCCAGATAACAAACCATTTCGAATAATACAATTTACTGCTAAATATAAATGCACGAGTATACTTAGTTCATATATCCTTTAAATTGAGTCGAAGAATATAAAGAAATTATTTAACGTAAGGAGACTTTGTGCAAAAATGGAGAACAGTTCAGTAGTAACCGCTAACATTTCGCTCTCATATATTATGAAAATTACCCGGACATATTCTTCGCTGAATTATTATAACCGTCGTTCAGCTTTTGTTTCATAATTTATAGTTTCTCATTCGCCATTTCCACGAGCATAATATTTCACGTAATCATATGTCACAGACGAGTTCCATTTTATTTCTGAAAACCAAGTTTCTAGCGAGATTCTTGAAGAATTATTGCAGGGGAGGGTGAAAGTTAGTGCCATTCTGCAAGCGTGTGTACAGAAACCAATAATGAAAGTGGCAAAATTTATGATGCACTCTCGCACATGAATTAATGGGATGATATTTAAGTGTAAGATATTTTATAACATCTGATAAATTTTTTTTTTAAATATACTTACATTCATGTGCGCAGTGATAGATGATGGGTTAATATGTATGTGAATTTCGTAATTATTATTACTTGGATTCATGGCATAATTAATTTATTTTATGAAAATCAAGTTTTTTCAAGACGAATACGTGCCGTTATATATTTAGTCATTTACAAAATTGAAAGAATATTGGCCCTGTTAATCATAGTGCGCTAGTATTTCAATATTTTTACTTTTAAATTTTCGATCTATTTCTATAAAAAAATGGTCATTGCTTTTATATTATTTGTTTCACACAGATGACGTGTTTCGTACATATGTATATCGCAGAACTCTAAATAAAGAGCAGGGTTTTCTGACTATATTGAATCTACCACAATGTCAAACTAACTGTCAATATTTTATGGCTGAGATCCTTCATGTATCTACTCGTACTTGACTGGACCGGAAGGAAAGAAGTGGTTATGAAAACTTCTCAATAGCAGTAAACCCATTAAATTTTGGGTCAACAAATTATTCTCAGCGAAATATTTGGTTGCAAAACCGTGTTTTTAGTTTTATTTAAATAAAATTTCCTTTTTTTTCGTGTATTTATGTTTCGCAATTAATCGTATGCAAAATTTTCATTATATTTATCACGACTCAAATTTAAAAAAAAATCCTGCCTCATATTACGGAATAAGCAAATGTTCTTTTATTATAAATTTACATTTATATATGCCCCACTTGATAAAATGAAATTCACATAGTAATTTAATGTAATTTACGATCTAGAGAAAAAAAGAAATTGGTGGTAATTTTGAAGCGTATTTTTTAATATTATTTAATTTAGAAATTGGATATAAGAGAAATTAAAATTCATTCAATATAATTCGGTTCCAAGGTATAGATCTAATTACATTCTACTAACATAAAAACTACTCAATATACTTTGATATTTCAAACGGAAACCACAACAACAAACCGATATAAGCGATTCAGACCTCTGGTACAATAATGGCATAATACCGGATATTGCGACAACAGAGTGAAATGACCTTAATATCGGACGTGGGAAAATATAATTCCGGAACTCCTCATTATCATCATTATTACGGAAGACCGCCCCAAGCCAGTATAAAAAAAGGTCAGATCTATAAAGTTCTGATGGTTATACAATAAGGAAATAATATCAGAAATATATTATATTAACGTATAAATAGAATATAGCTCTAACGCCGGAAATAAAAGAAAATAAAATGTAGTGTATTTATAATCTGGTAGTTTTATGGCTTTCCACAAATTTTTATAGCTTTGTGCTATACATAAACGTCCGGTATACATTTACTTAAAACTTCTTAAAAGAATCAATATCATATTTCATGTAAAGAATTAAAAACTGAGTCAGGCTTAAATTTTCGTTATTAATATTAAATAAATATGGTGGAAATTTAGATTCGTTACTAATACAAATCATTTTCAGTTCGTTGCCTTTATTAAGTAAAAAGAGATTACAATTTAGTTTATCCTATATATGTAATTTCTGATATGGAAAATTTCAGGTCCGGTTTATCCTATTCCCCTATTCCTATTCCTTAAATAATTTTATTAATTAAATTTGTATAGTTTATAGGGTTTTTTATTTATCTGTAATTGAAAGTTTTATAACTGTTTTTTAATATACATGACTTGTTAATTTGATTTAATATACTCTATTGAAAAATAAATAAATGAGAAATAAAAGCATTAATGCTAGTAGTGATTTCTATCTATGATTTAATCTAGTCTATTGCCACCCCGCACAATAACATCGTTTAGGCGTTATGGTTATAAAAGGATTAATTAACGTTTAACCACCAACCTATACGTCTCACAGACGTGATTATTATTAATTTTTAAATATTTTATAATACATCGGTGCTAGTGTAGGTAAGCTCATGGTGTCTGGCAGACGTGACATCTGCTTTTACATTTCAGAATGCCTAAACAAAAGAATACAACGTCTTCGATGCGAAAGCGAAACGCTGATGATGATGATTTCCACGTCGTCTTCAAGGCAATGAAAATGGAAGAGACCTTTGAGAAATAAAGAAATCTATGAAATTTTCATGAACAAGAACGAAGACAACTGCAATGAATTCGATGATGATGTGCGCGATCCTGATTATGTATTAGAGATATTGTAATTAACAATACGGAGTCGAAACAATCTAAAGACGATGACGATCAGGTCGAGATACCTCAAATAGATATGAACCAACAAGAAAAAAGGTAATGACATTTTCAAGGGATTGCATATATTGTATTTTTGAAAAGAACATAACATAACAAGTACCTCATTTGAAAGAAATAGAAGTGATGGAGAGCAACAGGCTATAAATATCGGAGAGCAGTCTGAAAAGGAACAAGTCTAACAATAGGTTTTTGGTTTTGATTAACTGCCTACGTCTTGATGATTTTGAAACAGAACTTGTTTCAATTACAAAGTTATTTGATAAGTTTATTATTAATTGCAAACTAAATTACTTATATTATTAGTAGTATTTATAGTATAATATAGTAGTATTAGTAGTATTTATAAGACGCTGCGGGCTTAAAATCTACATGCCATCAAAGCCAAATAAGTATGGTCTACAGATGCTGTTGTTAGTAGATAGTAATATCTTTTATGTAAACTATGCATATATATATATATATATATATATATATATATATATATATATATATATAATGGCAAAGGATCGGATCGGATGGCATGGGCTAATGATGCGGAGAAAAGCCTCGGTATCCCTCCATAATCTATTACAGTTCTATGTATGGGTATAGAGGGTACTAATTGTAATATAACTGCAGACAATTGGTTCACTTCAATAGAACTATTGCAATAGCAAAAAGACCGTTGTTTGACTTATTTAGACGCTATAAAAAAGAACAAGAAGGAAATTCCACTCGAATTTCTACTCCATAATGGCAGGGTTGTTTGTTTACACTTATATGGATTTACCAAAAATTATACAATGGCGTTCTATGTGCCCAAGCCAAAAAAGCCGTTATGTAAATATTGTCTATGCACCATGGTAAGGACCGACCACAACAAAACAAAAGAAGGCGTAGGTTAAGTGGACAAAAATATTCAATTTATTCTAGCTCACGAAGAACATGACGGTGGCCCATAGTTTTATTTTATACAGTGATAGATTTAAGCGGAGTAAAATAACTGTACAAGCATTATACAATAACTATACAAATAAGAAAACATCGATCTGGGCTCTTTTCTACTCTCACTTACACGATAACGTATATAACGTTATTGGTCCTTCTGTCACGTCTGCCCTCTCCCAACAAAAAATTATATGAATACAGATAAAATATTCGAAAGACCTGTGTGATCTGCCCTAACTGAATGAAGAGGCGAACAAAATATTGTTGTTACCGACGTAGGAAACCGATGTGTCTTACATGCTGCGTTCAGGTGTGTGTTATTTTTATAAGTATATATAAATTCAAGATAAGAGTTCAATTCTTGACTATATTATAATTTAAAAAAATATGAAGGCTGAAGTAAGTTCCTGAGATTATATGTGTAACTTTGTTTATCTTAAGAATAAACATTGTTTTTACTTTTGATTTGCAATGTTTTTTTTATTTACAACCTCTAATTACTTTACCTAAAACATTAATCACAATTAAATGAAACTACGTGATGTAGTATTATTTCTACTTTCTTTAAATTTCTTTAACCACGACCTTTGCCAATATCCCACCTGAAGATGTTGTAATACAACGAAACCTAGGTCGTGGTTAAAGAAATTTAAAGAAAGTAGAAATAATACTACATCACGTAGTTTCATTTAATCGTAAATAATGAATTTCTATAAAATTAACGCCAAATATATTCAATATTTTAAAACATTAATATTATCAATTATAAAAGTTAGAACAATCGGACTAGCAAACACAATCTTGTATTATTTTTTTAACATTTTATGTTTGCTAGACGTTACCTCGGCGTTAGTGATCTGTTTAGGTCAGGTCGGCGGTTAAAGGTTAAAAAGGGACGTGATTTGTTCTTTATACATTCATGTATCTGCAGCCTTGGCATCTTAATCACGTTTATTTAATTTTCATATAAATTCATATGAATAATTACCCAATTTTAAAATCACTACAGTTACTTTATTTGAAGAGCTTCTAAATTAGATGAAAATATATATTTTCATGCATACTTGACTCATAGTACTTGAAGGATTCATCATATTTAACTAGATCAATGGTGATTACTAATTAATTACCAAATAATTATAAGAAAATCTTCCATTTCCAACTTCGTTGGTTTTCAGCAAGAAATTTCTCATTTCCATATTAAATATTAAAAATGATATCTAAAAAAATATAAGTAAAATTATAATCAATGCCTTCTAAATGAGTTTTTGAATGCTATTTCTGAATTACTGCAAGTGCGTTCTTAACTGTGTTGAATTTATTTCTAACTAAATATAATGGTGATGAAAGTTAAGTTTTTAACTTAAATTCAGGTAGAAATATAATTTTTCTTTTGTTTTAAATTTGTTTGCTAAAAGTGTTAGTTTAAGTTATAATTCACAACTCGTGGGTACGTAAGAGAATATTATCTTTATATATTTCCTTCATATTTCCTCGTGGATATTTCATTTTCTACAAGTTAGAAAAGACTTACGAAGTTATCTTCCAACTGTTAAAATAAAAAATCTAATCTTTGTGTTATTTAATAAACTTACATTCTTTATACACAATTATTTCCTGCCCTTCGGTAATTGTAAATTTTTTGCTATATTAACCTTTGGAACGAAATTATCATGGAACTCTATAGCTTCCCGAGGTGTTTAAGTGTTCAACCACCCGATCGCAGTCGCATTAAAAAGTGATCTGTATATCTTTAGTAAAAGTAAATTTGTGGAATTGTGTCATCATTATCTTATATAATTCTTATATAATTTATCTTTAATCTGTTAATTCAAATTTTGTTTGTGATTTTTACCTATTACGAATTAAATATTTGTAATGTAATCATAAATTGTGTGATAACTAAATTAATATGTTAATATATTTTCCATAAAAATTAGGACTGGAAATACAATAGATGGTTATAATGACAGAAAACTAAATTTAATTCATTCTCCCATGAGGTATTACACAAAAGTTAGTATTTTAGGTAAATATTGCAAAATTTCCATGCTGAAAACCAATTATTGTAGCTGACATTATAGCCATCTGTATGTGCCGTAGCATAGCTGAGAAAAATTATATGATGATGAAGAATATTTCAATATATTACATTAAAAGAAATTATCGCGTTTGAGCATTGGAATAACTTTCGTAACGCCAAAGTCAAATATTATTCAATTTGACAGTCCATTAATATTCAGTTGTATATGTGTATTTTGTACTAAGGGCAACAGCTATTATTTAGTCAAAATATAAAATTAAACGCGCGAATTAGATATTCGGAAATAATCAATACTAATAATGAAATTGCAACTATATGTAATGTAAACGAAAACATTTCTATTAAGCTAATCATATAAGTATGCAGCATATAAGTATTGCAGCATCTCTGGGATGGTGCGGTAAGTCAATTTTGATATCAGTGGCATTCGTTTCACAATATATCTTATGAAAATTAGGCCGTGTAGAAACAACGCCTTTTAACAGGTGAAAGACAATTAGTATATTAAAAATATGTACGTGTGTACTGAGAAATAAGTCAACTAAAAGTATGTGTTTGCATAGGAAATGCATTTAACAGCGCAACGCATTTAAAAACGCAACCCTGGAAACAGGTCCGCCCGTTAGAAGATTTAAAGTTCAATGATTTAAATGCGGTTTAATATTAATTGATTTATGACTGAGCTTAGGTTTCTGGGTTTAGTTGAGCTAAGGAACGATTTTTTTATTATAATCGGTCACATTGGTCGAGAATAGCCAGCACGTCAAACAAAAAGTAAATTATTAAAACTCCTTGTAATGTTTTTTTGTAAACGTCTTGATGAGAAAATGACTTGATACATTTAGAAATCAATGTGGATTAACAATACCATCTACGAATATATCATACTTAATTGATATTTCCGATAGGATAAAATATGACCATATTAATATAAATATGTACAAAAATTGTAAACATTTTATGTCTGAATTAGAAATATTTCCACAAAATGTTATCTGGAGGATGGAGGTTAAGGGTGTTTTCATATTAGACGCTTTCAGAAGTGCTGCAGTGGCGCGACTGTGGCGCAATAGACGTGTGTCTGTAGCCCTTTAGCAATTTTTAGTGGAGTTTCTTCTCAGACTCAATTAAGTTCAGTTAAAAAAACTTAGATACACGATAGATTTTGACGAAGAAATATTACTTTTAATGATTTTGTTACACTGAAAGAAGAAAATACTAAAAAGGAAATCAGCGCGTATTAGAATAAGTCCATTAGTTTTATTGTCTCAAAATAATTATAGTGATTATTACAAGATGCGGCAGTATGGCAATCAATTGTTCAGAAATAACTTAAAAATTAACATTAACTAATCTACCGAGTTACTTCAACTTTCATATAGTAATATTAAACGAGAATCGACGAGACGCTTCCTACAAAAACATTATTTCGGCTGATCACTTTGAGGTAAGTAGAGGTACTGATTACAACTAATTGCTTTACTTTCGTATATTATGTAAAATTTCATTTAATTCGTCTGTGGATTCAGAAAAAAAATCTTTATATATGTATTGCAATGTACTGTTTTCCCTAACTGTAGAAACAGCTGTGTGATCCTTCAGATTTTTCCATTAATATTAAAACTGAAAACTGGGGCTGAAACTAATAGACAAAATTTAAGAAAGGATAAATGAAAAAAATAACTAAGTTTCTAACTCTTTTATTCGTGGGCAATAGAGAATGAAGAAATAAAAATATCTGGTGTTTAGCATCAGGTTGCAGCCTTACACTTTGGTATCATTTATATCAACATGAACTTTCAACAATTTGCAAATTTTGGATAAAAATGTTAAAAGGTCTACAAAGTTCTAAATATCTAAAATTTCTAAAATCGAAATTCTAAATTATATCCCAAAACTAAATATAAATTACCGGTTAATAATGGCAAAAGGATTTTTCAATAAATCTAACTTCCTTAATTATTATGCTGATTTTTTTATTATAATTATAAACATTATTTTTCTCCAGTGCTCTTAGCTATATGTGATTATAATTATTTTTTCATTTATATATATGTTGGGTCATGTGGATAAAAGTGGATTTGCTAATTTTCAAAAATTGTGATTTCTGTAAAGATTTTTAGGAACAAAACTTGATATCCCAAATAGCGCATTGATTAATAAACGTAAAGAGTTACTACATTTTATTTTTATTGGAGTTAAAGTATTTGAAATTAGCAATTTTATTCAAAGACCTTTTAGTGGCAATAATTTAAGTCAAAAACAAAAAAATATTGAATTATCGACTATCAAGAACGCGATGGTACACTGAATATACGTTTGATATCATGGCCAATAAATAACGTCAATAATTTTTCGCGGAAAATATCCTTTGGACTAGTTTTTATTATACAATGATGTAATGCACATAATTATATAATAAAAACTTAAAATGTTCATGAAACCAACAATAGTTCAATGTTGTTAAAATACCACACAGGAAACATTTCGAATAATCAAGATTAATTAGTGCTACAGATACGCGAAACTAATTAGCTAAATATTTTCTTGATCCGGATGGTGGATTCTCATGCCAAGGTACAAAAAAAATATGTCATGAAACCGTAATCTTTATAATGTGCGTAATCCGCTATTTTACTAAACTAATAAATATGATGTACATAGAAAATAAAAAAACTTACTTCTTTAGTTTTTTAGTAACAACTTTGGTTTTGAAATTTTCAAAACATTTTCGCATAAATCTTCCCACGCCTTTTTATTTTAAGTTCTATTAGAGTAATTGGTAGAACTAATATCCCATATTGTCGGGTAACTTTTAAGTTTCTCAATAAAAACTTCAATGAGATTTGGATCTACATTCACAATATTTTAAGTTGAATAAAAAAAATTAATAATTGTTACAACTTTACTTCATTAGTTGTGACTGCAAAAGTGGTTGCGCCTATTACGATAGGGGCGCTGCGATTGTAAGAAAATTGGTAGTGGCGCGGATGTCGAGCTTTTTCATGACTTTAATTTGAAGAAGCTCGAAGTGAAAAATTTTATTTAAAATAATTTTAGGAATTTCTGTTGCTTTGTGTGTTTGTATACGCGTCACGAAAAAACTGCATGAAAATATGGGAGTCAACTTTAAGTAATATTTATTTTTTATTTCTACGTAACCGATTAACTCAATTAAGAGACATGCAAGTAAATATGTATAAATATAGAATCATGTAAAAATTACTACAAAAAAATAAAGAAATACCTAGCTACTCCATAGGTAATAATTGTACAAATGTATGGTTTAACTGTATATATCAATAGATGACGCCACATGTATTATAAATCGTACAATAAAACTTTCAACCTAACACCCATTGAGGAAACGGGCGAGCGTTAATGCGAGGAATGGTGTGGGTAGGTTGCTTGAGTTATACGAATACGGAAAATAAGTCACGGCACGTCGATGTCGGTTGTCTGTCGCACATAAATTGTTACGACATTATATGTATTTGAAATGAGATTACTCTATTTTCTCAATTGCTTGAAGCTTTAATTTTTTTTAATAATTATAATTTGATTAATTTATTTAGATCAATATTCAGTACTTTAAATTTGTTACTTCGTTATTTATATCGATAATATGATTATAGAAATATTCAATCTATATTCAAGGCAATTAAAAAAATGGTTTGGACACAAGAAAAAATAATGAGATATTAGGTAATTTAGCATTTCAATATAGATCACTTTGCTTAAAAAAAGCTTGTTTTTTTACTATAATTATGTACATTAATATTATAATTAACTTTTTAAAATTGTTCCTAATTTTTAAAACTTACAAATTAAAAATTTAAGAGGCCAGAAAATGTTGTATGTGAACCTTTAACCTTCCACATCGTATTTATAGGCATAGATCATCGCAATACGGATTTATATGATTTCATTAGTAATACCTCTGAAACTAATTTTCTGTTTCATTTGATATTTTTTTCTACTCATGTCTCATCTTAAATTTAATATTGTCAAAATTTAACGAAAGTTTTCAAGGGTCTCTCTCTTTAGCCACGCATTTGAAATAAATCATGCATGCACTTAATACATCTTATTTACTTAATTATATCTTCACACTTGTGATAAAGTTGGAATAGTATTAATGACATATAACTATATTATATTTATAGATGCACATGATACCGCATATGTTCTGGAAGGTGCATAGAGTAAAAATAGTTTCTTTTATGATTTATTTAAGTTACAAGGATCACTGAATTCTTTTTAAAATGTTTAAACTAAGTTAAAAATTTCTTTAAAACAAATTAATTTTCAAGTTCTTATTTGACTCCAACTGATGCTAAAATGAACTGCCTAGTTTAGAATGTTAACTCTGACGACTACAAAGAGAATACATCTACAATACAATTTAATTAAACGCTCTGAACGAGAGTATATAGAATTTTCTTTTTATTTCTGTGCCTCAAAGCGAAGAAAATGTTTAACACAAAATACTTTCGAAGCTCCCACCTTTGAAGAGTTTAATGAACGTTTCAATTACAGCTTCTAAATTGCTTCCCTCTTGTGAGAGAGCCGTTTCTCTCGAATTAAGAGTTGTTTGTTGGCATTTTGATGTCTTGCTGACCTGTCCATTAAGCTGTCGACAGCCGAACCTCCTTGTAAAAATGCTTTGTTATATGTAACTAAAATTCTGAAGTTATTATGTTCCACATAATTGAGTTTTTTAAGTTACAGATATATAGATAATTAAATGAAACTACGTGATATAGTATTATTTCTACTTTCTTTAAGTTCTTTACCACGACCTAGGTTTCGTTGTACTACAACATCTTCAGGTGGGCTATTAGCAAAGATGCTGTAATACAACGAAACCTAGGTCGTGGTAAACAACTTAAAGAAAGTAGAAATAATACTACATCACGTAGTTTTTTTTAATTATCAATAATGAATTTCTAC
This sequence comes from Druceiella hillmani, assembly GCA_039881145.1. Lineage (NCBI taxonomy): Eukaryota > Metazoa > Arthropoda > Insecta > Lepidoptera > Hepialidae > Druceiella > Druceiella hillmani. Next base: position 25,499,723 of record JAYKKI010000007.1, read on the forward strand.
AAAATTAACGCCAAATATATTCAATGTTACAGATATATTTAATATTAATTTACGATGACTGTCCCCGTCAACGTAAACTTTACACAGGGGAAAATTTGTTAGTCATAATTCATTCAATTCGGTATTCAATTGATTTTGTGAAGTTAATAACATTTAGGGATTCCAGTCTCTGAAGAGTTGGAATTATTGTTTAGAATTTTTTTTAATTGAATAGTCGTGATGCCAACCAAATTAATTTAAATAAACATTTTAAGTCAATTTACTTTAATTAGACATTTTAACCTAAATTGTGTATTCAGCAATAAAAAGAGATAATATTTTTAAACTGGCGTAATGAATTAAATTTTTTATTTCTATATTTAACTATGAATTCAAATTTACCTAAAATTAAACGAACCGAGATAATTTTTTTTTTAAATTGACGTCTAATTTTTAGTACCAATGCTGATTTTCCGGTAAGGTTTGTTATACATGTATGACACCAAATGATACCCATATTACAATTTCGAATAATGTATGAATGAATAAGGTATTTTATTTAATGGGTGAACGTGGAGAAAATTTCAAACAGGTGAGCCGTTATTAATTATTATTTTAGTATGTTTCAATAATAAATGTGAACATATTGAAAATCGGAAAGTAATGAATAGGCTTGTATGATAAATTATTATTATTCTGTTGTACATTTTTAACGAAAATTTAATGATTCACTATTCTTAAAGGTTTTCGCTCTAGTATTGAAACCACCACCCCACTACATTGAGAGGAAAATATTGTATTCAATTTAATAAATAAATACATAATCATACTTAAGCAGCTTGAAAGAACTTTTAATCATTTTCAGCGAATAAATTAATTGTTCCACGGATCAAAGTTATGAAAATACCAACACATCGATCTATCTTCTATCACTGAGGACACTAACATAAATAAATATTAAAAGAAAATCATTCATTAACTTGTTTAACTTGTTTGTCATATATTTCCACTTTCATTACTGGTTCATGTAAATGCAGAACGGAAATAACTTCGCCTTCCCAGTGCAATAACTCCTCAAGGATCTAACTAGAAACTTTGTTTTCAGAAACGTAATGGAACTCCTCTGTGACATATGGTTATATGAAATATCATGCTCGTGAAAACGGCGGATGAGAAACTATAAATCGTGAGACAAAAGCTGAAAGACGGAATAATAATTCAGCGAAAAATATGCCCGGGTAATTTCTGCAATATATGAGAGCGAGATATTGGTTGTTATAGATTAAGTGTTCCACATTTTTGTTTTTCCTTGCCTTAAATTATTTCGTTATATTATTTGCATTAACTGTATATGAACTAGTATACTTTTTTACAAATACGCTTAGCAGTACCTAGAGTTATTCGAAATGTTTTATTTTTGGCATAAATGCTCAGAATTCTATCATTATTAATTTAGTTTATATTTTACTGAAATATCAAAAAATTTGGAACAATAGAAATATTCTTTCTCTAGTGATATTGTCAAGTTTTAAATACGCAAAAGTTTTTAAATAAAAAGAGCAGATAAGTCTTTCTATTAAAATTAATTTAGTTATTTTTGGTAGATGCCGGTCTAGACACACTACATTTTAAAGAAAATATACACACTACATAAGATATTTTTGGTATGAATTTTTTATTTTATTTATTGTTATATGTTGGTATATTAAATATTATACAAAATATGAATAATATTTCAAAGAATCTAAAATGGAGATGACATTTTTGTTAATTTGGAGTATACTAATAAGAAATTACATGAAAATGAAAGCGACCAATGTATCGGCTCCTCGATATCATCAAATGGAGATATTCACCCGCAAAACTTAACGTATCGCCATTAATCAGAATTTCATTTTACGGACTTGGAACGCAGTGCCAATCCACAAGAACTTTTGGTTAAATGCGTCAGTCTAGGTCACCATACATTCGTTATAGCGAAAATAATATAGCTAGAAACATCCATTAAAATGCGCATTTGTGCTTTTATTTATTTTCAAAAGCCTCTTTATTTCTTCTAGACTTTTAGTACAAGTTTTAAAATACGAAAAGCTTAAAATCCCTTTGATATTTCTTCTAAGGAGGTTTAATAAATTGACGTAAAATTGTCACTTCACCCCACCCACTTTTCTAATTTAAAGAAGGTATGGTGCCTAGGTATGGTAACTTGTTTGTAAATGATATATATATATATATATATATATACACACACACACATATATATATATATATATATATACACACACACATATATATATATATATATATCGTCCCGAACGTTTGTTTAGACTTTTCAAAAACCTAACCTTTTCCGATATATATTATTGATATGTCTTTAATAGTTTAACCCACGTTCGTCATGAGAGCGCTTAGAGCAGCGACTTTTTCTCGGTCCGCTTTCTGATATTTTTAATTTATTATTAAACCTGTGCTTCTCAAAAATTACACAACATATGTACATACCTAACCTTATGCAAATTATAACCTACCCCTATGCAAATTGTAGACTTTTGTTAAAGTTGTCTATAAATAGGATTAGCCGTTTTTATGTGAATTTCTAAAAAAGAAAAAGAACTTTCCTCTTTGTGATGTAGCAAGATTAAATGATATTCAGTTTTCAATTCTAACCTATAATTTATCAATTCTGGGAAGAGAAGTGGAATGATTTAAATTACTCTGATAAAGGAGAGGTGGGCCTTTTCTCCCAAAAGCCTAATCACAAGAAACTTATGTCCTGAGGAAATATTTGTATTCCCCACGCGTTTATCAGTTACATTTTTGTGTTTTATTTGAGTTAAAATACCTCGGGCGGAACAGAAGATATTAAGAATAAATTATAGATGTTCTTTTACGAAATATACAATATATCGTATAAAATATAATATATATATATATATATATATATATATATATATATATATATATATATATTTATGTATATATATATATACTTTTGCCGTTTTTAATAATGTGTGTTTTATTTCAATTAATAATCATTAAATTGGCAGTCTTTCGTTATTTATGTGTAATATTAGTTTCGTATCAACAAAAACAGCACTATTTTGCTTAATTACAGTTTAGAAATTTATTCGTCATTTCCGATAAATATTATTTTAAAGTATCCTTCGAATAAATTTTCATTCCCCGAACTCTATGACACACGCCAAAATAACATACTTACTACCCATGTCCAAGTTTTGAAATTATTGTTTAGGGTTTGAGTACACTAGATGCCGATAATTTTATAGTGTCTATTTGCACCCAACATTATTAAAAGAAGGGTAGCAAAGGGTAGTATTGAAATAGGTGGCAGGAACTTTAAACAAGCAAATGTAAACCTTTTTTTTGTGTCATATTTTCATATATAATTTTAATTTACTCTATCGTTTTGATGAAAGTGTGTGTTGGAAATATGTATTTTAAAAAACTTCGTTCCGTACTAAATCGTTTTCCTGAATAAAATACGTCACGAAATCTGTTCATAAATAAGTACCTATAGGTACCTATGGGTACTACGGCCTAACGGTCAATCAGGTCTAAGTAACAGAAATGGATATCTGCACTCAAACGTTACTGACATCCGTGAAATAAGCGTGGACAAGTTGCTACAAGCTCGAGTTCGGGAGATACCCTGCTCCCAATCGTCAGTGTTATGCCATACTTTGTGAAAGAAAGTTACGTCGCTCTTAAAATAAAAATTAATGGTAAGTAATCATAAATATTTTTAACATTATTACAGTAAGCTTTGAAAATTTGTACAATATTTATCTATTAATTCACGCTTACAATGGTCCTAAGGTTTGTACAGCAGTGATATTTTTTATTTCTCTTTTCTTAATTATGTGGCCGGCGATTATAGAGATTTATCAAAATTAATCATTGCATTTTGTCTCCGTATGGCAAGTTATTCTTAATATTTTACGGGTGCAATTGTAGGCAATGATCACTGATTTTTGCTTTAATTTCAATATTTACACCCACAATGGACCTTCAATAGCCTTATGATCAGAAGATCTAGTATTGGTAGTTCGTGTAGTCCAAAATAGAACTTCGAGTACATATAAAGCTACAAAGGGGTAAAATTTATCGAGAATCTTGAGAAATTCTTTTAAGAGTTTGAGAAAATTACTGGGTGGAAAAATTTAACTGAGATAATTAAAAGAACTGATCTAGTGAAAAGAATAACAATTATTGTGAAATAGGACCGCCAGTAATACCACAAATACTCCATCCTTGGTTCACATATTTTGTAAAGAGAGTCAAGCATAATTTAAATGAAAGCACACTCACTGGCAATTACTGATTCAAGTGTTCATAAAAAAACACCGTACGATATCTTAAAGAGAATCTCGGTTTATGAACTCGGCAAAGATCCAAAAACTTAACTATTTGCAAAATAGAATGAATTTTATGATGATATGATTCAAAAATATCATCCTGGGAGAATCTATAAAATGGATGAAAAAGTTGTCGTTTAATTATTCATTACTAACAAATTATTCTGGCTCAAAAAGGGACAAAACTAGTTTCACTTAGTACAGTAAAAATAAAGTAAGCTCGGTCTCTATTAGTATATGTTGCAGTATAAAATTAAATTACTCGCAATTTTTTACTTGTAATGGAGAGGTTACTATTAAGTTATAAATTAATCCGTTGATGCATGTATTAGCTACAAAATATTTATTTATATGTAATTCAATCTTTAAAAGCACATTAGAACTTTATTTAATACATTTTAATGTTATAGAGAGTGAACTGATAATTATCGAAGTAAATATTTAAGTTAAGTAAACCATTTTTGCCACGAGTTGAAATAAAAAAATTTTGCCATTTTACTTTTAATTGGGGAAAAATTATTTTTTTTCTGAAGTAAAAATATTTTAACTCTGAATTTAATGACAATATTTTAATATAAAACAATTACAACTTATTTTTAATTATAATGACGTGGTGATAGTTCCCCATATTAATCGCAATTTTACTAATCTATGAAAACAAATTTTAATTTAAAGTTTTTATACAATAATAACAATTCAGCTTTAGCAGCAATACAGTAATTACTTATGCATGTCACCTTGAACACAAATGCAAAAAAAAATAATATCAAAATATAACTATGGAATTAACACAAATTCTTCATTTGGAAGAAAATTTATTGCCCTACTAAAATTCATAATACCTTGTTATATTACATGAACAGTTAACATAAGGACGTATACTATTTTTTCATCTACGTTACACTATAGACAAACATTTTTTTTTATGTTAACAAGTTCACAGTTTATCACTATTTTCGCGAAAATCGTCGTAAACGTACAGATCTATTCCATGTACACTGGACTATCACAGCATGACTCCCACTTTTATATCCGGAAAACGAACCCATTAATACGCACTAAAACTAAAATATACAGATTCCAATATAAACTGATTTCTATGATCTGATTACCATATTGTAAAAATTTCACGGGATTCTTCATTGCGCTAGCTGGTGGCGGTTTCACATAATGGCACTGATCGTGACGAGGTTCAAAATAACCTTTTTTATTTGAACATCCAGTTAGGTCACTTTATGCTATTGCTTTGCTATTCCGCTTCCGGTGTTGTATTTCAGGTATAATTCGATTTTATCGCTTTGTTGGCGGTTTTACGGCAGTCATATCGCACTTTGCGTGTTGAACTTTCAAACTATATTGGCGGGTAAAAGGTTTATGTATTGTTATGGGGTTCATATGCCTATAATTTTTTATTTACTTTTTAACTAATATATGGGAAAATAATTTCACTTTAAATCAACGAATATAAATTTTCTAACCATTTGAAATTTAATGGTAATGAGCAAACAAACTGCACTCGTCTATGAAACACTTTGTAAGGAAATTTTACAGCAAATAAATGTCTTGAAATTTCCTGGTATTTCCATTTCCGAGGATTTGTTTTAAATAACTATTGAGTGTAATTTCCTTGCAACATTTAAAGTATTTATCGTAACAATGTTAAACAACTGAATTAAGACAATGAGATTTTATGGAAATAATATATCATTGTCTTAATTCAGTAGCTTAACATTGTTACGATTATTTATAAAATCTTAATATCTTCTTAGGTACCCGTCTTAATGTAATTTTGTACGTTATGGAAATATTTTTTTAGTTACTGTACGCATTTTGAATAACTTTTTGTTTGAGTAATGGTGAGATATTTGAAACGTCTTCCTACTGAATATTGGAAATGCGTGACTTTGATGAAATTTAGGAATACTGATTTTTACGATTTTTATGATAAAATTACCACATATTTTTGCGCAATTATTAATTATATTTAGGTTTAGTTGCTCTTTATTTTACATGTTTTACAATTTCAATAATCTCTTATTAATTGTTTTGCTCATCATATTTTCCTAACGCAACTTTATTTCTTGGCTAATTTTTCACAGTTTGTCCTATTTTTAATTATTTTATTTTGATAGTAGACTGTTTTAAATTATATTAAAGTAATTATAAAAATTATCATGGTGGAATAAAAAGTTACAAAAGTCATAATTTTATTGACTAAACCAATCGTAATTGGCAATTTAAATTTATCCCTTTAAAGTAAACTTCTTAAAGTCATTGGACTGTTTGAAATGAATGAATTATGTATAAGAATTTTTTTTCTTAAGGAAAAAGTTGTTCATCTGCATCCACAAGTCCTAAATCTATGATTATCATAATCGTGTATTATCATAAGAAATAAGTAAGAGTGCTATGTTTCAAGTTTCTATACCATCGGAAAGTGAATGAGAAATCGATTGGAAACTTTATAGCAAGGCAGGCAAACTTTTAAGACAGGTCCTTGTTACCCAGAATATTTTCAAAAGCTGCTCTTAGGTGTTGGGGTAGTTTACTAGCGTCCAGCTATTAGCAAACAAAACTTCAATTGAAGTGTTTGGATATCATGATCTATTATCAATTGAAAATCTTCAGAATGCTTCAAAAATTAAAATTATCGTGTTTGTGATATAAAACAACTATGTATTACAAATTTATTCACAGCTTATTGATTATAAGGCTATTATCATACGTACAATTACTTTAGTGGACTATGACATATATGCCTAAATAAATTATTATTAGTCATATAATTAATAAATTTATTTAGAAATAATTTAAATATTTTGATACAAACTGTTTGGTTCATCTAATATTTACTTTAAATCAATGTTTGTAAATAAAGAAAGAAAAAATAATTGGATTTTTTATACATTCCATTTTTCAGGTAATATTGTGATGTATAATAGTCTCCAGGACAAAAATTGAAAATTATTGTGTGTTACTTTCACTGATGGTCCGTTAATATAACGTTGACCAGAATTATTCTTTATATAATTGTCTAGTTTTCTTTATATTTTAAGATTGTCAGTGTAGATTAACATTAATTATAAGTCTTAATAAATGTATGATACCAAGAATTAGTTAAGATTTTTTAATAAAAGATGAAAATTATAGAAGAGATATATGACCTACAAAACATCATTTTGAAGTTTAATATTTTGTAAACGGTATTCAAAAATGGAAAATGTTACACCAAAGCCAATCTTATTTTAGAAGGAATATTGCAAATTGCTTTTATTATTTTGCCATGTATTAATCAAAATTTTCTCTGGAAAACTTATTTACAAAATTTCATGCATAAACATAAAATTGTAAAAAATTGAAGAACGTAACCGACAGACAGATGGGCGAATGAAGAAGGAACTTTTTCTTCGATACTGCCTAATTTTATTATTCAAACGCGAAAACAAATAAAAATAGCACTATTGCTATCGGTTGTTTGGTACGTTATATGTTTTAAAATTTAAATAAAACAGTAATACAGTGGGGTGTTTTCTATGTTATGTGTGTCAAAAGTAAACTGTGGTCGATTAATTTATCTATTTTTGATTCATTTATTAATAATTTTGCGTGTAATTCATCTGTATATCCCTAATTCCTTTAGTCGTGTTTTGGTAGTGGCATCGTGGCTATTTTTTTAATTGACTATTTTCTATACAAATTTATATTAAGATTTAATTAGATAATTACGTCAATAATTACAGATAATTAGATGATATGTACAATTTATGGATTTATACGTAGTTTGTTATCTCCTTACCTCTCTCCTCCTCCTCTCTCTTTATTCGTTACTAGGGGAAGGTGGTACAAAATGATCCCCCTAAGGAAAATAATCTGTAAAACGAGTGTATACAGCTTTTTCTTAAATTTAAAGTACTTAATAGGTAGCTATTCAATCGAACTACAAATTTAATAAGCATTGAATCGCATTAGCCATTAGGAATAATTTTTATCAACGTTTTTGTGAAAGTCTATTAAAGGATCATTTTGTACACCCCTGTGTCCAAAATGATCCCCAGGGTGCGGGTAAAATGATCCCCAAATAATTATACAAAATTCAAGCAAGAAATAAAATATTCAATAGTATTTATAGTGGTTTTATTGTAGATTCACTCTCAAAAATAACTGTTTGATTAATTATATAGTAAATTCTTAATTCTCATAAATCTCTGTAATTGTAATAGCACTTATATTAGTATTGATGCTTCTAAACAATTTTTACAATAACACTTATTGTAACTAGTATCATTGGCTTATCAGATATAATTATTTTCAAATAAAATATTTATCAAAAACGCTTTCTTAATATGTAATATCACTGGTTTTGCAGACTTAATAATGTTTCTAAATAAAATCTTAAACAAACAACTCTCTTAAAGAACTACTATCATTGACCTTACAGTATTATTATTATCACAATCAAGCAATGCTCTCTTATTAACTAGGGCGATTGGTTTTACAGTCTTAATTGTTTCAAAAGACATTATTAATCAAATAAAGCTCTCTTCATAGCTAGTATCATTTATTTTGCAGTCTTCGTTGTTTTCAAATAGTTTAAGCTACGCTCTCTTGAGTATATGGTATCTAGTTTTACAGTCTCAATTGTTTCCTAACAGAAGCGAAACGATCATTGGCACAAAAGTCACATGTGAACTCGTCAGCGTCATCAGGATTAACACCAGCGCAAGCGTCGTGGCCCCATCTTAAGCAAACACAACACTTGATCCACCCTTCCCCTTTATTATTATTCAAAAACATCTCATTACAGAACAAACACTCAGCATCATTTTCGTCTTCTGAAGATGATTCACTTACTGCACATTTGCTCCTTTTAGGTTTTGGTCTTTTGCATTTTTCGGCAACGTTTTCTTTTTCCTTTCTTTTTCCTCTTTTCTCTTTCGTTGTTTTGGAATTTATCTTAGTTAAAGACTTTTTATTGTCATTGCGTCTATTTTTCTTGGATTCTTTCTCAATTTTTTTATTCATTTCTTCTTCTAAAAAATTTTTATAAGGTGTGCTTGTAAGAATCGTTGTTGAAATCCGAGCTTTGATAATTTTTTTACGTTCACCTGTCAATTTAGGCATAGGTCGAATCTGACGTGGAGGAATGCTAAAAGATGTGGATGCAATTGGTGATTTAGAGGGATCTACGTCCGAAGTATCACAAGAAGCCAATTGGGCAGTTGTTGGAAGAGATGGCATTACAGTTTTTTCACAATCTGCTTGAGATGATTTTCTCATACCTTCATCGGAAACCTGAATCGTAATAGATGCTACACTTCCGGAAGGAAGCGTTTCCAAATATTCGTTGTTCTCTCCTTGTCCACAGGGTGCACAGATTGGTAAGATAAAAGGTGACACAGTACGAGGGATGGTTGGTTCCTCAACTGGAACACATGTCGATAAATCGGCACGAAGAACAGGAGTCCTGGGAGTACTTGGTCGCTGTACGTTGTCATCGAAAACTTGAATTCTATCAGATGCTGTATTTATTAATGGGCGGGGCTCCAAGATTTCATTTCTTCTTTCTTGATTAGTCGTATTAGCAGCAACGAAATCTACGTCAGTAAAAACATCAGGATTGAGCGGCCATATTCCACATTTTTGAAATCCTTTTATAATATTTAAAGGTACAGCAGCTTTTAAATACGCTTCTCCAAAAAATTTACCTATTTGAAAAACTGTGACTACTCGACCAGCATTAATATTCATCCACTTTTCTAAAGCCTGGTTGTGGTACACACTTAGCGGAAACATTACAGCAACATCAAGTGGTTGAAGTTTGTGCGTGCAGTGTGGGGGTAAGCACAAAATTGTGACGTGATTTTCTTTTGCTTTTATTATGACGCCTAAATTTCTTGTATGAGAAAGATGGCCATCTAGTACCAGAAGAATGGGATCTTCTGCTGATGGTTTAGTATAGGCCAAAAAATGGTCAAACCATAGAGAGAAGACCTCAATATTCATCCAACCGGACGGATTGCAAGCGTACACGGAGCCTGGTGGAGTCCCATCCATTAATTCTAATTTCATTCGCAAACGGCGAAAAATTAACATTGGTGGTATGAAGTTTCCTCCAGCTGATCCGCAAATAACCGCTGTAGTTGATTCACCTCTCTCAGCAGACGTTATTCTTGCTACTTGCTTGCGCCCTTTTTTGGCAAAAATTTTCGTATTTTTAGTTGGGACGGTGTTTAAACTAGTCTCATCGACATTAAAAATGCGATGAGGAGGAAATGAATGCTTGTCATGAATTTTTTGTAAATTATTGTAAAATTTATCAACAATCGGCTTATTAAAAGCCCGAGCTCGTGCCGCTGACGTTGACTCCGGAGCTCGTAGAGTAATATCGGGATGTCTTTGTCGAAACCCTCTTAGCCAGTCTTTACCAGCTTTACGAGACGTAGTAGAAAACGGATGTTTGATTCGGTTTCTTTCAGCTATCTCAAAAGCAAATTTAAGAACGTCATCAACTGTAAAACCGTACATAGTCTCTTCATTATCTTTAATATGTTGTACAAGTTCCAACTCCTGGTCATCTGTGAATACCTTTTTTATACTCCCCAACATTTTGGTACCTCCCACAGCGTGAATGTTTTTTCCTTTCACTCTTCTTTTGAGTGCCATAAGTGGAACTGAGAATTGTTTGGAGGCGGTTTTATATGGCATACCCTGTTTTACGGCATCTATGGCTTTAATCATAGTGTTTTCATCCCAGTTCTGGCGTGTGGTTTTTCGAATGTAATTTCGTGGCATGACTTCTAAAAGTAAAAAAAACATTAACGACTATCGCACATTTTAAGATGCAAAATAAAGATAAATTTAATAATATTATAAATTTATGGATTATAAAAACTTATTCTAACATTATATTCTGACACAATATGTGGATTATATTCATTCATTTAAGTTATAATTACGCATACAATACATAATATTTAAAAAATCCAAGAAAATGTGTATTAAAAGTTAATTGAACATGATTGGAAGTAGATAGGCATGGAGCAAAATGATCCTGGGATCATTTTGCCCACTCCATACAGGGATCATTTTGCCCCAAATGCCTTATTAACGAAAAACATCGGAACATAACCTATGTTGTTCGATTATTGTAATGAACGACGGTTAATTCTACTGCTAATTGATAACAGAAACTGAGACAAACACACATGTCACATCATATATACGTAGACTAAAGCTACATAAGGTCAAATAATGGCTTACCTTAGATTGAGCACATTAATTTTAAATATTTTGTGGTCAAATCTTTTCTACTGCAAATGACGCCACAACACTGACAGAGAATGTATGGCTTAACCATACGAACACGAAATTCTCTTAAAATATTCTAGATGGCGCTATAAAATCGATATAATAGCCGGGGATCATTTCACCTTGAGGGATCATTTTGTACCACCTTCCCCTATATACTTACAAATCGAGGTTTAGATCGCCAAAGAAAGTTCACTTCGCCTATACTATGTTGTAGCGTTAAGCGTTAGTATGTGCATTACTTATCAGACATATGGTGTTTAATAACCAACGTTTCGTATGTTTATAATTTTCTTGCTAAATCCCTAAATTATATGTTATTTGGAATAGCAGATCATATATTCTCGTCAAATATCTGCATTATCAAATAAATAACGCGAGAATTATGGTATATGCCAATTGTATCGTATCACCGTTGTAATACTCATTATTTTCATTATCATCATGCAAAGCGCATTTTCATGAATATTGTCGTTTATATTAATATTTTTCGGTCTTACAACTAACATATTTTTTCCAACATTCCTATATCATTTTTTCTTGTAAGGTTCGGTTTATTTTTTAGGGTTCTAAACTCCGAAAGTTCCTACGAAAAACAATTTGTTTCTGTATCATTAATATTTGCTTTTCTCTGAATTTGTGATCTTAACTTATGAAAACATAAATTGTAAACAAACGAAGTAAGGCGCTTAACAAAATGAATGGAATTTAACTTGGCCGAAAGAGTTTTGAGTGATGAGAAATATTCTCAAATTTATACGAATGTACTAGGATAGTTCAATGCGTATGTTTATAACAACACACATATACACACACAAACAACGCACGTATATAAGACCGCTCGCACGCACGCTCGCATATCCGTACGCACGCACGATGCACCCACTCACGTATGCATGTACGTACGCACTCACGTTCTCACGCACGCACGCACACATACACGCACGCACACACACACGCACGCACGGGTTTGATACTCATTGCAATAAAATGTTGCAAAGCAGGTAATTTAAAAAGTATGCAGCTGATAAATATACAGTAAATGAGAAACCAAAATTATGCATTTTATGATTAATAACTTAGTGTAGAACGTAGCAGAAATAATAATATGCAATCTTCAAAAACCTTAACCTTGCATAGATAATTGGCGCTAATGCAAACCTTCAACTTGCCGATTTTCAATGAAAATATGGAAAAATGGTTCAAGTTTCACGAGTCACTTAACGCAAATATATATAATAACCTTAATTTTTATTACTACATTGCAACGCGTGCAACATTTGGTAAATAAGGTTACAGACGGTGCTTTAAAAGTTATTGCAGGTGTTGTACCTACCAACGAAACGTTTGCTATAATTTGGGATATTTATAGATAATTGACTATTTAAATTTAGTTTTAAAATAATAGCATTAACTTGCATTAGGGATGCTTTATTCGAATAATATTTTCGATTCAAAAGGTGGTAAAAATGCGGGAAATGCGGCAAATAATGCGGAAAATCTGAACTTCTTTATCAAGAAATGTTCAGCATCAGTTTCACTGTTTCAACAACTTAAGTTCGTTGACTTGACGAATTTGATTCTTTTGCATCGTGCTTCAAGAAGGATCGACCCATAAACGGTACAGGCTTGTGAGTTGTCAATTTGATGTTCCCACCTGTAGCAATTTAGCATAATTTATGCAGGATCAAGTTAAAATTTTAGAACGTTCGAATAAATTGAATTCAGTTCGAACTTTGAACTCGAGTGACAATAAATCGTCGAGCTGAAACAATTCGCATATAAGGTAAGAAAAGGAAAGTTATCGTGTTGTCTATACAAACATCCAAAAGACATTTTTATGTATTTTTACATCTTCCGCTAACTGTATTCTAAGGTATATCAAAATATTATGTAATATTTTACTGAAAAGATAGTTATGTGAGGTCACGTGGTTAACACATAAAATCTATGAGTATGAAGAGCATTTCACATATATAGGTGAATATTTATTCTAATATTGTAAAATCTAGTGGCTCACGAAATCAAAATGTCAATGAATTATTTTCAAATTAGAGTTTTCTTAAATATTTCTTTGGGCATTTTAATGTCACGTTTTTATTCCAAAAGGTCCATTTATCAGAACATAAGCTATGTTTTTTTCTTTCTTTAACGACACGATATTAATGACAATTTTTTTGCATGCATGCCAAACATGAACAGTACTTTAATGAAATATATTAAACATAATATCTATTTTGTAAAAACAGCTTACTGGTTATTTTATGCTTAAAGATATTAGAAATCAAAATTATTGCCCGTTTATTACATTATTCTCTTCATTTAAATACTGTTATTACAGAAATAGTAACCATTAAACCGTACATAATTTAAACTTCTTGGCCATTGATATTATACAATTACGAAAGGATTTAACCATTCAAAAAATAAATGTTATGATTACAAGTGCTAAAATTTGTTATGATTTATTTATTTTCTAAAACTGAACCTCAAAACTTAATGCTACGTATTTAGCTCAGGATTTTAAACATATTTATACGAGGTAGTGATAGGATAGGATATGGGGCCATTCTCCGTTTGTGAAAAATTTGACTTCAAAGTAAAGTGCAATATGTGCATACCTTCTTGTTGTTAAACTGTGTGTTTATAAGATAAAAAAAGTATAGAAAATTTCAACAAATTCGAAAGACAACAAAAATGTTATAATTTGTGCGCGTCCCGATACGCACTAGAACGGTTCTGATTCATGATATTTCATTTCGATTATACCGCTTTTAATCTACATATCTGAAATATTATTTAACCTTCATAAAATCAACAAAGGTATTGTTCCTAACAAATGTTTTAATAGCCAATCAAAAATATTGTTAATATTTGAATTCGCGGAGAACCGCATTATAGAAATCAATTTATATTTTTTGCCAAGTCAATATGTCTGATCTTGTATAATAGTAATAAACACATGGTGTGTGATTTGAGGTACATCATTAATTAACTATCTAAGTTCATTACAAAAAACACATTTTCATTTCCGAAATATGGTAGAGGAAAAACAGGAAGAATATGAGATCTCTTAACGTAGAAGTGTTACGTTTTTTTTTAGTAAACGATTTAAGACAGTATAGCTTTCAGCGTACTTATCAAATGATTAAGTATTCATGTTCAGCTTCATTAGGGTCCCAAATAGTTTAAAAAAAGTTGTTTCGGGAAAAATTGAGAACTACGTGTATATACTAGAAAATATATAATTTTAAATATATTTATTCATGTAAATAAAAAGTGTTATTTAATTATTTTTTATGTATACCACCTTAAACCTCTGATTTTGTACATGTGTTTTTTTAAAAAAGAAATAAATTTTACACTTTAAAAAACTACAGTGTATTCACATTATATTGTACCCAATATATTTGTACTAAAATCTTTAATTTAAACTATCTGGGGTACCTGGTTTTGCTTAGTTAGTTGATATGAGACTGAGTGGTAGTTGGAATAAAAAGATAAACTATGGAATATTAGAGACAAAACAACTTTATTGAAAACTATTCTAAATATTTTCAATGCTTCTTCATAAAAAACATTTTTAATTTTGTTATCCGGTTATATATATGTACAATTTTTCGAATTTCCTGCTCAAGCAGAATCTAAGTATAGTCGACCATGAGAAAATCAGGATTGTTTGAGGTTGGGGCCGCAATGTTTTAAAGTTTGTCCTTGCGATTTACCTATTTTTTTTAAAAATAGGAAGCTCAATTACAAAAAAGTGATTCGATAGTAATGAAAATTGTGTTTTCGTTTAAATTAATTTTAGTGTCAGAAAATGATTATCATTAATAGGGTCTCCTAAATATTTAAGTTAACCAAAAAACTTTGAAATATTTTAAATAACCTCATATCCCTCTAATTTTTTCAATCTTATACGAGTGCTTCTTGGATCTCTCAAATTATGATAATTAGTTATAAATAATTCACTACCAATGGTCTGTCTCCGATCATTGCTGAACATAAAGCTCTCCCAGTGCCCATATCATTGGAGGTAGTGGTATCATTGGAGGCGAGTGGGAGTAGCAGTGACTAACTAACCGCATCGCTGGCGCTACCGTCAATTATTGACATATGATATTTTAACTAAGTGATTCAAAACATAATTCTGGTCGCGATCGACGAGTTCCCGGAAATCGAGTCGGGGTTCGACCGGACACACAAAAAAGACAATTTAATTTTTTTGTATTGATTACAATGAAACAAAAGCTAAAGATATTTCCGAAATAAAAAAAACTCCGCAGTAGTTATCGTTATGTGGATTATGTCAATAAATCACTAATATTCTGGAAAAATATGTGGAATTTCCCTTTGCTTCCCGAAGGAAACGGATTTTTCATACCAACTACTTATAACCTTTTCGTCAAAAAGTTGTAAGTCATCCGTTTCCACGCTGCTATGCATGTACAATATAATATGTAATATAACATATGATGATTTTACATGACGCACTTATTTATTGAAAGTTTATGGAAGAAACTGTCTCGACCTTGTGAAATAAATGAAACATATTCCTACACACATAATAAAAACACAAGCCAAATAAAATTTCAAAGGAAGCGTTCTCATTTGTAACATATTGAGATACTGTTATTAATGACACACGCATTGCGCTTCGCGCTCTGTAAAATAGGTAAGAATTAAGATAAGAACATTGCTTGTTAGATGAAAAATATTAGAGTACAATCGAATTTATCAGAATGTATGAAGCAGCTTTAATTAAAGATTTATTTGTTAATTAAATAAATTTATTTCAAAATAGACGAAAAGTGGATCAGACTCATATTATAAGGGTTATATATGGTTTCATCTCCGTATTTATATTTAACATAACGTCGCCGCGCCGTTCTGTAACATTACGTTCATATTAAATGAAAATATTTGGACAAATAGTGGTAACACCCGACTGGAGTTATACTGTCGGACAAATACCAGTGACATCATATAATGGATAAATATTAATAAAAAGTCCTAAATTTTGTTTACATATGTCGTCTGAATTTGACGAAAATATGAGCAGTATTAAACATCAAGAAAATTTGTATATTGTAATAATACGGTTTATGATCTCTGGAAAACCGCAGTTGACAAGCATTAGAATCAACGTGAGACTTACCACGAATGAATCTAGGATGTAGGTGCAGACGTCAAAGCCTTAATAGGAATTTCTTGCAAAGACATACAGAGGAAATTTAGTTGTGGTGCGGTCAACGCACTGAATGATAATAAAGTATACCTCTATATATAATACTATATATAATAAAGTGTCGCTTCAATAAACTAGATAGTTAAATACTCAACATTTTTTCTAAAAATTTATAATTTATGATAGTGCGGGCATAACAATATATATATCTTTATATACATGCATACGTCCATGTCCAATTGCCAAGAAGTGAGCATCGACTTATTTATGATATTGTTTTTTTTATTCATTTCCGTTTATTTCTTCAAATGCTGTATGTTCTCTTTAATTCACTGTTTTAGGGACATATTTTTTAATATTTTTTATGCTCTAATCTGTCCACTTCTACAAAATTTATTAAAACACATAATCAGGTATGTTTTATATAGTATTACACATTTATGTGAAATTTGGTGGTGTGGACGATGGATTTAGGGAGGTTGACAATTCTGTGTGACGATAGTGCACCAAAAATTTCCTACTTGCTTACTGCTTTTTTGACACTGTAAATCAGCTCTAGGGAATATTAGGTTCTTGTTTGGTAAGTCCTTGATTTTAATACATTTTAAGTTTTAAGTTTATGTCAACAACCATCTCTGAGATATTTGACTTGCAAATTTGTCAATAAATGGAGAAACTTACTCAATATTTCGCTCACAGGTCACTAAACCCTTTCGAACATTAGATAAGAAATATAAACTTAAAATTTGTGAAGATATAGTGTACTTGATCCAATAAAAGAAGAAGTCCAAAGTCGGGGAATTGCTGGGTAGAAACACACATAAAATTTACCATAGTGCATATGCTAATATCTGTGGACTGTAATATTAAACTGCTAATTTGACCATTTTTTATTTGCCGATACATACCTCGATTTTATTTAAAACCATCTGCCATATTTATAAGAAAACCTACTACTAAATATTATGCATTAAATGTGGTACCGAAGCGAAGATTGCCCCGCTCATTATGTCCGTTCGGTTAGAGAATACCTAAAGTAAGTATATGCAATCTGATGGATTGGGCGCCATGGTTCAATTTTGTGGCAGCTCCGTTCTCCAGGTCTAAACAATTCCTTTTACTGGGATTGCATGGGATTGACTTGTTTTACTGGTGAAAGAGAAAGTTTATTCCAAAGTTGTGGAATATATCAATTTACGATGATGTGCACGATTAGTGAAGGGGTCGTTTTTGAGACGATGTCGTGCATATATTAATGTCGATAGCAGGCACTTCCATTAATTGTTTCAGTCTAGATAATGAAATTCTTACAATGCATCATTAGTTTCATTAAAACTTCTTGCATCTGTCGAGAATTTTAAAGTTGCGTCAGTATCTCTCCCACTTTTACTCCCCATAGCATCAGTTTCTACCTCGCCTTCCTCAAATTATATGGAGTCGCTGTCTGTCTCACTTTTACTCATATCCATTGACGTCTGTCTAATTCGAACTACATGAACCTGAAACCTAAATCTTGTCTATAGATATTGCATGCCATTTTCACTAAGTAAAGTTATATTAATTTAACATTGTTTTGTTTAGAAAAAAAATACATTTTTTTTAAAGTGAGATATAGAACACATTGTTCCATTCTAAAATTTTAATTAGATGCCACAACTTTTGCAATACATTGCCATGACAGTATCGATACATTGTTTTTTAGAATGTGAAAGGTCAAAATTAGCTAAAAACAGTTTATTCAAATAATTTCGAGAAAAAATTTAAACAAACATATTTTATTGTTATAACTATAGCAAATCCGGCTTTACTTAGTATTATTTTCAATAAAAATGTTTTGTAAGCAACCGCTACACAAATTAGAATAATCAAATTTGCAAATTTGTCGTGATAGTACCTAAAATGTCGTACAGGATGTCGATTTCAATATTTTTCAGTAAAGTACGCATAGCATAAAATCAAATCAGATTAGATTTTTATATTGTTCTCTGGGTAATTGTAAAGTGGCTTACGTCTTGTGTTACACTGGATGTTTTATTTTGGAACTATATATATATATATATATATATATATATATATATATATATTTATGTACGTATGCATATATATACACTTATATTGTTGACTTCATCGTGTATAAAATTTACCAAAATCCATTTAATTTAATGCGTTATATATTATGTATTATTATTTCTGTAATAATCTTGATATAAACAATAATTTAAATTTTATTTACTTTAAAAATTTTTCATAAGAAATTGAGATGTTAGACGTAAAATTATTTACAAGTTTACAATATCATATGACGGATTTAACAGTAATATATATTTTTAACAAGCTTAATACACGACGTAAAATCGCCGGAACTCTAGAAAGTGACAATGTTTCCTCAAAATTAATCGTCACGTCTCTGAAATTAGAAAGCGATCAGTATGATACGGGGAACTAAAAAAACCACTTACTATTACTTACAGTGAAAACAATGTGGCCAATAAAATACTTCGATTGCAACTCGTATTAAAATTACGTTTGAAATATAGGACAACCAAAGTCTAGCCAAAGGTCCATAAATGAAATTTCACAATAATTTCAAATAACAATACAAAATAATGCATAAGCCATTATCTACAAATTTGTTTATTACTATGAGAATGTAAATTATCTAAGAAAAACTTTTTATGACACAAACAATTATCAAATATGCCAGGATTACATGACGTAAAATTCATGTAATTCGGAAACGTATACATATGAATCAAAATAATAAAAAAATGTTATTGGACCAGCTAATTTTTTTTAAAGTCAACCCCTTCCTGCCCTCATCGTCACATCACTGAAATTAAATAATGGCCAGTCTGATAATTGGAACTAAAAAAAACCATTTATTATTTTTTACACCCAAAACCATGTGGCCAATAAAATCCTTCAACTACATCTCATATTTATATTAGATTTAATATATAGAACAAGCAACGTCTAGCCACAGGTCTATAAATGAAATTTCTCCCAAAATAATATATTATCTATTATCTACAAATTTATTTGTTACCATGAGGATGTAAATTATCCAATTATTTATATAACTACGAATGATAAAGTAATTCGAATGATAAATGATAAAACTATTAAAAAAATATCGGTTTACCACAAAATTTTTAAATTGCATCGCCTAAAAAATTTTCAATTATTTTATGTACATTAGTCAATTATGTTTTCGGTAATACGAAATTAAGAGCTTTGAATACCTTTTAGTGAATATGTATGCAAAACACAAAAACTCCCTTTCATTAATATTTACAAATAAAAAATTTTGACCTCTGTTAGGTATTCAAATCGCCGTCACCATTTATCGATGTATTATAAAGATTTAATATCCTGCTTTAATATCCTCTTCTTCGACGGTGATGTTAAATCTATCAAACCAGTCAGACTATTCTTGATATAATTTACGAAATATTAATATTTTTAACGTTTTCTGTACAAGTGATACCATCATTCAAGTAAAATTATTAAACAAGATTAGACTGAGCATTTAATTAAGATACTGAAAGAAGAATTAATACTACCCAACTTTAAAGACACAAAAATGTAGAGTATGAGTTAAGAAAGCAAGAAAGGAAATCATAGTTTCATCACAGTTACGATGGTGTAAAATGTTTGTAAATGAAATATCGATAAAATCTTATCACGCCATGAGTGTAATTGTTTCATGTAAAAGGATAACTGCGAATAATCCTTCAGTAATTTTCTCGTAACAGTATTTAAAGTAAAAGGATTACTGAATTTGGGAAAACCATTTTAATGAAGAGACTGTCAATTATATTCCAAACGTCATAATTTTGGTTTCAGTTATTCTTGTTTTTCTCATAACGAAAATTCCAAATAATATTTAAAATGTAACTAGCACACTAAGTGCATATAAGTTTTATTATCTGAAAGATATTTGCCATAAAGTCTTACATTAATCGCATATTCATCAACTTAAATTGTAATGTTCTTTATTAAGAAAAGGAGGAATCATGGCGTTTACTTGAAATAATAATTATATTAATTATTCTCCATTAATTTACAAGGAAACTGAGGAGGGATTTTAATTAGTCAAGATCACAATACTCTCGAACATCTACTAAAATAAATAGCGAGAAAATTTAAAATATGATCTAATTGATTAAAACGATTAATTAAATGGAATTACCAAATGAATCCTTTACAGTTTGTATTATTAAATGTTCGGAAATATTTTTACACTTAAGCAAAACCTAGGTGTAATAAATATTTAAACGATAGGTAATTAAGTTCTAATAATAATAATATTTTGAACTTCATCGAATCAGTCTTTGAATATTTTATTTTACTTTTAATAAGACCTAACTAAAATGTGAAATCAAGTAGCACTCTGCAATGGTTAATGAAAGAAAAATATAGTTTCAGGTGTCACAATGTAAATTCTGATTCTTGTTATCAAAAAATAATTTTCATAATAAGAACAATGATTTAATTTGATCCTCATTTAAAAAGCAAGCTTTGTCAATGTTGATGTCGATTTTCTCTGAATTATTTCTTTTACTAGCAAAATGATGGTAGTATTTTCAGCTTAAAAGTAAAAAGAAACTATGTAGAAAAATATATCTATGTGGATATGTGGTAAAATTACCAACAATTTTTAATATATATTTCACATTTAATTCTGACCCATACGTCTGAATTTGTATTACAATTGAATTGTATTACAATTGAATTTGTATTACAACTGAATTTGTATTAAAATTGCATTTATAATTTTCATGTCACGTTTAAAATATTTATTTTTGACGACATAACTATTACAAATTGAATATAGTATTTGAATATTTAGTATCGAACACTAAAAAAAATTCTCTACTAAACCTTTACCAGAAATGAATAAAAATGGAACAATATTGGCACTAGAAAACTTTTAAATGTTTTGTATCTTCATGTGACCGAAATCGTTATTACGCATATTTAATTTAAACATATTATACTCGAAAAATTTACTTTAAAATACGGCAAATGTTTACTCGAGTGGACAATTTCCACTTAGATGTCTCTCGTGCGACCGTCCCGAGGGCGTTAGCGCGGCCCATACTTACGCTAGTATACAAACCTCTTGAATATTTATGGGCCGAAAGACTAGCGTTGCTAAAGCGATGATGGAGCTGGCGGGCCTGTGAACGATACTATACGAGAAAATAGATTTATATTCAATATTGAAACGCGAATTTGGTATTCAAAACTTTGAGGCTTTGGAGGGGTTTTGTGATAAGTTTTGATGAAAGGAGAGTGATTATCGGTAGTTTTGTTTTGCCAATTTGCTTTATATGCGATGACAGTGCCAATTACAATTACAGCTATGGCGGGTTTTGACATAGCTATCAAAACGGGAAATAAGTAAGTGAATAATGTACTTCTTTACTAAAAAAAATAAACTTTGGTTAGGTTTTGGTATTGAATTAAATTAATAAATCATTTATAGTTATTTAATCATTGTAAAGTGCTACTTCCTACGATGTAAACAAAATTTTACTACGATGTAAACAAATACTTACTCTTTTTTCTTTACAGAGATTAATAATTTAATTCATTTTTCTCAATTTCAAATATCTCATGAAATTTACAGAATATATAGGAAATATTTTGGCTATTGTTCTTGTAGGTTATTGCGTAAGGATACATGATTTATATTTGTTTTTACTTAATCATTCAAGGATAGACAGGTTTAAATGTCTAATAGCAAACTACACCCGATTTTAAATAAAAACCAGCTTACTGTGTGGGCAGTGATACCCACCATCCTTTCAGTGCTGCTCTGAAGAAGGCTGTGGGATAGACGGCACACTCTCAATATTCTAAATTATATTCAGCTTAATATAGAGTGTCGATATTATATTACGGGGAGAAATTTTAAAAGAACTCCTTCCACCAGAATAGCCCATTGCTATAAAAGTGCCCAAAATGTCGGCAATATTCTCGGAACCCTCGACGAAGAGTTATATTTATATCATTCTCCTCTTGAGTGGACTTGCCGAGGATGTATGTATCCTAAGGGTCAAACCAGGGTTTTTCTAGGACAACCATAGGGCAATCTTCTAGATGCGTCCCACACTAGAGCCATTTTTCAAAATTCCTCTGATTCTAGATTGTAATGATATAACCGTAGAGTTTCAAGATAGGATGTACTGAGAAAAAATTCGACATTACTTACCTGAGAAGAACTCTTGGTGGAGTAGCACACTACAGGTTTTGTGGCGGGAGTACAGGAGGAAAAATTGTAACTACTAACTATCCGCGCTAAGAAACACGGAATGTATTGGGAAACAGTAGGCGGCTCATTGGGTGGCATTTGTATATACCCGGTTTAACTACAATAAAGTGGTTAAGCTTGCAAGGCGCCTCCATTTTCAAAACTTAGTGACTTATGTCGGTAATTTTGGTCTCTGGAGTGCCGCATACAGAAGAATGCGGAGTCCCTTGATTATCTTTATTTTCAGCATCCTCAAGATGATGGATGGCGGGTACATCGGAAATATTCAAGAGACTCTCAAATACCTTTTGGCATCTCTCGTCCTTAATGATGAAACTACAAAAGAACAGTGTACTAGAAATGCAGCGAACAGAGTTCCAGCTAGCAACTCTAATTCGAGGTTGCGTTATTCTGAGTCAGGCGACATTGTGAAGAATCCTAACTCGAACAAGGTTCCAAGTATTGATAGAATCGATAATAAGATTCTAAATGTATTTAAGATATCGCGGTGTATGGGTTACTTACGCTTTGTAACTGCGAAAACCACTTTCCGATGATATGAGAAGCTCAAAGTCATATCGAAAAGTATTTGGAAATCGTCTTGCGATCCAAAATTATATTGACCATTTGCGCTCCACGCAGTCTTCGAGACGTTACTTGAACGCATCTGGCGGCGTGTTTATTAAAACGACTATCTCATTTGCTAAAATCAGATAAATATTTCGGTGTTCGTCCCGGAATGTCCACATCCACTACAAAAGCTTAGTCTTGAGTTGACGCGTGCCCATACACATATGTTAATGCTATTTTCCTGGACGTTTCCGGCACGTTTAATAAAACTTGGTTTCAGCCATTTAGTCCTCACTAAGTTCTTGGAGAGTATCAGCGGATAATGAACAATTAGTTTTATGTTCGAGTTGTCCATTTTCAAGATGGCGATATAGTAGTACTGAAAACTTTTATCAGCGGTTCACTAGCTATATATTTTCAAAGATGCTAAGTAGAGAATCGACCACTTGGCGGTGTTTAACGGGATATGGCGCATTCCGTATCAGCTCATTTAGGTTTGTCCTATTTAGATTTGCGCTCGGTAGTAGATATAGGATACATTTGGGAATATTCCAAGGTGTAAGGTGGAATATCAAGAGTCCTTCGAAGGGTCCTGAGACTATTAGAGTGGAAGGTGGGAATAGTTACTGACGGCAACAGTTCGCTTTTCACGAATCGTTGCTCAACGATCGTTTTCATTTCTCCTATCATCTACTTCGCACCTACCGAATTGTATGATTTGGATTGCTACTAAAATATTTTGAACTGTAATTATTTTCTATACGAGTATAAAATAGACTTGAGCTATTTTGTTTTTAATTTATCTAATTCAACACTCTCCTTTAACAACGTGTCACGGAAATTAGTTGCTAAATTACCTAGTTGGATAATATTTGTTTCTTTAAATAAGTGATAAAGCTCTCAACTAATGAGGATATAAAAAGTTTTATTATTTGTCGACGATTTAAGCTAATATAAATAATGAATTATAGGATTCTGATGTTCAAATATTCCGATGCATACTTTTTTCACTAGACAGTAATGGGTTTAAAATTTTCTCAGTTATGTCTAACAATGAAAATCAATCTAAACCAAACAAAATTATGTTACTTGATTCGCAGATATTAATTGCTTTTAATTATACCCGCTGGGCTAAGACTTTAATTTATATGGCAGGAACTTCAGGACATTGGTAGAAATATTTTGTTATTTTAAGAGTAGTTAAATATTTATTCAATATACAAGTAAATACTTGTCTTCTTTAATTGAGTTTCAAACTAATTTCACAGTCATAAATATTTTTATACTACTAGACTACATGGAGTTCTAAATGGAGTTTACATTTTTCACCACTTCTTACAAAATACAGTCAAATTAATATTTGTCATGTACTTTCCTTGATATTTTCTTTTTAATATTTCTCTTAGAATTTTGTATCATAATTAAAAAAAAATATTATTTAATCATAATGATAATACAATTCAGTAAATTTTATATAGTAAACAATTAAAGCAATAGTTTCTCTCTAAAGTGATAGATTGAAACGATGTAAAAAATTTCGGTTATTTTATTGAATACTTATTGACAGTTGGTTTAATATGAATCAACAGACATTTAATTTATCGACTAAATGCGCTTTAAGTCAAAAAGGGGAGCCCTCCCATTGTATTATCTACAAAAGTGCTTTCAATATCGGGCAGTCAGGTAACTTTTATTACAGACTTTCAATCTACGTGATCTATGGTACATATACTCACCGTTTTCCTCTCAAATCTCCTGTTAAGACTTTATTTCGTATTAACATCACGTAGCGTAAATATTATACTTCCAACGTAGCTCGGGTCGCTGACGGTGTTCATGTAAATCGAAAGCTGACGGATAAAGGATAAGAGTTTCTAACTTCACGCCACGCTTTTTATTTATGCTTTTGGTGTAGAGAAGATTCGTTTGTACTTTGCACTAGAGACTTCTAAAGGCATAGTCAATAATATTAGTTTCGCTTCATTTTATATTGTGTAATATGGTAAGTTTTCGCACAAATCTGCTTAGATCAGACCCAAACTGCGATATCCTAAATTTTATATTGGGTTATGGGTTCACAGATAATATCATTAGATATGTTTTCAAAAACATAATCATAATGTTTGAACCTTCATTTGGTTTTCCATACAAAGTTTAAACCGCCATAGTTACTTCAATTTTATTTATTTCTTTTTGCAGGGAAATGTAGTCGAATTAATTAAAATCAGAAGATTTATTTACCATCTTTTATTGAAGTTCCGTCTCATACATCAATGTGGAGATGAATTTTTTTTTCTTTAATGTAGTCGAGTGAAGCATTTTGCAGTGCCACTTTTTAACCATGTACAATTGTCAAAAATATAAAAAAATATTTCGGTCGGCATGCAGTAATAATTTTTAAGATATAAACGCACATAAGTTATTTTCTTTCCGCTTGTCATATCAATATCTATAAGGAGTTTAATTGAGATGGGTAAACTTATTGTATTCCTGTGTTTCAAATCTTTTGCAGTGCGGGTTCTGCTTGCACTTAAATACTTTATTTAGACTATCTATTTAAATATACTCGTGAATTAAAAGTTTCGCCTCATTTGCTTATACAAGGGGTTAAAGCAAATAATTCTTCACTTTGTCTTTACAATATACAATTTATTTGTATTTCATTTAAGTTCTTGAGATTTAATTGCTTCTGGATTTTATATATCTTGTGTCCCTACTTATTTTTACTATTTATATTTTTAGAACAAGAGTTATTTGATTCAAATGACTTTTCCAGAAAATATTTTTTTCAGAAACAAATATAAACTTTATAATAAAAAAGTCAAAGTTAAAACTTTTGTCTTAACTATGACTGATTTTCTTAAATCACAGGTAACTTTTTCTATTCCAAGTAATTGATGCTCGCGACTACACAATAATAAGAGTTTGCGTTTCTATGTGGCGGAAAGTTAGTGTTGTATTTTTGTCGTCAAGCACGCTTATCGCTTAAGATTTTAGACTCCGCCCTAATAAATTTCGAGAAACTGTAATGAATATCTAAACAGACGCATTTTGTTCGAATAAACAGCATTCATTCTAACATTTTTAATAGATTATGACTGATGATAATGATAGGAAAATATTTAATTAATTGTTCCTTTATTATGAGATCATAAAATATTTTTTGTTAAGAATCGTAACTTGTAATTCTTTGGTGTATAACAATTTTTTACTTAACTACACAAAATAGGGAGTATATGCAGTATTCATTTATGTAATAATTTGAGTCTTATTCCCTCATAGCGATGAATAAACGACAGCGGCTCTGTTAGGCTTATGAACTGAAGTACCGTGAGACTCTAGCATGCTAACACAGGCTATATGATATTGTAAAAAAATCTAAATATTGCCCGTAATATTTAAATTTTAATACCAATAATACACAGTATTCAGGATATGATGATAACAATAAAATAATAAGAAATATTATCTGTAGAGTATTCATTTTAACAACTAATTATGGTATTATAATCAAGAACTCGTTTAGGGGATACCAAAATACATAATAAAGTAGTTATTTATTACGGGACAGAAAAGTAAGACAGATAAAAAATAAATAGCCTATTAAGAATCAATGGGTGGACACTTATGATTTTAGACAGAAAATTATGTTTAAAAAATCATAACCATAAATGATGCTGTCAGCCGTCAACACTTATAATTTAGTCATTTGTTTGCGCACAATTCCCTGGAGTGTGAGGACAGTGATGTATGTCAAACGACGTGGGAATAAGTCAGCGAATGAATAACTCGGACGAGCATGCACGCCAGGGCACACTTCGTTGCGGAAAGACGTCTCTTTGCCCTTTTTTAATTTAGAATTTAGAAAATATTATAATGATTTTGCCTTTTTGATAACAGGATTTTCATTTTGTTTTTGTAAATTTAAGTATTTAATTATTTAGATACTTAAAATAAAATTAGCCTGTATTCAAGAGTTAGAACAGA
Organism: Druceiella hillmani; assembly: GCA_039881145.1. NCBI lineage: Eukaryota > Metazoa > Arthropoda > Insecta > Lepidoptera > Hepialidae > Druceiella > Druceiella hillmani. The sequence continues at coordinate 25,527,390 of JAYKKI010000007.1, forward strand.
TTTGTCACATACTGTCCTAAGTGGCCCCCGATTTAATATTTCATTAAAATCAGTTCATTCTAGAATAAGATATTTCATATTTGCAAATTTATTTCCTCTGCTTCCTGACAGACTTTTCAATTCTAGTGCCAATTTAAAGTACATAAATTTTCTTGTAATGGCAACAATGTATTAAGGTCGAAATTAGAGAATATTGTACAGTTAGAGTTTTAATCACACCTATAATATAAATCTTCCTTTTTTTCTTTGCGGTTAAATTTTTTCACACAGGCCTCTTCGTATATTTTTAATTATATATTTCTCATCAATACGTAAGAATTAATTTTGATCCGTAATTTGTTACCCTGTTGGTTGAGTAGTAGCTTGAAATAAAACAAACTGTGAATTCTGAAAGTATTTATTGATAATAGAAAGAATATAAATATTTAAAGGATAATTTTCTATCAGTATTATTAAATATAATGACAGATTATATAATGTTTACCGTGATATGAGATTTTCTATTTAGGAAAGCAGATTTAGTGAATTCATCGATTTTGACTGGAAGCTGAAAGGACATATTGGATAACATATGTCAAAAAAATTCACTTAATTCTATGGGGATATGCCACCAGAATTTTTGTACTAGATTTTCGTGACAAAAGTGTCTATCGCATTACACTGCAAAACGTCCATACTAATATTACTTAAAAGAAAAAATTCATTACTAACACCAGAAGATAAGAAAACATCATGTCAAGAACTATTAATTCTTTCTCACTTTATTTCACTGATGTGTTTTGCGTAATGGCAAATATTTGTAAAATATATTTTCTTTTTATTCTTCGTCGCTTAATTAGCTGAACTCGCCTACATTTTGCTTTTACTGAGTTTGACATAAAATGAACAGGAACACTAAATAAAAGTATTTCAGAGAATATAACTTCACAAAAAAAGCTTATCATTCAATTCGATACTCTGCCTTACATTTCGGTGGCTATGTGGAAAAAAGTATTTTTTTTACAGAAAATAACTTTTTGTTTTGAAGGTAATGGATTGACTTTACTTTTTGTTCATCCGTTGTTTGCATAAACAAAAAAATCACATGATTTACCGATTCTGGAGCTTACGAGGTATAACGACTCATGAGAAAAACGATCGTTTTGTAAATTCAAACCGTATATTTTTTCAAAGATTGCCCTTGTGCTTTATCGATAGTCATAGCCAACGTAACGCGTATTGGAAATTGAAGTCGTTTTTAACTCGAATTCCATGTCGGACGGAATGAGTGATGTTCGTAGAAGTAGTAGGTCTTTACCTTTGTGAGGTCTGTTCCTGCAAATATATTGTTCATAAATTTTTTAACTACTAATCGTGTGCCATTGCATAACTTTGGATGATTGATGTTTCGGAGTAATTTAATTGCACTCGCTATTTTCGCATTCAATATGTGTGACAATAATCAGGGACCATTGAGGGGATTAAACAATTCCGTTGGAAAATTCACGTTTCACTTTATTTCACCATTGGAGTCAATGGATTTGTATTTCACTGTATTCTGTTTAAAATTATGTTGCTCATATCGTGTACGTCAACATTTTAGCCTCCAGAGTGGCTCTTCCGCTCAACCATGTATGATTTCGATAATTTGTTTCGATGTTTTGAAAAACCTGGCCTACTAATTTTTCTTTTGAATTCATGATGTTGCAGAAATTAGATAAAAAAGTGATTTTAAAAAAATTGTGATAAAAAAAATGTTTTGATAAAAACTCGCGCATGTTCGAATGCGACGTTGCGTTTATGTCAAAATTTCAAGTTATAGTTGGGAAGGTAATTTTTCAAAAAAAAGATAAATTCTAATAAAAACACGCGCATGTTCGTATGCAATGCTGTGTCGAAATTTGAAATCAATCAACTGGCTACTTTTCGAGTTTTGCGAGCTTAAACATATGCAGGCTGAATTTTTGTGTACAATGATTTCACTAACGTGTTTTTCGTAATGCCAAATAATTGTAAAACATGTTTTCTTTTAACTTTTATTGTTATCCCTTTTCAGTACATGTTTAGTCTGGCCAATCAAGTAACAATTCGATTGATATTTATATAGAATTAATTACCGCAATGTGTATTTTCGTGCTTAAACTTATTAATAGCTAAAATACATAAATCCATAGCCATGGTTATTAGTTATTTATTATCACTTTAGTTCTAAAAGTCAAATTTGTAAATTTATATTTTAATCATGCATTTTATTTTTTTTTCACCCCATATCAAACATCTCATAGTAAAAATCATCGTCTCATGTCAAATCATCTTTACTGAAATTATGCGATACTGAGCATAGCAATTTTTGGGCCTGGTAATAAGGATATGTTAAGACAGATCACACAGGAAACCAATGGAAAATTTCAAAAATAAATACCAAAATGTAAAGTATACTAAACAAAGACACTGACAATGATTTTTAGTATTCATTACTTCTACAACTATAATTTTTTTCATGCTTTTCAGGAAAAAAAGTGAAATAACTACCCTTATAACTTCTTCACCTCCGTCTATTCGTTGTTCTGTCAGATGTGTTAGAAATTTTGCAAGTAGCTGCTTCCTACGGATATTTCAATCAGTATGTAGCATATATTTATTATAAATAACGTACCTGCACGTATGTCTATGTAAAGCGCAGACATTTTTTTTTCGCATCCTGACGAGCCTGTGTTACATTAAATAGGTTTCTTGAAATGAAATTGAGGGTTTTTTATCATTTTCACTTTCAGGCATCGTTTATATGAAGCTTCATTGATTTTCAAAGTGACGTCAAATATGCATGTTTCAACAAATTTTCAATGGCTTTTATCTAGTTATATAAAATACTTCTGGTGTTTTTAGTAACGTATAACTGTCTACGTATAACTGTATCTTCTAGATAGTACCATTTTGACAAAGTGTTCTAAAAATCTTTAGTGAGGTGTTCTGGTTACATGGATACAAATTTTGTTAATATTGGCAATTTAGTAATAACCTTTCATATTCCAATATGAACATTTCTTAATTTTGATGGAAAATAGATTCAATTTATATTTTATGGATTATCATCTCATATATATATATATATATATATATATGTATATATATATATATATATATATATATATATATATATATATATATATATATATATATATACCTGTCAGCTTCGACGCGCAACTGCAGTTCACTCCTGAGTACGATTGTCTTGGAATGTGTAACATAGGTAACACTGTGAATAAATATAAATAACAATCAATGTATGTAACAAGTAAAAGTTATTTACTAAAGTACGTTGTCTTTTTTATTTCTATTGTAAATGTTTGAAAACTGTATTTTTTGTGATATTTTTCCTTTGCATTAATCTCATACTCCTAAAATTAATAGACATACAAATAATTTTGAAATATATAGATAATATTACAGATACATGTATCCACAGAACTTGTATCACTTGTATCAATTTATATACAGAAAATTATATACAGAAAAATAGCACGAATTGGAGAAAAGGGACAAATTGCCTTTGCACTGCTTTAATTTAGGTAGTCCTTAAAACTTACTTATTCTTCTAATTTGGTAATTTCATAAATTCTTAAAAAATATATATTGCATTTTGAAAACCTATTTATTAGTATTATAAATTGGAAACCAAAAATTATATTATTAAAATTCAATGTGACTCGTGAAATGATTCCCTTTACCTATAGCTAGAATATTAAAATATGCATTTAAATTAGTTTGCACTAGATGGTTCATTTTACTTATAGCCAGGACGTTAAAATGTGCAATCAATTAGTTTGAATTAGATAATATAAGCAAGTTACTGCTTTAAGTCAGGATGTTATCGATACATATTTATTCTTCATAATTGTTAACTAAACTAATACTTGCAAAACATATTGTATTCTGTTATGGATGCTGCTTTTCCTTAAAAACTCTCCTCTTTGCTTGGCTTTTATATTAAGTCAAGTTGGCAAAGTTGATTTCCTGTTGCTTAAAGAAACAAATAAAGTACACATTTGTTTACATATTTAGAAAGAAGAAATTACATTCGTGCAAACAGATAAATTCTGAATTCTATTTTGATCAGAAACGTGTACATTTGATTGTACTCCCCCATTCGTTAATAATATCACAAGCATTATCTTTCTCGGCGACAGAGTCCCAAGCATTTTTTTTCATCTTCACACTTGCTCCTTCAGTGCGTTTATTTTCATTTGCATCTTTTTAAGGGTCCAATATCTGTGTTGTGTCTTTTTCTTGTACCCACTTTACTGTTTTGTTGGTAAAAGCAATTATTTTAAACAAAAAGACGACGCCTGCAGCTTTAGTATATAATCTGTGCTTACAACTGTTAATAAATAATTCTATATGTCAAGATCTACCTCAAAGTAGCAAACGATTGATGCGAAGTACGTATTGCGCAGGTGAAAGTATTAAATAAAACTTAAATATCCAATCGGCTAATCTTTAATTATCCAAACTCGATTAGTTCACACTAATTTATTGTTTGTCTATTGAACCGTCGCAGACATAACACAACGATTCATATTAATCTAGACTTACGTAATGACGACTTTATTTCGTATGCTCTGAACTTATGATTTTACTCCTCATGAAAGTTTATATCGGGTGCTATATGTGAAAATCAATTCCTAAAAAGTAAACTCTAAAAAAATTTTATTTACAAATGAAAAATGATTCTCCACAAGGGCAAAAAAAATGAAAATAAATAAATTATTCTCCACAAGGGCAAAAAAAAATAACACAAATTCCAGATATAAATTTTTTTTCAATTTCTGCTTTCAAATATACTGCCACAGTCTGCACTATATTTTTAAATCTTTATCACTTGTATAATTGATGAACCGTTTAATGGATTTTGATATATTTAAAGTCTAACAAGTGCCAGAAACTATCAGTTACCGTAAATTAATGATCGAAAATAAGCATTGTGTTTCTTAAGAAAATTTTGATTACGTACTTCGAAAAAATTGTGTAATTATTTATAATAACTAAACTACTAAGATAACAATAAAATGTAATAGGTGCAAAGATAATGAACAGGGACAGAGTAAAAATTACGCCAATAATGGCTACCTATGGAGACTCTCAGTACGCACATACACGAATAATGCATGCTCATAATCAAAAGAACTACCAGAATGGCAAAAATAATTTCTAGTGTTAAATATAATATTCTCATTTTAGTAATATATTCTTATTTCAGTAATTCCATGCAAGGTATAAAAAGAGAAACTAGTTTTAGGAAAGCGTTTTGGATTCAATACGCTGTATCATTATAACGCCTATACAATATTTATTCCTCGCTAATAAGACGACTCTTAGACTCTATACACATATATATATATATATATATATATATATATATATATATATATATATATATATATATATATTATATGTGTATATATATATATATATATATATATATAGAAATCTTGTTTCTAAAGCGGTTAATGAAACAGAAAAAAATATTAAGATTGGTCGTATCACCTAATACTTTGATATTCAACGTAAATGGACGATATACTCGTATAAGGGAACATTGAAAGATGTTCATGCGCGTTCGAGACAGGTTAAATTAATTATGACATCGTCTTCTCATAAAAGACAGTGAAGAATATAAAGGAGCTATAGCAAGTGTGGGGAGCGAAAAGTGACTCAAAATTCATGCTTAGTGAATTATAAATGCAAGATTTAAAAATTTTTAAAAATTGCGTAATCGAGGCAATTTTCATCAGACTGGATAATACATTCACTTCAAAAATAATACTTAATATGGTTCATAAACTTAATCTCGTCTTAAATAATTGTAAGAAAAAATTTAAACATGATAGGGTATTTATTTTTAAAATTATTTATTTATTAAACAGATACTACATTTTACACGCGGATCCCGATGCGCTGCCTTCGTTGTGACATCCGTAACGTTTAGTGATTGCACCCGTACTGGGACATGTTTAAAAATGTGAACACAGATCATTAATTTGCGCACTTTGGGTTATATTTATCATATTACTATATATATGATAATATGATAAGTGTTACAAAAGTGCGCAAATTAATGATCTGTGTTTATAAATATTATAAATATTACTAATAAATATTCAAGATAATGGCTGAAACTTCACGGAAATTCATTTAGTAAAACTCACATTGTAAGTGAACAGACAGAAAAGAGATGAATGGTAGATATTTTAGAGAATACGGTTTTCTTAAATGTTAGGTATAGTATAGTTTTATAAAGTACACTCATGTACACTCAGGTCTTTTATATGCTATAAAATTAAAAATTTCATTCAAGTAATAAGTCATAGAAATTCAAAGAGGTCCATTGAAATTTACCAACAAACACGTAAATGAGCAAATATTACTACTATGTGCTGTACAATGTTTCAATTCAATAATTATATCGATACATTAGGCCACATTTCAGAATACTCCACAGTGACCGTAATCGCGATCCAAAATATTCAATGGATTTGATACGATGTGACCTTTACAGGTAACGAACGATAGTTAGAGGACTCGGTTTTGGATTGTTAATTAAAGGATTTACAAATAAAATATTCATTCACTTACATTTAATCATTTATTTTCTCCCAATATGTATCGAAAAAAGCGTTAGTTAGTGACGACGGGCTTTACTGGTCAGTTCAGTTGGCTGTAGTTGATTTGTGTGTAGGTACTCAGTAGTTGAGTTGGACTATGGCTCATAAATATGTATGGTGGTTTAATTTATCGCTGATCCCTATTTATTAAGGATTCATGTAAATACGACGTTGTTAGTTATAGATTTTAGGTACAAGCTTATAACAAAATAAAATCACAGACCTCACCTTTCCAATTAAATAAATTGCTTTTGAAATTTATATTATCGCGACAAATTTAGTGTCAACAACACAGGTTTTTTTTATAAATATATATTTATTTTTATTTATAAATATATATAATTGTATTTATTATACAAATAGGACCAGAAAAGAGAAAGAAAAATGAACTGTTACCATTTAGATTACCCCTAGCATATCTTGAAATTATAAAGAAAATCTTAGCTCCCAAAAAGCTAAATAAATTTTTTGCCCAATTTTTGTTTAACGATTAAAATTATCATCACATTTAATAACCTTGTTTGTTAAAAAACGTACACTTTTCTTTGCGTACTATGCAAACATCAGCGACTTCCTTAAATTTCCCGATCTCTTGAACAACGACGCAAAATAAATTTTTAAGATTTCTCCTAAGCACCGTGGGCAACGCCGCAGGTCATTATTAAGCTTTTAAATCAGAAGTTGTTCTTTTGTTAGGCTACTTTAAAATACTGTTCAAAATTCGTATTCATGTCGAAGTATAAAGGAGAAGAAGTTTAGTGGTCGCAAGGGGGTGAAATCTTATGTAAATTTCAAGATAACAAAATAGATAAACACTAGACACAATTTATATTGAATATATCTGGCGTTAATTTTGTATAAATTCATTTTTCATAATTAAATGAAACTTCGTGATGTAGTATTATTTCTACTTTCTTTAAGTTCTTTACCGCGACCTAGGTTTCGTTGTATTACAACATCTTTAGGTGGGAAAGATTCAACTTTCTAATAGCCCACCTGAAGATGTTGTAATACAACGAAACCTAGGTATTGGTAAAGAACTTAAAGAAAGTAGAAATAATATTATATCACGTAGTTTCATTTAATTGTGGATAATTAATATTAATAAAATGCTTTATCTACCATACTAGTAGGCGCGGTTAGTTGAATGGTGTAACTTATACATTCATATAACTATTATATGTTTTTGCGATTATGGACCTATGAGAACCGTAATATTTTTTATTTATAATAAAAAAATATTACGGTTCTAATATACAAAAAACTTCTCTCCCTCTTTCTTGCTCTCTCTCTCTCTCTCTCTCTCTAAAAAGTTCCTAATGAGTATCTTGATATCCCACCAAAAGCTCAGCTTACTTTTTTATTTTTTGTTTAAATTTTCGTATTGAAATTTTTATTTATACTTGTTGCGATTTCACGATAACGATTGTTAGAAAATATTAATTTTATACTGAAAATAAAAGGCCACCTCAATGCCAAATTTTGGAAGTTTTTGGTAACTTATGCAAACGTCCCTGTAGGGTTGTGATTGCGCTTGATCACTTTCGCCCTTTGAAGATTAGTAGTCGAGCACTATGAAATCAATATAGACACCTATTTACAAAATATGCTCTTGATCGTTGTACGTATATTTAAAGATGGCATCCGGAACAGCATTCCTGCACGAAATTTTGATCCTCACGCAGGATATCGTTAATATGTCTCTCACATACTGATACAGGAAGCAAACATAAAGTAGATAAATTAATTTTTTATGTCGATTTCGATCCATTTACGCAATACGCTGGAAGGATATGCACATTTTCTTAACCAGTTTGGTTTATTTATACTTTATAATAAAATATTTTAGTACTTTCAACAATCTTTAAGGAAAAGTCTCAAAATTGCGGCTAAAAACTTATTAGCTAACCAAATAAATTACTTGGAAGATATTTTTGCTCTTGTAAATGTGTTCTTAATAATATATATCCACAGGAATATAAATATTTTGTAATTTTCTATTATATTCCAGTGTTTAACGACTTTTGGGTGACAAGATCCATAAAGCCCACACAATCTTTCGAATACATTTTGAGTATTCCTATTACAATTTTACGAAAGAATTATTTACAATTTAGTGAAATGATTTTTTGTGAAAAAAATATAAATGTTAGATTACTTCGAGTTATTACATTACTTTTCTCAGCTGTTGCCCTTTAATTATAAAGGCACGATTCGATTGAATAAATAAAAGTTTATGGGAACGAGTTTCATGACTATACATTTAGTTCTTGAACACATGTAATATTAGGAAATATTAACTATTTCACCAATATTACAATTAACTATTATATGTTATGTTTCTTAAAATAATATCATCTTCAGGTGATATTGTTTTTAGAAACATAACATAAATTTGAAGGATATTCATGTTTTAATCTGTTCAAAATACAGGTTACATTGAATACTACTGGTTAAGATAATCCCTTATTACTGTTTTATATGGAAATATGAAATTATCACAAATCAGAAAATAAAATAGATTTTATATCAATCTGAACTCGTTTTACTACGTTTCGAATGGCTATACTTAGGGATTTGGTACCGAAATAAATATCAATACCGTACTCCTAAGCAGCATCGGAAAAAAGATCATACAGATAGAAATATCGGAGGAAAAATATCGATACCCCGATGTTTCGACATTTTACTGAATGTTGAAAATTAGGTTCATTTTTATAAACACTAGGTTTGTTTTTGGCAAGTTTCTTCCCAATTCCAAATACATATATGTTTTGTATGCTACTAAAAATTAAATATAAATTTAATTAAAGTTTTTGTTTAAATCAAAATAAAAATAATGCCAGAAAATGAAAAAAGGAACGAGTCGGCAAAACGATTTCCAAAGAAAGTGAACACTAATAAAACTTTAACGTCGATTATTTATTTCGATTTAGGCACTGAAACATGCATTAAGGCTAGTATAATAAGGATAGAATTTTGGGAGATATTCTATGCGATACCTGCTGTAAAGGACACATTTGATGAGTAAAAGCATCGGTTAAGAAGTGTTAAGTACAAAAATATCGATATGGACAAAATATACTCAATAGTGAGGGTGTTGATAATTTTTAGCATCGATTCCCCTCATTATCGAATATTGTGTCTCCCTAATACAAAACGTAAGGAGCGGATATAAAATAAGAATTAAAAATAAAATTAGTAAAACTTTAAATTAAATAAAAGGAAATTAGAATATCAAGCGGAGACTAATTGAATTCTGTGACTTTGATAACAAGGACTAAAAAGGTTTACAAAATATTAAAATATAGAACCAATAACGACTAGTAAATAACGGTTAATGGTATTTGAGTTACTAAATCAGTGCAACGAAGTTAATATGAAATTTATAGAATATTTTCTTTTTGTAATCGAAATTAAAATATACAGGCAGCATTAATGTTAATTAGAAATTCAATTGGACTAACGGTGGAATTTAGATACTCATTATCATTCATTCGATTCTTTTAAAAATATTCTTATTCAATTACATATATGTTATTACTTTTACGCTATCGTGGAATAATGTATTATTATTGAACTTGTGTATAAAATTTAAAATTGTGTTCTAGAAATGGAATTGTTTGAATAAAAATATATATTTTAATAATAAATAAATTGATATAATAATATATTTATAGTTTTATTGTTAGCGAAATATAAATCTTTTTAAGTAGCTACAGGATGTTTTTTGTCATTCAAGTAAGCCGAAGTCTCATAAACGAGGTATATATCACTTGGATTTCCAAGACATAGAACTGGAGCAACTCGTTGTAGATCATATCTCGAAAGGTTTTATATTTCATGGTGAAACATGATCATGAAAGTTACATGTTACATTTTATTGTCATTTTACTTTTTTTCAATCAGATAAGCAATGTAATATCATCAAATTCATATCACTAGTTTTTATCGTAATTTTCAACCAAGATAGTTGACGAGAGCACTAAAGAAAAACCGAAGAACTACGTGTATAAAAAGTAATCTAGTGTCAAGTTATATCATGTTCATGTAACAAGGTCAGATAATGTTTCTTATCTCAAGCTAATTGAACATATAATATATTGGGTAATCCAATCTTGTTTTGGTACTCTACATAAAATATGATTTTTTTCCAAAATATGTATTCCTTTTGACATTTTTTTATAGAAACTTGACGATTTCTTGCAAATGTCATACCATTTGGGCATTTTTTTCCCTCAACACTAAACATTTTATAGGATTACTCATTTTGATACTATACCGTTTACCATATTATTGTGTACATTTACACACTTGCCATATTTTTTTCTATAATCTCTTTATTTTCTTTTATTTTAAATATACAAAGACATCAAGTAATATTTTTTCACTGTTTGAATATTTTTCACTTAGATTTAATTGTTTGACTTTAGTTGAATTCCATTAACTTGATAACTTCCAAAATAGTTTTTAAATATTTAATTTATATTTACTATATTTCTATCGACCATACACAAAATAGACAATACAATCTGTGCTATAATTTTCATTTAAATTTGTTTACCATTTCACTTATGGTTTATACATTCAAATTAAATTTAACCAAATATTTCATGTGGAATTTAAACCTGGATTTATTTCTCATGAATTTCAAATAGTGAGTTATTTTACATTAATACTTTTATTAAAATAAATGTGAGTAACTTTTTTTTCATTTCTTTCATTGTGGACAATTAGAAATGGTTTTTATGAAATTTTCATGTATAATAATATATATAATGCTTTGAGAGTTTTATTAGTTATATATAAACTATGATTATATTTTAAGATAAAAGTATAACTATATTATATACTAACTATATTTTAAGGAAAAAACGTTAAGCGAATAATTGAAAAGGACGACAGATAGTCTATAGCACATTATTCCATTAACTATTACCCAAATTAAATGCAAGGAAAAAATATGTATACTTGTTTCGTCTGTTTCTAAGAAGAAGATTTGTTTAGTAGAAATAAAGTGAAAAACTGACAACCATCAAAACAATAAAAGAAATGTTTCCTTCAGAAATATTAATTGCTAGAAAATGAGCACAACCTTGTATAAATGTGTAAGTGCATAACGCTACTTGAAAACGTAATGCTAACTTTCTGCTCAAAGTCCATTTTGTCCAAACGTAGTTAAATGATTTATTCAATCCTGAAATCATTAAAAAAATGTGCAAAATAGCTTTCAAACGAAAAGCATATCCGTCTGCCTGCTCATACAAATGTACGTATTTCCGCACGCTTTTCAAACCTAGGTACTGTACATGAAGTATGCTTATATAAAGCTTCCTCCTTTCTTCACTTTTCATTCATGGTCGGAATATTTTGAACGTCTCCATGCTAAAATGTGAGCGAAATTCGCCGAGACGCAGTCGTCTCCTGTGAGTCTGAATTTCATATCTTCAGCATAAAGGGAAATGAAAGTTCATTGACTGACTAGAATGTATAAAAAATTTATGGGAAATATTTACATTTCGAACCATATTTATGTGGGTATTATGATTTTACGGGATGGTGTGTTTCAATGTGTTTGTGACATACATATTAAGCGTATTTAAAATAAACCTATTGAAGACTTACATTAAGAAAATGCTATTTGAAAGTACAATTAAAATTTATTTTTCCTAATAGCAATAATTTTTTTACGTCTCTAAAATCGATGAAATTGTACACCCTTAAAAGTTTATGTGAATTGAGTTTACGTATTTTGTAACCTAAATAAATAATCGTAATAAGAATCTGTTATTGCAAACACATTTTAAGAAGATACATTTTTTGGCATTTCATTCCATACATAAAGTATGCTTTTGTTTGCCGTCTAGCATTCTTTATTGCCTTTTGTAACTATAATGGGATTATCGCAAAAACGTCATGGTTATTTAATATGTTATATTCGATCATCTCTTTATAAAAAGATAAAAAAAAAATGTCTATCCTTTATTACATATCCCAAAAACGGGATATTAATTTTATTTAAAAAAATGTGTGCAAAATGTCATATTTTATTAATAAATGAAACTGTTTATATTCCTAATCCATATTGTATATACGCGTGTAAACTAGGAAAGTAATCTTAAAACTATCAATACTGTCATTTACTGCCAACTGACATTTACATGCAGAATTATCTACCTATCGATGATCTAGAGATAATTTTAAATTTGTTGTACCTGCTCTTTTAGCTTCTCTAGTGTGATATTGATTATTTTTCTCAATGAGCAATGAACTATATTTCGATGTTAATAAATGCGCAGCCATTATTATTGCCATATTTTATTATTAATTTCATCGTTATTGTACATTACTATTCTCTATTTAATCAGTGACTGCCCAAATAACTACTACGCAACATTTCAGGATGTTCATGAATAGTGTGTATTGTAGGATTATCACTTGATAAAATATTTCCCGTGGTTTTTAATAAGTTATGATGTATGTTACTTAAAATTCTAAAGCCTTAGAAACCTAAACTTAGCCTTTTAAACTTACTTTAAATTCTAAAGCTTGAGTTATTAATCAAATATATACATTACTTAATACTCTCATTAAGAAATAGCCACCCGGTCTATCTTATCTCACATCGAGACGATGATGGATATGGTGCCTTTGAAATTATTAGATTTGAGTATAATTTATTTGTTTACAAATTGTCTCTATTTGTTCTATCCATGTACCTAATTGGTTGCACCGCTCAGTCCTTTATCCTCGTCTTGCGCGATCTATGGATAAACGATTATTACACTCTTCTGATGCTCCCGTTTCTAATAGAGAATTAAGTTTTACGCTATGCGAAAGCGAACTAACAGTCGTGATTATATTTTTTGAGAAGAATTTCGTTTTCCATCATTACGTGAATGGTTTTCTTATATTCGAAATTCTAGAGCCTTTGTATTGATCTAATATATACATGATTCAGTACTCTCTTTAAGAAAGAGCAACGCATTCTGGCTTAACTCACATCGAGACGACGATGGATATGGTGCCACTGAATTTATTGAATTTGAGTATAATTTATTGGCTCACAAATTGTCTCTTTTGTTCTATTGATGTACCTGACTCTGCATCTAAACGCTAGTTGCACCACTTAATTCTTTATCTTCGGGAAATCCGTTTTGAGCGATCCAAAGATTAGCGATTATAACACTGTCCCAATGTTCCTGTTTCTAACTGAGAATTAAGTTTTACGCTATCCAAAAACGAGCTAACGGTCATGGTTATATTTTGAGAAAATTTGTTTTTTCTGTCTTCATTACTTTTCTATTTTCCTCACAAAATTTTTGAGTTTTTGGTCAACGAGCATGTTGAAATTTTCCAGCACGTTGAAATGTTTCTTTAGTTCAAATTGAAATAATCAGACTGTCCTATCAACTGGTGCAGTGTTGTTTGGACACAATACTTTATCAGATGTCTTCGCTAAGGCCAATATTCCATATCCAAGGAATCTCGACAGATCGGTGATCTCTGTCGGTATTAGATTTGTCACGTTATCATTGAAACGTCATCTAATATGTGTTTTTGGTTTGCCATGATGAAGTCGATCTTGTTCCTGGTCACGTTATTGGATCTTTGTCAAATCACCTTTTCATTTCTCCTTAAGAAGGAATTAATCAAGAACAGTGCCCTCGGTTACATCTGATTCCAAACCCATATTTACAAGCCTTTACTCCATGCATTATTTTGCTTCTAATTTGCTGTTAATGTTCCCCATAATAAGTGAAATGGATTTTAGTGGTGCTATTGATCGCCTTATTTATATCTTCCTAAACGGCTACGGCCTCACAATTTGTATGTCATCGTGGACGCATATACCTGTACAGTCTATAAACTTCACAGCGTCAGCTTAAATATATATGGTATAAAATTCATGATAAAAGAAATATGACTTTTATTCACCCTCTCTAAAGAAAAGCATATTTCCCAAATTTAGGACTATGCTGTTGTGTTCCTCCCTTCGGGCTTCAGATAGTTCAAGAATGTGACCATTTATTGTATCTAGTTACAGCTCCAGATCCGCAATGCTTTTTGTCAAACTTCAACCTTATGATATTATTTTTAGGCAAGCATAATCGTTTATATTAGCATAATCGTTTATATTATCATTATTTATAACGCTTTTTTTTCAGAAATGCTATTAATACAAACAATATTATTAGAAAATATCATATCATTTATGAAACTTTTTCAAAAAAATTATTCGATTTCAAGTCACTATCAAATAAGAGTGCACCAAATATTTTAAAATAATAAAAATCGTTCGTAGTTGGAATTTTTGCGACACAATATTATTTCCGAAAATAAATTTGCACAAACTGCTACTGCTAGAGGTTTATCAAATCTATGGCAAGTACATGCTCTTCGTACAGTACATTCTCTCGTCCTTACCAACATGTAGTCATACACACACGGTCAAGTTCGACATCTCACTTAGCAACTACTCCAAAATCCTCTAGTTGTAGTAGTATTTATATTCGGAAAATGTATTATGCGGCAAAAGTTCCAAGTAATTACTCAACTAAGTATTCTTATTATTTTATACTTTTCAGCGCTTTTCTAATCGACAGTTGGTGAAGTCTGTTGAATTTATTTTGTAAAAAGTTTAATTGTTCCATTTTTGTGCTTATGATATACCATTCACTCAAAAATTCAAAAACTTATAATAAATTCAGTATCAATAATATCTAATTTATTTGAATCGGGATAGAGGTTTACAGAATTTAATTAACCTGAATATTTTTGTGAATATCTACATAAATACATGATTATATATACATATAAATACATAGATACACACATACGGTCATATGAACAACATTTTCTTCTTTGACTTTACCGTAGTTAATGGTTGAAATCTGTATATAACTAAAATTTTAATTGGGGTAAATTTGCCTATAACTCTATTAGCTTACTTCGTTACCTCCTAATGTTTAGACATTTAAAACCTTTGTTAAATCAAGACTGGAATATATTTAAATAACTTTAAAATAATTC
This sequence comes from Druceiella hillmani, assembly GCA_039881145.1. NCBI lineage: Eukaryota > Metazoa > Arthropoda > Insecta > Lepidoptera > Hepialidae > Druceiella > Druceiella hillmani. The sequence continues at coordinate 25,543,064 of JAYKKI010000007.1, forward strand.
AACATGAAACTTTTAATACCTAAATTCTATATTATCATAAAACCACGGCACGGATATACCAAGTCGTCATTTACTTTTGTGGTTCGCCAATAATTTTGACACACTAATCACAAGATGATTTTAGATGGATTAAATTGTTTTTTCAAAACATTATACCTTTACATTGTTTCCTGCCAAGTTTCACTAAGCGCACTTAATGAACATATATACGTGTCATAACTCATTGTGGAGGTATTTGCAATTTTTGGCCGAAAATTAAAAATAATTTTCTTCTAATTCCTTTAAAGTGAATATTTTTTTAGCTTTTAGTGAAGCTAAAAGCAATGAATGACCTAATATAAATTTACTATAGATAGTATTACAAAAATCATTATAACAGCCTATTAATATATAATTTAAATTTAATAATTAACGGAGCCATTTATTAAATATCCATAACAAATAAATAAATATTGTATACGCTCTAAAAAGGGAACAATATGATTTTAAGGTTTGAATAACAAAAACAATGAGAAAGTCTTAAAAACAAGGTGAGCCCTGATTAAATATACTGCTAAACACGACTAGAAATCGTACAAGCTTATAAAGATTAGGTACATAAAGATTTAAATGTTTCACCTTTTAAGGATATATAGTATTACTGTTACAATAAATATAAATACTAATATTTTTCCGCAGTGTGATATTCTACCTAGTAGGGTTAATGTAAATAATTGCTTTATATTTTCTATAAACGTAATGAAGTTTCTGGATACTGCTAGTTTACCACAAGTTCTAACTTGTGGTTTAGTAATTTCAGAAATAGAGGCTGAGGCTATTTTCGCCAGCTTTTTAGCACATTTTTGAATATATTTTTGTGTGCCAAACCTTTTCGAATGATAATTCCAATGATACCTGTAATAAAAGTTTAATAAACATTATTGATTATAGTACTTATTTGTCACCACTAAAAGTTCTACTAAACATTTTTGAGCACTAAATGTGTATGTGGGTTAATATAATTTATCGCTATGCCAAGTTTTATGTTTCCATGTCAAAAGTTTTAAAGAAAAAGGGCTATAACTGACAACACAGGGAAGGACATGTGAGTGATCTTATAATCTAGCAACACACGGAAGAATAATGAGTGATTTTTTTGTTTTGAGGTAGTAAATCCCAAAAAAATATATATGAGTGTATGGGATAATGGGCAGAGGATAGAGTTAATACATTTAACTTCGTCACATTCCAGATTTCTGGAAATGAATTTAATATTAAAAACCTACTCTATAAATTAAAGTAGAATAAGTAAAATAACTTACCGTTAATTAACTTTTAATGTTATAAAATACTGTTGCTTGTCAAAAAATTCTACGATCGACTTTGCTGCTCTAACATCTTCTGAGTACCTATAATTAAAAAGGTCTTCATTTTGTAAAAACTATCCACAAATATCTAAAATTAGAGTTCCTTTCATTGTTGACTTTGATGTCTAGAAAGAGCTCCCTGGGTTGATTGCAAATGCATATTTTACTTCAAACTTGAGACAGTTTATGTATGTAATGTTTGACTTATCGGTTCAATTCAACAATTCCATACTTTCCAAATCAAGAAGGTATGGAATTGTTGAATTGAACCGATAGGTCGACCTGAACTTATTGCGTTAATTTTGTACCATCTCTTATCACATTCGATGTATGTTCTCAAACCAGGGGTTTATGAAACCGCGACCTCCCTAACTATTGTCGGCTACTAAGGCTATTCGAAAAATATCTTTGGTTATGGAGGTAGGAGGACGACCCCATCCATACGCATGATAACCACCTTCTTTGTAAGTCTTTTTAAAGCTGATTAGCTAACGAGCTTATCAAGAAGCCGTTCTTGGTACACTCCTCAGCTTTTCGAATAACTTCGTCTGTGTTTGAATAAGATGGCTATCACAATAATCTTCGGAAAGGTGTTCTGACGTAGTTAGCTGTCGACAATGAGGACTATGTCATTGATCTTTAAAGGAGGACCACGGCTGTAGGGTCAACGCCGAATCGGAAATTTTGGACGTCTTTTAGATTGTACTATCATAGGCAACAATTTAATAAAATTTATCTTTTTCCTAGAATGATTTTTTTAAATTTACTACACTTTATTTTAACTTTAAAAATTTAGTTTGTCCAAAACATCGTTTTTAAGCCTTATTTAAACATTTCAGAAAATTATTACTTGGAAATTTATTAAACAGTTGTTTACAATATGTCATTTAATATATACGTTATTTAATATATAAAATTTAATTTAATACGACATTTAATATATATCACTAATGATCCAATAATCACATTATAATTATTGAATCATTAGTGGATCACCGCAAGTCAAATTTTGGCTACAATGTGATAAGTTGATTACTTAGTGTGCAATTACAATCCGTAATATACCCACTACTATATTTCCGATGTTTTTGCAACATATACAAAGATTTTAATATGAAAAAGGTGGTAGCTCTACAAATAAGAGTGTACCTATAAAATATAAATCACCGGTAGATTTGAGTGAAAAAGGCGATCAAAACTTGAAAGCAAAATATTGCTATGGTATTGATAAAAGATAGAAAGTATCTGGCAACACGGAAATATTTATAAAAATTACAGTGAGTGGTTGGAATCAGATATAACGGAGATTGAATAAAATGCAGAAAATGATTAATGGTGGGAATACCGCAAGAAGACTTTTCCAGAACCACGAATTAACAAGCCAAACAATGAACGTTAACCAAGATTTAGTAGAGTAGATATTTTGCTACATACGGTTTCCTCACGTTACGAAATAGATAAAAAATTCAAGAATTTCTGCTTAAAAATCTGTCGATACCAGTAATATTAAATACCCCGAATTACGATAAGTAGGAAAGATAGATATTTATAAAAAGTTTTATTATTCTTTTTGACCAGATATCAGGTTGTCCAAGAAGTGAGAAACAAAGAATTGACAGAAATATGATAGTATCGTTCAAGTAAATATGCAAGGATAAATATTGACCTTTTAAAATATTTTTTTTTATTTTATTCAGATCCAATAATAGCAGGTCAATAAAAATTACTACCAAGGAAATCAAAAACCTTAATAAATAAATGCGTGCTTATACTTTAAACAATTATATAATTAGATTTGTTTAAAGAATAAATAATTTAAAAAAAATTATTTCCATTATGCAAATTGAGCAATTTTTACTTAAGGAGGTATTTATAAAATCCTGCCGCCCAGGAATTGGTATTTACTTGTTGTAAAATCACTAACACTCGTGCATGCGTAGCGCGCCGCTTGTGGTGTGCGACAAATTTATAATCTGTAAATATTACCTTGATCGACGACAATATAATTAAAATGAAAATACGCGTTCAATATTTGCTGGGTAACCAGTTTTTATTATTATATTACGTTGATACAGCAATAACAGGCGTTGGTACTATTACAGTAGTAATTATGATATCATCCTTCGACCAGGTCAGCTAATTAGAATAGCTGTGTACAGTGAATCTATTCTCTACATGCGGTTTTTTCCAAGTAAAAATAATTCATGACTCATAGTTAGTGTTTACTATTTGTTGCCTTTGGAAATGCAGTTTGATTAGCCTAAGTCTCTTATCTTGGTTTCTGCCTGTAATTAAAGAAATTAAAAACACAGCTTAAAATATAACCACTAAATATTATATTTTTACATTAATATGAATTTAAATATGAAAAAGTGACTATAATATTTTCTAAAGTTTCTAAAGGTACTTATTTACTCGTTACTTCTTCCTTCGTCAATTCCAAAACGCGTGTAGTCTAGAAGTAAACGATTTAGGATATATTTAATATAAATAATTGAACTGAGTACCAGTGATAAATATGAAAATTTTGGGTTCATTAATTTTAAGGCCAGCCTTTTGTAAACTAACATGTCTTAGAATACAGTCCTTTTAATGAGTTCCAACAAACTGTATCAGTAAACTGACATCGTAAAGGCGACAAATACGGCATTTAATGCTTTTATTCGTGGTTAATGCCTTAAAGCGCCTCTCGACTCTCTTTAAAATAATATGGCATCACGTACCGAATATTATAATATATCATTGTACTTAGTAATTAATCATAAATAATGAAAACTACAATAAAATATTTATATACATTTAGATATTTCCTATTCCTTGTTCACGCGTGCAGTTGAAAAGTCACGAATATTTAAAATTAATGATAAGCAAATAAAATAAAGCGAGTGACGAATTATTTTACAGTTTTGTCCTCTAAAAAATATTAAGGTAATGTAAGATTAATTTACGTATTGCCCCCTATTATATTTGTAAAATTACACTGTAAAATAAGACTTTTATTTGTTAAATGTAAAATAAATAAAACAATTAAAAATAAAAAAAGAAATGAATTTTAAAATACATTAAAATAAATAAATAATTGTTTACAAAATTTTATTTCTAAAAAAAGAAAAAATATAAAATTCCAAACATTTTTAGGGCGTGCAGGGAAATTCTGGAAATATTTAAATTATTTGGAAAATTTTAATATAATTTTATTTCTAAAATAATACTGTTTTTCACCGACTTCAAAAAAAGGAGATAGTTCTCAATTCGTCGGAATCTTTTTTTTATGTAGTTTAAATGCATCTTCAAAGAGGGTTCTTTAGAGACGGTCCCGTATGAACATAATGAGGTCCAGAAATGAACTACGGAATTCCCTAAGAAATGGCAGTAAACCACTTATGATTTTAGATGTTTTCTGCGGGTAGTTCTTATTTTGCAAAAAAACTACACCACTTAACAAGTCAGGGTCTGACGATAAGTTCCGGAGATGAACAATGGAACTCCTTAAATGATGTTAGTAAATGGACGGTAGTAAAAAGATTAAAGATATTTGCTACTAATAAGTGTTACTTTGCAAAATGACTTAAGTGTCGACGCGGTCAGGGTGTGTTGATGAGTTCTGGAGATGAAAAATAGAACTCCTTAACTGATGATAGTAAATTAAACGAAATTCAAGATATTTACTACTAGTAATTTTTACTTCGCAAATTAACTACAACATTGATAATGCAGAGTCTAATGATGCGTTCAAGAGATTAACAATGGAACTCTCTATCAAATGATTGTAAATCAAACGTAATTCAATATATTTGCTTCTGGTATTTTTTACTTTTCAAAATAAATACACTACACAATCCTAATGTGGTGGTTCATTAGGATTTAATGATGTCTGATGATGAAATATTCTGGCAAATTTTAACATGTTTATATTTCGCAATTAAATGAAACTACGTGATGTAGTATTATTTCTACTATCTTTAATTCCTTTACCACGACCTAGGTTTCGTTGTATTACAACATCTTCAGGTGGGATATTAGCAAAGATAAATATCCCACCTGAAGATGTTGTAATACAACGAAACCTAGGTCGTGGTAAAGAAATTAAAGATAGTAGAAATAATACTACATCACGTAGTTTCATTTAATTGCGAATAATGAATTTCTACAAAATTAACGCCAAATATATTCAATATGTTTATATTTCTTACATAGCACAGTTCAATGTGTACAAAATAAAATTAATAAATTGAAATAAATAAATTAATTTTATTATAATTTTATTCGTGAAGGATTAAGAAAAGAAATCAATTTTAAATATTTTAAAAAGTTCAGGAAATTTCTAGAATATCTTAGAAAATTGGATTAAACTGAAACTTTTAAAAAAGTTCTGGAACACTTTAGAAATTTTCAAAATACCCTATAAAAATTTAAAACTTTCTCGAAAAATATTCACATTTAGAATAATTCGTAAAAATTAAATTCAAAACATTCGACAAAATGTTCGGGAAAATTCTGATACATCCTAGAAGAATTTTAATTATGCTAAAACTTTTCAAATAATTCAAGAATATTTTAGAAATATCTGGAATATTCTATAGGTATTCGAATTTTCATAAAATTTATAAATTACCTCTCTGTCACTTAGTGTCACATCAAACGTCACTCAAAACATTCTGGAGTACATTCATAAAAAAACAATGTTTTCAAAATATATAGATAGTATTACGTCACATTTTCGCCACTCTCTTCCGCCCACGCATAGCTATCACACCCGAACGTTTGTTGGCAATGGGAGACCAAGGGCTGACTATCACCACAACCGCAGGTAGATGGCAATAGGTGGTTGTAGTGAAAAGTGGGCGTTTATATATATATATATATATATATATATATATATATATATATATATATATATATATATATATATATATATATATGTATATACGCGTGTGTGTGTGTGCGGATTTGATATAGCAGTGCACAGCGTTTTCTCTAAATAATATAAAAAATACAATTTATTGGCTAGCAAATTTCTTTGATGTTGGGAACTATTCAGAAACAAACTTAAAAAAAAGGCGTTATAAGGGTCGAAAAGAGGGTATAAATTTTTCAGAAAACATTGGTAGTCACGTAAACTTTAGGCTCCAAATTTTGAAAATTAGGGTTTTTTTATACTTTAAAAGAAGTACATCCAAAGTGAAATTAATTACTCTCGCTTCCAATATTTCGATTACCGTAGATTGCTATTTTACGATTTTCATTCTATAAAATATAATTAAAGATAAATTTCCGATTACTTGTTTCAATGCATGCAAATGAGGCTGTGTCTACAGAGCGAATATAGAGAACACGTTTAAAGAAGTGTCAATTTAGTGTTATGCACAATAGTTTCGATGGATGTAAAATAACTTACTAAAAAAATGCTTGTTAAAACAAAATTTATTTGGAAAAAGAATAAAAGTGTAACAAATTTTAAGCCTGGTTTCATGATTAGTAAATAAGAGAAAATTACTTTAGATAATTGTAATATATATACGATCAATTTTAATGTCAAAAACAAAAAACAAACAGATGTTAAGGATCAAAATGTAATAATTTCTAGAAAATAAGCATTTACAAAAAATCTTATCATATGGAATGATAAGATTTTTTGTAAATGCTAATTTTTTTATTTTGATCTCATTGACATGATTGACTGTTAATATTTTGAATGAAATAAGAACTAAGAACAATTAAATATTCACCTCTGTTTTCATGTTCCAAAAATAAAACGTTATTTTAACCTTAAATTAAAATGTATTCTAAAATGGAAACTAAAACCTAAACCCATAAAAACTTGTCATTTAATTTTAGTTGAACAATATTACTTCTCTTGTGTACTTATAATTTTGTCCCTAATATTATTTTAGGTTATAAAGAAAACATAAACACACCGATATTTCAATAACAAGGAATTTTAAAAACGTTGTGTACATCGTTATCTAACAAAACAAACTTCTAACGAGCGGAATCTCTTTGCATAAAATATCTACAACAAAACTCTTGTTTGTTTGCCTCGTATATAGAAGTTTTTGGTGGTGATGCTAAAATCTTGAGGAGAAGAAAGTATTCGTCGGAACTTATCGCGCGGCTAATAAAAGGTTTCACCTCACAAAGGCCGTTTTAAAATTAAAAATATATATTTTTCTGGCTGATTTAAATAATTTATTTCTATTTGGATTTTCATCAATTAACATTTATACGTCGAATTTTAAAATGTCCCCAGAAGTTTATTAATGATTACAGACATGATACGTATTTCGAAAAAAACATTTTCAATAATTAGAAATGTTTATATTCGATTCTTTAGTTGGATTGGTAAAGCCTCGTTAATGAGTAATTAATATAATATGAATAGCGGGGATAACATAGATAATAAATAAAAATCGTCTGATTAAAAAAAATACATTTTATTATTTATTTAGCAAAGTGCAAATTATGTAAATAAAGCAAATTATCTTAATGACATTTAAAACAGAAATAAATCATATATTCTAAAAATTTGCATTAAATTTTCACGAGGTCGACATTAAGAATATATGTGTTTTATCAAAGAGAGTGTAAGTTGGTTGACCTATTAAAATATTACTTGTTCAAATTATTCAAATGAAATAGATCAATATTTTTAGGTCGTTTCGTATCATTAAATACTTTTTAACATAATTGTTTTGTTAGTGCAATTTAAAGTAAAAAACCGAAAAGTTAATTGTTATATTCCTTTAGATATATTATATTAATAAATTTTCTATTATTTTTGGTTTCAAGAATACAGATAATGGCTTACATTTTTAAGAAACAAGAAAAATCCATTGAATGCATCGTTTCCATAGGTGTGTGCCTTGCTTGATTGTACTCTATGAGAAAACGTAATGAAATATGATCACAAAAGACCGTAATATGCCATATCATATTAACTTATAAATTAAATATTACGATACAAAAGAAATCAAGCAATAAAACAATACAGTGTAAAATTTGATACCAAAACACATCATCCTTACTAATTTAAATGATTATTTTTTTTTCACATATTATTTTTCACATTTGATTTGGTATTTCATGTATCTTCTCTTTTTCTCACATAAACTAGATACATTAACTTTTGATTAAAAGAAAGAAGAAGATAAGACAGCTTTGAAAAGCAAATTACAATTTATTACGATAATACTGATAATAAAAACGGTATTATGTATCACACCGAATCGGCCAGTAAAGTATTAAATTAAATATTATAAGAAAGATTCATCATTTTATTTGGAACATTATTAAATGGAATTCAAATCACTCTATTTGAGATTTACGGTACAGAAACAACTTATTCTATTTAGAATTTTAGGAGTTGTCTCTTAAATAATATACTTTACATGAAATTCTGTGTAAAACCAAGGACACAATCAATATTTAAGTGACCAACTTAAAGCAACGAAGAAGCTCAGAGTACATTACAAAGAAATGATTAAATATGCCAATAAAAAGTTAAAAGAAGTAACTAATATGGATATTTACTTCTATTTTTTGTGCTAACAGACATTTATCTTAAAATAAATTTAATTTTTACTCAAATTATTTTCTAGTGTAACCATTCTGTACATTATATGTAACTCATGTTAGAATAGAGTAGATAATTTTGCAAAGTTAGTTCTTTTTACAAAGAGGTTTTGATATGCTAAATATTTTTGAGTTTATTACACAACTATTCTTCTCAATTTATTATACAATCTGCAAATGTGAATGTTTTAGATATTATAATTATTCAATCCATAATATTAAAATAGATTAAATAATCCACAATATTAAATAGAACAAAAAAGGCACTTACTTGTGTATTTACATATAAACAAATGTGACAATAGATGAAATAGGCATTCTTTAAGAGTTCTTAATCATTATTATTTCAAATAAGCATTCGATATGATTATAGATTGCTTAGGGCTCTAAAGATAATAAATTCAATAGTGGAAGAAGTTAGTTAAATCAAACGATACTGAGTATTTTTACTGAAGTCAAGTGTTACAAAGATTATTGGGTATCATCCATTAAAACAAACCACTTATATACATATATATGTATGCGTGCGTGTTTGTGTACGTGTATGCACACGTACGGAATTGGTTGATAATCGTAATTTGTCTCAACTCCAAAGTTTTTTACATTGCCCAATGTTTGCGGTATTTAATAAATATGTCATAAACCTAATGCGATACAAAAACAATGTTACATTGTTAAATTGTAAAATAAATAATTATCTTACACACAAGATAGTACTCAAAAAGTTTTATTATTAATGTAAAATGTTATGGAAACTGACATAATTTTGATAAAATAAAGTACACGATTACATTTATTCCTTTATCGATGCCTCTAAACGTATTTAACATTCATACATTATATATATCTGGTCTAGAAATGGTTAGAATTATTTTTATATTTACAACCCGGTTGAAAACCTAATAAACTTCTTGTCATAATATCGGTCGATCCTGTAACTTTTCTGAATTACAATGTATTTTTAAACGTGACTTTATTAGATGATTAAATAATTCGGTAATTTCTGTACGAGAATCTTTCAATAAGTTAAGGAATAAAGTTACTCAAAAATAGGAGAATAAAAGTACTAATGATTTATTGAATACTGCGAGTAACCTGTATAGGAGAATATTAATTGACCTAGTAAATTATGAGACAAGGAGCGGGGGTGCGGATTTTAAACAAGGAAGCTTTATATAAAAAAATGGACACTTAAATGAGTGAGTACAATAAAGCATTATCGATTTTTATAGACTTTGAGGAACCTGTGTAAGGGAATAAAAGAAGAATTATATTTTGTTTCGTTTACGTAGAACTAAATGAACAAATAATTCGGGAGATAAGTCGTAATATTACTTTAGTGAAGCATGATAAATACGGAGTTGACAGTGTTTTGACATCGTTTAGGGCAGAATTTCATTAGGTTTCTGCGTTTGTTATATATATATAACTGCAAAAAATAATGAACGTATAATGGATATAATATATAAAGAAAAAGTAATTTAGTCTCACGTTAGATCTATGCTCTGTTATGATAATATAAATGTGCCAAATCTTGTAGCATAACCATCTCACGTAAATGTCAGAGTGTAAAGAAAAACCGTAAAAGAGTCCACGAAATAAAGATGAATGAGGTAATAATAAAACAAATAGATTAGTTTAATTATTTAGGAAGTGAATTTTTGAAAACCAATAAGATCGAAAATAATTTATACAAGCAATATGTGTGAAAATGCGTATTATATGATGCGTATAAAAAAAATTAATAGATTAAAATTTTCAAACCGCACAATTAGTGAATATATACAAAAATGTGAGCGTGATGTATTTAAAAATGCTAATATTTGACGAGAATATCCTATTAAATAACAGGTATTAGCGATATTAACAAAGAAATAAAAAATATACCAATGATTGGGCATATGCTAATAAAAACTATAGGACTGACAAGTGAGTTATATGATACTGCGAAAAAAAATGAACATGAACTCAGTACAGGTGAGAGAAGTAAACCTCGATTTGTAAGTATATAGTAAGTGGTAAAACGGCAGAGAGTGAGGAAGAGAATATATTAAGCATAAGATCATGGATTATACAAAATTCACATAAGAAGAATTTTATACGACACATACAGAAAAAGTAATAAAATATTATTAAAAATAGATATAAATATATAATAAATTCTTCACATAAATTTACGTACACGATTTTCCATAAAAAATAGAATCGTAATGCCAGTATCAAAATACGACTAAATGCGGCTAAAAGAAGTGGGGACTTAAATTTACAACTATATAAGCAGGTTCATTGCGGATTTATAAATAAATAAAGTACATTCGTTATTAGTTTTGTAGTGGATGAAGTACGTGCAAAATTTGTAATCAATATTAATATAAAATTAAGTGTACAATGTGCTAAACTCTAAAACGAGTCCCGGTACGTTCAAGGGAGTTATATTGTATGGTAGCCCTCTAGCCCCCACGCATAAAGAAGATTCTTTACCTGAAAGGCGTGCTAAGGACTGAAAGTTTGACCCATAGAAATTTTTGGAACAGTTTAGAACATTCGAGAGTATACGATAGCACTACATGACATTCCAGAACACCCCGGAACATTCTGGAATGTTTGGGAATAGTCTGGAATATCCCAGATCATTGTCGAATATTCTAGAATACTCACGACTGTTGTGGAATGTTCTGGAATTTTGTGGACCATTCGAAGACTTTTTTGATATGTGTGGGGCTACCCATTGGTAGGGGTATATAAAGTAAGATCGTCAGTGTCTTATCAGTGAAGTGCAGTGAGTGAATAAAAACAAACAGGGAAGTGTGAGTAATCAAAGAAATACATTGACTGAATATCAATTAAAAATAAAGTGTGAAAGGTATTTAAAGGGTACTTAGGTTATTATTGATAAAAAGTTGATTTGATTTATATTTTATACAACGCCCAAATGAAAAAGAGGTGGAGATCTTGCCAGTTCTGAAGAAGAAAACGGTGAAAAAAAAGACAGTGAAAAACTAAACAGTTGAAGAGCGCGAAACAGGTTTACAATCCCAACGAACGATTACATGACCGCGAAAACTCCAGAATCAAAATATAAAAACGTGCATCACCTGCTTCCAAATGATTTCTTTTTGTGTCACTTTTATCAATGCTAAGACAGATGAAATCGATTATATTTTTCCAACCAAAGACAAATCCATTACAAAATGGGATTATTACTATCACTATACAACGAAGACTATAACATTTTGATCTGATTCGAAGTATATTTCATCGGAAAAGAAGAAATAGAAATTGATCAACAATGCACAAACATCAGTCGGTTGAGACGAAAAATAATCCAAGAGGATCGTACATGAATACAATCATGTTATTCACATATTCAAAACAGTAGTCTTACAATGGTAGTCTTACCTTCATCTAACATAGGAAGGTCAAGACATATGCATGAATACACTTAAGGTGCCATGATCTACGTCAGAGAATATGGACAACCTGACCTCTTCATAACATTCACATGCAACTTACCGTGGTCAGAAATCAAAGAACGTCTAAGATAAGAACTAAGCCCTGGGGATCAACACGACATAATAGCCCGAGTGGCGATGAGACAATAGACAAATCGATCGACATGATAGTAAACGTTGAAGACTTCGCTACAGAATTTTTAAACTCTTTGCAAGTACAAGGAATGCCATTAAACTGCCTTCTACTGAAAATTGGATCGCCATCATACTACTCAGAAATATCGACTCACCAAAATTATCTAATGGAACAAGGATGATCGTCAAACACCTATCGAATAACAACATCAAAGCCGAACTTATGACTGGAAAAGACAAAGGGCACAAATATTTATATTTCAGAATACCACTGATCTCTACTGAACGGCCATGCCAATTTAAAAGACTGCAATTTTTAATCTAATTTTTACATAGAATTACAATTAACAAAGCACAAGAGCTAACTTTAAAACATTGCGCCATCAATCTCAAATAATTCTGCTTTTCTCACTGCTAACTATACCTAGCATACATTCGACCAGGAAATTCGAAAAATTTGTACATATTTACCCGGATGACAAAATGAAAAATGTCATTTATAAACAAATAATATAAATAGAATATTTTTTTAATAAATATTGTTTAAATTTTATATTATAAAGTTTATACCTTTACTCTAACTACCACATAATCTCATCAACTCTCTGAGCGAAACTGGGTACGCCTGTTAGTAAATCAATAATAAAATTATAACTAAATTGGCAAAATTGTCACAATTTAGTTTTCACGCACATAACACACAAAATACTTTATAGCAGTAGTGACTAGTACTAGTACTTTCCATCTTTGTTGCGATAGATTCATTACTTTCAAACATTACAAAAAAACTTTGCACGAAAAGTTTGCATAAAATTTACATTTTATTTTAACATTTTACTCTCGCGCCCAGAGTAGTTTCACTTTAAAAATTTATTAGGTAATGACAAAAATTGAACCCAGAAATAAATGAGTGCAGACAAGCTTTAAATGAAGGTGATAAACAGAATCATAGAAATTGAAAAAGTAGGAGAAATTTTATGTAACCGAATAGATAAAATATGGATTTTCATTAAACTGTTTAGTTTGCACTAGTTAAATGTTACGTGAAGAAATGAATACATGTATATATATATATATATATATATATATATATATATATATATATATATATATATATACATGTATATATATTAACGACAGGTACCTAAGGTAACTATGATTATTACCGTAAATAAATTTTACTACCCTTTTCAAGTCATTTGCAGCGTACCCAATTATTTCACATTATTCATCTGAAAACATAAATACACTACCTGATTAACTACTGGCAATCATTTAATTTGAATGTTGGGTTTGCCATTGATGATATGATGGTGTAACTATGACATTCCCTGTACTCAAGGAATATATTCCTTTTGCTTTCAGCTATTAGCTCTCATATTCAATATCCAAAACTGGAGTTTTTATAGGGAGAAAGGTAAGCAAATTTTTTTATAGCAAAAAAAAACGAACACCCTCCGTGGGTAGTGAAATATTTAAGCTAACGTCAATTCAAATTGTTTGCTACGCTTTTTGCTTTGATACCCATCGCAAATAATTATAATCCTGCCTTTAATATAACTAAAAGTAAATTTTCCAAATATTCACTGCGTTACGAACTAACTTTAGCGACACCGAATAAGTGACATTCAGTCACTGATAAGTTATATTTTTCAAGGTTTAGAAATAGTATTGGTTACATTATTTGGTACTATATACAAATAATTTGTTACAAATAAGAAGCTTCAGCTCTCTGTAGTTAAAAAATATAAAGATTTGTGCGATATTATTAAACGATATTACTTTTGCAAAAATTAAACGATATTACTATTGCAGAATAGTAATATCGTTACCTTTGATGTTTTTATATACGGTTTTGTTGTAATTTAGTAAATCAATTACAAATATTATTCTTTTTAATTAGTTGTTGCCCAAAATACGCTGTTTTATGAAATAATTTTGTTAATAAAAAAGGGCGATAGTAAAATTATGGAATTTGAATGAAATGAATGAAATGAAGAACTGGAATTAATAAAAACTCCTATCAATTTTTCTTTCTCCAATTACTAACATTAACTTGAAATAAAGTATTTGTTAAATCAAAAAAATTGTGTCAAAAATATTTTTAGGTATATATGTCATAGTCGACATAAGAATTTCTATGTTATGATAAGAGACTTATAAATCAATAAGCTGTGAATAAGTTTGTAACACATAATTGTTATAAATCGCTAATATCTAGAGTAATTTTTTTAAATTTCCGAAGGTTTTCAATCGACAATAGTTGTGATTAAAACCTTGTTTGCTATTAACCGGACGGCAGTAAGCCACCCTAAACACCCGACAACATTTTTTTTCAGAAATCATAGCTTGTTTGATAATGTATTCTGTTGTGTATGAACAGACAACAGCGACCTTTTTTAAAAGTTTCTATTTAACTTACTTTGTCCATTGTATGCCTGCTTCAAATGTTCTAATCGATTTTTCACCCTCTTTTGACGGACTAGAAACTTAAAACTTGGTACTCTTATTTGTTTATAATGATAATACATAATGATGATAATAATATAGTTAGGATCTGATGACAAAAAATGGAAGGTAGAGAAACCACCTCTGAAACGATGATTACCAGAACCATAGAATTTGGGCTCGATTCGCTTGCCTTGATTAGACGTTTTTTATTTTTATTGTATTTTAAATTAAATCTCTGTTATTAGACAAAAAAAACGGTTTGTTCTTGCATAATTTCATTCATTTGAAACAGTGCTATGACCTTAACAAATTAAGTTTAAAGAAACAAATTTAAATTTTTGATTATGTTTGTTTAGTCGATAAAATGACGACTTGTGCAATGTTTGGCCAATCTTAAAAAATATTGCAAAATCACATATCATAAAAATAAAATGATTAAAAGTACGACAAATTTGGAAAATTGGCCCAGAAATAAAATTTGTCGGGAAAATATGACTGGATAGAAAGGACGCTTTAAAGCAATTAATAAGAAGTTATTGGTGTTGGGAAATACACAAAATAAAACAGATGGCAAAAACATAAGAAAACTCATTTCAGACCCAAAATAGTTTTAGTAATTTCCATTTAATACTTCATAAATATCTTGTAATCCGCGAACTGCAAACATTTACGTCATGTGCTTTAAGAAAAACGAGGATACATGAAAGTTAACCCTTTACCTGCACATAATTAATAGTCATTCACAAATGTGTGGTAATTTTTTCGACACAAATAAAAAAAAATCTTTTCACGCTATCTTTTATCAGAGGTATTGACGTGAAAATAAGTATCGTTTCGTCAAAGCTAACCTTCCAATATTCACAGGAAGAGGTTTCAAATCCTCTCTGTTACTCAATACAAAACATTATACGTAATAACAGAAAGTTGATTTCCATAACATATAAAATTATATTAATACCACTACGAAGGTTTTATAAACTTACCAGTTTGTTTGCTTACCACCATTAAATTTGAAATGGTTATAAAATTTATGTTTGTTGTATTTAATTCTTAATCATGGCATTATGTTATAAAGTTTTGCTACATACTGTTTAAAAAATACACAAGAAAATATTTGCATAAAAAGATTATCACAATACAAAAACTTTTCACCAGGCAATATACTACGAAAGTTCAACACGCAAAGTGCGATACGACTACCATAAAACCGATAGCAAATCGATAAAACCGAATTACACCTGCAGTTAAATACGGGCAACGGAGTAACGCAGCAATAGCATAAAGTGACCCTATTCTGATATTGGATGTGGAAATAAAAAAGATTATTTTGAAGCTCGTCACGATCAGTGCCATTATGCGAGACCGCCGCCAGCAACCGCCGCCAACGACCGCACCACCCTAGCGCAATAAAGTCTGATCCTGTGAAACTGTTACAATATGGTAATCAGATCTTGGAAATAAGTTTATATTGGAGTCTGTTTATTTCACTTTTAGTGCGTACGAGTGGAAATTGACCCGTTTTTCAGATATGAAAGTGAGAATCGTGCTGTGACAATCCAGTGTATACGAAATTCATAGATCTAACGTTTATGATCATTTTCGCAACTTTTTTCGTGCTGTTAACTTGGAATGCTCCATATACATATTTAGTATTTTCCACTAGTAATAAAAATAATAATAGTTGAATATAGTGTTAAGTTTTTAATGTAGATTAAAAAATGTTATACTCTTTATATTCACTGTTCACATAATATAATAGGATATTTATTGACATTTGTATTGAGTAACAGAGAGGAATTTGAAAACTCTTTCTGTGAATATTGGAAGTTTAGCTTTGACGAAACGATACATATTTTCACATCAATACCTCTGATAAAAAATAAGGTGAAATGATTTTATTTTTTTTTATTTGTGACGACAAAATTACCACATTTGTGTGTGACTATTAATTATGTGCAGGGAAAGGGTTAACTTTCATGCATCTTCGCTTTTCTTAAAGCACCTGACCTAAATGTTTTCAGTTATCGGATTACAAGATATTTATGAAGTAATAAATGCAAATCACTAAAACTATGGGGTCTACACACTAAACTATTGGGTCTGAATTGAGGTTTTTTATGTTTTTGCCATCTGTTTTATTTTGTACATTTTACAATACCAATAACTTCTTATTAATTGCTTTGAAGCGTCTTTTTTATCCTATCATATTATCCCTACAAATTTTTATTTCTGGGCCAATTTTCCAAACTTTGTCATACTTTTCATCATTTTATTTTTATGATACTTGATTTTGCAGTATTTTTCAAGATTGGACAAACAATTGCACAAGTCGTCATTTTATCTACTAAACAAAGTCAGAAATTTATATTTGTTTCTTTAAACTTAATTTGTTAAGGCCATAGCACTTTTTCAAATCAATGAAATTTTGCAAGAAGAAACCGTTTTTTTTCTGATAACAGAGATTTTATTGTTAACACAATAAAATGAAAAACATCTTATCGAGGTAAGTGAATCGAGCCCAAATTCTATGGTTCTGGTAATCATCGTTTCAGAGGTGGTTTGTCTACCTTCCATTTTTGTCAACAGGTCGTAACTATATTATTATCATCTTTATGTATTATCATTATAAACAAGTAACAGTACCAAGTTTTAAGTTTTTAGTCCATCAAAAGAGGGTGAAAAATCGATAAGAACATTTGAAGCAGGTATACAATGGACAAAGTAAGTTAAATAGAAACTTTTAAAAAAGGTCCCTGTGGTCTGTTCATACACAACAGAAGACATAATTAAACAAGTACTGATTTCTGAAAAAAATGCTGTCGGGGTTAGGGTGGCTTACTGCCGTCCGGTTAATAGCAAACAAGGTTACAATTACAACCTATTGTCGATTGAAAACCTTCGGAAATTAAAAAAAAATTACTCTAGATATTAGCGATTTATAAAAATTATGTGTTACAAACTTATTCACAGCTTATTGACTTATAAGACTCTTATTATAACATAGAATTTTTTAAGCCGACTTTGGCATGTATGGCTGAGTTACTTATTACTTAATAATTTAATTATTAAATTGGTCGAACATAAATTTTAATATTTTTTACATATTTTTTTTTGATTTAACAAACAATTATTTCAAATTAATGTTAGTAACTGGAGAAAAATTGATAGGAGTTTTTGTTAATTCCAATTCTTCATTTCATTCTAATTCCATAATTTTACCATCGCCCTTTTTTATTAATAAAATGATTTTATAAAACAGCGGATTTCGGGCCACAACTAATTCCAGAGAATAATATTTGTGATTGATTTGCTACATTACACAAAAACCGTATAGAAAAACATTAATGGTAACGATATTACCATTGCAGGCGCGAATCTTAATTTAATTAAATCTTAATTTCATCGATATTTTTTAACTACAGAGAGCTGAAACTTCTTATTTTTAACAAATTCTTTGTATATGGAACCCAATAATGTAACCAACACTATTCCTAAAGTTTGAAAAATATTACTTATCAGTGACTGAATATCACTTATTCGGTGTCGCTAAAGTTTATTACAAATTCCTAAGAAAAGGGTAATTATTCACAAAATATTGACTTTCCGTTTTGGATGAATACCAAGCATTACTTATCACTAAAAACTTATTATTTAGTAAGTGAATAGATATGATTGAACATAAATATTATCTTTTTAGAAGAAAGATTTCTTAGTTTAAAAACCTTAACATTCAAAGTAATGTCGTCTATAATATCAATTGACATCGTAACGCAGTGAATATTTGGAAAATTTACTTTTAGTTATATTAAAGGCAGTATTATAATTAATTGCAATGGGTATCAAGGCAAAAAGAGTAGCAAACAATTTCAATTAACGTTAGCTTAAATACTTCAGTACCCATGGAAGGGGTTCGTTTTTTTTTTGCTACAAACAAATTATGCCGCCATAAAAACTCCAGTTTAGGATATTGAATACGAGAGCTAAAAGCTGAAAGATAAAGATATATATTTCTTGAGTACAGGGAATGTCATAGTTACACCATCATAACATCAATGGCCAACCCAACATTCCAATGAAATGACTGACGGTAGTTAATTATGTAGTTCATTCTGTATTTATGTTTTCAGATGAATAATGTGAAACAATTGGATACGCTGCAAATGACTGGAAAAGGATAGTAAAGTTTATTTACCATAATAATCATAGCTACCGTAGTAAACTTAGGTATCTGTCGTTAATATATATATATATATATATATATATATATATATATATATATATAAATACAATCATCCTTGTTCCATATATATATATATATATATATATATATATATATATATATATATATGCCTATTCTTTTCTTCACGTAACATTTAACTAGTGCAAACTAAGCAACTTAATGAAATTCCATATTTTATCTATTCGTCTACGTAAAATTTCTCCTATTTTTTCTATTTCTATGACACTATTTATCACCTCCATTTAAAGCTTGTATGGACTTATTTCTTTCTGGGTTTTTTGTCATTATTTAATAAAATTTTAAAGTGAAACTTCTCTGAGCGCGATGAGAGTAAAATGTCAAAATAAAATGTAAATTTTATGCAAACTTTTTTTTGTAATGTTTGAAAGTATCGAAATAAAGATGGAAAGTAGGTACTTAGCTAACAACATAGAGAACTACATGAGCAAGATCCAATAAGACAAAAGGTATACGCACGCATGAAAACAAACAAAAAGTCGATCACTACTGCTATAAAGTGTTTTGAGTGTTATGTGCGTGAAAAGTAAATTATGAAAATTTTGTCAATTTATTTATAATTTTATTATTGGTTTACTAACAGGGGTACCCAGTTTCTCTCAGAGAGTTGATATGAGATTATGTGGTAGTTAGAGTAAAGGTATAAACTTTATAATATAAAATTTAAACAATATTTATTGAAAAAATATTCTAATTATTTATATTACTTGTTTATAAGCAACATTTTTCATTTTGTCATCCGGGTATAAATGTACAAATTTTTCGAATTTCCTGCTTGCAAGCAAGCTACAAATAGTTGGCCGTGAGAAAAGCAGAATTCTTTGAGATTGATGCCGCAATGTTTTAAAGTTAGCTCTTGTGCTTTGTTAATTGTAATTCTATATAAAAATTAGATTAAAAATTGCAGTCTTTTAAATTGGCATGGCAGTTCAATAGAGATCAGTGGTATTCTGAGAATAAATACTGTATGCCCTTTGTCTTTTCCAGTCAGAAGTTCGGTTTTGATGCTGTTATTCGATAGGTGTTTGACAATCTTCCTTATTCCATGAGATAATTTTGGTGAGTCGACATTTTTGAGCAGTATGATGGCGACCAAATTTTCAGTCGAAGGCAGTTTAATGGCATTCCTTGTACTTGCGAAGAGCCAGCAATGTCGGTCGATTTGTTTATTCTCTCTTCACCGGGAATTTTCTTTTGAATATTAAAGTTGATATAACTGAGAATATTATTTATAATAAATGCCCTCGGAAAGAGCCACTCCGGATTAGTATAGTTGTGAATAATATTTGGATAAATTTGGTCGATGAGTTCGTTTTCAGTAGTGGCTCTGTTGCAGAAATCACTGTTGAGTACAATGAGGTCCGTCATCTGGTTAGAAGTTGCTTCGTCTGTTGCATCTGTTGTATCGTCTTTCGATAGTTCAACTCTCATATTTTTTCTTAGTCGCAGTATTTGTATGTGTGACTAGACATGTAATTTTTTAGCATGCATTGATTTCGTGAGCTGGTGTTGACTTGAGGATAACTGTTAGTATTTGTTGCAAATGTCATGAGAGTATGAGTGGAGCTTCTCCCATAACTTCAGAATTTCCTCGCAAGTCTTGTCATGTTATATCCTTCTTCAAGTGATATGCAATTGTACATTCGCCCCAGAAGATAATTTTAACTTGTTTCAGAAGTTCACCCCCTCGTCGTCGTCTTGACACTTTACATACTGAGAATTGTTATTCGGCTACGTTTGACGGTAGTTATAGGGCGGAGTGGGCAGTTCATTCACCTTCAATAAGTATGGCTGCAATCCCAGTTGATGCCAGTGCAAGTGTAATGTGTTGTTTGGCACGTATTTCTGGCACCAATAGATTAATTAGAAACGTTTTCCCGGCGCCGCCTGGTGCGTCCAAGTAAGTAATTCCGCCAGTGTTGTTGTTTATCCGGTTCAAGGTAATGTAAATTTTTTGATTATTGTATTTGAGTAGTGGTTTATGGTGAGCAATGTATTGAAGTACTTCGTTGATGTTGTAGGTTTATCCTTTGTAATTTTGAAGTTTAGCACACCGAAAGCGCCTTGTCGCGGTGCAGACATTTTAAATTTTACGCAGGTCTGGTTTTTTATTGCTCAACATTTTTCTTCTAGTCGAATTAGTGTTTCATTGAAGATGTTGTCGTTGAATTCGATAGCCAGTTCTTGATGAACTAGTCATATTTCGTACAATCTATCATTACTCATACACACTTTGAAGGAGTCCTATATCTGTTTTCAATTCTATGCGTTACATATTGTTTGTATTATGGCGAATAAGTCTTTGATTTTTTCACTGAGGCTGTGAGTGAGGCTTCTTGTAGTCTTGTTCACATACGTACAAATATATTTAATGGATTTCGCTGAATTGCGGTATTCTACGTTCATGTGTGCTTGAAACATTTTGAAAAGTAGTGGATTATAATGTACTATCCATTATTTAACCATATTTTATTTGGGATAGCCATCATCTCTGGTTTGTTTGTCGTTCAGGTATGGTTTTGGGTATTTTTTTGTTCATTTTCCATCACTCATACATTTAATTTAATGGCCCATACGGTCCATGAATCATGGTTTTCATTACCATGTCATGTAGCTCCGGATCTTCTTGTGAATTGGGAAACTCAGCTTGGAAGATTTTGTTGATATCCCTGGTATGAATTGTGTCCTGTAGCCATAAGAGATTGTGTGAGTGAGGCAGTCCTCATTTTTGCCACTCGATTGTGAATATCCAGCATTTAACGGTTCCAAAGATGTGGTATTTTGTGATAACATCAAAAATTCTTCCGTGCGCATTTCTTCTCATCCAGTCTCATATAAAACATCCATTTCGCTTCTATTTTCGCACACATATCTACCAGGAATTGTTGGAGTAAAAGGCGAGTGTTACGAATGTGATTGTATGTTTCATTGTCTCTGATAATTAAGTGGTAAGCATAGAACTTTTTGGAAATGATTTTTTTTGTTTGTTTCTACGCCTGTCTCAGGTTGGATTTGTTTCACATTAAAATTATATCCGTCTTCTCCGTGCAGAAATATTAATGGATATCGTAGGGCACTATATGAACGGCATGTTTATGCAATGCATTTTATTCGTTGTACAATTATATCACGGCTTTCGTTTTTATTGTCCACAATTACGATGGCGACTTCGTCTATCATTTATATTTTCATGAGTGGTTTCTCTCTCTTTTTACATTTGGGCGATGTATAAAATATAAATCAAATCAACTTTTTATTACCCTTTAAACACTCTCCACATTTTATTTTTAATTGATATTCAGTCAGTGTATTACTTTGATTACTCACACTTCACTGTTTGTTTTTATTCACTCACGGCACTTCACTGATAAGACACTGACGTTCGAACCCACGACGGATCTTGCTTTATATAACCCTACCAATGGGTATCCCCACACATACAAAATAGTCTTCGAATGGTCCACAATGTTCCAGAACATTCTACAAGCGTCAATAATGTTCTAGAATATTCCACAATGATGTGGGGTGTTCCAGACTAGTCCCAAACATTCAGTAACATTCCAGAATGTGCCGGAGTGTTTTAGAATGTTGTAGAGTGCTTTCGAACACTTTCGAATGTTCTGAACTGTTCTAAAAATTTCATTTTGCGAAACTTCCAGCCCTTAAGCACGCCTTTCAGGTAAAGAATCTTCGTTATGCGTGGGGACTAGAGGCTACTACAGAATATAACTTCCCTTGAACGTACCGGGACTCGTTTCTGAGTTTTAGCGGCACGCACATTGAATACTTAGTTTTATATTAATATTGATTACAAATTTTGCACGTACTTCATCCACTACAAAACCAATAACGTATGTACTTTATTTATTTATAAATCCGCAATGAACCTGCTTATATAGTTGTAAATATAAGTTGCAACACAACCCCATTTCTTTTAGCCGCATTTAGCCGTATTTTGATACTGGCATTACGATTATTTTTTAATAGAAAATCGTCTACCTAAATATATGTAAAGAATTTATTTTATATTTATATCTATTTTTAATGATATTTTATTACTTTTCTTGGATGTGTCGTATTAAATTCTTCTTATGCGAATTTAGTACAATCCATGATCTTACGCTTAGTATATTCTCTCCCTCACTCACTGCCATTTTACCACTTACTATTTACTTACAAATCGAGGTTTAAATCGCCAAAGAGGTTTACTTCTCTCACCTGTACTGAGTTCCCGGCATTTTTTTTCATGGTATCATATATCTCATTTATCAGTGCAATATTTTTATTAGCATATGCCTAATCATTGGTATATTTTTTATTTCTTTGCTTAATCTCGCTAATACCTGTCATTTAATAGGATATTCCCGTCAAATATTAGTATTTTTAAATATACCACGCCGACATTTTTGTATGTATTCGCTAATTGTTTGGTTTGAGAATTTTAATCTATTAATTTTTTTTATACGCATCATAGAACACGCATTTTCACAAATATTGTGTGTATAATTTTTTTTCGATCTCATTGGTTTTCAAAAATTAACTTGCTAAATAATTAAACTAATCTAATTGTTTCAATATTACCTTATTTATGTTTATTTAATAGACTCTTTTACTGCTGTTCTTTATACTCTAACGATTCTCCAAATTTATGTGAGATGGTTATGCTACAAGATTTGGCACATTTATATTATCATAATAGAGCATAAACCGCATAGATCTAACGTGTGACCAAATTACTTTTTCTTTAGATATCATATCCATTATATATTCGCTCCATCCGATCCATTATATGTTCATTATTTTTTGCAATTGTATATATAACAAACACAGAAATCTAATGAAATTCTGCTCTAAACGATGTGAAAACACTCTGTCAACTCCGTACTTACCATGCTTCACTAAAGTAATATTACAATTTATTTCCCGAGTTATTTGTTCATTTAGTTCTACGTAAACGAAAAAAATATAATTCTTCTTTTATTCTGTGATACAGGTTTCTCAAAGTCTGTAAACGCCGATAATGCTTTATTGTACTAAATGTTTAAGTGTCAATTCTTTTATATAAATCTTCCTTGCTTAAAATCCGCACCCCGGCTCCTTGTCTCATAATTTACTCTGTCAATTAATATTGTCCTATATAGGTTACTTGCCGTATTTGGTAAACCATTAGTACTTTTGTCCTCACGTTTTTGAGAAACTTTTTTCATTAACTTATTTAATGATTTTCATACAGAAATTACCGAATTACGTAATCGTATAATAAAATAACATTTAAAATATATTATAATTCAGAAAAGATCGAATCGATCGAGAAGAAAAACCGTAAACAATCTATAATCATATCGAATGATTATTTGAAATAATAATGATTAGGAATGCTTAATGAATGCCTATGCTATATCGTACCGCCGTTTAAATCGTACCACTTCTAAATTTCCCACAAGATAAGTAATTACTTCAATGCTGGTAACACTAAACTGAGCTCCAGTACCGCCAACTACCAATCAGCCAGTTGCAAATGACGTCTGTAGGAAAGTGCGTGTGTGAGCGAAAAAAATATTTTTTGTGATATTTGATGTAAATTATCGTGGTGATTCGTAAGGATATAACTAATGATAAGGTAAGCTAAAACTATATGGTCTACATTATTTGATTACAAATCTAAGTTCGATTATTCTTATTTTTTTTTAGGTTAGCGTGTCTTAGTTTTGAGGTTATATTTTAATTTTTTTTTTCTTAACTTATTGTATTCATTAAATCGTACCATTTGTAGTCCGGTAAATCATACCAGTACGACAACTTAGTCGCCTTGTCTAAAATTGTATATGAGTCGTTGAAAATGAAAACCTTTTTTTATTGTTTTAGATGACGGATCCTAATGCCAAAAGGAAATACTGTCACTGGAGTCAAGAAGATTTAGAAAGGGCTCTTGTGGCATACGAAAAAAGAAAAATGGGGTTAAACAAAATTTCAAAAACTTCTTCTATTCCAAAACCCACAATTTTGCGACACGTTAAGAAAATAAATAAAATTGCGGTTGACGATACAATTCAAAAAGGTAGACCTGCCGTTTTTGATCTTGATATTGAAAATAAGTTAGCTCAACACATTCTAGAACTAGAAAGAGACATGTTTGGTCTAACGATAAATAACATTCATCTTGCATACGAAATTGCGGAAATCCACAAAATTCCGAACAACTTTAACAAAGAGAAGCGCATAGCTGGTAAGGGATGGTCTACAAATTTATGAAAAGACACCCAGAGCTTAGTGTTAGACAACCAGAGAACACATCACTAAATAGAATAAAAAGTTTTAACAAAGAAAATGTTTTCAATTTTTTTTGATTTGTTAGAAAATATTGTTGATGAAAATAACATAACACCCATTAACATATTCAATGTTGGAGGAATGTGGGTTTTCCACAATTCAGAAAACAAGCTCAACAAATTGTTGGGTTAAACGAAAAAAGCAAATTGGTGCAACTACTAGTGGAGAATGAGGTGTGAATACCACTGCTATATGCTGCGCTAGCGTATCAGGTCAGTTTGTTCCACTAATGCTTATATTTAAAAGAATGAGATAAAATTCTGAACTTGTAGATGGTGCTCCTTTTGGCAGTATCGTTACTGTGTCTGAAAGTGGTTACATCAATACAACTCTTTTCGTCAAATGGTTGAAGCACTTTATAAAAACTGTAAAGCCCTCACTGGAGAACAAAGTTCTTCTGCTTCTCGATGGCCATACAACGCTGTCGAAAAATATTGAAGCTTTGTATTTGGCGAAAGTTCACGGAATAATTATGTTACAATTTCCAGGCCATACTACAAATCGACTCCAACCTCTCGACGTTTCCTTCTTTAAACCGCTAAGTACTTATTATATCCAAATTACAGAAAAATGGTTAAGGATAAATCCTGGGCGACAAGTAATGCAATATCAAGTGGCTAAATTATTTGGTGAAGCTTATGAAAGGGCAGCAGTAATTGGCAACATTGTGAATGGGTTCAAGACAAGCGGAGTTTGTTTAATTAATAGACACACTTTTCCTGGAAGCTGATAATTTACTAAATGCTAATACGTTCAATTCTAGCAATGAAAGCGTATCAGGGTTGCAAAATTTAGAGAAAATAGATGAATCCAAACAAAAAAAGAAATCTGTCGTACAAAAGGCAAATAACGAAAATAAACCTTTCATTTCTACCGCAGCTGAAATACATGTACAACCATCTACGTCGAAAAGAAATACAGAATTAGATACTACATCTATAACAAAAACACTAAAAATATTGTCGCCACTACCTAAATATACATTAAAGAGAAAAACCACTATTTAAAAAGCTGCCAAAATCACATCAAGTCCATATATAAATCAACTGAAAGAAACGACATCAAAGAAAAAGAAAATAAATGTCAAAAAAGAAAAGGTTTGTAAACCTGAGAAAGACCAAAGAGTAGACAAAGAAAATAAGGTATTAAAGAAGACCAAAGGACGAAACAAAAGTTGTAAAAGGAAGCGATCATCTTCAACAACCACCCGCGACGACAGCGATGATAAAATTATTCTGGAATCAGATGACGATGCCGATACTGATTTTGATCTCGAAAATATGTGTGCAAAGTGCAATCGTTCTTATTACGATAAAAAGGGTCCAAAGGTAGAATGGATCCAATGCGTTCGCTGTCATAAATGGGTTCATGAGACATGTACCTCTAATCCAGATATTTGTGATGGTTGTCTCCAATAAAGTTACTGTGTAAATTATTTGAGAGAGTCATTACAAATATTTCACTTATCATTCGATTTTTATTTGGTTAATGTAAATGTAGGTATAGGCACCTATGTACCTATATATTTATTTGATTGATCTTTAACTCAAATCATTGAGATATAACTATTGCTTGTCATTTAGTATATAATATAATTGTTAGTTAAAGATATTATTCCTGTTTTCTAAGTTTATTATTAAAGATAAATATGTTTATAACCATTTACCCTCGATTACATGTAAACATAGTTTTGTTTTATTGATTTAGTATTTTATTAGTCATGTTTTTCTTATTAATTGTAAAATGTTCATTAAAGTATCTTTAATAAATACTTTCTTCAAGATTTTTTTTTGGTATATTATCCAACGGTACGATTAAACACTTATGGTTCGATTTAAATACTAGTAGTACGATTAAAACAACTGGTCGGCTAAATTGTACTGATGGCAGCTCTCCAAAAAAAGTAGTTTTATAGGTTGTTAAGGAACAGAAATAGAACTGATTTCGATGTACGTGATAGCCAAAATGTTAAACTTTACTTAACATTTACAACTATTACTGTAAATCTCATTAGTAACTAAATATTTGAGTTAAAGTGAAAAGTGGTACGACATAACCGACTCTCTCCTATATGTAAATACACATGCTTATAAATCTTATCTAGCCATAGCCTTCTTTCAAGAAATACTTAATTAAATTCATTTATGTCAACCGGTTTTATTTTCTTTGTTTTATTGTCGAAATATAGTACATCTAAACTTGCATATTTGCTATGTTTTGTCAATCCCAGGAAATATGATCTTGTTTTTAATTTTATCTCACTATTCAATTTGTGGAAATACGTGACCGTCTTTGTACATATGGCGTATTTTCCCTTAGGAAAATATCATAAAATCTCAACAATACTTATATTACATGAAGCCCTTCAACCCCGATAAAAATAAAACTTCAAAAAATATTAGAAAGTTTCCACTGAATATCTTTAAGGTATCGATTACTTATATTTGGGTTTTTCTTTAACTTCCATTGCATGTGAGATTCAATGATTCATGACATTATTCTGAAAAGGAAGAGCTGAAATAGACTCTTAAAACAATGGAATATAAAATTTTTCCTTATTTAAAAAAGTATATATATATATGTATATATATATATTAATAAATATAATTTTATGATGATTGCATTAAAGTTATTAACATTAAGTTCATGTTTTTGGCTTTCAGCGCATCTATCCTCGAATATTATTCTGAAAAAGCAGTTTTATTACTACCAAAACCGATTGGTTTCATGTACAAACAAACACAAGGTGGGTTTACGTATTTATCTTTATTACCGTTCAAAAATTGTAGGAGAGGGACTTGTTATATTTTTATTTGTAAGTTAAAATTTTGCAAGTCGGGTTTAAAAAAAATTTAAACGAAGCTTCAAATTATTTTCAGAAGATCCATCCACAAAATTTGAGTACGATGATATATGTGAAAAAGTGGCTCACGTATATAGATTAAAAACTTTAAAATTTAGTACCGAATTCCTTTTGACTTACCTAAAAATGAAACGTCTATGTGTGAAATTTAATTTAGGTTGGTCTATAAATATAAAAACAATGAGGTGTGGCCGGTAGGGGCTGATGGATAAATCTTGAAATAAAATTATCCTATACTAGACTGCACGCTTATATTTTAGCTAAATTTTAAGGCTAATGAGGAAACCTGTAAGATTCATTGTAACTGACGATTCAGGAAATGATGACAAAGTTGTAAAATTTTTATACATTATATAACTGTGTTATATTATTTTTAATCATTATAAAATTATATTTGCAATAGAAATATCCTTTATTTTGCAGTTAAAATATTTATTACAACAATAATTTAAATAGTGACATGAAAAATTAGGTCAGTTGAAAGAGACTGAGTTTTTATGTAAATTCTAAATATTATACTATAAAATGAACGTGTAAGATATTGCGAAAAATTACAAAAAATGTCCATACTAATTTGACATAGATTTCATGTAAGGTGAACACATGTCAAATTGGACCGCGCATTTAGGTTTCATTGCCATTACATTCAATTTTTAAAGGCGGTAATTTATAAAGTATGCAACTGAGAAATTTAAAGAATAAAAATTAAATTGATCACGTAATAATTCCGCATAGCATTAGAAGTTAATGATTTTTTATTTTTAATAATTCTTTGCATTGAGTTAGAAGCTTGAATTAGATCATAGTACTTGACATAACTTCATTATTTCGTATTTTCGAATGAAAGACAGGCAACTAAATCATAAACTGTTTTTATAAGGATTGCGCTTTTTTATTCCAAACTATGAACCCGTAAGCCGCACCTACACTTAGTTCAGCATCTGGTTCGGTCTAGTCTAGTAAGTTGGTTTGGTCTAGGAACAGTTATTAAAAGAACAGTATCGTTCAGTTAGTATAAAATATAAGTGACGTCCAAGGTAAATTTGTACGCTAGATATTCCTTGCTAATGATAAGTTTACCGTATTTTAAAGGAGAACAACATATTAGACGATATAAATGGCATGGCTTTCATTAAAACATGATTTTTTTAAGGCCTGAGCTCATAATTGTCCTTCTTTTATTAGAAGAAATTATTTTGAGTTCATTTCAACTCAATAGGGGTATTTAATTTTAGGGTATAGAAAAGTATTGCTAAGAATAAATAAAATTTAAAACTTTTGTATTATTCACCTCGATAATCGGTCGATAGTTGCTTAGGTTATAGTTAGTCGGTCAGAATTAAAAACAATAAGAAATTAAGCAACTAAATTACTGTCTTAACACATAATTGCTGTTTTAAATAGAGTCAAAATTATATTAAACAAAATCCATTTACATAGTAAAAAAACAAGTACTAAGTAAAAAAAAATTAAATACTTGTACAAAGTTATATTAAATTAAAAGTAAAATTTATTTTCTCCACTTTCTTCTAATCTTAAATAATGAAAATAATTTTAATTCGTATTTAATGAACAATGACAGATGGAATTTAAACTAATAAACTTAAGCATGAACAACTTAAGCATGACAATAATAATCACAAAAATACCTTCGAAATCAATAACTAGTACCTTGCATCAAATGGACATTTATTTTATATGTATAAAATAAAATGTAAATTGTTAAAAATATTTGGAAACACGATGCGATTAAATTCTTAGTCAAAATCTGAGTTACAGTTCATACAAACAAAATTAAACAATTTTCCAAAGCACCATGAAATTATGAATTAGGGCAGTTAGTATGTCCTACGAATAAAAGGCTAGTTTCCACTAAGAATAAATCGGATGGGTTGTAATTTCTAATAATAAAGGATGATATGGAGACAACATAAAACGAAATTAAATAACAAAGTAAAGATTATTTTTATTTTTAGAAAATAAATTCGGCAAAATTAGTGACTCCGTCGAGTGACGGCGAACGCCGGCGAATGCAAATTACATCGCACCTCACGAAAAATCATTGCTTTTTACATTTTTGTGTACAGAACAGGTTATTTGATTAATTTTTTTTTTAACATTTTTTGTTAAGTTGATACAATTATCGTTAATTACATCTTAAAATATGAGTACAATTCGCAATGAAATGAAATGTTAGCAAAGCAAAGAAATGTAGTTTACCCAAAATTAACGCTCGGTAGATATATCGCGTCAAATAGTGACTTTTGTTCATTAGAATTTTGGAATGTTAAAACTTCAGTGTAACTTACAGTGTTCATTACACAAGTATAAAATATGCATTATAAGGTGAAATTTCAGCAAGCATTTATTTTTACATACTTATTGTAAGGTAATTTACATTGTTTATGACATTAGATTGGCAAAGTATGAACAACTTAACTTCAACTCATAACATTATTATTTTATTAAACTTGTGAAAAGAGTGACTGCATAAATCATTAATATTAATTTATATTTAGAAATATATTGTGTATGGGTCATATTAATTTATTCGTTTGTAATCAACTGTATTCAGTCAGAGCTTCGATATCGTAATGTTATTCCATAGAAAACAAAATCGCAAGTCATTGTATAATACTCTCCCCTATTACAATAGTGAACACACAGTTTATCGAATAGGTACTTAAACTGCAAATAAATGCTTACATCAAAACCGCGATACGAGTGTATCCTTACGATACGGGATATATTCTTACAAAAAAATTAAGAAATATTTGGGCTCACTCACGTCTTGCTTTCTCTTTTTGTTCCCGAGATTATTTCTTGTCAGGTGACGTAACTCCCCTAAACTTTGACATGATTTATGTTTTTTTTATGTTAAATGGTATGACTTGCTTTGTATTACACTAAATAATGATTTTTCTCTTGAGATATATTAAAGTAAAAAATACTTTTTCTCACGTATATTTGTGCTTTCGGTCTAACTTAAATTGTATTAATTTACACCAATGTAAAGTATAATTTACTTTGGGTTCAACTCGACTTAGATCAGTCGATTTTTCTAGTGACTAAACATATTTTTTTACCAAGGGATCTAACTCAAGATGAATTACTAGCATACCTGTTGGGATTAGTGTTTATACTTAGTTAGAATTTATACCGACCTTGTTTCGGGTTTAGTGTTTATACTCAATTGTATTATAATACCAAAGGAGTGCTACACATTTTGGAAACAGTATTTCGTATAAAGTGTTTTATTTTCTTATGGAAATACCACAGCATATACTTGCGAGGTTGGAGTGCGGCGAGGGACGAAAGGGTACAGAACAAGTTGCACATCATAGCATGGTCGATAACGTGAGTTCTTTGTTGTAACATTTAGGACACATATTTTGAACCTGTTACTGTATTAGATTTGTAATAAAATATATTTTTTTGCAAAAAAGCTGTTGTTATTTTCTTACATGAATGTCGCTACTTTTTGAATTATCTTCATTGCAAAAAGTAGGTAATCTGTTCTTTGAAGAAGGACATAGTTTGTGTAATTTTGAACACGTCGGGGCGCATCTTTGATTGAGCAAGCGGGTTTAATAACACGAATAAAAAAAATAATATACGAATTACATGCAATTAATTTTTTTAAGAACCCACTTATTAAATGACATTGTGACTAATATTATTTACCGTTTATGACCAAAATTTTTGATAATATTAAAATAATTTTAACATAGGCAGATTATGTACCCAGGACAAACTGTTAATAAGAATAAAAATTAAAATTAAAAAGTATTCATTAACATCAGAGAGAAGATGGTCTAAAAATTAATTTGCATATGGTAATAAGGTTGTGGTATGGACAACTATTATATGTGATTCGTATCCCCCATACTAAGCCCGTATCGTGGTGGACAATAGTTAGATAAAATAAAAGGGTTGTTTTGTTAATAACAGATAATAAAATGTGTCTCAGATGAAAAAAGTATTTAAGAGCAAGTATATGCTTAATGTTCTAAAAAAGGAATATTAGAATTACATGTAACAAAACATTAGAAAAATTTATAGAAATGGATATGCATTACAATTAAAAATATAAGATATTTAACATACGTGTAATACAATGATTATATGTTATTTAATTTAAATACTTACAAGAATACGTAGGTTACTATTGCTGGCAACATAATCAGATGCTAAGGTCAGTAAAGAAAATAAATTAGATAACATAAAAAATAATGAAGGGAAATACATTTCCAACATTTTGATTGAGAAGGAAACTACTAATAATTACCAGAATGAGATTATAAACAAAAAAAATCAATATTATGTATACAGACAGGAACCGTCTCCATTCGTCAAGAAAATGTGACTAAAGATTTTAAGATAGTAGAAGAAACAGTGAAAACAGATGATAAAAATAAAATTAATGGTGAGTAAAGAAGACTGATACAAAATCGGACTGCCAAGGACTGCGCTATATTTTCCAGGTCTGATGATGGTGTTTCTGGATGTATATATATATATATATATATACATACATACATATATATATATATATATATATATATATATATATATATATACATATATACAATGTTAGTGTATTCTGAAGTCGTGAAATGTATACGAAGCATAAAGAACATCTAGTTTTGAATTATAACTAGAACAGAAATAATCAAATATACTTATTCCAGGTTACGTGTCATGCCACACAAAACCATAAACAAAAATAATTAAAACTACACATTCACATTTAAAACTATATTACGTTCTGTTGTTATCACATGTTATAAACAATGAAAACTCAAAACTCAAATTAAGTAAACAAATCAATATATCGCGTACAGCTTAGAGTGGTAGGTTACAGTATGTCTTTTAAGCGAGCTGCTTACTGCATCAGTGTGGAAATTTCCATTACCTCGTAGCGTCGTCTCGGCATTCTATAAAGCAACAGACGAATAATTTGTTGTTTCTTATATTCATATCGAATATATTATTAGTGAAATATGACAGTCGGCGGTAAGTTTTTCGATTAAGCACTTAAAATTGTCTATCAATAAACTACTAATTTTTTTAAAAATTTTTTTTAATATACGGTTAAAGAACGCCATTTAGTATATGAGGATTTATTTAAGGTCGGACAGTCAAACCCACATTATATATATATATATATATATGTATGTATATATATACATATACATATATATATATATATATATATAATGTATATATATATATATATATATATATATATATACATATATGTGTGTGTGTGTGTATGAGTGTCTTTTAAAATGCAAAGTTATTTCTGCATCTGATTCAAGTTACTTGAAATGAAGACCCGATGAACTGTTTGCAGACCCAACTACATAGCTCAAATCGATCGATCATTACTCTTAAACTAGTAGAGTTAACTTACCTGTCATAACCTTTTTTTCACTTTCATTATATATACTACTATTTTAAATACTTTCATAAATTCAAAAATAGCGGTTTAGCTGATAGAAGGTACCTTACCTTCTACTAGCTTAACGTTATTTTTACGTAACCCTAACAAAAAATTACCACTGTAAAGCTTAATAAATCAAAAAAGTGTGCATAAAATAAACGTTAATAATTTTGAAAGACCTATCAAACGATTCCTTACAAATCGGGCAATGAGAAAAAAATCACGCTCATTTTACATCTAAGGGAGTAACCATTAAAAGTTTGTTTTAAAGACTTAACCTACTTTTAAAGACTTACTATTTAAAGATTTACCATAACCTCGTAAGCAGTATAGATATGTATAACCAAGTAAAATTTCAGCCTTATGATATCAATAGTCCATCAGTAAAGCGGGTTTGACATACAGTCCCACAACGCATATAGCGAAACTAAAAAAGTTCCTAATTTTGCAACAGAACCCCCTAAAAAGTCACGTTTGTAAAGAAACAGAGCATCAAACCAATCCATGAATAAAAATAAACAAGTAAAACTCACACTATGAGAGTTCCGTATACTCTTAAGCAAATACATAGTATTTCTATTTACTTTCAAATATTAATACATAATCTTAAAAAGAAATAGTTTCTAAAGGAAAAATAGTTTATATGTAAATAAATTCAAAATTCCTTTTACATTTTCTTTCCATGATTTCATACGTGATATTGTTTAATAAGTTCATATGAAAGTTTTATCTAATTCTACTAATGGGGTTAAATTTAATAACTTTTGCTTACAATTTTTTGGATTTTATATTATTTCAAATATAATTCACTCTATTGTTCATAATTAGGTTCTTGTAAGATTGCCAAAAACCATGTGTGCGTTATTGTTTTAATTTCAAAATAACCGAGCGTAATGCTTGGTCGTCTGTGAAATTTAGTAGATATTTAAAAAAAAAGTTAATAGAGAAACGTTTTGAAGAAATTCCAAATTTACTTTGTATTCAATTTATAAAGACTTTATCTTGGCGTAGAAGACTGTGAGTGATTCATTTGAAATTTCTAAGCAGTTCTTGACTAATAAAGTAACATTTCTAAAAAGGTGGTTCTTTCTTAAAACTGATAATTAGATACATATATGACTCCTTATTAATATTCTCCGTCACACTTGGCATATTATTTTTATTTGTTCTGACAAAAAACTAGTAACTTTTGAGAAATAATTTTACTGCCAATGTAACCTGATTATTTAAATATGACTTATGCTATTCACTTCCTTATTTTCAGTTTTTCAAAGTTTGTTCTTTTTCTGTAGAGAAACTATAATGGTTTAATAAGTGTGTTTTTCACTTTAAAATATATTACCTAATTTTATCAATATTTATTTTTCTTTAAATACACCTCATAATTTAATTACATAGAAAAATTAAATTAACATATTTTTTAAAATGGAAATTGAATTACGTTAAATTTTTTATCTCAGGAATAACTAAAAATGTTTGTTTCATTAACAATAAATAAAAATATTGGTATGTTTTTTTAAAAATTAGATTTCTTTAGACTTAAAAAAACGTAACGAACTATCAGTTTACCGAAACAATGAGTTTAAAGGGAATGCTTAATTATATTTTATTTTCAGAAATGAAAATAATTTAGTCAATGCAAAAAATACTCAAAAATTCACGATATCGAACTTCTTGTATCAAAAAGTATTTCCATTTATTTATAGGCAAGGGTATATCATATATTTCGGCTTTTTCATCACTGGCAAATACAAAGTGCATGAGGGAAGAAACTTCGCCCTCGTATTGCAATAACTCTTCGCGAATCTCACCATAAACTTGGTTTTCATGAAATGAAATGGAACTCCTATGTGACATGTGATTGTATAAAATATTATGCTCGTAAAAACGGTGAATGACAAACTATAAATCGTGAGACAGAAGTTAAAAGACGGTTATAATAAACTCCGTGGAAAATATACTCCGGGACATTTTAATAACGTAAGTGAACGATATATTAAATGTTGTTAGTTTAGTTTTTCTGTATTTTAAACCATCATATTTTTCAATGTAATATAAGTTCATATTTGTGTAAACCATTCGTTATTTATTTGCAATTTTATTTTGTTTTCGTTTTAATTTGATTCCTTTTATATTCCCGGATATTGTAACTAGATCAGATAGTATCCATATCAGTTTCTAAACCACCAATATTCTGTGGCATTCCCTAACCGTTCGCGACGATGATTATCTCATGTTGGTTATGAACGCGATTACAAAATTTTGACTATTTTTTCTAGTCGATTAGCATGTTCAAATATGCAATTGTGGAATGTTTTGTTAGTTCATAATGCATTACAATATATCGATAATTAAGAATTTATAAAATTTTTTCTGTAAGTGCTTTCTTTATTCTATTTAATATTGTGGATTATTTATTCTATTTTAATATTGTGGATTGAATAATTATAATATCTAAAACATTCACATTTACAGATTGTATGATCAATTAAGAGAGATAAGTATGTAATAAACTCAAAAATATTAGTATATGAAAACTTTTTTGTAAAAGAACTAACTTTGCAAAATTATCTACTCTATTCTAAAATGAGTTACCTATAATGTACAGAATGGTTACATTAGAAAATAATTTGAGTTAAAATGAAATTTATTTTAAGAGGATTGTCTGTTTGCACAAAAATAAAAGGAAGAATCCATATTAGTACCTACTCATAACTTTTACTTAACATATTTATATATTACTTTGTAATTTGCCTCTGAGCTTCTTCGTTCCTTTAAGTTATAGACACTTTAATATTGATTGTGTCCTTGGTTTTACACAGAATTTCATGTAAAGTATATTATTTAAGAGACAACTCCTAAAATTCTAAATACATTAATTT
This sequence comes from Druceiella hillmani, assembly GCA_039881145.1. Taxonomy (NCBI): domain Eukaryota; kingdom Metazoa; phylum Arthropoda; class Insecta; order Lepidoptera; family Hepialidae; genus Druceiella; species Druceiella hillmani. Next base: position 25,579,799 of record JAYKKI010000007.1, read on the forward strand.
ATATCTGTACCGTAATTCAATTCCATTTAATAATATTCCAATTAAAATAATTAACCTTTCTTATAATTTCTTATTAAATTTGATACTTTAATAGCCGGTTCGGTGTGATAAATTATTCCGTTTTTATTATCAGTATTATCGTAATCAATTGTAATTTCCTATTAAAAGCTGTCTTATCTTCTTCTTTCTTTTAATCAAAAGTTAATGTATCTAGTTTATGTTCAAAAAAGTGAAGAAGATACTTGAAACACCAAATCCATGCATATTTACTTAATATATGAAAAAAAATAATCATTTAAATTAGTAAGGGTGATGTGTTTTGCTATTTTACACTGTATTGTTTTATTGCTTGATTTCTTTTGTATCGTAATATTTAATTTATAAGTTAATATAATATGGCATATTACGGTCTTGTATTTTGTGATCATATTTCATTACGTTTTCTCGTAGAGTACAATCAAGCAAGGCACTGACCTATGGAAACGATGCATTCAATGGATTTTTCTTGTTTCTTAACAATACTAGAAAATTTATTAATATAATATTTCTAAAGAAATATAACAATTAACTTTTCGGTTTTTTTACTTTAAATTGCACTAACAAAACAATTATGTTAAAAAGTATTTAAAGATACGAAACGACCTAAAAATATTGATCTATTTCATTTGAATAATTTGAACAAGTAATATTTTAATAGGTCAACCAACTTACACTCTCTTTGATAAAATACATATATTCTTAATGTCGACCTCGTGAAAATTTAATGCAAATTTTTAGAATATATGATCTATTATATACGTATCATGTGTGTAATTATATATAAACTTCTTGAAACATTTTAAAATTCGGCATGTAAATGTCAATTGATTAAAATCCAAATAAAAATTAAAAATAACAAAGATATATTTTTAATAAAATATAACAGACAAAGATATATTTTTAATTTTAAAACGGCCTATGTGAGGTAAAATAAAAATAACAGCCCTACCTTTTATTAGTCGCACGATAAGTTCCGACGAATACTTTCTTCTCTTCAAGATTATAACATCACCACCAAAAACTTCTCCCATATACGAGGTAACAAACAAGAGTTTTGTTGTAGATATTTTGTGCAAAGAGATTCCGCTCGTTAGAAGTTTATTTTGTTAGATAACGATGTACACAACGTTTTCAAAATTGCTTGTTATTGAAAGACCAGAGTGTTTATGTTTTCTTCATAACCTAAAATAAAATTAGGGACAGAATTAAAAGTACATAAGGGAAGTAATATTGTTAAACAAAAATTAAATGACAAGTTCTTATGGATTTAGGTTTTAGTTTCCATTTGAGAATATATTTTAATTTAAGGTTAAAATAACGTTATATTTTTTAAATATAAAAACAGAACTAAATATTTAATTCTTCCTAGTTCTTATTCTCCCAAAATACTAACAGTCAAATGGAATGATAGGATTTTTTGTAAAAGCTCATTTTCTTCAAATTATTTCATTTTGATTCTTAACATCTCTCGTTTTATGTTTTTGACATTAAAATTGAACGTATATATATTACAATTATCTAAAGTAATTTTCTCTTATTTACTAATCATGAAACCAGGCTTAAAATTTGTTACACTTTTATTCTTTTCCAAATAAGTTTAGTTTTGACAAGGTTTTTTAGTATGTTATTTTACATCCATCGAAACTATTGTGCATAGCGCTGAATTAACATTTCTTTAAGTGTATTTTCTACATTCGCTCTGTAGACACAGCCTCATTCGCATGCATTGAAACAAGTAATCCAAAATTTGTCTTAAATATTTTTTAAAGAACGAAAACCGTAAAATAGCAATTTACCGTAATCAAAATATTGGAAGCCAGAGTAATTAATTTCACTTTGGATGTACTTTTTTTTAAAGTATAAAAAAACCTTAATTTTTAATATTTGGAGCCTAAAGTTTACGACCACCAATGTTTTCTGAAAAGTTTCTACCCTATTTCCGACCCCTATAATGCTATTTTTTTTAAGTGTGTTTCTTAATAGTTCCCAATATCAAAGAAATTTGCTAGCCATTAAATTGTATTTTTTATATTATTTAGAGAAAACGCTGATGCAATGTTCGTAAACGCCCCCTTTTCTCTAAAACCACCTATTGCCATCTACTTGCGGTTGTGGTGATAATCAGCCCTTGGTCTACCATTGAGAACAAGAGTTCGGGCGTGATAGCTTTGCGTGGGTGGAAGGTGATGAAATCTATACCTTTTGAAAACATTGTTTTTTATGAATGTACTCCAGAATGTTTTGAGTGACGTTTAATGTGTCACTAAGTGACAGAGAGGTAATTTAGAAATTTTATCTAAAATGTTTTGAATTTAATTTTTACAAATTATTCTAAATGTGAATAATTTTCGAGAAAGTTTCAAAACTTTATAGGGTATTTTGGAACTTTCTAAAGTGTTCCAGGACTATTTAGAAAGTTTCATTTTATCCGAAAATTTTTTAGGATGTTCTAGAAATTTCCTGAAATTATTAAAATATTTAAAATTTGTTTCTTTTCTTAATCCTTTACAAATAAAATTGTGCTAAAATTTATTTCCATTTGTTAATTTTATTTTTTACACTTTGAACTGTGCTATGTTACAAATATAATCATGTTAAAATTTGCCAGAACCTTTCATCATCAGACATCATTAGAGCCTGATCTGGTCGATAGTGTATACCAGTAGCAAATATCTTGAATTGCGTTTGATTTACTGCCATTCGATAAGGAGTTCCATTGTTGATCTCTAGAATGCATCATTAGACTCTAACATGATCAATGTTGTAGTTAATTTGCGAAGTAACAATGACCAGTAGCAAATATGTTGAATCTCGTTTAATTTACTACCATCCGTTAAGGAGTTCCGTTGTTCATCTCCAGAACTCATCAACACACCCTGACCGTGTCGACAGTTTAGTCATTTTGGGAAGTAACACTTATTAGTAGCAAATATCTTTAATCACCGTCGATTTACTAACATCCTTTAAGGAGTTCCAATGTTCATCTCCAGAACTTATAGTCAGACCCTCAGATTTGTTAAGTGTTATAGTTATTTTGCAAAATAAGAACTACCCGTAGTAAACATCTAAAATCTTAAGTGGTTTACTGCCATTCCATAGTGAATTCCGTAGTTCATTTTCATTTTAATTATATTGTCGTCGATTATTGTAATATGAACAGATTATAAATATGTCGCACACCATAAGCGGCGCGCTACGCACGTATTAGTGATTTTACGATAAGTGTATATCAATTCCCGGGCGGCGGGATTTTATAAATACCTCCTTAAGTAGAAATTCCTCAATTTGTATAATGGGAATTACTTTTTTTTATTATTTATTATTTAAACAAATCTGGTAATATAATATTGTAATAATTTTTTTTAAAGTATAAGCACGCATTTATGTTATGACTATGTCAGAACACCTGGCCGAAGAGTGTTGTGACAGCTCCCTCTTCAAACGCAGACGGAATTATTCGAAGAGCTGAGGAGTGTACCAAGTACGGCTTTTAAAGTGAATGTACAATAAATTTGACATAACTGTTGGGAAGGTTTTTGATTTTCTTGGTATGAATTTTTATTGACCTGCTTTATTAGGTCTGAATAAAATTAAAAAAATATATTTTCAAAGGTCAACACTTATCCTTGAATCTTTCTTTGTACGATACTAACATATTTCTTTCAATTCTTTGTTTCTCAATTCTTGGGCAATCTGATGTCTGGTCAAGAGGAATAATAATTTTTTTTTATAATTACCTATCTTTTCTGTTTATCTTAATTCAGGGTAACAATACTGGTATCGAATAACAAAATAAACATTTCGGATTTCCAAGCAGAAATTTTTAAATTTTTCATCATCTGTTTTGTAACGTGAGGAAATCGCACGTAGCAAAATATCTACTAAATCTTGGTTAACGCTTATTGTTTAGCTTGTTAATTCGTGGTTCTGGAAAAATCTTCTTGCGGTATTCCGACTATTAATCATTTTCTGTATTTTTTCAAGCCCTGTTATATCTAATTCCCACCACTCACTGTAATTTTTATGAATATTTCCGTATTGCCAGATACGTTCCATCTTTTATTAATACCCTACCGATATTTTGCTTTCAAGTTTTGATCGCCTTTTTACTCAAATCTACTGGTAATCTAGATTTTATAGGTAGACTATTTTATCTATAAAATCACCCTTTTTAATATTAAAATCTTTGTATCTGTTGCAAAAACATTAGAAATAAAGTAGTGAGTACATTACAGATTGTAATTGCATACTAAGTAATTTACTTATCACATTGTAGCCAAAACTTGCCTTGCGGTGATCCACTAATGATCCAATAATTATAATATAATTATTGGATCATTAGTGATATGTATTTAATGTCATATTAAATAAAATGTTATACTGAATGTCATAAATAATTGTTTAATAAATTTTTAAGTAATAATTTTATGAAATGTGTAAAAAACTATGTTTTGGAGAAACTAAATGTTTAAAAGTGCTTCGTACCCATAAAAAATATTAAGTGTAGTAAAAAAAAAAATAATTTTAGGAAAAATTTATGTATTATTAAATTGTTGCCTATAATAGTACAATTTAAAAAAACTCATAGCTACGTCCAACATTTCCGATTTTAACCCACTGTGCGGCGTTGGCCCTGCAGCCGTCCAGCTTTTAAGATCGGTGACATAGTCCTCATTGTCGACAGCTAACTACGTCAGAACACCTGCCCGAAGAGTATTGTGGCAGCCACCTCTTCAAACGCAGACGGAATTGTTTGAAAACCCGAGGAGTGTACCAATGGCGGCTTCTTGATAAGCTAGTTGTCTGATCTACTTCCACAACTAGAGATATGTTTTGAATAGCCTTAGTAGCCGACAATAGCTAGGGAGGTCGCGGGTTCATAAACCCCTCGTGTGAGAACATGCATCGAATGTGATAAGAGGTGGTACAAAATTCGCGTACCAAGTTCAGGTCGAGCTATCGGTTCAATTCAACAATTCCCTACCTTCTTGGTTTGTAAACAGTCAAATATTACATAAACTGTCTCAAGTTTGGGGTAAAATATGTATTTGTAATCAACTCAGAGAACTCATTCTAGACATTAAAGTTAACAATGACAGGGACTACGATTATAAAGATATTTTTTGAACAATCTTTACAAAATGAAGACATTTTCAATATTGGTACTCAAAAGATGTTAGAGCAGCAAAGGCGGTCCTATAATTTTTTGACAAGTAAAAATATTTTATAGCATTACAAGTTAATTATTATGCTTATTTAACTTTAATTTATAAAGTATGTTTTTGATAGTAAATTTATTTCCAGAAACCTGGAATGTGACGAAGTCAAATATATTAACTCTATGCTCTGCCCATCATCATATACACTCGTATATATTTTTTTTAGGATTTACTACCTCAAAACAAAATATCACTCATTGTTCTTCCCTATGTTCCTACATTATAAGATCACTTACATGTCCTTTCGTGTATTGTCAGTCATGGCCCGTTTTCTTTAAAACTTTTTACATAAAAACATAACACTTGGCATAGCGAAAAACCCACATACATATTTAGTGCTCAAAAATATTTAAGCAGAACTTTTAGTGCTTACTGAATTTTTATTACAGGTATCATTGGAAGTATCATTCGAAAAGGTTTGGAACACAAAAATATATTAAAAAATGTGCTAAAAGCTGGCAAAAATAGCCTCAGACTCTATTTCTGAAATTACTAAACCACAAGTTAGAACTTGTGGTAAACTAGCAGTATCCAGAAGCTTCAATAGGTTTATAGGAATTATAAAGCAATTATTTATTATTTTATTACCCTACTAGCTTAAATATCACACGTGGAAAAATATTAGTATTTATAATTAATATAACAGTAATACTATGTATTCTTAAAAGGTGAAACAAAAAATAAAAACGATTTTTTATTTTCGGCGAAAAATTGAAAATGCTTGTACTATTTAAATAATAATTTATGATTATACTATTTCAATAGTCGGATTAAAGTTTTCCATGTAAATTTTATGTCAATAACTTGGGTCCATCTTGATATTATGAGATTTTGATATGAGTCGCCGATTAAAACAGGTAATTTGGAGAATTTGGTATCTGAAAGGAAATACGAATTTTCCCGCACCCTACAGCATATAAATTATAACAGGATTTGAAGAAAACCTATGGAAATCTTATTACTAAAGACAGTTTCTGAGGTTCCTAAATGCGAAGAACTGATTGGCTTAAAAAATATTAATCTGCACTAATTTATTTCACTATTGAATTTTTTCGTGTGCTGTTCCAGTACATAGAAGCATAAACATTCTTATCAAACTTTAATTGTGTATATATTGAGAAGTAAAGAAAAAAATTATAAACAAGCTAATATAATGTAGTTAGCGAAGCTTAACGAGGAAAACTATTATATTTAAATCGTAGCAAATGTATTACATATTTCATTACGTATTCACTTTAAGTTAATACTCTTATTTAACGTATACGAAATAGAATTATTCAGTATTTTTTATATATTTTTCCTGTCACAAGATAGTGACCGTTTTGTACTAGCAATAGATGTTAAGAACGAAAATTTTAAAAAGAAGATAAAAATAATAAAAATTAATTTTTCTATTACGATACATAAATAAGCGATGAAAACTTATATAATTGTCTTATCAGCTTTAAAATAATTTAGAACAAGTTCCATTAACCAATAAATTTAAATTAGTACTATATACGTTAGAACATACAATAAATAGACTGATTTATTTAATAGAAAAATATGACATTTTTGTTCTTTTTACTTCGTATAACACTAAAAAGAAAAAATAATCAAAAAGACAAAGAAATACCAACAGCAATTACCAACAGAATCACTTTGTAGCAGGCAATGCTCACAAAAATAATGAATTGTTTAAAGATATCTTAAGTAAAATATTATTTTCTAATTACTTTATTATTATGTTAATTAAACCATAAAGGAAAAAAATTTCGGTTTTATATTCACATCATGAGTAATTTCAAACTTTAAATCTGTTTATTCTTGCTGGAAAACTAAAAGCCTATGATTGTTTATTTAGGAATATAACAGAATTGCAGACGATTTAAAGAGAATATTAGAGTACAAGTCTCGAGAATACAAAGTGTATATTTTAATTTTATAAATCACTGTTTCAATAATTTCCCGAGATAAATATATTTATTTTTTTGGTTAGTCAATATTGTATTACTCAATATCATGAATTTTTTAAATGTTATAACAGGTTAGTCCAGCCAGTCATTATCAATTAAATGCAGATATATTAAAAAATATAGACAACAGGTGTCAGGAGAAAACGTTTTAAAAAGAAAATGAATATGAGCTCAGTTCTCTGTTACGAAACTAATAAATATACAAGCCTATTTTAGTATACTTATATAAAATATTAACGGACATTAATCATATAAGCTTATAAATATTCACTGCTGGACATAACTTTTCTCAAGGCACAGACGGTCTTCTACCTTCACTATCCAACCACATTCTATCGATCTCTTTGGTGGTCTCTACTCGAAAATTCATCTACCCCATCTGTTTTCGATTCGTCAGCAAATATGACCTATTCATTATCACTTAAATTAGCTGACTTTAAGAGCTATGTCGGATTTCTTTATTTGGGATTTTATTTTTGGAGGCACCCTGAGCATAGCTCTGACTACGGTTCGTTGCGCGACTTTCAATTTATGAATTAGGCAGATCATGTGTTCCCCACGTTTCACCGTCCTGAATTATTACAGGCAGAATACATCAATCGGCAAACGGATATTAATTAATTTTAATTATTAATTTCTCTAATTATCTTCTTAAACTTAATACACACAAAACAGAGGAGATATCCAAAACCTATATTTTACTCTGGAAGAGATCAAAACTGTCCCCAAAATTTCCCACTTTGGAAGAAAATCGCAGACGAGGCTTCAAACCGTGCGGCTCCCACAGCAACGTATTTCCTGAGGCTACGTCTTCTTACGCAGATCGGTAACTAGAAATTAAATAAGTAAGTAAAGTTAATTAATAAATTTTATTATGGGGTACGGAGCATAAATTTTAATTCAACAAAATACGATTGGAATATTTCTCAAAATAAATACAGCCATTTAATTTTGTGCATATTAAAATATTTTTAATATTCAATAACATTTTAATCGAATAGTAATGATTAACAATACCAAATACGTCTTGCAAATTATTATAGACACTAATACGAGACACGGTTCAAGAAAAAACGAAAGATATTAAAAATGAAATTAAATAAACCCAACTTAATTATTTTTTTCTTCCTTTTTGAACTAAGACAATACTGAAAGTGAGCGCATTAAATGCACATAATTTATATTATCTGCCACTGAACCCCGGATTTTAAACCCTTAGCTTAATACTGCAGTGGTAGGGTCTGTTTCGTAAATGTTAGATGATGTATCCCTCATTAAACAACTAATTTTAATGTATGCTTTTATTTGAATGACCTCAATATAACATCATGTGAAATTGATTATAATCTAACCATGAAAATTAAGACACATCATAGAATTCCTTAACTGTGAATAGCGTTTGCCGCTATCTAGTTTGGGTCATATAAGTCCAATGGTAATATAATGATATAAATCTACCGTTTAATAAAATCAGGGTACAGTTATGGAGTTTGAAAGTTATGACAGAAACTTTTCCTGATCAGGAGTAAACTCACCGAGTATTGATTCGTTTCACGACCCTTGACGTAAGCAAGAAAATAACAAAATAAATAAATATATGAGTAAATGCAGGCAAGTCCCAAGGCATGAAGATCCACTGAACTATATTTGTAGGTCGATAGGTAATGACGTACAGGTAAAAACAAAGGTTTGAAACGTCTAAACATCAGTAGGTAGCGGAGTAAGATAGTCCATACAGTTATATACAGATTTCAACCAAGAAAAGTAAAGTAAAGCCAAAAAATAGAACATTTTTTTTATATGGCCGTATGTGTGTATGTATGTATTTATATCCACAAAAATATTCAGATTAATTAAATTCTGCAAACCTCTATGCCGATTCCAATAAATGAGATATTATTGATACTGAAATTATCATATTTTTTTGAAATTTTGAGTAGCACGTTATATCATGAGCACTAAAAATGGAACAATTAAACTTGTTACAAAAAAATTCTGAAAAGTATAAAATAATAAGAATACTTAGTTGAGTATTTACTTGGAACTTTTGGTGCATAATATATTTTCCGAATATAAATACTACTACGGCTAAAGGATTTTGAAGTTGGTGCTAAGGGAGATGTCGAAGTGTACCGTTTGTGTATGACTGTACATGTATGTAAGGACGAGAGAACTATGTACTTGCCATAGATTTGAAAAATCTCTAGAAGTAGAAGTTTGTGCAAATTTATTTTCGGAAACGATATTGTGTCGCAAAAATCCCAACTACGAACGATTTTTATTAGTTTAAAATATTTAGTGGACTTTTATTTGATAGTAACTTGAAATCGATTAATTTTTTGAAAAAAAGTTTCATAAATAATATGATATTTTTTGATAATATTATTTGTATTAATAGCATTTTTGATAAAAAGTTTTATAGATAATGATAGGCCAATGTAAACAACTATGCCTGGCTATAAATAATATCAGAACATTTAAGTTTGACAAAAAGCGTTGCGGAGCTCGGCTGTAGCTAGATACAATAAATTGTCACATTCTTGAGCTATCTGAATCCCAAACGGAGGAGCACAACAGCATAGTCCTTAATTTGGGAAATATGCTTTTCTTTAGAGAGGGTGAATAAAAGTCACATTATTTTATCATAAGTTTATTACTACCTATTTAAGCTGACGCAGTAATGATGAAAACTGTACAGATATATTCGCCCAAGGTTACATACATAGATTACGAGGTTTTAGCCATTTTATGAAGACGTTAAATAAGGCAATCAATAGCACCACAAAAATCCATTTCACTTATTATGAAGAACTTTAACAACCAATTGGAAGCAAAAGAAAGCGATGGAGTAAAGGCCAGGAAATATATGTTTGGTATCAGATATAACCAAGGACAGAGGATGGTTAGTTTATTAGGAAATCAAACACTGTTCTCGATTAATTCCTTCTTGAGGAGAATTCAAAAAGCGATTTGGCAAAGATCCAATAACGTGACCAGGAACGATATAGACCTCATCATGGCAAACCAAAAACACATATTAGACGAGGTTTCAATGATAACGTAACAAGTCTAATATCGACAGAGGTCACCGATCTGTATGAGGTACCTTGGATATTGAATATTGGCTTGAATGAAGATCTGATGGAGTATTGTGTCCAAACAACTCTACATCAGTCGATAGGACAGTCTGATTATTTCAATTCGAACTAAAGAAACATTTCAACGTGCTGGAAAACAATAGGGGTCGTTGACCAAAAACTCAGAAATTTTGTTAGGATAATAGCAAAAGTAATGAAGACAGAAAAATTAATTCTTTTCAAAAATATAATAATTACCGTTAGTTAATTTTTGCATAGCGTAAAACTTAACTCTCAGTTAGAAACGGGAATATTGGGAGTGAGTAATAATCGCTTATCCTTGGATCGCGCAAGACGGATTTTCCGAAGATAAATAACTGAGTGGTGTAACTAGCGTTTGGATGTAGAATCAGGTACATCGATAAAACAAAAGGGATAATTTGTGAACAAATAAATTATACTCAAATTCAATAAATTCAGTGGCACGATATCCATCGTCGGCTTGATGTAAATTAAGCCAGTGTGAGTTACATTTATCCTAAAGAGAGTAATGAATAATATATATATTACATCAATATAAAGGCTCTTCTAGAATTTTGAATATAAAAAACCCATTCACGTAATGGCAGAAAACGAAATTCTTCTCAAAAAATATAGTCATGACCGTTAGTTTGTTTTTGCATAGCGTAAAACTTAATTCTCTATTAGAAACGGGAATATCAGAAGAGTACAATAATCGTTTATCAATAGATCGCGCAAGACGGGTTTTCCGAATATAAAGAACTGAGCGGTGCAACCAGCGTTTGGCTGCAGAATCAGGTACACGGATAGAACAAATGGAGACAATTTGTGAACAAATTAATTATACTCAAAACTAATCATTTCAAAGGCGCCATATCCATTATCTTCTCGATGTGAGATAAGCCAGAGCGGATTGCTATGTCTTAATGAGAGTACTAAGTAATGTATATATTTTATCAATGACTCAAGCTTTAGAATTTTAAGTAAGTTTAAAAGGCTAAGTTTAAGTTTCTAAGGCTTTAGAATTTTAAGTAACACACCTCATAGTTTAATACAAACCACAGGAAATATTTTAGCAAGTGATAATCGAACAATACACACTATTCATGAACATCCTGAAATTTTGCGTAGTAGTTATTTGAGCTATCACTGACTAAATAGAGAATAATAACGTACAATGGAAAAATACACTGAAATTAATAATAAAATATGCCAATTTATTAATATCAAAATAAGGTTCGTTGCTCAATGAGAAAAATAATCATTAACACACCAGAAAAGTCAAAAGTGGCGGTATAACAAATTTGCTAAACAATACATTTAGGTCATTGATAGGTAAATAATTCTACATGTAAATGTCAGTTGGCAGTAAATGACAGTATCGATACTTTGAAAAATAGAAGTGACACAAGGTTACTTTCCTAGTTTAACAGTGTATGTACAACATAGATTAGGTATATAAAAAGTTTCAATTATTAATAAAATATGACATTTTTCATACGTTTTTTTTAAATTTAATAAATATTCCTTTTTTGGGATTTCATAAATAGTTACGTAATATGGGATAATTTTTTTTTTATTTCTTTTTATATAGAGATGATCGGATATAACATATTAAACAATCATGATGTTTTTGTGATAATCCCATTATGGTACCAAAAGGCAATAAAAGATGCTAGACGGTAAATAAAAGAATACTTTATGTATGGAATGAAATGCCAAAAAATGTACCTTCTTAAAATGTATTGTAAATGTGCAATAACAGATTCTTATTACAACTATTTATTTTGGTTACAGAACACGTAAACTTAGTTCTCATAAACTTTTAAAGTTGTAGAATTTTATCGACTTAAGAGACGTAAAAAAATTATTGCTATTGGGAAAACTAAATTTGACTTCACATAAATATTAATATTAAAATAAAAGTTAATTGTACTTTCAAATGGCATTTTCTTAATGTAAGTCTTCAATAGGTTCATTTTAAATACGCTTTATATGTATGTCACAAACACAATAAACAAACGCAATAAACACGATGAAACAAATCACCCGTAAAATCATAATACCCACATAAACATGGTTCGAACGGTAAATATTTCTCATAGATTTTTCATACATTCTAGCCTCCATTCTCCATTCCATTCTAAGTTCATTGGCTGAACATTAATTTCCCTTTATTCTGAAGATATGAAATTCAAACTTACAGCAAACGATTGCATCTCGACGAATCTCGCTCACATTGTAGCATGGAAACATTCAAAATATTCCGACCACGAATGAAAAGTGAAGATTGCAGGAAGCTTTATATAAACATACGTCATGTACAGTACCAAGGTCCGAAAAGCGTGCAGAAATACGTACATTTGTACGAGCAGGTAAACGGATATACATTTCGTTTGAAAGCTATTTTGCATATTTTTTGAGTGATTTCAGGATTGAATGTAATATAGCTACGTTTGAACAAAATGTACTTTGAGCAGTAAGTTAGCGCTGCGTTTTCAAGTAGCGTTCTACACTTGCATATTTAAAGTATATAGGTACAAGGTTGAGCTCATTTTGTAGCAAATTATATTTCTAAAGGAAACATTTCTCTTACTGTTTTGATGGTTATCAGTTTTTTACTTTATTTCTACTAAACAAGTCTTCTTCTTAGAAACAGACGAAAAAAGTAATTCGCATCACTTTATTTGCATATAACTGCCATTTAAAAAAATACCTTTTTTACCATTTTACTATATGTAAATTGAGAACTCTTCATAAAATATTTACTCGTACTTGCACTAATGTATGCAAACAGATCAAAAGTACGAAAACTTTGAAGCCGTGATCACCGGATTGACGGACATGACTAAATTATTTGTCTTCTTTGTTTTGCTATGAAACCTTAATAAATTTTTATCATGATAAATTTTAGCAGTTTAACTAAATTTACTTTGTATTTTGAATTTGTTTTATGAAATATAAATTAAACACTAATCATATTATTTAGGAGTCGTCCACATTACTTTGCATCGAT